>BJKM01000005.1:2715000-3973418 GCA_015082035.1 Chaenogobius annularis
CCATAATAGTCAGGTAAACATTAACGCTAACGCGCCAACATAACAGGAAGACATCAATATCTTACAACAGTTTGAATTAGCCGTCACCGAAGGCGTTGATTTCACATCTGGTGTTAAAATGTCAGAGGTAAAACTTCCCCAGACCAAAGCCGTGTTCAGTGATTACTGTAATTATGAGGCGTCTTAACCTCCCCAATGATTAAAGGTCCTGTGCAGCACCCTGTATGGGGCTTATTTATCATTGGAGAGTGAGTAAAATACAACAGAAAAAGTGGTTGAGATCGGAACACCTTATTGAAACACTTTATAGTCACATGTCGCACATATACAATGACTTACAATACGTAAGGCCCATTGTTCATGAAAGCGTTTGGATTTGGTGTGACGCCCCTTTCTGGAAATGAGACCAATTCTCTGAGTGCTAATGGCTTTAACAGGGTAAATGCACTGGAGCATACTTTGAAATAAATGGACTAGATATAGGTTGGCCCAAGTTTTTTTGTGTTAACGTTTAGAACTGACATATTTTACATGTACAGTGAAGCTGTGGTGACAAGGCAGAGTGTCAAGTGGAACCTCTGGAAAAAGCACTAAAGTTTTATTGTTTTAGCAAGTTTGCTCATACAGATGAAGCTCAGAATATACTATAGTTGCTGCTGCTCCGTCTCCATGTTACAATGAGTTAACAAGGGAAAGGCCCCAAAGGCTCCTGTTTCTGTGTACATCGATCAAATGTGTGAGTGTAAAGGTCAATGTCAATTTGTTAAATATACTATTATTTGCAGTACAATGATACTCCAACTGCTACATTTGCAAACACAACATCTTGTGCTTTTGTTTCCTACCTGGCATCCAATCAGATGTGACAGTCACGCACTGTAAGAACAGTGCAGGGGGCAAAAGATCAAAGTCAAATGGAACTATGATAACAATAATATATAATTAGCAAGTAGGTTGTAGCATTTTTATTCAAAATACTTTTCCAATAGTCCTCAAAAAACTCAGAGGTTGAAGACAAAGGCCAAAGAGCTCTAACATGAGCATGTCAACTCTGCACCAAATTCCACTCTGTATAAAATGGTTTTAAAAGTTTTTGTGAAACCTTTCATAGTGATCATCAGCAGAAAAGTTAAACAGCAAAGACAGGATTTCCCCCACAATTATAATTACACGTTGTCATGGAGACAAGGCCAAAACAAAGCGGCAGGAGCTGTTCCCAGATTTGTTTCTATTGTGGTCTGGATACTTCATCTGATGTCCCACTGCGGCCTGTGACTCAGTGCTCTGGGCTGACCCACTTTGATGGAAGGAAATCCTCAACCAGGTTGGTTTGTAGCTAGAAAAAAAATACTTTACAGCATTTGAAACCATTGTGGTCTTTGTCTCTACACACTGCAGTCATTATTGAAGCTGAGATCTTGTGTTACTCTAATTTTTAAAAAAATGAACCGTGTATAATTGTGTTAAGTTCCTAGTTTTTCTAACGTAAACCTGAATAGTACAAGTACAATTTCTTAAAAATGTATATCCAACATATAGCAACACTGTTTTCTCCTGTCATTTGTCATTAAGATACAATAAGTTACAGTCTTATCTGTTCTTTTATAAAACAATGGTTACATAAAGCAAAGCTCGGTTTTATGTGCTTGTCATGGTCGGATATTGATTTGTTCTGGTCAGGAATTGTTTGATATTAAAAGCGCATATCTGTCCTATAAACTGTATTATTAAATTGAACCACAGTGAAGTAAAAAGAGAACCGTCATCATAAAAAATCAAAGAAAAGGGAAATATGACTTGACCTCCAGTTGGGCCGTCGTCTCGCATGAGCAGACCTGATTTTACCGGCCTGTGTTGTCCTGTATATGGTCCATGAACCCTTGCAGTGATGTCATGGACTTATCTGGCACCAACACCGAGTCCCAGAGCCTAACCTGCCCCCCTCCCTGCTCTGAGGAAAACCAGAGATGTGTGCGGAGTGTGTGGGACGTCCCAGATGAAGACTGCGTCCACATCCGCTGCACATCAACTACAGTCTGGAGGACGGAGTCTGGCAGAAGTCCAGAGCTCCAAGGCTCCCACATACTGCTGCAGCCAGGCCAGATATGGAGGCTGTGCTTGTTATATCGAAGACAGAGCAACATACCACATAGAAGCGACCAACGGCAGGTATATTATGAAGGTTATTGGTCGCTTATTCCATCTAAAGAAAGAACACTTCAAGTCTGAAATTAACTGGCCACAATAGGTTGCATTTGCGCGACATCACAACATTAGAATTCCTATGGTTTAAAATTTAGCTGATCAGATTGCAAATTTGCTGAAGTTGTTTATCTCTGTAATTACTGGGCCTATCACATCAACAAAAACTGTCACAAAGTTCATTGTCTTATCTTTCCACACATATGAACAAAATTAAATCATATTTTCCCTCATAGCCTCTTAAAGTAGTGCCATTATTCAACTCCAAAAGCGTGATTGTTGTCCGTTGAAAGGACATAAAGCCATGAGATTAATGTCAAAACAGTAAATCTCACATAGAGTTACACTTGCTCACCATCTGAGATTATGGCATCATCAAATTATTGCCACACTCATGCAGGATTCAGAAAGAGGGGTAAACCACTCTGCCATTATCCCAATATAAAAAAGTATCAGAGACTATCACCATTGCCCCAATTTTAAATCCGCTTGTCTTCACTTTATACCAGAAGCCTGTTCAGGTGACGTCATATGACATAATCATTCTTCCGCTTGTATAAGTTAACATAGGGTGGCCGACCTCCAGAGAACATAAGTTCTACACAGACTAAAAAGTAATTTTCGGGCCGTCCAGGGAATTGGTGCTTTGTTGACTTGTTGGTGTTGTGGAAAAAAAATACCCGCCTTGTCGACTCCATGTAAAATGGCTCCTCATGCGCTCAGACAACTGATAATTATGCACGTGTTCTCTTATGTGTCTTGGTCAAAGAGCGATTTCTCTCCAATCGAGAGAGAAACTCTTTGCATGGTCTTCTGGCCAGGGCATTGTCTTTATCAGACTGAAGTATCAGACTGTCAGGATGTAAACGTAATCAACTACTTCTGTTCTTTGTTCTTGCACGCAGCATGTGTCTCAGAGCCAGGAATTTTTCGTGTGATACGGGTCATGTGACCATCTGTTCAAGTGTAAAACTATATAAGAATGTGTCACCGCTGAGTCGGGACCAGAGACTAGGGAGGGACAGACGACGCTGGCGAGGGATAGATTCATTCAGATTGTACACTGGATTAAACCATTCACTTTTGAGAAAAGACAACTCTATTGTTTTTCTATTGTTCTTTATTTCTTGATAAACGTTAGAGACGTTTTCCACGACATTCGTCACATGAGCATTGGACATTTTACACAAATGAATCTACTTTATAGCATATTTTAGCGGAAAAAGTTTCCTCTCGTTCTCCACTTAAGTGAACGGAGTTCCCACTCGACCGGAAGTGCCATTACAACAGAAGTGCTGATCCGTGGATGGGCGGGGCACTATAAGATCAAGAGATTGACAGTGGTGGAAAGTAAATAAGGCATCTGTACTTTTTACTCCACTATTTTTTTGTTTAGGACTAAAAAGTAAAAGGTACTTTCTGTTTGGTTTGAGAGGTTATTTTTAGCACATTCATGGTGACATTCTGCCACATTTTGAGTTCAAGTCTTGGCTTTGTGCAAACAAAAATATACATATAAAAAATCTAGAAACACTGGGAAATTGATTGACAAAAAAACACAACTTTTTATTAAGATCACCTCATTTGATGCTGTAATAGTTATTACAAGTCTGCACAAAATACTTTTGCTCTAAAGGTAAAATTTGAAAGTACTTCCACTTATTTTTACTTATACTTGAGTTTTTTGTTTGTTTGTTTTCCCCCCCTCCTGTATAGGCCCCAGGTCACCCTTAAAAAGAGGTTTCAATCTCAATGTGTTCTTACCTGGTTAGTTAAGGTTAATAAATTAATTAATCAGTTACTTAAGTCACTAAGTAACAAAGTAGAATTCTTCCACCACTGTTTTAAGACACCTCATGATATTGAACGCACAAACATCTGAAATAATGTGGATTTTTAACTTTAACAATTAAACCAGTGCTGATAAGGCTCAAAACATAATATTACAGTCACTTGATATATGGCATTTTCAAGTGACTCATTTTGTTAAGAGAAAAAACAATGTTTTTACTGGACCTGAAATTAAAATGAATATATTTAAACAAATAACTGTGAGGAATTATTATATCTATCTATAATGATATTGAAGATATACAACTGAATCATTGATGTAAAATATTCAATAACAAGAAGAAGCATATCAAAAGCTGCACAGACTAAGATCAAGAGATATTTGAAGTCAATATCACCCTCTGACTGTCCTTTAAGCAGCCCTGGGGCCCTTTCTTCTATGATAATGTTGCATCTTATTAAAATAAACCCTCTCCTGGGTTAACATGCTCACTGGACTTTTTGGCAAGCCACACCTTGTAGCAGGAATGTTGTTTATTGGAATTCAAATTCATTCCCGACACAGTTTTCTGCAGCCAGCATGTCACGACCCTGACTCTGGGGACCTCTCTCCTGGTTTGGGCCCAAAATCATGACCATCCATCATCGTCAGTGCTTTTAACAAGAGCCATTGTAACAGACTCAAAACACTGTGGATTTTTGGACTCTTTGTGCAAAGCCAAAACATTATAGTGTATAATATAAGTGTAGGCACGGTGGGAATGCCTGTAAACAACAAAATAGCAACAATCCAGAATGCAGTGATGTATAATGCGTTGTATCCCAGCATTCTATTCAGCTGCACTTGGGACATCTCCGAAGAATGACTCGTGTGACCCTTAGTGCACTATATGTAACTTTTTTTGGTCTGCCATCTGCTTGTCTCCATGTAGATGTTCTTGTTTTGTCTGAAATGTTCCAGTTGTATTAAGCGTATCTATTTTGCATGTATTGCGGAATATTCTTGGCAAAGCACAGCATCACCATGGAGAGACGCACCAGTAAAGTTACATACTGCACTTTTGTTATAAAAAAATAACAGAACTAAATGTTCCCTTATCGTGGATAATGCAAAGTGATGTAAGGATATCTCAATGATTATGAGAAATAACATTATATCACATGATGAGGCACACAGACTTTTCAATAACAGGGTCAGGGGTCAAATAATGAGCTAATACATTGTCTGAACCAGCTGTGGTAATGTGGGTAAAATGTACAGTTTTTTACTTGTCTCTCACTATATGTTTCCCAAGCTGGAATGCTGTACCATGTTCCAAAAATGTCATGAAATAGATTTTGATGGACTAGAATCTAGATCGTTGCTGTCAAATATCTGGGTCAGGCAGTTTTCCAAATGACTCATTTAAGTTTGCTGATATGTGCGAATAAAGTTTCTTCCAACAACTCCACAGCCATCAGAAAACGTCAACCACAGGAACGCATGCACCACAACAAATTGTCAGCCTCTTGGTGTGCAGTGATTTTTTTTCCCAAAACATTTTGGGACTGTGCTGGATACCACATGTATACCACATGTATCTTGTAATATGTAATTAAAGTAATTTTAAAGGTCTGCCATTTATCAAATAGTTTTGCAATTAGAGATTGGGACAAGTTAAGTCGTTATATCTCATCATAGTATTGGTTTAAGTTAAACAGTGTAGAAAAAGCCCATCCAGATTTAACTTAAATGAAGGTCATTTGTGAGTAAATGACAATAAAAGTTGACTTTTGTACACTAAAGGTTTGTTCTCACAAGTAGGATTGTGAATCTGGCCAGTTCATTTTATTTCTTTTCTGTCTATGTTGCCATGGGAACAGGGATTTAACCTGAAGTGATAATTGGTGCCGACCATAATCCAGCCCCATTTATGTTTCCATTTAACTAAACTTTTGTCAACCTCTGAACACGGAACGTGGTTTTGTGACTCAAATCACTCTGGGACTGACTTCAACTCCACAATCCAACTAACGCCAGGGGACAAACTAAATTAGACTTTTACTCATGAAACATTTGAAATATAAAGAAAGGTATTCATAGTTTATGCAGATAAATCAACTGATCTGTAGCATCTGGATCTGCAGTACAAACATTCACCACTGCTCCTAACATAATTTATCATAAAAGAAATATAAGTCGTATCTTTAACATTTGCCACAATGTTTTTGAATAGTATTTAGAAATGTGGCTTTAGTGGGAAAGCTAAATAAATACATACATACATTTTGCCATTTCCCTGCATTTTGGATCTTGAGAAAGAGAACAGTCTGTGAACAGAGTCTGTGTTTAAAATGTTCCATGAATAATGATATATGCAGATTCTAGATGCCGCTGTCTCTCAAAATCTTTGTGTGCATTCACTGGTCCATCTGAAAAACATTTATTGTGTTTAGTATAATCATCTTGACTTGATCCATTCCATTGAGCTGCCACGGCCTGTATTTGAGGGAACTTTGTGAAAAGAACTGTTACAGTAATTGTGACTGACATTTACATGCATCAGTTATGGGCAGTTTCCATTTAGTCTCATTAAGGGCTATTTCAATAAAACTCCAACAGTTGTTTATGGGCTCCTCTTGACATCATTTTCAAAAATACTGAACTGACGACAGAAAGTCCAGCTTCAGCCGCTGTGACAATGACATCATTAGAACCAGATTACACTTGGACTGAGCAAACACCTCCATCCTCATGAAATTAAGTAAATTACATGCATCAATCATCAAACAATGTCCATTTTTCCTGATAACCTTAAATCACATTTCTAATTGGGTCTCCAATATAACCAGCTTGTAATTATAATATACATCTGCATAATCATTTATATATTATGTTTTGGCTTTACTCTTCTCACAAAAATGCTGTGCATCCAACATTTTAATATTCAAGTTTGCTGTGCTTGTTCGGATTGTTTTTATTGCCCACATAAAACACCTCAACTTCCTCTGGCCCTGAGGGAGGTGTTTCTGCTTGTCAGGCTGCTGACACGGCACAGTGTGGTCTCTTCACTCTGAAAGTTGGATTCATCTGATCTCAAGGTCATATTCAGATTAATTGTGCACAGCAAAATCTATTTTTCAAAATTAGCCACTGGCATTTGCTCTTGATCAAGGACCAAGAAATAAATGGTATTTCAAAATTCTTTGGACAAATAGTCTAAATTGACAGCTGTAAAACATTCTGAATGTTTTTGAACTGTGTCAGGATATTGGCATTTTTAGATCATTTAGTTTGTTGTGTTGCAGTTAGATGGTTAAAAGGCACACCTTGTATCTAGTAGAACTAGTAAACCACTTAATCTTATTCATGTGTGTATAATGCATTTTTATTTTGTTGAGATGACAATAGATTAGCAGTTTCAAAAAATACTACAGATTCCCCATACACATTGAGGGCCAGATTGAAAATCAAAACAAAAAGTATTTGCTTTTGGCACAGACATAGCTAGCGAATTGAGTGCCCAGTCTAGATATGTTTGGTAAAATGATATAGTCATGCAAATATTACGGTACATTTGAAGCACGGCTTCCCTTTGAATGTGTATGTGATTTTTTGCTTGCCTGATCTGTGGAACAAGCCCTTCATGGATGTTCCCATCTCAGGGTCTTTCCAGCCACATCACTTCTGATCTATTTTCCAGAGGGTATTTCCTGACAGCAGGTCTGCATTAGCCCACTCCTGGCCTTGATTGCTCTTGTGCATAAATCTCATAGTAATAAATACAGCACTCAGCTGCTCATTTAAGGTTTAGAGACTCAGTCGGATGGACAATTTCTCTGAAAACACATTGACTGTCTGTACATTCAACTGCTGTGACAGGAAAGGGAAATGTGTTCAGTTTTATAACATTATAGCATCACCATATGACTTCATCTCTGCGAGACGCTGTGCCAGTTAGAAGTGAAGTTAACCTTTGAGGGACCGGCCTAACTTCTGTGGACTCAATTCAAACATAAAGAACACACGCCGCTCATTGGTCCAGTGCCGAAGGAACAACGTGAGCAGATCTGATTTTTTATGCCAGGAATCTGTTCTTCTGCAGGACAAAATGTCATTTTTCCTCCGCCTTCCTTGTTCCCATATAAAACTAGATAATCAACATTGAAGAATAAAATCTTAACATAACATTAGTACAAGTGAGTGACTGCATTGGATTATTTTTTGTGAGTTTACAATTTAACTCAACTCAGACTATTGTGTACTTTTCTCTTTCAGAGGTCAACACAGCAGATCATCAGCCTGCAGGATGCCATGTACAATGGTTTGGCTTACATTTTGCATTCATTCAGAGTACAATGGTCTAAGTTGCCCAGTGGCTGGATTTGATTTTTTAAAAATCCTCTGGAGTCATACACAAAATCTCCAATCAGAATATTCATGCATGTTCCCCTTCAGCAGACCCAGACCACCCAAAAGACTGCTGTATGTCCAAACAGCCGCATGTCCTGCTCTGTCATTGTTCAGCTCTGTGATTACTGCCATATTTTCCAATGGTCTGGAGTCCTGTGATCCAAATTATAGTGTGAAGAAATACTTTTCAGATCATTAAAACAACCACTGTATTTTCAGTAAGTTATATCTCCTCTCATACTACACACATGGGTCCACTTCATCTCATCTGCTCAGGTTCTTGATGTGATATGGTTTAAAAAGAACTTTATAAAATACAGAATGAATGTGGTGAAGAGTGCAGCACTAACAGTAAGCAGACCTTTAGAACATTCATATTATGGTTGTTAAAATGTAAATCTAATTGGTCATTGGATCCCTATTGGAGTCCTGGGAAAAGCCTTATCAAGTCCAAGCCCAACTACTGGTGGCCAAAATAAAGCCGTAAATACAGCTGTAAATACTCATCGGTTACATGTTCACATGGGTGATATCACATGATCCTGTATGCAGAGTTTCAGCTTATTACTCTCCCAAAAAGACCTTTCTTGTAAACAGCAAAGTTGGGCCAAACGCTTGTCCTCAGTGACCTCACACTTACTCAGACCAGCTCCCAAACAACCACCATTACTGGAAAAACTCATCACCATAACAAGTCCTGCTTAAGACAGTTATGTGTCTATCTTATCTCAACTGTCTTGTGTCTTTTTTATTAAGACATTATAAACCTAAAAACTCTCTTTATTATCTCTTGACTGAAGGGACAACTATTTATTCTGCAACAATGGTTACAAATACCCAGAGAAACCCCAAGAAAAAATATTTAGCATAAAAAACACACAAAAACACACCTACATACATAGATTCAGCACCACGATCCCATGGCTAATTATTGCTTCGTTAATTGTGGTCCCTTATTTACAGAGGAAGTGTAAAACCAGCAAAAGAATTTGGATTTCATTGGAAAACAAATTACTGCCAAAATCCCCTGAAGGGATAGAGTCAACATCAAGTAACAGTGATGAGTGAGGTCTCAATTTTCTTCACGCAGCCTTAGAGCCATGTTTACCCTGGCTTCATCCCAGATTGCCTTAATGTAGGTCAGTGGATTAAACCTTTGTGTTGAACAGTAAAACATTTCTGAGAAAGTGGACCTCCCGTGCTCTTTCTGACCTGTTTCTTTAGACATGTACGAGTCATTGCGGCACATGCAGAGTCACACATTCAGTTTTTCCAGCGGATAGACACGCACTCCCAGCTGCTGTGTTGGGCCGGCTCAAGACCCAGAATCCAGGGTCCACATTACGCCATCGACTCACTGGAAAATATGTGAGAGACTGTGAACTCCTCCACAGTAAAGGGAAGTTTTTAGGTTACAGGCAAATGTTACAAGGTGTAGTAACCACTGTTAAAACCTCATCACTTAATCATTGTTAGCTGTAAATCTTTAATTCAAAGTTGCATCAGAAAAAAAAAAAGTGGTTCAGTGGTTCTTATTTGTTTATTTGGAATAAATATACAAATGTACAATACAAAAATACAAAGACATTTAAAAGAAAAAAGAGATAAAAACATATTTACAATATTTTTTGCACAGAACTGGATAAATGTATACATAGTATACAGCACAGTCTGTGTATGTCATTACTTTTGCCGTACAAAGGGCAAAAGCTGGTATAGTTAACAGATAAAACATTAAGACAATGTTGCATTACTCCTGCAGAGATAATACTGGAGTACAGCACAGATGTGCAGAAACTCCGGCTCTGGACGTGGGGCCAGGAAGAAGGAGAGCCACAATCAGAACAGCATAACAAAGGCACTGCCAGTTTTTCTTCCCTAAAGTTTAGCGTTTCATCGATAATAAATGATGTGTGTAAACTGTGCCAGACAAGCATGATTAAACAGGCTCCATGACCTGCTGTAGACTGGGACACAAAAAAGGGCAAAAAGTGAAGACCAAGAACATAGGAATCTGGACAACTCTGCCTTAGTAGGCCTATATGAAACTTTACTACTCAGATACATATTTTCTGTCCAGCCCTGTCCAAAATCACACAAACTTTCAATTACTTTGTGATACATTTCCACACGAGTTGTTTATTACTTAACTCAAACAAAGCCTGACAAATAATGGGCTAATTTGTAAATTCCTGGAACAATTCAGCTAAGATTCTTCAAAGTCTTATTAAGACAAATTAAAGCTTTGTTCCAAACACATTTTTTACTTCACTAGAAAATCACCTGGAAAATAATGTGTTACAGCCAGTGAGGAATGTGCTCACATTTGTGTCTCAAACAGCTGCAAGAAAATTGGCTTTGAGCTAATATTTGGTTTGGATAATCAATACAGCAGCAGGGCAACAGCTGTGGCAAAGAACTACATCTGCACAACAAGAACACCGACGTGATCCATTTTATTTATTCTGTGAATCTTAAAACTCCCTGAAAAATAACAATAGACAGGTGGAGAGCAACATGCAACAAGGGGTTTATGAATAGAAATGCTGTTTTTGCTTGTTTATCTTTGTATTTCAGAAGCTCCAGAAAATAACACTGAGTCTGCAGCTGTTGATGGTTTATGAAAATTCAGAACCTGCTGACAGCAGATAAATAACATTTAAAATGTGTTGTTTCTTTAAATTAGACCATTAATAGTAATATAGTCATCTCTGCAGAGACCTTTCAATCTCAATAATTGTCCATCAGCTTCTGAAGGAAGAAAATCAACTCTAACAAAGAGTCCAAATGTCCTTAACAAGGGCTGAGGTTACAGAAGTCCAGCTCCTGTGGTTTGCGCAGGTCAATGCAGTGTTCTCGGGGCAGCAGATGTCCTCTCTGAGCTCTGCAGTCCAACGGGCGCCTCTTGAAGCCTTTGCCACAGGTTCTGGAGCAAGGTGACCAGTTCCCCACCCTCCACTCGGGACAGGGGTCTCCACAGCTCCTGGTGGCTGAAGGTCTTTGTGTGGGCTCACAGTCAAAACCAGGTTTACCATCCGGCCGCAGACACTGCACTAACCTCCTCTGCAGCCCATTACCACAGGTCACGGAGCACTTGTCCCAGTTTGTGGAGAGCCACTTCCCCAGACCAGGATCCTCCTTATTATACACATTTTTTAGCCTGTCCTTATCATTCTCAGCTAGGACACTATTCTGGGAGTTTGCACGTGTGTCCTTCTTTGAGACCTTGTCCTCTTTGGTTTGTCGGGGCAGGTAAAAGGAGTAGCGAATTCGGGGCGGGGTCATCCTGCCGGCACACAGCACTTCCACAGTTAATGCTTCTCCTAAAGGTTTTACAGCCTGCAGAGTCTCAGAAGAGCCAGATGTGCCACTGTAGCGCATCAGACTGTTCTTTATAATGATGTCTCGCTCCCCAGAGGACACAACGTAGTTCCCATTCAGCATATACTGTCCATTGCTGCTCTTCACGGCTAGATAGTTGTCATCACCTGTCATTCCCTTGTAACCTCGCTGTCGGATGTCGATGTTGGCAGCCCCCACCGGAAGCATGACCACAAAGTTGTATCCGTGCCTGCAGAATATTTTTAAATAACACACAATAACATCAGGTCAAAACTTGCGGATTAAAGTTGTCCAAAGTAATATCACTATATCTGTACTCACATTGGCTTTGTGAAGAGTCCTGACACTTTCTTGCAGCCTTTGTTGTCGCCTCCACAAACTCCACACTTATCAAACTTTTTAGCTGAACCAATTCTGCCATCACAGCCAGCTTTGATGCACTTTCCCTGGACGCACACTCCTGTTGTGTCGGGGGAGCATGGGGTGCCATCTACCACCTGCAATAAGCACATACACATAATATGTACACCTAATTTTTATGGTGGTGTATTATTGGCCTCAAATTGCCCTTTAAGATTCATAGAGTTTACTGTAAAATCTTGGCTGAGGTTGGATTGTACAGCTGCAAGATGATTTAAGCGTCTTGGGAGTATTTTTATCCCCTCCAACGCAAGTTAGAGTGATGTGTGAACTCTGTATGCGCCGCTTAGTCTCACATCACACCCCTTTATCTGAATTAGACAAACTCCTATCTACAGTCAGCTAGCCTATACAGTATCATTACTGCAGAAGATAACTTTGAAATCTACCCTTTATAAATTGACCTACTGGTGGTTCATCAGTCTATCATTGGTTACTGAGAAACCAATCAGAGGGCTGTAGGTATAGTATGATAACTATAGTGAGATAATTTATTTAAAGGTTATTTTTTCAGACTAGAGTTTAACTTTTTTGTTTAAGTGCGCAGTCACATCTTCAGAATTGTTGCTGTGACCTGTCTTGTCACAGGTCTTGGTAGGTAGGTAGGTCTGTAGGTATGTATGTATGTATGTATGTACAGTATGTATGTATGCCAACATACAAAACTGTTGGTTTTGGTGATACTGGTTTGATCCAGTGACCACGACCTGAGAAAAAAGAAAAATCATGGCACACTGAGCCCAAAGTACGCGTCCCATTTCGTCCAAAGTCTGTCAAATTTGTCCATTTTCAAATCGAGTCCAAATGTGATCTTTTCCATTTTATGAATGTCCATTATAATGCCAGTCCAGTCCTTCATTGCAGGTGCATTCTGTGTCATCCATTTTTTTGTTAGAGCCTTTTTCGCTGCAGCCAGGAAGATGCTCCAGAGATAGCTGCCAATTGTGTCCATGGCAGGAGTTCTGAGGCCCAAACACACAGTTCTGAAGTCCATTGGGATGGTGATGTCACAAATTGTCTGCAAGGATTTGTTGATCTCAGTCCAAAACTTGTGAACAACTGGACAATCCCAAAAGACATGATAGTGGTTTGCCTCCTGGCTGCCACAGCCTCTCCAACAGTCTGCATTTCCCTGTGATTAATGGGCACTTTGACATGGTGTTATAAAGAAACGAGACACATTTTTCCAACAGAATTCCCTCCAAACATGTGATTTTGTGGTTCTTCAATCAGATGTACATACACTTTCCAACTCTTCATCAGCGAGAACAAAGAGACCCTCTCTTTCCCATTTACCCTTAATATAATCAGTAGAGTGAGTGTACAAATTGTTAAGACATTTATACAGTTTAGATATTAATCCCGTTGAAAGTTCCGATTTATATGCTTTAATGAATATTTCAGTCAAAGGGCTATGATGGTCATCATGCCTTTTGATTTCTTGGTTATAATAACTCCTTATTTGTAAATACCTATAAAAGTCCTGTTTCTCTAAGCCAAAGGATTCTTTCAACTCATCAAAGCTCTTCAGATGATTCTACTTTACAATCTGGTAAAAGACCTTTATTCCTTTTGTTGTCCAGACTTTAAATCTTGAGTCTGTGCAGTTAGCTGTGAAATTTTAATCATAAGCCAACCAATTAAAGATTTTAACATCTCTGTTTAGTTTGTATGTTTCGATTAGCTCCCTCCATGTTGTATGAACAGACTTCACCTTGGGGTTCACCTCCCCCAAATGACTCAACCGTCTGCCATCTGCCAGAAGGGCCTGCACAGGAAATCCCAGCACAACAGCAATCTTAATATTCTTCCATTGAGCTTCATATTCTTGGTCAGACCAGTATAGCAAGGCTCTGATCTGAGCTGAAATAAAGTAATTTTTCAAACAAGGCCCTAGCTTCCTTTTTCTTATAATAATTGTAAAGTTGTACAGGGTTTTATCCCCTGCCATATGACTTTTGAGATTGCTTTATTCCACTCATCAAAAAGCCGGTTGGAGATGGAAACCGCAAGAGTCTGGAACAGGTAGAGAAACCTGGGCAAAACATTCATTTTTATAGTTTCAATCCTTTGACTTAGACTTAAGTAGGGGATAAGATTAAATTTTTCAAGATCTTTTTTTATAGTAGTAAAAAGTGGAGTATAATTTTTTGCCATAATTGTTGTTAGGTCTCCATGAAGGACCATACCTAAATATCTAAGAGATTCCATTTGCCTTTTTAAAAGTCAGAGGGGGTTGCCATTAAGAGAGAATTTCAGTCTTTTGTACATTTAATTTGTATCCAGAAATTGGACCAACTTCTTGAAGAAAATGCATCACATTGGGTATGGAAATTTCTGGTTTGGTCAAATACAATGAACATCATCTGCGTACCAGGCAATTTTATGTTCCGTCCCATCAATTGTGACCCCATCAAGTGGATCTGTCAGATGACCATTGATTTTATTTTTTCGATGTTGGACGATTGTAAAGAGTCCCAATATTTTTTAGAATTAGATCATCAATCATCAGTTTCTGTGTCCGGAGATCTGGCGCAAGTGGGGCCCCAAGTGGAGGAGTCCAAGTATCTCGGGGTCTTGTTCACAAATGAGAGAAGGATGGACGTGAGATTGACAGGCGGATCGGTGCAGTGTCCGCAGTGATGCGGTCGCTGCATCAGACTGTGGTGGTGAAGAAGGAGACAGACAAAGCTCTCCAATTACCGGTCAATCTACGTTCCTACCCTCGCCTTTGGTCATGAGCTTTGGGTAATGACCGAAAGGACAAGATCGCGGATACAAGCGGTCAAAATAAGTTTCCTCCGCAGGGTGGCTGGGCGCTCCCTTAGAGATAGGGTGAGGAGTTCAGTCACACGGGAGGAGCTCTGAGTAGAGCCGCTGCTCCTCCACGTCGAGAGGAGCCAGCTGAGGTGGCTCGGGCATCTGTTCGCTGGAGGGACTATGTAAGTCTGGGAGTACCTGCTTAGACTGCTGCCCCCGTGATCCGATTCCCCGGATAAGCGGAAGAAGATGGATGGATCATTGGTTTGACATTTGTGTAGCACTTTAAATAGATATGGCCAGCTAACAGAATCTAAAGCTTTTTCAGCGTCCAGTCTTTCACCCACCAGATTTCTAAAGTCTGTGCTGAACAGTTTATTAGCACCACTCACTCACATAGTTAACATGTTGCTTCAATCTGGAACATTCCCAATGTCTTATCCATATCCAAAACTGCGGTCATAAAGCCTCTCCTAAAGAAGAGCAGTCTTGATGTACTACTGAGTAATTACCGGCCCATCTCTAATCTGCCATTTTGGGGCAAAGTCCTTGAAAAGGTTGTTTACCAACAGCTCACTGATTTTCTCTTAATAAACAACTCATTTGATGTTTTCCAGTCAGGTTTTAGACCTCATCACAGCACTGAGACCGCTCTTGTCAAGGTGACAAATGACATCCACCTGAACACTGACGCGGGCAAAGCCTCAGTCTTAATTCTGTTAGATCTGAGTGCTGCTTTTGACACTGTCGATCATGGATCCTCTTGCAGAGACTAGAGGACTGGGTGGGCATCACTGGCACTGCCCTAAACTGGTTAAAGTCCTATCTGGAAGACAGGAAATACTTTGTTGAAATTGGTAACTTTGTCTCGGACCAGATGCCCCTGACCTGTGGGGTGCCCCAAGGGTCAATCCTGGACCCCTTCTATTCAACCTCTACATGCTGCCGTTAGGTCAGTTGATACGCAGCGAGAATGTGTCCTATCACAATTATGCAGACGACACTCAGATCTATGTTTCACTGACGGCAGGTGAATATGGACCAGTGGATTCACTCTGTCACTGCATCCAGCAGATCAGTGTGTGGATGCAAAACAACTTTCTCCAGCTGAACTCAGACAAGACTGAAATCATTGTCTTTGGTCCATATAAACAAAGAGAAAGTGTTAACAGTCACCGCCAGAGTCTTGCTCTAACTACAAATCAAGTTAGAAATCTGGGGTAATAATGGACTCAGACTTGAATTTTAACAGCCACGTCAAATCAATAACATCAGCATTCTTTTACCAAAAGTATAGTGTCTAGACCAGACCTGGAGAGACTTATCCATGCGTTTGTGTCTAGTAGATTAGACTACTGTAACGGCCTGCTCACTGGCCTCTCCAAACGAGCTGTAAAACAGCTGCAGTACATCCAGAACGCTGCTGCTCGAGTCCTGACTAGAACCAGGAAGTACGATCACATTAGTCCTGTGCTCAGGTCTCTGCACTGGCTCCCTGTGGCTCAGAGAATAGACTTTAAAGCAGCTCTGCTTGTATACAAGTCTCTCCATGGCCTAGCACCAATGAACATCTCGGACATGTTAGTGCCATATGAACCATCTCGGCCTCCTGCTGGTGCCAAGAGTCAGGACTAAAGATGGGGAATCTGCGTTTCAGTTTTATGCAGCTAAAATCTGGAACAGTCTTCCTGAGGATGTGAGACAGGCCGCTACTCTGGCATTGTTCAAATCCAAGATAAAAACTGTTTTGTTTCGCTGTGCATATGACTGAAATGATTTTGTTTGCACTCTCCTCTTTTATGTCTTAAACTATTTGATGGATAGCCTGAAAATGACACAGTTTTAAAAAAATGTCTTTTCTGCGATGTCTGTGATTTCTGTCTTGTCTTTGTGATTTTAATGCATTTTAATGCATCTGTTGTGTGAAGCACTTTGAATTGCCTTGTGTACAAATTGTGCTCTACAAATAAACTTGCCTTGCCTTGCCTTATTATTACAGCTTTGTTTTGTTGTATTTGTATTTGGCTCATTATGTGTAAAGATCGTCTTATGTTGTCTTGTGTTTGTCGTTTGGTAATAAATCCTGTCTGATCATTGTGGATTAAGATTGGGAGCATTTGCTGCATTCTTTTGGACATAATTGAGGTGTATAAACGATAGTCCACATTCAGAATAGAAATGGGTCTGTATGAGGCACATTCAAGTCAGTCCTTCCCCTCTTTAGGTATTAAAGATATGATGGCCTCTTTCCAACTCGGAGGGTCTGAGTTTTTTTAAGTGCCCAGTTAAAAGTTGCCAAAAGGAGTAAGAGTATCTTTTAAAGCTTTATACCACTCTGAGGTGAACCCATCGCTCCCCGGAGATTTATTATTATTTAATCTTTTGATTGCACCTTGTATTTCCAACACTGTTATTTCAGCTCCTAATTTTTTATTATGTTCTTCTGACATAACAGGCAAATTGAGGGTGTCCAGAAAGGAATTTATATAATCTTCTTTATCATCTGGAATTTTTAACACAGCCTGTCCCGTATTTTTTTAATTGTTCTTTCAAATTTGTTCTTTCTTTCAAGTTTCCAAGATAGTAATTTAGAAAATTTTGATCAACTCTCATAATATCTTTGTTTGGTAAAGAGCATTTTGTACTTAAAGTGGCGTATATAGTGCATAAACACTAGTAACAATGCCTTAATAATGGTAATAATGGTAATAATTGACACCGCCGTCACTATTTGTTCTAGTAGCTCTTTATTATTATAGAAACACCTTTTTTTCGGCACGTTTCAAGGGTCGCATTTTTTGTCCGATTTTTGTCGTTCAAGGTTCTTTTTGTAGATATTTCTCGTGTGATTCACGATATTACTTTTTTTAATGTTTGGAATGGCAGGATTTGTCGCTTTTACAGGTTCAGGGTGTTATCGGCTCTTTTAAGCTTTGTAGTAGTTTGTAAGTGTTTTTTCAGGACTTTTAAGGTTTGTAGTGTTGTAGATCTTTCCCGTACTTTTAGAATTCTAGTAATTCTAGTACTTGTAGTATTTTAGTACTACATTGTAGTACCTTTGTAGTACTTTTAGAATTCTAGTAATAGTACACTTTTTACAGGTTTTCTTTCCAGGTTTGTAGTTTTGTAGATTTTTTTTCCTACTTTTAGAGTTCTAGTACTTGTAGTGTATGCAGTAATTTGTAGTATATGCAGTATTTCATATATAACAGTACTTGTAGTTGTAGTACCACATTGTAGCACTACGTTGCAGTACTACTTTTTGTATATTTTTGTACTTTTGGAATTCTAGTAATCCTAGTACTTGCAGTGCATTCAGTATTTTCATTACTATGTTGTAGTACTTGCTGTAGTACCACGTTATAGTACTACGTTGCAGTACTACATTGGAGTAATTTTTTGTACTTTTAGAATTCTAGTAATTGTGAGTTTTGAGGGGTGTTTTTTTAGGGGTTTTTTCTCAGGTTTGTCTTTTTGTAGATTACTTTTTGTACTTTTATAATTCTAGTCATCCTAGTACTTGTAGTGTATTCAGTACCTTTAGTACTATGTTGTAGGTTGTAGTAATACATTGTAGTACTACGTTGTAGTACATTTTTTTATTTTTAAAATTTGAGTAATCCGAGTACTTGCAGTATATTCAGTATTTTCAGTCTTATATTGTAGTACTACGTTGTAGTACTTTGTTGTAGTAGAACTACGTTGTAGTACTTTGTTATAGTACTTTTTGTAGTACTAGTACTACGTTGTAGTACTTGTTGTCGTACTGGTACTGCGCTGTAGTACATTTTGTACGTTGAGAATTCTAGTAATCCTAGTACCAAGTCCAAAAGTAGTCTAGACCAGTGCCCCAGGTCTCAGGACCCAAGTATTGCAGTAATGCAGTAGAAGTACATTGAGTACTACCTTCTAAATTAAAGTATATTGAACAATCAATGCAATTTAATACAGATAAAGTCAAATTGAGGCACTTCATTAGAAACGATTACATTGTATCCAATACTTCAACATCTCCAGTTCCTAACAGTTTTACTACAGACTATTGCAGTAATGCAGTACAAGTACATCGAGTACTACCTTCACAAAAAAGCACATTGAATGTTCAATGCACTTGAATACGGATACAGTCAAATTGAGGCACCTTTTGAGAAACAATTCTACTGTAGTCAACATAATACTCCAACGCCTTCAGTCCCTCACAGTGCTACTACAGACTATTACAGTAATGCAGTACATCGAGAACTACATTAAAAATAAAAGCATTTTAAAACAATGAATTTGGATTTCACACAATAAAAGCACTGTTAAAAATATGTTTTGGGGATTTTAAAAATAAAAGCACTGTAAAAAAAAATGTTTTGGGGATTTTCACAATAAAAGCACTGTAAAACAATTAATTTTAGTCCAAGTCCTTCACAGTGCTACTATAGCCTATTGCAGTAATGCAGTAGAAGTACATTGAGTACTACCGTCACAATAAAGCGCTGTAAAACAACATTTTGGGGATTTTCACAATAAAAGCACTGTACTTGTGAATGTGTAGTTTGTATTTCCGCCTTGTGTACATTTTTAGAGTTTTATATTATTTCTGTGTTCTCTTTTACAGTTAAAGAGTATTTCTAAAAATGTTTGTGCTTGTTTTTCTAGTACTTGCAGTCTATTCGGTATTTTTTTAATACTATGTTAGAACTATGTTTTAGTACTGTTGTAGTAGTACTACGTTGTAGTACTTGTAGTACTTTTAGAATTCTAGTAACTGTAAGTTTCCCGTTTTTTTTTTTAGGTTTTCTTTCTCAGGTTTGTTGTTTTGTAGATTTTTTTTTACTTTTAGAAGTTTTCGTACTTCGAGGTTTGTCAATAGTTTCCGGTAGTTTTGGGGAATTTTTCGCCAAAACTTTTTGACCTCCGCCGACACTCGCAATGGCTTGTTGCCATTGCAATTTCTAGTTGTTGTTGGGCTAGTTCAGAACAGAGTAAGTAGACAAAGCGTAATTAAGTTTTGCGGTACCTTATATTGAGTAGACAAACATATAGACATATAGACAACAGAAGAATGGCCATTCACTTATTTACAAAGGACAAGATATGCACATGTTATAGTTAAATGCAAATGCAGAACAGAATTCAGAACAAAGCTCCCGGAAAACAAAATGGCGCCCAATTCAAGTCAATGGCGTGTGTTCATCATGGTGCTCATTGGTGAATGTCTCCAAAAAAGTTTCCTACATCCGCATTTACTTCCTGAATGGGGGGGGGGGGCTAGCGCCTCCCCCCCTTTGTGACCAGTGCGCGTACACTGTTCACCGTGAAGTCAGAAATTTGATTTTTAAGAATTTTAGAAACGGTAAAAGAGTGAAATTCCTTCTGTTTTATTTTTAGACTAAAAAGAATTTAGCACTTTGGGTAATTTTAGAGGCCGAGCTCTTGAAATGGTCAGGCCTGGAGGCTGCAGTCCCGCGGAGCGGCCACTACTCAATTTGGATCGCGGGCAGAGGAGGCGTGCCTTGTCCAGTTATTATAATAGATCCATGGTTCAGAACCGAGTTTTCCACCTGGGTTACAATTTTCTTAACTGTGAAGTCAGATCATTAATTTCTCCTCTTATATTTTTCATTTCTTGTAGTATTTTAGGACACCCCTTTTTGGCATGGTTTTCCTCCAACAATTTAGATTTTTCTTGCATATCATTTAGCTTTCTCCCTTTGTTTCTTTTTTTCGGAGGCTATAGCTATAATTTGTTCTCTCAGGACTGATTTGGAAGCATCCCAAAGGATGGGCGGAGAAATTTCCTCTGTATCATTTTCTTCCAAATAGGTCTTAATGTATTTGTACATTTTTTCCTTAAACAAAGGGCTGTTAAACAGGCTGGCATTGAACCTCCAAAGTGTGTTTTTTCATCTTTCCTCCAAATCCACAGAGATGTAGATAGGACCATGATCACTTAGGTCTATTGTGCCTATATCTGCTTCTGTGATTTTAGATCTGTCTTTATTAAGAATAAAAAAAGTAGTCTATTCTGGAATAGATTGCATGTGGATTTGAAAAATAGGTATACTGGCGTTTCCTAGGGTTCATTTCCCTCCAAATGTCAATCAATCCTTTAGTCTTCAATAAGAGATGGAAGTTCTTGTTAATTGTTTCTCCAGTGCCTCTTGAGTTCGACACGTCTAATGTAGGCTGAATGCGAAGATCCCAATCGCCACCATAAATTAGGGTTCCCTCAGAGTGGTTCACAATCAGGTCCATGACATCGGCATTAGAAAGTGATATCACTCCCAGGAGGAGCATACACATTTATAAGAGTGAAAACCTTATAACCATATCTGCCTTCTTTATCCTTACATTCAAAACTGTTCAAAAACTATTCGGTTTGAGATCAATATTGCAACTCCCCTTCTATGTTTGTCTCAGTATGATGAAGGGATTAGGGCTAGGATAGGATTTTTTATAACAGAATTTCATTAGTTTTTGATGTTCAGTATCATTCAAATGTATATAGATAGAATATAATATAATGTCTATTCTTTCTCTTTTCATTTTTGTCAAAATTTGTGTTCGTCTAATTGGGTTCAGTATGCCGTTCACATTGAAGGATGCTACTTGTAATACTTCTGATGACATTGGAATGTTTGTATTGATCTCACCGTTGACAACTTTCGAATATTTTTAACCTCGGATCGAAAACAACAAACACGCACAAGAACCATGGGAACGGAACAACTGAAAAGGTAAAAAAGAAAACAAAAAGGGTTATGCAAGAAACGGGCTTCGAACCCAAAACCCGATCAAAAAAGATCGCAAAAGGAAGGGAAGTCCAATCCTAATGAAAGGCCCCCCCAAAAAAACTCCCCAGGCACTCCTGACACCAATCCTCAGAAGGAACTGGATATGTAAGATCTCTGGCTCAGCACGTCCCCCTGCTGCACTCTGCATACTTTATTAGCCACAGCCGATGACCAATTACGTTTTCTCCCTCTTCCGAAGAAGAAAAAGTCTCCATCTGGGCCGGCGGGATCCCTCGATCCGGTAGGGAGGGAGCGCGGCTCTCAGGTTTGTTGTTAGCCGCCCTAGCTTCGTTAGCCTCGTTAGCCTCGTTAGTTTGTTATGTTTGATTTTCAATGGAGCCGTGGGCCATCAGCTTTGTCTGTTTTGGTCCCGTGGCGCTACCGGACTTGTGTCTTCCTTGTTTACTCATCTCGCGTCCTTGTTCATTGGGATTAGGTGGGTCAAACAATGATTTTAAAACCACGTTTTGCAGCAGCAGAGTGTGGTGCGTCACGATAACCGGAAGTCCCAGTGACCATTTCTACAGGAAAAACTGTAATGACCTGGTATAGCCTCAATGCTGTTCTTTTCTGAAATCTCATTGAGGATGTTGAGGATCTTTTTATAAACAAAGTATTACCTTTGGTGCAAGGATGTAGAAGTACCCGGTGCCATTAGCCCTGCAGATGAGTTTGCACCTGTCGTTTGCGGATACACCAGAAAACTTGGGCACCCAAACGGCAGAGGCAGCGATGCGGTTGTTGTTGAAACTGTGTCCACTGGTCTCACACTGCTCCTCTCTGAAGGTCTTCCCTGCTCAAAACAGACCAAAGGGTTAGAGGTGGGAAGGCCCGGGCCCAGAGCATGTCATCGGATTTGTTGTACCGTTGTCTGGGCAATGGTTCAGACTGCAGGAGCGGTATTTGACCCGGACGCCTTGGCAGTATTTCCCCCCGTTTGATGGGGCTGGTCTGTTGCACTCTCTTTTAGAAAGCTGTACACCTCCTCCACATGAGCGAGAGCAGGGGCCAAAAGCACCCCACTTACCCCAACGACCATCCTCCTGGAAAGTACAAGACAAACAAGACCACCCTTAAATACTTGGCATTTCAGGCTTCAGTTTTAGAAAATCTCTGATGCCATTTTCTTGTTTTTCCGGAGTATGCTAATAGGAGTTAGATGACCCATTATGGGCACGAACAAATATGCAAAAAATATTCACATTTTAGGGTAGTTTAATAGACTTAAAGTGCATATGAGGTTCTACACATTTCACTATAATGTAGTGAACATGATTATATTTAAGATTTTAAACATTTTGCCTAGTTGTCACTAGTTTGTCAATTTTTGTAAAGCTTTTCTTGTGCTACCGCTGAGGCTCTGCAGTTAGAAATGCATTGTTGTGCTAATGTTGTTAACGTCTACACAGAGCTAATGAAACAAAAGCAGATTCAAATGTTGATTCATAACTTAAAAACACAGTCCTCACTTTCTCATGTATTAAGAGCATCCCAGTATTTTACCGTAATGAGTTATTTTTCAGTGCATTTCTCAACTCTGAGAGTCTAGATTGGAGCTTTGTCACAGTAAAGCTAACAACCACAAGAAAATCTCATTTTGATCAACGGTGTAGCAAAAAAAATCACGTTCAGGCTCTTTAACTAATAACAGATATAGTGCAGTGACTTACCAGAACCCTGTCAGAGATACTGAAGAAACTACTTAGATGAAAGACTGAAATTTTCTTTTGCCACATTTTTTTCTGCTTCTAATACATGAACAGGTGGCATTCACTTGCAATGACCATTATGATATTGCTGACCTGTGTCGATCAAGCTCTAAGGGAAATTCCATGGTGATTTCAGAAATGTTGTGGAAATAGTGATGACTGTAATGATATGTGAGTAAATAAAAGTCTTACCTTTACAGTTTGGACTTCCACCTTTTTGGTGCATATTCCACGGTCGCAGATCTGGCCTTCACCACAAGGGGTGCCATCTGCCCACGGGAAGTGTCTGGTCATACACACAGGATGACCATTGGACTTCCCTGTGCACCACAAGCGACCACAGGGAGGCAGCATGAAGGTGCATGGCTTAGACCCTTCCCCAAATGCAAGCTCACACTGACGGTCTAAACTGTAGGCCACTCCGGGCAGCACATCGTGGAGGACCAGGGGCTTCTGGGGTGGGTCCAGTAAACAGTCCCCTACAAACAAATCGAAGATAAACCATGGAATATAAGGTGAGCATTTAGTAAATTCAGTCTGTCCATCCATCTAAGCTGAGTTGGGCCCACGGGTGTCTCCTAAAAATTAAGACCTTTATGTTGATTCCGCCTGGACTTTTTTTTTTGTTAATTACATTTTTAAAAACTAATCTTTGTGTGAAATTATCTACAACTTTTAAAGAGGAATTGTCAAGTTGGGAATTGTCCCAACAAATACCAAAACTAGTGTCAATCCTTCATATACTATTATAGGCTATTCAACAAAGAAAATAGGTGGAATTTAAAATCTGATTTTCCTCTGTGCAGTGTGTAACCACTTATAATCAGAGTAAATCAGACATAATTTAGCGTCTTTACTTCACAAAAAGTCCAGCCAATTGTTTGTACTCCAAAGGGTTCAGAAACAACTTCAGTCTGAATTGGGGCTCATTTTATTCAGGTGTTTTTGGAAAAATAGGCCTTAAACTTAAGGGCTCAACCAAATGTGTGTGGTTTTGTTGAAGTAGGTCTGTCATCATATCTCCTTTAGTGTTTTATGCAGTTGTACCACTCAAATATACAAAGTTCAACATAGTCCACCCTAATGTTATGTTTAGATAATATTATGTTATGGATGCAAGCTGAAGATTGAGGTCACAAAATATGAGAGTAGGTTTTGGATTGCAGATAAATAATGCACCCATGTCAAAAGCATGGGGATGATGGAAGATAGTCTCTATAAAGGTGCTTGAAACATCGCAAATTGTTTTTAGATTTTTGGGGAAGTACGTGATATCTCTCATTTTATGTAAAATACATGTTTTTGTATTTTGTATAATTTTTGTCCAAGAGTCATCTATTGTAGAAAAAAGGTAGTGATCTGGATAATGTTTTAGATTTAAAAACATTTTTCTACAGGTATATTACATACTTGACCACAAATTATACTTTTTGTGATGCTCAAATCCAATTCTGAGGCTAGAAAAAATTTGACGATTTGCTAATCTGGCAGTACACCGTTCACTTGACATTGTATAAACTCAATCCCATATCTTCCTTCCTTTTCACTCTCCAAAGGGTCATCATTTAAAACAATAGCTGCCGTTGTGTTACAGAGAAATGAAGAGATCACAAATGACTTGGGGCATGGTGCTGCATGGTAACATGAGGCAACATGTTGTTCTAGCACCACAGCTTCTTGAAGACTAGATTTATGACAGCCAGCCGGTAGGGTGTTACAACACTATCACACCCAGGAAAGTCTTCTTGAGGCATTTCTTGGGTTGCATTTTGTTTGAGCACTTCTGCTAAAGTGAACACTGACAAAGACATGTCGTTTGTCTATTTGGAGTTATCCTGCATGTGAGATGGTACGTGGATACACCTCCGAGTCCAAGCCTCAGCGGTGACTCTTTTAAACAAGCCCTCTAATTTGGTGCAGATGTCGGGTAGTTTTAAAATAAGAATTGAGCGTCTCTCCAGGGCTTTGTGGTCTGCCCTGCTTGGCAAAGAGTCCAAACAAATCCCAATACATTTCTGGTGATGGCAGATGTTGCACTGGCCCACTTAGTAATTTGATTATGCCCTCACATTGATTATGAGTGTTGGGTTGAAGACAAGAATAACTGTTGAAATCCTTAGAATGTGAACTCGGACAAATGGTTAAATGGTTAAAACCACAAATACTGAAAGAAGCCACAGGGAAATGATTGTGACTGTGACGTACAAAATGCATTGCCATTTTTGTGTGTAGTACAATTTGAAGCGCAGCACAAACCTTATTCCAGTAATACCTTATATATTTTAAAACAAACACGGAGTGCAAACTACTTGCCTTAACAACGACATGAAATAAGAAAGACTTTCCAGAATATGAAGCTCAATGAAGAAATATTTAGATACATTTTGTCTCGAGGATTCCTGTACAGGCCTTACTGCAGATGACAAACAGAGTCATTTGGAGGAAGCTGAGAATCCTTGAGTAAAATCTGTGAAGGAGCTAATCAAAACATACAAACTAAACAAAGTATAGTATAACATTTTAAACTGGTAGGCTTATGACCAAGGTTTTGTACCAAATAGAACTGACCCAAGATTCAAGGTCTAGATTACAAAAGGTATAAAGGTTTTTCACCAGATTGTAAAAGATAATCAAATGCAAAGCTTTGATATGTTGACGTAATCCTTTGACTTGGAGAAGCAGAATTTCTATAGGCTTTTACAAATAAGGAGTTACTATAACCAAGAAATTAAATTAAACAAGGTAATGACCATTGTAGCCCTCTGACTGAGATGTTTATCAAGGCTTATAAATCGGAACTTTCAAGGGGAATTACACACACATATATATATATATGTATATATATATATGTGTATATATATATATATATATATATATATATATATATATATATATGTGTGTGTGTGTGTGTGTGTGTGTGTATCACAATGTATCAAATGCATTTCTGGACAGCTACTCTACTAAATATGATTAAAAACAAATGGAAGAGAGACGTGGTCTTGTTTTGACAGACAAACGAGTGGAAGATATATATATAATATATATAATTATATTTTGTCTATATATATATATATATATATATATATATATATATATATATATATTTGTACATCCCTGTGGAGGACTTCAAAATGACATGTTTGGAGAGAGTTTTGTTGGAAGAATGTGTCACGTTTTTTCATAACACCATGTCAAACTGCCCATTATCACGGAAATCCAGACTGTTGGGGAAATTGTGGCAGCAAGGTGGCAAACAACTATCACATATTCTGGGACTGTCCTGTTGTTCAAAAGTTTTGGACTGAAATTAAGGATGCACTACAAACACATTTTGACATTGCCATTTCACTCAATTTTGGAACTACAGGTATGCACTTGGGCCTGAGGACTCTTGGCAGCGGCGAAAAAGGCCCTCACAAAAAAGTGGATGACACAAATTACATCGCCAATCGGACTGGACAAACATTACTTTGGACATTCGGAAATTGGAAAGGATTATATTCGGACTTAATTTGAAAATGGACAAAATAGACAGACTATGGATTAACTGGGACATTTCCTTTGGGCTCTGTGTGTCATGATTTTTCTTTTTTTGTTTGTTCTGTTTTTGGTGGATGTCTGTTTGTTTTGGTAAGTATTTTCTCTCTGGACCTGTTCTTGTTCTTTGTGTTTGTTTTTATATGTATATATATTTGAGAAATAAAAAAATCAAATCAAATCAGGCAGACTCACTTGTAGAATTGCAAAATAATCATCATAGCCTCAAAAACTATGAGCATGATTAAATCTCAAAGGTCATATCACCATTTAAGTCCTTTTCTTTCTTGCATCTAGGGTTTCAAGATATATCGCAATCAAATCAAAATCACAATCTTGATTGAAGTTTATCAATCAAATCGCAACAACGGCAATAATGTAAGTAACATAATTTCATAAAAACAGCAACAAATCCTGTCTTATTATGTATGAGACATGGTAAACCCTATTGTTTAAACTTATACAAACACATGTAATGTTTTGGAGTACATATATCCATCTTCTCTCAAATGTCAAACCCCTGGGTGTGTTTAAAATGGGAAGTTAAAACACAAATCACAAATCTTATTGCAATTTGAAGCCTAACAAAGCCATTCAACTTACCATGCCCTCCGTCCAAAAACTCAGTGATGATGGCGGCGCTGCACGGCGACCAGGGGCTGGTGCGGTTGATCTGGATCAGAGTGGGAGACATCATGTGGTTACCCTGCAGTTTCCCAAACACATCGTCGCAGGCTTTCACATTGTCGTGTGGCATGTTGAACACATGTCCTGTTGAGAAGAGACCGGAAGTTAACGGTTTTGTACTTTATTATGCAGCTATTTCTGCTATGTGCTATAAGTGATGTGCTGTTTTGACAGGCCTCACCAAGTTCATGAGCTGTAGTGAAAGCAGAGGGAAGGCCGTCGTCTTCAATCACAGAGCAGCTCCTCTTGGGGTCACACATGGTGCCCACGTCAGCCATGCCTAGAGTGTCACAGGTGGACGCTCCACACAGATCCTTCAAAACATAGACGACAATGTTTAGTTCAAGCCATTTATTTGATTCTCGACAGAGGTACTGGCACTGCTCTGCACTTCCAGAAGATATGATCTCTGAAGAAAGGAGATAGCTTCTATGAGAATTGAAGAAAAGGAAGGAAATTGTATTCAAATATTCATCTAACGCTTGTTATAGTTTGAAATACTGAACAATATAATGTTGGCAACCAATAATAAATCATTAACTAGATGTCTTTATTTATTGGTCAAACCTTTTAAATGGTTACTTTGTTCAGTGCCCTTCGATGAACTTTTATGAACGTAAATGTCCCTCTTCATAACATTTATACCCAAGAGCACGTTTTCCAGATGACCCATTTCCTGACCATAGCACTGCAACCCCAGTTTTAGTATTTAGAGTTGCTGACCATATACTAATCACAGGATGCGAACGTCCATAACCACTGCAGAGAAACACCCATCTCCACTCTCTGAACAGCAACCGTATACATTGCATACACCCAATGTACGCTCTGGGAAATGCAGCTCCAGGCAAAGACGAGGCCGGTTTAACTTAATGCTATTGTGCAGCACTTCAGTTCAATTAATGTAACCATAAAACGCTGAGCCAAGTGAAGAGGCATGATGACAAACCATTCCTAGCATAAACCACAAATGCTGCAATTCCAAATAGCTTCCAGATGCTCTTGTGTGCAGGAGATGACATCCAAACGTTGGGTCATTTAAGAGGAGAAAATAAAAACGTGCAAGAAGAAAAAGAGGAACAAAGCAGCAGTGTCAATGAGTTTGTTCCAAGCTACGACCTACTTCTCACATCTGTCAACTATCATAAGCAACTTTTAAGATATGTACAAAGAATAAGTAATTCATTACAGTTTGATGAGGTTTGTTAAAATTCTCTGATTGCACGACAAAGCTATGCAACTTTGTTTATTCTTTGCACACAGATTGCAGAGGGAAAATGGATGCTCTGTTTTTTCCTACATTTAGATTTGCTGTGGTGACCCAGAAACCTTGTCAACTAGGGTAAAAGACAGACCTTTTGTTGACTTTGCAAACAGAAACAAAGATTAATTGAAGTCAATGTACACTACAGCATAATAGACCATTGATAGGAATGTAATATCTTACAGTGATTTACTTTTATTCAAACTAAAATCCTGTTTAATCACTGCTTATACATAAAATTAGTAAACGTATACAAGGCTGCAGGCTTCAGTCATCTGTTAAATGAAACCGTGACTGAGGCCCTTGATTCTTTGTACAGCACATAACATGAATCATTGCATGTGGGTGTGGTCTGCCTGATCTGAGTTGAACAGGGTTACACTGTATAAACTGGATTGGATATAAACTTTGCACTAACCTGGATGGCTTCCAGCTTGAATATTTATGGTGCATATTGTTTTCTGTCAGGTTCTGTGACCTGGACTGGAAATATAAGCGTGTCAGTGTGGTGTGCTGTGATGTGAGTGTTGCTGCAGTGCTTGTTTTCAAGTTGGAAGATGAACAGGGTCCAATGGGAAACCCCCACCTTTCCTCCTCTATCCATGTATCCATCTGCCCCCTTTGGATGTGTTTAAGAGGCCCGTGCAGTGTGGAGAACATGCAGCTGGAGCAGTGATGAAAGTTAGCAGTACATCCCTTGAGGCTCTCACAACACTTCTTAATGTTGCAGGTGAAATTAGCATCTGTTTTCTCTGCAAAACTACCTCATTCTACTCTAATACTGCCATTGAATCCCCCCCTTCCACACAAGCTCACTGGTCAAACTCCCTTAAGCCAAACAGTTCATTATGGATCATTGACTTCACTGCTGACCCTGAGTCAAATATTTGGAAGTGCAGCTTTTCCAGTGCATGTAAAACTGCCCTCTCATGAGCAATGAAAGTAATCAAGGTTTTTGCTCTCTCCTCCCCAATTACTTCTGACCTACGGTGTCAAAGCTCTCGGGAGTATGGGTTATAAAAGTAGACTAGAGCCAGAAGATTATTAAGACAGCGCTTTAGAAAAAATAAACTTTTTTTCTTTTTCTTTCTTTTTTTTTGTCTTTTTTTTTTTTTTTTTTTTTCACCTCTCTAGTCAATAGAATGGCCGTGTCCAGTATTCTGCATGCTTATCTGTGTCTTGTTCATCTTTTTCTGCCAGTGCAAAAGTTTCTGAGCGTCATGGCTTGCGTTCGTGGACACCTTGGGTCTTTGTCAGCTTCCGTATCAAATAATTTTAGCCACAATAATCTTTACAACTACGATGTTGATAGAGTTAAGGATGCTGGGATGCTTGTAAAGTCGCGCAGCCACTGACATCAGCGTCAAGATATAGTGCTTTAGGTCATCGCCGTGAAACTGTGCCATAGATTCGTCGGCTGCTACGAGCGTCTCCACGTATCTGGGGACTGACGCAAACCTTTTGGATCTCCCCAATCTCTGCATCGTTTCTGTCACATTGTTGTCATCTGCAAAGTGTCTGTACTTCTCCAGTGATTGCACAAGCTGTTGACTTATGTCACTGTCCACGGCACATCTGGACGTTGCGTTTGGCGTCAAGTTGCGACCGGTTCTGCGCCTGAGGATGTGCGCACTTTCCGTAGTTTTTGTGTCATTCTGGACGGGAGTAATGAAGTATTCCCATCCATGGAAACCAAAGGCACCCTGTAAACCATTACAAAGACTCAGTGCTGCATAGGAGTTGCTGTCATCATTGACGTGTCCGGAGTAGAAACACCGGCGCAACTCGTGAGTGACATCGCTGTTGGATAGATTCGGTGCGTCTTGGTTAGAAATACTTGATGACATGAAACTAGAGTCCTGGCGTAAATCAAGCAATAACTCCTGATGAAATGCTCTTATTTTTACGACACTTTTCCCACTAGAGAGATCCACGTCGTTGTCAGAAACAGTCCTCCTGTCATGATTGTAGTTTTTTAGCCTGACAGGAAAGCAAAGTTCACTTTCCATGCAACACACAAGTCTGGTTAAAGCAAGCGCCAGGAAGAGAAGTGGTATTCTGATAAACATGACGATGCTTGCATTCGGTATAATGCAGTGGTGATTATTGCCGGTTGAGTCTGCACGATGAGTGGAGGCGGTGAGAGTAATCCAATGCGCACTTCTACTCTGCAGTTTGTACAAGTCCACTCACTGCAGCACACTCCTCCTGGTCAAGACCCATTCCTCCACCTGTGTCTGCTAAGGCAACTGCAGCCCTCAGCACAGGCTCAGGCGCTTTTTGTGAGGGGGCAGTCTTTGGAGAGGCGCTGGATAAAAATGTAAAGGCAACTCAAGACACCGAAAACAAGAGACAACCCCAGTGCCTAACATTCATAAATAGTAAAAGAGAAAATAGTCCAAAAGATGCCTAGTACTGCCTAGTCCTCTTTTGTTTTGGATTTTGGCATTTTGGCTGATTAGTAGCATAAAAACTAACCACACTCAAAATAGATTTAAAAAAATATGTAATACTAGCCTAACAATACATAATACATCAAATAAAAATGATTCCAATGTTTTAGGACAGAGAAGATTTACCTGTTTATTTAACTTTACACAATATTTGATCGCCATCTGGTGGACAAAAAAATAAATTGCATCAGAGGAGATCTGACGTCATCGTGCATATAGAAAATACAAAATAAGAAAATACAATAGTACATTTATGTGTGAGATTGCTGTGACAAACATATATGTATTATCTCAATAATAGATAGCACGGGGCCAGCTTCTTTTGTTTGCCATTGGTTGCTATGGACGCAGCACAGGTTGCTGTCCTAAGGACCCCATTTCTGAGATGTCCATAAAAAGCCCGGATAATTTTAAACAACAATTTAACAAATTACACTGAAGCACAGCACTTATAATTATTTTTTTAACGACCAAGATAGCCTTTTACAGCATACATAATCTATATATCCGTGTATAACCAAAAGTTAAAGAGTGTTTTGTAATTGTAGGCAGTGGCACTCGTCATACTGTTCTCAACATCGCCTCCTAAACGACGTGAAAGAACTAACGTTACAGCACAAACGAAACTCTTTTGGAAATAGATCGATGGAAATAGCTGATGCATACATTTGATCAAGAATACCATTGTGATTAGCTACACTTGTATTTACTGGTGGCTTATTAACCTCCACATAGTAATGAGTACATGCAAAGCGTCTGGCCGTTTGTTCCATTAACGTTACACGCTAGCATAAAGTTAGCCTAAAGTTGTGTTTGTAGCGCGTTACCTTGTTGTTTCCGTCGGGATGAATTCATACCACGTTTTGGAGCTCGCAGGTGAGGGTTCATTTGGCCGCGTTTACAAAGGAAGAAAGAAACACAGCGGACAAGTAAGTTTGTCTGCGTTTAACTGTGTGTTAGATGTGTTGTTGTTGTTGTTGTTGTTGTTGTTGTTAGTTTGTCATCTCTTTGTCATGGCACATGTTTCCACCACCAGGTTGTAGCGCTAAAGTTTATGCCAAAAGTGGGTCGTTCTGAAAAGGAGCTTCGAAACCTCAAAAAAGAGATTGAGATCATGAGGGACCTTCAACATCCAAATATTGTTCAACTTTTTGACAGCTTTGAGACAGACACAGAGGTATTTAACCCAATCCAGGACATATAGAGCAACAAACAACAATGATGTAATGTCTAGAATAATGGAAATGTAACTATACCATTTAACAGGTAGTAGTTGTGACTGAATATGCTGAGGGACAACTGTTTCAGATCCTTGAAGATGATGGCAGTTTACCAGAATGTCAGGTACTTCATTTTATTTTATGGTTTTATTACAACATATTAATACATGAGTTATAACCACTAATTCTTTTCACCAGGTCAGAGAAATTGCTTGCCAACTGGTTTCGGCCCTTTATTATTTACATTCTCATCGCATTCTTCATCGTGACATGAAACCTCAAAACATCCTGCTTGGGAAAAGTGGAGTGGTGAAGCTCTGTGACTTTGGGTCAGTAAATTGTATTTGTTGAAAGTTGTACACATTGCCAATAGGGCTGTATAATGTATCGCTAAGTATTGGTATTGCAATACGGGCATACTCGAAATTGATATTGCAAAAAAGTAAATGCATTGTAATAACACCAAGCTAGAAATTTTAATATTTTAAAATGAAAACTTTGATTAAGGCTTTTTTTTTTTTAATGGTTGAAATCATTGTGTCAAACAGTGTATTAAAAATATTGTAATAATATCGAGTTTTGCAGTAGTTAACAGCCATATCGCGTAATGTAATCATTTCCAATATTGTGCCACCCTAATTGCCAGGTTGATGGTAAATTCTTTCTCTGTAGGTTTGCCAGGGAAATGAGTGTGTCTACTTTGGTTCTGACTTCCATCAAAGGCACACCACTGTACATGTCTCCAGAGCTTGTGGGGGAGAAACCCTATGACCACACTGCTGACCTCTGGTCCCTAGGATGCATTCTTTATGAGCTCCACACGGGGGCGCCCCCATTCTACACTAACTCCATCTTTCAGCTGGTGCAGATGATAGTAAGAGACCCAGTCAACTGGCCACCAACAATGAGCGACAACTGCACGGTAAAGAACATTGGGTTGTCCAAAACAAAAATACATACACTTTACAACAAGCAATTATTTTATGATTTGATATTTTAGAGTTTCCTGAAAGGATTGTTGACAAAAGACCCCCAGAAGCGGCTGTCTTGGCCCGATCTTTTGCATCACCCATTTGTAGAAGATAATGTTCAAGGTACACTATTTGCCGTAAAGTAGACATTCACAAAGTATGTGTTTTTTGTTTGTTTTTAATTCCTCTACATTTCACTAGTTTTTTCAGACTCCACGGTGTTCAACCCCCTGACAGAAACACCTAGTCCTGATATGGTGGCACTGAAACTTCAGCAAGTTGCATCAAAGACACCGCGGGCTACAGGGGCGAGTAGGTTATTGCAAAAAGCCTGTGAAGAAAGAAGGAAGAAATCAACAGTTAGTGACACATGTTTGACAGATTACATAATTGTATACGCTTTGTTTAATCTGTTCTTTTGACGTTGACAGAAAGAAATGCAAAGTGATTGCGGTCAGTCCAAAGATGCAGCCACACAGCTGCCTTCTAGACAGACAAAACTACCAGTTTTAAATACGCCCAGTATTAATTCAAATGTTGGTGGTCACCAGAAATGCAAACACAAGTAGAGTATAAAGTAACAGAATTATGACTAAAAATAAAAATAAATTTAAAAAGAATTAATGTAGATTGACTTCATTTACAGGAGTCAAATCAGCAGAGACTATGCACAGGAGTTTCCCTCTGTAGAAGTTGGTCCACATTTGGTCCGGAGGTGCTTTGAAGAACGCAGACCCTCTTTGCATGCACAGGTTAGGACAAGCTACCATTTCATATGGGTCAGACATTTGGTCAAACATTTTCTTATTTCTTTAGAAAGCAGACACTGAGGACTTTTGGGGAAAACTGCTCCAAGAAGTAGGCCAAAACAGGCTCAAAGTGCTTAGGCATAATGACCTCGTCCCAAGACTGAAATCAACATTTCTTGCATTTAAAACTCAGGTATGTTTTGTATGTGTTGAAGAAAATTAAATTAGGATAATCATATCAATACATCTAAATTTGGTTTTATTTTTTCAGCTTAAAAGTGGAACTGTAATGGAACCACTGACGATCCATCAGCCACTACAGCTCTTGAGCAATCTGATCCAGGCAGACAAGGAAGACAAGGACACCTATGACCTCTGTCTACAAATTGGCCTGCCCTATTTACTCTTTGACTTAATCTATGCCATAATTGAAAATCCGAACATCACTAAGGTAACTGGTGGAAATATGACACCATGTGAATGATTATACATGATATGAATTGAACTTTCCTGCACCAGCTTCCATGGTGTGTTCCAACCCTCGGGGGAATGTTTGAGTTGCTCCTCATCTTCTGGAGCAGACACTGTGATTGGGCAGAACAAGGATATAGGTTTAATAATTACTTTTTTACTTTTTTCATTTGAATTTGTGAATTTCTTTTCTCAACACATTGTTTATTTTGCAGTCAATTAGACGAGCACTCAAAGATGTTTGTCACAGTTCTTAATCAACCGAAGTTCAGGATTTTGGCCGTGAGTAGTTTTAGTTTGTTTTCATTTGAGTTAAAACAATTTGAGAAAAAAACAACAATAACATCTTGTTATTAGCCTCTTGCAGCCACATTGTTGTCTAACTTTATACAACATGATGTATCTGTGGATGCTGATGTGGATACTCTGACTACATTATTGCGGGACCTTTGGGAAATGAATGAGGTACAAATCTCTTGAGTCTGAGGGACTGGTTTGTAAACATATTTATCATTCAAAATGTCTTGAAATTTTCTTCTATCAGGATTGCATTCCTCTACCGGCAGGATGGGGAACGTTCGATGGAATCCTGGCTTTATTACTTCACACACTCTCAGAGGTAAAAATGCAATACAAAAGATATGTGATTTTGGTAAATAAAACCCAATTTGTTCATTGTTTTTCATCAGCATGAAGGTGGACTGCGCTCTTCATGTTTAGATCCTGGTTTGTTTCTTGATTTATGGAAAAGAGTTGGTATCTCACTTGGAAGAACACCACCTTCCACAGATCTCTATTCAGCCGATGGTAAATGTGCAAAGATGTGTTTCATTAACAGTTTTATTTGAGCTATATCAAAGTCCAGCAATGCAGATTTGTGCATGAATCATGCAGGTTGTTGTGAGCTGTTTATTTTATGTATGGTCATTATTTTTGTTCAACATGTTTTTTGTGTACTAACCCAAAGTTTGTGTGGCACACTTGTCCTCATTGTGTTTTGTTTACATGGCAGGAATATACTCCTTTTTGTCTTTGGCACTGTTGGTTTTCACCCAAGATCCAAACACATGCCTTCCTCTGTTCAATGACTCCTCATCTAAATGTGTGTACACACTGGGTCTGCTGCTTAAGCCCGATTGGTTTGTGTTTTGATTCTTTCATTCACACATTTCTCATTCTCATTTGTTTTTCCTTTTATTCTTTGTGTGTTCATAATCCGCTGTCATTGATGACAAATGCACCTTGTCACTAACAATGACTTGTGTGATCTTTTTCAGTCTGGGCTTGTTTGTGGAGGACTGCTTGTGTAGACTGGACACTGATTGGGCTCTTGACAGCTTGTGTGTGTTGAGCTGTCACTTGTTGTGCTTCCCATTTGCTCTGGATGTCCCTGCTCTCACCATGTCCAGGATTCTTGACTTGTATGTCAGCTGCAATGTTATTGCAGGCCTTTTACAGGTTAGGACCTCATCATACTCTTAATAAAGACCTCTGTCTCACTACTGTAGTAAACACATCTTGTCTGATGCAACCCCTGATAACTCTTGCATTTCGACATTATGTACACATTAGTATGTTTGGTATTTCGGCACAGATTGCACGTCATTTGTTCTATGCTGTTTGATGATGGGCCAGGTGTCGGGATGATGTTTTATGTTTTTATGTTTTGGCAGGTGATTCAAACACGTACCCCTTCATTATTAGAGCTGCCTCTCTCGCTGCTGAGCCGTCTGCTGCTGTGTGACCCTGAGCGCTCCCTCTCTTGCCTCAGAGACAGCGCTGGTTATTTCTTGATGCCGTGCCGGGACGACCACGGCTCTGTCTGCACAGATAGTCCAGACAGAACCGCCATGACCCTGCTCTCAGTGCTGATGCAGTCGGACGTCCCGTGGGAGGCTGCTGTGGAGCTGCTCACTGTTCTGTCCCAAGTCGCTCGATGTTCCTCACAGCTTTATCTGGAAGTTTCAGTATTGTGCCGGGCACTGACACACACTCATGAACAAATCAGGGCAGCCACATGCAGACTTTTGGCAAATATACAGACCTCTAACACCAATGCATTCTCTATTATGAAACCTGTCATTTTCCAACTTCTTATAAACTGCCTTCGGGAGCCTAACATGTCTGTTCGCCGTGTGGCCTGCAGGGCAGTCGGGAGCTGGTTGGGAGGTCTGGCAAAGGCAGAGTATAAAAGCAGTTGGTCCAGCAATAAAAAGGGGTTTGATGCTAAGATTTGGACCAAGGAAAATAGCAAAACCAAATCAAACCAACAAGCAGACTGTGTTACACTGGTACAACAAGGAGAGGATGTGGAACAATGGACTGATGCAGTGAGGAGCTGTACTGCTCTGCTGGGCTCCGCTCTGACTGACCCGGACACGGTCACTCGCCGTCACAGCTGCACTGCACTGGGAAACCTGGTGAAGCTGGAAGGGGCCGTGCACTGGGTGTTGGAGGAGGATGTGTCCGCTGCATTGCTCAGAGCAGCGTGTATGGACCCCCATCACACAGTGAGACAGGCTGCTATATCCTCCCTGTGTATGTTCATCCAGCAGGAGCCAATACGCCAGGTCAGTTATGAGAACTTGTAGCTTTAAAAAAATGGCACTCAAATTCAAAATTGAATGTATTTGATATATAGGTATTATTTGTTGAAAGGTAAGCTATAGGCTACATTTGATTTTATGATACAGCACAATTTACTGTTAGCCTATTTATATCATACTTAATACGTAAAAATTAGCAAAAGCAAAATGTGTATTATTTTCTCAGGCGCTGATGTCCCTCGATGCCAAAAGGAAACTTTTGCAGGCTTCACGCGCGTTTCCACAAAGCGACTATGGCCAGATCATTGGACACATGTGAAAGGTTTATATTGGCAAGGCTGGCCATAACTGGATCTTGATTTTATTACCCGTGTGTGTTGTACTTTTAATCATTTACATTTGTGTCTTCTTCTGTAAGTAAAGTTTCTCTCCAATCAGAAACGACCCGACTCCCGCCCGGGTCGAATCTCACTACTGCGCGCCCTTTGAAATGTTCGATTTCAATTAAAAAAACCAGAATGAGAGCCATTGGTGAATTTGTTTTTATTTGTTGTATTATTCCTCTCAAAAGTGTAGCTCTATATTTTCTCTTTGCTTCAAGGTCCGCGCGCATCATCTTGACAACACGCACGGGCCGCACGTCCAAAGAGCCCACCTCCAGTACTTTCGGCCTACCTTCTGAAAACGGGGAAACACTTTTTATTTACATTTAAAATAAGCGCTCTAACACCAATTTTAAGTTGAGCAGAGGACACTTTATTTTGAAACTACAAACACAATAAACATTTTCATGACTAAAACATAGCGTCATAACACGCTGTCAGCAGGTTGCCTGGCATTATTTTTGGTATTGGACAGTCAAAGCTGATAGTACACCGCAGGGAGGAAAAGACTAAAAAACAGAATGTCCATGAGTCCGCCGGCGTCACTTCAGATTGTCGTAAAATGATGTGCGTTGACCATGGCACGTCACATTTGCATAATGCAGTGTGGACGAGGATTCACAGATGCCTCCAGAAGACAAACGTTACATGAAAAAGTAACATTATTTTCACCAAAGTAAAAGCAACACTTTCCACTCCCTGAACAAACAGTAGTTACACGTTAGTGCAGATCAGCCACATCAGGCCTTTAGATCATATTGCCTAAATAAGCAGTGCAGAGAAGTCTCCAGCTTAAAAAAATACAATGTTATGAAGAAGAAATAATGCACAGCAAAATGTACATGGAGCTGGCTAATACCCGCTATACAGTATTTGTTCACCAAGAATATTTTAGCTACAAGTGTTTGCCATTATTGAAGACATTTGTAATATTGCTTGACCAATATGCAGAGCCTGAGTAATAACATTTTAAAAAGCCAATAGACAACTTTCAACAGATTACAATTTTGTTAGGAGAATAAAATTCCAAGAATATTTAAACCCAATCAAATTAAAAGAAATGTAAAAACTTCAAATAAAAGCGAAACATAAAACACAGCGTTCTTTGTATATTTCGGTGGCATATGTTTACATAAGACTAGGCGTATGTCAAATCACAATCAGATTTTTTTTTCTTTGCATAATAGTTTTACATTACAAATTAAACCTTAATTTGCTCCTCAAGACAAGATAGCCTAAAAATGAATACTACTATTATTTAGCCTATTAGAAAAAACGCATTTTTTTAGGTAAAATTTTTGATCAAAATATTGGGTGAATAACAGTCAAAAATTAAAAATACATTTTCTATTGCTGTTCTAATAAGGCGGTTCAATATCCTATACCTGCTGTATAAATTGTGTTATTATAATTATTCTTCAGAAATAACCCAACTTCAATCACATATTAGATATATGATAAATGATTGTCATTTTAAGCATTTCAATGCCACAGTGCAGACCAAAGGGATTAGATCTGAAGAGTACTGCGATGGAAGTATTGGATAGACGTGTTTTAAAAAATCAAAATAAATTTTAGTAAAGCATGCAGTTATCCCACCCATTAGGAAAAATGAACATTCATATCTGAACAATGATCAAAACGGCAACTCCCTCTCCTCTCGTTCACATTAGGCAGTAGTGTCCTGTTTGAGCCGCTGGCTGCGGGCCTTGTAAACTTCGATAAGCAGGTCTTTGACATATTGGATCTCTCGTTCCACAGATTCAGCCTTGTCCCGCAGCTCACGGTTCCTCCCTTCCAAACAGTGCAGCTGCTCCTCCAGTGAATCCAGCTCTGCTCTCTTTCTCTGCCGGTATCTACAATGGTATTGCACAAAGAGATTAAAAATAATATTCTTAAACCACTCAAAACAAGTGATTGTAGCAAAGGTCATATTTACCTGTGTGCAGCGGTTTTGTTCTGATCACGTTTCTTTTGTTTGCGCTCCCCGCCTTCAACTGGGATGATGTCCTGCTCATATTTGACAGGACAGAGGTCTTCTTTCAGCCTGCACGCCTGTCTGTGCCCTGACGACTCCAGGTTCATGCCCTCCCTTGACAATAGAAAGCACTCAGAGCTCTGCTCTTCAAGAAAGCCGCAGTGCAGATCATGCTGCCCCATCTGTAAGCCCTCGGCTTTGACCTGCTCGTTGATGTTGCCTAAAAAGTTGTGATAGGCCTCAGACTGAGCTGTTGGGAGATAACATTCACTGCCTTCACTCTTCCATGACACTGTGGCTTTGGTCACTTCCACACTCTTGATGGTGTTCAGCACTTCGTTGCTGGTGGTTCCTCCACTCACCTCTCTCATGCTGTACATGAGCAGATCTTCTTTTTTGTGGGGGACTTCAATTGATCCACCAAAACCAAATCCACCACTGACAATCTTTGCCGTTCCTAAAATATCTTGGCTGAAGCAGCAGTTCTTCTCTTCTTTTGGTAGGACCTGACATCGCCTGACCTCGACGGCACTGCCCAGACAGTAGCTTTTCCCCAGCAGTTGTTCGTCGTCCGCGCAGCTGTAACTTCCTGTTAAAGTGACCGCGGAGCTCCCTGAGTGACTGCCTTTGGAACTCAAAAGACTTGTGTCGTAGCCTTCACTGAACCGCAGCCCGTCCACCCGTTTTCTACCACTTCCAGTGGGGCGACTGCAGCTATACGGGGCGTGTCTTGGTATCTTGGATCGCCCGAGGGGCCCGCCACAGATGCTCAGCAGGTCCAATTCACCGGTTGCTAGGGTAACAAGTAGTGGGCTGGTCTCCGGTTGGTTGGACGTTGGATATGATGAGTATGGCAGCTGACTGAATGCCTGTGGACCCGCCGGCACCGGACCCTTGTCGCATTTTCCCAGCCGTGGCCCCTTTTCTGGCAGTGGTTCGGACAGGAAGTAGTCCTCCAGCTGGGCGAGCTCTTCTTGCAGCAGAGAGGTCATGACCTCCAAGTCCGAGGGCACCTGAATATCATTGTGAAGGGGTGATGGGGGTAGGGAGGCATTGGTGGAAGAGGGAGGGGAAGGAGGGTGTGGGAGGTACGAGGAGAAATCCACTTCTTCTGTCATCCAGTCCGTAAGACCATCACCTGAGCAGGACAAAAAAACTCATTCACATTGTGCTGAACTAGGCGATCGCTACAGCTAATCACTCAAAAAATTATAAACCAACCAGTTGTCAAATGAAAAAAAAAAATCAAACTTGAAAGAAAAATAGAAATATTGCCTTTATAAAGTTTGGATTAGTCGATACGCTAATTGTAACTAGTTTACTACTTACTGTTCAAGAGGGAGGAATGTGCTGCAGTGCCGAGCCCACCTGAAATGAGGAAAAATATAAAAAAGCGTACCCGCTGCAACTCACCAATTAAGTGCTGCGTCTCCTGTGACACCTCCCCCCTGCACCCCTGTGATTGGCTGAGGTTAGCCTGTGGGTGAGAGAGAGCGAGGGGGTCTGCCAGGCACACACGCAGACTCTTCCAAACAGGAGCCGAGGTTGCCATCATGGTGTTTGGTCTGGTTCAGTCCAAGTCCAAGGTTGTGGTGGTGGTGGTGGTGAGCGGGGTCTGAGAGATGGGCCACAGAGAGCAGGGTAGGACAGGCATAGTGAAACCTGCAGGGGAAGACAACAGTGGTTAAAAATGGCAAGACATTCAAAATATAAACAACAAAAGATCAAAAACAAAAACAAAAAACACTTTTCCGTTTTGGGGCTGCCTGGAAAAAACTTTTTGGTCCACCATTCTGTCCATTGTTTTTTCCAGACAATAGTGTATTCCTTAAAGCACAACTCTTCATAGTGGCCCACTCTAACAGAAAGTAATGGAGAGGCTGTTCTTAAGAGTTAGACCCTCTGGACTAGTGAACTGCCTCAAAGGGACAAATACCTGACGTTCAAACCACGTGGGACCCAGTGACGTTGTTATGTGCCCAACTGTTGACACAACCAGATTACCTCACTGTCTCCAAGACACTCTTCCTCAGTATAGATTACCAGAGATCAATGATTTGTAATCTCGCCTTCTTTTTAGTTTAATCATTTTCGGACAGATTGAGTTTTGGTACCAATTAGGCCACGTGGTAAATGGTGTGAGCTGAATATTACAGAATCAGGCAATTAAAAAACTATTTCCTTGCAAAGTTATAAATACAAACAAATTCCTATGAATATACGATGCATTTAAAAAGATCCCTAAAGATCTCTATCAAATGAGCAAATAAAGATGCGAACAAAGGATACAGTGGCGCTGATTCAAAATGACCTGTGCCAAATAAGAAGGGCACGATACCTTTTTATACATTTCATATTACTCTCATATTAACAAAATGTAAAGCAATGAGAAAGTATTACTTACTCCATTCTTGCGGAAAATTGTAGGGCACTTAAGGTGCGTTGCAAAAGCAAAGCACGACTTCTTTGTCGGTCCAAATAACTTGAGCATTCAAAGAGCCATTTTAGCCAAGGATATCCGAGGCGGCGCAAAGGGTTGAGTTGTTGCTTTGTTGTTGTCGACCTGAAAACTGGAGGGCTGTTTAATTGTGAGAAAGCATCAGTTCATTCACACCTAGCAACCCACTGCGTCACCGTGAAGGAGCTGCAGCAGCCTGACAAACACCACGCCCACGCGCAGAGGGACGGCCCACAGGCGCACTGTGGGGACGCGAAAAGCGCAACTCTTCTCTCCTCATGACTTTGGCTTTTTGTAGGTTATGTTACATTTACGTTACTTTATTGATGCAACAAACGTTTTTTTTGTTCTATTTCAGATTAGGAAAGCAGTCTAGTTTGTGTTCTTGTAATTTTGCACGATTACAAAGTGGCAGTACGAACACTGAAGAGAATATCTGGTCAATTGTCTGACGGGTGTATGTTTCCAATAGCCTACTTGTGTTTGGCCATTGTTTTGGTCTCGCTTGCTTTGTTTTTCAGCCGAAACTGTTCAGTTGCCTTTCCATTGCATCAGTAGCTCAGCGCGCCGCTGATTGGCGGGCTGTGGTGCTTTGCTGCATTCTTATTGGCCCAGACTTGTGCAGACTGTAATTTGATTGGTCTGCTGTAGCCGAGGAAAATCAAGCAGTGGGTTTGGTTTTTTTGTGTGGCGCCGCCCGTGCACATGTTTCAAGTAAACAAACCGGGCATAGAGTTGTGGACCGTTTTATTGCATCTTTTTTCACAGACTACAGTTATCACTATCAGATTATTTACAGATACATAGCAACAGTTCAGAACAAGGGATGGATTACATTATTGAACAGACCTAATCTGTTTTAATATAGCAGCTATATTTATAAACAACCTATGAGAATATTGCGTAAAATGTCCCATTTGTTTCTTTTGTAAAGTTGTAAACGAAAATTCTAGAGTCTAATAAAACAAAACAAAACAAAACAAAACAAAACAAAAACAAAAACAGTTTCTGTGCATCACGGTGAAATACAATTTTATAAATCCTAATTTATAAAATAATTACATATGCAGCTAAAGTGTGGGGAATTACGAGTAGTCCACTGCTATAAACGATAGCTTACAGCCTGTTAACAATATTCATTCACTATAGTGTTTCCCCTCCTGTTGCTATAGTGATAGCGGACACTGCTCTATTTTAGAATGTTGTCTGGTTCCTGTTGCCATGGGATTTGCAGCTCTCCCTCCCTGTGCTTTACCGCTCTCTCCATCTTACCTCAGTTCACTCCGCCCCGCCCCGGCCAGCCTTTCTCTCTTTCTCATTTGCTGAGTTGCCTGTCTGAGACAAGATAATTTACCAAAACAAATAGGCTGGTGGTTACATTTGCTGAATTAGCATGCTGTTAAAGCTCTGATGTCCCTGGACCATTAGCAAAGTGAAATGCGGAGAAACTACATTTTGATAATAAAAATCTACAATAATGTAGGCTGTTTAGTTCAATTACTTATGGACGGTAAGGTAAATAAGTAAAATAAAATCAGCCAATGATCTTATTGTTACAATATCTCTGATTTGGTTTATACCATTTATACCATTTGATTTGACTGGTTTTCAGAGTCCTGTATCAATATTCATGTGCATATACAATACATATATGAGTACACCAGCTGGAGAAAAGCAATCTGATGCAATCGCAATAAATGTGTTTGTAATGGAGAGACTGGTTTGGGACAAGGATCCTGGTGAAGTCGGAAGGTCTCTCAGGAAATTGCTGACTGCTCTTTGTCTCTCTTAATTGGCCCGCCGAGGTTTACCTGTTTGCGCATCATGAAATACTATATAACCAAGGAGTGGCTCTTGACAAAGATACGCCGTTAAAAAAACAACTACAATTTACTTTGTCATGTGGTTTTTAAAATAGCACTGCCATAATATCCAACAAATGGACTAAAAAGGACTGTTTCTGATATAAACATTTAATAAAAAAAAAATATATTGATAGTTTTGGTAGGCCGTCACTTCAACCTGTTAAAAGGAACACCATGCACTGTCTGTGTCCAGCGTTACAACAATGGTTTAGACACAGGGCTTTGCTTATATTATGAATCTTGTAATTCAGGTGTAAATGTTCCAAACGTATCACAGTAGTGAAGGCTATTTAAACATTTGGTCAAAGCTAAATTGTCATTATCTCAAAATTATCTTAAATTACTGTATACCTTTCCTAACATGATCCCAAAGAAAATGCATTTGATATCAATTCAGTTTAAACTCTATCTCTCCGTGCGCACCTTTAAGTCGCTCTACTCCTATTAGGGCCCATGTCCATTCCAGTGTTATTGTATGAGTATGTGCATTGGCAGAGAAGTCAGAAAAGTCGTTGCTGCATGCCAAGTGCATGTATGGCACGTTAGTGAGCATTTCACCATCATTTCATCATCATCATCTCCCTCACTATTTATTGTCCTCAACTTTTGCCCCTCTTTGAACACATTCAAATTACACAGATTTTAGTTTCAACTTGTGCATACGGCTTCTCCAAGGGTTTGTGTTTTGCTTAATTACACCTCTTAATCCAGGAAAAATGTAATTAAGAAACTGTATGTAATTATTTGCAAATATTTAATGCACTGACTTATTTGAATTCAGCGGTGTACTTCCTGCGGCATGTTTGATGTGAAGTTGAAGAGTTGCCTGAGCTTTTACCCAACCAAATCAGTAAAAGTTTGTCCCTTAAGTACTAGACAACATACTGTAATTGGGCCTTAGTCAAAAGTGCTGTTGCCAAGTCAGTTGTTTTTATCTGAAATGTTGTCCGTGTCTCACTTAAAGTTGACACGGTTGTTGCTTTTCAAAGTGCTACAGATAAAGCAGGTCCCACGTGGTTTGTCACTGTCGTTCTCAGCACTCAGCCTGTGTTATCTGCCTCAAAGTCATTAAACCCCAGAGGCTCCTGTCTGTCACCTCTGAGCAGCACACAAATAACACTGGACCAGATGCTAGATGCAAGAAACAAAAGTAGTGATTTTAGTTTTTATTCATTACATTTATGTTTACTTGTCTTCTCTGAAGATTATTCTTTAGACAGTTTTGATTGCTCACTTTGTGATGCATGAGACAACTAGCAAAGGGTAAAAGAGAACGCTTCATGGACTTCCAGGCAGTAAAGGAACCTAGTAAAAATATATCATATGTATAACTCTGTTTGTGCCCCTGCTGAGGGCTGAAACGTGTTGGGGCTCAGTGAGGTCTATTGAGACATACCGTAACTAGAAAAGGTATTTTAAAATGATAAAAGTGTCTTGGTTTTTTGTACTTCTTATATAATAACAGTAAGACTTCCTGCATGTCTCTCCCAGGCCAATGTATTTAGTTATTTAAAAATAGAATAATACAGAAAATTATGTGAAATAAACTGATTATCGCATTATATTATGAGCCAAGTATTGTGTATCATATAAAATCGTTTTGATCTGATTTTTTTCCCAAGAAATATTTGCATTATCTTTTTTACAGCAAAAACTAGAAGACACTTGAAATAATGAAACCTAAATTTGCACCGAGCAAACCAAAGCGAAGTGAAGGAAGTGTTTTTCCTGTCAGACAGTGTTTTGTTGGGGTCTCATTATAGGTCAGTGCTGGTGCTGTTACACTTATTCTCCCTCTGGATGTTTTTGTGATAAAGTTGCTTCCACGCTCTGAAAAAATGTTTCTTTTACTTCACTTGAATCAGTAGCTACTCATGTAGCCATACCATGTCCCAACTTTATGACTGTAATTTAACACTACCTTCAAAAACAGCAATTTGTTCAAAGTGTTAAACATTAGGAGGGAAACTTTGATTGGTGTTTTGGTTGGGTTTAGCACAAGCTGCTTTCATCTGCTACACATCTGTCTATTTGTGTGTGCATTTTTCTTTCTTCTTCTCTCTTTTAAGCTCTAAAATTACTCTGAAGTCAAATGTGGCTATGGAAAATTATTAATTTCACAAGTCAAACCAGGGATGTTTGGGAGTCTTGACAGGTCTTCCTCTCAAATTGCCCCCCGAGAGCAGCAATATCTTTATTACATCAGATTTTCCGACTGGCTTGTTTTGAGACAAGGTTAATATAGCCTATTAATACTGACAAATTCAAGTGCGGTTATTTTAATTTGCAGACTGACTGTCTTATTTGTGCAGCAAAGCCTTGGGGAGAGCGGGCGAGAGCGTTAAAGTGAGAGAGGGGCCAATATCAGCAGTGGCTCGTTAATATTTCATCTACAATATCACTGTGTGTCGCTTACGCCCATCACGGCCATAATGAGCCCACACCAGTCTCTTAAAGATGTGTTTATTATTCCGACCACTGTGTTAGAGACGGACCCAGAGCTACTCAATGAAGTCTCTCTCAAGGTCAGACTTGTAGAAACAGTGTTAATGCCGTCAGTGAGACGCAGAGTCTGGTGGTGCGGCCGTAGTTACTTTAAGAGAGGAAAACAATTTAGGTTTATAAAAGGTAACATGTGGAAATGTCACGTACCGCTGAACAAAGTGAAAGTTTACCAATAATGTGTGGATAAGTCCCAATAACGATTAGTTATTAGCATATGGATAAAATGTATAACAAAAACAATGCCTTTAATTTTCTAAATGGCCAGTCAGTTATCCAAAACAGAAAAGACATTTGAGTCTTTCCTGAGAAGTCTACAGTCCTAACTTGAGGATGGAAAATGAATAATGATGAATATTTTTTAAAATTGGTTAACAGAACTAAAATTCACATTTTTTTTAGCAAGAAATGCTTTTGAATTGAAATGATAAAATATCTTACGAAATGAAAATTGCATTTGTTGATTTGAACTAGTAAATGGACAATTTAGTTCTGCATCAATGTATTATATTAGTTAAATATAAATATTTTAGTAAAAATAATTGTATCTTCATTGCACCTGCTTTGCATTTTCATGCATTTTGTAGATGTAAATGAGCTGCTTATTTTAAAATGAAGTTACATGCTCTTTGCCCAGGAAATGTTTGTGTGATGTCAGATTTCTCCTCGTTGAATCATGCGTGTAAAGTTGCATGTAATTAGAGATATGTTTGTAGCTGCTTTTGTTTCTGTCGTGTTAGTCTGTAATGAGAATGAGGAGCACGTATACATACATGCAGGACGATGCAGTGTTAACGAGAAAAAAATGTGCTCCTAAACTTTCAAATGGATTTGATTACTTGCTTATAATTCTTATTTTCTTTTTTCGCCAGTTCATTTGAACACTTGTCATCAGGACAAAAACAACGCACCAAAGCACAAATTAGACATTTATTTTGTATATCATTACATCATTGTTTATAATACTGTTATAATATATTTAATATATTTATTTAAACCTTTACAAAAAGTGGCTTATATTAATATTTATACAGACATGTGTAGCTGCTTTATTTGCCTGTGAAAAAAAATAATAATAATCTTAAATATGAACTCTATAAAGGGATTCAAATGTTAATGTAAACTATTTGGCACCAAGTGACATTTTAATAAATACGTTTAGATTTTGAGAATATTATTTCTGCCTACAATTAAACATAGGCTTTAAGTAAAAATTGTATAAAAATGCATTCTGAACAACATGCAAAAGTAGTAAACAAAATGCTATTAAGTAAAGTAAAAGTCTTTGTTTTCTTGTTTTTCCCGAAAATGTGAGTTTAGCACAAGCTTCTGGCTTCTGGACTATTGACAGGTCACACTGAAGGGACTAACACTTATACATTATTCAGAGAGAACCTTTGTCTCGGCTAAGCCCTCATTTGCCGCTGAGCATCAGGCGTTTTTGGTGAGCCTCAGATGTCCATCCTTGAGTTGGTTTCACCTTGAGCTCCTCTGGCGCTGAAGCGCTGATGCCTGTTTTCATCTGCAGGTGTCTGGCTCAAACCGTCTCTGTGGCTCAGCTCATAAACTGTGTGTAGCCCTCTGCGCCTGTGACTATGACATCCATCCAGATGCGCATGGCCTCAGGGGACGGGGCCACCATGTAGTAGAGCCGGTCGTGGGTCTTCACACAGAAGGTCAAACACGGGTTTGGGCTCTGGAGAGAAACACAGGCCTTTAGTAGAGACAAGAGCAGCACCTGTTGCTTCCTTTGTTCACACAGACTGAATTGGCCACAACAGCAAAATGTATAGTCGATAAATACACAAGGTCACTTGGGGACTGTCAAATTCAGCAATTTTTTAAGACAAATACACTTACTGCTTTTCCAACAACTACAACCAAAAAGAACTAAACATTTTGAAACTAAATTATAGATAATAGAATTGTGTCTGTCAAAATCTCAGACAATCGAAGAAAGAAAAAATACTTATTTTTTTTCATTTTTTTTTTTAGAAAGTCATTTGGCATTAGAAAAGCTTTCTAATCACTGACCGATTACTGAGAAAAAACTGTTTGGTGTTTTGTAAAAAAAATTGACATTTTTTTTTGGCAGTTAACAGAATTACTCATCTGCTTTAATTCAAAATATGACTCTTTCTCCAAAAGTAGCGTAGGCCCTCTGCCGCACAGGCTGTAGTTAACTGTAAGGGAAAAAAGAGTGTTACCTTGTAGGCACTGCGCAGGTGATCATAGTAAACCTCTTCAATAGCCTGGAAGTAAATGAGTCCTTTCAGCTTGGTCTCGTGCTTGTCTGCAGAAAAAGAAAAAGAGTAAAAAATAAATTAAGATACAAAACATTACGTCTTCTACTGATGCAAGACCCTGCCATTACAAGAAGCGAACATGAAAACGGGCCGGCAATTGAAAACGCACATCAACCTAAAATTTACATTTAAAATAGTGAAAACACAAAAATAATTTCTTTTTTTAATTTCAAATTTGAATGCACATATTTATTTATTTATATATCACATTTATATGCCAAGTGACAAAGTGCACTGAGAAAACTGGAATAGAGAAATGCTGTCTTGGCCACGTCCAATCTTGTCAATTTACGGAATTCTCTTTTGTTATTTTCAAGAAATTGTGGCAGTAAAAATTCTTCCCTTGGACTGGTCTGATATTTTTGGTTTGTGTTCCTTTGTGGAGCAACTGTCCTCCAGAAAATTCAGGACCAATTTGAATCCAGATGTTGAACAAAGGAGAAAAGATCCCCTCCAGCTCATTGTAAACTATGAATATGTATGTGTATAGGTATGAGCCGCCAGTATCAGGTTAATTACAAGTGAATGTCTATTTGAAGCGACGCCCCAAGTCTCAAACATCTTATTAATCTGACTTGTTTTCCTCAGTTGCACTTGCTTGTGTGTTTTAGCCTTTTCTCCCACGAGCCATGTTCTTTCCTTGAGATCTGAAGACATTAGACAAAAGAGAAACGTATTTCTTTAGGTAGAAACCAGGTCAAAGTTTGCATCTGGTCCTTTGATTACATTTATCAAATATCCTGAGGCAGTTTAACTCACCGTGTTGTTGCAAGGCTTTGAGAAGAAATATCAAACTTTTCTCACTGAGTACCGGTCGCAATAATCTATATTATTTTAATTAATTTCTATTAGCCGAAATCAGAACTATTTTGTGTCCAACCCAAACGATGGGAAGCAATTGTTTTTTAATATTCAAATAATACATTATATTTTTCAAATCGTAATTAAACCTATATTTTACTATTCAAAGAATACGTAAACATTATTAAAGTGTATTTAAACGTATGTTTTAATTTTAAAAGAATACTTTAAATGTTTTAAGTGTATTTAAACGTTGGTTTAATTTTAAAAGAATACTTCACATTTTTAAATGTGTATTTGATTATTGTAGTTAAATTGTTAGACTTGAGTACATTTCTAAATAGTTAGATATCTTGATTTTTTTTTACTGCATATTTGTATTCTTCTGCTCACTGAAATTCCCCCATTGTGGAACTAATAAAGGTTTGAAAACTAAAACTAAAACTGAAAACAAACATTTCCGTAACATACGATACCAAAAACGACCTTGGACTAAGCGTCTAAACGACTAAGTCTTTCAGGCGAACATTTTCAGAGCATAATTTATTTTCATCTTTCAAACGCAAAACAAATTCACATTTTTTTTTAACCAAGTCCGACTTTTCTCTGTCCCTCCTTTCCCTAAGTCAAATCTGCTTAGTAATGAGTTAAATGTTTTTGAAATGTGAGTTTCGTTTTATTAGTCACGAACAAGCCAGAAGCTAGCCTCCTTCCCGAGAAAAACACTTTTAGAGAAAGACTTGCATCTTGTTTCATCACCATCATCATCACCATCATCATCGTCAAGCGTGAGGGGTAGAAGAGGCTAGTCAAGTCAATGGAGCCATTCACGAGTAGTAAAAAAATTTATATTTCATTATCAAAGGTTATCTTATTAATCCGACTGCAACCAACTGTCGCACAACCCTAACATTATGTGGACTTGTAGACAATTGTTGCTTAGTGGGAATTACATAACAACAAACAAATGAACATGCAAAGACCACTGACAGTTGAGCTGCCAAGTGCGAAATCTGGATGAAGAATTGGTCTACTTGATTAAAAGCTGGATTTAACTTGAGAAATAAATGTTTTGCAGGGCCTTTTGCAGTTTTTTGTCTTGTTATTGTCCCCTAAAACTCTGAGACGCCACGTTTTATTTTTTTTCATTTTCAAAGGCTCTGTGGTGCTGAAGGGAAAGAAGCAATGAAGAGCCCAAAGGTGACACTTAACTCAACTTCAAACTCCACACCACTGTAGCGATCTATTGATGCTGTGTCGAGTTTGTGCTTCAGGCCTTTCAGTTTCAATTAAAGTAAAATGTACCGGTGCACATATAACCTGAGAGTGTCCGTCCTCTTAAAGTAAAATGGTGCAGTTGTCAGAATAAAACATGCGCGCCTTACCCGCATAGTAGCAGAAATTCCTCTTGATGCGGTCAAAGACAAACCAGCGTTTCTTCCACGATTTAATTTTGCCGCCCATTTTGACCAGGTGACCTTTGCACATTTTCTCTGTGAGAATGATGAAAGGGCAGGTGTCGATGTTGTGGCCAGACGACTCCACGTGTGCACAGAGGTCAAACTCTTCCTTCAGGTTTGGTAGGTAGCGTGTCATGGGACGGGCCTGTGGGGGAATAACACGGAAAGTTCAGTAAATACAATAATGAACCATAAGATCCACAATCCCAGTGTTTTGCCCTTAGTTGGGATCAAATGATCAACTTTCAGGTCAGTTTCAGGGAAAGGGATGTCAAATTTTTGTGTTACGTTTATTGTGAGAAAAAAAACACCACGATTTTTTAAAAATGTAACTTTCTTAAGTGAATGTGACAAAAATGGTCAGATAAAAAAGTATTGTATTTTTTGGACATTAGCTTGAATTAAAACGACAACATTTTGTGTCTAAAATGTTCACAATTATTATATTTTACGATTATATTGTGACCTGAATCAATTAAAATAATAATGTTGACGTCCCTAGAGGGTGAACGTCTCTACAACTGAGCTATTGGCAGAATTTTTCCCAATGAATTAAAAAACATAAAGAGAATTTACATGTGCTTGCCCTGTGGCCTTAATCAAAAAATTTATTTTTTTCCCCATGATAGGGTATATTTAAAAATACATATTATTTCAAGGTTTTTGTAAATCTCGACAAAACATAGACTAGGTTTATTTTTTATTTTTTTTACAAATGTATGTGCAATTATGCATATTAAAGAAGTTTGTTTATGTCCATCATAGCAGTGTAGTGATTTGTTCAATGTAAATGTTTTATTGTGTAATTAAGTCAGTTCCATGTGGTTGTTTTCTCAAAACAATTAAATGCACTCAGAGGAGATTAAAGCTGTAATGATGTGTACAAATGATGTGTACAAATGATGTGTACAAATACCCCCTTTACTATCGCTGCATATGATCTGAATACCTTTGATGTGTCTCCTCTCGCTGCTCCACTGACCTGAGAGAAGTGCTTCTCTCTCATCTTCACCTCCTCCTCCACCAGCCTCCTCCTGTGGGCCGCCTCGTCCTGCAGCCTCCTCTCCGCCTCCTCCCGCCTCCTGCGCTCCTCCTCCAGGATCTGCCTTCGCGCTTGCACTTCCCTCTCCTGGGACCAGCCGTGCCGAAAGAAAAGACACACCAAATAACAAGGAGCAAAGGCGGAATATGTTAATGGTGGGCAAATATTGCAATACAAAGTAAACGACAGTCAGAGGAGGCACAGGAGAATTCGAGTCCCAATCCAGGGTTTTGTAAAATATATCCCCATGGTCTGTGTGAGACGAGTGAGCTTTGCTGATGAAAATGATCCTTTGCAGCTTTCAGACATTTATTTTCAGACATGTCGACTTAAAAGCTGGCTGTGATTCAGTATGATTTAATACCTGCCAGCTTTGGTTCCACTTGTAGAAATAATACAATTCAATAAAAGTTTTACAATTAAAGTTACTGTAAGTAGAATGCAGTAGAATGAGTTTTGACACATTTATTTGTTGTTTTCTTTTAACAATATACTATATATTTATATTGTGTATTTCTTCTATTTAATAATTGAATTTAAATATTTAATTTAATCTATTTTCTCATAATAAATAATAATTAGGTTATCTATTACCTCCCTACAATAATAAGAAGCGAGGATGAGCTTCAGTCTCGATTTTATTATCACAGAATCAATTCTAGGTTTGGGAGTACAGAAACAGCACGTCATTGATTAAAAAATATTTGTTGAGCAAAAGTTATTAAGGACTTTTTATTTCCAGACTCACTCTGTTCTCCATCAGCCGGGCCTTCTCCTGCTGCGCCTCCTTGAGCATCCTCTCCATCTCCTCGATCCGCTGGGCCTCGAGCGCGCTGCCACAACAGCACACAAAGAAAGCAGCTTGTGACCATTTCAACGATGACAAACAAACATTTCTGAGCACAGCAAGAGTTTCCCCCTAAGCCCAGGTAGACACACACACACTCTCTCTATGGAGGTCTAACTTCACAGATGGAACGCTTAAAACGGGTTGGCATGGTAACAGCTAGAGTCCCCTCCTCATGTGAGCATCTATAAAACCAAACATGTTGTCAGAGGAACAAAGCGGTGACCCTTCTCCAGGGAAACGGGGCAGACTTAAGTGTTCCCATGGAAACAGAGACAATTGCTCATTTCCAGTCTCTCACCTTTCCGGGGAACAGGCAGAGTTTCCAGCAGACACACTGGTCTCCAGACTGTCTGAGCTCTCCAGACTCAGGGTGTCGAACGCCTGGCTGCCAATAGGGGGCGCCTGATGGTGCAGAATGGAGTGATGGACTAAAGAAGAGGGGTCTAGACAAGGGAAACAGGTCATTCAAACTTACACGGACTCACAGTGCCCTCTTGTGAGGCAGATAAGACTGTGCATTCTGCAAAAGCATCTATTGGCAAGTGTATTTAGACCTTACAATGTTTAGAAGTGTAAACACACAGTACCTTTGCTCTGAAGAGCCAAATATTTCCTGGACTCTGTGTCTAAGGAATTTGGGAGGTCTCTCAATACCAACTGGAAATCCTGCAAAATAGTAGTAGCAAATGTACTTTGGATACATAATATGAAATTAAAATGTACTTTTTTCCCCCCACCTTGATCATTTTTTCATGTGAAGTTCCACCATTGCTTTGAGAACTCGGTGTGACTTGTGCAACCTCATCTTCGGATTTAGATTTTAACAACTGTAAAAAAGGACTCCGAAAATCTAGTCTAGCAAAAAATTATGTAAAAAAAATATACACGTATGATCCATTGTACTATTATATAAAACAAACACCACATAACACTCTCCTAGTCTGCTTTGAGAGCTCAATCTATGAGTCCACTACAGGGTCCACTCGTCTCACTTAAACCTGGCCATAGATAGTGACACACCTCCATCCAATCCATTGTTTCTGGAGTTTAACCTCAGAAGGAGCAGGTGAGATTTACCTGTGCATGTCTGCGCGCAGAGAGAGACTTGGCGGGCAGCGGGGGTGGACAGGATTGGGGCTTTCCTGCAGACATGATGTCCTGGTACCAGCGCTCAAGGTTAATAGGCGGCAGTTCAGGCTGACTCTAAAGTGACAAGAAGCATTCAGCCATACACAGCAGTGAAGCGACCGAAACAGCCATTTATTTACAGTGCTTGATGTTAGAGGGAAATACAATCTTTATAACAGCTAAACAAACCTGGACAGACAGAAAGGAGGATGGAGTGGATTTGTTTGTGTGACAGGTGAAAGTAGATTCAGAAGAGGCGAGCTGGAATGATGCGAGAGAGTTTGAGGGAAAGGGATCGAGTCTCTGCAGCCCAAAGATCTGACTTAGCTGACTGACAGTGATGTACTCCTGTGATGTGAGCAGCCGATACACAAAGAGCACAGAAGAGAAAAGAAGAGAAGTTATCAACCAGCAGTGAGTTATTATTTACACCAGTGAACCATAGAGTTTGTACCTCACTGGGCATAGCGATAGACAAGCAGTGCAGAGTGGCAGGAGAGGCAGGAGCTTGCATGGAGGCACTTCCATACATCTTAAAGACATCAGAAAGCCTGAGGTACTCCTATTATGTGGCCAAAACGACACGTTACAACTCTCGAAGGTGATATAGTAAACACAGATGATGGGAAGAATAGTCAATACCTGCATTAAAATGTATTTTGTAACATGGTCCTATCAGAGTACATACATTATATTATAGATTATAATGTAAAAACGTGACATGTCTAACTAATTCCACACACTTTGAACCCTAAATTACATGATTAAATATGGCAGTGTATTCTTTACATTGCATTAAAGCAACTTTATTGTGAACACCACCAAATGAAAGAGTAACTGCACCAGAATACAGTTACTTTGAATTAGTATACTCAATATGTAATTTCTGTATGTATTTACACAGGTACTTCCCAACACTGTACACAGATCACCACAAGCTGCTATAAAACATATTGTTAGTTTATAAAAATGGGATGTTTGAGATGCGACCTAATATCAATTTAGTAAGTAAAACAGACATCGACAGAAATCCATAGTCTTTGCTACATTTACCTCTTGAAGCCTAACGGGAAAAGGATCAGTACAGAGCTCAGGAGAAGGGTTACAGGAGGACAAGGAGGAAGAAGAGGGACATGAGCTACAAGAAGCACCCTCCAACAAAACAAGATCTGATTCGCTGATGTGAAGAAAATCCTGTTTAAAAAGGTTTATCCAGGTTAAAAAGATTACAAGTGTGTCTACAACATACTGTCCGCAAGGAAGCACATACTGGCACTAAAACACTACTTTACTCACTTCTTTGATGTTGCCGTTGGGTGTTGGAAAGTTCTTCCCTGTCAATGTCTGATAATTCCTTTCCAAAGCACACAGCCGGTCCTGCTCCTAAAACAACCCAGAGGCATCACGTTATCGTTATGAACACACCAGCATTTAGCTCACAATGGCATATACTGTCTAAGTAACCTTTTGCAGCAGATGCAGGTTCACAGTTCGTTCTCTCACAATCCTCTCGCATTCTTGAACAGCCTGGAGTCCCAGCTGTTTCACTTGAGCTTCGAGGGCTGCGACTTTCTCCTAAAAAAGCTCAGCATCATTAGCTTGTTATGATCCTGTGCGCACATTTATGTTAGCCTGACCTTCCTCTGGGCCATGCTGCAGTGATGGTCAGCCTTCTCTTGTAGGAGTTGTGAGCTCTGAGACTCTTTCCTCTCGTCCAGACTGCTCTCCTGCTCAAGCTGACAGAACTCCAGCTCCTCAAACTGTTTGGTCCCACAATCCAATGCCTCTGCCTTCTGCCCCACACACAGTAATGTTACAGTTAATTAAGACATCGGCTTCACAACACACCACAAACACACACATTTGTTTATAATTGAACAGTGAAAAGCATGCATGGTCAAACTTAGGTTAATAGTGTTATGTGTTTAAATTAGGGAGTGTTTTATTTCTCGACAGCGCAACATAGATCCACAATATTTGTAGACATGCTAAATACTGGTTACCATTTACCAAATTCACCTCCGCAGTTAATACACAAGCTTTTGTTTCAGCTGTGAGGAGTTTAGAGGAAGTAATCTGCAGCCATACTTTGCCACTATTTTACTACTATTTTATAACTCACTGTTGCCAGCCAGTGGGCTGTGTGAGAACACTGACCCTGCTGAGCTGCTCCTGAATCTGCCCCTTTAGAGGCAAGGGACCCTTATCAAACTGCCTCTTCAGCTCATTGTACTCATTCCTCTGCTTTTCCAGGGCTTTCTGCACGGCCGACACTTTAGCCCTCCCCTAAAAACAGAAACACACACCGGTCCGCATTCAACACACAAACGAGGCAGGGGAACAAAACAAATAAAAAAAGGAGGAGCCAAGGCTTGGACAGTTATGTAAAGAACAACAGTATGTTTAATGAAGTTAGTCAGGGGGGTAATATGTAAAACAAAGTCTGACAAGGGATGGATTAAAAGATAGCATAATGAAGTTATTATTAGTTACTTTCAGACAAACATGCAAACTGTACATAATTGCAGTGTGGAAAAAACAGGCCTCTGTTCTTAGAGAAAATGTACTAAATTAGCATGAATAATAAAAAGGCCAATATCTAAAGTATTTGCATATTGTGTCCATAAAATATAATAGAGCAGTAAGTGAGTCTTACTGTATGATGTTCATGCATTCACCATCAGACACACATACCCTGAAAGTATTCTCTGTATTCTCTAAAAGTATTCTCTGTATTCTCTAAAAGTATTCTCTGTATTCTCTAAAAGTATTCTCTCTATTCTCTGTATTCTCTGTTTTCTCAGGGCTCCGTACCTTATCCTTCTCATTCTGGGTGGTCTTGTCCAGCTGACTGAGTTTGAGCTGCAACTGAGCGATGACTTTGTGTTCAGCCTCCACCTGCTCCTGCTCAGCCTGCCGCTCGGCCTGGAGCAGGGCCTGCTCCATCTCCACCTGTGCATTCACATATATCTGTGAACCATTAGAATCAAACACTGGAACAGCCTTGTGTTGTATGTGACGCTGACCTCATGTTTGGTCTCTGTTAACTGCTGCTCTAGTTCACAGACTTTCTGCTTCAGTTCATCTACTCGTGCTAAAATTCTGCTCCTCTCATTCTCCAGGTACTTCTTCTCTTGACCAGCCAAAAGCTCTGCACACTGCGGGGGGCACAGAGTATGTTTTGGATAAAAATACAAACAAATCTCATAACATGTGCGTGTGAAGTGTTACCTCCTGGTGTGTGCTCTCTGTACTGCTGGACTCCTCTCTTTGGCTGCTCTCATCCACTTCTTCATGTGGGATCCTCCCTGCTGTGCCCCCCATCAGCCCCGTCCTAACCATGGTGTCCAGGTCCAGAGCACTGTCTTCTTGGTTGTACTCAGCACACAGATTTAGGATGGCATCCAGTCTCTGCCGCTCCTACAGAGACATATTTGTTACAGATCTTTGAAGCCGCATATGAGCTATAACTGTCCTTGTGTGACTTTGGGCCGTTTAGGCAGCTGTCCCACAGAGACGAACACTGAGAAGTGAAACCGGAGATTGTAGAAGCCAAAGTACATGTCATCTCTTCTGGAGAAGGTCCTTTTAAATTGTTGATGAAAATGTGGTATTAGAGAGGCAGGAATAAAATAAACTCAAGACGATTACACGAAAAAAGAAATAAGCAATTTTCCCTTTCAAAAATAAAAGAACAATTTCATTTTCTCTGGGGGGGAAACTTATGACAATAAAACAGATTCAGCCAAACAATGAAAATCAACAACTGTGGATGCAATGAAAGAGATAATTCACAATCTCATAAGAAGAACAATTATTTCAGATGATATGTTGGATCTCTATTGTTGTTTTAATTTATTGGTTTGTTTGTCTTGGGTTTAAATCAGATCACACCAATAAACCATTGCATGAATTGAACTAAACCAATTTCTCACTTGTAAATCCTTCATAATCATTATGTAAACAAAGCAATTTGTAAACCTGCTTGTATTGTTTAGTTTACCTGCATCTCAATTGGGTTACTTAACATTTAGCCAATTGTCCTAAAATGTGACATATATAGCTTTGTTTTTACAACTTTCATTTAACTAAGGATATCCTGTGTTTGTCCATTTGATATGTAAGCAATGCATATTGCTATTTAAAGATTACACATACAGCTCTGTATAATGGTTAGCTTGTTCTTTGTTAATGAAAACAAAACAACACTATTTTAATGTGACAGACAAAAGAAGAAAGAAACATTTTCTAACTAATCTAAAATGTTTAGAATAGACTCGTGAATACTGAGTATGGACAGCATATATCATTAGTGGGTGACACACACATTGTCCTGTGTTTACTAGAAACCTTTTGGCTCCTGAAATAGTTTGTTGGTGTTTGTTGGTGGGAATAGTCCCGCCCCTTCCCTGCAGTACACTCAGCTGTTTCGGGGTTAAGGGGAGGTGTGAGCTGGAACTGGATGCATAATCTTTTCAAAACAAGCATAATAAAACATCAAAGAAAAGCTTTCTGTGGTTGAGCCTGCTGCACAGTGAAAGTAGTAAGTACAAGCTGTTTTTTGGTAAACATAGTGTTGGATCAGAGCCAGCATGTCCCTGTGCTGTGGAGCTTAAGATGTGCTGAAGAATGTTCACCCTGTGTCAGTCAGGGGCTACGATGCCAGTAATGCTCTGGGGAGATGAGCTGTGGCTCTGCACCAACAGCGTCAGACAAGATATCTCAATGCAGACATGTTGTCTGCTCTGCCAGCACTCCAACTGCTTCACAAGTAAAACTGTGTTTGTTCTTTTATAACATTATGCGTGTTCAGTACCATACTCACCAGTTTCTCCATCTCCTGCTCGCGCAGTCGCTCTTCTCTCTGGTGGCGGTGGTACTCCATGAGCTCCTCCTCATTGTCACTGATCTCAGAGATACTGTTCTTACGTTCTCTTGTATATGGTTTTGAGAATGTAGATTCTTTGTTGCTGCCTAACTTCATGGCAGAGGTTTTCCTTTGGTTTTGAGGGCTAGCTAGAGGAGAAGATCTTGCAGAGTTTTGCCTCAGATGTCTGGTCCCGGTGTCCTTATCCTGCGCTGGGACAGGTGACTGACTCTGTCCATACAGTGTCCTCATGGCATCTACCTTTGAAGACGTTGTGAGTTTGCGTTGGCCCTGTGGACTCCCAAGTGTTGGTGTAGTTGAGAGAGGTGAAGCGGTCCCTCTTCTGGACGTGTGGGGGCTGATAGGGGGGCGGCCTGTGGATGGGGAAGGCTCTTGGGGCTTTAGTCTGGGCTGAAGGGGGTCAGTGTGATTGGTTGTGATTGGGGCTGGGGGGTCTCTTCTGAAGAGTCTGTGTTTGAGGGCCAACCGGAGCAGAAGGGGGCAGATTGACAGAGGGTAATCTTTGTGTCATGTTATCTGGGATTTGGACAGACCTATTGTTTGGTGTAGGACTTGGTGAAACGTCTTCCCTTGTGTTCCTGAGAAGCTTTGGGCTGTCCTGTGTCCTCTGCACACCAGCGTTTAAGAGGAAGGCTCGTGGATGGGGGACAGGCGGCTGGTGTAAAGTGGGCATGCGAGGAGGCACTGGCGGGGTCTTGTTCCCTTCATTCTGACACAAAAAGCTGCCAACATTTTCATAGATGGACTCTTCTGTAGTATCATTTTTTCCATTCTGAAATGCAACATTAGAGCTCTGAGCACTTTGTTTGGCCGTTTTATCAAACTGGAATAGAGAGTCTGGAAAGGTTTTTGATAAGTTGTTTATTTTGAAGTTGTTGGTTTTGAAACTTTGGTGGTTTCCATTTGTGACACTGTGCGACTCTGTAGAAATAAGAGGAAAAAAAACAAGACCACCTGAGCATTCCTGTGAAATAAATAACTGGCATGCATTGCAAGACAGTTGTAACAACAAAAACACACACACACACACACACACACACTCACGACAACCATGTGCTCAGCCTAAAAGACTTCTCTAACAGAAATGACAATAAAATAGACATATTAAACACATTTCAGTCAGACATAATATGTGTCTGACACAATATGTGTCTGACTGTCAAGAAAGTGAAAGACGCTTTACATAGAGCAGGGGGAAAAACTAACATCTGTCTAATGTTACTATTTTACGCATCTTCAGTTGTGAAACACAAGTGGACTGAGGACTGCATACAAACTTGTAAAATGCACATATATAAAGATCAGTGGTTGGAATGATTCGCTCCTCAGTTGTGCTGTAATCCCACAGGGATCTGGAACAGCTAAATATAAAGGCATCACCCTGAACTGTACCTCATTGAGAGCAGATGAAATCAGGGCCTGGGCAGGAAGGAGTGGGCCATACACACAAGGCTGGGTGTGGTGCCATATTATACTATACAGCCCACATGGCACAAGCCAAACCGTTAAGGTCAGAGGAAAATGGATTTGAAATACCATCTTAACAAAACAAGGCCCCAGGAGCCATTTAGTTACAAAATAATACTCTTTAACAATGAGGTCACACAAAGTGAAAAGTGGATTAGTGGGCCAGAGATAATTAGTTAAGAGCAAGCTATTTTGGCATCCTTTAGAGAAGTGCCACACACTGACGTCAGTCTATGATAAAAAGGACAGAATTGCATGTGTTGCAACTTGTTGTAGTTTATATACACCACATGAATTATCTAATAAAACATTGAGTATATTTTTAATATTCACCTGTATTATTGGCCTTAACCATGGTCAACACTTGGCTCCCTGGCAGCATGCTCTTCATCCTCAAAGCCTCCTCAGGATGGTTGAAACGGAAAAATGCAGACTGACCGAAACACAACATGCACCCTGTTGAGGTGAGAAAAGCATAGACATTACACACATTTATAAGACAACCGATTTATGTCGAAAGAAAGTAACTGTAGTGACGCATGTGAATGTAAGTCATTAAAATACAGATACATCTAAAGCAATCACATCTTACCATCAAGCTAACAGTCAAATATCCAAACAGGTTTCTCATTATCAACATCAAAAGTGACTGAAAAACCACTCCTCAGGGTCCTATACAATGTGTATAAAATAAAGCCGACTCAAAGCATTCATATCCCGGAGCAGCTGCCTCCACAGTGCCCTCCTCACTCTGGCTGATCGCTCACATTCAGATGACAGTCCAGAGAAGCGGCTGGCCCAGGTCCCACGGAGAGGGGTCCGAGGGGGCGGTGCCTCCAAAAAACACTCCAGGAATCTCATGCTGTTTGTGCATTCTCATAAACAGTTTTACACATCCAAATTATCTTTTTTATCTGTTAAATAAGAGCAATGCATTATATTATTCAAATATTTCCTCATTGTATGGTAAGAATGGTACAGGCTAGAAAACGACTGTTCCCTTGCTTGATTTTCAACCATTTTCAGAAACTCTGTGAGGTAACTGCTGTTATTATTTGGGCTCTACAAAATTCAATTGCATTTTATTAAAAGTCCAGTTCTCTCAAAACGTTTTATCACACAGGCATACAGTAAGTTGATTATCAGAAAACAATTTGCTATTAGTAGCCTATGTTGTACTCTCTCTTTTACAATTCATTCATTCATTCATTAAAAAACGAAAATCTTTAAAATACCAAAACTACTACTACTACTACTACAACTACTACTACAACTACTACTACTACTCCTACTACTCCTACTCCTACAACAACAACTGCTACTACAACTACAACTGCTACTACTACTACTACAACTGCTACTTCTTCTTCTTCTACTACTACTACTGCTGCTGCTACTACTACAACAACTAAACTATGTCAGATGCAAGTATGAACTAACTAATTAATTAATTAACTAATTAATTAACTAACTATCTAACTACTACTACTACTACTACTACTACTACTACTACTACTACTACTACTACTACTGCTGCTACTGCTGCTACTACTACAACAACTAAACTATGTCAGATGCAAGTATGAACTAACTGACTAATTAATTAACTAATTAACTAACTAACTGCAACTGCAACTACTGCTACTACATCGTTGCTAATGCTGCTTGACTTGTTTCCAAATCTTCATTTTACCCCTTCTACTCAAGACAAATAATGTTTCACAAATGATAATAGGCTATTGTTAAAAATACATGAGAAAAAAGCATAATAACATGCACGAGCTTCTTTTCCGCGGGCCTGGTCTGCAGGGGGACAAAGCCCCAGAGAGAGTGGTGTTGGCCAGTACCTTGCGTGAGGCGGAAGGGGCTGGTGACGCGGAGGCCATCCACTGAGCACTGGTGTCCACACGGGTACAACGTGATGGTGCCGCCCTGGTTCTCGATGTAGCAGTGCTGAGGTGTGATCCCAGGACCCTGCAAATGGATATCTGTGACCCCGCAGCCCAACGTGGTTCTGCCTGGAACAACATGAAAACATTTAGTGTCACTGGAGACGCGCCTGGTCCCGTGAATACTTGAGGAGAGTATTTTAGGCTGAAGTTCAAAGCCGCCTCATGAGTGCGCTCAGTCTGCAGCAGCAGCGGGTCAAGGCCAGCGGCGAGTGGGAAACAGGTGCTTTGATGGGAAAGATGTCGAGTCATGATATCATTAACACACTATTCATTATTCTATTTAAATACACGTTCTTTTATTTTGCTAAGAGACTTGCGGGTAGTAACATTTAGTCTGGTTGCATCTGCATGCCACAGAAGGGTAACTTCAGCTGCTAATGTAATATATTTGATTAACAGAAATGTAAAACATGTTTTTCTACACGTGTTTGACAAAGTTGAAGATGACTCGGTTTACCTGGAGGAAGAGGAAGCAGGGTGATGGCTGTGCTCAAGCGCCCACTTCCCAAACTAACCAGGTGAGGGCGCTCTGCTTGTACTTTTAGGGACTTGCCTGTCTCAATCAGATCCAAAGGGGTGCTCTGGAGAAACAGATATGCATACTGTATAAACATGTCAATTTATGATCACCCTATTAACTACTTATACTGTTTAGAAGGGCGAAATACACCATATAGTTTATTGTAAAAAAAAAAACACAGCTATGCTTGACACAGCTATGCAATTTGCAGTGTAGAATAGCCTAGACCTTAATATTTACAGTCTCTTTGTTTACGTTGCCATTGCCTTCTGGATGCAGAGCTTGTCACCAAGCTTTAAGCTCTACATTTTCTATACAGCATATAAAAGGAGTACATAGTCTAAACTAGGATCAAACCCCAAACTAAATTTGGACCAGACCAGGACAAAACCAGCACGAGCACAGGACCAAAACAACTCTACATCAGGATTACACACTGACCTTAAACCAGGACCAGATCAAAGTGTGACCATACCATAGACACTAATAAAGGCTACATAATTAAGCTACTTAATGCCATATGTTTAATACAAGAGTTAAGACAGCCTGAATAATTATGTTTGTAGTTCCTTCCCGACCCAGAGTTTAAGTCAAAACCCACCTCTAGAACCTGATGAGTCTGTCTTGCAGCATCCAGGTGTCTGCTCTTCATTTGTTCCATGTCTTCTGGACTCTCACACTGATCTGACACATGAAAATCCTGAACACAGACACACATAGACACATAATATGAGAGGAGTCGTGATGAATGGGAGCAATGGGACTGTGCTACTCCAGTTGTACTACAATAGGAACAGTGCTTTCCTTAGAAATCTTTCTGGCCTAGTTAAAAGCCCATGTGACCCGGTGATTATAGTGGGTCATTGTTTCCCCAGAACACCGCAGATATGACCCATGAGGAAGCTGGTATCGATTCAACCCTCCATTAAAGAAAGATTAGTATACTGTATATACTGGAGGAGATCGTGAAGAGGTGAATTCTGTTTTTGGACCTAATATACATTTGTCAGTTTTATAACGTTTGTCTGTTTCCCATGTGCTCATGAGAACTAGGATTGTTTGATGAGTCACTCAAAAAAATATCACATGCACAGATACGTTATGGGTATCAACATGGTAAAGAATTTAGAAGAATTAGGGCATTTAAACAGTAAAGTGATTCACTATCTTGTTTATCTTAAAGTGATTGCTCTTTCACCATGGCCCTCATGGTGTTTGGGGATATTACGGCACTATTCCAAGAAAAAGGAGACACAACATCTTGTTTTGTCTACACAAGTGCAATGAGCAATATGGGATGTGTTTCAAAATGCATATCATTTGGAAATATTTGAAGTGATGGGTTTAGAATGATAAGGCAATAGAAATAGGTTTGGGGTTGGTGTTGTGATTTAGAAGTTTGGCTTGTTTCTAGTCTTAAAAATAATACAGAAATGACAATTATTTGGAAGAAAACACATACATTTAAGTTCTAAAACATGCCCTATTGTTTTTATTCAGCACCAGTTACTTATACCTTTTGTCTCTCTATTAAAATCTGCAATTAAACTCCATTTCATTCACAAGCACACAAACCACATGACCGACAAAACAAAATGTGTAACCTCTTCACGGCCCAGTGCTGTCATCAGTGATGTATTAAAATTAGGCAAAACCCCATCCACAGCTGCTATAGTCCCAGATTAGCCCTGGCTGCCGGAGACAACAGGGCGTTCTCTCTCTATCTCTCTGATGTCACCTCACAGACGAAGCCGGCCGCAGCAACAATCAGGAGCAGTGTGTGAGAGCCCTGAGAAGACCCACTGACATGCTGCAGATACCGTCCCCTTTGTCAGCCCACGGCCTGTCAACACTGGCCCCTTTACGCCCAGACACAGGACCAAAGGGTGGGCAGGGAGACTGACTCATGCAGTACATACTAGGCTCTTGCACATATGTTTCTGCCCCCACAAGCCCCTGCAGTGACTGGAGGTCCACGCCCATGGCTGGAGAATAGTTTTACAGCATGCAAATGTAGGGCCTTGGTCTGTACTCTGTCATTATGGGGACAGTATTGCCCTTCGGAGTTGCCATGAGCCTCTGAAAATAGACACCACCAGCCACACAGTCTGGGCTGCTACTTTTAAAGCGAAATCCCTTCCTAGGAATAAATGTGGCTTAAATTTGACCAAAGAAGGTGAAGTTTATTTTAAACTTTGCTAATGATTGGTAAAAGTGCATCAAATGGTAGTTTGAACATTCCATGATTTGTATGTTTGTTTTGTCGTGCAAGTGAGCCATGCAACACTTACCATTGTTTAAAGACTGAAATTAAGAATCTCATCAGTTTGTTCTGATCCAAAGAGCAGTATCCAGATAATGTTTACGTCTTGAGTCAAGCTTTTTCATTCACAGCAATCCCCTTTGAGCTCCACACTGTCCTCCCACCCAGCCCCTTCTCCTCCCTGTCCCGGTGCAGAATTACAAGTTACAGGGGGACATGTTATCAACACAGCCTGTAAATCACTGCATTGACTATTTTGCTCCTAGTGGTTCCTTTCATTATGCAGAGGTGGCAATCCACACATTTTGCTAAATAAGTAAATTATATTACTTCGGCCACATAAGAGTTTAAAAGTACCATCTATTTTAAGTTAGTGTTGTGTTATTTTCATATGGAGTTGAGATTCGGACTAGCCAAGATTTTGGTGTTTTCACTCCCAGCATCAGGGGAGGATATTTTGAACCACACCGGATGATGAGAAAAGGTTATGGAGAAAGCAGGTGTTTAAAAAAAGCAGAAGCGTTAAACCAATGAGCAGACGGGAAACAACACGTGGCAAAGCATCGGAAAATACTTTTAAATGTTCCTGCTCCGGACCAGTGGTGTCACGGAGGAGCGAGTGATCATCTAAAAAAGGTCTTTTGAGCGATCTCAGAAGACATCCCACAAGATGATTTGGCTTGGAAACATAAAGAGTGGGAGAAAAGGCTACACAGTTGATCTCTGAAGTTTGTTTCCCATGGACAAAGCCAGAGAGGATAGACAGGAAGTGAGGCTAAAGATGAGTCACAGAGGAAAAGAGAAAGCAGCAGCACCAGGTTTTCAGATGGTCCTCAAGTTATAAGTTGTGATGTGGCGTTCGTGTTTCTTGGATGTGGTCCTCAAACTCATAAGTACAACATAAGAAAATATTTGGCTTTTCAAGTACCACCAGCTCCCAGCTAGCCAGAGGTAAAATGTGGATAAGAAAAAACTATAAATTAAGCCAAATATAGGACTCTGCATTCCACCAGAGGCTCTAATGGCTGTGGAGCTTAGGTCACAAGAATAGGCTCAATAACCTATATGTTACTAATGTTCTGATACTTGCTTGGGTCTCTTAAGATATTACATTATCCTCATATCTGGAATTTATCAGTGGACTTATATAATGACCTTTGACTTGATGCTCACCTAAAATAATATATGCAGTTCACGTGCAATTGCCATAGTACAATATATAATTTTAGTAACATATTGAAAAATTAAATTAATTCCAAGTGTCCTGTCCTGACAGTTTGCTGTAAAAAATGTATATATTTATTGCAATATATAAGGTATTTCTTGCTTGAATCTCCAAGTAAACAGGCATGGGGGAAATGTAAACATAACTCTGAGCAGATGTGCAGATTTCCTACATCCGCCCTGCTGCATTCTACGCGTAAACATCAATGATAAACAAGATATCCTCATGTTTACAAATCTAACTTCAAATGTATCTCCATAAAAGGCCTTTACACATTCTCAATTTTCATTCATATTACTCAAATGTTTGGCTTCTAAACATTGTCTGACACAACATTATGCAAATATAATATGATCATTTAAAAACTTAGCTACATTTAATTTTCAAACCACTCAAAGAAAAATGGTTACTAAAAGTTCAATAAAGATGGGATTTTTCTTAACACACACAGGATAAAGCTAATTTAAATAATTGAATTACTCTTTACCTGTGGGCCTGCTGCTGAAGACCATTATTCAGAAACACTCCTGTGATCCAGAAGCAATCCCTCTTTAGTCCAGTCTGTGCTGCTGCATTCACACTTTATGTTGGATCCACCCCCGTTTTCCAGGCCCATCTCTCCCCACTCTTCATCAGCGTCTTTCCCCAACCATTTGAGACCCACTCGAGTTTCCATAAAGAATGTGTTCTCCAAAATACAATGTTTGTGATAAGTTTAATCAAACCTCTTTTCACTTGAGTTATGACGTTACACTAACCAGAACACGGTAAACTACTTTATCCTAAACTACATTTTAATTTGATAGAAATGGCCCACAGTCTGGAGTTTTCAGCCTTTATGCTAGTGTGGGACAGACTGAACACAATGAAGTAGCCTAGTCATCTGAGATGGGTATTCAGTTATTTCTTTTACTTCAGTAATTTTTTCAAGAAACTGTGGCCTACTTGAAACCGCAAAGATGCAATACATGAGATCAGATCAAAGAACCCTGGTTGGAAGTGGTCAAAATGATTGGACTTAAAAAGTGAAGACCGGTCACTAAAGTGTCTGTAGATGTTATCACACAAGAGGCATAATTCTAGTGAAGTGACTGCCCCCTTGTGGCATGAAGGAAACTTAGCAGTAGTGTTAATAGTTAACTCCAATACTATTATCAGAGGTGGTCAAAGTACCGCTTTTCATTACTTAAAAGTACAGATATATCTGGTAAACTAATAATCCACTACAAATAAAAGTAGCTAGCTCAGTGAAATTATTAAAGTACAGTAGAATCTTCCTAAGTATCAAATCATTTGCGGCTTCAATGAACATAATCAGTTAGCTCCTTCTAAAGTCAAGATACAATCTTTTTTTTTTTTTTTTAAATGTACATATATACATTATATATGCATACATTATATACACATACATATATATACACTGTACAAAGGAACTGCATATTAAAAATGGTACATTGGATAAAGGTATTCCGTTACCTAATATCTTGTATACCATTTCCAAAACAAAAGCAAGAATAAACCAACCTACAAAACTGATCAAAGCTTTAAATGTGTGAAACTCCTCTACAAAAGTACTTCTAGTACACATCCTCAAAGAAAATGTACTTTGTCACCACCTCTGACCATTACAGCTGCATCTGCGGTGCCTGGACCTCATTCACTTCTTGATACAGATGTTCGCGGCTTCACATGGAAACACCTGGAGCAAACAGCCGTTATTGTGGGAAAGACACCCGTTTACCAAACTAAAAGGCTCAACACTTCCTGGGCTGGATGCAAATAGACTTCTCAGCGTGCTGAATGCCTTTCGATCAGATCTTATTTACGCTCCTTGTTGTTACAGAAGTGATTGTAGCTAACGCTAACTAATAAACAGTTTAACGTCAAAACAGCAGCAATTTATTTAACAATATGAATAAGCTCAGATCAACAAAGAACAGAAAAGTTGCACTTTCAATGAGGTGGGTGGCCCTTAAAAGGGCCTTTGGTGTCAAGTCTTGTGGCGTTCATGCTAATACTCCTGGGACTGAGAGGAGGCCTTCTTCCCCGCCTTGCCGGAGCTTGGTGCCGCAGCCTGGCCGGTTTTCTTGGGCAGAAGCACGGCCTGAATGTTGGGCAACACGCCGCCCTGAGCGATGGTCACACCGCCGAGCAGTTTGTTCAGCTCCTCGTCATTTCGCACCGCGAGTTGGAGGTGGCGGGGGATGATGCGGGTCTTCTTGTTGTCCCTTGCGGCGTTCCCGGCCAGCTCCAAGATCTCAGCGGTGAGATACTCGAGCACCGCGGCGAGGTACACCGGGGCTCCAGCGCCGACCCTCTCAGCGTAGTTTCCTTTGCGCAAAAGACGGTGGACACGACCCACAGGGAATTGCAGTCCAGCACGTGAGCTGCGGGTCTTGGCCTTGGCACGGGCCTTTCCTCCGGTCTTGCCTCTTCCAGACATGTTGAACTGTTTTGTTTCTCTTCGTGTATTGAACGGACAGTAGCGAAAGATTCTGATGACTCGCTTATAAATCTTGCCTTTGTACCGCCTTCTGTCTGCATTGGTTGCTTCGGTCTACGCTTACGTAATATGATTGGCTGTTTTAGTCACGTGGGACTCTTGAACCAATAGTGAGACCGCTCATAGAGAGGCCAAGCAAAAGAGGTGTGAACGGAAATGATCAATAACCAATTGGGATTTCTCCCTCCAGCTTTTAACTTTTTGGCGGGGCTATTTAATCAGATCAGAACTTCCTTTTCTTTTTTTTTCTACTTTTTTAATACTAGAGGTTGAACTGTATTATGCATTGCCCACTTCTACATTCAGCGGTATGCATATTCATATTGCCATTATGTACTTTGCTGAACTTCAACAGCTGAAGGACTCTTGTTAAAATGCCAATTTCGATTGTTCTAGTTTTATTTACAATTTTAATAAACCCTTTTGTTGAAGTACATAACGGTAAAGTAAATATAATACACATCATTTTGATTCCAGAAATAATTTAATAGTAATAAATAAAACTTATACACAAATGTATTCCTGGCCATGTCATATTTAAACTAGGTCACTAGTGCATTATAGCACCCTTTCTGTCATTGTCTATGAAGACTTGTGATCTTTCGTATAAAGTGCAACTCAAAATGATATCAAAGGAACAAACACCTGTTTTAAGATACAATGTACAAAATCCCAAAACAACTATACAGACAAGTACAGAGCAGACTCAATAAAACCATTGAAATCCTTTCAGCATGAATATGATCTATGGCATCCTCATTACATTGAGATAAAATAATTTAGTGTTTATAATAATATGTACTTAATAATATCTTCACTAAAAAGAAAAAAAAAATAGTGCAACCATTGAGATAATAAATGCCTTTGTATATTTCATATATATATATATATATATATATATATATATATATATAAATCAACAGAAATGGTTTGTGACTATGCTAATGCAGTGACTTTTCTTCAGGGGAATTCCTAAAAACAGAAATGGTTTGTGACTATGCTAAAGGTGCAGTGACTTTTCTTCAGGGGAAATTCCTCGCAGAGGGATCTCTTCTTCTTATGAACAAACAACCCCCCAGGGGTCTGTGTTTCTAAAATAGTGCATTCTTTTAAAGCTTTGGCTTTTCTTCTCACTGCCAGATCACAACAGTTTATATATTTACAACAGTTAAGTCCTCTCCTTTCCTCGTCAGTTATCCAGTGAACTTGCTCCTCCATTTGCTGAGGAGGCTTTGCTTTTTGATTTGCTTGATGTGCGAAAAGAGAAGCGTTTGATGAGACGTCGTGAAAAGCTGCCTGACTTTTTGTCGGTGCTAGCTGTAGACACAGCAAAGTTATTCCCCATGTTGGAGATGTCTTCATGGGATTGACTGAAGCAGGACTCTTTCTCTCGATGTTTTCTGCGGAACAGCAGTTTGGTCCCACTCTGCAGAAACCCCACTGCAATAAGCACATTCAATATTGAGTTAAATATTAAGTATGAGACTGCCCTTTGGTTTTTCCAACATGAAGGAAACTGCAGGGATGACTTCATGCAGCGATGGTTATAGTATGACCTCCTTAAGTCATCCAGGCTATGTTTATAGATGGAGCAAATTGTGTTCAAAGTGGTATGTGTTAGCCTGCTGATTTTCAAAATGTGGAATGAACCTACTACTCCTACACTGAAGATGTGGAAGGAGAGAATGATGGACTGCAAGTAGATGTTAAAGTAAAGAATGCAGTGGTGGCTGAGCAATGGGACAGTTTGTTTGTCAGCAACTGGCTAATATATTTCCCCTGTCCCCTTAAATGCTCTTAAATGTCTTAAGTGTTTCTATGACAATTCTGTTAATGTTCACATCGTTGTTTTTTTTGTTTTGTATCGTATAGGATCTATTTTTACAATTTATGGCCGGTATAGAGGCTATTTGATATATGCTAAGTCTAAAACAGTCATACAGGCTGCCGCTCTGCTATGGCAAGACTCACATCCTGAACCCCAGTTCTTTCTGAATGGGCCACACCTCAAGTTCCCCAAAGGCAAAGTCTATTCTTTGTGTGTACACTGGGTGGCACTGGACACCTTATTACTGGCATATTTTTCCAATATACAAATGAAACAATCATACTATAACTCAACATTTTGACTTTGTTGTCTCACAGCCATTTTTAGGACATTATTAGACAGAAGTTTTACCTTTGTGGTCCTTGAGGCTGCGAGTCTCAAGGGCCCCAGTGGAGCCTGTGTCTGATTCCACGTCGTCCACAGAGGGGCGCTCTGACACGTCTGATGGTGTGGTCTCATCAGGGTCAGCAGTAAGCCCTGCCCCGTAGTGGTTCCTGTGTAGAGCTGCATCCATTGCTGCTGCGTAGCCACTCGATAACGAACAGTCATCTTTGGAGAGTGGAACCTGGAAGGCAGATTGCATCAAAACACAAAATCTATATGCCTTTTCCCCAAAGCATAAATTACTATAATATTTTAGAAACTGCTTCACGGAATTTGTTGGCCAAATGCCTTCTGCACACAGCTGACTAACAGTCTTTATAATCAGGTCAAAATGAGTTCTCTGATAATAATGTCCTCTGAGAGTGCACTAAAATTAAACCACTTTACCTTGTTGCATAATCACAGCCCCAGATTTTCATTCAAAATGATGTTGGTTCAAAAATATCCATATTGTTATTATCTAACCTTCGATACACCTGAGATAATCAATGTGCTTCTTTTAGTTGGGGTCTTCCGGACCACTTTAGACTCTGTTAGTTGACGAATGGCTGTCTCAGCAACAGGATCCAGGCCATTGGAGAGACGGCTAGCCTCTGTGGAGCCACATATTCAAAAATATACTTGACATACGTATAAACATTGATAATTACAAAGCAGAATGTATGTTTAAATGTATATATAACAATCAAAACAGATTATAAATAGGGAAAGTACACATTAACCAAATGCTATAACTAAATGTCGCATTGAATGTGGGGTTTTCTTCCCTGCTGCTTGCTGCTTATCCTTCTTTGCATACATTTTGCAAAACAACAAGCTTGACATTTCAGTCTGGAACTCACTGCTGGGATTGGGGCTTGAGTTACTGTTTCCGTCTGACAGAATGGTGGGTTTCTTTTCTGTCACCTCCACTTTAGAGGGAGACCGCAAGGGAGAGTCCCCTAAAAGAAAATTGCAAAAATTCTGATAATTTCAATTTTCGAGACTCAGTCCAGTTTACATTTTACATCTAAACACTTAACATTTAAAAGCAGAATTATGAACTACTCATACAAGAATCGCATGCATTTGTAGAGTACTAAACTACAGGTTCATCATCATCATAACACCTACATACTTGCAGCCTTGCCGATTTGCTAATGGACCTTTCAGTCCTATTGTACAATTGTTACAATTAAGTCATTTGAAGTATACCTGGGCTGTGATCGAGTTTGAGACGAGACTGGACAGTGGTAACAGTGGTTACAATGGTCCCATCAGGCATTATTGTTCGATCTACATCAACTTTCTTTGTAGGTGTGAGCGAGGAGCGAAGAGGCAACCCACTACCACTAGGTTCTCCTGTCTCTACATATGTGACCTGCAAAAAGATAAATATGAAACATTTGTTAAACATGCCAATCCCAAAGTACATAAAAATATGTGATTTTGGATATATCAGGAAATAATTGGATTTTGAACATGAATCCTCTGACCTCTGCAGTCACAGTGGCATTTGGAGGCAGTCCATAGCCTGGGCTGATTGAGAATATACGTTGCTCTTGGGAAACTTTGCATTGCTCCAAGTTAAAAGATGCATGTCCGGACAAGAACTCTGTTAAAAACAATAACAAAACAAACACTGTCAGTTACAATATTACAAAATAAGCACAGTTGTAATTCTGTTTGTTTTTTGCATTCAAAAATAGCTGGGGGAACATGGGGCATAGTGTAAATTTAGGCCTGAAGTAAATCAACATAAAGCATTTTCTCACTTTCCCGCTTGCCATTTCGCTCCAGAAGTCTTATTCTGAGCTCTTTGGATTCCAGACCCAAGTCACTGCAACAGACAAAACTCCCACATTCAATCAACAATACAAACAGAATGCCATCCGCAGCTTGATTAAACAATGCTGACGTACAAAGAAATGTCTTCACTCCACTCCACTGGGGTGCTGGGGTTATTAGGCAAAGACAGGAAGCACGTGGTCTTCTCTGTGGACGGTTGGTCTAAGTTGAGGACACAGCAGAGCTCCCCTGATTTTAGCCATAGGTCTGCAAAGAAACAAGTATAAAATCAATAATTATACACTGCCTAAAAAGTAACCACCTGGATGTTAAAAAAAATATATACTATTTGATAAAAGCATTGATGCTATGTGCAATTCATTGGGCTCAAAGTGGGAAAGAGAGATTCAGGGATCTGACCTCACTTTCACACATGGACTGGATTAAACCCAGGTTGTGAGGCAGTGTATGGAGGTGGCCTTTAGTGGGAGGTGTGAAAGGGAAATTCAAATCTCCAGCAGCAAAACTGACCTTTCGATAAGGTCACTCTGATCTGCCGGAGCTGGAGCCGCCTAAAACTCTGGGATCCAACAGATAAATAATCTTTTGTTATCTGTAAGTGCATAAGAATAAACTTAAACAAAATTTATAATTGGGGTAAACACCGAAAAATGTAAATTACCAAGGGACCCGATACACAAGTTTTCAGATCCAAGACCATGGCTGGCTGAGCACCAAAGAGAGTGTCCTCTACGAGTCCTCGAATCACTTCCAAATCTCCTTCACCTGCATAGCCCTAGGATAAAAAAAAAAAAAACAGGACAATGATAACAGGAAACCAATATTTGTCAACGCACAGACGACCTCCTGATGAGCATAGGGCACAACCACCAAGAGACGCCTCACAATTAGCCTTTTAGATCCAAGGACAAAGATTACAATGGACTGTATGGTATGCATGAATTTTACAAATACATATTTTGACTAAAATGCCAGCGATGCTGCAATGTCGTTTTACCTGTTTTTGGATTTTGAGAGACGATATAGATATAGAAAGATAAGACTGTCTTGAGAGACTCCAGGACATAAGCAGCCCCTCGTTTTCCACTTCTTCGAGACATATTTCTATCTGAAAAAAGAGAGAAGGTACAAAAAAACTGAAATCCCATTTTATTGACGACCCCCTTTGACATTTAGAAAGACTTACCCATTTAAATGGAATCCCTCAAATATTTAGGTGTGGTTCTCCATAAAGACTTGTCAATCATTTTAGAGAAAAATTATACTCCCCTTTTCTCATCTATAAAGAAAGGCCTTACACCTTCAGTGTAAACCAAAGGATTGAAACTATTAAAATCAGTCTTTTTTCCCAGATTTCTCTATCTATTCCAGACTGCCGATATCCAGCCCCAACCGGCTGTTTGATGAGTGGAATAAAACCCTAACTCTAACACCAGATTGTAAAAGAAAATCAAATGAAAAGTTTTGATATGTTGAAAGAGTCCTTTGGATTGTAAAAACAAGACTTTTATAGATATTTACAAATAAGAAGTTATCCTAGTCAAGAAATAAAACGCAACAATTATAACCCTCTGACTGAAATCTTTATTGAGGCATATAAATAAGAACTTTCAAGGGGAATTATATCTAAAGTATATAAATGCATTAATGACCTGAACAGCCAATCTACTAAATATATTAAAATGAAATGGGGAAAAGAGGGTAACTTTGTCTTGACAGACAAGAAGTCGGAAAATGTCTGTACTTCACAATGGAGGACCACAAAGTCCCATGTTTGGGGAATTCTTTGGAAGAATGTGTCCCGTTTTTTTCATAACGTCATGTCAAAGTGCCCATTCTTCACAGGGAGGGGCTGAATGTTGGAGGAACTGTGGTTGCCAGGAGGCAAACCATTACCATGTGTTTTGGGACTGTCCTGTTCCACATAAATATTGGACAGAAACAAAGGCAATGTTTTCAACACCACCATCCTACTCAATTTCGGAACTATGTATTTGGCCCTCAAAACCCCCACCATGGACATAATGGATGGATATCTTTTGAACATACACCTGGCAGCTGGGAATAAGGACATCACAAAAAAAATTATGCTCCGACGATAAAGGACTGGACCAATATCATAACTGACATATGCTCCATCACTTCTGGACTCAACTTCAAAATAGACACATTTAACAGACAACGGACAAAATGGGATTTTTATTTCCGACTCAATATGCTTTAACCCTTCTTCACCCGCTTATTTTCTAATTTTATTCTTCACTTATCTTATGTTCTCTCTGGTCCTTCCCGGCTATGTTTTTCTGCTTCTGTTTTGTATGTTTTTTGTTTTATTTAGACAAACTTCAAAAGTGTAAGCAGATTATCAAAGTTTACAATACAAGCACCTACTCAGAGTTTGCATATGGACTCCATAGCTAAAAGGCTAAAACAAGATAACCGGAACTGATTTGAAAATATACAGGAGTTTGGTTTCCAATCCAAGAGACTTTTTCAGAACTTGGTCCAGTTGACTTAAATGCATTCACACTAGTCCTCGTTTTAACCCAGTTTAATCCTAATGCAGACTTTGGCCCTCGTTCTAGTCATGGTCTAGTTAAGTTCCAGGCGTGAATGTAACCTTTTTGCTACGGCTCCCACCTGGACTGTACTGTACTGAGGGGCTACACGGACCTTAAATAATTATTGTAAAATGGATAAGAAAATTGATGAATGTGAGGTACTTTCATTTTCCCGGGTTCGGTTTTACCTTGGCTACCACTGGTACCATATGGATCTGATATGTTTCCATGGAGACAGAGGCTGCTGACTGCTGAGTGACCGATACAGGAAACATCATGTTGCCCACCCGACATTTACACTGTAGGACCTATGTGTGAAACACAATACTTTTAAGCATGTATTATTTCTATTGTCAGTTGTTTTGTGCATGAGAGCACCAACCTGATTTTAAATAACAAATTAAATACAAATAACAATGAAGCATATTTACATACCATCCGATGTGCTGATTGGTCAGTGCAGGCCACACTCTCTATTTCACAGGTAGTATTGAGCTGTAAACTGCTGTCAAAGGTGATCTGGATTGAACTCTGAAATAAAGCAAAAATAAAGACATGATAAGGGCATTTATAAGTATGTAATAGGGGTGTGCAATTTTGCAACAAACATAATATCACAATTTTCTTTTGAGCATGGGATGAAACGTCAAAAAACGACCGTTACCATGGAAATCCACCACGTTGTTGCTGGCGTGTTAAACGTCTATAGAGATGCATTAGCCGAAACATTATAAAAAAAAACTAAAGAGCCAAGGGACAACCCGATAAACTGCTGGGTCACTACTGGGAAAAGCATTTATCACACTATAGTGTCAGAATAGGTTTTAATGAATGCTAAGCTTAGTATTTAGCATCTTAAAATCTCCATTGGTTTAATATAGGAAAATGGAAACTTCTGTGATGTTTGATGTCACTTTAAGAGGTAAAAGAGGAAGGTTCACACTGTGATTGGTTAAATCCACTTGTCACTCACTCAGAGCATGACAAAGGCTGACCAATAGGAGGGGTGGGTCAGACAGCTGCATTAAATTGAAAAATTGTGACTAATGATATGCTCGCGATTCAGTTTTTAAAATATATATTTAAAAATACAGTTTGCATTCAAATAAAGAAGTGCAGACCCCCATGTCTATGTTCATATTTAGTTGTATACATTTTGGGTTAGTCTTGGCTTACTTTGGTTTAATTCAAATTCTGTCTTATTTATTTAAAGTTCAGTGGCTTTATCCTGGTGTAGACCTGGATATGACAAGGTTTTGGTTTTGTGTGGTGATTTTTTAAATTTAGGGGGTGCCAGTTAATCTAATTTGAATCTAATCAAGATGTAAGTATTTCAAATCACCAATGAAATGCTTGGGTGTCAAATTGTTTACAACAAATCCTCTGTCAGTAAAAGCATGTGGTGAAAAAGCTATTGGTAAATGACACAAACTTTAAAGTCTGTGTAATTTACGTTCATGGAATTACCATATTTATTTGTTTCCAAAGGAAAAATAAGATATGTATAAAGATATTTTAAGGATAAATGCTGGTGGTATGTGGGGCCCTCTGCAGTTCGAGAATGTGTTTTATTTAGAGACAAAGCTAGTTAATATTTCTGTCCTCCTTTGGGTTAATCGTTATTTAATAACTATCCATTGTATGGTCTTATTTTAGACCATATTCAGGCCTGATGAAGTCCAGTTTGGATCTGGTGGTTCTTGGAAATCCAAAGATTATTTTAGGTAGTACTTGGTATGAAAAGTTTCAGAACCACTGTGTCAGATAAGAGCTAGTACTCACTGTTCAATCATTCTACTTGTGCATTAGACTTAAAAGATACCCCTGAGAAGAAGACATATCAGTATCATGGCAGAGTCTTATACAAAACATGGTGACTCCACTGGACTAGTGTTACTGTGAGCCAGTGGATCTGTTTCATTAGACCACATGAACTGTCACGAGAGATGTGCCACAAATCCCCTATTGTCAGCACATATGTTACACCAGGACCAAGTCCAAGCGGAGTTACACACCAGTTTGAGGCACGTGTGAGAGTATTTGTGTAGTCAGCGCTAAATGCCACAGGGGCAGGAAGCCAAAACTGCTAACTTACATCAGTTCCTTGGACAAAGGCTGCAGCCGTCCCATAAAAACATTATGTTATACAATGGATTGCTGATAAACTGCTGAGTCACCCAGACTTTCATTATATCCAAAGTCCAGAGTAAAAGATGCAAATGGCCAATGACTAAAAAATGTTATATCCATTTGTCTTATAATATTAGTATTAGCAATACATTAATATCACAGTGTTTTTACAGGGAATGTTTTTATGTCAAATAGAAAAGAGATAACATTTCACAAATGGTCTCTCACTGAAAAACAGCATGACCAATGATGATGTAAATGATTGATTTGATAAAGATTATGAACTGCCTTATAATGTAATAATGGATATCATATAATCTAACACTGTCACACAGCTAAAAATGTATTACAAATACATTATTGCTGCTATTTGCTATTTCATTTGTAAAAGTATAAAGTAAGTACACAAAACACTTTCAGATCAGTCTTTAATACAAAGCATGATTAATTAATTAATTAATTAATTAATTAATTAATTAAGCAACAAACATAATATCACAATTAATTAATTAATTAATCAAACCATTTTCAAGATGAATTAAGTAGTTTTGAACTGCAATCTGCATATTCTCTGGGTTCAGTCAATCAGAGCAGGTGATGCAGTAGTGTTTTGTGTGTTTGTAGGTGTAGGATGAGATTATGTTTTTTTAATATAGCGAAGTACAATTACATGGCTTAGAAGTACAAGTTAAAAAAGATATTAAAAAACATACTCAATTACAGTAATGTGTAATTAGCTACATTCCACCCTGGATCAAACGTTTATAATGACCCTAATTGAGCTGATTGGATTATCTAAGTTTAATAAAGCCTTAATAACCGGATATCCAGATGTCTGTGTACAGATCAGAGTGTCTTGCATTGGTCAGCGGCTGCTTTGGGCAGTGGGTGTGCATGGTTTGTCCTTGTGACGCAGCAGAGGTCAGATGAATGTGTTTGTGAAATAATAAAGTTCCTAAGGACATTTGCGGTGTCACGTCAGGTTTGTCAGCATCAGGCCTCTGGCGCTCAGATCCATGAGGGCCAAAAAAACCAATCCTCCTGCAGCAGTGGTAGACCTCTATGTACAATATGATAACACAGTTTATTTTAGCATACAAGGCTGAAGCTAAATGAATGCATATAGGCTGGAAATAATATTATACAGTTTGAATTGATGATTCTGATGCTGACTGTCTTATTGACATCACCACATCAGGTAAGATACTGTACTGTACTTCTCCTTACGACCAAACTGTCTTCCAAAGTGGCATATAATATTTTTTTGATTATTTAATTATTGCTAGTATTTGACATAACTTAACAAGGCATTGCAGTCTATTTTTGACACTTCGTGTCCATGGGCCTCAAAACCCCTGCCATGGACACAATCAAGGCCGGCCCAGCCTATAAGCAAACTAATCAGTCGCTTAGGGCCCCGAGGCGTTAAAAGGGCCCCCAATCTGGCAAACCTGATTTATGCGAAGCACAAGTGCAGTGGACGCCACTAGGGTAGTAGCAACAGCGTAGTAGCAACAGCGTCGTAGTGCTGCTAGCACGGCAGCACACACAGCGGTAACATATAACTCACAAACAGCATTTATTTGTAATGACAAACTGGCAACCAAGGCACCAGACCTGCGCTGATTGGTCAACTTCATTGTGCGCGAGCAGAATGAAAGCAAGACATAAACACAACAGTACGTGGTCATCATGTCCTTCCGGTGCCGGAAAACTAAAGAAGAATAGACTTGACGATGAAGAGAAACTGCAATCTCAACAACACTCTCCAGGTATTGAACTCATTTTGCAAAGAGACTGTTAGTGCTGCTGTTTGAAAGTACATGAGGCTGTCATATTAGTGCTCCGATAGCGCTTTGGGGCTGGCGGCGAGACGAGAGCTCTGGGCCGGGGTCCTGCCATGGGGGCCACTCACTAACCTGTGTTAGTGAGCACCGCACCGCTAATAATACGTTTGAATGAAGACTATTAAGCCTAACATTTACACCAGCCTGGTAGTGTTAGCAGCAGGTGAGGGAGTGAGGTGGCGTCTATGTCCCAGGCCACTAATAGGTAGACCTCGTTCGAACCAGAACCTCTGACATGAAACTTTGGAATGAACAGTGTACGCCCCTCATTCACACAGAACGAGTAGTGCAGCCTCAGTGTGTAAGAGATGAGCGGGTTTTTAAAAAAAAATTTCAAATAGGTCCCCTCTCCCTCGCTCCTTGACGACCGGATCTCTGGACACAGAGACTAACTCTGGGGACATGGAACGTCACGTCGCTGGGGGGGAAAGAGCCTGAGCTTGTGCGGGAGGTTGAACGGTACCTCCTCCACGCAGTTTGGGCACTGGAACCCATCCTCTCGAGAGGGGCTGGACGCTCCACTTCTCTGGTGTTGCCTACGGGGAGAGGCAGCGGGCTGGTGTGGGTTTGCTTATTGCCCCCCAGCTCAGTTGTCACGTGTTGGAGTTTACCCCAGTGAACGAGAGGGTCCCTACGCCTTCAGGTTGGAGACAGGTCTCTCACTGTTGTGTCGGCCTACGGGCCGAACAACAGTGCAGAGTACCCGGCCTTCTTGGAGTCCCTGGACAGTGGTACTGGACCGACTCCGTTGTTCTACTAGGCACTTCAACGCCTACGTGGGCAACGACAGTGACACCTGGATAGGGGTGATTGGGAAGAACGGCCTCCCCGATCTGAAAGCGAGCGGTGTTAAGTTATTGGACTTCTGTGCTAGTCACGGACTGTCCATAACGAACACCATGTTCAAGCACAAGGGTGTCCATCAGTGCATGTGGCACCAGGACACCCTAGGCCGGAGATCAATGATCGACTTTGTTGTCGTGTCATCTGACCTCCGGCCACGTGTCTTGGACACTCGGGTAAAGAGAGGGGTGGTGTCAACCGATCACCACCTGGTGGTGAGTTGGAGCCGCTGGTGGCGGAGGAAGCCGGACAGACTTGGCAGGCCCAAGCGCATAGTGAGGGTCTGTTGGGAACGTCTTGCGAAGCCCTCAGTCAGCAGGGTCTTCAATTCACACCTCCGGGAGAGCTTCTCCCAGATCCCGGGGGAGGCTGGGGACATTGAGTCCGAGCGGACCATGTTCACGACCTCCATTGTCAATGCGGCTGCTCGAAGCTGTGGTCGCAAGGTCTCAGGTGCCTGTTGCGGTGGCAACCCCCGAAACCGGTGGTGGACACCGGAAGTAAGGGATGCAGTCAAGCGGAAGAAGGAGGCATATCAGGCCTCTTTGGCTTGTGGGACTCCTGAGGCCGTTGTCGGGTATCGTAAGCGGTCGTAATGAGTTTCCTCCGCTCCAGGACCCCTCCCTAGGGAGGTGTTTCAGGCATGTCCCACCGGGAGGAGGCCCCGGGGAAGACTCAGGACACGCTGGAGGGACTATGTCCCTTGGCTGGCCTGGGAACGCATCGGGATCCTCCCGGAGGAGTTGGAGGAAGTGTCTGGGGATAAGGAAGTCTGGGAGTCCCTGCTAAGACTGCTGCCCCCGCAACCCGGCCCCGGATAAAGCAGAAGAAGATGGATGGATGGACGGATGGATGGAAAGTCAGAGTCCAGTGTGTGATGTTCTGATCAGAACAAACATCTCATGTCAGCTTCATATTCTAATCAGCTTTTAATAGAGAAATAAAACAATTCAATTTATTTTAAAAGCACCATTAGACTATTTGTTATCAAATATAATAAATTAGTAAATTGTGAAAAATTACTAGGTCTATTATAATTGCGTATGTTATCAAGTGTGGATATTCACTTCTCGTTCTGTTCATTCTCTGTGGAAATTAACATTTTTGCACTGTGTAGTTTTATCATTGTTAATTGTTAATGCCAATTACCTATTATGTTTACATTTTAGTTAAATAGAGAATGTACATTTTAATTTATATGTTTACAATTATAGCACTGTCATATTTGTAGTTCTGCTGATGTTTGGTCAGTTTGTACTTGACCTTCCTTGTGTTATGTTATGATGAGTCCATCCATCCATGTTAAGTGGTGATTGAAAATAACACTTAGTTGTTAGTATTAACAAATACACTGTGACCCTCGAGTGGCACATAGTTCATTATGGTATTTAACTTGGTATTCAACAAATTTTAGGCACATTTATTTTGTTATGAACACAATTTGACCCTAACTATTTTCTCATCATTTTGTAGCATTACAACCTCAACATTTTAATCTCATTACTTTAGCCGGCTGGACCACATTAAAATGCAACAGAACACATGAAAAAGGTCTGAAATTTTCTGGGGAGTGCCCCCAGACCCTCCTGTAGCATAATTTAAACTGCTAATGTGGCTGTAGAGCCTTAACACCCCTACAAATGCATTTGTAACGACATCTCTGAGAGGTGTGTTATTTATATAGGGAGTAGAGATGATGGCAGCGGAATACCAATTTGCGTTGTGGAATTTGAGTCATCAATATTTTAGCATGTGATGTGCTGATGATAAATTAACCAAGATGGCGCCGCAAACGGATACCCTGGCATTTTGGTGCACTTTGTTTGCGTTGAAGCAAGTTCCTAGATTGTGATTTGTTCACTGACAATGGCAATAAAACCGATTCTGATGATGTGGTGAGGGCCCCCAAACAAAATTTCCCCTGAAGGTTTGGGCCCTGGACACAATGAATGGATATCTTTGGAACATACTTCTGGCAGGTGGGAAAAAGGCCATGACAAATTGCGCCTACGATTAAGGAATGGGCAGACATTATAACTTACATACGGAAAATGGAAAGAAATCACATTTGGACTCAAAACTGACAAATTTGACAGACATTGGACACATTTTGGACTTTTCTTTGGAAGCCTCACCTTTCATATTTATATATGTATATATGTGTGTATGTATTATGTATATATATATATTGTATAATATATATATATATATATATATAATATATATATATATATATATATATACAATAAAAATGTAAAATGAAATACTGCTAGTATTTGACACTATTACACCTGGCAATATTGAAAAAAAAAAAAACAGCTAACAGCTCTTTCCGTAGCATTTTTTGTTTATTTTTATTTTTATTTTTTTTTACAATAAATGATACATTTGAGTTACTATACACTTCAAATTTTACGTATCTTCAAAATGACATTCAAAATATTATCTAAATTTCGATATTTTGCCAATCTCTAGTTGTGATTAATGCCAGTTGTTAAAGATTGCATGATTTTACATACAATTAAAATTTTCTTGAATGACTAGTCTGGGGCAGAGGGATGAAGAGGCTGGCTTCCTGTGCTATCGGAACAAATGAGCACTGAGTGGTTAATGTCCCCAGTCGTTTAGGAGGAACCTACTTGAGCATTAATCACGGCGCATTAATCATCTAGCAGCTCACAGAGAGCAATGACTGAAGTGTGCCATCAAAATAATCGTCCATCTCATTTTAATTGCACATTTTGAACGGACTCTTGCTTTTTGCTAGCAGATGCACACACTTAAGTTTGTTTTGTACTAGCGAAACTAGCCGCAGTGGTGTTTTTAGCCTCATGTGTCAGTGGCAGATGCACAGACGATGCTAGGATCCCTGAGAGGCCGGTGCTTGAAGCGTTCTCGCAAACAAACGCAACATTCGCACGGACAAACGAGAGTATCTCCATGTCAAGCTCGTCTGCCAACACCAGAGGCTTCTTCAATGATACTGCAGAGGACAGGCCTATTCAAGAGACAAACAACTGAGCCATAAAAAACAAGTCACAGCCAAAGATGTAGAAGGGGCTAAAATATTCCCCAAAGGTTATCCTCTAGAAAAATGTGAGCAATGCATGAAGAAACTTTTTTTAAATAATATATGGTTTTACGTTCCATGGGCACTAGATTTTTTAATTTCCTTTAATTCCTGGTATCTCAGTATCAAAATGTCACTCAGGTCTATCGCCATTATCTTATGTGTAATTAACACACATTCTAACACTCAACCTTGAGTTTGATCGATTTGAATGTCCTTGTAGTGTTCTTGTCTTCTGCCCAATATCAGAAATGTCACTACAAATCAAACGGATAACCCACACACAGAACTACAAAATTGTACTCAAAATATTGATATGGCAATATATCAAAACAGACTTCTTGGCAATACGCGCATCTATACAATGATGTGTACTGTGATACTTTTAAACAACATTAATTCATTATAAATTGCAGCGTCATACAGTGAACTACCCGCTTACTTTTATTATTGTTATTTATTGAGGCTGAATCTGCTGGCTGCTGAAAAGGTGACTGTTTCATAAGATAATTGTATTCTGATATTAATGGCATTGTGTAGTAAACTTTTCACACCGGTTTTATGGGATATCCATGTATCAGAATACGCATTGTATCGTGAGGTACTTAGCAATACCCCGCCCTAATTCCTAGATGTCTAACTTTTGTTTATCTAACAGCACAACCAGCATTGAGTCATTTTTCAGAGCCGTTGCGTTCATGGAGTCAGGTTTCCCCAAGGGAGAGTCACGCTACAAGGACAGCAACAGCGGGACTGCACTTTGAGCCACCATTGTGTTTCTGGTTGTTGTAAAGAGAAAGAGTGTCATAGAGGCTGTGAGAGATGTGTGTCATGGGAACACTGACAGATAGACCCTTTTGACAGTGTTTGTTTGAAGGAAACTAATGTTAAATTTTGTTCAGTTTAATTCATTGAAAACACAGAAAATTTAGACCACATTTACTCAAATAGTTCAAGAAATTTGCGGGTAACAAATTATTAGAGCTCGGCCAATAGCCGATACACAATATAATCACTGCAATCCAATTTACCCAAGGGTACGAATAAAGACACCTAACATAACCTAATATGTGTTTCCCGTCATATTTAAAAAGCAATAACTTCATTACAGTTGGTATTTGCAAACCTTGCTCATGGCAGATTGATATTTGTGGTATTCTGAATTGAACTCACAAAAATTACGAGAATGAATCTTGCTGGCAAGATTAGGGGTTTGCTTTTATTTGCACAAAATGTCTTGAATGACAAACTTTGTTTTGTAGCAACTTGCAACCTTTACTTGTGCTTTAAACATTTGTCCTCATATAACGTTATTATGGCAATTTACTTGTGACTGACATCGAGGACAATGCAGTCTAAAACTAGAAAAATTATCTGAAGGTTTCTCTGTCCACAGCAACAGAGTGAGAGAGGAATATTGTATATGTGGATGGGAATCAATCAGAAATGAGTTGCTGGTGGTAAGTTAATGCATGCTTCTGAGCAGGTTTGACCAGTCAAACAGGCAAGTCTCTAAAGAAACACCAGAAAGTCCCATTATACAGCTGCTATAATAAAGTACACAGCCAACAGCAAAACAAGCTGCAATCTGTGCTCAAAAGTCACAGCAAAATGCGCTGATTTGCATGATGGTCTGGCCACATTTCTATTGACAGAGGACTGTGCCCATAGCAATAATTGTATTATCAGGAGTGACCCGAGAGTTGGCTCTAATCGTAAAGCACATGCACTGTCAGACAAGAGCAGCTTGTTTAGTCCAGAAGACAGTCTGCCAGTAAACATCAGATAAGTGTCACAATTATCATTTATCTCTTGCCTGTCACTGTATTAATAAATGATGACAAGGGTGACAAGCATCAAATTTGACCTGAAAATGTATCTAAAATACAACTGCTTTGTAAAAGCAGCTAAACAATTTAGCTAATCCTATAATGTGATCCATCTCTGTCTGACAACTCAAGGAGCATTGTATTACCAATTACACAAGCCATCAATTCTAGCTGTCCATCGTCACAATAATTTAGTTTGTAATCACTGGAGCACTAAACAATAGTCTTGCTCCACTATGAGCTATGAATCCTTCAAAGTTTATTTATATTTAGTACAAAGAAACACTATGACTTCAGAGCAAATTTTCAACTTCAATCACAATTTTATCGTCCCGCTTTTTTGGGGGGGGGCCCGTAGGCTTTATCAGACAGGACAGCTTTAGACCACCGGGCAGCACTATAGCTTTACAAAAATTCAAAATGTAATAATCATGAGGTCACATGCAAAGACTGCATCTTCAAATGTTCCTAGGCCACTTGTTTCAAAGCCAGATTGTAAACGTGGGCCTGCTTGACATGTATAACTATATGAAGCAATATTTAGACAAGGAAGGTCAGTTGTTTGCACAAGATTGAAAGTTAAACTGGGCAATTAATAGGACAATAATAGCAAATGGCATCCCCATAATCCCTGTTATTTTTCAATATTTTTATATTGCAATGATAATACTACCACTTATACCACATATATTGTAGTAACCTATAAACCAATAAACCATTACTAATAACCTTAATGAAGTAAATTTTTTAATTGTATGTGACTCTGTGTCTGAATCTTGAATCATCTTTCAGAATAATCTATTGAAGTGCATGTATCGCTTCATATATTTAAACATCTTTATATCATGTGAAATGATAAGTGATTTGCATGCAATAACATGCAACTGGAGCTTGTTGTTGTGGATTGGTTGTGAACCTTTAAACTCTACAACAAGTCATTGTCCAGTCAACAAAGGCAAGAACACACAGCATTTCCGAGCAGGAGGTCAGAGGATTTATCTACCAGAGCTCGCTGGGTGGCTGACTTTGATTTGCATGGATCAAAAGCACTTTTTCACAGAAAAAGAGCTTGAAGACATGCTATGACGAACTGAACGTAAACAAACTGCTTGATGCAACAGAATAAAAATACTAACGTGTGGTTCTTCCCTATGAATGTTTTGACAAAATTAAATAAAAATTTTATTTCTACACTGCATTGCTGTGGCTCTTTCCTCCTCTCAACGCTGGCATGTGTATTGATTCAGAACTGTTATGCAAGACTCGGCCCCATCTTTTTTTTTCCTGAATAGACACTCAAACTCCCACACCTCCACCTCACTGCCCACACGCTGCAGCATCATCACAGCACTTCTAATCCTGACACTGGTTGACAGAACTTCAGTGAAAGGAACAAAAATGTAACCCATCATACTTTGATCTTTACTGAATAAATTGCTGCATTGCCGCAACTGGATAATTATATCCTGCAATTCACCAATGACTTAAAATCAGGATAAAACCAAGAGTAGACCTAGATTAAGCCACAATGAATTAAGATATATCAAGATCAAGAAACCATGAAGCAGATTTAACATGACCTGTCAAATAATCTGCACTACTTTGGGTATAAAGCAGATATAAATTAGGGAAATAAAGCAAAAATCAACAACAAAAATACCTTTGAATAAAATTAAACAGAATTGCAGGAGACAAATTCCCAGCAAATCATCACCATTATACTATAGTTTAAGAGCAATTGGGCTTGTAAGCAGTCTATTACAGCAGTCTAAAATAACGACTTGAGTTGTACAATTGCCTTTACTTTTTATGGATTGATTATGGCACTGAATAACAATCCCAAACTACTCACCCCATGCCTGCTCGCTTGCTCATTCAGGGCTTTGACCGAAGACCTCTGCCAGTGCTCCCTAAAGGATTTGAAGGAGAACAGAGAGGTCACCAGCCCCTTTACCCCGGCCTCAGAGGCAGCTCTTCCATCCCATCCAGACCGAAGATGAGTCAGAATGCCCCACACTCCGCGCGCCTGGTTCTGCTCCTGTAACCATTTGGGAAGAAACTGCTGCCAGGCACTTCCTTTCTTGTCCTGCTTGGCTGTCCACTTGGCTCTCCACAAAGGCAACACTGCCAGGCAATACTGGACGAACCATACCAGCACAATGACTAAGGAGGCCAGGAAGAGAGTCACCATGCACAGCCAGCCCAGGTCCTGCAGCTCCATCAGCGTCTCCTCGCGCTTCTCATGTCAGCAGATGAAATGTCAGCAGAGTCCGTCCCAGCCAGGTCCCAGCAGGTCAGCCCCCTTTGGCCTGCGAGTGGTAAAAGACACACGGTCACCTTGGTGCATGTGTCACAACAACAGTGTAATAGAGCGGCACAAACAGTCATATACATTTGACGTTTAAGTCCGCCATAATAATGAGGCAACACAACACTGAGTGGAAGCAGCTGCGAAGAGGAGAAGGGATCATGACGTTATGGTGGCAAAATGCACGACAACAGACGAGTTAATGTGGAGTGTTGTCATTATAGTGATAAGTAAAAATCAACATACCGCTAAACTAAGTCACAAGCTGCGACGGATTGAGAGCAAGGAGTCGGTAACATGAAAGAGTCTTCATGGCAAGGCGCAGCGTTGCCAACATTAAGAAACGTGCTATTCTCATCTCAGGACATCAGTTATCCACGGACTGTCTTCCACTGACATGTGTCTATTCTAAACACAGCCTGGAATGGGCTCCTGAGCCTTGCGCTGCAGGCTCTGAAAGGTTCAATCTCCGCCGCTTGTACTCCTCCTCCTCGACACTGACCGCAGTGACAGATCCATGTCATTGGGGGGCGCTTACGGGACAGTCAAGACTAGCAGGGAAAACAGAAGGTGGGCTTTTCAAAACAAAAGCCCGGTTGACAGTTAGTAAAAGTGTTTCTTCTTTTTTTTTATATCTCTATTCACATAAATAAACAAGACAAATGTAAACCCTGGACCCAAGAGTTTGGATATGTATGTTTTTTTCACCATGATAAGCAATGAAATAAAACTTGTAACACATGTGTGGGTTACTTGTCGAGAGTAGAATAAATACCAGCCTATTTTTAAACTCACATATTGACCACATATATAGATATTTATAAGAAGCTGGCAGGAGCCGAAGCAGTTAACCGGAAACGCTTCTTCTTCTACACTCGCAGAGTCGATGTCAGACGTGGAGTTAACCCATGGATCTATTATTATATTAACCGTGTCTCAAAAAGGATACATACGTAAATAAAACACGATGAAAGATGGTTTGGACTGGTGCGCGGATTGCTGGGTTTACTCTTCTATAACACGGGATTTGAGGACTCTTTTTCGTTGCATACTGGCGCCGTGACATGTAAATTCTTCCGCAAATCAATTGTAACTTGGGGCAGCGTCGACAAAAGTCTGAAACGAGATTTGAGCTGTCACAGAGGCGACAACAGAGACTGCGACATGCTCACAAACATGTCTTCTGTGCCAGTTTTACCGCTGGTGATAAACTGTTGTTTGTCCATGTTTGGAAGTCTGGCCACCATCAAACTAATTCCTGCTTTCAGAGAACATTTTATATCTGCTAGGTTGTACGGAATGGACCTCAACAAAACATCCAAAAAAGAAGTGTAAGAGTGCTGTACCTGCTTTTGCTCTAAACTAGTCTGCCTCATGGCTCTATTCAAATGTGGTCTGCCGCTCTAAGAAACTGTGTTTCTCAAATGTTTTGACAGCCCAGAGTCGCAGGGGGTCATCAGTGGGACTGTCTTCCTGATCATCTTGTTCTGCTTCATCCCAGTGCCTTTCCTTAGCTGCTTTGTTGGAGAGCAGTGTAAGGGCTTCCCCCACGATGAGGTAGATAACACATTATTACAGGTACAAATAAGTAGTGTCCTAATTTAACCATGCTCTTCTATGTCTGCAGTTTGTTCAGCTGATTGGGGCCCTTCTGGCTATTTGCTGCATGATCTTCCTCGGTTTTGCAGATGATGTTCTGAATCTGCGATGGAGACACAAACTCTTATTGCCCACCATGGCATCTCTGCCTCTCCTCATGGTTTACTTTACCAACTTTGGCAACACAGTCATTGTGGTACCAAAACCATTCAGGGTTTTGCTTGGACTTCACTTAGATCTGGGTTAGTATTTGGTTTTAACAATTAGTTACTTTCAGTTACTTTCCTGTTTTTAAATGTAATTCACTTTTAAAATAATGAGATATAATGTGTTGTCTCGTAGGGATTCTCTACTATGTCTACATGGGAATGCTGGCAGTCTTCTGCACAAATGCAATCAACATTTTAGCTGGAATCAATGGCATTGAGTCAGGTCAAGCTCTTTTCATCTCTGGCTCCATCATTATATTTAACTTACTGGAACTCAGTGGTGTGTTAATTTACTTCTCTTTCTTTAGTATTATAATGCAATTTCTATTTAAGCTAACTATTTCTTAAAATATGTTTCAGGGGATTATGGTGCCGACCATGTTTTCTCCTTGTACTTCATGATGCCATTCTTTTTCACCACATTAGGACTGTTTTACCACAATTGGTGAGCCTTTAAACTGCAAAAATTGTCAATTACTACATAATTAACTCTGCAATCAAAACTGTTATGTATTTTCTGCCTCTCCGCAGGTATCCCTCATCAGTATTTGTGGGAGACACTTTTTGTTATTTTGCCGGAATGACCTTTGCTGTTGTGGGAATCCTGGGTCACTTCAGCAAAACAATGCTGCTGTTTTTTATTCCCCAAGTAGCAAACTTCATATACTCGCTTCCTCAACTTTTTCATATCATCCCCTGTCCAAGACATAGGCTTCCCAGGTATGCTGCCACTACAGTGGTGCAATAAAGCTTTATTATTTTTCTCCCTAACAGTTTCTTTTATTTCTCAAAAAAGATTGAATCCAGACTCAGGCAAGCTTGGTATGAGCTACTCTAAATTTAAAAGCAAAGACCTCTCCAAATTAGGTCATCTAATTTTAAATGTAAGATGTCAAGATAACGTAAATTACAGTGCTTTGTGTATATTAGATTTATATAGAGGTCTCTTTATTTTCCAGGTTGCAGAGTTACTGAGGCTGCTTGATGTAAGAAGGGAGATGAAAGACGGGGATCATTATATCGAATGTAACAATATGACTTTAATAAATCTAGTGCTTAAACTACTTGGTCCAACGCAGGAAAGAAATCTCACAGTCATCATGCTCATTATTCAGGTATATTCAAATGTTGGCATATTGTACTTATCTGTTTTTATAATAACTTTTGTCTTACACAGGTCATGGGAAGTGTTGTGGCATTCGGGATTCGTTATCATCTGGTTCGTCTCTTTTATGATGTTTAGGCTAATCGTCATGGAAGAAGACAAAACTGAAAATGTTGCTATGTGGGACTTAAATTATCATACACACATCTTCTGCTTTCATACAGAAGCCGATGTCTCATTGTTACATTTCTGCCTTGGACATTATTTGAGAAGTGTTGAAATTGCGCCCTTTTATTTTTGAGAGCACTGTATTACATTGCATGCAAAAACAAAATGGGTTATTATCCAAAGTGATATATTTGATTTACCTCTGCGCTGAATATTTGAGTAATATTTTTCCACTTGAGTATAAGAAAACACCAATGCACTGTAATCACCAATACTGATCTGATTATATCACATAAAATTGCAGTGCAACAAACCCAAAATATAAACTCTATTTTCATAGGGCTATGAAGATGATCAAAATGATGATGATGACACTAATTTCCAAAAACAACTACTAATGTGAATGTAAAGGTTATGGCACTGATTTGTTCTGCAAATATTTTGCAGTAAAATGGTCCAAAACCATGAAGGTTTCTTGTCCAAAACTTTTGTACAGTTTATCAAAAATAAAATATTGAGACACTTTTTTTGTGTGCGTAAATCATGGATATATTAAAATATTGGTATTCAGTTACACTTACTGATTCAGCCGGAACTATTTATTCATGTCCTTGTTTCAGGCGGGACATTTCCCAACGTACTGTTATCATCCATGTAGTAGCGTCAGGCGATGTCGTGTGGATGTGTTTAAATGAGTTCTGTCTTGATACAGTAAATATACACAGTTTAACATTGACTCCGACTCGATCAGATTCGAACGTTTTCTATGCAAAAACAAGTAGGATATTTGTTACTTTAGACAAATGCCGCCGAAAAAAAAACAACGCAAAACCACTCTGAATTTAGAGTGTGAATGGTTTATGTGCCCGGAAGTCTTCTGTGAAATGGAGGCTTTTTGTAAACATGTCGAGGATCATCTGAATACTCACATTATAGAAGAAGAAGCCGCAGAGGAAGCCGATGGTAAGATTTCCCTTTAGTCTGAATGCTTTTTTCACTCAGGCTTTGTGAAATATACCTCATTACTGTTCTTTCTGACAGGAGTGCACAGCTGTCTTTGGAAGGAGTGTGGCTTCTGCTCTGACAGTCCTGAAGAGCTTAGGAGACATGTATTTTTTCACTGTTTCCACACCAAACTAAAGCAGCTGGGTCAGCAAGTACTTGATGCCCAGCCAAAGCTAAACAAATGCACTATTGGAAGTGGAAGAAACATAATTCCTGATATTCCTGACAATTTTGTGTGTCTTTGGGAAGATTGTGAGGTGGGTTTGATTAAATATCCTTTGATAGATCAACAGCTGTCATGACACTATTTTGTTTTCAGCAACGATCATTTGAAAATCCAGAATGGTTTTATCGTCACGTTGAGATGCATAGTTTGTGTGTAGACTTCCCAGCAGGAGATGGTGATTTTTCTGTGCGCTGTGGATGGAAAGGTGGGTTGTTTATTATGTTTATTGCAAATAAAGGAAATGCATCACTGTGATTGTGAATTTAATTGGGTCTTTTTCCTTAGATTGTGAAGCTACTGCCAAGGGACGTCCTAAACTGAAAGAGCATCTTCGCAGTCACACCCAAGAGAAGATAGCGGCGTGTCCGGGTTGTGGGGGCATGTACGCCAGTAATACCAAGTTATTTGACCACATCATTAGACAAAGTGCTCTGGAAGGTAAAACTAATACTTGGCAATTTGGTTTTAGACCCAGTTGGTAACTTTGTGTATTGTGTTCTGTGCAGGGCAGGGCAGGTTTCAGTGCTCCCATTGCTCCAAACGTTTTGCAACAGAACGACTACTGAGAGATCACATGAGGAACCATGGTCTGTCCTCTAACTTTTCATGTACTTTTGGCTGACTTGCATGCATTGCGTTCACACTGGTCCTCATTAGTCCTTGTTTAGTCCTGTTGAAGTCCAGGTTTGGCACAGGATTTAGTCACAATTTTGTTATAATAGTGTATAATCTCAGCCTTACTGAACTGTTTCCTTCGTGGTCCATAACAGAATATTTTGTGTTGCCTTGTCTCTCTAGTGAGCCACTACAAATGCCCTTTGTGTGATATGACCTGTCCGACACCCTCATCTCTGCGTAACCACATAAAGTATCGTCACAGCACAGAGAAGCCGTACAGTTGTGAATACTGCGAGTACAGGTATAATAACAGTACAGTACCACATACAATGAACCGGTTTTCCTCTACATTATGTACATTTTGGTATCAGTATTATTATACTGTGATCTACTGGTGTTAAATAAAATTCCCATTAACATTCATTTTAACTGGATTAGTCTGAGGCATACATCAATAGATCTATGTGCTTGGGTACATATTCCCCTTGAGTCCAAATCTTCATTCTAACTTTAAAGTCTACCATATGAATCTTGACATGACATTTTAGATATCATAAATGTGACAGATTATACTTTTTTCTTACTAGTATGTCGATTGTGCAGGGTTTTTCAGTTCAGTGATTTGATTGTTATGTATAAATCTCCTATTTATCTTGCAATTCCTGAAAGCACATTAGTGTATTAGATACATCTTAAATCATTCTTAATCCTTTGCCTCCAAAAATTAAATGTGGTTCTTTTAATTACATATCTCTCCATAACACTAATCATGTTTTTAAGGAATTGTCTTTTTTGTTAACAATTTTGAAATTGTTTTTTGAAAACTACATGTATGAAGGCAGTTCTAAATATTTGCCCTAATGTAGAGAATAATTTGTGTAATAGAACATCATAGACTTCAACTGTGTAGGTCAACAATATGTAATGTGGCATAATCATATTCTCTCTCTTTTTTTAAATGTTTTATTTAACGGTATAGCGTAAAACACATACTTTGAAGATGTACAACTACAGTAAGTGGCGGTAAATGCACCTTTCGGCTGCCAACCGCTATTAAAAGTAACACAAAGTAGTGCTCGAGTAGTGCTGCCGGTGGTCAAGTGGTTACGTCAAAGCACACGTATGCCAGGCTCCAAGTGCATGCCGGCCGCAGTGTCAACAACAACAATCATATGTCTGTAATTATGAGGTTATAATTTATTTCTGCTAATTGTTTTAAATCTGGCAAAATTTGAATCCCTAGTTTCTCAAATTGTGGCTCGCCTACATAATGAGTTTGATTGGCTCTCTTGTTTGCATTTAATAGCAAGATCGAAGTTGTTTATGGTTTTTTGCTCATTTTATAACCAGAACCACTGATTGATGACTGACGACGTTTTCTGTTTGTAGCTGCAAGAATCAAGTGGACCTCCGTAAACACCTGGACAGCCACAGTAGTGAACCAGCATTTCATTGTGATAATCCTGGCTGTGACTTTACCTCTCGTTCGCTTTCTACCATGAAAATACATCACAAAAAAGAACATCAGGTGCACATAACATTTCTACAGTTGTATGTCAAGTTTACAGTTATGTTTAAGTTTAACAGTGTTGTTTTAAATAGGGAGGATTCATGGCTCGTTACAAATGTCATGTGTGTGAACAGTGCTTCACCAGAGGAAACAACTTAACAGTTCATTTGCATAAAAAACACCAGTTTAAATGGCCATCTGGACATCCACGTTTCAGGTATTTTTGTTTTCAGCAAAGCATGCATTTAAGATTGATCAAACTAATAATTGCCCATTGTATTTTTAGGTATAAAGAGCATGAAGATGGCTTTATGCGGCTTCAGTTGATTCGTTATGAAAGTGTGGAGTTGACAGAACAGCTGATGAGAGAGAAACAGCACAGACAGCAAGAGGATGACTGCAGTCAGGATGAGGGCCCAGGGCTGGAGCAGGAGGTACCCGCGGAGGTGCAGGTGGAACTCAGGGGGGTGCTTTTAGATGAGCAGGGCCCGGAGGATCAGGGCAGCCTGGGACAGAGCGTGCTCTATGTCCTCTCTGGTGATATATCATCGACAGGAGACATCGTCATGCTGCCATTGTCAGACTCCATCCAGGAACCAGGAATTCAAGTTTAGCTGGCACGACTACATACAAGTCAAGAACCACACCATTTTTATGGGAATAACAATATTTCATGTTTATTATGCCTTTAGTTCTGCCTAGACAAAAGAAAAAAAAACTCTATAAATGTATATTTGAACCTACATTAGGTGTAAGATCAACTGAATTAGCTACTACAGTCGCTGAACCCTGTTTTTTTATATATATTATTGCCATTTAGGTAACTAAATGTTAATGTGGCACCTAATATAAATACACGTGAAACTATACTTTAAAACTTGTTCTGTCTACATTGTTTTGTAAAAGCTTTCAACCTGACCTGGCACAATGACATCCCCTGCTGGTGGTAAGGGTCTACTACATCTCTTAAATTACTGCATTAGATGTGCAATGAAAGAGCTGTTGGATAAAAAGGAAACTAAAGATGCACATCTTTAACTTTGATTTTGGCAAAAGGTGATCCGGGAGTGCACCTACGTGGCAGCATGTGTACAGACGTAATAATCTCCTTAGTGTCCCTTTCACCAAACAAAAAAGTGGTTTAGTTCTCCAATGTAAACAAGTCACAAACTACAATGTGCTTGCAGTATTAAGGATTATTGAATGATTACTTTGCTCTCGCAGTGACATTTTCAGCTATATTCTACAGTTCAGTTTGCTTGCGCAGCATGATCTCAGACACGCATTGGCCTTCACTTTGAGCTGAAGATTAAACTGTGCTCACAGCTTAGTGTAAGTGTTACTTACCACACACTGCTTCCTGTCCTGAACTCAACGCTTTTGATTCTGCAAACTGAAAGGAAATGTAACTTCGACCCTTTTATGGAACCCTATGGAAAACTCTTACTTCAGGAGATGGGAAGCCGAACATTTTATCAGGTGCTGTTGCTTCTTCTGTGTACGTCTTTGTCAATCGCTCAGTTGACTGAATGGACTGGAAAAGATGAAGGTAGTGGTAAGACCTTATGCTGTTTAATAGTTGCCTTAAAGGCGCACTACTATGTCACTTTTCTGGTAGAGTGCCCGCTACCTGCTTGTCTCCATGGAGATGTTATTGCTTTCTTTGCCTGGAATGTTCCACAGTATGGCATTTAGCGTCATCATCAGCCATACCGTGGAACATAATTGCAGGCAAAGCAGGTGGCGGCCCCTCCATCAGAAAAGTTACATAGTGCACCTTTTAAAATGCCTTGTATTGTTACTTGCTTGCTTTGAATAAATGTGTTTTCTTGCAGGTGGGATTGAGTGGATACCTCAACCAGACTTCATAGACACATATTGGTCTGGCACAGAGCCGCTCTGTGTGGGAGGATGTAAAGCAAGGCATCAGGAGGTCAGAAGAGACCAATGTGGGGACTCAGGCTGCTGCTGGCTTGGATACAAGTCCTTATGCCGCGGTAACACTAACACTCAATATCCAATATAAATAATTGTCATGATTTTACATCAAAGTTGAATCTTTCCCATTGAAGTGAATTGTGGGAGGCCAGCTGTGGACTATAATGGAGCTGTGTATGGCAATGACTGGTGGGTGGGCTCGGTGGTGCGTTACACATGCCGCCCCGGCTTCATGTTGCTCGGACACTCAACCAGAACTTGTCTCCCTAATGGTCTGTGGACCCCAAGGCCATCCTGCCTGAGTGAGTCTACACTGTCTTTGTTACATTATACGGTATCAAGTTTTAGTTGAAATGATGTTGCTGAAACTTCCCCATGATGTCCAGGAATGTGTAAAAAGGGCAGTATCGAAGTCAGTGAAGCCGAGCTAAATGGGACTTGCTCTTCAACTTGTGCCTATAAGAGCTACTATGGTCCTCCCAAACAGGGGTGCACCCGGATAGACAACTGCAAGAAGAAAGACACTGGCTGGAAGCGTTTCTTTGCACAGTGTGTCCCTTGTATTTGTGACTGCTCACTATCGTGTGGTGAGTGAACAGTGAATTTAATTGTAAAATATAGTAGTAATTATTTATGAATATATACCGTTTTTTACAGCAACCGCTGGATAGCCTGGATTCACTTGGAAATGTTGCAAATGTTTGTGTGTTTTTTGTCTATTTGGATGATTTGACATTTCCTTTTAAGCCTTGGAGGATTAACATCTCCAATAATTATGTGTTCTTTATAGAAATGTCTGTATACTAAACGACAAGAAATACATTTTTATATTTTACAAAGTTGATGTTTCAAGGATTACATGACAAAAAGAAGCCTAGCATAGCTTTCCCGTTGTGTCCATCTGTCCTTACAGCAACTGAAACTTTAATCCTGTTAAAGCCAGGTCCAGGACGTTCATGTGTCACACTAGTCCTAGTCCTAGGAGAGATCGGCAATAAACTGTTTTTTTTACATATCTTTTTAAACTGATATCTGTATTAATGCCCTCACAGTCACACTACAACCAAATGCCATAAACCATAAAAAAAAAAAGGATTAGTATCATTTTACTTTACTGTAGAGTCAAACTGCTCGTGTCTGCACGTGTGTTGAAGTAACACCAAACAACCACTAGATGTCACTGTTCTGTTTATTTTACCAAGCAGCCGTGACAGAGTGCGCGAGGACCGTTTTGTTGTTGCTAGAAACTCCTGTTGAACCTCAAGATGATGTGCTCAAATGCTTTAGGTTTGAAACATCCAACACCTGTGAGAACACAAACAACAATGTACAATGTTAAGAACCGCGATTCTCAATAGAAAACGGACTTCACTTCCCATGGACTAATTCCCTTGCCATATCAAATTTCATTAGCCTCTCTAGGGAGGACATACTCACCCACATCCAATCTTGTGAGGTCTCCTGAGCGCTCTGCTGAGATCTCCCAGTAACTGCTCTCGTCCCCAGACAATCCATTCACACTCTCCAGAAACAAGCCAAAGTCTGGATCCTCCTTCACTGTGAACCTGTGAACCCGGCACATTCAGTCACAGTCAACACTACATTAGCGAGTGAGTGGGTGGCTATGTTTACTCAGCCCTCAGACCAAACACATTTATAGAAACATTGTATTCATTTGTTGATGGCTTTATTTTGTGAGACTAAGAGGAACTATGATCAGAGCAGACGGTAGAGGACAGGTAAACTCAGTTAAAGTCCTACAAGAGACTAATTTACTTTCAAATTAACAATGTAGATAATGGAAAAGTGGAGGGAATCGATCATAGGTGCAACCATTGATAAGGACATTTTACATGAATTTGTTTCTTCAGCCGTTTTTAGAATCCCAACCCATTTATCGCACTTGTAACTTTTGTTTTACGGGTTATAGGTCAAAACCAAACGGTGCCACGTTATAATGTCGCAAATGTCTCTGGATGTAAAAGCTGAAATCTTACGTGAAGTCCTGCTGTGTTTCTTGAAGCCGCCTGAGTGCACTTAGCAGTACACCTCCCTCTACAACACTGGCAGCATATGTGTCCGGAACTGCATTGGATAAGGTATTTTCCACAGTCAATGTTAGAGGAACCACCTCTCGACCTACAACAATAAATTAGACATGTATGTACACTTTTTATGCAATGCAAATTAATCCATATTTTATCTAAATATATATATATTAAAAATATATTTTACTACCTTTGTCAGTAAAGATCCCCTGTATGAACAAAATGCAGCCCAATGTGACCAGAGATGTAGTTGCTGCCATGTTTACGATCCTGCTCACGGCTGTGTTAGGTGTGTATTTATACATGGTATATAGGTGTGTATTTATACATGGTATATCTCATTTGTCACATTTCATGTCAACATTATATAAAGACTTAAAGCTTGACCTGAAAAATGTAAGTTCAACATAGAAACTGGACAAACACCAGCTCTTTGCCTCTCATTCAATTCTAATAATGAGTAGTTTAGTACAAAGCCTCGGCATTGCGCAGGCTTTTAGTTGATTAATGGTCGCTTTGTGCTTATCTTGTTTGTGAATGTACTCGAGCTAAAAACTGAAAGAATAGCCATTCAATGTTGTCAGAGGCTGGTCAGTCATTCTTCCCAGAAATATTCCCTATATCAAACATACTCGACCTTTAACTTTCCTCATCCTGATTAGTTGCATAAACAATTAATAAAACATTGAGTGCTCATTTGCCCAGTACAGCTATGCCAGTGGTTCAGTCAGAAGTAGTCTGAAGAGATGATGCGACTCTAAGGGATGGCATCAAACGTGTCTGATTAAGAAGGGCAGGTGGGATTGGCTAAAATTGACTTGATTTCCTCTCATGGGTGATGTAAGCCGTGGAGGCCCCGTTTGAACGATAGTAACCCCGACTGTTTTACCGAAAATAACCCGGGCACTGCAGCATCAGCACCAGGCAGCTGCGCAGGTGCGGCCTTTAAAGAGACAGGCGGTCTCAACCCTACCAAAACGACCACCACCAAAGCGCAAACTTAATATCTGATGTAAACCCGCTACAAGGTGTTTTTCTATTGGCCAATCCAATACAGCATCCAATCCCTATGCTATGATAATATTTAAAGACTAAGCCCATCTGTCAGCCCGTTAGATTTGTACAAATAACTCGACAGTGCTGCGAGTTTTATTTGCATTCCATCATTCCCCCCCAAAAGACGTCAAAACAACTGTTTCTGTTATTTTAATCCCGAAAAGGGCAAAAGGAAAAAACAAAACAAAAAACAATGCATTGTGGGAAAGTACACAAAAGCATAACAGAATTTTTTCTGCCTGGTAGCATCCCGTCAGAAACGCCCTGCATCCCAGCCCGGCGTGCGCACCACACAGACACACGCACGAGCGGAGTAAGCGAGCGCACCACAGTGGCTGCTCCATCTCCTGCCGCTGATGCTGCCGCTCCTGCTGCTGCTGATGATGATGATGGTGGTGAAGCCTCTGCAGCGCTGTTAGGATGTGTATATTCCTGCTGCACATGTGTCTGACCGAGAGCTAACCTCTCTTAACGCGGATTGGATACGGGATGGATGCGTTTGACGGAGAACAACTGCAGGAAACATGACATTAGATCGTTGCCACTGATCCCCGGGTGATTCTTGTGGTGGGATGCAGTCCTAGTTTGAGGCTGTAGTGGATTCAGGATGGTGAGGATGGGCGAGACATATCGATGAACATTTGGAGCCCTTCGGTTTTCTGTGGATTTTAAGAGCGCCAGAGATCATTTTGAATGTTTTTTTCTGACTTCAACTTCGACGGGACATTCTAATGTGGCTGTGTTTTGCCTGATCAAATCGACTGGGCACTGTTGCTCCTCTGGGCTCCCTTCAACATTCAATAATAGGTTTGTGTCATGTGTTTGTTGTACTATCAGAATATTGGTTATTCAGTATCTAAACAGGGGATTGGGGGTTATTACAAATACACAACATTCACCAGATATTTTGAGTCCTTATCAAGGCATTTTAACCCGTTTTTATTTATGGTCTCAGTCTCGTGCTCAGTCCAAAGAACCATGCAGGCCTTCACTTGAGTGGGGTCCATTAAAGTCTGCCAGCGCTTATATGCAGCCTGGTAATGGAAATTCACTAATGGCAGGATGATCAATAGTCAGTTTTCTTCCTGGTCACGTGGGTCCATATTCGTAGGGGCAATGTCAAGGAGTACTACTAAGTCTGTATGGGCTTTCTCTTGATCAACTACAGAAAATACTACTTTAGACTAGCTTTAGCAGGGTTGTTATTGTGCCTTGTAACATGTTTACTACTAGTTTTTTTCAAATGCTCAAGGAACTCTAATCCATACTGTAATGAACACAAACTGCATGGTTATTTATTGCCAAAAATAATTCCATCCAGGCCAAAATGCAGTCATGAATAAAATGTGTCATCTCATCATATATCAAAACAATTGAGATCAGTTAGTTAGTATAGAACACCAAATTGAATATGCATCAATCATAAGATTGTGCTGCACAGCAGGACAGGTGGGCATGCCAGCAGTCACAGGCCTTTGGCTTGAACAACACCAGAGGATCTCCGCAGCATACTCCCATCTTAATCTCAGTGTCTATTATTTAGATTCACCTCCTGTGAAATGGGGTTCTTTCTTTTTAGTGTTTTATATTGGTGATGCAGCAGAAAAGATTATATAAAATGCCATAGAATTTTTGCCAAATGTGTTCTGAAATAAGTCACACTTTTATATGGCTTCGGGAGGTAGGAGTAAACTGTCTGGAGCGTCCATGTAAACTGCCCATGTACTGATTTATAGTATAAATGTACAGTACAGAGTAATGTTAGTGTTAGTTTTCCTTTGTTGTGTTTTGTCCTTTTTCAGATGTCAAAAATGTTACTTTATGTAACTTAATTAATGTTTTGGCACTGTTGCAATATCTCACACTCATCCATTGTTGTACCCCTAATGGGTTACATGTTTGTCCAGTGATAATAGCTGCGCATTAAGTGTGAGGTTGCGAGAGAGCCAGTGGGTCAGCCGCACACTGCACATGCTATAGAGAAATCCCTCTGTCTTGCTCTAAGAGGAAATGTATTTGAATCAGCAGTATGGGCCTGCTGCAGGGCTGAAACCAGATCCTCACTCACTGAAGCCTCCAGTCCTTCCACTGTGCCATAATCACATCAAGGCCAGCTCCTGCTCTTAACATGCTGTCTGAAGTCATCCCCCAAACCTTTACATTTCTTTATACACAAGCTGTTGTTAAGTGGAGCTAATAGAGAGACCCCTTGGCAGTTAACTGTAGATCACTGGATCAATTAAAATCAATACTATGTTCTACTGGGTTAAATTTTTCCTGCCATGAAACATCTGGACCAGTAAATTAACTATATTTTATTTACATTATGGATTTTTAAATATATGCACAAAGCAGGTGTGGCAAAATACATCCAACAGCAGGACTGTTGGATGTATTTTGCCATTATTTTTTTGTTGTTGTTTTTTCCCCACGATTTCTGAAGCCTATGCTGATTGCTTTGGGCCTGGGGCATAGTACTGAAGTCAATACAGCTATTTCTCAAACTTTATAAAACTGAAAAAATTGGTGCCGCTTGTGTTTGAGTGGATGGCACATGTGGAGCAGGCTGTAGCGTCAAGTTTGAATCCGGCTCGTGAAAATGTACTGCATGTCATTCCCCAGTCTCATCCCCATTTCATGCTGAACTGTCCTGTCTGAAATTGTTGGACATTTGTATTTATTTATTTAGCACTTTTACACATTTAAACACTTACGTTGTAGTAAGTGTGACAATTAAACAATAAAAACAACAACCGTCCACAGTACAATGCGCATGGGAGTGGTAGAAGCCAAAAAGGCTTTTACAGACACTGCTCCAAAACGTAAAGCAAAAAACAAAAACAAAAAGTCAATCAATAGTTTTACATTAACATTACATTTAATTACATACATTTATTGTAATTAATTAAGTTTGTATGGTTGACTTTTGCTTGGTTTTACACTATAACCTAAAGTCTATCCTTTTCCGACAGTCTTTCAGGATGGCTGAGAGAACCCTGGAGCCAGGGGCCGTGAGTATTCCGATGGAGGAGACCAAGCTGCCTAGTGGGGCGCCCCCGGAGGCCCCTCTGCTCACACACCTGAAGAAGGTAGAGAACCATATCACTGAGGCCCAGCGCTTCTCGCACCTGCCCCGCCGCTCTGCTGTCGACCTGGAGTTCAATGAGCTGTCCTACACCATCCGTGAGGGTCACTGGTACCGCCGGAGAGGTACATTTCTCACAATACTGCCCATTTCTTTGTAGGTCAAACATGACATAGTAGGTAATGTGGTCACCCTACAATCAAATTCAGAGGGTTCAAATCATACTCCCAGTATCGTATCTTGGCCACTATGCGGCAAAATGTTTAATGCACTGTATAAGGTGGATACATTAATCTTATTAAGTTACTTAAGGTGCACAATTTTCTCTTCCCACCCAACAGCATAAAAAGCACCAGGAAGTAAGGCTTGAAGATGGCCAGATAGACAATTCTGATACTTATCATAATGGATGGACCCACACAGACGATCAATATCTGAAGTGCAGAGATTTCAAGAAATACATTGTGCCATTTAGATAAATATTGTTTTTCCCTGTCTGTTGTTTGGAGGCCCGTGCCAAAGTGTTACACAGGCCTATTACAGATATCCACCATGTTGGAGCTGTGTGTGCTATAAGCTTTGCCGAGCTCAGCAGACTTTCGACACAGTAAATAATTCACACTTGCAGGTTGGCACACTGCTCCACTCTTCTTTTTTTTCTGTTGTCGGATGATCAGCAGCGTCTAATCGATGGAGTCACTCATAAACTATAGACAGCATTCAAGATCACTGCCCATATTAATGATGAGACTGCGTCAGGTTAAGTTGCTGTCTGGATTTTTTTACCCGTATAGAAAATGCTCTGGGATGTAAAATGTGTGTGTCCCCAATAGAATCTCATAGAGTGGTATTGGAGTCCGATAAACAGGCAGCAAGGCATAAATCAATTTGTGTGTGTTTGCCGACCTTGCTTTATGTTTTAGTCCAATCTTTTCTCTGTTTTTGTTTGTTTTGTCTCCTCCGGGCTCCTGTGTCTCCTCATCAACGCAGTGATGTGTGAGAGGCAAGATTCGTGACTTTTACTAATTACTGCTCACTGTACAAGAGCTTGTCTTTTGTTAGCTGTTGTCCTCATAGAGACACAATATCACGGACACGCCAAAGTATTTGATGCAATTTAATGCATGACTCGAAGGGGATTGTCACTCTTTATAACAAGCTTGACTTACATTTTTATTTTTATGGTGGATCAAATCATCATCATCATGTTTGGTGTCCTCTTTGCCTTCAATTATGCAAGGATCTTTATTAGAAAAGCCTATTGATTAAATATTCACAGTAAAATATTGAATTTGAACAATTTGGGCAACTATTCTACCTTCTTGCTCAATATATCAATATATACAATAACTTCACGGAAAGAAAAGTAAAATTATATAGATTTTGGGGTTTCTTGTGTCTTGGTGTTACACTACATACACTGAAAACATAGATCAGGGTTATGTTCTTAATGATGTAGATAGTAAAATAAGAATCAATACTGAGAAATCACATATATTGGACAAAATTGGACTCTTCATGATCATATATGGTTTAAAAAAAGGGCATTTTTTTAAATGATCTTTGTGGTATGGGAATTGGTATCGAGTGTCAAGACTTTTCCTTTTCATGACACTATATTACAGTCACTTTACTCTCTTCTCTCAGTGATCTAGTTTGCTCTTCTTTTGATACCTGATTCAGTAGGAAATATTCATACATCAGAGGAAAGGACATTTCACATGTTTCGCTGTTTGTTATATCGTCGTAACCAGAGGAAAAGTCCTGAGGAAGGTGAGGTTTTCAATGAGCAAACCGTTTGTTGTCAGATCGAGAAGGAGAGAGCGTTCATTTCCTCCTCTCAAGATGAAGCGCTGTGTCCTGCTTCCCAGGGGAGAACACTGGTGTTACACTATCCATGACAGAGAGGATGGAGTGTACTGTATATGCACATTCATCCAGGTGTACCCACTACTTAGTGCTTTCTTCCTGCTTCCGAAGAGTGCAGACCCTTTTCTGCTTGCTCCTGCTTGCTATAGCTGCTTTCCTTATTTATTTTGCTTTTTAAATCAGTTTTTGTCTTCCAAACATGTTTTATTATGACTTTTTTAAGTCAACCAAGGATTTTAAGAGCATTTTTCGAGTTTTAATCAACAAATCTGATGAACCAGCAACATGTCCGGGAGAAGAGAAACAAACTCTTGGAAGTATCAACAAGAAATTCATGAGCTCCAAGCACGGATATTTGCTTTGGAATCTGAAAAAGGACTACACGATACAATTCCAGTGGCACCCAGTGGTAAGAAGTCCACATTTCTTGCAAGAAAAACGGCTACTTTCAACCTAAACCGGACTGACTCTGTGTCGTTCCCCAAACTTACCAAAGACTGGGCTTGGCACGAACTTGGTGCGATGCCTAAGCGATACAAAGATAATGTAACGCCACCTAAAATACAGCTTACAAACAGATTTTTACAACTTTCAAAGACTGAAGTAAATGAACAAAGGGAAAATGGGAGACATGACGTGGCGAAAAGGCAGACAGAGACAGAGAGAGAATCTGTGCCTAACGTCAAGGTCGTCTTGATTGGGGATGGTGCGATAAGTCACGTGAACTTGAAAAAATGACACACATTCTTTTCCCAGCGCCACAATCACCGAGATTACGTCACGTATTTCTAATGTTTTGGCCACATATAAAGGAGTTAAACAGCTGATTGTGCATGCTGGCACAGTGGACATACGACGCGAAGAGACTGAAGTTTTGAAAAGAGACTTCTTGTAGTTATTCGAGGTGCTTGATAAAATGGAAATCAAAACATTCATAAGTGGACCTCTTTCAAACATCGACAGGAAGATAAACAAGTTTAGCCGGCTGCTTCAGCTGAACACATGGCTGTCCAAAGAGTGTTCAACAAGAGGATTGCACTACATTGAGAACTATCTATTCTGGAAACGAGAGGGACCTGTTTAAAGAAATGGCCCACACCTCTGTAGAGGTGGAGTGAGGGTGCAGACAGAGAACCTGCTCCACGCTCTGAGGCATTGGACCTTGGCCTGGACAGGGTCCTGAGCAGAAAGTTAGAGAAGAGAGGAATGAAAAGAATTCCTGCTCCATCAGCCAGAGACCGAGCCAATGTTTCAACATCAGCAGCACCACAACCACAGCCTCTGCCAAAGGATTTATTAGCAGCCGCTCCACCACCACCAGCAAAGAATTCAACTCCAGCTGCTCCACGATCACCACCACCGCCTCCACCGAAGGACTCCTCAGCAGCAGCACCACAACAATCTTCACCGCGGCCAGCGTAGGAGTCATTCCAATTCTTTCCCGCACGGTCCTCATCTGTGACAGGCCCGGCAGCATCACTGCCATCGCCCCTGTCCTCAGAGCAGCCCTGGATCCCTCCTGCAACAACTACAGATTCCTCACTCTCCTTTCCATCTCCACTCTCACCCAGGGGCCTTCCCTGCCATCTTGAATATCTGATCAAATCAGGCATTAAGATGGCTCCACTCACGCCTAATATAGCAAAATCAAGAGTTCTGATATCAACGATGATGAACTCTCCCCTGACTGTTGCTGACCCTGATCCCAAACTCTCACCGGCTCCCGCTACACCAACAAAAGCCCCCCACCTATCCCCCCTCGCTCTTTCACCTGGTATCTCCCATAGCTAGGATGCACTGGGTCTCAGCGTTGCCAGGACTTATAGTCATAATAAAAATCAAACCAACCGGGGCCCTGTTTAAAAACAGCCTCCCCTAGTCCTATTTCTGTAGTAACATCACACAGATGGAGAACAAAATGCGAGTCAGACTGCCCAATCTGAGAAATTGTGATTAATATGCCCTGTAAAAAGATAACGCCCAGTCCCACTGAAACTAGTCTGAAACTTGCTGTACTAAATGTCAGATCCTTATGTAACAAATCATTCTCAATTAATAATTGTATTTCTTCTTATAATCTTGATTTTATGTTTTTAACTGAAACATGGCTTGACATAAACACAGGAAATTTAGTTCTAGTAGAATCTGTTCCACCCAACTTTATGTTTGAATCTGAAACACGAGAAAACAAAAAGGAGGAGTGTGTGTGCTTTTGTTAGAGGTGAAATAGTTACCCACAGGTTGTCCTTTGGGGTCTTTCAACATTTGAGTACGTATCCTTTAATTGAGCTAAAACAGTCTCCATCCATTCTCTTCATTGTTTTATACAAGCCTCCTCAGCACTGCCAAAGTTTTATTGATGATTTACTGAGATGCTTTCAGTCATATGCACAGACTTGATGGTTTGGTCATAACAGGTGATTTCAATGTTCATTGTGATAATATTACTAGAAGCGCTAAAGAGCTTCATGCTGTCCTTGAAACTTTCGGTCTTACTCAGCACGTGAGTGGCTCCACCCACAGCAGAGGGCACTCTAGATCAGGCATGTCCAAACTACGGCCGGGGCCAAATGCGGCCTTCAGACAATTTTTGTTGCCCTCAGGCTTCCTGCTAAGTTGGTCCAAACAACAAAAAGTAGTACTTTTTACTGGAAAATTAAAAAAATTCAAGCATTTTGATCTATACCAACGTAATATTAATGTTCCAAGTCTTATTAAAGGTGTGGAGGCTCATCGAAACTATGTCAAATGCAAAATTTCAAATGATTTCCAACAGTTGTCTTCATTGTTGGTTGTCTGTGGCCCTCTGCTCCGTATAAGTTTGAAAATGTGGCCCTCGGTGAAAAAAGTTTGGACACCCTGATCATCTAATTACAAAGGGGGGTTAATATTTCAAACGTCAATGTGGTCGATGTTGATCTGTCTGATCATTTCTGTGTCTTCTTTGACCTGTCTGCTTTTCCCAAACCACCGGCTGGTCCTGTAGTTGTTCGGAGGAGACACATAAATGACAGCACAGGAAAACTGTTTATGAAAATGATAAACTTTGAAAATGTCTCATGTTCTAATGTAAATCATTTGTTGAACTCTGTTACATCTAGTGTTTTGAATGTTCTCGACACCATTGCCCCTATGAAGGCTAAAATTGTTTTTTAAAAAAGCAGAAGGCGCCATGGAGAAATGATGATTTGGTCAGGCACAGAAAAGGGAGTGCCGCCGGGCCGAACGAAAATGGCGCAAGTCAAAGCTCCAGGTTCAGAAAGAGATTTACAGAGAGAAGTTGTACATGTACAACCTCATTTTATGTAGAACTAGGGAAGGATATATTTCTGAAATAATTGGAAGCTGCAGTAACAACTCGCATGTCCTGTTTGCCACAGTAAACAGATTAACAAACCCTCCAGCTCAGCGGCCGTTAGAACTAATTTCCACATCCAGCTGACTCACTTTGCATCTGTAACTGACAAAACTGTCCAGGAGATCATCACCGGTCTGAGTTCATCTACATGCTGCCTCGATGTGTTACCCACCAGATTTCTAAAGTCTGCACTGAAAGTTTGTTAGCACCACTCACTCACATAGTTAACATGTCGCTTCAATCTGGAACATTCCCAATGTCTTTGAAAACTGCAGTCATAAAGCCTCTCCTAAAGAAGAGCAGTCTTGATGCCGCAGTACTGAGTAATTACCGGCCCATCTCTAATCTGCCATTTTGGGGAAAAATCCTTGAAAAGGTTGTTTACCAACAGCTCACTGAACTCATTTGATGTTTTCCAGTCAGGTTTTAGACCTCATCACAGCACTGAGACTGCTCTTGTCAAGGTGGCAAATGACATCCACCTGAACACTGACGCGGGCAAAGCCTCCGTCTTCATTCTGTTAGATCTGAGTGCTGCCTGCTTTTGACACTGTCGATCATGGGATCCTCTTACAGAGACTAGAGGACTGGGTGGGCATCACTGGCACTGCCTTAAACTGGTTAAAGTCCTATCTGGCAGACAGGAAGTACTTTGTCAAAATTGGTAACTGTGTCTCAGACCAGATGCCCCTGACCTGTGGGGTGCCCCAAGGGTCAATCCTGGGACCCCTTCTGTTCAACCTCTACATGCTGCCCTTAGGGCAGTTGATATACAGCAAAATGTGTCCTATCACAATTATGCAGACGACACTCAGATCTATGTTTCACTGACGGCAGGTGAATAATGGACCAGTGGATTCACTCTGTCACTGCATCCAACAGATCAGTGTGTGGATGCAAAACAACTTTCTCCACCTGAACTCAGACAAGACTGAAATCATTGTCTTTGGCCCACAGAAACAAAGAGAAAGTGTTAACAGTCACCTCCTGAGTCTTCTCTAACCTACAAATCAAGTTGGAAATTGTGGGGTAATAATGTACTCAGACTTGAATTTTAACAGCCACGTCAAATCAATAACATCAGCAGCTTTTTACCATCTAAAAAACATTGCCAAAATCAAAAGTATAGTGTTTAAACCAGACCTGGAGAGACTTATCCATGCGTTTGTCTCTAGTAGATTAGACTACTGTAACGGCCTGCTCACTGGCCTCTCCAAACGAGCTGTAAAACAGCTGCAGTACATCCAGATCGGGTCCTGACTAGAACCAGGAAGTATGATCACATTAGTCCTGTGCTCAGGTCTCTGCACTGGCTCCCTGTGGCTCAGAGAATAGACTTCAAAGCAGCTCTGCTTGTATACAAGTCTCTCCATGGCCTCCACCAAAGTACATCTTGGACATGTTAGTGCCATATGAACCATCTCGGACTCTGAGGACCTCAGGGACCGGCCTCCTGCTGGTGCCCAGAGTCAGGACTAAACATGGGGAATCTGCATTTCAGTTTTATGCAGCTAAAATCTGGAACAGTCTTCCTGAGGATGTGAAACAGGCCTTTACTCTGGCATTGTTGAAATCCAAGCTAAAACTGTTTTGTTTGGCTGTGCATATGACTGAAATGCTTTTCTTTGCACTCTTCTCTTTTATGTCTTGAACTAGTTGACGGATAGCCTGAAAATGGCACTTTTAAATTAAGATTTTGTGATTTCTGCCATGTCTTTTCCTGTTATGTGAAGCACTTTGAATTGCCTTGTGTACGAATTGTGCTCTACAAATAAACTTGCCTTGCCTTGCCTTGCCTATACCTGCAGCTCTTTGCGCCTTGGTAGTGTCAAAGTTGACCAGCAACACATTGACAACTACTGTAACTATAAATATTTTGTGTGCTACTGTATGTAAAAATATGCATTTTGATACATGATCATTTTGTTTAGTTTTAGTCAAACTAATGTCTATTTCACCACAGAAGAGGTGAATGCATTAGATTTGGTGAGTTGGTTGTAGAGAATGTCTACATGTTTGTGAGTATTGTGCTGGGCAATATGCTATTTTGATAATGACAATCTGCTGTTTTGGTAATATTGAGATGTAGTGCTTCTCAGTTCAATTCAACTATATCTTCAACCGCAGTCACTTTTCCCATCCACTTCTGCTGTTGGTCAGCCTCTGTAATGCTCGAAGTGAGTGACAGGAGGATATAACCAATCATAGTGAACAGTTAAGTCTCAGAAGCAGTAGACAGTATATTTATATTTCTTTCAAGTGCTAAATAAAGCTAAGTGCGTATGAATCGAACTTGGGATGCAGGCTTTTTATTATTATTCTTTTTTTTACATTTATCTACCCTTGATTTAGTATTTTTGTCTACGTAACAATACTTGCATAATCAATGTCCCTACCTTATCATCTTTGGTGATGCTATGCAGTTTTATGATTTTATCCAAGCGATCTAAATAAAGGCCTTTTACTGATACTTCCTTGTGCCATTCACACTTTTTTGCCTGGATTATTCAGTGCTTATAATATTTGGAGATACCTTTGATAACAAGAGCAATGAAGATGCTTAGAGTTTATTCAGATCCATACAAGCACCATACAGTGTTCCTCTGATTACATTTGGCCATCCCTAGAGGTCAACGTAGCGAATATGCTTTGAATAAATATGACATGAATCATCATCTGCTCCCTAATTGTTTTGGTAATGAAGGCGAATGGCCTTTTGAACATAGAGGACAAACTTCTGAGTCTGACTGATATCGTGGATCTTTTGCTCTTCAATGCTCAGAGACATATTTCCTGGTTCAAGATTGGTATGAATGCTCGTTAATAGTCAGCGTAGTGATTAGAGTAATGTCTTCAGTGAAGCACAGACGCAGGCAAACATTTATGGTGAAGATCACACAAAGTTGTAATTGTGAGAGCTGGAAGTGATGACTTCAACTAAACTATGACTAATGAAGATAAGTCCCTGGGGCGGAAACTATCGGTGGGCCGTCACATCCTCTTACATCACTGACTATTGTCATATGACCACCTGAGACACAGCGACCAGGAAGTTAACTTATCACTGACAGCATCACAATTGTGATGCTGAGACTGTCTCTATGCAAAATCACAAAAGACTCGTAACATACAGAAAATGAAGCTTGTAGTCACTAGTCTTATTAGTCCATTGTTAATTTTAGTGCCCAGACCAAGCCCCCCAAGAGAGATGGTCTAGTTCAGGGCTAAATAATATTTTCTTTGACCCACAAAGTCAGGATATCCCCCAGTGGAGAAGGCGTCTATTTCAACTAATAATATGTACTTTCTGTTATTTAACTCTTCATCTATGGGGTGCAGTGGTATTGATCAAATAATAATAAGTCTCTGTCCTTCTTGTGTCAGTCCCACATCCATATGAAAGGCAATGCTCATACCTCATTAATATTATATTTATTGCCAACTATGTTGAAGGCAAATTATTCTGTTGTGCCAAACCCAGAACATGAAAAGTAACAAGGGAAACGACTTACATTTCTGCACTTCTTGTCATTGTCCATTGGTTTAAGGAATCATGCTCCCACTTCACCGAGAGGTCCTCCTTTGCTGGCGCCACTTACATTGGAGTCTTTTACAACCCCATTCTTTGCTTTTATGAACACACATTTACAATAATTTCATGACCCCGATTCACTGCCAGTGCCTTTGTGACATTAGTGTTGTTCTTTGCATACAATCAAGTGTCTAATTTATCATCCAGTAATATTCCTCGAAACCAATTCACTTAATTTCACCCTCACAGCACAGTTTCAGAAATGAAAGAAATGAAATATTTGGTTGGTTGTTTTCATTCTCTGTTGGTAAAAGTTGCTTATGTGATCTGATCTTTTTAACTGACCCAGCAAAGCTTCAATTTAAAATTTTTGAAAGTCACAGTAAATACTCTAAGTTGATTATCTTTTTCTTCAATACAACTTATACAACAATTTTTGGGGGGAATACAATGTAGTGTTTAAACATGTCATCATTATAACAATCATGTTATAATGTTATCATTAAATTGCATAGTCTTTTATGCATAGTAAATGTTTTATATCTTTTGTCTTTTAGGTTACAAGGCTCTTCTCAAATGTCTTTCTGGAAGGTTTAACAGCAGAGAGCTTATTGGCATCATGGGCCCATCTGGAGCTGGAAAGTCCACACTTATGAATATTTTAGCTGGATACAGGTCAGACATAAAACATATAGACCAATGTACTGTCACTTGTAAGTTATAGATCCATTGTGTCCATTGTTTATGATTAAAGGGAGACAGGTATGAAGGGGCAGATCCTGGTAAACGGCCGGCCCAGGGACCTGAGGACGTTTCGGAAGATGTCCTGCTACATCATGCAAGATGACATGCTGCTTCCCCACCTCACTGTGCGGGAGGCCATGATGGTGGGTTTAAACATTCTGCTTATGGCTGTTTTTGTTGTTTAAAAGTTTAACTAAACTATGTGTCCTTTCAGGTTTCAGCTAATCTGAAACTAAATGAGAGTATGCAGGTCAAAAAGGAACTTGTAAGTGTATTTCAACTTCAAAGCTATGTAAATATGTTCTCATTTTTAGGAGTGGGCCATATTGACCATAATGAATATCTCCCAATAACAGGTTGAGGTTTAATCATCAAACACATTTGAAATGGAAATTTACTCGATATTGAAATTGATTTTATCTTCAAAATAACATTCACAATATTATTGAAATTTAGATACATTCTTCTCATTTTGTCCAAGTAGATATTTAAATGTGCGTTAACATAATGCTAAACTCCATGATCCTTTTATTATTTTAATGGTTTCTCTCTGGCTTTCTGACAAATGTATGCAGACACTGGAAATGTCCCCGTAAAATTTTGGCCCTGCCACCTTACCACTATTGTTCAGGATGAGTGCTTCGTTAGGCTCATAGTTACAGGCGTTCAAAGCAAATCCCCAATCATTATGTTTTATGTTTTAGGTGGATGAGATCCTGACTGCACTGGGTCTGCAGGAGTGTGCCCAAACACGCACTAACTGCCTCTCTGGTGGACAGTGTAAACGACTGGCAATCGCTCAGGAGCTGGTCAACAATCCTCCAGTCATGTTCTTTGATGAGCCCACCAGGTACTATCCACTTACACCTCATTGTCATACTGGAGACACTACACGTTTCAGATCTTTTAGGATAAAAAAGTGCAACATATTGTGCAGGATATTTTGCTATAAACAGATAAGAAGGCACCTGTTAGCATTTTTCTTAATTAATGAATCTGCTTCGCATTAAAATTGTTCTATGGGGCTTTTTTTCTTCTTTTCTTTTTTCTGTTTAACGATCAGGTTAGTATGTCTAATAAATCAGAGATATGTTTTTTTTGTTTTTGTTTGTTGACCTTTATTTAACCAGGATAAAACAAGTCAAAGGCAAATTAAAACACATGTGATAAATATTGAGCCTGTCTGTAATTTATGGAAGCTATTTGAATAATTGTAGTTGCAAGCTAAATTTGAGTGTTTTGTCTCTCTGTTCTGGTGCAGCGGCCTGGACAGTGCGTCATGCTTTCAGGTGGTGTCTCTCATGAAGTCTCTGGCGCAGGGAGGAAGAACAATCATCTGTACCATCCACCAGCCCAGTGCCAAGCTCTTTGAGATGTTTGATAAGGTACAGGGCTTAAGTGCTGGATTATCTCACCCCCATTAGGCCCTGCATGCTCACACTCACACCTCAGGCACCAGTGTGTCCAGTTGACAGGCTGATGTCCAGAGCTGCTTTTTGGTTGGGCTGTATGCGAAAGATGTATAATTAAGGCAAGTCAAGGAAAGTTTATTTGTAGAGCACAATTCGTACACAAGGCAATTCAAAGTTGCCTTGTGTACGAATTCACACAACAGGGAAAAAATTCATGACATGACAGAAAACACAAAACCTTAATTTCTATACATTCAATTTAACAATTTTGACACCGGCACAATGGGCTATTTGTTGTGTGGAATTTCTTACATGTTCAAATGTAATTGTGTCTAAATAGTAGTTTTAGAATTGTAAAGAATTTCTCTGAAGAAAGACCTTTCAATTTAAAGAAATTTAAAGGTGCCATTTTCAGGCTATCTGTCAAATAGTTTAAGACATGAAAGAAACAGTTTTTAGCATAATTATTATTATTTAATTGCACTTGCATTTGAATTCTGCTTAATGAATTCAATTCTATATGACAGCTTCTCTTGTTTTTCTAATTATGACTTAGTTTGGTGGGATAGCACCTGTGGTAATTATTTGTCATAGTTTTACATCTGTGAAATTGCAATTTGTGAAGATATTTTGCAAAAAGTAGTAGGGCAGAGATCTAAAACAGAAGCCCTCTGTGATGTGATCAAACGGCGACGTGACATTGAAAACACCACCACAATTTACACACACTTGACCCATTCTGTCATATTTGCTGCTCATGCCCAACCAGGAAGTACAATTATAAACTTTACTAAAATGGTCAAACAATGGGGAAAGATCAGGCAAAATGTTAAGTAAAATCTCAAATATAATTATGTTTTAGTGAAATGTATAGTCTAACCTTTGATATAGACTTTTACAGTATGAATTAGGAGTTTAAATGATGTTGGCCTGTGAGTAATTTTTAGCAGTAATGGCAACGTTAATAGTTGCAAAGGTGATAAAATAAGAAAATAAATGCATCTCATATAGATTTTTTTCCCAAAGGTTTGCCCATGCTTAACTTTTTTTTCTTTAAATCGCAGTAGTCCTATTTATTGTTGAAAGTATAGTTATAGTAATAGTCATAATAATTAAGTAAACTTTATTACATTACTTTACTTTACACATTAGAGTTATGTTTTTAATTCAAAGTACCATTAAAAAAGACTACTTAGTTTATATCAGCAGTTACATATTTGTGTATATACATTGGGTTAATATAGCTGTATTGATTTCTCTCTGTTGTTGTTTTGTTTGTTCTAGTTGTACATTCTTAGTCAGGGTCAGTGCATCTTCAAGGGCACTGTCCCATATCTCATCCCCTACCTGAAGAACCTCGGCCTCCACTGCCCCACATATCACAACCCGGCTGATTTCAGTGAGTAAACCAAAAGTATATGCATATCACAGTTGTTACTGCGGTTTACTTTCTTTGGCTGCTTTGTATTGATGTGTCCCTTGTGCCTGCAGTTATTGAGGTAGCGTCAGGGGAGTATGGGGATCTGAACCAAGTGCTGTTTGAAGCCGTCCAGGGCGGACTCTGCTCTGAAGATGGCAAGAAAAACTCCAGAGACAAAAATGACCCTTCCTGTAACTCCCAGGTTCACAGCGTAAGTAACCATAGCACATTATGAAGATATGATGGTGTTTGCCCATCTCTATAAATGTTTACTGACATTTCTGCTTTCAAAAGAACATGCATCTTTAACAACGACTTTAAAGACTTTAATCAAGCACTTTGAGATCAGTTTTTCAAATCTATAAAGAAAGAATGCCAGAATTTTTGATTAAAATATTTCTACAGTAAAACTGAGCTGAACTCTATTTAATTTTTGCTAGCAGTTGCCACTGAATTAAAAAAAACTCTTGTGAAAGCTTTAGTGCGGTGCCAACCCTACAAGAAACTCATTAATGGGCAATTGTCACCAAATATAATTTAACATTATAGTAAATTTTTAACTGTGTTTTTTATTTGTTCACAGGAGACTGGGACTTTGGAGAAACACAGCTTTGCCACCAGTACATTCACGCAGTTCTGTATCCTCTTCAAAAGGACCTTTATCACAATATGCAGGGACACGGTAAGAGGCTCAAAGTAGCAGTAGTATCTCTGTTCATCTTTTAACATCATAGATAAAGATCTCAATATGTTTGTTGTTCAGGTTTTGACCCACCTTCGGGTGATGTCCCACCTGGCCATTGGCGTGCTTATTGGACTGCTCTATCTCAAAATTGGAAATGATGCCAGTAAGGTGTTCAACAACACTGGCTTCCTCTTCTTTTCTATGCTATTCCTAATGTTTGCTGCCCTGATGCCCACCGTCTTAACTTGTAAGATATGCACTATTAGTTACATTACATTTTGTCAATCATTTTGAAGAGCATTAACTTTTTTCCTTAGTTCCTCTGGAGATGTCTGTGTTCATGAGGGAACATCTTAACTACTGGTACAGCCTTAAAGCTTATTACTTGGCCAAGACCATGGCGGATATCCCGTTTCAGGTAACATTTATGACTTCACATGTGACAACAAATAAGAACTGTAAGAATGAAATGATAAATAAACACTTGGCTTGTCACATGTTTTATGTGCGAATGTGCTATTCTTTGGCGGCTGATGAGATTTGTGACTTCTGTTTTCCAGGTGATATGTCCCATAATGTACTGTAGTATAGTGTACTGGATGACAGAGCAGCCTCCAGAGGCAGGACGTTACCTGCTCTTCATGGCCTTGTCCACATCCACAGCCCTGGTGGCCCAGTCCCTCGGGCTACTCATAGGTGCTGCCTCAACCTCGGTCCAGGTACATCGTAAAAGTAATGGTGCAATATTGTAAAAGATGAATATATGTATTCATTTACATTTGTTTCTCAGGTGGCAACATTTGTGGGACCAGTCACAGCCATACCCGTCCTCCTATTTTCTGGTTTCTTTGTCAATTTTGACACCATTCCCAAATATCTGCAATGGAGCTCTTACGTATCATATGTCAGGTACACACTTCTTTTTCACAAGTTGTTGGTGTTGTTCAGTGTAATATGAATACATTGCACAAATACTCTCCAATTACTTGGAGCTCATGGTTACATTGACAGTTAGCTCCTATACGTTGAAGGGAGGGATTTCACAACCACCAATGTGGGGGAGTGAATGGATAATGTAATTTGAAGCCCTTTATTGATACCTGTCACATGAGGTCATCAGCAATCACATTTTCTGTAGAAATTCTACCTAAACGGTTGTAATTTTGAAGGTATTTTCAAACCATCTACAAACTTATCAGATGTTTCCTCCATAGACTTATTCGGCTTCCATGTGGTCTTTGGGTTTTCAAGATGAGAAGTCCTGGTTCTGACGTATTTGCATCTCAGAAACTCAACATTTTGATGTTATGAATAATAAGCTCACTGCATCCGCTCTTTAACAGCATTTAATAGAACTAACCAGTAATGTTGTCATGTGAGGAGATTAAAAACAAACACCCTCATATGTTTTGGAAAACATCCTATTATTTGTTACTTCAGCTAGCTAACATTACCTTGTTTTTAATCAAAGGTGTGAGGTATTTCTTGAGCAAATCTGTTGCTCTTATGATATAGACAATGGACAACTGAAAGTAAACGCTGGTGAAACATTTAGTTACGGAGTTTAAAATGTGTCAGATAAATTGACAAATCAGTTGATTTTCGAACATCTCCTCACAGCCAGTGACATCAGGATCCGAGTTCCCGAGTTCTTTTCCCCTGAGATTCCCAAGAACCACATGAACGTAGCTATAAATGCTGTGTGATGTCACTGCAAAGTTTCAATGTATTACTATTAGTATTACTCTTATTAGTAACTCTCTAAACTCAAAGGTCACATCATTATGTCACAACTTCAATAATAATACAATACCCAGACATTTCCAAACGCCTTTTTGAGTGCAGGCCTTGCACGTAAATGGACTGTTTAGTTGACATAATTTCTAGAGCTACAGAAGTGTGAATACTTATTCTATTTGTTCTGATTTCTTAGATATGGGTTTGAAGGTGTGATTCTCTCTATATATGGCATGAACCGGTCGGACCTGGAGTGTCCTGGGAATGCGTGTAAATTCCAGAAGCCTGAGGAGGTGCTGCAGCTGCTGGATGTGGAGGACGCTAAGCTTTATGTAGACTTCATTGTCCTGGGTGTTTTCTTCCTGATACTCAGACTGGCCACATACCTGGTGCTGCGCTACAAAGTCAAGTCTGAGCGCTAAGACCTCCACAGGAAAACCCATTCATATCATTTGGAAGCGTGTCAGCAAATACTATACTCCAGCCAAACGCTGCGTCTCCAATGGACAGCTGTATTCATCAAATCATCGGGAAACGGTCTTATCAGTTATTGTGCAATGGGAAAGTGAAAATCTACGAGCAATGCAAGAACACATACTACCCACCTGAAATAATATGTATCTCTGTCCTATATGTGACAAAATCAGTATAGTAACAATGCATGTGTCCTCAAATTTTGAAGTTATTAGGTCGGTTGTACTGAAAAAGCCACACAACATAAGAGCTAAAATTCTACTGTAATGCTGTTGAGCCATGTCATTTGGGATTCATATGCATTTCATAGATTCAATATGCCTTCAACTACATCGGAAAAAATATACTATAAATGCCCAAAAAAGTGTGGCATGGCTTCTCTCTCCCCAGACGGATCAAACAAAGGCTTTACATTGAAACTGCCAGTGGACAACTTTGATTCACCTTAGCTGTTAACACCATGGAGGTTTGTTTTATTCCGGGTCAAACAGGACTGTCTAACTACCATGGTCCATATTTGACAGCCAATGATGATGTGAAAAAGGACAAAAATAAAACGGCAATGCAGACTATAATACTCCTGCAATTGAAAGTGTTGCAGGATGAACTTCAGGTCAAGTGCAATAGATAGATTGTGTAAACGTTGGTGTCATAACCTTGAAGTGGTTGTTTTCACTCACTGTCTGTCTCTCCATTTTAGGAACCCTTGTCTTTTTAACCCTCTTTCTCTCTGCTTTTGCTGATTTCCGAACCGATGTGTGTTGTTCAAACCAATGCTAGATACTTGAATTGCTGACCAGGCAGTTTTGTGCCTCTTTACTAGACTATGTTTTTCCTGGTTTGAGAGCTTATTATTTGCACATTCAGTTTCTGTGGACACACTGACGAGCTCACACTGACACACAAGCACACACACATTAATACATACAGATTTACAATGACATTCAGACACATACACCTTCACTTTTGTCACAAGGCAATGCAAATAATTTACAGTAGAGTTGCTATGAACAATTTCTTATTCAAACTATGCTACTTAGTACCATAACATATAATAAATGCATAAAATGTGAGTATATAATCAATGATTGTACAGTGAATATGTTATGCTGTAAAGAAAATGTACATTTGCACTTTTCAATGTATGCTTATTTATTTATATTTATTTTTAATTTTATTTTTCTATATCTATGTGACGAGTGCTGCTTGACAGTATAATGAGAAAACAGCAACTGAATGTTGCATGTTCACTTTAGGAATGACTTAACTGAAATAGTACATTTCAACTATAGCAAAATTACATTGTTTCTTCACTAAAAATAATTTTGCCACGTTTGGGGAAATGCCAATCCTCAATCTTTGGTTTAAAATATAGCTATGATGGTTGAGAAAAGAGGCAGTGATATGTCAAATGTGTGTAGCCTGTGCTTATAGTTTCATGATGCTGTTTACTGTCGTTTTTGAATGACATCTATATTAATATTCAACGCTGCATTTACATATCTGCACTGCTGCCATTTATTCATCTGGTTCATTTATCACTGTTTTGCCTCATGGGTTATGAAGTTTGAAGTTTGAAGCCAATTTAAATTCAAAAATGCATTGAACTTAAAGGTTGATTTATTCATCTTTCATTAATTGAGGGGACAAAGTAAAAGTGTTGGTCCTGACAAAAATATTTCTTTCATTGAATATGTAGCATAAAATATTTCTCTTTATCGCAGATAAAGAGAAATATTAATAAAATGGATTGTGTGCCAGAGCAAAACAGCGATAATCAGTCATCAATTAACCTGAGAACACCATGAGGAGCATGATCGCAACCAAAGAACAAAACAATATTTTAGATCAGGGCAAAACATTGTATTTTTATTAAGCAATGAAATTAGCCAAATAAATGCTATGGAAAGATGGCCATTTTAACAGAAGAAAGTTATGAACGGTTTTATAGGCACTGATACCGTTATCCGATGTTTTTATTTTACTGTCCAAAACAATGAGAATGCGCAGCATATTGTTATGAAATCTAAATCAAACGTTTATCCTCAATATGTCATCAGTTTCAGAAATAAACAAGAATCCCCCTTCTAAGTTTTGTGGGCCGCCTTGAGGTGTGAGATTAGAACGTTTATTTCACACGTTTTTACTAATAATCTGTCGAACTGTTAACATATCGTGTTTCTTTATAATTTCACTGCAACTTCTCCGTACCAAATCATGTTTCAATGATTCTAATAAAATTGTTGATAATCTGTGGCGGTGATATCTTTTATTCTTAATTTAAACAACCAAAGACAGTGTATAACACATTTTCAGACCTTACACATTTTATCTTTTGGGGCAGGTCAGGCGACCCATTTCGCTTAGCAACCATGGACCTGTAATAAGATCAATAGTCGCATTTTTTGAAGGGGAAAACTACAATAGGATGTAATTTGCAACTTCACTAGAATCATCAAATTTCACAAATGAGTCCAAATTGCACACAACAATAGACCCTAATACCTGAAACCACTACAAAGCTAAATACGACTCATATATAAACCCATTTCCACTCTCCTGAAGTCGTGTCATATGGTCACATTATTATTTTTTTCTCTTTAAAGTGGTCACACTAAATGGACGTGTGAAGCATTGATCGTAGTCAAGCCTATAACCATCGTGAGCATGCAGACAGTTGACTTTAGCATCTGTAGCTAATTTGGCACTGTTTAGTCATGTGTTTAGTTCGCGAACAAATGCGCCAAGGTGAAGACTATGTCTCTGTCAGTGTTTTAAACTTACTGCTATGATACATAAGAATAAACTAGCATTTTAAGTTAGCTGTCACTTGCTGTGGATCTATAGTGATAGGTAGTCATACTTTGCTAGCTAAAGAGTCCTTTTATCGCTTTTTTGTCTCACGTTGGCGTTAAACGTTCAGTATAAGGGCATCTTCTTCAGTCATGCCATGCTTTCCTTTGGACTGCGGTCTAATGTTTCCCCTGTACACGTGGTTCCCAAGCCGAGCAAAGCGTGCTTCTGATACCCAGATGTCCGACCCCAAGAATGAAAAAGATAATGAGTGTAACGGTTGTAGGAGGAGGTTTTGTGAAGGAGTAGACTAGGGTCTTCAATGGCTTTATCACAACCATGGTCACACATATAGATAGATACTACGGACAGTTTTAATACAGAAAACCAAAACATAGCTAGTACTATGTGCTATGTTGTTCTTGTTATGTTTCCATCTTCCGTTTCGCCCTGAATTTCCCCATCTTGTTCTTTACTTGCTCTTTGGCAGAGACCGGCATTTTCCCACAACACCCCGCTCCTGCTTTCACAGATGACGAAAATGGCGGACAACGCAACATCCGTAGGTTTCGGAAAGATGCTAATTCTAATAATAACTATATTACCTTATTTAATTAAAATTGGCATATTGTTTTCAACAGGTTGACGTTGTCGAAGGCTGTCGCCTTCCTGTTTTGCGCAAAAACCAAGAACATGAAGACGAATGGCGTAAGTATTAACCGATGTTCATGGCTAGCCAAGCTGCCAGGCTAATGCTAACAAGCGAACCGCTGTTGTCAATGGATAACACGGCCTCCACTGTAAACAAAACACACAGCGGGAACGTACACATGTACTGCTAGTTACACGGTCTTAGGTGGTTTAAATGAACACTGTAGGTTTATTACATGAAGCTCATCTGATAACGCTGATTTGATATTTCATATAGTCTTGTTAAACCAATTCTAAGGCATTAGAGTTCTGAACACAAAATTGGTATGTAAAGCCACGCACAAATATGAAATTACACGATAAATATCTTACGTGTACGTTCTTGTGTTCTGTTGGTTTTATTACGTAGTAAACGTATCATTCGTGTGCTTGTGAAATCGAGTTACAAACTATTTGCAGTCACCTGCTGGACTGTTTTTGTTTTTTTTAACGTGATTTTTATGACTCTTTATGAGCTCTGTTTCATTTACAGCATTGGCTGAAATTTTAAGTGTGAAGGAAGTGTCTTCAAGAAAACTCTACTATGTCCATTATATTGACTGTAAGTATTAATATTTGTAAATTAGATACAGTATAGTTGGTTACAAATGTACTTTTGTTTGCAAACCTTTGTTTCTCTTACAGTTAATAAGCGTCTGGATGAGTGGGTCACATTGGATCGACTAGATCTGAAAAAGCTTCAATTTCCCAAAAAAGAAGCAAAGACTCCCACCAAGAATGGTCTTCCTGGGTCGCGGCCCAGCTCTCCAGAAAGAGAAGTAGTGGTGAGACACATTAAATTACATGATACAGGTATCTAAGAAACACTATACCTGTAACACAAAAAATTTATCAGAATCAGAAAGGTTTATTGCCATTGTCAATGAACAAAATTCACAAACATAAGAACTTGTTTCGGCATTAAGGTACAACATAAAACTACTTCTGTGAAAGTAGGGGGAAAAAACATGAACTTTAACATAATTGGTAAAACATGGCTGTGTTTGTAGAGGTCTGTAATATTGTCAAAAATGATTTGCATTATTTTGATTACGATATTCAGACAGGAATGTGCTTAACACGAAAATACCATAAAAATAACCATACAATTATCACAAGTGCAGAAATATGAATGAATGAACAAACCTTATTTTCATTTCAATGTGAGCTCGCACCCAAAAATCAATGTTCAAAATATGACTATATCTTTGCTTGGTATATTACATTAGGCTTTAGAACTCATTTTTATAGTTTAATCATAGAGGATATACTCAGTATTAAACGTTTGTGAATCTCCAATATAATAAAGTTGATATTATACATTTTTCATAATATATAATTATGCCACAAGACACTTAACACTGAACTTTGTTTTGGTTGTTCTAGAAATCCAATGAAGCCATCCAGCCATTTAAAGGAGTAGTTCATTCAGTGAAGGAGGTTCCTAGAGATACTGTGGTATGGCTCTTTCATTACATTACAGCAGGTTATTGTCATCACACCACTTTGAAGAAGAATCAGCTCCTAACATGTGTGTATAATGAAGAGGTGGACATATATACAACTGTTTCACGCAGTTTAAGTTTTTACTGTAGTTTTGGGATTGATCAGAGTGTGTTGACAAACATCTAATGCGGGAGAATTGTTGTCCTTATATGTCCTTATATTAAACCCTTTTAAATTAATATATTCATTTGTGTGAGTTGAGTGAAATTCTGATGGCTGCCAAAATGTGTGTCCAGTAAACATAAGGGTTAACGTGAATGTGAGTTAACCCCTTTTCCCTCTCTTCCTTTCTGTTCAATTCAGAGGAAGAGTCTAGATCTCAACGTACAAACCACAGCCACAGCTACAGCCACAGCTCCTTCCAGAGGCAAAACTCTCCCCGCACCGGTACAACTCAAATTTACCAGTATTAAAGAGCCTTGACGGAGACCTTATTTATTGCTGGTGTTAACATTGGCTCACTAAAAAACTGCTGTCAAAAAAAGACAGTGAACACTTCATTAACTCTATGGATTTTCTTGCTGATTTATTTTTATCCGTTTAATATGGACATGGCAGCATTACATAATTCATCCAAAATGTTTTTAGCGAATTTAAAACCTGCTTGTCCCTCCTATGTGTTAACACCAGGGTTAATTAAGGTTAGACTTTGTACGAACACATACATTAAAAAAGTATAATAATTCGTTTGCTGTGGCTTTCAATCAAACAGTTTTAAACAATCGTGGTTTCGCCAGTGCTTGCGGTGTCTCGATTTTATAATTTGTATACCTTTCCATAATCACTCTGGAAAAGGCCTTTTAAAGCAATATTTGTCCTATTACTATTTACCTTTTTTTTGAAAACCCATCTGTAGAAGATATGTGTGACCCATGTGTTTGTTGCAGAAGAGAAAAGCAGAGCCCCCGCCCCCCCTGGCTCCTCAGGTGTCGCCCGCCCCCCCTGTGCCCTCTCTGCCAAGTTCAGCTGAAGCCTCTCAGGCAGCTGTGTATCCGGCCGCTCGAGAGAGCACCACTTTCAAATCTCGGGAAGACCACGAGCAGCTCACCTCTCTCACTACGGTAACGCCATTAAAACACAGCGTATACTATTCTGAGGAGCGGCATTTTGTAAAGAAATCTTGGGTTTGTGAACAGAACGGCACCGCAGCGAGACGTGTCATCCCCCCTCAACCCGGGAGGAAGAGGAAGGCCAACTGTGGAGGCACCGATGAGGTACGGAAAAGTCTTAACTCTTTAAAGCAGAATTATTTGGATTGTCTTTTGATTGCCTTAATTTTATTTCATTACTGTTGTTAACCCATTGTGTGATCCTTTTTAAAGTATCTTGACCCACTCAAAGTCTAGAATCGAAATGCCACACTGCTTTCAGTGTGACACCTGAAAACAGATTATTTGATGGCTGTAAAACAATTCTTATTCTCTTTAGTTTCCAAAGGCCATGTTTTTGTCTTTTTCTGATAGATGATAAAGGTTTTGCAGTATAACAAGCCTCAAAGTGCCAGTGTCTTTCTACCACCACCACCAGAGGTCTGTTTAATTTCCTAATACTGCCCATTGATTTGTGTGTTGATTGACTATATCATAGTGGGTCCAATAAAACAGAGGTGTTCCTTTACTCTGACCCAATTTTATTTTAACCCCTCATTATTCAATTTGTGTTTAATTATGCCAAGCAGAAATGTTTTCAAATCTTAAATGTAATTCATTAACGCTTTATGCCACACAGACATTATCTAATGTGGGAGTTGTTCTCAACCAGGATTCCCAGGACAGTTCCGATGGGATCTCCACCGCGCCCCGCATGACGGGTAGTTTGGTGTCTGACCGTAGCCATGACGACATCGTCACGCGAATGAAAAACATAGAGTGTATTGAGCTCGGGCGACACAGGCTCAAGCCTTGGTACTTCTCCCCGTATCCACAGGAGCTGACATCACTTCCCATCCTCTACCTCTGCGAATTCTGCCTCAAATATGTCAAAAGCCTGAAATGTCTCCAAAGACATTTAGTAAGAGCTGCCTCATTCTAGACCTGAGCACGCTGTTGAATTTTTTTACTCACCATCTCGCTCTTTCTACAGACAAAATGTAACCTACGACATCCGCCAGGAAATGAGATCTACCGCAAAGGCACAATTTCCTTTTTTGAAATTGACGGCAGAAAAAACAAAGTGTGTAATTTGATTTATTTTTTATTGTTGAGGCCTTCCCACATAAAACTAACATAATATTTTACCTTTCAAGACGTATTCCCAGAACCTGTGTTTAATCGCCAAGTGTTTCCTGGACCACAAGACTTTATACTATGACACAGACCCTTTCCTCTTTTATGTTATGACTGAATATGATTCCAAAGGCTTCCACATAGTCGGCTACTTCTCTAAGGTACTGGCACTAACCTCAACACATCAGAATGTACATTGTGAAGTCTAATATAAACTTGCATGGCTACAGGAGAAAGAGTCCACTGAAGATTATAATGTGGCCTGCATCCTCACTTTACCTCCATACCAGCGCAGAGGCTATGGCAAGCTGCTCATCGAGTTCAGTAAGTGAAGATTTAAAAGTAGGACCAGCAGGCTCACGCTAGTGTGAGTAGATTAGTTGGACATTTGGAGCCACTCTGGACTAAAGAGGTAGGGCTGCTTGTGCGTGCGCTTGTGGGGTTAAATTCTTTGAGATCTTTTAAGTGTTTGAATCCGACTCAATCGTGTAATGAATGTATGAGCTGTCAAATGTGAATCCCTGTGTGCTGGCTTACATGGCAACTGTTCTGGTTTGTGCTTGTCAGGTTATGAACTCTCCAAAGTAGAAGGGAAAACCGGCACTCCTGAAAAACCACTCTCCGATCTAGGTCTTCTGTCCTATCGCTCATATTGGTCTCAAACTATTTTAGAAATACTCATGGACCTTAAGCCTGACAATGGGGAACGACCTCAAATAACTATCAAGTATGTAGCTCATTGCGCAATCAGATGGTTGTCAACGTCACACTGATTTGTCGTTTGTTATTTTCAGTGAAATTAGTGAGATCACAAGTGTTAAGAAAGAAGATGTCATTTCAACGCTACAGTACCTCAATTTGATCAACTATTATAAGGTAAAAGGCATTCTGGCTCACAATTTTGTTCTGTTTGCTTGCTGCCTCGATTTCAATTTTTTTTTGTGTGTTAAATGTAGGGACAGTATATCTTGACACTTTCAGAAGAGATTGTGGATGGACATGAAAAAGCCATGCAGAAGAGACATCTGCGTATAGACCCAAAATGCCTTCACTTCACGCCCAAGGACTGGAGCAAGAGGGGCAAGTGGTAGAACCCCACTATACACCTGCCTGTGGGCACGAACACAAACCAATTTCAAATCCACACCTTTTTCACAACCCCAAGATTTTTACGTCATGAACATTATAAAAACTGGGATAAAGTACACACTGGTTTGAGGAGAAGCTGCAACTACTGTGCATCAGACTGTCTTTCTATGTAGTTTATGTTGTGTCAAGATCATGTGAAAGCAAAAAAATTTTAGCGGTATGAAGCTAAAATGACCCCCATAATATATCAAATCTAAAGAGAAATGTTTATTTGTTTACTGCTTTGAAAATCTGAAAGAAAAAAAAGTGGACTGTGGACAGTGTTTTTTTTTACCATGTTTGTTTTCATATAAAATAAATGCTAATACATAGCACTCCAAATTTAGCGGTGACTGTGTGTTAATACCAGTAATGTTAATATATGTGAGGCACACTAACAAGTCGAAACACTATTAGGAGTAATTTGTACAGTTTGTGGCTAAATTAAAATGATTTAATGAAATTTTTTATATAGTGGTGTATGTTTGGACTGGTTTTTGTGTAGGAAAAGTTAATTGATGTAAATTAATTTCATTCTTCAGTCAGTGCCTGGATTTCCTACTTCATAGGAGTGTCCCCTTAAAAACCATAAAGTGATCCACTGAAAGTTCTAAATTTACATCTATGTCCATGTTTGTTTTCCATTTTCACATAAAACTTGGTGTTTTTACCTTTTTACATCGGACCCTGTGTGACTATGCTGTGTGCAATGAGACAAATCAACATATTTCATGTTTCTGTAAATACAAATGAAAATCTGATTGTAAAAACAATGAAAGGCCATGTTGAACTGTTACAGGAATGTAAATTGTGTGTACAGTACTGTTTTTACTCCAAGAAATCGCACAATATTGTTAACATTGATTTCTTTCACAATGTGTTTTATGTTTACATGTCTCAAAAATTTTGAATTTAATATATGTTTGTGGAACACATTCTTTTGAATTTTATATGGACGCATTGAACAGTTCATAAAAAAGGATAAACATGTGAGGTTTTTTCTTTTTTTAAATTTTTCAAGCCATTTGTCAGTATTTGTGGACAGACTATTACCACGCCCTAGGCACACACATTTACATTACATTTACCCTTTGTCTGCTCAAATCAGTAAGTTCTTTCTGCCTGTTGTAAAACGCAATGTTGCACGCGAGGGGGCGCTATTTGCCCTGATCTTGCTCCAGATAAGGCCTAGTTTAAAACACCACGATGCTTTTGGTAATTCCTCTCTATGATGTGGACAGGTCACTTAACGTGGACAGGTAAGCGTTTTTAAGACATGGCCCTGAGTAAACTTTTACCGGGTTATAAGAACTCTAAGAATAGATAAAGTAAAAAGATAAAATCAGGCTACATTTGGTGATTGTTAGAGGCCGCATGACGGGGCTGATGAAGTGAACCACAAGAAGGATTTAGCAAAGTGAAAATCCTGTTTCTGTTGAAAAGAAGTGTTCAAATATCTTAATATCTTAACGTTTAGTGTCTAATAGTATCAATAAAGTTGTGAATAAAGTGTTGATCCTGATTTCTCTTGTCTATTCAACACCTGGCGCGTTAGCCCTGGAGGAGTTTTCCACTAATCTCAGATTGTCACCACATTTGGGCCTGAGCCCCCCAGAATAAAGCCCCGTACATCCCACCTCCTGGAGCCAAGTCTCATCTTTTCACTTTTGTAGTCAAAACTTACTTTTTACATATTTGAGGTCGTTGAGCCAATTGCCTATTTTTTCGTCAATATGCTGAATATGTTGTCGTTCTTAATAATATCTAACTCCTACAGCTCCCATGTCATTCTCATATGTATAATAATAACATTGTTTGTGTTCTCCATCCACAGGGTGGTCACTGCAGCTCAGGGCCATTTACTGTGGAGGAACTCTCCTAATCATAACAGTGTAGAAGTTGTGTGAGTGTGTGAGCAAAAGAATCCAATCCAACTTTATTTCCATTGCACAAAATACAAATACATTCTACACTATTAAAGTCAACATTTCAATAAACAGCAAAGGAAAAAAGATGAGTTTTAAGAGCTGACTTAGCAGAAAGTGACTGGGCCTGTCTACATTTCAAGGGCAGCGCATTTCTCAGTTTTGGAGAAAATAACTTTAAAATTACTATTGTACATCAACTTTGCTAACTTTAATTTGGAAAAAACGTGTCGATTTGCATTATAATGGGCTGCTCAGCATGACGTCTAATACAAACAGATCATATTTATGTTATAACATTGCTGACTGGTTTCCACTGGCCCTCTGACCAATTTTTGTTGGTCCTCAAGCTTCCTGCTAAGTTACTTTTTACTGTAAAATTGAAAAAGTTCAAGCATTTTGATGTTCATCAAAACTATGTCAAATACGAAATTTCGAATGATTCACTTCATTGTCAGGTTGTCTGTGGCCCTCTGCTCCGTATAAGAATCAAAATGCGACCCTCGGTGAAAAAAGTTTGGACACCCCTGCTCCAGACTGTGTGACTGCTATCAACCCCTCACTGTTTTTTCCCCTCTTATCTGCTGCAGACACTCTCCTCCAACAGTAGAGGCTCCTTGTCCCACCCTGAAGCCCCCCGCCCTGCACCGCTCTGAGCCTGAGCAGAGTCTCTGACCTGCTAACACACACACGCACACACACGGCCAGATGGTGCGAGCGGGCCATAGTTCATCCAGCCATTACCGGGGGAGGAGGACGAGTGACTGCTGCTGCTGAGGTCAAAACAGCAAAAGTCTTCATCCTGGACACCGTGATGCTCACAGGTAAACTTAAAGATGGTGCAGTGGCTGATGGGAAAAGAGGAAAAGTCCAGCTGGGTCTTGTTATGGCCCCGGTGTGGCTGTGTCATTGTTTGGAAGCAGGTTGATTGTTTGTTGTGGGTTGGATCCTCATGCACCACGTTTGAGGAACACACAGTGGTCCTGACAAATAAACAGTGTTTCCACCAGACACACACTTTCACCTTTGCCCTTCAGCCTTTATCTCCCTGCTCCAGAAATGTCAGTCTATGCGTTTGACGGACAACAATGGCTCTCTTCATTGACATAGTATAGTCTAATGTCTCAAAATGCTTGTGTGTGTTGTATTTGTGCCAGCCCCAAAATGCAGGGAGACACATTTTACTCAAATGCATTATCGACAGCTATGGCCTCAGTTATTTACATACATTATCATACTGGGACTAAGGGATGTCAAGATTATTTGGTTAATTGATAATCAGGATTTTTCCGGTCACAAAATAATCTTAAGAAGTAAAACATAATCGCGACCATTTTAGAAGAGAAAATAAGTTATTTTAGTCAAATCAATTAACCCAGAATGTAAAAAGCTTTTATTTCTGGCTGTTTATGTTAACCTACATATAATTATAAGTGTATTATTAACTTATTAACTACTTTATTATTCAGAAAGTTTTATTTGATCAAACTTGTCACAGACTAGAGGAATTCTTCTAGACAATTTGAAAAAGAGACAAATTTAAAAATGTAATAATTGATCATGAATAAATGTTAAATCGTGATGTTTCTTCACACAATAATCGCTAAATGAATGGACCATAAAATGAACCACAAAAAGTCTCTTTTTGCAGTCATTTTAATAGTTTTAATTATACACAATATAGAAAAAACGTTTCTTTTAAACAGAGTCCAGATGTCTACAACTGAATCTTTTTCTACAATGGAACACTCCTGGACGAATGAGGGATTACACCGACATGTACACAATATACTCAATATTCTAATTTTGCACATCTCCAAAATAGCTATAATATTGTGATATTATTTATTTTTCGATATATCGCCCAACTGGGACTACAAATTCTATTGTAACTGAACTAAATACTTTTGACAATACTATTTTGTTAATGAGACGCGACAAAGTTCAAGCAGTGAGGCCTGTTAGTGCATTCAGCAACTTCCATTCCACAATTCTGCCTGTAAAGCAATGTTCACTTTTCTGCAACAGTGATGTCGCCTTGACTTGCTGCTGTCCATCGCTGCCTCTTTGACAAGGGGATGAGGAAGGGTTTGTGTGGCAGAGAGAGAGAGAGAGAGAGAGAGAGGAGGAGGAAGAGCGAGAGCGAGCGAGAGCGAGAGAGAGGGGGCCGGCCTTGGTGTGATGTGAATGGAATCGAATCAGCGCAAGAGGGGAAGAAGCCCAGCACAAACCAACCTGCCTCTTGACTTAACAACAGACTGACACAGAGAGGCACCGGCTCGGATCTGCAAAAGCGCGTGCCCTGACTTCCTTTTCGTCACGTTTGTTATCATTTTAGGAGGAACCGCTGTCTGGAGGAGCTGAAGAGAAACTCAGAGTGGCGATAGGTAGCAGAAAAATGCTGTCATGGGGAGAGCAGGGGAGGGAGCTGACAATGAGGAACAGGATGGATCGCGGCAGGGTCGTCCGGAGCTAAAATGTGGAGGTAAGTCTATTCTTTTCATTATGGTTTTTGTTGTAGCGAGACGCCGTCCAAACCGTCCCTGTGTCCTCTTGTCCTCCTTTTCTGATGGTAATGATTTTAGATGGACAGGCCGGCAAGCGCATACCTCTGCATATGCCCCCATGCACAGACACAATGTATGAGCTATCAAATACTGCTCTAGCTTGTCCTCTCCCTGCCTTCATGCCCATTGTGTAGCATCGAGCACATTTGAATCTGTTAGCAGGATGACCCAGTGTCACATTAAGATTAGGTGCACATGCTTTGGATATTACAGCATCCTGCACCCCCCCCCCTCCCACCAACCCCCACACACCTCCAAACCTTTGTCGCATTTCATATCCCCCCCCCCCTCCTCCTCCCCCGACTCTCACCCCCACATCTTTGCTGTCTTCCTCCATTGTGCCGCGTCCCCACAGCGAGCGGCATAAGCGACGTTGTGACATGCGAGAGCAAAGCTGCATGACTGGGAGACGGCAGCGGCGGCGACGGAGGGGGTCAAGGTGGCAGCAGGCGTGGATGCTTGCTCGGAGGGATGCTAGCAGAGAAAGCACTGACTGAAAGGCGTGAGGGTGAGGGAAAGCAGGATTCTCAGTGTAATAAAAAGCCATTTTATGTGCTGGTGGTGGCCTAGGATTTGAGTGGGGAAAGAGGACTGCACGCGCCACTGTGCATAGACAATGATGGTATGATGGTACTATTCAGGGGCTGTTTTGAGGGTGGCACCAAAAATATGGAATTTTTTTAGTCAAGCATCCTTCCCCCGTCTTTGCATCTGTCTCTTCCCAACATTAGTATCATCAGCACCCTTCAAAAGCCACATTACAGAGCTATTTGTGTGCAATAGGGACAAGCATCAACAGTTATATTTATTGCACTGTTCAATTCATCTATTCCAAATTGATTGCACACATTGGTAATATCCTCCCTGAAGATGAGACGCTCTTTGTGTGTATGTGTCCTGGTGGCCGTTGAGTAAACTGACAGAGATAGGGTGATGTCATCTGGGTTGATTTGAGATGTCGGCTGGCAGGTGTGTTGAGAAGAAACGCACAGGCTAGCTTTACCTCCGCCTGCTCTGTGCTCTTTATAGGAAATGAAGAACAGGCTTGTCAGACGCTCACCTCTCGAGAAGAACTCACTGACATAATGGTGCTAACCGTATGCAGCCCGTTCCGACAACACTACAAAGTCAAACCCGTTCTGTCATCAGCGGCGCGCATCTTGAATTAATTAACTAAATCAGTCTGAATATTAACAATGATAGCTATTCCCACTAGCGTCTCGGCTGTTTGGAAAATTGTTTTAATGAGGAAAAGTGTTTGTGGTCCTGTGTCCTTTTAGGCACTTGCCCATTGCCGTAAAATTGAAGTCAGACCTCCGGCAAATGAGTAATTCACAGTCTTTGCCCACGTTCTGTGCAAAGTACTCACTTAGTAACACTTAGTTCCTATTGATTAGTGAAATGAATAAACTGTCATAAAACGGTCGCATGTGTTGAGCTGTGTGATTGGAGGTTCAACTGATATTTTAATGAGATTGATTAATGGATCTATTGTTGCGTCACACACCATTGATATGTAAATGAAGGGTTACTACCTGGACAAAGCCAAGACAGACTTTTGATAAAATAGCTCTTTTTACTTATTACTTATTGCCATTTATCTAAGATCATCGCATTGTCAAACCTATTCCTCTTCCTCTGCAGAGCCATTTAGGCCCCTGTCCAATGTCCCACTTTTTTTTCATTGATGCCACATGAAAGATATAAAAGTGATTTTTAAAGCATGATAACATATACTATTTTGTTCTTGCCTAGAAATCAAGACTTTTTCAGGGTTGAAATACATTGGCACCTTTTGCTATTCCAATCTCTGTCTTTGCATTACGATTGATATACACAGAAAATAATTTGGTGTTATTGCAGTTATTATAACCACATTCAGCAACTAGTTCCTCTTTTTCTGCAATTTGAGGTGGTCACCCTAGTCTAATCTAATCTTAACACATTAACATCTAACCTGTAAAATTGTTTTTAGTATCTGGACTTTACCCATTTAGGAGATGAAAAGCTCTTATTTACTATGATTATAATATATATATACTGTGCAATCTACGGGCTATCTCTATTTCCAATTATTAGTATATTATTGTAATGTTTTGTTAAATTTTGAAAGCGAGTCTACTGTTAGCATGTATTGAACCTTTGCTCTTAGTCATTCTGGCGACACAACTGTCTGATATACAGTAGTTGTCCTGTCCTCTAAGCGCTTCCTGTGGGACTGTCCCATCTGCAGAGAGGCAGAGGTAGATTTCAAATCAATCAGCTTTCTTCTCTCCTGCAGCAAACTTGAGACCGGAGTCAGGATGGCTCAAGGGTACTCATCCACTATGCGGTCTGTGTTGTAAAGCAATCGCTGCTTTATACTATCAAAGGCTTGTGCAGTTGTTGGAAAGCAAGGCTAGTTTTTGTGATGTTAGCAGAGGGAGTGCAGGTGGGGCAATGCTCAAACTAATGATGATTTATTGCCGGAGACATACACTAAAGGGTGAACAGGTCCAGGCGGATCTTCTGAAATGATTTCTACTTTTACTTACGTCTTTGTCCGGCATCTGCTGAAAATGATGCGGTCTGTGTTTCCCAAAAGATGTTTACCACGCCTCAGGTTTGACAAATAGCTGACAAGAGTCAACAAGAGTCATTACCCACTGCACAGCGGTGACAGCAGGAAGCCTAACAAGCTAACTGCAGCTGCATCATACAAACAGACTGACCTAAGCTTTAAGTGAGCGTTTTCAGGGTAGATTTAAACATGAGGGATTTACAGGCAGATCTGTCTCTGGTCTGACTCAGTGTTTTTGGATGCACTTTGCTCATTTACACAAAAGGTTCCCTGTGGGTCTGTGTATGTGGGCAGAGGGACAGGAGAAGAGCTCTTTTTCGGACGTGAGGATGTTGTAAAGCCTTCAACAGTCAAACCTGCTTCCTGTGGCCTGTCCCAACAGAAAAATCACTCCTTATTAGTGGTCTCCTGAGAAGATGCCTTTTATTGGCTATGTCATCACTTTAATTTTTAATATTTATTGTGTGTCAGAAGCTAATGAGTCAATACACTCGCTACACTACAGTTGTGTAACGATTTTGCTGAATTTATGTTTCCTTTGAAATGCCACTAAATGACTCATCAGTTCTACTTTCAGCACAAAACAATTTCATGTGTTCAAATTTACACCAGCAATAATATTCATAGCCAATACTGTTTGGTAATATACTGAGATGAAAAGGCACCACCTGGGATATAAAGAACACTTTGAAGATTACCCTGGAGAGAAATACATTATTAGAGGCAGTTTAAATTGGTGAGATATTGCTGAGATATTGTGTGACTGAAATTGAGTCAGATATTTTCAATAAGGCGGTAATGACAATAGTTTTAAGATATGAAGTTGACTTTTACAGTAGCTTGTTGGGATCAGTGTTGAATCTTGCTTGACCACTTGAGTATAAAAATCTTCAGGATGCACAGTTTTAAAAGCGCCTCTTCAGTGTACCAGCGCAGCTCATTGTCCCGAAACACAAAGTGTCCCTAGGTTATGTCATACACAGTATATATTAAACCATTAAGCATCACTGTGGCTCCATCTCATTGTCTGCTACTGGCCAAGTGCACTCCAGGGTATTCAGAGCCACTGAAAGCCAAGTAGTATTCAGCCATTCCTCACGCCAGAACATGGAGATACAGAGAGATCAAAAGGAGTCAAACCACGTCGCACTGGCTGCACAGTAATAACATACCAGGAGTGAGAAGGCTTTTCCTGTGATATAGTAAACAAGAGTATCAGCATTTAAAGGTCCTTTAATCAAACATGACTTTTCTGAGGTCAGAGACGTGTTCTCATCAAAAACATAACATACGTGGAGTTGTCATGTGTTTGAGTAATCCAGCATTAACGGTGCGTTAACACTGGTCTTGTTGGTCCTGGTTTGAGCTCATTTTAATCTTGATGTGGTTTGGTTCAGTTCTATCTCTTTCTTAGTCCTGGTCCAGTCTAGGTGTAGTTCCAGGTTTAATCCAAGTTTAGTCCCAAAGCACCCAAAGTCTCCCTCTTGAGCGCTCGAAACACCCTTCCTCTTGATGTCTTCTGGTGCTACTGCAGACGTGCTCCTCCGCGGTTTTAAAGTCCATTCCTCTTCTGCGGTTAATCAACTTCGATGTGAGCAACATTATGTTTAGCCTGAATTCAAATCAGCTTTACTCCTCAGTACACCTGCAGCTAGGGTCCTTGAACCCTCTGCTTGACGTGTGTAACTTTTCTGGTTAGGGTTCAACACCTGCTCGTCTGCATAGAGATTGTACTCCTTTGACTGAAATGTTCCACATTACGACATGAAGCTTATAGATCTTGCAGTATATTTTTTGCTTAAATGATTACTATTATTACTATTACAAAAATGTTGGAATCAAAAATACAACTGATTGCCATCTGTTCAGGATTATAAGTGCACTCGTTCATAAACACTTTTCTAAAACATTGCCAATAAATTGTGGTCTGTACATTTTCTACAGGTTAGTTGTTATAGTATAGAAGTAATTGCTTGAAATAATCGCGATTTCAATGACACATTATCGTGATTATACGGTTTTGCCATTGTCAAGCATCCCTACTATCCATTATCTGACCTCAGTCCTGTGGCATGACCTTCTTCTTCTCAGAAATAGTTAAGTTTAATGCTATAGACAAGAACTGTTGCATTGTGAACCTTTAAGCAAAGATATCATAACATTAATAATATCCCATCTACCGGACGTTACTGTTTCATGTCACTTAACAGACAAGAGTAAACTGGCTTTTCTTTCCCTTTCGTCATGAGACAGGAAGTAGACACATGCAACCTCAAGGCCTCAAAGTGAACCAATCAGGCGGGGCCAGTTGTGACACACTTCCTGATTTGTGGGCATTTAGATACTGTAGACACACACCTCACAACTACAGCTATTTTAATTCATCTTTTTTTTTTTTTGCACAGAAAATGCAGGCACTCCAAAAAACCCTGACAACTCAACAGCAGCCAATGGTTCAGTGAGTCAGGGCTAGTTCACACAGTGCACAACTGTATGACGCAGTTTGTGTGTCTAAGCAGAAGTCCGAATCCACAGACAAACAGCTCGACCTGTTCCTTCTTTTACACTATTAACCTTTGCACACAAACACACCATTTCTGCTACAGGCTCCAGAGTATTTTGCTCTTTCGTGTGAAGCATATGGTTGGCATTTAGATGCATAAACCTGCTCTATGTAGGGCACAAGGTGCAGAGATGTGGGTGCAAATGACAATGTTCAGATGCAGTCAGTGATCTGTGTTGTTTTTTGGTGACGAGACAGACTATTTTAAAAACTATTTTATCTCCTCAAATAAAAAATCATCTTAAAACGCAGCAATCCTAGGCATAAAATAATGATAAACTTGTCAATCAATAAGGACAAAACATGGGCTTTAGCACGTCTAAACCTGAATAAAAACTTGAATTGAATATCAAAAACAAAATAAATCACCATTTATTTCAGACTGGATCAAGCATAAAAGTGTGCAATAACTCCTAAATACCTCTAGTTAATATTATTTATAGACTGGCATAGACAGTAGACCAAAAATCTTCAGTCAAACATGAATGAATGTAGGTAAATATCACTGCAGTGTCCATCAGTGTCACATGCAGTACATTTGTTCACGTTATTGTTCAAAAGCAGACAAATAGTAGTCCTTCAAACTAATGCTAGTATTTTGTGTCCACTTAAATCATAATTGAAATGTCTATTTTACTTTGTGAGTCATATCAGTGGGATAACCTTCAGGATGTACGAACTCAATGATATAACAATCGTTTGCAATCTATTAGAGAACTCAACAAGAAAAGCTTCAAATGGTCAACTTTGGACAGTATTAAAAAGAAAACTTTGTCCACACTCTTCTCTTATTTATTTGAAAACGTTATATTATCCTGTATTAGCTCTTCCACATAGACAGAAGAACACACATTTTCCACTTGTTACACTTTATCAGACAGTAGACATTGTTTAGTCGTGAAGGAGGCCAGTGTCTTTTAAGTTAGATTTCCACTGCAGACACACAGACCGTCTTTTCTCCCTCTGAGCTGCTGCCCTTACAGTCCACAGAGGAGTTTGCAGAAAACTGTTGAGCTCCACATAATAGATACAGTTATAAGTCGAGGGCCACTCTCTCTCACACACAGACATCTCAGAGGGATGGACACAATTTCCTGTCACTGACAGATGTGATACAGTTTTGTGGAGTCAGCCGAAAAATGGAGATACACGATTGAAAAGGTTACTCACACTTAACGTTCGCTATCATCACTCGCTCCCGTGACGTCATTGTCACACGTACAGGATGTGGCAGCTCTTTGGCAGCTCACAGGCTTTATGTCATGGCAAATAACAGATCAAACAATGGATCATGTGTGTGCTTTTACAGTCAAGTGCAGATTAAAACAATGCAGAGGTAGGCGCATGCCAAGGGGAAGTGTGGTTTTATTATAGACAATAGTGTAGGAGCTTTTTTAAGCTTGCTTCCTCTTTACTAAAGGGAGGACTAACTGGTCATGTGGCTGTTCTGAGAAGCACTGTGCAAAATTTGAACTGCTAAAAAGAAGTGAAATTTGGAGGAGTCACTTTAGTTTGGTCAGACATGAATGACCTCAGCCCTCACGCTTTACTGTAACAAAACAAACAGGTCATCGCAGTAAATCTCCACCAGAGGTTAAGCACAACTAAGACATGAATAATTAAAGGCTTAGTAACCATCACCTCCACTGGCTCACAGATTTGAATTTTTAATGATTTTAGAAGAAGGGGGGAAAAACGAGGAGAAATCCTGGGCATAGATGTTTTATTTCTTCTATTATGATGCAGCAGCTTGACCCTCACATGCGACCATAACAGTGTGGCCATACAGCTCCACTGATGCAGGCAAACACTGCATTTCATTCATGGCCTCTAGCATTTTATCTCTCTAGATATTTAGAGCAGCGATGCAGTGTTTTGGTAAAGATTATTTGGTATGTTGTGGCATCTGATTTATAATCCCTAAGTGGTCTCGAGATGAAAATCTGATCGTTTTATCTGTCAACAGCATGTAATGTTGTGAAAACATCAATGGCAACTGTTCACATGTAAAACAAGCATTTTCCTGGGAATATTTGTGGCTTCAGTGTGTAGAGTAGAGCTTTTTTGTGGTCACACCTTTTGGTAGAGCGAGTTACTGCGTGATACAAAACAATATTTGTTGAGATTTAAAACACCTGCTGTTTATCTGGCACTTATCTCCTCTTTGATTCAGTGAACTGAGGAAATAGTACCATCAGTGAACACGTGTGTCTTTAGGGAACAATAAACCAGGCTCGCATTTGCCAACAGTATCAATGAAAAGACAGATAAAACACATCACAAAAAGCCAGTGCGCTGCAGTACTATGCACTTAGTCGCCCCTGGACCTGGCCCAATTCACTGTCCGCAGTGTAAGGAGACCAGCGCACTGCACTGCCAACATCCAGGAGGCCTACAGCGATGTCAGCCATTTGACACAACTCACTTTTGAATGAAATCCAGTCACATAAACACAAAGTCATGTTTAAAACGTCTCAGTGCAGCATCACGTTTAGCGGAGTAGTGGGGATGCAACCTGATCTTCAATGTAACAGGGTTTTTGAGGGATCAATAGTGAGAGTGAGACCAAGCCCAGCTTTAAATTTCCCCGAATCAATCACTGTTAGGAGTTGATTTAGGCCCTGTGGTTTGGAATTGGAAAAGCTTTTAACTATGAAGAGAGACAGCGACATTACAGCAGTGGACTCACTCTGATCTGATGTTAGCGACACCTGGTTCACTCTCTGACAGGAAATAATTTCACATATGAATGTGACAAAACCATGGGCATAATATTTCCGTCTACCTAATGAATATGTGACTGGTACATTTCACAATGTCAGGTTTTCAGTTTGACACACCAACCTCAAGGAACAAAGCAGTAAAATGTCATATACCTGATCAAATTCATAGCACCAGTAGCTTTTTTCCAATAGATATACCAGTATGTAATATTTCGACTGATGATGGCACTTTACCTAAAGATTAAACTTCAAGTGTTGAATCAAAATTGTGACAAAACCCATCCTCTTAGGGTTCAAAAGTCATTAACTCTCTTGTTTCCTGATGCAGACTGCATGTGTGAGGATACACGCGTCATTCTGATTTGACTTCCTCAACAGGGTGTAGAAACATCCAACTGTTCACTAGAAGCAGTTTTGTCCAGGTCAAGTAGCACACATAACCCGTTTTAATCAATCATGTTTCATGTTTTAGTTTAAACTACAGCTGGGCAATTAATCACATTTTAATCAAATCGAGATCTAAAAGCAAATCAGAAGCGTTGGTTTTTATATGATTGACTGCAGCCAGTTCTCTCTGTGTGTTAAATGGCACTAGAATTTTAAGTTGTCTTTTTTAAGTCTAACTTTTCTTTTTCTTTCACTCACCTTATTATCAAAATTGACATTTCATTATTATTATTATTATTATTATTATTATTATTATTATTATTATTATTATTATTATTATTATTATTATTATTATTATTATTATTATTATTATTATAATATTATTATTATTGTTTTAAAGAAACAATACAATAGACAGGGGGTAATAATGATATATTGCCTAGCCCTAGTTTCAACTTTAAGCTTAATTGAAAGCCCAGTGAACATTGCACCTAGACAACCTCTGCCTTAGATCTACCCTTGTCCGAAAAACTACCAAAGACCTCATTAGCTAAAGATGGCTTTCTCACTGGCCTGTGACCTCAAAGTAAATTTAAGGCTCCCTGGTAAAAACACATTGGCTTACTGTCACTAAACATTGCCACTGGCCTGTGTTTGGGTTTCACTGGGGCAGAGCACACACCGAAACGGATGGTGTCTCTTAAGAAATGAGGATTGGTCACCTAGGGTTGTCCAAAAAAAAACAAATTCACAGATACTAATCAATATTAAAACTGGAATTGAAAGTGTCAATACTAGAAACAAATCCCATTGCAAAACTGAACTTTTCTTGAATAGATTTAGAACAGTCTAGATCTAAATCAGTTTGTAAGATCACATTGTACTGCTGATGGTAATATTGAAGAGTCAATTGTTAGTTTGTTTGTTATCTAGAAAATCGTTTTTATTTAATTTAACTTTCATTGTGGTATCGAGATTGTTATCAAGCCTTTTCCTTAGTTTTGAAATCAAGTTTGATATTTCAGTTTCGTAACGACACTACCTTCTGTTTCTGTCTCGAGGTTTCAGCATGGGGCCACTTTATTATATATATAGTCGGTCTTTATTAAGGTGGCACACAGGGCAGGCCATTCTTAGTGTCTGGTCAGTGTCTTTAGAAAGCTCCAGAGAATCGTACATCTCAGAGAAAACTGGTACAATACAATCCTCGACATAACTATATTTCATAGTTTGGTGCATTGTTTAATATATAATAGCCAACTGAACTGTTCTGAAATTAAACTTATTCTTTTTTGTTTACTATTTCTCTTTTCGACTCCCATAGTTAATGATCTGCTTCCTTGTGTGCAGGGGTTTCTTCTACTAAATAAACTATATTTGCTCATGAAGGCCCATTTTGACGTAACCCCTTTTTGAAGGAGGTTTGAGGCTGATTTGTGACAATTTGAAGCTAGATTAATTTTAATACATTCTATAATAACCAAAAACCATGGTCAATATAACTATTAACCTGTATTCTTCTCCAGTAAATCAAAATAATTAATAGTCATACAAGGGTGGCCATTGCAGTTACACTCATGTAGATCTTTAAATTATGTATTTCTTGTATGAAAAGTCATTTAATCCCTGAGTGCTGTAAAAGGGTTGGGATGACCAGTCTGGTGGAGGGTCAGGTTTCTGAGGATGTGGTGGTACAGGGCTGTGGTCCAGGGAGCGTCAAGGTCATCCATCCTGTCCATCCACTGCTGCCCAGGCCTCACAAAGACTAACATGAGGCGTGAGTGAGGTGGCTGCAGAGCTGAGAGGAGCTTCCACACTGTGCAAGTTAAAAATAATTCAGCTCTGTGGACACTGGCCTTCTGTGGACTTACTTCTGGAAATGATGCAGCTGTGGCATAAGGGCACGTAATCTTCTTTAGCGTTTCAGGAAAAAAAGAAAAAGAAAAAAAAGATTAAATTGATTTCTGTAATCTGGGGAGACTTTAAATCAAGATTGTCGTTTTATGAAGCCACGCAACATTTTGAGTTATTCTAGGGTTGTTGTTTACTTCATGCTTTATATTTATATGTCAAAATTATATAATAAAAAAACACATGTGTTAGAAACAGGGGAAGCATAAGCAGAAAGGGTCACGCATTTAAAGGCTTGGTGGATGTCCAAAACTGATCCTTCTGTGGTCACTCGGAAGTATGTTATCAGTATCAAAATTGGGATTATAACACATTGTAATCACAAATAATAGGCTGCTGGTTATTGTTGCTGACCTCATACAGATAAACATTTGACTGATATTGAAGCATTTTTTCTGGTCTTGTTTTGGGAATGTATCGAGCAGTGACATTTAAACTGTGGTATACCAATCGCGTACAGTGAGACGCAAATGCAAGAGGAAGGGACATGTATTCAGTTCCTCTTCACTTTGTTCTGCTTGAGGCACATCAGACACTTGCCCGCAGCACTGAAGACTGTCTGTGTGCAAACGGTGGCAGTAAATATGCTGCCACTGTGTATCTGAGACCAGTGGATCAGTGAAAGTTTTGAGCGAGAAAACTCTTATCAACAATGGTAAGAACACCACAAGATTTCACATGCAAATATTTACTCTGTTTTTAATTCATCTTTGGGCATGTACGACTATATGACATTTAGTGTTTAGGCATGTAAGCATCTGCAATAAATAAACAGTGTAAGTGTAGTACTTTCACAAAATAAAGTCTTCTTCTGTGTCATTTTGGCAGAAACTTGGGCAAGGTACACGAGTTAGCTGCTGCATGTAAACTACTACTATCAATACATTTAATATTACCGTCTACTCTGGCTACCGCCTTCACTAATACTTCAATATGACTTGACTTAGGCATTGATCTACTTTTTTAATCCACAAGGTTTCTTAGTGCACAGTAGTTCAATTGTACATTCAAACAGTCCTAAAAACACAGTTACAAAGTAAATACTAGTGATCAGAAAGGTTATCAATGCCGGAAATGTCCTTAAGAAAGATGCAAAATGTGCATGTTGAATTTGAAAATGCTATTTATCTATATTATTTTCTTCAAATTCCTCACCAAAGAAAGCTGTTACAATGATACTCACCAGTGGACAAGGCCTGTCCGTTGATGCAAAGAAACACCAAACACGTTGTCATGGAAACTAGGGTTTACTGGGTGGGGGTCTTTGCAATATATAGGATTTGTACAAAGGCACTGACTAATATGTGTCAAAGTTCACACAGCAGAGATGAGTTTGTACCTTTATAAAGTGTTTATTTTTGGGTTAAAAAATAGCTCATGGCCAATAGTTTTTCGATACTCCCACATTTTCTTACAGATGACTGAATTGATTGCTCACACATGGCTTCGAGACATCGCGATGCTGCTCGTGGTGGTAATGATTCGGCAGAGGGAAAAAACGCATTTGCGCGGTGTGGGTAATGATGTTTGCAAAAGGTTCCCAGAAAGAAACATGAGCAGGGTTTTAATGCAGCAGTGTAAGGCTGGCACCATGCAGACTGTGCTCTGTGTCCTCCAAGTGTCAGATAAATGTAGCAGAGGGGAGAAGACAGCTCCTAAAACAGCCTCCATGACTCTCCCCATCTGCTCCATCCCCGAATCATTTCTATATATATGCAAGTGTTGTAAGGGTCAAAAATCGCGTTGTGTTGTAAGGTTCAAAAATCGCATTAGTGCTTTTTTTTTTCCAAATCTGAAAAATGTACACGCTTTTAGTGTCACAGGTGGAAGCAGAGGGGACAAACTGGGGTCATCATGTGCTCTACTGTGCTAAATGACATATTATTTTGAAGATAAACATGGATGAATGATTAAGCTGGAAGTATGTGTATCTCAAAGTATAAATTATCCACAAAAACATAATAATAATAATAATAATAATAATAATAATAATAATAATAATAATTATAATTATAATGATTTGCTCTTGAGTTATTACGCTCTGTCTTTAGCTCAACATTTTCTTGCTTGGTCTAAGCTGTAGCGTGGATTCATACCTAAATCAATCATTTGCTCTTGACCTATCGCAGACTTTATCTGAATGCGTTTCTGAAAGCGCTCTTCCTCATTTTATCAAACGTCGCTAAAAGTTGCACAGTGCTTCATTCACAATGGTAGTTATTGAGGTAAGGACATATGCAAATACTACATTGTCATTTTTAAATATTAACCACACATTCCTCGCTGCTATGGTTAAGAGCCCAGTAAGAGTGACGTAAATGTCACTGAACCATGTGGCCATTCAATTGAGACTATGAAATATTGCGTGCCTCAAAGGTTAAGCTGTTGTTATTAGAGTTACAGCCACACTGCACACAATAGATAATCTATGTATAACTTTCATACAATGGTGCTTTCACATAACTGCTAGTGCTCCTTTGTTTAATGCCAAATGAACTCAAATGCAATAAAGGCTAAAGTTGTTTCATTGTGATTCTCTAATGCTTAATTCTGAAGGGAGAAGCCGAATTTAAAATGAATTTATGTAATAAATTTAAAGGTACATGTAACTTCTCTGGTGGCCAGGGCTGCAACCTGCTTGTCTCCATGGAGATAGAGAGGTTTAATGCCACAGAGACAAACAGGTGGCACACTCCCCTAGAAAAGTTACATAGTGCATCTTTGATACATTTGCAAGAAATAAAAAATAAGTGCGTCTTCTCAAACGTATACATCGTTGGCATTGTTATTATAGTTCATCAATAATGTTCATCCTTTCTTTTCTTTCTGAATATTACACTATTTATAATCGAGTTCTGGTGATGCTGTTGACCCCTGAATCCAACTGCAAGGAAATGAACAGAAAGTGAAGGAAGGATGAAGGAAACAAAGATTTCTTGTGACTTCCTCTCTTTAGGCTGCAGACTTTTATCTATGCGAGTGTCTGTTCTGTCTAGCGTTTGGGTTTTTTTTGGTTGCAGCTTGCACCAGTGCACCTGCTCATGAGGCCGCAAGCCAAAGAGCGTCAACACAGCACAGATGCATGAGAACCGGCAGCAGACAGGAAGACACATCTGATTGAGAGCTGTTAAAGGTTTCGACTTTTGTTTATTGACATCAGTTTTGGTTATGCAAAGATAGACACTGGTTGAAGTAAACAAAACAGAAAGTGGGTAAGTTGCATATGAAGCTTTTGAAAGTAGTATTGTTCGTAGAAGAATAAAAAACTTGTCTATGGTTGGCACGTGTGGCGTTTTCAAGTTCTCTTTATTGGCAGGAAAACCCCCTCCCATGTGTTCATTGTGAGTTTGTGCCAGGTGGATGTGCGCAGTGTTAAATCTGTCGTGAAACTTGAGCAAGGTTTTGACAGAAAATCAAAGGCAAGTACAAAAAGGTGTTAAGAGGGCAAAAGACATGTCATATATTTGGTTTTCTGAAGCATTGCGTTTTTTGTTTGAGAATCTTATGTCTGAATTACCATTAAGCTGCAATTGAGGATCAGAGGTTTTAATCGAAGTGACACAATTTGCAGCTTTTAACTGTGATTAACTATGTAACTTCGCTGGTGAAGGGTATGCTTCCTGCTTGTCCTTAAGGAGATATAATTGCCTCCACAGTTAGACATAAAACTTAATCTTGCATTTAATAAACTTATAAATGAATAAAGGTTTGAAAACTAAAAACTAAAATTAAAAAATGACTTCTTGCTGTGCGCAGTGTTGCATCTCTACAGATCTGGTCTCTAGCTTGTCTCTATGGAGATACAGCAGGTTAATGCCATACTGTGAAACATTCCAGGTAAACCAAGCAGGTGTCTTTTCCACCGGAATACTTACATAGTGCACCTTTAGGAAATGCTGGAATACAAATAAAATATAAAAAATGAATTAGGTTGGTTTCTACCATTAATGGATATTCATAGAAGAGAAAAGAAAAGAGAGAATGTCTTTGGGTGCATTAGTACTTGTAATCAATGTATCTATGATAAATTGTGCTCTGGGGTTGACTGACCTTGAGGAACAAATTAACCCCAATTAGGCACAATTAAGCGCTACAGCAATTACCTCTGAGTATCTGTGAAATATCTGAGTGGTCAGTGAGGGAACAAGTGGTGCCAACAATTCATCTAGATGCATAAAAATGAGCAATATATCAACAATATTCTTTGTGCTCTTTTGTGTTTTTGTTTAGGTGCCCAGAGGACAAAAGGAGAGCTGCATTGCACACGATTAGACCCCACGTCATGTTTGATACAGACAGATTCTCTCCTGCTCAGAGGCTAGAGAAGATAGATGCTCTATGATGAGAAGCTACTGGAAAAGCTGGAAAAGTACCTTGCCCCTGCACATATGCACGCCTGCGGGACCCCTGCTATGAGTAACACCTCCAAACCTTTTCATTCTCACTTCAAGATTCAGTAGTTTCAAGTAAGAATTCAAGTCACAGAGGCATTTGTGGCGGCGCACGGATTCCAAGTGATTTAAGTGGTGTGAAAAGGCTCTATATTCGTCTCACGCTGGGGTTTTTGCATTGTGCGTTCCCATTTTACAGCCGCACCTTAGAGACAGTGAAAGCATCAGGAATTATTTAAGTCTGGAGTCAGATTCACAGGCACAATGCAGTCAGATGACCTCTTCATTCGCAAGTTCCGCCGCCAAAACATGCGCCCCCCCATTGCGACTGTGAACTTTGACCCTAAGAGGGATGCGGGCGTGGTGGAGTGGCCCCCCAGGAGAGAAGGCAACGGGACAGAAGCAGACAGTCTTACCCCAAGTAGGGTGGGGTTAAACCTGAGAGCTGCGGGCCGAGGACACATCATGCAGAGGAGCAACAGCGATGTGACGTTAGGAGACTTGGACTCATCCGGGAAGGCGGGGGGCAAAGCAGTGCGCGTGGAGAAGGTGGGTGCAGGGGCGCAGGGGGATTCAGGTTTGCTGCACAGGGAGTACGGCAGTTTGTCTTCTCTGGAGAGACAGACACAGACGCCAGAGCCCCACACAGAGGAGCAGGGCCCGCTCAGTCCAAACGAGCTGCGCTTTAAAGACCCCTTCCTGCTTTTAGGGCTCCGTGGCAACCCCCCAGTGCCCGATGGGTTCTTTAAAGGCATCTCTGCTTCAACAGGAGAGTCCCCAAAACCAGCCAAGCCTCCAAAACCAGAAGGTCTCACAAAGAAGACCAAACCCACACCTGTCCCACAACCAGCATCCTGCGACATCGTCGGCGGGGCATGGGTGAGAAACTTTGCTCATTATGACGTTCAGAGCATCCTGTTTGACCTGACAGAAGCAGCCACAAACAGAGACAGCATCGGGCGCAAGAAGAACATCACTTCTGGAGCCTCAGCTGCCTCTCAGCTCAGGCCGCTGTCCCAGGGCACCTCATCCTCTCCGGCTCAGGGCGGTGGCGCTAATGGGGCCAATGTGGATGATCCAGAACAGTCGCTTCTGTTGGATGAAGGGGATGGTAATGACAATGAGCTCCTGTTGAGTTGCCCACATTTCCGTAATGAAACTGGGGGAGAGGAGCAGGTGGGGCTGGGTCGGTCCCAGGGCAGACAGAGGCCATGGTTGAGTCTGAGGACGCCAAACGACGCTGTGTCTGTCTTGGAGGAGCCCAGGGAGAGCAACGTCCAGCAGCAGGGCAAGAGCAACTACTTCATAGAGCACGCAGACCTGGGAGCCCACTATTATCGCAAATATTTCTACATGAAAGGTATGTGCCACAGAGCAGAACACAAACACACACTTTCTAATAAAGAATGACACGTCAATAATTATTGTCCTTCCAAACTGTAAAGATACATTGATGTATGCGTGTTTGGATTTGGAGTAATGAGTGATTGGTTCAAGTGCAGCTCTGTGCTGTATTATTTTTAGTATCTCCAAGCAAAATTAAATAAATACATTTGTTATTTCTCCCTGGCAGAGCATCAAAACTTCTTTGGGATGGATGACCGTCTGGGCCCTGTTGCGATTAGTTTCCGGCGTGAGGAGAAGGAGGGATCTAGTGGAGCTCAGTACAATTACAGAATCATCTTTCGAACCACAGAGGTAAATGTGACGGCCAAAGGCAGACTGTTTCACTGCCTGTTAATGGTTGGTGAAGGTGTTGAGTAAATATCCCTCTTTCCAGATGAAAACACTGCGAGGCTCTATCCTGGAGGAGTCGGTGCCCTCTGCTGCGCGGCACACCACCCCCAGAGGTTTATCCCCCAAAAGACTGCTGGAGTTCATCATGCCTGAACTCAACCTGCACTGTCTGCGCCTTGCCTCCAACTCGCCCAAAGTCAGGGACACACTGGTCAAACTCGACGAACAAGGGGTCAGTGAATATAAACATTACTGGCAGGCTTTACTGAGGTCTATAATCTCCTGGGCTGTCCAGTTAAAATATCTACACTACTCCTGTCAAGGTTACATGCAGTATTAAATAAATAAATCCTATATAAAGAGATTTATATGATTCCCTTTTTCCATCCTCCGTAGCTGAATTTCCAGCGCAAAGTCGGCATCATGTACTGCAGATCGGGGCAGAGCTCAGAAGAAGACATGTACAACAATGAGAGTTCAGGGCCAGCGTTCGAGGAGTTCCTGGACCTGCTGGGGGAGCGGGTGCGGCTCAAAGGCTGGGAGAAATACCGCGCTCAGCTGGACAACAAGAGTGAGCTCAAAACACTTGCACACCCATCACTGGGCTCTGTCTCACCTTGTCACAAATATCCGAAGGGCATCAGTGCACCAAAGATAACTGGCTATCTTTCTGCATGTAATCTGAGTAATGCCTGCAAAATAGCATAGTCACTGCTGATAATCTGCCAGCTCTTTACCCTTCAGCAGACCAGGAAATAGGACAGAAGGAGATGGTAAATTATGTGTTTTTATGTCCTTTTCAGCTGATTCAACCGGAACGCACTCACTCTACACACGATACCAGGACTACGAGATTATGTTCCATGTGTCCACCATGCTGCCCTACACTTCTAATAACACACAACAGGTAAAGCCATGTGCAGTGAAGCCAAAGTTTGTGATTTTTCTCCAGATTAAACTCAAAAAATGACCTTCACGATTATACTATAATTATGAAAAAGATTGAGGAAAATGTTCTTGATGAAATATTCATGTTTAAATTTACAGAAAGGACTTGTAAATGTACTGAAGTAAGTGTATCACATGCACGATGTAACATTTCCATTCACCCATGAAAATCTTTTTATTGTTGAGCTGCTTTCATACGTTCATAATTATTTTAGTGAGCTGTCTCTATTTTTAATCCCTTGTTCTATTCTTGTTATAGTTTAAATTTGTCTCATATTGAGTGACTGTTTTATTTTCAGCTGCTGAGGAAGAGGCACATCGGGAACGACATTGTGACAATCGTGTTCCAGGAGCCCGGCGCTTTGCCCTTCACCCCTAAATCCATCCGCTCCCATTTTCAGCATGTCTTCATCATAGTCCAGGTCCACGAGCCCGGCACAGAAAACACCCACTACAGGTCAGCACAATAAATCATGATTTATGTACCTAAAATAGAAATTAATTTTTTAAAAATACCTCAAAATACAAAAACTGCATATTCTATTTATTCCACTGCAACATTGGTACTTCAACAACAATAACAGTATTTAACATTGACTGACTGAAACTCTATGTGTTTAGGTTTATTTCAGAAATGACAATTGTGATAGTGAATCCCATGACTGAGCTGTTTGGTGGCTGATCAGTAATTCTACATAAATTGCATATTTGTACCAGTTTCCTTTACTTAATCTACTCCAGTGGGAGTTGCAAAAAATACAATTTCATTGTCACATTGATTCATCTATAGATTGTATGTTGCATATACAAATCTTGCTCCAAAGCATGTATTGATGCTGTAACATGTTTTATGTGGACTGTGGAAGTTTCTAATTCTGGTCACTACTTGTATACACTGAAAACAAGACAGAGACAGATTGAATGCAGCGGCTGAACTCACTTTCTCGTTCTCATTTCTCTTTTGCCTGTTCTGTTCAGGGTGGCTGTGACACGTTCTAAAGACATGCCATTATTTGGCCCGCTGTTCCCCAAAGGCGCACGCTTCCCCCGATCCTCCGCCTTCAGAGACTTCCTCTTGGCAAAGGCAGTGAACGCCGAAAACGCAGCAGAGAAGTCGGAGAAGTTTAGATCCATGGCCACCAGGACACGACAAGAATACCTCAAAGATCTGGCAGAAAATTATGTCACCACCACACCTATTGATTCATCGACTAAGTTTCCTTTGCTTTCTCTTGGAGGAAAACGAAAAGACAAACAAAAAGGCGCTAAAGGGGCAGAGTTACATAGCGCTGGGGCTCTTGTCTGGGCAGTGATGGTCAGCAATGGAGACGAAGGAGAGGCTGAGGAACATAGGCTGCCCTGTCTCCTGGGAGTGTCTGCGGAGTCAGTGGTTCTCATTGAAAGGTGCACAAGAAGAGTGGTGTTCAACTGCTCCTGTCGGGACGTGATCGGCTGGAAAGCAGTGACTGAGGTCAAAGATGGGGGGCCGAGTTTGGATATCTTCTACGAGCGAGGGGAGTCGGTGTCCATGAGTGTCCCGGAGGCACAGGTGGAGGACATAAAGGAGGTGGTGCAGAGACTGGAGGTGAGTAAACATGGCCTGGTGAATAAAACACAATGCCGTAAAGCTGATGCAACATTTTGTTTTTGCTGGGATGATTTGATTTAGCCTTTGTGCAATATTAGATTGCAGACACATTAGCAGAGTTGGTGGCACTCCAATCTCTTAAATAATTATTGTTTGGAGGAGCACAGCAATCATTCTTTCATATTGAACTTTATCTCACAGGGCCCATTCTTACTTTATTACAATAATGAAGCTGTAGCTCATCTGGAACTTTGAACACTAATAATTTTAGTTATGTGTATTTTCATTTACTAAAACCTTCATATTATGAGTTCATACAATACTATATGAGTTAGAAATGTAAATATTTGAATATTGTAATTTTTCCATATAATTTACTTATTGTAAGAACATTTTGGAATTTTAAATGAATCTCCTTAGAGAATAGGTCTGCTGTGTATTTCTTTATCTCCCTTAGACTCAGCCAAATACATTCCCACCTTTCTAAACCAATCTCCTCCTCAGCTGGTGACCTGTGGTTGTGAGGCGCTCGAGGTCACCCCCCTGCGTGATGGCGTAGGTCAACCCGGTTTCCTGATGAACGAGGAGGGCTTTGTCACGGAGCTGCAGCGCTTCTGTTATGCGGAGAGCGGAGGCCTGCAGCTGTGGGCTCGTGTGGTCCGTCTGTGCGGCCACTCTTTGGTTTATCTGACCCCCGAGGAGAGGACCAGGCTGCTCCGGACCGCGCACAAAATCCACATCACCGTTATCCCACCGGACGAGAATGGAAAGCCTCGCAGGTAGGCTGGGCTGGAGATAATGTCAAGACAAGCTTTTAAAAGACCCCTTTTTAGCACTAGCCCTCAGATTAGTAAGAGTGAAATTAAGCATTTATTGGTTATGAAATAGATCTATCTATAGATCTATATATATTTTAAGCATTTATTTTGAAATAAAGACGATGACAATTTCAGTGGCAATCTTTTCCCAATAAATTCTCTTCACTAAAATACTTTTCCAGCAAACACAAGCCCAGTTAAAGGAATATTTAATTAAAATACTTAAATACTGTAAATCGATTCTATGCATTTTTCTGCATATCTTTTCATGTCTCTGGTAAAATATGTGCACCAGTGCAAATCTTTCCTTTGTGTTTTTATGTGTAGAAGTTTCTCAGAGCTCTATCAGAAGGCCATCATGGACGCCGAGTGTAAAACTGGAGAGAGTCAGTCTGGAGAGGCCTGGGTGCTGGACGAGAGGGAGGAGGCAGAGGATGAGGACAGGGTCATCCAAATGGAAATCACTGAGATTGATGCAGGAAATACAATTGAGCAGCCCAGCGACAAAACACACAGTGAAAAAAGTGAAGGATCGCTCCTCATACCGCCCAGTTTACCTTTGCTGCGGGCGACATCTCTGCAGGACCCACCAGCCAATCAGAGTCATGACGAGTCCTCCTCACAGCTCACACGCAGCTTCTCCTTGGAGCGACAGCCCTCCTTCAAAGACACAAGTGATGGGTACAATTTTTATTTTTTCTATGTATCTGAATTAAATGTCAGTGTTATGTCGAGAGCGTAGTTGATTATGTCTTGTTTTCAAGTCTTGCTTTGATGGGCTACAATATACATTACCACAAAAGAAGATTATTGCATTTTATTGTATGCACAGTGACTTAAATACTCTCCAAGTAAAAGTAAAAATGTTGATGATTTACAAAGCCTTTTCCACCACATACACATTGAAATGTTTTTCACTTTGCAGTGATGAGTACGACTACGACCCTTTGAAGATGGACCATCACATCTATGAGAACGTGGGAGAGCTGAGAGATGCGACTCCTGATCTGATCCTGGCCGTCAAACCTAAAGTCCCACTGGAGGAGGAGCAGGTGACAGCTTGCATAGTACAATTTCCTCCAATCAGTTTGTGCTTTCTTGTTTACAGTTGTTTGTTCCCTTGTTTTGTCTTCAGTTCCTGGGCACTGCTTTTGGAGATGACAAAGCCTCTGCCAGTGACGGTTCTCTCACTCGGATGTCTTGTATTGACCGAGCCGAAAGAAATTCACGAGCCTTGAGTCTTCACAACTCCATCACAAAAAGTAAGCACCAAAATATAAACCCTTTAAAATATTGTAAACTAATGCATTCTAAATTCTGGAATGGGGACAAAAGGGAAGTGGAACATGATGTGATTTCAATGGAGAATCTATGTTTAACTTCAGAATATCAGGAAATTAAGGTGGTTTTGGCAAATGAAAACCACTCAGAAACATGTGAGTGGTATCAGAGATGGTTAGCTTTTGATGGAGGCAAAATCAGGTTTTTATGTTTCACTGGACAAATACTTACTTTTTATCTACAGTATATTACATACATACCACAAATTATACATTTTGGGAACCAATTTTTTATTTTGCAGGCTAGAAAATACTATTGTTTCATCATTTGTAATAGAAAAGCATTCCTCCCCTGGAAATACAAAATGGTAGCCTATTTTTGTCCTAGATACATAAATTTTGTACCAATTAGATCTAATGTCAGTTTATCATTGAAAATATATTGTGGTTTCATTCCTTCATCCTCGAGTCGCCTCCATTCTGGAATTTTAAATATTCAATTGACATTTTAACATTGACGTTTTAAAAACAACACATTGGTAGTAATATTTTGCCTTTGACTTTTTTCTTTCTGGGATCAATGTCAATACATTTTTTATTCCATCGTTTTTTAAGCATTTAACGATACTGGTACTGAAATCAGAAATAGTGGTTTATAACCCTTTTTGACACAATTCTTGAAAAATATGAGTATATTTATGATTATACTGAGTGCACTAGTCAAGCAAACAGTACCCAAACCCTATATAACCCTAATGGACAGCCAACAAACGTCCTATCACACTACAGCTGACTCCTCTGTTGTGATGTTGACTTGACACAATTACACATGTTTGCAGATCACCTCAGCTCAATGTAACCTCAAAATTCCTCTTTTCCCATCTTTGTGCTCTAAACCTCTGCTCATTATCCCTGGTGCTTCCCCTTTGTCCTCTTCTTTTATGTTCACTGCCCCTGTCCCACTAATCTAATATGAGCCCTGCTCCACTGCCACCCCCTGCCAGCGCCCAGATAAAAGCAGGACAGATGGGAGGTGGGAGGGGTGGAGTTAGGCAGCCCCAAATTAAGGAACCCCTCTTTCACCATCTGCTTCTCCTCTGCTGGGACTGTACCAACCTCATCATTTAACCACCTCATGCGCAAACAAAACTCATGTTTGCGTTGGATTTATAGAGTTGTGCTACATTTACCCTTTGTTTGGTGCATGCATAAAGCTTTAATTAGTAAATGTATTGATATGATAATTTATAAATGTAGTTATAATGTTTTAATATATTATTACTGTGATTATATTATATGCATGTATATTATATGTATATACATTTTGATAGTTTTGTTATTTTTGTAATAAAATTTCATCGGACTGCGTTGGAACGCATTCAAGCCTTGTACAAAATACACTATGCACTGATTAATCCATAGTGGTCCGCATAATCTGCAATATAATGCTTTGATTAGCTCTGAGTGTATTTAAAGGTAAAGCAGCACTGCCATCTTGTGGAGACTTGCTGTCACTGTCACTCTGCCGAGCAGCCGGGGCCACATTGTTCCACTGCAGTTATATGCAGTTTTGTCATTGGATGGTTGAATTTGTCTGGTAATGATCATAAACATCTCGTCTTCTCTTGCAGTCCTCTCAGAGACAACAGACTCCACGGAAGAGGAGTGGCAGTCCATCGCAGATCTGGCCACAGCCTGCCGCAGCATTCTAGAGGCTCTGTCACGAGAGGGTGAACAACTGCAACACTTTTTACATGCCACATTTAATCAGTTTGTATATAATTTGTGTCTTTTTTACAGATCGTAAAGGTAGTGATTCATCACTGTCAGGTGATCAAGCAGATGGGAAACAAAGAGACTTAAAGTAAGTGGCTTGTAGCTATCACAATGTGGATACCTGTACAGGAGGTGTCTGCATGCACGCTGCTCCAGAAGTCACAGTATAGAGTATTACAGGACCAAGATATGGCTGTTCTGAGCTCTTGAGCCTGTCAATGTGAGGGACGGCCTGACCAATCAAGGAAATTGCATTTGTGATTTGTTCCACCTAAACATTAGAGTGCAGGAGTCTAGCTTTATGTAAATGTATTTTGCATCCTCAAATGGAAAGTCGGCCTTTAGTAAGTGTTTTTTTGTTGCAGTGACTCTCCGGGCCACCTGGAGGAGAAAGTGTCGCAGCTTGAGTCCATGCTGAAGAAGCTGCAGGACGACCTGCAAAAGGTGCTCTAAATTTCGTGAACACTTTTTTATTGTAATATTTATTTTTAACTCCAGTCAGATCAGAGAGAAATAGTGTAAATTGTTCATATTCTCTCCTGGCATTTGTAAATATGATATAAATATGACAATACTGTACATTGAGTCTAAATGTATTTAAATGTGAAACTACTGTCATGTTGATAAATCTCACTCCTGCATTAATGTTTTCTTTTGAGGACATATGCGACTACATTCAGTAATCCGTTCAGAATTTGCATACTTCATTACTGTGCCTTATGCCTCCAGAAAACAATAACAGGAACTATGCAACACTATACAAATGTCCATGATTCACCCCCATACACTCATCATGTTTATCAATCTACTGAATGTGTAGTGGCAGCCTATTGATCTCAGCATCCATTCAAGTGAAACCTTATTTGTATGTGAAGTTAAGTGTGGATGTCAAATGCACTTGTGAAGCTGGCTAATACCATTATTTTTATCACAATAATTATTGTCACTAATAAACCCAGGAGACTTGTGCACTGGTTGTGGGTTATTTCCTCACTACACTGTTGTCCGTGTGTTTCTTCACCTCTGGAGCTCTGTCACTGCCCGTATCCTGCTACAGCCTTCTGAGAGACAGCTGTTGTTTTGTGCGTGTGTGTTGCAGGAGAAGGAGGACAAGGCTGTGCTGCAGGCCGAGGTGCAGAGCCTCAGGCAGAACAACCAGCGGCTGCAGGAGGAGTCTCAGAGCACAGTGGCCCGCCTCATCAAAGTCACCGAGCTACTGTGCAACGTCAACAAGCCCTGTTAGCCACTCTTAGCCCACATACACTAATCAGAAACATGCAAAACAACAGCGCTCTCCACACAGACAGACTGTGTGTAGATGGTTTGAAAAAATCCTCAGTGTGTTCTTTTAATACTCTGAAACCAGACCCGCCTGTGGGCGGGAAGTATGCAAATCTGTTTAAAAGACATTGAGACATTATGACCTTCATGGACTGACCACTGTGCAGCTGTGCGCTGCGGTATGCTCTGTCCGAGTGCTTCTCTTAGTAAGTGTGTACGAGTGAATGTGCATCTCATACTGTAACTGCTTCAAATACTTGACAAGCTATTCTCATTAGCACTTGCAGAAAATGTGGTAATTAAGACACTGTACAGCATGTGTGGTGGTGTCTTTTGAAATGACCAAAAGTGTATATAGACAGTATATACTGTAAATGTGAGAAAATATATGTGAAGAGTACATAGTGTTGGTATCTTCTGCAATGGGACTTGAATTTAAGACAAAGTATGTGGCCTGTAGGCCGTCTTGTGAGGATGTAATGATGCAATGATGCTGTTCTTTTCTTCAGAGTGAGCTCTGGTACAGATCTCTGCCCTGTGTGTGTTGAAGAATAGCTACTATATTTAATAACTGGACTTCAAGGGAGAAATGTAAAGAAAAAAAAAAGGGGGTTGTGACTGGGTGCATGCTTTTATCCAGCAGTTTGGACAATTATTTAGAGATAAGGAAGAGGGTTATACCTCTCCTGCTGGCACAGATGATAGCAGGATCGCCTGTAGCTGTTTCTCTTTAACCTCACTATTGTAGCAGCCATACTGTAGAGATCTGCTGGCCTGAACCACAAACATGCCACTAGGCAGCTTTTCCTTCAGCTGGCACATAGCTTTAGGTGTTTTAAGTTCAACACCTGGGACTGATAGTGAAATTCAGATTATTTATTTAGTTCAATGTTTGGCGAGTGTCTCTAGTGATGTGAGTGGTAGCACTGAGGGCAAATCTCTTACCACCTCATGATGTGTGTTGTTGTGTGTCATATCTGCACTTTTTGTAAAGGCTGGACTGACTTTTTGTTGAACTTATATTTAGGATCGTCCAGGTAACTGCGTAAATACAGCAAGGTGGCTTGTCTTACCTTTACACCACCTTACCTCACCTTTTCTGTGTCCAACTTAGAGGTGTTTTATTATCAGTGCCAACAAAAACAAAAAAAGACTCAAAAGTCCTGGCAGCTTTTTGTGAATTGAACTGACTCTGACAAAGGGATGCCAAAACCTTGTGTAAAAAAAAAAGAATATTTAAGGGTCACTGTGAATACTTGGTACCAGCATAATGAGATATATCAGATTAATTTATCAATCTATTTGTGTGTTGAAGTATGTATAGCTAGACTGGCAGGATGCATATACAGACCAAGAAGTGTTCTGGCTCCAAAATTTTAAATGGTGCATAAGACGAGCCGTTTAACTTTGTCTCCTGTATAGTAATTTAGATTGTATTAGGCTGGTCAAAGCATGAGAATGTGCCAAGCAACTTCAAGGCTCTCTATGTATGTGTACGTGTGTGTGTGTGTGTGTGTGTGAGTGTGTGTGTGTGTGTGTGTGTGTGTGTGCGTGTGTGTATGTGTGTGCATGTGTGTGCATGTGTGCTTGTGTGTGCAGGTGTGAGTGTGTGCTTGTGTGCATGTGTGAGTGTGTGTGTGAGAGTGCACGTATGTAAAAATTTTACTCATGTATCATGCAAATATGGATTCTCTAGTGAGGGAAGCGATGTGAATCAGGTGTGACAAGTTTTTATTTAGTTTATTTTTTTCCATGACCCAAATGGCAAAATGTATCCTGTGTAAAAACAGTCTTAACACCATTAGGTACGCCTTAAAAAGTGCATCTGATCAGCATAGACTACAGTATTATTATGGTTATACATTACTGTGCCTACCTGAAGATGTAATGTACGGTATGTTACTTTGCTTAGTGAGCTCGTTTTTTTTGTCTTTGTTTGCACTTAACTTGGTTTTGTGGCACATAATAAGTATTCCTTGGTCTCCCAACTTCCACAATGTGAGGGAAAGTGATCGGATGAACAAATATGAATAATAATATTGATGATAAAAAATAGATGAGTTGTGTCAGTCTGTATGGTTTGAGTGTGTTTAATGAAAAAGAAAAAGAATAAATCATACAACATCCATCTATCCATCTATCTTCTTCCGCTTATCCGGGGCCGGGTCGCGGGGGCAGCAGTCTAAGCAGGGATTCCCAGACTTCCTTATCCCCAGACACACTTCCTCCAACTCCTCCGGGGGGATCCCGAGGCGTTCCCAGGCCAGCCGAGAGACATAGTCCCTCCAGCATGTCCTGGGTCTTCCCCGGGGCCTCCGAGTTCCTCCCGCGTGACTGAGCTCCTCACCCTATCTCAAAGGGAGCGCCCAACCACCCTGCGAAGGAAACTCATTAATTCGACGGTAGTATCTTGTCCTTTCGGTCATTACCCAAAGCTCAAGACTCAGCTCCTTCTTCAACCACAAACGATGGTCCGATGCAGCGACCGCATCACTGCAGACGCTGCACCGATCCTCCTGTCTATCTCACACTCCATCCTTCCCTCACTGGTGAACAAGAGTGATACTTGAACTCCTCCACTTGGGTCAAGGACTCCCCACCCGGAGAGGGCAAGCCACCTTTTTCCGGTTGAGAACCATGGCCTCGGATTCAGATCTGATTCTCATCCCGGCTGCTTCACACTGTCGCAAACCGTCCCAGAGCATGTTGCAGGTCCAGGCTTGATGGAGCCATCAGGACAACATCAGTCTGCAAACAGCAGAGATGAGATCCTGTGGTCCCCAAACCAGACCCCCTCCGACCCCTGACTGCGCTTAGAAATTCTGTACATAAAAACAATGAACAGAACCGGTGACAAAGGGCAGCCCTGGTGGAGTCCAACACAGCACTGGGAACAGGTCTGACTTACTGCCGGCAATGCGAACACAGCTCCTGCTCCGGTCATACAGCGACCGGACCCGCCATACTCCTGGAGCACCCCCCAAAGGACACCCCGTGGGAAACGGTCGAAAGCCTTCTCGCAGATCCACAAAGCACATGTGGACTGGTTGGGCAAACTCCCATGAACCCTCGCGAGCACCCGATGGAGAGTATAAGAGCTGGTCCATGTTCCAACGACCAGGACGAAAACCACTCTGCTCCTCCTGGATCTGAGGTTCGATTATCGGTCAGATCGGTCCGGATTCGGTCGGATAGACCTTACCGGGGAGGCTGAGGAGTGTGATTCCTCTGTAGTTGGAACACACCCTCCGGTCCCCCTTACTTGAACAGAGGGCCCACCACCCCAGTCTGCCAGTCCACACTGTCCCCGACCAGCCACGCGATTGGTGCAGAGGGCGTGTCAGCCAAGACAGTCCTACAACATCCAGAGACTTTAGGTACTCAGGGCATGTCTCATCCACCCCCGGAGCTCTGCCACAGAGGAGTTTGCTCCAAACAACCTCAGTGACTTCGGGCTTGGGTGATGGATGGGTCAGCCTCCAAGTCCACAGTCTCTGCTTCCTCTTCGGAAGATCGTGACAGTGGGATTTAGGAGGTCCTCAAAGTATTCCTTCCACTGCCCGACGACATCCCAAGTCGAGGTCAGAAGATCTCCACCTGCACCGTTAACGGTGTTGGTGAAGCACTGCTTCCCCCTCCTGAGGCGCCGGACAGTTTGCCAGAATTTCTTTGGGGCCGACCGATAGTCCCTCCACCCTTGGCCTCACCGAAACTCCTCCCAGCCCCGGGTTTTTGCCTCTGTGACAGCACAAGCTGCGGCACGCCTGGCCGATACCCGTCAACGGCCTCAGGAGTCCCACAAGCCAAAGAGGCCTGATAGACCTCCTTCTTCCACCTGACATCATACAACATTTGCGACATAAATACAACATTTAAAGGTTCACTACGTAATCTTTCAGGAAGTTTGTCTCCTTGTAGAGATTATTGCTTAGCTTGAGATGTTAGAGCAGTATTAGTGTTGGGACTCACACGGTCCCTCACGATACAATACACAATACTCACAAAACATCCCTACACAATATGGCATTTAACTTATCCGTCTTGTATTTACAGCTATTTTTATTGATCAAAAATACATTGTGAGCGGTGTCGCCTCTCCGTAGACCTTACCTATAATGTGGCCTAATGGCTGTCTCCATGGAGATAAGTTAAATTGAATATTGTGGAATATTCCAGGAAAAGCAATAACATCTCGAAAGAGACAAGCAGGTGGCTTTTCCTCCAGAATAAAAATTACAAAAATTATATCGCACCTTAAAGTATTTTGTGCAAAAATGAAACCTGAATACATTTCTATATCTTAGAGTACAAGCACTGCGTCATGGTGTTGCCTCTCAAGGGTGAACTGACGCAGAGCTTCTCTTGATAAAACTCCAAGACTTTTTCCAAAGACATCATAATAACACCTCCCAGGACTGTGTGTCTGAAAGCTCTTTGTAAACACGGCACAGAAAAGCTTCATCTCCACGGCTTTGACAATAGGAGGAGAGTTGGAGGATCAGTGCCCTGTTCCATGTCTGTTATTTGGGCTCTGGAGCTCTCCGTCACAAACACAGGACCCATAGTGTAAATACATGCAGTTTGTTCATTTGTCATGATGTGCGGCATGGGTTTACCAGATGAATTACGTGTCACACCAGCATTGCAGAGCTGGCCTGGCACCCAAGAGAAGCTGCTGTTTTACACTTCACTGATGTACTATATGTTTAAAAAAAAAAAATCCTATAGGCTGCTCTGGTTGTTCCGGTGTTATGACACTCTTATGTTCACATTTCTCAAAAATGATTCTAACCTGTCCAATAGCCTATTCCATGAACAGTTGGTATTTATTATCCTTTTTGACTGGTAGTTCACACCTCTCAAAACAAGCATTCGTTTACTGTTTGCTGTAAATGAAAAAAAGATTTTTTTCCCCTTCATTGTTGACGTAAAAGAAATTGAAAAGCCTATATGATACATATAGATATATCACACAAATAAAGTTATGTCATGTAGCAAATATTGGACAAGGATCATAGTCAGCTGTCCACTTGTTTGTTTGCGTACAATAGTAACACTCCTTTCTATAATACACGTTTGAGGGGGCTGTTCTCTGTGAGTGGGGCTCACAGGAGTAGGCAAGCTTCAAAATCTGCTCCTGCAGAGCTGCCTGCAGGAGATGGACACAAGAAAAGCAACAGCTGCAAGGCATCACGTTGAATATTATATGTCTTTAGCTTGGATAACTTTATTATTATGCATACATTATTATGCGTTTTCACATTTTAGCCTGTAACTGTATTTAGCATGTTATTATTATTATTTGTTTATTTGGTCGGGACAGTGCATGTAATGAACATACATGATATACATGCTGAAAACACGCCAGATTGTAGCCATGGGCAAATTTTCATCAGGTCCACATTCACTCTCACAAACATACTCTTTCATACACTAGCTTAGACCAAGAGATCCACGACTTGGACAATGGACGTAAGGTGGGCTAAGTGTCTTGCGTGTCGCGGTAGCAACAGTGTGTGTCACCGCCCCCCTGTGGCACCTGGCATTCCCATCCAAGTAGAAACCATCCCTGCTTAGCTTATATGGCCTGGTAAATAAATAATAGGCCAAAATAGCCTAATGATTAGGCTATTTTGGCCTATTATTTATTTGCCATTATTACTACATTACATTAGGCCCTAATACGTATTAGGTCCCTAAATATAATGTAGTAGTAAATAATAATAATAATAATAATAATAATAATAATAAATAATAATAAATAATAATAATAATATAATAAAGCCTAGTAGCCTATCTGGATATCGATGTGATAATAAATAATAATAAAATAATATAATATAAATAATAATAATTTAATTAATAATAAATAATAATAAAGGCCAAAGTGCCAACAGGAAGACATATTAGGATAGTGTTTACAGGTGCAAATGGGGGCAACTGTTGCCTCATTAAAGGTGCTGTGTGACGTCACGGAGGGTCCTGGGTCCTTGCTGTACAGGTGGTAGTCACGTGTTTGTCGCCTCCTGCTGGTGATGATTGGTGCACAAGTGGAGGAGAGCGGCGGCGAGGCGCACGAGAGCGAGGATCTCCTCCAGTGTCGGCTCTCACAGGTTTCTCCGCTGACCTTTTGGACCGCGCTTATGAAGAATGACCGGAGGCAGCTCTGCGTCTCAACCCGCTTCACATGACTTGGACCCGGGGAAGATACGCCCTGAACAGCAATAGATCTCAGCGGAACTACCGGACTGTCTTCGCTAAGGTTTTGACACAACTTGGCATAGAACATAGTCGCTGTTGCTGGAGGCATTAGTGGTGGTTTGATATTTTGAGCAAAGTTGTGTTTTAAGGGAAAGTAACAAACAAGCGCGAGAAAGCGAGTAGCAGATGTTTTTGGAGAATATGTGGCTGACGGAGACATGAGGGCGGTTGCAGCGAGGCACCGAGGGCCCTTTCAGCGCGCGTGCTGCGGCGGAGTCGGGCTGCTTGCCGTTATTTGGCTCGTACAGCTCCAGGTGCTGCAGGGGCCAGGTGAGAGCTCACCATCTCACTCTTACATCAACACTATATAAGATGTAAACAGTTTTTTCAATAGGCCTACATATTTAAGGCGCGTATTTACAATACATATATTCATCTACAATTATTTGAGGTGTGAGTTGCAGCGCTGATGAAAAATGTGAAATTAACCCGCACTTACACAGTAATATCAAAAACATCATATAATGCTGGACTCAGTGGGTTGGTCAGCTTAATTCTAGCAGGCTCCAATGTTCTGTTGTTTATAATTTTATGTGGATAACAACTAATATTAACTTTGGAAACCATTCCCAGCCTGGGGGTCGGGATCCTCAGGGGCTCGTTGAGAAGTGTGAATTTTAATGAAGGAATGGGATATTAATACCCTCTGTAAAGTATTTTATAATCATTACTGTTCCATAACATCTTTATAAAGAAAAAAAAGAAAGAAAAAATCTTTAAAGACAGTAGCCTCCCAAGAAGGAAATCACGGGTTCGATTCCTGGGCGAACATTACATCACATGATTTCTCTGGGTGGAGTCTGCATGTCCTCCCCGTGTTACCGTGGGTTCTCCCCAGGTTCTCCGGCTTCCTCCCACCGTCCAAAGACATGCCTGTGTTAGGTAAATTGGCAACAAGTAAATTGGCCCAAGTGAATGAGTGTGAGAGTGAATGTGTGTCTATGTCTCTGTGTTAACCCTGCGACGAGTTGGCCACTGTCCAGGGTGTACCCCGCCTAAGGCCCAAAGGCACTGGGATAGGCTCCAGTCACCCGCGACCCCTAACGGGAACAAGCGGTAGAAAATGAATTAATTAATGAATTGTCCACAATGGATCCTTGAGTCTCAGAATCATCCTTCACTGTCAGATTACTCTTTTATCTACTACTGTATGTTGTTTGTTGGATAATATGAACACACTTATTGTCATAGTTTACCATAGTGTTTTAGTCATCTGTAGACATCTTAATGAGAGCCTCAGCAGTGGCGTGGTATCTGTCCTGAGCTGATTATCCTGCCCTCACCTCTGTCGATGGGTCACACACTTCCTCTTTGACTCATTTGTAGGATACATCTGCTCTTTTGTCATTATCGCACAGAGAAGAGTGAAGAGTGACATTTGATTTCTTTCCACTTCAGTTCACACCGTTTTTAATTATACTAACACTTCAAATTGTGTGAGCGTGGGCCAAGGCTGTAAAGGTCAGACTCTCACAGAAGATTACTTCTACTGCTACTTTTATCTCAGTATGTCTTCTACGATACAAGGGTATCATTTGTTGTTATTAATCTTACATAACATCCTGGTTTCACACTGCACATGCACATATTTTGTGATGCAGCAGCCACTACCTTGACTTCTATAAACAGTCTTGTTCTAAGAATATATCATGTGCTGAATCCCAACTTCCACTAAATTAATTAGATAATTGTGCACTAACCGTGTGTCTGGTAAATAAAAAAAGAAAGAAAGGAAATTGGCCTATAGGGCTTTGCATTAATAGGTCAGATAAATGGCAATATTTGGTGTCAGAAGTTTGAAATACATAGCTAAAATAGCTGTGTGGCTTATGTGGGGTTCACATATACAATTGTAATGACAACCCAAACAGAACAAAAGGCTGCATTGAACTCTTTTCCTAAATGATAAAGTAATGGCTCATGTTACAGGAGCGACCTGCATGGCCCCCATGGAGGCGTCTACAATTTGCACCCAAAAGGGCCGGTTTGTCCAGTCAATGAGACACAATCTAATGACATTTCCTAAACTCTCCTTAAGAGAGACATTCCCCGAACTGTTATCAGCTGTTTCTTTAAATAGCCTCGGAAAAGGCTCTGTCCATTTGAAGGAATCTAAATATTTTTGCTGACTCATGACAAGGGCTTTTTCACATCGCTGTGTTTCTAAAAATGTTTTAAACAGTTGTCAGGTGTGGGGCCAGTTGACAGTGAGCAGTACAGACACAGTCCATGCGCTCGGCCGATGTGTCGCAGATAAATACAGACTTAAGTTATTTACACGCTCTGCTCATTTACAACCTGTGGTGCGTGGAGACGATTAAGATATTTCCACACAAACACTGTCAGCTCTGGACCTGTCCTGTGTTTTACCTCCGGGGCAACCTGAGTCTGCAGTGTAGAAGGAAACATGTTTTTATCTATTTTAGTACTCTTGGTTGAGCATGTTCCATGAAAAGAACTGGTCTTACACAAAATCAGCAGCTTGTTTGTCTGACAGCCCATGATGAGTTATCTGATTGCAACAAGTAATATTCTGTAGAACATGACCCTGCTACAACATGTAGTGGTAAAAAAAGCAGGAAGATTTTCTCTTGGTGTAATGAGATGAGTTTGACAGAAGCGCCCGCTCCTAATGTGTCAGAGTGGGCAGAGCCATCTGGGGCAATGGCACATTTGAATATCAGACGCTGCTCTTGATGCAACGACATGAAAGCCACAGCTCGACCACTGCCTTTGCCACACACACTGATTGTGTTGTAAAAGCTACAAAGAGCCTCAACAGCCACAGGCATCAGGCCCACAGAGGGACAGAGGAGCTGGTTAAGACCTCACTGACAGGGGGATGTAGAGGAGTGGGAGAAAAGGGTGGTTGAGTCAACCTGGAAAATTCTTTCATCCACTCTCCTGCCCAAAAAGACCCTTCCCTCTCACACACTAATACCATGAACCCCTTGCTGCATCACAGCTTTCTGGGGAGGCAACTGTTGCAGATGCCTTCAGCTGGCTGCTCCAGTGTTATGACTGAACCTTAAATGCCTTCCTATGCCACAATCCTGACCAGTGGAACTGGACCCAACCCTCTTTCCCTTACCTGACTGGACGACTCCTCACCTGCCTATCCTGGATGAGCCATCCACTTTTCCTTGAGTCTTGAGTGGACTATTTCTTTGTGGGTTTCTTTTTTTCTCGCTGCATTTTTTTTTCACTTTATCCTTGCTGAAAAGGAGAGCCAAAGGATAGAGTATGCTCCATTTGCTAATTTTTCCTGTGAAAAGTTTTTAATCCGCTTGTCTTTTAATAGCCAATGATGGTTTCCAATGATTAACTTTCTGTTGGTTGAATCAATCAATTTTGTAAATATTATTATAATAATAATTATGAAGGTAAGTGCTGTTAAAAAAAAAAAAAAAATAAAAAAATTGGATTGAAATTGAACATTTAGAACCGGTTATAAACACCGTTGCCTCTGCCGACATTTGTTTGGAAAAAAAATTGCCGTTTCAATCCCACATAACCCCAAAAGAAATGAGGAGCAATAAATGAGTAAACAGAAAAAAAACTTGCTTGAAAATGCTTCCGGAGCTAAACAATCAAAGTTGACAAAACGCTCCCACAAGCTAACGCGGCTGTAACCAAAGCTCAAGACTTCAGCTTTCCTTCTTCACCACAACAGTTTCGATGCAGTGCGACCGCATCACTGCGGACGCTGCACCAATCCGCCTGTCTATCTCACCGTTCCATCCTTCCCTCACTCGTGAAAACAAGACCCCGAGATACTTGAACTCCTCCACTTGGTGGTAAGGACTCCCCACCCTATCCGGAGAGGGTAAGCCACCTTTTTGCCGGTTGAGAACAATGGCCTCGGATTTGCAGGTGCTGATTCTCATCCCGGCTGCTTCACACTGTCGCAAACCGTGCCAGTGCATGTTGGGTCAGGTCCAGGTTTGATGGAGCCATCAGGACACAATCGTCTGCAAAACAGCAGAGATGAGATCCCTGTGGTCCCCAAACCGGAAACCTCTCCGAACCCCGCGACTGCGGGCCTAGATTTATTCTGTCCATAAAAACAATGAACAGAACCTGGTGACAACCGGTGACAAAGGGCAGCCCTGGTGGAGTCCAACACACACTGGGAACAGGTCTGACTTACTGCCGGCAATGCGAACACAGCTCCTGCTCCGGTCATACAGGGACCGGACAGCCCTGAGCAAAGGGCCCCGGACCCTGTACTCCCGGAGCACCCCAAAGGACACTCCGAGGGACACGGTCGAAAGCCTTCTCCAGATCCACAAAGCACATGTGGACTGGTTGGGCAAACTCCCATGGGTATTTACAATGGTCCAACATCAACAATTAAACTCAATGGTCACCTGACAGACCCACTGAGGGGTGAGACAGGGCTCGGCTTTGTCCCCCCCTCCTGCCATTGACCCAATATATTAGACAACCAAAAACAATTATTGGTGTTACAATTGATGGGATGCATTATAACCTGGTTCTGCAAGGGTAAGGGGAAATAACAATTGGGGGCTCATTCGGGAACACCCTGTCCAATAAAGCTGTAAATAACTGGTTTGTATTTGGTAAGTTTTTGAATTGACATTTGTTGTTTTACATTTGTACTGGTGTCTTGTTGACTGGGTCGGGGAACATTTTTTTGTTTTGCCTGTGGCTGATAGGTAACCCAAATGTCTGACCTACTTGTGCTCGAGTGTGCTACAGGTGTGGTTGGGAATTGGCCCAATCACCCGTTCACCCTTCCATGTTCTGAGCCTCTCTCGCCCTCCAGTTTCATTGAGTTGTGGCTTGGCCCCTAGGTTGCTTGGCCCCTCTCAGTGAAACATGGTTCAGCCAATTTTGCTGTTTGAGTCTAGACTCACTAACCCTGGCTTCTTTGTTCTGGCCTGTCTTCCACCTCCCAATCAACTGGCATTATGCAAGGATTTATTAAAAATGTTCTTGTAATTTAAGGGGGAGGGTGTTACAGCCCCTGTGCCTCAATTCCGGGCCTGCATGCACCGAAGGACCCAGCCGACGGAGGCTGGTCTTCCGAGCAGCCTCCATGGACCTCAAAGGCCGTGCCAAAAATGGGACAGGCCTAGCCCACAGAGCTGCTCTTGTCACCTAGCAACTATGCTTATGCCACACAAATTACGCACATGGACGTATTAAAAAGAGCATGCACCAAGGATAAAATATTCAGATTTTATAGTTTGTCTCTCCCAAAATTTATGTCTAAAACAAAATATTATGTTTAGTTCTTGTAAAATATAACAACAATGTTCCTGTGATAACTGTCAAAATGAGCTCGACGTTTCAACAAAAGTAATGAAATATGCCCTCTCAATTTCAGAATGGGATTTTATAATGATAAAGGGAATACATGCCTTCGGTGAATGCAGACCCGGAATTGAGACTAATATCATAGATCCATGATTGAGAGGTTTTCTTCTACTCCCAACATGGCTGCAATGGGAGGGCGTGCCTTTGGTTGGAGGGCTTTCCACATCCCAGTTCCTGGTTGGCTTCTGCTGCTTCTACTTCCGTCTGATTGTGAAAAGAGTTAAGTCCCTCAAAAATGTACAGGTCACACAGGCCTAACAAAACAAAGGGCCATAAACAGAATCAAATTGATACATTAAAAGGAGACACATAACAAACAAATAAACAACTGGAGTCTCAAAACACAGAGTTAGTCGCTGCCATCACAGCCCTGACGAACGAGACACACAAACAAATGGCATACTGGCAACAAAGACTAGCAGCCCTGAACAGCTTCAACAGGTGTCCTTAAGTACTGTGATGGGCTGCAGGTGGAGACTCTGGATTGGCCCACCAACCAGACAGAACAGGAAGCAGCAGCCAACCAGGAACTGGGATGTGGAAGGCCCTCCAAACAAAGGCACGCTGCCCCGTTGCAGCCATGTTGTGAAGGGAAAACAACATTTCAAAACACAAGGAGGCCAGGGGCCGTAACAGGATGGAATTGCCTGTCACGCTGATGATGTTCTATTATATTTGACCAAATCAGAAATTTCCATACCTAGTGAGATGCATTTTCCTCAAAATATAGGCCCAATGTCTGAAATTCTCACTAGTCTGGTGAGAGAAGTCTAAGTCAAAAGATTGAAATCAGGAAAATATATGTTTTGCCCAGATTTCTCTATTCCAGACTCTTGCTATTTCCATACAGAAACCGGCTGTTTGATGAATGGAATAAATCAATCCCAAGATTTATATGGCAAGGCAAACAACCTCGTATCTGTTTCAAAACTGTACATTCATCAAAAGAAAAAGGAGGTTGGGGTTAACGTTGCCTGAAAAACTACCTTATTTCTTCTCAAGAAGTTGCTGTACTATTTTGACCCAGAATATGAAGCTCAGTGGAAAAATATTGAGTGTAATGTGATGCTGGAGGTTCTTGTACAGGCCTTGCCTGACAGATGACCAATGGTGTAATTTGGAGGAAATAGAAAATCCCTGGGTGAAGTCAGTGCTCACAACCTGGAGGGAGCTAATCAAAACATAGAAACTAAACATTAAAATCTTAACCTGGTTGGCTTATAATCAAAGTGTCACATCTAACAGGGCAGATCTGAGATTTAAGGTGGATAACAAATTAAATAAAGATTTTCAAAAGTTTGTAACAGATAATAAAATGAAAAGCTTTGATATGTTGAAGAAATACTTTGCCTCGGAGAATAGGTATTATAGGTACAGTATTTACAAATATTTACAAATATTTACAAATATTTACAAAATTCTTATAATCAAGAAATTAAACAAACCAATAAATATCAAAACTATTAACAATTTGTACAGCAACTCTACTAATTATATTAAAAATAAATGGGAAAGAGAGGCTAATTTTATTTTTGACTGATGAAGAATGGGAAAATATATGTATTGTATGTAATTTTGTTGGAAAAGCGTGACATATTTTTTCATAACACCATGTTAAGGAAATTCCAACTGCTGCCAGGAGGCAAACCATTACCAGTTTTTTTGGGACTGTCCTTTTGCTCTGAAATATTGGATTGAGATCAATAAAGCACGATAGACTGTTTTTGACACCACCAGCCTGAAATCACCACCTGATTTCAGAACTATGTACTTTGGCCTCAGGACACCGGCCATGGTCACAGTAAATGGTTACCTCGGGAGCATACTCCTGGCAGCAGCAAAAAAGGCCCATTTAAAAAAAAAAATTGACTAACGTCATTGGTAAATGGTAAAAATGGTCACATTTATATAGCGCTTTTCTACCTTCAAGGCACTCAAAGCGCTTTACATCAAGGAACCAGTCACACATTCACACCAGTGTACGCAGACACTGGACACTGGGGCTGGGGAAGTTAAGTGTCTTGCCCAAGGATACAACGACAGTATTCACATGAGGCAGCTGCGATCGCACCGCCAACCTGTGGGCCAGTGGATCTGACCAGGATGTTAATGTTGGGAGCAGGATTCGAACCGCCTACTGCCGCCTCACAGCTACTGCGGCCTCGCATAGGAACTTCGCCAAATGGAAAAAATTACATTCGTACTTGATTTGAAGATGAACAAATTTGATAGACAGTGGACAAAATGGGACGTTGGTTTTCGTGTATATGTGACTTAGTTTCTTTCTTTTTAATTGTTTTTTTTTTTGTCTACTGGTTTTTATTTCTGTCTTTTGTTCTCTTGCTGATCTTGTTTTGTTTAATTTTGTTCATTTTTATATGAACACATTTATAATATACTTTTATATTAGACATAATAAAAGAAAAAAAAATGAATTGAACATTTAGAAAATATTTCAAAAAAGAAATTGAACCTTGAATTGAAGAATTTAACCAAGTCGAGTTTGTAGTGTACACTTGAGATAAACTTGTACTAACTGGCATATTGGGCCATTTCAGCTGGGAGCCTGAGGGCCAAAATAATTGGTTTAACAGATACAATGTATACAGGCTTAGCTCTGGCACAAGGAGTCTATGGAACAAACTTACCACCATTTTCTCCTGCAGAGGGAGGAGAGAGAGTGGAGCAGCACTGGAGGCGGAGACTGTTGCAGTCAGATGAGAGCCTGAACCAGAGTGCGGAGGAGCCCAGAGCAGGTGACGCACACACACTGTTACAAACATACACTATTACGCACATACACTCTGATATCTATGACACGCACATATGTGTGCCCTGTGCCCTCAGACACTGAACACAAGTGTGTTTATGTGGACCACCAGTAGACACAGGTGCAGCCTGTCCCCTGCAGGTGAAGGGAAAGGTCACAGAGCCCATTCTATCACAGTCCACAGACAAACACAACACAGGTTAGATGTGCTCAAGTTGACGGCCTCTGCTTTGAACCAAAGCTTTGGGCTTGTGTAAAACAAAAAGACTTTTTGCCAACCGACTACCATAAACAGAAGTGTTTCTCTGGTTCTCATGCTGATTAAGTAGCTACACACGCAGCATCCATCAGAACTGACAGCTATATTATTAATATTGCTCAAGGAGCAATAATGTGTCAATAACTTCCCACATCATTTGCACATCATACCATAACTGTATTGTCTGCCACTGCTGTCTTTTGCATATATGTAAATGTATTACAAGTTCTGTAGCTGTGTTAAAAAAAATAATATACATACATACATACATACATACATAAATATATATATATATATATGTATATATATATATATATATGTATATATATATATATATATCTATATATATATATATATATATATATATATATATATATATATATATATATTAGTGGATGTAGGTGCAGTAGGTTTAGTAGGTGCAATAGGTGTAATAGGTGTAATAGGTGCAGTAGGTGTAGTAGGTGCAGTAGGTGTAGTATGTGTAGTAGGCGCAGTATGTGTAGTAGATGGAGTAGGTACAGTAGGTTCAGTAGGTGTAGTAGGTTGTAGTAGGTACAGTAGGTAAGTAGGTGGAGTAGGTGCAGTAGGTGCAGTAGGTTTAGTAGGTGCAGTAGGTGGAGTAGTGCAGTAGGTGCAGTATGTGCAGTAGGTGCAGTCGGTGGAGTAGATGCAGTAGGTGCAGTAGGTGCAGTCGGTGGAGTAGGTGCAGTCGGTGGAGTAGGGTGCAGTAGGTGCAGTGGTGCAGTCGTGGAGTAGATGCAGTAGGTGCAGTAGGTGCAGTCGGTGGAGTAGGTGCAGTAGGTGCTAGTCGTGCAGTAGATGCAGTAGGTGCAGTCGGTGGAGTAGACTGCAGTAGGGTGCAGTAGGTGCAGTGGTGGGTAGGTAGATGGTGCAGTATGTGTAGTAGGTGCAGTAGTGTAGTAGTGAGTATGTGCATATGTGTAATAGGTGGAGTAGAGTTGCCAGTAGGTGCAGTATGTGTAGTAGTGTAGTAGGTGCAGTATGGTGTAAGTAGGTGCAGTATGTGTAGTAGGTGGAGTAGGTGCAGTAGGTTCAGTCGGTGGAGTAGGTGCAGTAGGTGCAGTATGTGTAGTAAGGTGCAGTAATGTGTAGTAGGTGGAGTAGTGTTGCAAGTCAGGCTTCAGTCGGTGGAGTAGGTGCAGTAGGTGGAGTAGGTGCAGTAGGTGCAGTAGGTGCAGTAGGTGCAGTAGGTGCAGTAGGTGCAGTAGGTAGGTGCAGTCGGTGGAGTAGGTGCAGTAGGTGGAGTAGGTGCAGTAGGTGCAGTAGGTGCAGTAGGTGCAGTATGTGTGCAGTATAGGTGCAGTCGGTGGAGTAGGTGCAGTAGGTGAGTAGTAGGTGCAGTAGGTGCAGTAGTAGTCAGTAGGTGCAGTAGGTGCGTAGGTGCAGTAGGTGCAGTACGGCTGCTGACGGTGATTACATAATCTGTGTGATTAAATCCCAGTGCTGGAACTCGGGACATTATCTAGGGATTGGACAGTAACATCAGCCCCCGGCTTCTTCTCTTTTATCCCTTCTCTGCTTAACAAGATGGAGACTCGCCTTCGGCTGACAAGGCCATTGTTGCTAAGCAACTGAATGCTAAATTTTGAAGCCTGATAATTCTGTCTTTCAAGCATTAAAAGTGCCAACCAGCATCTAAAAATAGCGTAGGAGAGAGGCGTGTGCAAATGAGTCCACATGATGTCAGTGAAACGACCCCATGTGACAGACATTGTCAGGTTTATTTTGGAGCAGCGTCTGAGGTCTCGAGACAGAACAGAACGTGTTTCCCAAATATATCATAGTTTTATATATTTTTTCCTTGCACTCAGAGCAGAAAAGCAACATGTTAGAGGTGCTGTGGACACTTGTACAGTTGGCAGATTAGGCTTTAATCTCAGCGGCCAGGGCTGGGTCTCTGTGCTGTGAGCGGCAGTATCGACAGGACACATAGAGTGTAAAGCCTGCTGCTGTTTAATCTGTGCTGCATTCAAAGTGCCTCAAAGGGACGAGAATCAAAGACAAAATGCATAATTTAATTTACATTACACCCTGAATTAAATATTTATTTCTTGATTCCTCATGAAACATTCAGTTTGTACCTGGCCTCAGTGCGTTGTGTGCATCGGCTATGAGTGTGATCCATAAGCACTCGATAAACAAGCTGGACTCCACTCTGCTGCATTTTGTGGGGCTTTCACCAAGGCTTTTTCACAATCAAAGTGGAATAAATACTGTAGGTCGCAGTGTTCCGTGTTACCTCTTTCTACAGCATAAAGCAGAAAATGTTATTGCTTGTACTCCAATAAAGTTACGCCAAAACCATTATTTTCTGAGGCTATATGATATCTGTCTTAAATGTAAAGTCTAAACGTTGTAAATAATGTATTTTTTTATTTTAATTATGTTCTTGATCTGTGTGAAACAGGGACGTTTGGCAAAGCAAAGCTTGAAGCCAGTCCAGTTAGTCTTGCTGGAGTCCTCAGTGTGGTGTTTTCCCCTCCCTAGCCCTCAGACCTCTCTTGAGGGTTGAAGGGAAAAATAAATATTTTTAGACATTACAGTCCAGGGCGGCTGTCACTTCTATTTATTTTTTATTTTTCATAAACTCAAACCCTGGGAAACACAGATTCACCTCCCCCTTCCTGCTGTTCCAGCAATCGCCTTGTCTTTCGCATCCTACTGCCACCCATCGGCAAAAATAAAATAAAAAGCCGTCTCCCTCCAGAGAGAGCGTCGCTATAGCAACTGCTTTCACTAAGGCGACTCCAGGAAGTGCTGGTTGTGCGTGTGCATGAGCACTTGGCCAGGAGCTTATGTTCTGGGCCAAGCTAAGATTGTTTTCTTCACAAAAATGAGACACAAGAGAAAGGTAAAGAATAATCCTCAGACACTGCAGATGGCCCAAGAGTTCAAACATCAGGATCAGTCCTTGGGCCATTAGATAACACAAAATGTTCATGCTAAGCCTTCAAGACTAACCACACCAGCTCTCTCATACGGTAACAGCTGCCACTGTGATGACAGCTACACTTGTGTTTCTTTGCCTCGGATGGCCACGCTAAATCATTGGCCTCCGGGTTCGCTCCAATACGCATCTTAGTTTGCATTAGGTTTGTGCCAGATGCCCTATGTGGAGGTCACTGCTACATAAAATAAAATGACAGTATCAATAACAGTAGTTGTGACTTGATTGTGACTTTGGCAGGCTATTATGATTTTTTGGTTAATTTAAAATATTTAGCAGTGTAAGATCATTTATCTGGACTAAGGATCATTTGATTTTGGACAGAACATATTTCCACAAAGTTCTCAAATGTTACATTTTCAAATAGATTTCTAATATTGGACCCTCACATAGTCAAGAACAGAGGAGCAGTAGTTGCCTTGACCTAAAATGAGGTGCAGTGTTAACCATACGTTCTCATTCTCCTGATCCCAATTTACTGTTGTTCATTTGTGCCCTGGCTCCACTCTGCCCTGGGTTTAATGTGAGCTCAGCGACCACTGTTGTCTCACAGCACTACTGCTATTTATAGCCTTCCACTCCCCAGTACTTCATATTCACTCAGCTCACCCCCGAGTTGTAAATTGGAGCTGATCTGAGTCCTGTCTTTTTTGATGTCAGAAGAACTATAGAGGTTGTCATTAACATATTCTCCTCTTTTTAAACTGGGGACAGAGTAGGAGGCAGCTGCTTGTCTCCCTCTCCCAGACGGAGTGTGGGCTGTGCCATGTCTCACAGAGCTCTATGAAAAGAAGCCAAACAATGAAGCCAATAAATATGAACGTATTCACAAAAATACATTTTAAACAGAAAAAAAGAATTATAATTCATACAAAAGTCTCATCAAATATTGTATCCCCATAATGATGTGTGTGCAGCTATCCATGAGTTTCCTGAGGACGTCTTCACAAAAGAACAGCGGAAGAATGGAGCTGTGTGCCTGCATGCTCTATGCGTAAGAGACATGAATATTTACCAATGTTTTAGCATATTTCTTTGGTGCATTCAAAGCCATGTTCAGGAGACATGATGATCTATGATAGTTTTGTCATTTTATCTCCAGGCCATCTACATGTTTTATGCCTTGGCCATTGTCTGTGATGATTACTTTGTCCCTTCCCTTGAGAAAATATCGGAGGCAAGTCTTGATACATACACTATACTGTTAATACATTTAGTCTTTGTGTGTGGAAACTCATCTGATATCTTAACTTTTCCTAATGTTACAGAACCTGCAGCTCAGTGAAGATGTTGCTGGGGCCACATTTATGGCAGCAGGAAGTTCAGCCCCAGAGCTTTTTACATCTCTGATTGGTATGTGTTGTCTACAGAAACATTGAGAGGCAAGCAAGCAAAAAAAAACAAAAAACCACACACATCATTTGTAGCAAATACATTTGTAGACGTGTTTCAAACGCCAGCGATCAGAGTCCGGTGTACTACTAACTGTTCTCCATAAGACTATAATGTAAGGATACACTTTGGTACTTATCAACACTCACCTCAAAAAGTTTGACCACCACAAAAAGTCTCAAAAGTAGGACAGGTCATGGGATTTGGTGGAACATGGTGGGACAGATGCGACTTGTTATATAGTACTTTATTTTAATTTGATAAATATCACTTAAAATAAAATTAAAACCTATAGGCTGTAGGCTACTGTCTTTTAATTGGGTACAGCCTACACTATAAAGATAGAGAGTTAATTATTATTTAGGGATACAACAATATTCTAAGGGTCCCAATATTGATTTGTTTTTTTTCTCAAACAAACAATTTTTATGTTTTTCATACTTTTTTGTGCTATTCACTAACATAGTATAAAACATAACAGATGAATACATTCAAGGATGACTGGTTACTTTCATTTATATGGAAATCTGTTATCAGACCTAACGCAGAGTCTCCCTCTGGACCCCTCCTGGACCTGCGGCACTGGACCCTCCCTATTGCCTATCAGTCCCCTCAGCGCTCTCTCATCATTTGAACTTCTAAAACTAAGTTCTATGAAGCAGTAGTGTGCTGTGACTTTTATGGATGGGGAAACAAACTTTGGGTGTTCATAAATATTTGTGATTTTTGCATGCAAAAATCCGTCTCGAGCCCCGCTGTCCCGCATGAAGGTCAAATGGTTATCCTACTGAGCTTAATCTTACCAGTTTTAACTGCTGGATGAGTTGAATAGTCTCACTTCACAAATGTATTCATTACACAAATCATCGCTATATGTTACACTATATATAACTAACATCTTAAGCATTCGAAATGTGAACAGAGCTTTAGCTACAAAGACTTGTGTCTAAAAGCAAGTCTTTAAATCACTTGTTGAAACTTGGTGCTGCTGTTGTTTCACTTCTGTGCACATGCTCAGTCAGGCACAACCTGCAAACATCCAAGATTCCCACACAGGTTTTTTCAGCGTGGTTTGAAGCTGTGTTGTCCTCAGAGCACATGTGCAGACCTCTAAAACAAGCTGCTGTCTGCTCAAGTTTTAAAAGCACATGTTGGAGAGCGGAGAATTAACAGGCCTCTTAACACGGTCAGAGAATGACAAGAGGCGGGAGAAGAAGAACCAAGCTTCCCGCAGTACTACTCAGTACTACTCGCCTGTAGGGGGAACTAAAAGACAGTGAATTCAGCCAAGCTTCTGCAGCAGAAGTGAGGGGAAAACAGGATTATTTGGATATATTTCTGAACAATTTAAATATAGTTGTGACACCTGGTAATTTTAGATTTTATTGGTTAATCACTGCTTGCCTTGATTGCCCTGACCGCACACCACTGCAATGAAGGAAATATGCCTTAATGAACAGATTTTGTCAAAACAAATAATATTTACCAGTGGCGTGCGATCAGTGCTGATCAGTGATTGGCCAATAAAATCTAAAATGACCATGTGTGTAACCCATTGTTTGTATTTGGGGGTCGCGAACGCCAACAGCAAAATATATAATGCAAAATGATTTCAGGTGGTCCCCAGAAGATATGGGGAAAATGCAAAAAGTCAAGCAATAATCTTAAACATGGCTTTACACCCTTCAAATGCAGTGGTAATTCCTATTTCTTGGCCTACCAAATTAATGTATCTAGGCCTATATCCTAAAAATAAAATCAAACATTAGACATAACATATTTTTTTTCCCGCGAATGCCAACAATTGTAATTTTGGGGGTCGGGACTGAAAAAGGTTGAGAACCACTGTGTTAGTCTACTACAAAGGTTTTTCACAAAGCATCACAAGACACAAGAACATGCGTTGTACTTGGTCAATCCGTTTTTATGGCGTTAGTTCCAGCTCATCTTCTCACTTACTCGATCTCACTGTGCTCATGTCATTAGTTTGACTCATACGTGTAGTCCATGGACCACTATACACTTGCCTTTGACCTACATTACCCTCAAAGCTTTGCAGGGCCAAAGAAATTGGCTGTACTACAGTTGTTACTGTACAACACTACGGCCAGCTGCAATTGGAACCTGGCATACGTGTGCTGTGCCTTAACCACTCGACCACCGGGCAGCATTGTACCATATATTTAATGCAGGGATAGGCTTTGCCTACTCACACGGCCCTGGACAATATGTAGATGAATTCATGAAAAAAAAAAAGAAGAAAATGTTGAAAAATTCAGTTGTATCATCTGGACTCTGTTTTTAGAAAAACGACACATTTCGACTCTCATCCAAGAGTCATTCTCAATCTGCAAATCGAGTCTGGGGACTAAGGTTATATATCCTACTTTGTGTAAGCCCTGCCCACAGGGCGGACCTCCTGATAAAGGGAGTTTTTGGTTTCCCTTGAGACTACTGTAATGGGCTATAAACATCCTATTGTGAACTGACTTTTGCTCTCTCCTCACTGAGTACCTGATTAGCATTAGCATGGACTGAATTTGCGTGTCTTCTGTGCTGATAAAGCCTCTTGTGAAGTGGCTGTTTAGTCTCACCTATGTGCTGCTCTTTACAACTTTACAAATATATATAACATTGTTTCCCCAGGGGTATTCATCACGAAGGGGGATGTGGGCGTGGGCACAATCATTGGCTCTGCTGTCTTCAACATTCTGGTCATTATCGGCCTCTGTGGGATCTTTGCAGGCCAGGTACAGACAATCCCTGCACATTTAATGTCTGATCAGAATGTGAGTTGGGTTAGTATCACATTACCATGGGTTTGATTACAGACTGTAGTTCTTACCTGGTGGTCTCTGTTTCGAGATTCAATGTACTACATCTTGTCTGTGCTCACGCTCATCCTGGTAAGACATCAGCATTACTTTAGTTTTTCTTTAATGTCTTGTTCATTTGAAGTTTCTTTGCTCCTTCCCCAGGTCATTTATGATGACAAAGTGGTCTGGTAAGTTTGATCTGCCTTGTATTCTGCATTATACTGTATGTGTTGTAGGTTGATCAGAGTGGAAATCTCTTACATTTCTGTGGTTAACATATCAACATAAACCTTATTTAGAGAATCCAAAGAACAGTTTAATTTTTTTAATACTTAAAGTCAGGGGTGTGCAAACTTTTTCCATCGCAGACCACATTTTGAAAACATAGACAACATGATATTGAAGTGAATCATTCAAAATGTTGCATTTGACATAGTTTTGATAAGCCATCCCATCTTTAATAGGGCTTGAAAATGTAATTATAGGTCTGTATCACATAAAAATATTTGTCATTTAGGTTATGATGGTAGAATTTTTCAAAATTTACAGTAAAAAGTACTACTTTTTGTCTATTTGGGCCATTTTAGCAGGAAGCCTGAGTTTGGAAACCCCTGCTTTAAGTATTTGAGTTGTTATTTTATAGAGCTTGTTTATGTGCTCCAAAGGCCATTGAGTTTCATGCCTTTGACACGTTTTGGAGTGAAAGTTTGTGCCTTTCAGTGGGATTAATGAAAGTAAAGATTTATTTTCACATTCTTTAATGACGTGTAGCAAGCCAAGGCTTCACCTTATTCTACCTCACCACAGTTCCTCTGGAAACAGAACACGTTGCACACATTGACAAATGGCAGCTTACTTACAATGCGTTGCATCTGCTGATGAGCATGGGTGGATCTTAGTCTATAGATTAACTCATACCTCAAGAGTGTACTAAGAATAAATTCTGTGTTGTTCAGGTGGGAGTCCATTCTCCTCACAACAATGTATGGAATCTACATAATAATCATGAAGTAAGTAATGGTACCTACTTAGTCTACAATAATATTTTAAAGAGATAATAACAGACATGTCCATGACTTGTGCAGGTTTAATTCCCCAATATCAGCGTTCGTCATGCGCCAGTGCCAGAGCACAGTGCCGTGTTGCTCCAGATCTGAACGGGCACGGGATGACAAGATGGTGGACGAGACAACTGCTTGTAACACCTCCATTGTGCTCCTGAGTAAAGGTGATTTAAGGACTGACTTGAGGCTTCATTAGTGCTGTGTGCTGTCTATCCTATTTAACAGTTTTTGTGTGCTCAGCTCAAAGTCATGGAGCCGAGTCTCGCCCAGTGGTCATGGTGGATGAGCTACTCATCCTCAACCCTCACAAACTGTCCTTCTCTGAGGCCGGTCTGCGCATCATGATCACGCCACACTTCTCCCCTCGCACGAGGCTCACCATGGCAGGACGGATGCTCATCAGTGAGGTCAGTGCAAACATGGACAAATTTGTCCGAAACCCTGTACCAAAGACAAAGTGAAGCACTTCTCCCTCCTGTGATTGACAGAGACAGAGGCTGATCCAGACCTCCAAGAGCCAGAGGGATGAAGACAGTCCTGGGCCTAGACAAACGTCCAGCAGTGTGAAGAGGACTGCCTCCTACAGTCTGGAGAATGGAGGGGGGCTGTCCCGTGTTGGAGCTATAGAGTCTGGAGGGAAACAGGGGGAAGAAGGGGGGCAGCCTGAGAAAGAGGAGGAGGATGGGATCTTCAGTCCTTGGCACATTCCAGGTAACAGAATGTTGACACATTTGACATGAAGTCAATGTGGAAGCACAACCTTGACCTTGTAATGCCTGACCTGTGCAGAAGGCTGCAGTGGAAGAGTGAAGTGGGTGACCACTTGGCCTTTGGGTGTCCTGCTCTACTGCACTGTGCCCAACTGCCTTCAGCCGAGATGGCACAGATGGTTCATGGTCACCTTTGTAGCCTCCACTTTGTGGATTGCGGTCTTCTCCTACCTCATGGTGTGGATGGTAAGAGTCACACAGAGTACAGGGCTCATTTAATGAAAAAACATTATGATAATCGATAATCGTCAACCAAAGGAGCACATCTTAAAGATGTACTTTATGGTCTCTCAGGTCACCATCATCAGTTCTACACTGGACATACCAGACTACATTATGGGCATCACCTTTCTGGCTGCAGGGACCAGTGTGCCTGACTGCATGGCCAGTCTGATTGTGGCACGACAAGGTACAGTATAAGATCTATGTTTTGTGGCTTCAGGCTCTTGATGTGAGCCTCATCTGAGCTCCCTGTGTCCGCTCAGGGATGGGGGACATGGCCGTGTCTAACTCTATCGGCAGCAACATCTTTGACATCCTGCTGGGGTTGGGGTTCCCTTGGGCATTGCGGACCCTTGTGGTGGACCATGGATCAGTGGTAAGTACTCAGTGTTAGCAGTCGCATGCTGTGGGTGAAGTGATGTGAGCATTCATGTTGTCTTCTGTTTCAGGTTCATATCAATAATAAAGGTCTGGTCTATTCGGTTGTCTTGCTGTTAGCCTCTGTTTTATTGACGGTGAGTAACAACTTGTTACAACTAGTTAAAATTCCATATTATTTAACAACTGTTGAAAACATTTGAGTTGTAATTATTGTGTGTACTGTGTTTTCTCTCCTGAACAGGTGATGAGTGTGCATCTGAACCACTGGAGGCTGGACCGCCGTCTGGGCTTTGGTCTGATGTTCCTCTATGCTGTCTTCTTACTCTGCTCCATTCTCTTTGGACAGATGTGAGGCCTCAAGGTCGAAACTCATCCAAGCAAAGTACCACCCTCTCCATGATGCAGTTTCCTGAAGCCAAAAAAGGCGAGGCTGTACGGTATCTGGGATAAAGCTCTCTTTCATAGTGGGGGTAATGCAGGCCTCTTCATGACTGTTGTCCAGGAGAAGCAATAAATGAATAGAATAAGATAACATTCAACAACATGACATGTCTGTGTTTGCAGCATTAGCCACATTAAGTTTGAATTCTTATCCGTTTGCACTTCGAAAAGTGTATAGCAAAGGTTATTTATTTATTTAAAGACAGAATAGTTTCATTTGATACCATCTTAAAACACATTGCTCTATTTGATTGTTTATCAAATGTACTGAAACACATTACCGTTTGGCATCAGCCACTACTTTGCTCGTATTTGATTGTAACATAACTATGGTCATTGTGGATATTTTTGATTTTGTTCATTGTACAGGGCGCTGTATCCCTCAACAAGAAAATAATATTTGGAAATAATACTATTGTTTGCTGTTGAGTTGTTGAAGGTGAAATTTGCACTTTGATAAAATGTTTTAGCACAAAGCTTCAGGACAAAAGAAGCCACTGGCCGTATACACATCTGCAATAATAAAAACACACTAAACTGTAGTGTACTTGTTAAATGCCATCGCGTGACAGGTGTAACTAGTGTACGCGTTACATGCAGTCACCTGACAGGTGTAACTAGTGTACGCGTTACATGCAGTCACCTGACAGGTGTAACTATGTGGCGTCGTTACATGCAGTCACCTGACAGTGTAACTAGTGTACGCGTTACATGCAGTCCCCTGACAGGTGTAACTAGTGTAGCGTTATACATGCAGTTCGCCTGACAGGTGTAACTAGTTACGCGTTACAGTCAGTCCGACAGGTGTAAACTAGTGTACGCGTTACATGCATTCCCTACAGGTGTAACTATGTGCGCGTTACATGCAGTCACCTGACAGGTGTAACTAGTGTACCGTTTACATGCAGTCACCTGACAGGTGTAACTAGTGCACGCGTTACATGCAGTCACTTGACAGGTGATACTAGTGTACGCGTTACATGCAGTCACCTGACAGGTGTAACTATTGTACACCCTTACATGCAGTCACCTGACAGGTGTAACTAGTGCACGTTACATTGCAGTCACCTGACAGGTGTAATAGTGTACGCGTTACATGCAGTCACCTGACAGGTTAACTAGTGTACGCGTTACATGCAGTCACCTGACAGGTGTAACTATGTACGCGTTACATGCAGTCACCTGACAGGTGTAACTAGTGTATCGCGTTACATGCAGTCACCTGACAGGTGTAAACTAGTGTACGCGTTACAATGCAGTCACCTGACAGGTGTAACTATTGTGCACGTTACATGCAGTCGCCGACAGGTGTAACTAGTGTACGCGTTACATGCAGTCACCTGAAAGGTGTAACTATTGTGCACGTTACATGCAGTCGCCTGACAGGTGTAACTAGTGTACGCGTTACATGCAGTCACCTGACAGGTGTAACTATTGTAGCGTTACATGCAGTCCTGACAGGTGTAACTATGTGCTCGTTACATGCAGTCCCTGACAGTGTAACTAGTGTACTGCGTTAACATGCAGTCAAGTGACAGATGTACCTATTGTACACGTTCATGCAGTCACCTGACAGGTGTAACTATTGTGCACTTACATGAGTCGCCTGACAGATGTACTATTGTGCACGTTACATGCAGTCGCTGACAGGTGTAACTATTGTGCACGTTACATGCAGTCAAGTGACAGATGTAACTATTGTACACGTTAGCATGTGCATGTCAAGTGACAGATGTTAATCTATTGGTACACGTTACATACGTATGACAGAACGTTGCTGCAAACATCTGCTACTCTTTAACACTTGTGGAGAAATAACACAAGCGGGAATTTTGATACACGTTTAAGGGCGATTTGGTGCCACTAATAATAATAAAATTCCAGATAGAGAAGGATATTTTTATGGCTATTGTTTTAAGACACATTTGTATTGATTAGATTTTACAAACTATGAATGAATAAGTTGTATTTTAACAGATTATGTAGCCTAGACCTCGTTTGTGAATTGTTGTTAGGCGAATGGATTTGAACACATTTGAGCTGAGAGTTTGCTCAGTATTTATATTAGTGACACACACAGACACATTACAATTAATCCTGTTTACAACACTTAAATGTATTAGTTGGTAAATATGTGCTGAGGCCTTTCAAAACTAAAAGTGCAAATTCATACAAGTACAATAGCTCAAGTATATTAAACGTTAGAGGAACTAGTATTAGTAATAGTAATATGCTCACAGTTTATCCACTTATTTAAATACCGAAATACCACTAGATTAAAGTGTGGCAAGTAAAGATGTGTAGGGATCAGTGAATATGTTGTTAAAGACCTGTCATGGCACATTTTTACGTTGTTTTTGTTATGTTTTATGTCAAGTTGTCTGTAATTGTTTGTTTGTTTTTTCATTTTTTTGTTTTTACTTATGAATTAACAGCACACTTCCTCATATACTGTATATATAGTAGTTCTGTAAATGTAAAAATAATTGCTTTATAGATTGGTTGAATCATAGAGGACTGTTGTATTTTTAGTGCAATAAAATGTGCAATAATATCTTGGGATTTCTCTCGCCATTGGTTTTAGTGAATACGCATTTTGACAACATGCCAACTAGTGGACAAATAGGAGCCTACAAATTTAAAATTTTTGAACCTATATGGCCAGTGTCACGTTTATTTCTACAGTATGTTTTACAGACGTTTGCTTTATCCATACATGCATTGTTCCTACCTTTATTTATTGTGGCTAAAGGAGGAATAACATAGGCCTGTCACGATGACACATTTTGAAGTTAATATATTGCAACAGAAAACTACGAAAAAGATCAGAGATCATGATCATGATCTAATTTATGCTACTGATACCCCAGTAAACCCATCTTCTTCTATACACCATAGGATAAATAAAACATACCGGTAAGCAAAAGCTACAATAAAATATCTATAAGTCATGTAAAATATTCAACCCTATACAGCTCAAATCTAATTGTACTATAGACAAAGTACATTTTCTCAAACATTCTAAGAAAAGATAAATATTGAGCCCTAAAAAGTCCATCTCAATTCCATCTCTCACCCATTGAACGATGAGTCGATATACTAATTATTGTGACAGCCCAAGTAGAATGGGTTTTAAATCAACCACTAAATGCTACTTACTTCAATAAATTAAAACAGTCAAGACCAGAAATTTGAGAGGCAAGTATTTATTTTCTTGGCAAAAACAAACAAAACATTCCATCACATTCCCAATAAAATACGTATTAAAAATGATTAACCCACAGCATTCTGTAACATCAGCTCAGTGTCAACTCTTTTCTATTGCTTTCACTGTTCAAGTTTCATCAACAAACGTGCTTACTTTACCATTTTAGTTTTGCTACGAGTTGTTCAAGCTACCCGAAGAACTGACTACATGGTTACCTAGGAAACAGCTTCACATCAAGTCCCACATTGAGGTGAAACATCAGATCATTATGGATGTATAGAAAACAACAGCAGAAATATACTATATGCCACAAACTCAAAAATACCTGTAATGAGAAAACAACCCATGATATAGTTGTACAAGGTGTTTGTTGGCTTTTGAACATGGTATTTTGATTAATTTATATTACAGCATTCCCCTACAACTTTGCCAGCAAATGCTAATGCGTATGAGTGCAGACACTTACAGGGCATTTTACTGTACTGTGTGTAGTACACGTGTCATTATTAAAGCCGTTCTTTGAGATCTGTCCCACTGATCTACAACAAGAATCTATCCTTTAAACATAGTTTTTAAAAGCAAAGCACGCCATGGAAAAGGCATTAAAAAAGTAAATGCAGAGACAGTGAGTTCGGGAGAAATAAAGAAACATTCATACTATTAAAGCATGAACATCAACTTGATAGTGGTGGCCACACTAAATTATTTGTGTGGCGATGCTCACTTTGGGCCTTTTTAAACTTGCTCAAATCACTTCAGCTTTAACACATCGTTCTTCTGCACAAAGTGTGCACTATTTGACTAATATTCCACCCACAACAGGTTCTACAGTTTAGAAATAATCTGTCTTTAGCCAACATTTTTCTTTGCTTTGTTTTGCACAGTATAATATAACTTAATTTATAACTGAAGACTTGAGTCATTTATACAATTCTGACCGTTTTGGTTATTAATATGGCAGTGGATTGTTTAAAATAATTAAGTTAAAAATCTGTGTAATCACAAATAAATAATTATTCGGCAGTGCCATAATAAGAGAGGGCACCATTTATAATATACTGTATTACATGAAAACTCTTCCCAATTATATTCTACTATACGGCATAGAAATATATAAATATTTAATTTATACTTATGTGATATAGTGAAAGAACATTATCATTTACCGGCATTTCTATACTAGTCTTGAAACAACAACCAGGGATACATGTCTCTGTTATGTAACAGGGAAAAAGTGGTTATGAGGTTAAAGAAGGATATGTTTGAAATGGCAAAAGGGCAAATGAGACTGTGCATAAAATAGCATGGGAGTCAAATTAACCGAGGTCCGTTTTAAAGTACCGGTACTTCCCTTTTTGCTCTCAAACTGTCCCTGGGCTTGGCCGGTCAGAAGATGAGGTTTGGAGCAGACTGTAGAGATGAGTGAGATCAGTAGAATAAACATCACGACTGAGGTGCCTTCTGGTAAATGGAGGCTTTGTCTTTTAAAAGGGCTAGACACAGATGACAGCTCCAGCTTCCTGCACACGAGAACCACAGAGAAAATAAAATGTTGTGACCAGAGACACTAAATAATCAACTTTCTGCATCTTTGTCGTCTTCTTACCCTCTGGAGGTTCAGCCATGGGAGGATTGAGGCAGTACATATGGTAGCCTCGATCACAGTCGTCACAAAACAGAAGCTGATCCTACAACAATAACAACAACCCATTACTCCGGTGTTCTCACAAGACAAATTAAAACATGGCAGATTAACATGACCAATAACTCACATCGTTTTCAGAGGTCCCACAAATGTTGCAGCACTTGCACTCAATACACTGCCATCGGTATGTTTTCACTGCAGCCATCATGATCGGCGTGAACTGCAGGCAGGAGGGATGGCCTACAACAGGGATTTAGTCGTTAAACTTCACTTTACAACACAGTAATAGCAATGGAATAGGATGGAAATTGTATTGTATAAATAGCAGGACACCCCAACCCATTCCTGCACAATTGGACTACTTTGAAAAATAAATTGCGGAAGGAAGACTGACTCGGCAGGTTGTGGTTTTCTTGGGCTGGTTTTAAAAGATGTGCGGCCGCAAACTAGCAAGACAATGTATCACTGATTTGTTAAATTCTCCAGACAATACCGTGACAAAGCGCGCAGATAGACACCGACAACCAATGTGACTCACATCACTGGCTCAACACACGTGTAGATCATCATCCTCACACAAAAATCCGCTATCGTTCGTGTTTCCCCACACTTGTGTTAAATGGCACCGCTGCGTCTCTTTTTCTTCTCCTCTCACCTCGCATTGCTTTCGTCTGTTCACATCTGAATAGAAGCGTGCCCCTGTTAGTTATTCTCAACTAAAACTAGTCTAAACTCACTCCACATTCTGTCCCGTGGACAGACAGACAGATCTGGACCAGCATTTGATCGAAAAAGCTTCTAAAGGAGCTGTAGTCAGAAAGGAGCTGACTCATTAGTGGCTGTAAATGAGTTCAGAGTGCACTGGTACTTGGTCTGGGAGTGTGCTGTGTGTGGCATCGGCCTAAAAATTAGTTTATAATGGTAAGGTCTATGGGATCAATAGAGTATCTGTTGGACAATGGCATAGAGATAAGGGTGGGTGGCAAAATCAGGCAATAAGGCCCAACAAGATTTTAAAAATATACGGTAATATGTGGTTTGTAACAAGAGAAGAAGAGAGTTAGAGAAGCATGTTTCATGGCTGTATGATCATTTTTTCCTTTAAGTCACTGGGACAGGGTCCAGTCACCTGCGACCTCTAACGGGAACAAAATGAATGAATGAATAATTTATTAAAATACTGTAAATTAGCAGGAAACTAGACTTGGTATTTTCAGTGATATCAATAATGTTAAAATAGCGCAGCAAAAAACAGTGCAATATCCCAGATTACAGAATTTACTGAACCGACCTGAGCGTCCACAGTCGGAGCAGGAAACAAGCTCCTCGGATTGGCCGGTCTTGTGGTTGGTTTTGGAATCCCCCAGACAGAAGTCACAGTAGTTATTGGGCAAAGCCAGACCATCTGGGCCTTTCTTTGGAGCTGCACAACAAAGAGAAGATTTTTGGCTTTTTACCTGCTTGTCCTGAAGCAAATACCTCCATAGAACTTACTTTTAGGCTCCTCGGGACGTGGCAGAGGCGGCTCCAGATCCAAATCGTCCTTCTCCTCCCCTTCCTCGTCTACCAGGTGGGAGTGGGCGTAATGATAGCTCAGGCCCGGACGGTTCTTGTAACGCTTCCCACAAACTGAAATTTTGATTATGGGATTATAAGTGTGATTATACAAATATATTGTCCAGTGTGGTAGTTCAAACAAAGCAAGAGTACAAATATGCTACAGAATAAATGTCACTAGAGATCAACCAATATGGGTGTTTTTCATGGCTGATATTGATACAGAATCTAGCGCTGTTGATGGCCGATACAATACAGGACAATATGTTTTCGATAAGCTCTCTTGTCCCCGTAGGGAAATCTGTCCTCGCATTTGCCCCATCCTTTAATGCCGCTGGGCCATCTCCTCCGGAGCGGAGGTCGCTGTGATCAGAACTGAAGCTGGAGGGTTTTTTATTGCCTATGAAGGGGTTTTTTTTGGGTTGATGGGGGAAACTGGCGTGCCCAGAGGAAACACACCCAGATACGGGGAGGAACATGCAAATTCCACACAGACAGGCCCGGTCTGGCCCTGAAGTTGAACCTGCGACCTTCTTGCTGTGAGGCAAGAGTGCTAGCTACTCTAACACCAACCAAAACCATGATTTTAAGTGACTTAATTACTGTCTACACTTTTCCTTTGCATAACAAAAGTATAAGCCCTATTTTATTACTGACACATAATGGAGCAGAATAATTAAGTGTTAAACGTTAATTAAGTGTTAACCCTGCGACGAACTGGCCCCTGTCCAGGATGTACCCTGCCTAAGGCCCAAAGTCACTGGGATATGCTCCAGTCACCCTAACCCCTAACGGGAACAAGCAGTAGAAAATGAATGAATGAATGAATGAATGAAGTGCTGAAGCTTTATGTTAAGCGGTTGGTGGACCCAAACCAAATAGCCTCTGGCGGAGATTTAAGGCAAATAGCCGATATGTTAAAAACGGCAAATATTGGTCCGATATATCACCTAACCAATATTTTTCAAACTGCAAATAAGCTATTTGTTCTAATTAGTTCCCCTTTGTGCACAACGAAAAGCCAAAGTGGATATGAACTGTTAAGGATCCGAATAATATGTCATAGATGCCATTGTTCACTCATCGTCACAAGGGGACTTGAGGGTTGCCACAAGATGAGGCACAAACCCCAAAGACGAACGAATTTTCCTTACGAGTGTAAACAAACTAAAAAATTAAAATAAAACTACAAATCTTTGACATGTAACATAGAAACGAGACACAGGGCAAAACAAGACTTCACGCCTGGGAGATTGAGGGAAATACTTGGAACACATTCTTTCTTCACTGGGACACTTTCTGCTCCAATTATATCTTAAAAGTATAAATAATAACATGCAATCAAATCTAAAATTCATCTTTGCAATGAAGTAAAATTGAACTATGGTGAATAACATAGGCAAAAAAGAGTAAGGACGAAGACAGAACATGTGAAATGAGAGAAAAATACCTCTTTCAGATGGTTTGGAAATATGCTTTTGTTTGAAAGTGTCTGAAAGAGAGAGAGGGAAAAGAGAGCAGAGACAGACACTCAGAAATAAGCTCAAGAAAGAAGCTACAGTTGACTGAGGACAGCAGAGCACCAGGACAAAACAGGATGAGATTCACAACAGTGCGGAAGTGAAAGAAAGCCTTCCCCTTTAGCAACAAAACTTTTACAGTTTAAACATTAGACTGAGATTTGAGACAGAGATTAAAAGCTCAGTACAGAGGTTATTCAAGAAAAAGTAAATAGCAAATATACTCAAACACAAATATGACGACTATACAGAAACTCTTAATTGTACTCACTATCGCAGGCGTAGGGCTTGTCTCTGTCCTCTTGGGCGGCTGCATCCAGTTTCTTTCTGTTGCTGCCCGCACCACGTCCCTTAAAACATAATTTAAAGTGTAATTCAATAATGTTTCAGTGTGTGTTTAATCTAGTCCCTTCCTGTGAACCACCTTTCCCTTTCCTTTGCCCCGTCGTTTTGGTGTGTCCTCCTCATAATCCTCATCGTCCAGGTCATCGAGGAAGTCATCTGGTTCAAGAATTCTCTGTAGTGACAAAATTACAGACATGTCTGTAATCAGAGTTTGACCGTGTGGGGGAATACAATAATATGTATATATGTATATGTATATATGAACACCTTTCTAGCGCGAGAGGCCGGGTTGAGGCCCCCACTGTAGTCGCTCATGTTGGAGTCCTCTTCAGAGCCACGGAGCTCAGCGCCTGTTCTTTTGTCCAAAGTGTCTCCCTTCAGCAGAGCTTCAAGACTGCTGCCGTCCGAGGACAACAGAGAGTCCTTTTTCAAACCTATGTCGATCTCTGACGTTTAAAAACAGTCGTGTGATTAGGTTAACAGAGTTAACACAGAGAGCAAAAAAAGGTTTTGATATAATCATGTAAACAACAGCATGACACGGTGTGTAATCGACTACAAGAGCTCTGTACTTGATTTGGGCTGCCAATACTGTTTTTTTTAACACAAAATAGGGGTCTACCTGTTTTTAGATGAGGGAAGATCAGGTGTGGATCCTCAGGAGGATGAGCTCTTCGTCGCTTTCTCCATCGTCGTGATGGATAAGTGTACAGCTGCCCTGGAGCCATGCCTAAAGAACGTGAATAGAACAGTTTTAGATAAGTTTTGAAAGGAAATGTAATCAGTCGATAAAAGAGTCCCTCTTCACATGGTACTTGATTGAATTCTTTCTTGTCCTATTGGCCATAGATATTTACGGTATTGTATTATCACTACTTAAAGAGGCAGAAAATGTAATGAAAGATTAGAGTGACCTGGTCCTCTGTGTCTCTTTTCCATCCAAATGTAACAGTTGCTCTGGGCAACGCCTGTCTGAGAGTCCAGAAAGGGCATCCGCACACTCCTCTCTGCACACAGCCGGGCGTTGTAGTTATGACACTGCTCCAGGGCATCTCTGTAGCACTGCTCTCCCAGCCTAAGAGACAGCGAGAGGCATGCCAACATCAGGGCTGCTTTCCACAGAAGTACTGAACAAAAAACTGACACGTTGGAGGTGACATTTGTTTGGTCACGTGTAGCAGTGGTTCCCAACCTTTTTTATCTCGAGTATCCCTAAGCTTTTGTCTCAGTCTACCCCCAAAATCGGGTACTAGGCAAACAAATCTGTTTACTGTAGTAGTATATAGTCAATTATTACAATTACATACCTGTTTTAATGACATTGTTGACCAAATATATTAAAAACATTTTACGGACATTAAACGTTACACAACGTTACACAGTGTCTTTATTAAGAATATATGACGTTTTACTTCCCAAACTTTAAGCTGTAAACTTGCTCAACTTAAACAGACAACCCCTTGTAAAGGACAGAAAACAGAACTGAAACTTGTTGTCTGACTTGGGATTTTACCGATAGCAATGTTTGTTGCCACCGTAACAATACGGACACATTTGAGCTCATTTATGGAGTTTACGCGCACCTGTTTGGAGACGAAGTCAGCAGAGATTCAAACCTGTTTTTCAAGTGAATGTAAGTCCCAAAAGTTAGCTTTGAATTCTCCTATTACTGTTATTACACAGACATAAAGGATTACAGACGATGCACAAGCTTCAAGTCAACATCATCTACAAAAAGTGATAGTTTCATTCATTCTGTAATTGTCGTGGCTAATGCGTTGGTTGTTAGCTTGTTAGCGATAACATTAGCACTATGATTAGTTAGCAGAGAAGCTAAAAGCACCGCATAAGTTTACAGGTGGTAAGAGAACAAGTCTGTAATCAACATGGTAACACTGCTTGTGCAGAACGCGCTCTCATAAAGTCCTTTTTGAATGTCATAAACAGGGCTGCTAACTATTTCACTTCCACTGACTCCAGGATGTGAACACACGACGCTCCGACATGACACTGTTCACGACACTGTCCTAACAACACTGTCCAAACACAACAACTGTGCAGGAGGCGAGAAGTGACACGGCTAAATAACACGTACATGTGTGATTATACACTTATCGTATCGTTACATATTGTGTTGAAATATAGATGAAAAAGTACAAGACTTACAGTTGGACAACATTCTCAACAACAGCTGCCATCTTGATTTTATTACAGGAAAGTGAGTGACTGGACAGAGCCCTGCCCCACCTGGTGGTCACAACGAGGTAATGCATGGTCACGATTCACTGTCAAAAGTTTGTACTATGAGTTTATACTATGATATGAACTATCATGTCTACAAAATGAGACATTGAAAATAGTATTCACACATAAATTACCCTTTCAAACATTACAATGCCTTGCAATGCAATAAATAGCTATTAGAATAAATCCATATAATTCTGAACTAAAGTCAGATATCATTAAGGACGGATGACTCTTAATCATGCTTTACAAGTTTTCCCCCCCCCCATGATTTTAGGATTGGTTACAAAATCAAGAATGGAATTGCTAACTAGAGACACCAGAGGAAAGTTTAATACACTAGAGAAAAAGATAATTGTTTTATTTTTCATGAAATAATGTACAACCTTGTAGACAACTGGACTGGCAATCCTTTGGTAGTGAAATGAGAAATTATAAATCTCTTTTTTATTTTTCGATAATTTCTTTGTTAATTTCATGAAATTGATTGTTTGTCAGTGATATTTTTAGAATGATTAACATACATACTGGATTAGATTTTTGCACCGCTTTCAGCTAATGGTCCATTTACATAAACAAATACTGTAATGGACATTCACATGTGTGGGAAGGAGCCGTTTAGAATAATACAAGCTTGTATTTGTCTACCCCTTTTTAATGTATTTGAGAAGTATCCTTGGAGTATGTAGAGAGACAAAATCACACACACTCACAACTGCCCATCAAACACTCTCAACGACACACTCACACTCTCACTCTCACACACTCACACTCACACTCTCACACTCTCACACACACTCTCAGCACACACTCTCACACTCACTCTCACACACAACACACACTCTCATCTCTCTCTCTCACACACACACACACACACACACACACACACACACACACACACACACGCCGTCACACACACACAATCAACACACACACACACACACACACACACGACACACACACACACACACACACCACATCACACACACAACAACACACACACCACACACACACAAACCACACACCACACACACACACACACACATTCACACACACACACACACACACACACACACACACACACACACACTAGTTTCATTAAACCATATTTTATTATTCCTAATAATATATGTCGATACACAAGTCAACAAACATTTTCCAATTCGTAATGAAAATGCTCCACAGCACACTGACATCGTGTGGAAGCAGTCTGGTATTACAGACACGTACCTGAAAATGGACAGAAGTTATACTTTTTGCAATAACTTGCATTAGTAACAGTAGTAACAACAGTAGTAATAATGATAATAATTAATTATAGTGGCAATAACATCTCTGAATTACAGAGAGAGAAACAGACATTCATCAAAAGCATTGAGAATTGTTTAAGGTAGGTTGACAGATTTATCAAATGCTGCAAGACCGACAACTAGATAAAAATAAAAACTCCAATCTGATGACTAGTTTCCTGCCTTCTATAAAAGGAAGCTCAACTAGTTATCAGTCCCTGTTTACCCATATTGAATACTTACAAATAAAAGTAATTTTTTCTTAAATAAGTTAAAAGTATGGTTGTTTTTTAAAACCATTATCAACAAAATAGGTTAATTTAATGGTCAAAGCTTAACAGCACAGTGCTATTCTCATGTACAAAATGCAACACCATACACAGCCAGACAGTTGCACAAAACCAGATTGCCAGGAAAACTGAGTAGAACTGTGTTAAATATACAGTGCAGTTAACGTGCATCAGTGAACGAGAGTTGAGTCTGTAAAAGGATGAGAACAATTTTTGTCTCAAGTGACCAATTTGGCCAAACTAATTGGAGTCCTTCACATTCCAGTGAGCAGGTAAGAAAATACACTATGTCAACTTAAATGGTCATGAACTGGTTCTCGTCAAAGATTGGTGTTCTACAAAGATGATAAGTTTGGACTAAACATGCCTCCATTCAAAATTGTGCACAATTTACACGAACTGTATCGGCTCACCTATGTATGCAATGACTCTATTCACATTGTAGTTTCAGTCAATTCAACTCAAGATAGACACCAGGAATCAAAATCAAAGTGCCACAGACAACACATCTGAAAAACGCCTTAAAACATCAAGAGATATCAACTTTGTCCATGCTCTGATATTAAGTTAGGGGAGTATTTGGCAGTCCCAGTGGACACACATTCATATGATAATACATTTTTATTCCAACATTTTAGTTTACAGAACTAGACCTTTGTACACATTCAACTTAATAGTTCTTAACACAATGGGCTTTTGAGTCTGTACAATCATATTTAGTGAATAAATTTGTAATTGCCTGTATCAAATTATACAGGTGCATTTTGACTATAAAAATAATAGTTTTTCTAAATATATAATTGTGAATAGTGTTGCCCATCAATACTGACCAGTATAAATCGTATGCATCAGCCCTTGCTTGTATGTGATTCAGCCTTGGGTTGTCTATGCACATAATAATAACCTACATATGAAATCATGCCACAAATGAGTACTAAGGGACACCATGTAACTTTTCCAGTGGAGCATCCCCTACCTGCTGTTCTACATGGAGATGCTATTGCTTTGCCTGGAATGTGCCACAGAATGGGATTAAATTTATCGAGCTCCATGGAGACAAGCTGGTGACGCCGCTAGGTTATAGGTTCAATTAGAAGAGAGAAAAACAATAAAGCTTTTTTCAGCAATAAAAACACATGTAATTGAATAAATGCAAGAGAGAGGAGCTTAATCCCATATTGTGGAACCTTCCAAGCAAAGCAATAACATCTTCATGGACACAAGCAAGTGGCAGACCTTTCCGGCAGAAAAGTTCCATTGTGCACCTTTAAAAGAATGCTCGTCTTTATTTAGCATTTTGAACCTGAATCCCTGACATACATTAGATCATTGCCACAGGGCACAATTGACATTTTTCTCTCAATAAGAAACTTCACAGGCAGTTTGAATGGAGGATGGGGCTAAAGGTGTGATTTTGTGTAGTGGTGGGTTCAAGTAAGGCTCAGTACAACACATTCTGTACTGCCGGTCCCATCCCTGGTCCTCTCCTGCTGCTTCACCTGCAATGACACTCCATCTTTCCTGCTCTACACGACAGTGTGCTTCAGCGTTTATCTAAAGTCCACCCTGCCCTCGACTTTCACTCGAATGATTGAGAACAGAAACACCACGAATAATATCAGTGAGAAAACTAAAAGCAAAGAACAATATCAATTCCCCCAAAAATACAAGTAGGGCTTTTTGTGTTTTGTCTGCATTTGGAAAAAGCAGCGTTCATCTGGCCATATTTGATTTATGGAAACATAAACGTGCAAACTTCACAGCACCACAACTCTCTCACGCGCACACTCACTAGAAAACTAATCCCTCTGCTTTGTACACTAAGAGTCATTAATAAAGCAGAAAAGAAAACTCGTAGGAAATGACGAAATAATAAAAGGCAAAGTGTAAGCAAGTAAAAAAAAAAAAAACACATTAAATATACTTTAGTATTGTTTCTTCTTAAAATTAATGGTCACTTACTGCACACACACCTAGAAATAAGAGTTTTATTTTCTTAAAACCTCATGAATTGGCTTTGCTAAAAAAAATTAAAGAAAAAAGAAAAATTATAATTAACATACCAAAGGGCAACCAAACTGCTAATTTATCCAAATGTGTTTTTTACACAACATGAATCAAGATTATCTATGGTCACATCATTAGTTTATTTCTCAAACCAAAAGATAAATAAAAATAATAACAACAACAGCAATATTATTGGTCAGGTTAATAACACTCAATGTATAAAAAAAAAAAAAGACCGATGATCCTTCCCTAAATTACAGCATGTAAAAGGTTGGAGAAAAACCATCCTCCAACAGATCATTAATGACCTTTCATGCAGCAGTTGAAGGGTCATTTAGATCAGTGGTTCTCAGCCTTTTTCAGTTGCAAACATAAAAAGTAGGCGACCCCCCAAAGTGATAAAGTAGCCTCATTTTTGATTTGATTTTCAGGATATGGACCTAGATAAACTAGCCTACTTGAATCTACATTTACCACTGCATTTGAAGGGTATCAAGCCTTGTTTAAGACTGTCACAATCATCATCTGGGGACCCCCTGAAATCATTTCGTGAGTCCCATGGGGGTCCTGACCCCCAGGTTGAGAACCACTGATTTAGATCGATCGCTTTCATCTTTAAAAAAGGTAAATAAATTGGGGGCTTATCACTGAATGGCACCGCTAAATATAATGGAAATGATGTGCCAAAATAAAGATGACACACAAATCCTGCAAAAGGGAAGTATCAAATGAAAGAAAATGTTGTGTGAGCCACATACAGCAGCTGTCTGCAAATTCTTCTGTCTGGATCTGCGCTGAAAGCACAGAGTGAAAGAAACCTCAGTACCTTCTTTCTCCCTGTTCAGTTTGTTGAAATTTTGACACTATAGCTTCCAAAGATTATACAAATGTTCTACTTCTTTTTGCTGAAGAAGCTAAACCTCTTTTCTCGATCCTTCTCTTTGCCTTCCTTGTTGCGCATGGTGACGCCTCCAGCCTCGCCTGAACTAGGGGATATGGGGGGCATTGTCATTGCCCGGCTCAGGACTTTAGGGCCGCAGGGCGAGTCTCCTGCAGCCGGTGGAATGGAAGTGTGGATGGAGTCGATCCAGGAGCTCATCTCCGCCTTTGGAAACAAAATACAATACTGAACACACTAGAACAAAATTTTTGGTCACATTTTGCTTTAATAGTTTTGGGTTGACATGTGTTTATTAGAGTTGAAATAGTGCGTCTCACCTCATCCTTAGCTTGGAACAGGTACTCTTTTCCATCTCCCAGCCTGTAAATTCGAAGATGTTACTTAATAATTTCAAATATGCCATTTATGCTTCTTTTTTGGTTGTTTGTGTCCTCACCTGAGCTTGAACACGTGTTTCCTCTTCTTGTAATCGTTTGCTACCTCACACACAGCGTCTCCAAGGCTGATGGGCACCTCTCCGTGGTATGGAATTCCGTTACTAGCACTTTTTCCATCTTTATAGAAGCCCAGACTTCCTTTCCTTACAACACAGTACACATTCTGCCACGACCTGCAGCAAGAGTCGATAAAGTTGAAGCATTGTGCTGCTAATGCTTTTAAAAGTATTGTAAATTAAAAAACTGCATCGCACCTGCTGGCCGCCTTCTTGTTGTGGGACTCCATCTCCTGTTTTCGACACAGCATGCCCTCCATGGCCTCTGGCTCAGACTCAGCTGCTCCTCGACTCGGTAACGTTGCAGATGGCTCCAGGCGCGATGATGCCAGCCCACTGTCCCGGCCTGGTCCATTCACAGACTCGGACTCTGAGCCCTGCAGTTAAAAAAAACAGCAGTATTTAGTGAAAGGTCGGCAATGAAAATCTGGCAGAGAGAAAGCAGTGAACAGCAGCCATTTAACAGCCATAAATGTCAGGAAAGCCAGGATGAAACTTGGCTTGAAAACATTACAACTTAAAACATTTATAAAAAATATATACATGATTGCAAATATATGAACTATTGTCACATGAACAGTGTTCTTCATAGTTCTACTTTCACATAAAATACATTTATAAACACAGGACTATAAAGGCTGCACTGTCGATCTATGACTATAAGCAACATGAAAACACCAATGATGGCGGTGCATGATAAATGAAGCAATGGTTGCAATAGCTCTCTATAGAGGACAACAGCACTAAGGTGGACCGGGATCTAAGCAAAGGGTTTGGGGAAGCTCCAAAGTACTCACACGCTCCTGCTGCTTTGGTTTATAGACACGTTTAGGCTCAGATTTCTTTCCCACTGACACTGATTGCGATATTGACTTCTGGTAAAGACGCAATTGGAAAATATTATGAGGACTGTCTGAAGCAGTTACAACACCAACACACAATTTCTCAAATTTATTTAACAGTTGTATTTACAACTGAAAGCGGACGAAGTATTTCGTGAAGTCCTTTTGTCCCATCTAAGATAATAATATGTTTAAAGACAATATTTAAAGCAGGTCAACTCTATATAAATACATAAACAGTCAGGTGATATTTGTCCACAAATAAATTGAGAAAAAAAATAAAAATAAACCACAACATGAACACGTCCAATCAAAAGCTATTAGGACGAAAATGTTAAAGATACAGATTAAAAAAACATTTGATACTCGTGTAATGTTTAATGACATGTAAAGACATTATTGGAAAGATATATATTTGAAACGGTTTATGTCTCACCTGAGAAGTGTCATTGTCGCTGTGGACCCCGTTCACAGATGGCGACTGGTTCAGTGTGGTTTGGTCCAGACTCGTTCTGTGCGACAGTACATGTGAGACAATTTAAATCACTTCAGTTTTTACAGCTTCAGTCTCCCTTATTCAGCTATACCTGGCAGCAGAATCGTGTGGGTGACTCTCAGCCTCTGACTGGGCCTCTACTGGAGGAGGTGTGGGAGGTCGTCTTGCTCTCTCCTCTTCCTCTCGCCTTCTCTGGATCTCGTGTTCTTCAAGCTGAAAAAGTTCAAAGATTAATGAGCAAAGCAACAGTATATTTTTCACACTCAAGCTTTTAAGCGGAACTTACTGTAGTAAGTTTCTCTAACAAAACAAATCGTTCCTCCCATGATGCCGCAAGCTTCTCAAATTCCTCGTGCCGCTTGATAAGGCTCTCCACCTCATCCACGTTTGACCCAAGTTCAGCTGCACGCACAAGAGGCTCCTGTCCTACCAGCCATGACTCTGCCACATAAGCATCACGTCCAAACTGCAACACTTCCAGCACTAAAGAAAACACATTCCAAACAAATGTTATAAGCACTGGAAAACAACAATATAATTTTGTAGTATATTATTTGTCATTGGATGTAAACACACCAATTTGTAAATGGTCCATCTTGTCTTGCCACTTATTGTTTATCTTGTCTCTCTTTTCTTGGAGTTGATTAAGTTTTTCCCTTATCTGTTGAAGCGAAAATTGTACAAAACACATTACAAGAATTGTATTTCTATAGTGCACTTATTGTATGCAAGCATTGTAAAATACCTCATCTGATGCATAGTGGTTGTTGTTAATAAGAGCTTTTCCCATGTCAGTACAGGCAGTGAAACTATCTGCTCTGGCCTCAATTTCTGATTTGATGTCCTGATGATTAGCAATAACAAGTCCTGCAGAAGACACATCCCTAAAAAGAAGAGGCACAGGGGGCGCTTACCACAAATACAAGTATAATGTTTTTGTGTTCTAATGTGGCCTCACTGACCTTGGGCTGTCATGAGCATCGATCTGTAAGTTGACACCTTCCATCCATAGCATCAGATCTCGCACCATGTTGAAGAAGCGGAACTTCTCAATAGTGTCCAGCAGAAGGAGCCTGCGAGCTTTGCCACCCTCAAGAAGACCCTCCCATGCAGAGGTGACTGCATGTTCGCTCTTTTGAATATCCTCAGCCTTTTCCCCGGCGTAGGCTTTTTGCAGCCGCGCAGCATCATCTTGCACCTGGTTCACCTGAGCAAATACATTTAATACAATATAAGCATTTCTCCTGCCACAATGGCGTAAAAGGCGTGTTAATTTTTAGGCTACCTGTCCACTTAGTGCTTGGATATCATTTTCAAAGGTGTTGTGCTGTCGGTGTAGGTGTTGGACTGTGTTCAGATCACGGCCCAGGTCTAAAGGAAGTGCCTCCTTCTTCTCTATAATTCTTCCAAGTACTTCCATGGCGTCCTGGTGGAAGCGGTGGAGCTCATATGAAGCTGCCAACATTTGTGTTCGTGTGTCGATGAGCTCCAGCAGGTCGGCCCAGGCCTCATTCAACCCATCCTTCCATTCTGCGACACTGGCATTTTCAGGGTGACCTGACTCGATCAGGTCGTCTGCCAGAGCATTCACTCCATCAACACGCTCTTGGCCAATAGTGCTGGTGTCACGGGCAAACTCACGGAACTTGTCTCTTAGCATCTGCAATCAGCAGAGCAAAGGTGAATGTTTGGTTCAATTTCTAAGTACATTAACACAAACCAAACTTACAGTGACATGTTCATAGTCTTGTCCAAGTTCATGAGAACCTGCGACCACCTCTCTTTCTGCAATCCACTGCTCCAGGTCATCCACCTCTCGCTTCAGCTGGGTCAGTCGTAACCTCTCGTGTAGCCGACCACGGCGCTCCTCAGCCAGATCCTTCAACCCAGCATAGAGTTTGTCCACTTGTGCTTGGCGTAGAGTTATTCGCTCACTGTCAATGAGTTGAATGGTTTTGTTTACAATTTTCATACTTAAAGCAGAACTGGAATATAAAATATGCATATTTACTTGTAGTTCTCACCTTTCTGGGTGTTCACTAGTGACCATGAGGCGACTACTGTTGGCAAGTTGGTGAATAGTCTGAGCGTAGTCTTCTAGAGCCTGTTCCAAAATCTGGTGCTTCTTGACCATCACCAATGCACTTTGTTCATCCTATCATATTGGGTTTTGTAGTTTAACAACAAATCTCTACATTAAAAAAATAAAATAATTCATACCTTAGCCTTTTCCTCAGACATCATATGCAGCTCCTGTTCTCCCATCCAGGCCTCGGCTTCGGCAGCATCAGCGTAGAACTGTTGGGCGCGGTGGGCCTCCAGTAGACGCGCATGTCGATTGTCTGTTTCCGCCATCAGCTGGTCCCAGAGGTCCTTCAGTTCAGTGAGACGCTCCGTGAGTACAGACTGCCTATCACCGTCCACCTGGCTCTGAGTTTGGCCTCGTTTGTGAATGTCGTCAATGCGAGGCTGATGGCCTTGGATCTCCTTCTGCAGGGTCTAATTACGAAACAGGAGGTCTAGATTTAGATGTAACTTTATAGGCACAAACATCTTAAACAATCCATGACTGTACCTGATTCTTCTTGATTAACAGCTGTACAGTGGGCAAGTCCTTTCCATTGTCTGAAGATGCTGCCAATGGCATTCTCTCATTTATCCACAGCTGTAAAAAGAAGAAAACAGGTCACACCTGTGCGATTGACCAATCTTTGTATCATTCATGTTAACGTACAATTTCATCCTCCAAGTCTCTGTTGAACTGGTGAGCTTCTTTGGATGCCAACAGCTGCTGTCTTCGCAGCTGTAGAGGCTCCTGAAGCATTGCAAAGCTGTCAGTTACTCTTCTTTGTTGACCATCTACTTCCACAAGTCCAGCATCTTCCTGAGAGAGTGCCTGGGCCTGGGTCTGTAGCGACTGCACCTCCTTCTCACGGACTTCCATCTGATGCTCCAACATCTACACAAAGTACACAATTATGAAGCGAGAGACTTTAATCCACTGTACTTTTTATAAAACAACAGGTACCTGGTGCTTTTTGAGCAATATGTTAACGCTAGTTAAGTCTTTGCCATAGTCGTCATTTTGTAGCTGACCCTCTAGGTTTTTAAGCCAAACATCGAGGGCTGAGCAGCTCTGTGTGAAAAGTTCTGCCCTGTTGGCATCAAACAAGCACTGTGCCTTGGTGCGAGTGGTGCTCTCAAGCTCCTCCCACTGTTTCTGCAGATCCTCCAGGGTCTGCTGGACCACAGGCTTCAGCTCAGGCTTTTCTGCCACAAGAGCCTGGCCCTCCTGGTAAACACAGGAAGAGAATATAATTGCCCGAGAACATGTTTCTAAAGCATAAGAAAGAGTAAGGACTCACTCAATTGAAGCACAAACCTTATCGATTTTATCCAGCCAGTCTTTGTTAGATGCCAGCTCCGCCATAAAGGCCTGATGTTTCTGCCATTTGCTGTGAAGATTCCTGGCCTCATCATAAGACATGTCTTGAGCCGTTAACATTTTTTCATTGATCCACAATGTTAACTACAGAAAAATAAGGATGCATATATTAATATTTTGTTTATAATATTTTTGTATTACTTTGAAATAATATAAAAAACATTATTTTACTTCTTGTCCATCTTGAAGGAAGTGCTGAAGCTCACGGTTATCTTTGAGCTTGGACAGTAACTCATTGGCAGCCTGTTTATTCTTGAGATGCCTTTAAATAAATAAGGATATTAAATTGTAATTTGGCCGTTTGTTTTAAAATATAAACTCTTTTCTTTTGCCCTAACCTTTCCTGGATGGAATCTACTTTCTCCTGAATCTTATCAGAGTTTGCATTTCCGTCGTTAATTAGTCGCCTTCCCGCCTCCACCACACCAGTTATCTTCTCCTCACTGGCCTCTGTAGTTGTGAGGAAATCCTCATGTTTCTTGATAGCCTCTTCTGCCCCCTGAAGACTGGTAGGCATCTCTGTGTGGGACAGCACATACTCCTACAGAGAAGTAAATAGAAGATTTGAGTTATCTTTTTGGCAAATTGTTTCTTTGAGAAAGTATGCTGTATATACAAGGGGAGAATTTGTGTCATATATTTAAAGTGGGATTCAATCATTTTACACACTTTACATGCAATAAAAGAGTAGTACTACGTTTTTAAAACAGTAGTGTGCAGTAACTTTTATGGATGGTCAAGAAAACTGGTGTTCATCAATATTGGTGGATAACATGTGCATGCAAAAGTCAGTCAACCCTTAGTCTCCCCCACCTATCTTACTGAGATAAACTACCTTTTTAACTTCTGAATGAATTGAAAAGTCTCACTTCACCGATCAATTCATCACACAAAATAGCCCTATATGTTATTAAAATACTGCCTGCATTTATAACTAACGTCTAATAATTAGAAAAGTGAACAGAGCCTGAGCTACAAACAAAGACTTGTGCCCAAAAGATAGTTTTTTAGTCAGTTTGTGGAAACTTGGCACTGCTGTCACTTCACCTCTTCTCTGCACATGCTCAGTTAGGCTCAAACTGCAAACATCCAAGATTCCCACACAGGTTTATTCAGCGTGGTTTGAGGTTGTGTTGTCCTCAGCGCACATGTGCAGACCTCTAAAACAAGCTGCTGTCTGCTCAGGATTTAAAAGCACACGTTAGAGTGGGAAAATGAACGAGCCTCTGAACACGGTCAGAGAATGAAAAAAGGCCGGTAGAAGCAACTAAAAGACACCGTTACTCCAGCCAAGCTTCAGCAGCAGAAGTGAGGGGATAAACGGGCTTATTTGAATATATTTTGCAACAATTTAAATATTGCTGTGACAAATGGTAATTTTAGACTTGATTGGTAAATCACTGCTTGCCTTGATTTCCCTGATCGCACACCACTGTTTTATAAATAGATCACAGTTCACACAACCAGGGAAGTGTAGTAATAATAACACTTACCTGGCTGTTGAGAAAAGCCTCAGCTTGTTTTGCGTCTCTGAGGAAAGTCTGGAAATCAAAAGCTTGTGCCAGTAGACTGTGGCGGTTCTCCCACATGCGGCGGAGCTCATGCCAGCCTGTGTCCAGGGCCTGTAGCCTCTGGGCCAAGAACATGTGCTGGGCATCTGTCTGGCCCTGAGTCACCTCTTCACCCACAGCACGCATCTTCTCGTAGTCATCCTTATAGTTGTCCACCTCATTTTTTATGCTCTCGTGTTGTGCTAGCAGACTCTCAGCCTCGGGCAGAGAGGTGGGAATGTCCTCTGAGGCTATGGCAGTCTGGGTACGGGAAAGCCATGATTGAAAATCGTCCAAATCTCTGAGGAAACCTTGAAGCTTGCTGGCTTCACCCAATGACTCCTCCCGCCGTTTCATTGTTGAGTTCAGTTCGTCCCAAACTTCCTGAATTTCTGCAAGTCGCCGCTGTGTCTCCCCTGCTTGGTCTGGATGCTCTGTGGCCAACTTTTCTGCCTCTTTTTCCAGGTCATCCAATTTTCCCTATGAAAACAAAGTTTGGACATCTCAATGGAATTAATTCTCAAATATTCTACATTATCTGTGGCTAGTTCCACTGTACCTGAATGGCCTCCAAGTCTCTCTCCATGCCGGTGAGCTTGCGCTGCAAAGCCATGACTCCAGCCAGGTCGTTGCCCAAGCTTTGTGTGGACTCTATGACCTTCGTTTTCTCCTTCATCCATGTCTGAATCTCATTACACTCGAGATGGTAGTTCTGGATGTTAAGAGCAGAGTCCAGGGCTTCTTTCTTTTGCCCAGCCAGCAGTTCAAAGTCCTTCCATCTGTTAAGACACATCAAATGCAAAACAACATTTTAGTTTTACAAAAAGCTTTCAAATAGTACTTGATATTTTCCCTCTGTGTAATACTAGAAACGCTGACCTGTTGTTAAGCTGATCTTTGGTCTGGTAAATTTGGTCCTTGTTGCAGTTTTCAGAGCTCAGCAGTTGTTCAGCCACCTGGTTGACATCATTAACGCGACTGCTCACATTGTTCATCTCTGGCTCCAGTGTCTCAAATCTGCCGATATAAAAAGATATATTAAGTCAAAGGTGAGTAATCCATAAACATTTAAATTGTCTAAAATTTCACTTACCTCTGCTGCACTACCTCCAAATCTTCTAGTTTGGTGGGGATCTCCATGCCATCTAGCCACTGCTCTTTCTCCTCTACCCACACCTGGCAGGCATCAGCCTCACTGAACATGCGATAGAGGGCCAAGGCCCCCTCCAGAGCCTGGCGACGGGCTGCCGACAGAGTCTCCAGCTCCTCATAACGCTGTTCAATTGCAGGTAAGCGACCTTCCACCTAAAGACAATAAAGGCTAATTTGAGCTACAGTCAATACATGTCAGACATAATGTATTAAAATGATATCAACCTGAGGAGAACTTGTGTAGGTTTGGGGTAAGGCCTGGGCCTGCTCATGCAAAGAGTCAATCAGAGGGCGGTGGCTATGGATTTCTTCCTGGACCTCCCTCTGTTTTCGAGCCAATGTTTGTGTAGAAAACTCATCATGGCCGACTTCCTGACTGGACACCTGTCGAAGAGTCTCCATGATCCACACCTCCATGTCATTAGCATCGGTTTCAAACTGGTGCAAAGCCACTGCTTCCTTCAATCGCTGCTCTCTCAGCTTGGTTGTCTTGAAACGAAAAATACCAGTGCATTATTGAGACAATACTCCTATTGACGGGATCAAAGCAAAGGAGAAAGAGCAATGATATCTACCTCCTCCAGATGCGCCCACTGTGCCTGGATGTCCTGGATTCTCTCTGTGACCTCTGGCGCTCCAAAGTGACCCTCATTCACTAAAGCCTCTCCAGCAGAAATACTATGACTGAGTGGTCCATAGCGAGCAGCCATTTCATCCCTAAAAGCTTCATGTTTACTGAGTAGGTGAAGCGCAGAGGTAAGGTCTCGGCCACAGTCTCCACTGGCCAGGATCTGCTCTTGTTCCCTGATCCAAGCTGCTTCTTCTCCCAAATCCCACATGAACTGCCATAAGCGCCGTGAATCTTCAAGACGCACTTTACGCGTCCCTGCAAGTTGACCCAACTCCTCATAGGCTCGACCCAACATCTCTACTTTCTCACTCACCAGAGCAGGTTCACATGGCTTGTAGGCTGGATTTAGAACAGATAAGGTTAAGGCTCGGAGCTGTTGATATAAGCACAAACCAAGTTAACAATTATGAGGAACTCACCTTGTTCATAGGATGTGAATCGTGTGGCTGCCCCCTGAACTCCCTTGATCCTCTCTGCCTGAGCAGAAATGTCTGCCTCCACCAGTGTGTGCTTCTGCAGCAAGTCTAATACATCATGTAAATGTTTACCGCTGTCTTGAGACTGTAAGCGACTCTAAAAAAATTCAAAGAAACAAACATGACATTTTGAATGTTCTGTAAATTGAAAGTGTTGATCCTACACTAATCTTACCTTCATGTCAGCCATCCAGTCCATGATGTAGCGCATCTCCTGAAACAGTCTCTGCAAGTCGCGGTGAGAGTTGAGCCTCTCTCTTCGTGCTGCGAGGAGCTCTTTCAGATACTCCCAGAGTCTAAGCACATTGTCTCTTCGCGCCAGTATACGCCGCACATCGTGATAGCTCTCTGCCTCCAACTCTTTAGCCACAGCCTCCACAGCAGCGACGCGCTCCCAGTATGCTCCAATGTCCGTCTCAATGGCCTCATGTTTACGCGTGGCTGCTTCAACAGCTCCAAGATCAGTCCCAAAATTATCCTAGAAACAGTAATAATATTATTAATAATATTAATATTGCATTTATGGAGTGGGCATATTGCTTTGAAATGTATTTTGGAGATGTACCTGGGATACCAGTCTTTGGTTCTCACTGAGCCAGGTCTCTCTCATTGCCGCTTTGCGATCAAATCGAGCAGCGAGCATCTCCAGCTTTTCTTGTCGAATGAGCTCATTCCTCAGTGCCAGCTCTCGTTCATGCTCTGCCTTTTCAAGTCGCTCCCAGGCCTGCAAAAACAAAAATGGTCAATATTTGTTAAAGAATTTTCTAGTTCAGTTGCCGTCAACCTGGAGGACAGGACCACCTAAAGGAGGCTACAGAGATTGGAAGGGGTCCCAGATCTTTGGCTGGTCAGACAGGTTCCCGCCATCAACATTTTGGTTAACTGTTCAAGTTAAAACATTTTCAAACACACCCAGAATAGAATAGGTTTTCACAAATGAATACCTTATTGATGTCAGATATCAGTTTTCCTTCTCTTGGCATGTATACCTTCTGGTTGTTCGCTCGCATCTTACTCTGTATTGTAAATAGCAGAACCTCCAAATTCCCTTTCTCAGTGAATCTTTGGAGACAAACAGTCATTATTATTAGACTTAAAGAACAATATTCTTCAGAGCATTCTCATTGTAGACATAAAAGGTGGTAGAATAAAACTCATTGTGCTTTGACTCACTTGGGTGGTTTCTCTACAGTTCTGTAGGAGTTAAAAGCCTGGAGCTGATTCTGCACAGCACTCAAAGAGTTAGCCAGCTGTCGATCATTCAGAGTCACTATGGTCTGCTCAATCCACTGCAGCAGCTCAGAAGCCAACGTCTCATATTTTTCAATCAACTGGTCTGCTTCAATAGCATAGTCCAAAACCTGGGGCAAAGAGTTCACTTTAGTTTTGCATTGACAGAAGAATAAAAAAAAATAATGTCGTCAACATTTTCTAACCTTGCCAATTCGTTTGCCCTCCACTGCCAGAGCCTTCATCTTAGAGAAATAGTGGTAGTACGTAGCCACATATGTAATGATAGACTTCTCATCAGGCTGATCAACATTAACGTCTAGAAAAATGTAAATTTTTAAATTAAATTAAATTAAATTAAATTAAATTAAATTAAACGTATTAGAACATACCTTCAGGATCCAATAGCTTTGTTAAACCAAGCTCCTTCTCAGCAATATTAAAAGCATTTTGAAGATTGTAGTGGGCATTGGACCTCTTCAGGTTGTCAAACTCAATCAGGTCAGGTCTGTGCAAAAAACATACAAAGTCAACTTTTAATAACAAGTCTTAATCTCATTATTAAATAGAGTCCACTAAACACCAACTTAAGAAGCTTATGGGCAAGTTCATAAATCAGTTCAATTTACAGGGAAAAAAACCCAAAACCCTCTGTTAATATGGACATCAATGCCAGCAGGGTGTGCACTTGAGTACAGTCAGTATTATTCTATGTGGGAAACAAGTAGGTTGGGCTTTCTGCGATCTAGGTCATCTTAAAATATGAGGCCCAAATTGAGATGTGAATTGAAACACAGACAATAGATAATAGCTTATCATATCAGTGCATCTAAGAACACAGCACAGAAGAAGTGCAGGAAGAAGTCATTGACCTGTGTTTGTGCACGATGGCATTGAACGCCAGGCCATCTCTCCAGCTGGTGGTGAAGTTGTGGATGTTGACATTAGGATATCTGCAAATGTCAATTCAGACATTGATTATTAACCCTGAGCTACATCAGTAATCAGAGTTAAATTAAGAGGAATTCAAATCCTTTTAAACTGCTCTTCTCTTACCCAGCAGTTTTCATTTGGCACCAAAGAAGGAGGGCATCTTTAGCCGATTTCTTTTCTTTGTTATCTTCTGTCTCCACACTGATGTCTTGAATCTGAAAACCATACAATGATTAATGTAATATGCAATAAGGTGGGTACGGATAAGTCCATTGGGTAATAAAATGATTGCACAGACTACCAGAGTAGTCAAGGGCTAGCTTCTATGGAGGGACAGCTGGATGAAGAGAGCATTACCTGGAAGCGGAGGATGATGGTCCAGATGAGACCCAGTGTGAGGCGGTGGTTTCCATCCACAATGTCGTGTGAGCCCATGTTTTCAAGGTGGACTTTCTGCTCCTTAAGGAATTGCAGTGCTTTGTCAACATTTTCCAGGCAGTGGATACGCATGCGGCCCTTGGTGGGTTTTGGCTGTGAGGGGGAATAGTTGTTAAAGTGTTAGTTGGAATATCACAATGTCAATTATTAGTGATCTAAAATGAGGGGGGAAATTATTTTAAAATATAAGAAATATTTAATATAATTTAAACAGAATTAATCAATGATAAAATTCTTAACTCGGTGTAATCACACTGTCTAAGAGATTATCATCTTGTAGAATGTGACTTTACTTTATTCAAATATACAAATCCCTTTAAACTTAAGACTTATTTTTGGTGTGTTTTAATAAATATATTAAAATTATTAAATATCCTTTAAATAGTTTAATTATATTGTGATACTGACAATCCAAATCATTGATTCATTTTGACCTTTCTACATCTCTACATATCATACACATGAGTGTCACAAGTTAGAAAAAAGCTGAGAGGACATCTTTGTATATAGTTTAGGTCATGAAAGGGGAAGTTGGAGGAGGTTTTCTGGGGGACACTGACCAGTTGCTCTCCTGACAGCACTTCCAGCAAACGGATTAGCATGCGGCCGTCGCGCAGATCCGTGTACAAGTCACCAATGCGACAGGTGACTCTGCCCAAGTGAGAGTTTACCCATTTGGTGAAGGTTTTCTTCTGAACCGCTTCACGCTCATCTGTAAAATACACAAGAGAAGATATAAGTTCAGTCACAGTTGACTAACAAAGCAGAAAATGACACTATCCATTCAAGTCAAAATAGAGTAAGAAGCATTTCAGCAAAAGAAACAAAAGTCATGTTCTGCTGAAGCAAGGTATGTATTATAACACTACTGACAGCTTAATGAGATCATTCCTAGTTTAGCAAAAGCAGTGCTAGTGGGTGCAATACCAGTTGCAGAAAGAAAAGCATTTAAGTGACTATGCAAAAAAAATGCCCGTGTGTGAAGATTTTCCTCATTGCATTAAGAACTAAAGAGAGACCAATAAATTAAGCTGTTAACAGCAGCTCAGACATATGGACCACGGGAGTAAGAAGCTAATCCCACGCTGCCACCTAACAAGGTGACCTCATTTCTAGGACACACGTCTCCCGCCATTTAAAAGACGATCGGTGAAGCGAGGTACTTAATGCACAATACTGAACACAAGTTTCTAAACCCAGAACAAGACTAATAATAGACCTTATGGGCAAGCCTGCCCTAATGACTTAAACAAAACAAAGTTCTTCCTGCAGTTGCTAATAAGATAATGATGGTTGGGATGAATGGATCGTTGATAACACACTGTTGATAACAGATACACAAGACTATTTTTGTGTAATTGTGTTGCAATACACAAATGAGTTGTGACATGGGTACATCACTGTGACCGTTAACTGATTTTGAAATTTCAAGGGCATGAAGAAATACCACAAGATATAACAGAAACCATGAGCCGGTGAAAGGTACTTCCCTTTGACTCTAATCTGAATCATTTGTGTTTGTTTATTACTACTGAATGTGTGACAAGAATAAGGCTTAGTGTTAAGCAGACCAAATGCTGGGTGAGGGCTGCATTCTTATGATGGCTTGGTCATGCCAATCACCAGGCAGGACACAGAGAGCAATGGTCCCTAAACATGCTCCTGGTGTTGATGTGTCTCTAATGACAAGGCTCCTGCATCACAACAGGAGGCAAACACAGCGTTCGTGTCAGACATGTTTACTCGTTAGAGCAAACACAGGCATCACCGGACACTGAGGTAGATAAGCACCGCAGCTGTATAAAATAATGAGGTGTTTAGTTGGAGCTGGGCTGGGTGCACTCATGTTGTCACATTCATAAAGCTGATGTCTCCTACAGGCCGAGGGCCCAAACCTGTGAGAGAGAAGGAGCCATAGCTTCTTTATGTCGTCACTGCCGCTGAAAACACCTGAGCAGCGTGCCAACATTGTTTCACTCTGACACAAGAGATAAAACACAGGACAGTGGGAAAATATCAGCTACAGACGTCAAGTCTCTAATTACTGCTAAGGTGTCTTTACGATGCGAACAGTATAATCCCATATTTTGTAGACACAGAAAAGGAGTCTAGTTTCAAACAGACTTTTGATAAATATTCTGTCAGCCCACAATTGTTCTGTGTCTTCTTGTAAAGATTTATCATCATTGATGATGCAAGACAATTATCTGACTAACAGTTTATGAATGGGACCGACTATGAGAAAGGCAGATTTGAACATGTTTAGTCAGTCAAAAATAACTGTTTGTTTCTGGTAGTGAGATGCTTTAGGTTTGCTGGTCCCAGGGAAGTTTGGGGCACCTTAAAAAATACTTTTACCAGAGCTTCTTTATAACTTGTTTCTGTTTAACCTCCAAAGTCAGTTGCTGATAATGATAGTAATCTTCAAGTAATCTCAGAAAATATGCGACAGACATAATCTTGTTTGGTTGGTACACAGACACTAGGACAAAGTTCAGTAATAACACGACAAACTGTCACGTAGAGGCAACGTTTTTTCTAAGAATTAACTGAACCTAAAAAAAAATTGTTTAGAAGACTGTCATCAGCTCATTTAATTGCTCATGGTTTATGACAAATGGATCGAAGTGGGCAAACAGTTCTATCATAGAGAGCTGCATTGCTCCTGTGTGTTGACACTGCTCTGCTTCATCTGGAGCCACCTCAGCACTGAGGACCAGGAAAGTCTTCTATAAAAAGACTAATGCAGACTGCACGTTCACAGGAATAATGCATTCTGGTCTAGTTTCTTGGAACAGTGTTATTTTTTACAGCAGTTGTATTTATTGACAAAGATGAAAGAAAGCCTCAGATTCACTAGCTGCTAACAAGAATCTCCTTTTGTCATCAACCCAGGTCACATACTGCACCCGTTTTGAACTGTTTTGGAATGTCTTTGAGTCCACAAACTCCTCAAATCTCTCTCCCCACCCACGATGAGAGTGTGTAGTCTCTGGTCACCCTGTCCTCACAGAAGAATGAAAAAAACATCCTTGTTCATATCTCACTTATGTGTGGCCTTGTGTTAATATATGCCGAGAAGGATTATGCTTTTGTGCCACATCATTATGATCCATTTTTCTTTCTTTCTTTCTTTTTACTAAGATCCAGAAAAGAAGTGGCTAAATGTGATTTGGTTTTTAATAATGTTTGCAATAGAAATAATGAGCAATACAAAGAATATGAACTATAATGACAGTTTGTCAGAATTTAGTATAAAGACTGTAACCTATGCCAATTCATTGTATTTTGTGCAGCGAAAATCAAATGTTAAAAGACACACTGAATGTTCTGAGAAGTGTGTCTGAAGCCAGCCACGTCCTTCCTCCCCTTCTCACATTGAGAGAAGACTGTTGCAAAACCGCTGCTTTTCCACATGTGACACATGTTATTTTTACGCTTGAACATTTTGGAATAAAGTTGCACCCATTTCTGTGGCAACCTAAAATAGTAAATCTTTTTTATATTTGTATTCTTTCTGTGCCACAAACAGGTTATTCCCCTCTGCACAAAATGCAGCTGCTTCTGATAATGCAGAAGACAGGGGAGAGGACAGCCCAAGGCTAGTCCCATGAGACGAGACTGAAACTCTTTTAGCCACAACATCTGCCGACCAAACAATGTCAACTGTCAACAATACTGTATGTGACCCTTCCAAAGCTGCACCTTCTTGAGACTTAGAAACCTGTCAATATTGGTCAAACTGTACAAACAAAACCCCTAAAGTGTGAGTTTGTGTGTGCGCACAATGAACTGTGGGTAATGTGACTCTGAGTTACAGCTGGAGGCCACAGAGCCACAGCTTTCACTGGTGTTGGTGATATTCAGTTACATGATACAGTTCAGAGGAACTTGACCCAAAACGCATCAGTGACCTCAGCTCAGCTTCAATCTAAGAGAAAAGCCTAAGAACTCAAGTCAAAGCAACCAACAGAGATTTAAGTCTTGGTTAATCAATACAATGTCTGTGGTTAATTTTTTAAAAAGGTAAATATGAATATTACCTATGAAAAGGCTATAAATTAGACATAATAGGAACCACTTGTTTGAAGGGTTTATAAGGTCATAGGCGGTGGTACCTAATTTATATTTATTCTGGTTAAGTAAACCAGAGTGACATTGCATTCCAAAGTCCACAGCGGCTGATTCAGAGGTCGGTGGAAACCCGGACAGTGACCCTTTGGAGCAGGCCTGTGGCAATACCCTGCTTACACTATCATTTATATATTAACCAGGAAATTATTTTCTGCTCAGTCCACCACGCTTTCAGATAAGGGCAAGTTATATTGGACATGTCCTTGAGACATAAACCACGTTGTGAGCAGATATCAATATACACTTTATGCCCACATAAGTAAATATCATTACAAACTGAAATGTGTAATGAAAAAGTAATACCACTATGACATGTTTAAGGGTCAAATACAGTCAGTAAGGTGGTATGATGAACTATTTTTTAATGCAGTGGAATGTGCCCTTTTGTACACATTTCACCTTTATCACATGAGCTGACTGAAGTCATGATTTAATACAGAGAGGTAGGGAGTGACATGAAGAATGAGCCCCAAGGCAAGTCAAACTGGAAATACAAGTAGCTGTAGCCAAAAAAGTGTTTGTGTCTGCAATAGTGAGCATGCGCGCACAGCCATACTGTTATGGCTATTTTCATAAATATCAGTAATTTATGAAAATAGAGTTTAAAACCACTTTTCTATTTGTCTGTAGCCTTATCCCTGTGTACAGATAACTCAACAACTAATTGGGTTCTTATTGGTGTTTTTACAGTGATGCAAATCGTGCAATTAAATGAAAAGGGAAGAACCAGTAAATGTTGCATTCTAGAAATAATGTATAAATTTATCTTTATTTGAAAATCTACTTTTTTGCAATATCTTTTTTGACTAAAAGAATGTAAAATATGTGGAGAGCATAACTTGCCACTGGAGAACAGCCCCATACGAGTGTCAGGGAGGGACCGGATGTCAGGGCTCCTCGTAGGCTCGTCGTGCATGAGCTGGCACAATGTACTACCTTAAACACCTCAATGTGCCAGTGACTTAGAGTTTAAAGGCTTAGAGCGGGACATTAAACAACAACAAATCCACTTTAATATTAGCCTGAGACATAAGTCATTCATTTGATTCTACTCTGATGTTTGTAAACCAATGAAATCACTGACAATTTATACGTTTTTGCACTCTACACCAGTAACTTTCTGGTTGTTATCATGCAGTATAGACCATTTCTCTCATCATCAGTCAACCATTAATGATGATGTTTGTGTGCTCTACCTGTAGAGCTGAGGTCGTGTGCAGACACAAAGCCATGCATTGTAATAAGATAAGAAAAGGACAGGTGGCTGGTGATCAGGTGCCAGGCTACCGCCTTCTTATAGAGCTGATCTGAAGTCTGCCGAGTGAATGCAACAGCACTCACTTTACAGTAAACAGTGTACTGCAGTATACTTATATAGTATGAGAGGAATCTCACTGAGCTCACCTCTGAAATTGTACAGACAAATAATGCTGAGCCTTATCAAACAACAGCCCCTGCTGTCGGAGCAGATCATTATAAAGCTCACAAACTCAGTGCACTGTGTTCTTTCTATCTCTGTAAATTGGTTGGATGAACTCCTTATCATCTGTTAATATTAACGATACGTGTGTGAGCCAAAAAGACTAGGCTGGAGCAGCGCTTACCTTGCAGCTGTTTAAAGCGGCCCTCCAGGATGTTGGAGTATTGCACCTGGTTAACAAACGCTGCAGGGGACAGGCAGGGCTCTCTGTCCCTGTGCTCCCACTCCATCTTCTCTCCTCAATGTTTCAGTCAGATGTTAAATTAATAGGGATAACTCCAGCATAGCCCAGCAGATGCAGCTTTTCTGGAACAAATAGTCCCAAAGACAAAATAACTATGTCCAACCTTATATTCTTCTTTCTGCTGTACCTCTTTAAGACACAGTACGGTCTTGAAAATGTTGCCACCTCTCCTTTTTCTTAACTATACGTCCCAGTTTGTCCAATGGAAGCACAGCTCCAAGCACAGGCGTGGAGGGTCCGATTCAAAAACTTCTTTACAAACTTAAGAGAAGGACAAAATGTTCCAATACACCTCCTCTTATGAAGAAGTTCACCACATTTGTGGCCTCCGTCTGGAGTCAAAACTTGTGGTCACACTCCCTCGTGGTCCTTGTAAAGGGGCAATCGACTCCTTCCCTCCAAATGCAGGAGCAGAGCAGCTAACTGGCTGCGGTCGAATAGGCTGTGTAAACAAAGCCTGCTGGGCCCACTGAAAATGGTGCCATTTGCATAAGGTGTGTTTGAGGGAGGAGCGCACACAAGACGACTGTGAAGAGACAGTGGGGGAGGAGGTGTGGAGGTGGACTAAACCATTAGAGCTCTTCTCTGGCTATAGCTTCAGGAGGATTACTCGACTCTTCTTAATTCCTAGGAACACCAGGGAGTGGCCTGCCAGGACGTATATCTTCAGACTGTCATTTTACCCAGTCGTTCACAGCAGTTTTTTTAGTGTCAACAGTCTCAGTGTGATACAGGCCTGACACAGGAAGGAAGTCATAGTCTCAATAGTGAGAAGCTCTTTGTTGCCACAATAGATCCAGTTTGTGTGTTGCGCTAGGTCATGACACTTATGCAATAATCAAATCTGTGAAAACCTATGGATTTGTGTCCATGTACTTAGTTTCTTTTTACTTTCAAGTAAATATATGTTCAGAGTCTAAATGCTGCTCTGTATCAAGGGTTAAAAAGGTCCTGCCTTTGAGAGAAAGGGATAACTGTCCGGGAGTCTTCCCAGTAACGTTTTGTTGTGTGTGCTCATGATGGCCAGGAGCATCTGGATAGACCTCATTAGACTGACAAATGCCCCAGGCTCTTGGTAACAAGGTGTTTTACAGACATGGACTGGACTAATGAGAGCCAACTCACTGCATTCAAACAGCAACAACCTCAGAAAAACGTGTTAATGTGTTCTGTTAACTTTTTATTATTTACATTCTGTCAACTTTATGTGTGGTGTGAAGTTTTGAACAGAGCTCCTCTTCCAAGTTTAGAGATTCAAGAAGCTGCAATGATGTGTAAGATTAATGAATAATTGATGAATCTCCGGAGAGAATAAAGGGAGCAGCTGGGCGGGACGTGTGAGGAGGAGTTTTGATCACAAGCTCTTTTCCACAAGCAGAGGGCACAAATATTATTCATATTCAACTGCCAGCAAATTAAACCTCCAGGGAGCAAATTAACACTAATATAATGTAAAATATAAATTAAATGTTCTTCAGAAAATCATTATCATCATTAGAGTCTCACACTAATTGGGGTTAGAATATTAAGTCTGTTACAGCAAAGCAGATCAGTGGGAGTGATAAAAGTCAGAAGTGAAACAATCTGAGGGAATAGTTGAGAAAGCGTGATGTGTAAGCAGAGCAGCAGAAGCAGCAGCAGCAGCAGCAGCAGCAGCAGCAGCAGCAGCCATGCACAGGGTCCTGACATTTGGGGAGAAGTGGAAGAGGCAGGAGATGCGCCCCGGGGCAATGAGCCGCTGAGGCACGTCCAAGAATGTGCACTTCAGGCCCACACTTGTCCCACGCCAATGGTATCACAGGTATTCAGTTAACAGCAGCCCCACCACCTCTGCTCCTGGCCCATAGCATTAACATACAAAAAACATGGGACTAACCTCTCACACTACTGCACAACTGCAATACTTTTACACTGAAGAGAGACATCTACAGTTCACCATTAGCATCTAGTGATTACTTAAGGAAATAAAACTTGTATTTGGAAGTAAAGTCAGGTTAATCTTTTAATGGTTTGACTCAAACGGTGCTTACTGAACAGAAGGCGATTCTGTGTGTGTGTGTGCGCGTGCGTGCGTGCGTGCGTGCGTGTGTGTGTGTGAGAGAGTGAAAAGGGTACATGGCTGTGTGACACTGCCCTCTGCTGGGGTAACCTTAAAACTAGCACCCTTTAGACTGTCTTTTATCAATGAGGAAATAACGTAATTTAGAGGTTGTCCAAAATTGAACTTAAGAGCCAATGAGCCACTGGAATGTGTGAGCCACAGCTCTGATATCTGCTGTGCAGCTTTTAGGCCTTGTCCTCATTTTCAAGTATTTCTGTCTCGCTCTTTTGGGACAAAGACCAAAATTAAGTTTCAACTAAAATCACTGAACCCAATTAGAGTTTTGCTGCACACACCAATGAGTACACTTTTAAAATGAAAGCTCTCCCGTACATTTGTTTGACTAATCAAACACATGCAGCATAAATGTGGTTGTGTGCATTTAGTTTTTACAATGATTGATATTTTGATGTATTTCATGTAAAAATAATACTACTCATCTGTACAATTACTTACGCTAAATTGCGTATGTATACGCCTTTTTGAAAATTTGCTCTGTCCCCATTAAATACCATGTAAAGTCACCTGTAATTCACTCTGCTCCTACAATATTTCAAAGATGGCTTGGTGTGTGCATGCAGCGTACCGGCCAGTGCTTTGATGCGCGAGCGTTCGAAGAGGCGAGCCGAGCTGTTCTCATTGTCCCAGTCGGTCTCTGCGGCCAGGTCCCAGCGGTTGTTGATGTCATTGTACTGCTGCTGGATCTCCAGGCTGTCGAAGTCTGTGGGGGAGATGGTGCTCATGGTGCTCCAGGGAAACGCATTCAACCTAAAACACAGACAAAACACATCAGCGCTCCAGTTCAGATGCTGCTCAAGAGGAAAATACACTTCAATGCAATGTGATCAAACACTGGAGATAAAGTTCTATATTTGGTTAAGCAAAAACTCAACTCATACTGGCCCTATTTCTATTGGGCACATGAATTATCACGAGGGCTGGGTATCTTTCCATTTCTTTACCAGGAACCACTATTTGAAGAATGGCTCTTGGTTTTCTGTACCGGTACCAAGTACATTAATCATTATCTAGAACAACAAATAAGAGTTATATAGTTCATCAATTTAATTGAACACGGTTTCTTTGGGGAAAAAACTGTAAATTTCCTCATTCATCATTCTGGGGAAAATGCAAAGTAACTTTATGCCATTATGCACCAAGCAAAAAACAACAAAGATATATATTCGTTTTGACTTTACCCCAACAGTTCCACCGGAATAAGATACACAAATAGATAACAAGACAGGAACCCAAGCAAACCACAGCCTGACATCTTCATTTCCCACTGTTCGCTCTGAGACGACAATTGAGTTAAAATGGTGTGAAGGTGATGCAGTTTTGGCCGTCATGCTAAATAAGAATAAAATGATATACCCAGACAAAACTGTCTGTGTCTCAGATTTTGCTTGCCCTCCACCAGGGGGTCTAGATTGAGATTATAACCCCACTGGAGGGCCCCATTAAACCATTGGGGACCAGATTAATGCTCAAATTGAGTCCCGAGTTTGCTAATACCCGGGAGTTGATCTGTTGTTATGTCTAGCCACACTGTCTGAAATTGTGATAGCTCCGGAAACAGGGAGGAGTGAGTGAAAGCAGATACAAAAAGTTATTTACTGCCTCAGAGTGAAACGATAGGCAAGCATCTCCTAAAGAGGAAACGTTAATTACTCCATAAATGCTCTGTAATTTGCAATCAGCATCATTTAGCCAAGACGTCAGACCTGGGAGCACGAGCGGTCCTGGAGAATAGACCAGAGTCAAATTAAATGAGCTACAAATGAGAGATTTATAAAATACAGAGCAGAAATGAGAGAGAGAAAAAATGACCTTATCTTACCTCATCTTTGGTTTGCCAATTTGTAAAATAGCACTACAAGCATTGATAAAAAATTACAAAAAAAACAAGCTTTACTAATCCTATTACAGTAGTGCCAGATTAAGATGCGTCTGGGAATAGAAACTAAATGCAGGGATTACAGAAAAAAGCAGAATGACCTTTCACCTTTGGTCACATGGGCACAGGGCACCCCAACTTCAATGTGCCGTCCTCCTACTCTAAATAGGGTTTATTATAGACATGAAAGTTTGTAGATAAGTGCCCCTGAATTGAGAGAATTATTATCTCCAATATTACCCAAATAGACCAATATATTCACCTGACTGATATCTTTACATAGCACAATTGATTGTCAACAAAGCAGGAACAGTTGTCAGGGTTTTGAAACTTTGGCCACTAAATAAAACAAGTGGAAGTAAACGGGGCAAGCAGCCAGAGCCACAAAGGCAGATAACGCTGCATGACAGGCACGGAGCCGAGGCATCAGGTCTTCCCCGTGGTGGGGCTGAGGCAGGGGTCAGGGAAGCTGGCCCAGGGGAACGCTCTGCTCAGTGTGAGGACGACTGGCTCAGCTCAGTGTCTGTGCTAATCACTGCTGCATGGATCAGACGAGCAGTCCTCTGACCTACAGTCACACTGCACTCTGCAGCTGCACACAACAGTCTTTAAAGATGAGAGAAACCTCCAGTGTTCTCAGAGGGGAGAAAATCACTTTCACAAGATTTGTCTTAGAATAGGCCTATTATGGCTTGTTTGCTCTCTAAATTCTACACATTCATCACGGTTGTTTATTTAGGTGATTATCACTACAGCACTATTGATCCAAAACAAAGTTAAATCAAGTCATAAACATGATCTGTGTCTCACTCTCAAGTATTTTTTGAGAAATCCAGTCACTAAGAGTCTAGAGACTCCAAACATGTTGTCCCACTAAAACATTGTAAAAGCAACGAAGCAAAAACATCACTGACCCTGATTTCCCTTGTCACAGAGAATGGCAGGAGATGCAGACACACATACAAAGAGAGAGAAATGGACTCTTTAGATTTGAGCAGTGACATGAAAGTGTGTGCAAAGCTGAACAGAGTGAAAGTGGGCCACAGCCTTGGGGCTAAGGCCAGCCCCAGCACAGTAACACCAGCCTCTCCCCGTATCACACAGCTGCTGCTTAATCAGGAGGAAACTCACAAACAGACCATGTTCACTGTCCACAGGGAATTAGGCCGCCGCACATGGGCCAGAGCCTGCGCACAGGGACCAGGCCACAGGCTGCTGTCTGCGCCCACAAAGCGCTCTGAGCGGAATCTCTGTCCCAACACTATTACACATCACATGGCACAGAAATTACCTGTACGTGACCAGAGCACAGCTGTACTGCACTTTGTAATTAGGCCTCACGTAAACCAGACGAAACTGCTCATAACTCAATTCAAACTAATGATCTGGGAGTGGCTATGTTTTTTAAACCTCACGCTCTTGGTTTGAATGGCGTCTGCACTGTAATGAAAGCATGTGCCACTAAAACGGCCCCATACAATGGAGGAGTCAGCAGAGCGCGGGGCCACGTCGCTGCTTCCTGTGCAGTGATGGCACATGATCAGAGGCCCCTCTGTGCACTGAACCTGTCTGAATGGGGTACAGCCCTTTGTCAGCCTGTAGAATCACATCAGTCAGAGAGGCTGGCCACACAAACGCACGTGTCTGATAGTACACTTTGAAAGAAATTACCCAAAAATATAGTTTATAATACCATCAATGTCCCTAGATCAAGAAGCACCAACCTGGTGCCCTTTGGGCCTCTCTCAGGCGCCGCTTGGACTTCATCCAAAGCTTAGTGTTTCACCAAAAACTCTGCTAGGCCTATTTAATTGAGATGGGCATGTAGAGACGGCAACCGATGAACCCAGCTCCATGTCACTTGTTATTTTTTCAAAATACACACAGTAAGCAGGTAGTTACAAGCCGCTAAAATTGTCAAACTGAAAGTGACGCACGCGTCTTTAAGTAACGCGAAGGACGCTGTGTTTAGATCACGAAAGCAATGTTTTAATTGGAAGACGAGCAAAAAGGAGACAAATAATACCCATTACCTTTGTGAATGTCAGGAGTAGGCTGTTACAGCGAGCAGAGCAGGAGCTGTAGGCGCAGGACAGTCACAGGACCACGACCAGACCAGGACCAACCCAGAACTCAACCAGGTCTAACTCATGCAGGACTTAACAAGTTTAAAATCAGGACTCACACATGACTGAAATGAATACCGATACATAGAGCCACATGAGGAGAAACTGTTGAGTGGGAAAGGTTAAATCCTCAAATTTCAATGAAGACTATATTCTTGTATTTGCTTTGCACCTTTTGCATATATATTTTGACAATTATATTAGTTTACTCAGTGAATGAGGTAAATTGATATTCTTTTAAACTTTTTGTTCTTAAAATTCACTTGTTAAAAATGTGAATTAAGGTTTTCAAATGTAAAAATGCATGATAAATAAACAAACGTCCCACACATGCACATTTATTGAATAACATCTTAAATAATTTTGTTAAGATTAAAGCACTTGGAGACCCATTTAGGCAAATTGAACTGGTAGCCCTCAACCAACTCGGCACTCTTGAAGTAGCCCTCAGCCCCGAAAAAGGTTGATGACCCCTGCCCTATGCTTCTTGGACACAGCAGTTTAGAAATCAGAGATAATATTTCTCTCAAATTTCCCAAAACGCAATATGTAAATGGTCCGAGTATGCGCAGATCCTTCTATGCAGCTAAACAAATATGAAAATTGCCTTCAGAGATGGTCTGTCAGTGTTTGTCTTCGCCTGACACATGATAGATGGCGCTCATTGTGCAGCACAGAAGCTGCATATTCATCTTAAGAAAACTTTACTTGAACATTATTAGAAGAATAGCTGCTTAAAATGGATGTCTTTGATGCTTTTTTTTGGAAACATGGCCACCACAGATGAGTTATTGCTCTTCTGCCACAGGCACAGAGTGTGACAACGCACAACACACTGTACACAACACAGTATTTGTACGATCTGATTCCTGTTACAGCTGCTTCACTTTACACTTGCCAGAAAATGGAATTAAAAACTGCTCAGACAGTGTTGAAGATCCAGTTTCGCTTGCTAGGTTAGTGCTATGGATCATCGCAGCACAAAGAGTGAGAGTGGCAACAATTGAAAGAATCTGTTGGAGAGGGATTTGAAGAATCAGCACTCTGGGGGGCCACATTCACAGTGCATCTCCATTGTTGGGCTTTAACCAGACGTTCATCCGCACTGACAGACTTTAGTGTCACCAAACCAGCAGGGCTCCCGTTTGTAAACAATGAACTGCCATCACCTCAGTCATGTCAGGAATCAGTCAGTTTATGTGACAATATCTTTACTCTTGAAGTAATGCAGCCAAGCTACTAAACTGCATTGTATGTTGTTGTTTTTAACCTGATGCTGAATGTAAAGAGAAGTGTGAGTGCATTATAGCACCCCCTGGTGGTACAAGCAACTGAGGCATAATCATTGTTTGCATAAAATTCTTTTACACATAATTCTGGTATATCATAAAGAATAAAAGCTGGACAAAATAGTCTTGGGGAACTTGCCTGGAAAATCCAGAATGATATTTCTGTATTTTTAAACAGATCGAAAACTCTCCTTCATAAAGAATGGAAGAAGTGTGTATTCTGGATCCCAGGCAATTGGGGAACTACCAACCCAAAGATGTTCATTCAAATACAACTTTAAAAGGACTTATGTTTAATTTAGAGCTGCAACCAACATATTGGTATCAGTTAATTTGTTGATATTTTGTAATGCTTAGTCATTAGACTGATCTGCAAATTAACAGATTAAGCTAGTGATGACATAAAAACCTATTCTCTCAGCACATGGCATGTTTTGGATTACTAAATTTGTTGAAGATGTTGCAGTAATTGATTAGTTGTGATTATATGATGAATTAGTTTCAGTCCTATTTGACTTGATGGTCATTTGCACCAGTTACAATCAAACAGGTCAAAACGATGTTGAACAAACTTGACAGTAAATCTGATGGAGCAAAATAAGTGTGATATACAGCGTTTACTTTTATAACTATTTTCCATGTTGGTGCATCAAAACATAAAGCATAAGACATTTGTCTCATTTGAACTGTCAATGCAACACAACAGGCACTTTTCTGTGTCAATAAAAATAAGAGCAGCAGACAGAGCCAGTCATGTTGCTTCTAATGAGGACGTAATAATGATGTTCAACACCTGAGCACGTTCAGTCTCTTTGTTTGTTAGGGCCATCTCCTCCAATCAGTAGCTTTGGTCACAGTCAGGGCCCCAGTTACTCCAGTAAAAAAAAGGGCCCTGAATGCTTTACTAATTACCATTCATTGACAAACTTATTTTCAGGGCTCAACCTTTAATTCAACACAATGAAAATGGTATGTGATAAGGACACTTCTTGCTTTCCATCCAGTTTTATAGTCAATACAAACGTCATTTTCTGTAACCGAGTTTGAGCTACTATCCACCACACTTAGATACATCTTGAATGAGTCTTTCTGGGGCATAACCCTCCATTACCATAACTACTACTCAAACTGTCAGTGCCAACATGCCCAGAGTCAAACCCCAGCATTTCCCAGAGCCGCACACTGTCATTTAGAGTCACCACACTGGCTTAGGGTGAACGGGTCATTGTGGCTCATCTACTCCACACGTGGTCACAAGCCAACTAACCTACTAAATTAAACATTTCGGCTAATAGCAACTGGAGTGTTGTTTACAAACCACCTGTTCTCGTTGAATCCTGGTTTAAAATCTCTAGAAAAAAGTCCAGATTTTATGAGTCTCATCGTCAAAAACTGAAGAAACTGACAACGTCGAAGAAGGAAAAAAAACAAAAAACAAGGGGCGATGATGCAGTCCTCCTACAAACATATTTATGAAATGAAAACAGCAGTGTTATTATGGAGAGACAAAAGGCGGCTGTGGCTCTACGGAAGAAACAGATGTGCAAGCTCCTGACATGGACTCAAACAAAGACACGGGACAGCCACGGACATATGAATGAATCACCAAGTAAAACGCCATACACATTGCAGTCGAGCAGCCGCGGCTATTATTAAATATGCACGCATTTCTGCACGCCATTGCACTTTAATTCTATATTACCGCTATGGCGAGCTAGCAACGACGAGGCTAATAGCAGCATTTCATCTGAGGTTATTAATTGCTCGTTGTGATGAATTAAAATGAAATACAAAATACTTACCGCTTATTTGGTCTCGTTCAAGGGATACAGGAGTAATTTTATACCCCCAAAATGTCGCCACACATGAAAAAAAATCCTCACACGCTAGCTAAGAAAGCTAATTTCAAACGGTTAAAAAAATCCCAGGTGACTGATAAAAGTCCGACCAATCCGCATCCGTGAAATGCAACGTTACGAAACAAAAAAAGAGGTGGCAAATTCTGGGTTAAAACGGCGCGCCGAGGAGATGCGATGAAAAAAGGAGGCTGTGTATTTCTCAGGTATGAAAAATTCGGGGGTATCCGTATTTGAAAAAATTCGGGGGTATCCGAAAGCAGCGTCGTCTTTCTCTCGTTTCCCCCCAGCAAAAAGAAGCAGCATCCGTGAATGAGGCCGCTCGCCGCCGCCGTGCCGTGCGTCCCCGTCGGTCACTCCTCCTCCTCCTCCGCCGCTCGTCGTGGTGGCCCCCCCGGTCCAGTCCAACAACAGGGATGAGGGTGAAAGAAAGCGTGGTCGTGTGTGGAGCTGCTGCTGGCTACGGGCGTGGGAGGTGTGTGGGCTGGAGCTGCTGCTGACCCGTCTTCACAGTCACATGGGAAACACACAGTGCACATTTTTCAGGCTTTCATCATTAGGTCCCGTTGTCCAAGATTCGATGGTTCTTGCGCGTGTGTGTTTTTGTGTGCGTGTGTGTTTTTGTGTGCGTGTGTGTGTGTGTGTGTGTGTGTGTACGTGTGTGTGTGCGTGCGTGTGGTGCTGTCCCTGGTGCTAAAGCAGTAGAGGCAGCAGCAGGCGCATTACTGTATTTTAATGTACTCTAGCTGCTCGTCCATCACGCGCCTGATCACCGCGCTGATCACCGCGGCCCTGATCACCGCGCCTGATCACCGCGCCTGATCACCGCGCCTGATCACCGCGCCTGATCACCGCGCCTGATCACCGCGGCCTGATCACCGCGCCTGATCACCGCGCCTGATCACCGCGCCTGATCACCGCGCCTGATCACCGCGCCTGCCATCATTTCCGAGGTCGTTTAGGTCATTAGATTACGAGTAGCCTGACCGACTAACACGTTTCGCTATAGCGGGGCTGCCAGGTATGTCGCAATCGAATCGAAAACACGATTTGAATGGTCGCAATTAGCAAACCGCAACGACTGCATTGATTTAGTTTAATGTCTTAATGTAAAACGCTTGCTTACCTTGGAGTGTATCTAATTGTTATTACGATTAGATTTATGAGTTATGTTTAAAAAACATTGTACTTATTTTAGTGCCCATTTGAGAACAGGCTGTAATCTGAACTCATAAATTAACACAAGAATCCATGAATTTCAGTTTGTAGAGCGCTAAAAACTAAAGTGTTTGCAAATTTTATTCAATAAAATAAAAAAAGATAATGTTTTTGACACTCTGCTTCCCAAGTAATGGTAAGTTCTTAAATTTCGATTTGAGATTCTCATAGCAGTTCAGATTTCAGTCTTTGCTCATATATTAATGCTCCAGGACTTGCAGAAAATGTGCACTTATATAGAATTAAACTATACATACATCACAAATCTAATTCTCATATAATTTTTTGTCAGAAAATCACCAGACATCAACATAGGCTATATATTTCCAAAATCCTTCAGCCCTACTCATTTTGCGCTTAACAAATACATCTCTTGACTACGGTAATGCACTATTTATATCAGATCCCATCACTCTCTATCTCCTCAGGATAGCAATGCATTTAGAAAGGCAATTTTCCTTAGCCTTCAGTGTCTTATAAAGCCCACAAGGCTATGAAATAGTGATTCATGTGTAATAGCTTTTGGAAGCAGCCATTAGTTGAATAGCATTGAATAGACTAAATAATTCCTTACTAGGCTGTGCAGCATTTAGCCTAGGTCAAGCAAAATTTACAGGTTTAAGAAAGTACATCTGCCACTCATATTTGTTGCCAATATGAGCAAGGACATGGTGGTTTATTCCCAGACGGTTTTAGAAGGTCCTGTCGCTGAATCTGTTTAATGTCAGCATCTTGTTGGTAGCCCCCAAAATTGCAAAAGCTCCAATTACTGTAAGGGCTTGTGCCTACACCCCTCGTATCTACAGAGTTGGTACTCTTGTGCATGGGCGTAGCTGCACCAACAAAGTACTAGTGGTGAGACTTGTGGGGATGATGGTGTTTTAGGGAGGGCTGAGCAGTTCTGAAAAGAGCATGCTACTCATTATGAGCAGTTAGTGGTAATGAAAAAGCCCTGCTGCGTTTTTGGTTTAGCTCCATAGGCTAAAACTATGCATAGGAGCTGTGATAGTATTATAGTGAAGCATTTTCAGGAACAAATGGAAGCTAACAATTAACCTTGTGCACATATTTGACCATCTCTAACTGCATTAACTCATTCAGTGTAGAAGGGGTTTATTTGGATGAATGTAGTCTGAAAATGTCCCTGCCTTTGGTGTTGGAGTTCAGGGGTAATGTGTGCCAGACCCATGCCTAAAATTGAAAAATGTGGCTTGCACTCCACCGCTTATTGCTTTCTTCCACATTGGAGTAACCACAGCAGAATGTATAATTAATTCTTTGTTGAATATTTTTTATTCATTAAGTGTGGTGAGGCCATGTTTAGATTTTGTAGTGTATCAATTTAGGAAAGTTATACCATGATTAGCCTGTACATATAAAGTGAGACACACCTAACCTGTTTACGCCCAGGGCTCCAGCCACCCAGAGCAGAGCTCTCCCAAAATCCTCTGTAACAAAAGGAAGAGCTGAGCGCAGGATATAGAGATGCCATCAGCTGCCTCTGTGAGTCCAGCACAGTGCTTTCTGCAGATAACAGCAGTTTAGGCTAAACCCCCTCTGTCTGCTCACTATAGACCGGACTGTGATGGGGGTCACCACAAGTGTAACTGGTGCGGCCACAGCCTTGTATTTGGTGAAGTTAGTGAATATTCATAACTGGATATCATGGGTATTTTTCCCAAGACAAGTGTGTGCAGACATGCCTCACACCAAAGCTGAATCATATGACTACAAATCTGAGAAAGGATAGTCTCTGTGGACCCTTCGCCAAAAATGTCTGCAACAACAGACACAGGAAGGCCAAGTATTGTTCAATATAATTGAATAGAGAGGAGACAGTTAAACATGTAGCAGTAGACAACTAATAGCTTAGATATTTTTCAAATGTTATTTACAGCATCAGGTCAAAGAATGAACTGGTTGTTTATACTATATGTTCCAAGTAACATAATTTTCTTGTGCATAAAGCAATCGATTGTATCCTTTGTTACTTGGAAATACGTACAATATGCTCTTGCATATGGATTTACCTTTAAGTTTTGTTCTTAAGTCACCACTATCCCATGGCTATTGTCCGGTCAATGCGACCTACTAAAATATATTTATATCCTCTTAACTCTTTCTGAGCAGTTTCCAAGGCCAAACATGCTATTTCTGAGATGTGCTTTTTTTTACATCTCTTCTCCTGAACTAGTTCCTGGAGGTCACATTGCTGTTCCAGTTTGAAGTGATATAATGATGTGACAGACTGAAACCAGGACAGTGTGAAACTGCAGTCCCACCAACACTTGACTAAGATCTGATCACAGGGAGCAAAAGCTATTGAGATTGACTCACAGATGAACAGGAAACACGTTAGAGCAGGGATATGAAGGAGGTGGACAAGTATCCTTTAGAATAATATATTACATACATAGTCTTTCAGACAGAAAGGGAATTAACAGCTTTGTAAAATAAAGTTTCACAAAATTGTCAAAATGTTTTTTTTCTAATTATAAAAGGTGTTTGAGGAGATTTCACCACCACTTTCTTATGCGTCATAATTCTTAATGAAAAAGCGCTCCCTCTAATGGCTATTCATATGACTAGCTTAATCAAAATGTAATAGGAAAGCATTTATGTAATGTAATATTATTTTTACAAAATCTGTTCATGCTAGAAGTGAGGTAGGCAACAAATGACAAAAAGCTTAATTTAAACAACAGCCACTCAAACATACATCATTCTATTTCGACATCATTCTTTTTTAATTTAAATTCTTTGGTTTTTGTAAATATCTTGATGTAACAATCATCAAACAGATGTCAAACAGATTTGAAAAAGCTACATGACCAAATCTTTCCGGTAGTCCTCTCTCTAACTAAGACCTAAGTATGACCTTATGGCAAACTCCAAAAATAATTTGTCCATTATAATGCACCTGCCTGTGTACATCTTTTACAACACAAAGTCTAGAGAGAAACTTGGAATTAGAACATAAAACAAATTACGACGTAGATGGATACAGGAATGTAATATTAAACATAGACTTGGTAAGTCTTGTGTGTTTTAGAACCGAAGACATGGCTAACATAGGAACGACAGATCAATGACAGAAAATTACAAAAGTGCATATTTGAAGCTTAAAAACACTAAAAAACATAATAACAATAATTACAAAATCAACAAACCATTGTGTCAACAGTCTGTACAGTCCTCGTAACATGCGTCGAGGATTTCTCTTAAGATAAAATGCCTTATTGAATTGTTCCAGACATGAAAAGGCAGGTGCAGCTACAGTTGCCTTGTTGGAGTGAGTTTTATGGATGAATCCTGGAGGTTACCGGCTCCTTCGGCGCATGCAGATATTTGGTCGTCGCGTTGGCACAAAACCATGTTTGCAGTAGCACTTGTACGAGCCGACAGTGTTCACACAGCGAGCGTTTTTGCACGGACTGAGTCGGACTCCAGGCTCACCGCACTCATCAATGTCTGAAGGACAGAGAATGGACCACAGGCATTGAACACAACATTGAAACCTCTATCATGGATTTGATAACATTTGATATTAGATTAGGTTTGATATTTTCAAATATAGCATATAGCTTTGTTTCATTACAAAATATCTCTAAGGGACACTTGGTTTAGATAAAAGAAGATTCTGTAGCTCATACAGCCATGTCCATGCCACAATCTGTTTTACAAGTACAATTACAAACTTAGATTGGTTAAGTAAATATCTGTGTAGGTTGTTTTTTCTAAAACAGAGTCCAGATGACTACAACTGAATCTTTTTCTACAATGGAACACTCCTGGACGAATGAGGGATTACACCGACATCTGTGTAGGTCAATATTTAGATACTTTCATTTCATTGGTGATGGTGATGACCTGGAGTTGCAGAGAAACAACTTAAGTTACTAGTTTGAAACAAGTACAGGACCATTATTAATTAGTCACAAAAAATAGTTTAAAAAAATAAAAGCTTCAGCAAATGTATTATCCTTTTAAATGGCAATAATTATACTACAGATAAACTAATTTGCAGACAATCAGCTTTTTTTTAAACCTCTAGTGGTTATGTATGCATTTATTCTGTCTGCTTATGGCAGGAAATTATAATATAGACAAGACCACATAATATTTTGGTTTAATGATACATGAAACACTCAAAAGTATTTTATGCCGTTAGTAAGTAATTCTTTACTCTACTGACCCCTAGTGGCTGGCATGGACAGTAACATGGATTAAATGTTATGGTGCAATTCTGAGATACAAGCCATGCTTCGCACAAGCATCTCTGTTTAAATACTGTGGTTTCTTGAATGTAAATTATTGTGAACTAACTTATCAGATGCACACTATAGTAATATACTTTGGTGTGTCTTTAGGTAGAAGACATGAGCTTACCTATACAGCGAGTGCGGGAGTGGTCTAGCCTGAAGCCTGAGTTACATTCACACATGGTGCCAAGATAGGAACGGACACAGCGTCCATTTGCACAACTGCATTCATCAGAGTCCTCCTCGGAACTGTCTCCTTTAGAAAAAAAATCATATATCAATAGATTTATTACACATATAAAAAGTATAGGCACAACACACCTGGGTTGTAGTTAGCAAAAGCTGCCAAAAAGTCCTGCTCCCCATCAGACTCTGTTTCCAGATGCATCTCACAGAGGCGATTAAACATCTCTATGAGAGTTAAGATTGTTAGATGCAGGAGGACAGGAGGTCAAAGGACAGTGGACAGAAAGTCAAAGGGAAGAGCACTGACCGGAGTGACGTTGGGGGCAGGTGTTGCACTCTGGACCCCAGCCTCGGCCATAGTGACAGCAGCATTCAGAGTATGTGACCATCCCATTCCTAGGTTCACTGCAGATCAGACCCTCATCCACCTGAAGGAAACACACGTCCTTGTGCGCCGCTGTGCGATCTACTTCAAAAAGATAAAGACATACAAAAAGACATGTAATGACTCTGTAGATGTGAACACTGAGAAAAACAGGCAAAAACATTTGCACCAATTAACATGCCATGAATAACATGCTCTTGGTTCCTTGGTGTAAATTTTAGCATAAAAGAGATATTTCTGATATATCACTTTCATTAATGGTCTGAATTATTCTATCTTTCAACATCTATATAATTGTTCAACATAGACTTGCTTCAAAGCTGCAACTGGGCTAGCAGTGGGAGTTTTGTAACTGAACACAAAATCAGCAAATGCCACATTTTAACACAAATTGGGAAAGGTTTGGCTTTTCATTTGTGAAAAGCCAACGTGATTTTGATTGGTCATGCTCAGTGTGAGCTGACACGGCAGATTTTACCCACCGTCATAGACGCACTGTTTCTGAGCAGCACTGAAGGTGAAGGGAGGGTCACAAAAACAGTGAAAGGAGCCTGGCGTGTTCTCACACCTCCCATTCTTACAGTACGAGGGGTCCTGGCACTCATTCACATCTGCAAAGGGCACCACAGACACTGGTTACAGTCACATCTGCATGGGCCAGCTCAGAGCTAAAGGTCACACTAAGACAATAACACCTGAGCATCTATGTCAAATTAAATTCTGAGTCTTGCTACTGTGGTGAAGAGGATTCTCACAACAGACTGGGAATGAGTCAGCCTGTAAGACTCCATCTGGTACAGCCTTAACATACAGCAAACCTCCTACGTGACACACTGCCAGATTATAATGCTGGAAGGTTTGATCATAATCATAAATGTTCTCACTTTTATTGCGTCACTATAACCGATACCTGTTCAATACTGTATGCATACATACATACATACATACATACATACATACCATTATTCCGCTCTATCATGGCCAACTTGTATCTTACATGATTTGTGCAAATGTTGTAGGCAATTTGCAGAGAAAATGAATGATAATGTAAACTCGTCTGAAATTATTGCATTTTAGCACCAAATTATGGCTCCAGTTCCAATTAGAAAAACATGTTTTTTTTTGGTTGCATGGGTTTCGGTTGTTAATCAAAGAGCATCCGTTATTCTTAAATTTTAGGAGTCAATACTAGAACTAGTCAGTTCTTTTATGATATTTTTGGCTTTCACTTCGAGAGAGTTGTCCTAACAGTTTCTTTCCTAATTGTAAGTGATTACCAAAGTGCTGTCTATGTGGTGGTCGCTCACCAGCCTGCTCCTCGGGGGTCACACAGCTGTTGCGGTCCGTGGCCAGGGTCCAGGGCGGGGAACAGATGCAATAGTATGAGCCCGGAGTGTCCACACAGTGACCGTTCTTACAGTTGGCAGGATCTTGACATTCATTCAAATCTAAAGAAACAAAAACACAACGATACATTAGAAACAACATTTTGAGGGCCAAAATATAAAATCTACTTTTACAAATAATTCAATACCTGCTACTGCTTCAAGGATACATTTTTTCTTGTTAGCATCAGGAGTCCAGGGCAGGTTGCAGTTGCAGAAGAAAGATCCATCAGTGTTAACGCAGTGACCGTTGGTACAGAGTGACTCATCATGGCATTCATTCACATCTGCAGAAAAAGAACATATCAAATTAAACAGAACAATAATATAGGAGTATTTATATGATAAGATAATATGGCTACTTGCCAATGCACTCGAGAAGATTGCTGTCGTAGTAAAAACCTTGTTGACAGTAGCACTCGTATCCCGGGAGTGTGTTCTCACAGCGACCCTTTTTGCAGATTTCCTCAGCAAACAGAGCACACTCATCAATATCTGTAATGAAAACAAATTGCAGACATTTACTGTTGTTGTATCAAGACTCTGCTAATTCTTTTTAAGGACCATACAATTTTATTTACCGTGATAGACAGGTAGGCTGTACATGAGTCCTTCTTCAAAGTAGAGGCCTTGACCGTTGGGGCATAAAGAGTGGAACTCAGCTGAATGAAGAAGAAGAAAACAACATATGATATATATATATATATATATATATATATATATATATATATATATATATATATATATATATATATATATATATATATATATATATATGCATGCAGTGACGTTATGGGTAGAAAATGTCAGACAGGTGAGAAATGATTAGCTTTTGATTTTAATTTGTATCACTTAACCATTTGGCACTTTTACAACTTTTTTCTTCACATTTTAGGATACAAGAGAAGCATATGTATATTTTGAATTCAAATATTAATTTACTCCCTCTTGTTGGATGAATTTTGCTCAAGTGGATGTTACAAGTTACCAAGATCAAAAGCCTAATTTACCTGAGTGAGACACAGGACAAGGGTAGATCTCACAGTGGTCACCCCAGCCCACACCGATGGAGCAGCAGCACTCTTGTTTGGTGACGTTTGTGGCCAAAACACTGTCACAGAATACCGTGTCATCCAGGTTCAGATAGCACTCCTTCTTTTCGTCTGTCACCACTCGGACTGCTGCATGAGGAGGAAAGAGGACCAATTTCAAATCTCAGATGTTTCAGCCCATAAAATATACAGCTTTTAAAGGCTCTACGATTCTAGAGGATGATCTGGACACATGGTAAAGTAGGCATTCCCAGAAAGAAGTACAACTAAACAGCAATTTAACAGGGACTCAACCAGAACGTAAGAGGGACTAATCATGGTAAAAGAATGCTAATCCCAAAATAAATTAAAGTTGAATCAGTTACAATATTAAACATCAATTTGGAATTTGAGAACTTGACTCTTTTATTAGCGTTGACTGTGCCAGTATGGATTGAACAACTGACCTTAGGTATACTGGGCAACCTACTGAAACACGTTTGCACAAAAAACGAGTAAAAAGGCAATTGTTTTGGATTTGGGTGCTCAGCTGTGGTTTAATCTCAGGGATAAAGTAACAAAGCCAACACACTTACCCTCGCAGCTGTGCTCGTCCTCCGACAGGACGTATCCGGGATTGCACACGCACACATATGAGCCAGGTCTGTTCTCACAGACTCCGAAGGGCTGGCACAAGCTCCTGTCTGCTTCACACTCATCTATGTCTGAAAGTGAAATCACACACAAAGCTCTGAGTGTTAGTCCAAAATCAAACACCAGCTGAGGAATGGATAAACTATTACTTTCAAAACAAAAAGTTACGCAACTTGAAAAGACCAATATTACTCAGCATTTGGCCCATAATATTACAACCGAATGATATTATGGATATTTGTGGATTGATGTTGAAGTTTTAAATAGAGTCAAGAGGCTGGTAACCCGTAAATAAGGTAAATATAAACTAAATTCTAGTCTTTAATTGTTTGTCAAAATTGTGGTTGATATCCAAGTGTGCTCAAGAATAAATAAAAATAGTATGTGCCCATAACAACAGTTGTCATGAAAGCTATCACAAAATTATCACAAAACATTATTAGCTTATATAAGCAGTAGATGGTAGTATATATTCAAGTAGAAGATCAATGCAGGAAAATAAATCCACCAGGTATTGTGTGCCTGACCTTGACATCTCTTGCCTCCCACCAGAGTAAATCCTTTTGGACATTCACAGTGATAGGACCCCATACTGTTAATGCAATGTCCCCTTTGGCAATTCGATGGTCTCTCGCACTCGTTAATATCTGTAGAAATGAAATAAAAACAATGACATAATCAACAACAAAAAGCTAGGCCAGGCTGAGCTTTCAAAGTTGTAAGCTGGTTTTGTGCACTATTTCGATTAAATAACTGATATGGGGTTAAATATTCATGCCTTCACAGTGGCTGCCTTCCTGTGTGCGCTGGTATCCAGGGTAGCACTGGCACTGGAACGAGCCCTCTGTGTTGATGCAACGCCCATAGGCACAGAGCCGAGAATCCTCACACTCGTTAATATCTGTTCAGGGGGAAACGTAAACATGCAAATACTTTTAAAGTATGAAATGTGTTTATTGACAATGCAGGAAATTTAATTATAGGAAAGACTGGAGATCAAATCAGAAAGTGGCGAAGAGTCAAATGTTTTACAGCTATTATAAGGAATGTCCTCATTTTATCTCGACTAGTTACTGACCACTGCACGCTTTGCTGTTTGCAGATGGGAGGAAACCTTCATTACACAGACAACGGTAAGTCCCAGGGAGGTTTTCACATCGACCATTGGGACAGATGCCAGATTTCTGACACTCATTTATATCTGAAAACAAAAAACAAAAAAACCACACACTCACATATTATAATAATATTTTAGTTTTCTGTTTCTCTGCTGTAAAATACAATCAGTCTTCATAAGCAGAGTTGTATTAGTAACAGAAGTAATCATCATAAAAATAATAGCACTGGTCACAGTAACTGCAACAGTGGTAGCTGATGTAAAATGACCCTTTAATTAAATAATAGCAATGTTGAGTACATCATATTTTAATGCTATTTCCATAAGAGATTTCTAGTCATGCTTCATGTGTGAAAAATAAAATTTGGACAGACCATAACAAATTCCTCCTTTGGCCTCATGTCCTGGCAGACAGGGCACACACTCGTATGATCCTGCAGTGTTCTCACACTGCTCGTTGGGACAGGTGTCCGGACTCAAACACTCATTTATATCTGAATCAAAGCCAATAACAGTCATTATTTAGTTATTTGTCTTCAACATTAGTTCATACTGTATTTCTTCAGTGCAGAATAGTACCTTCACAGGCCGGATGGAGGTGGGACTTGCTCTTAAAGCCGCTTTGACATTCACATTTATAAGATCCAGGCAGGTTCACACAGTGGCCCCCGAGTCCACAGATGTCTGGTCGAGCGCAGTCATTTACATCTGCAAAGGCAAGCATCAGTTGTCTCCCACAAATGGAATTTCAATTAGAAACATATTATTTGTCATGTTCTACACTTACCTACACACTTGAGTCGGCCATGCTGCACCATGTGTTTGTAGCCGTGGCGACAGTGACATTTGTAGCTTCCTTCCACATTGATACAGTAACCTCTGCCGTGACCACAGGGTTCAGACTCACATTCATTATCATCTGGACAAGAACAATTAAACTTACATTAATTAGCTTCTTAAACTAAATGTAACTTATAGACTGTATAATATATACTTAACAATTTAGTTTTCTGCCCAATGCCCATCCATCCTTGATGCAATAAATGATCTCATTTGATGTTAAAGTTGCATGATAAGGCATTGTTCAGAATCAAAATTACTAGGTAAATTTATTTTTGTCAAAGACATGCAGCAGAAATAGAAATGATCAAATAAGTCTAAGAAAAACTCAAATCAGGTGTTTTTATCAACTAAACCACCAGTAAAAAATAAACATAAACTTGAACCATAGCTTCATTTATAAAAAAAATATAGTATCTTCACAACAAATGTACATATTTATGTAAAATTTTACATACATTAATTACTTAACTAGTCACTGCTTAAAGAAAAATACCTGCCCATGCTAGCATCTACCAACATTTGTCATAAAACACTGAGCTTAACCAAATCTCATACTACTACAGAGAATCCAAACTTGGCTCTAGAGAGGCCTAGAGAGTGGAGCTGTTATGGTTGACTGTGTATTTTGAGGGCATTGTGTAAGCAGAGGATTTTAAGACAGGAAATTGAGGGTATTTTGAAAGTGGGAAAGTTCACTTTTAAGGGGCACTCTGAGAATTCACCGTGGCAGCTCAGTTTACTAACTATAATGAGTCCTAAGCACCTCAAAACAAAAGTTGCATATTGGGAAGGATTGAAATCTAATTTAAATGACACTGATTCAAAAGGTTTAATGACAAGTAAACTTACAAGTACATCTGCTGTCCAAAATTTGCAAGGCACATGCGTGACAAAGAGAACGTGCATTTAATTTGTAGTGCCTGCATTTCAGTCTTACCCTCGCAGATGTTTCTCAGAGGGTTGAGATGATAGCCAGGGTGACAGTGACAGATGTGGCCGTTCAGGCTGTTCTCACACTCTCCATGACCACAAATGTTCCTGCTCAGTTTGCATTCGTCTGTGTCTGCTTCAGGAGCACCATATAAACTGGTGTTATTTATGAAACATTTTGAACAAACAACAAAACAATACAAACAAAGGTTTGCACCCAGAGGAAGGGCTGCAATAAAGGCTTTTTAATGTTTTCCTTTTTCCGAGTGCCTTGGTTTTTCTTGTCTTTGGAAATACTCAACATATATTTCTGCATATATTTTGCGAAAATGTTATACCAAATAAACAGTTTTTTCATGCAATGAATCTCTCTCTAATTGAGCACCTGTTTTAATATTACTATTTTTGGGACACTTATTTCTTTCTATCCTTATACAAGCAAAATAATATTCTCTACATTATATAAGCAAAATGGCTTTCCCACAAGTCCAATCAGCGCTCACACAAATCTGTGCAATTAATTAAATTTCAATTACAACTAGAAATTGCAATGGCAACAAGCCATTGCGAATGACAGCGGAGGTCAAAACGTTTTGGCGAAAAATTCCCAAAAACTACCGGAGACTATTGACGAACCTCAATAATTACCCGAGAATGAAAACTACAAGTATGAAAACTTCTAATAGTACCAAAAAAATCTATAATAATAATAATAATAATACATTTTATTTAAAAGCGCCTTTCAGAACACCCAAGGACACTGTACAAGAGAATAAAACAACAGAATAAAACAACAGAATAAAACCCACAGTACAGAACTGGATGATGGTGTTGGAGTGACTGAGTTATGTGGTGTAGGATTGTCTGAACAGGTGAGTTTTGAGTCTGGATTTGAAAAGTGGAAGGGTGTCTATGTTGCGGAGGTCAGGAGGGAGAGAGTTCCAGAGCTGAGGAGCAGAGCGGCTGAAGGCTCTGCCCCCCATTGAAATAAGACGGAAAGAGGGGACAGAGAGCTGGAGAGAGGAGGAGGACCTGAGGGAGCGAGAGGGAGTGGAGATGTGGAGGAGGTCAGAGATGTACGGTGGAGCCAGGTTATGGATAGCTTTGAAAGTATTTAGGATAATTTTGAAAGTGAATCCGTTGTTTTATGGGGAGCCAGTGAAGTTGTTGAAGGATGGGGGTGATGTGATGGCAGGAGGGCGTCCTGGTGATAATGCGGGCTGCAGAGTTTTGGAAAAGCTGCAGTTTCTGGAGGGATTTATTGGGGAGACCAAAGAGGAGAGAGTTACAATAATCGATCCGGGAGGTGACTAGACTATGGACAAGTATGGCTGTGGTGTGAGGAGTGAGAGAAGGACGGAGACGAGAGATGTTGCGAAGGTGGAAGTAGGCGGAACGAGTGATGTTGTTGATGTGGGAGCGAAAAGAAAGGGTGCTGTCGAGGATGACACCCAGACTCTTGACTTGAGGGGAGGGGAGGACAGTGGAGTCATTGATAGAAATTGTGAAACTGTTTGATTTTGAGAGAGTGGAAGGGGTGCCTACCAGTAGGACTTCGGTTTTAGAGCTGTTGAGTTTGAGGAGATTTGAAGAGAACCAGGAATTGATTTCCTGCAGACAGAGGGTAAGAGAGGCTGGTGGAAGTGATGCAGTGGGTTTAGAGGAGAGGTAGAGCAGGGTGTCATCCGCGTAGCAATGGAAATTAATGTTGTGTTTACGGAAGATAGAACCAAGAGGAAGAATGTAGATGATGAAAAGAAGGGGACCCAGGACAGAGCCCTGGGGCACACCAGCTGGGACAGGGAAGGGGTTGGATTGGTGGGATTTCAGTTGTATGAATTGACTGCGATCGGAGAGATAGGAAGTGAACCAAGAGAGAGGAATGTGGGAGATGCCAATAGATTTAAGCCTATGGATGAGAGTGCTGTGTGAGATGGTGTCAAATGCTGCTGTTAGATCGAGGAGGATGAGAATAGATAGTAAATTAGAGTCAGAAGCTATGAGGAGATCATTTGTGATTTTAAGAAGTGCAGTTTCAGTGCTGTGAAGTGGACGGAAACCAGATTGAAAATGTTCATAGAGACTGTTTGAAATGAGATGGGTGTGAAGTTGAGAGGCGACTACTTTTTTCAAGAATTTTGGATATAAAAGGTAAATTAGAGATGGGGCGCAGATTATTGAAGTTGTTGGGATCTAATCCAGGTTTTTTCAGAATAGGGGTAACAGAGGCAGTTTTGAGTGATAATGGAACAGTTCCGGAGGTCAAGGATGAGTGGATGATATTAGAAATGAAGGGGGCAAGCGAAGGTAGGCAAGATTTGACGAGAGCTGTGGGGAGAGGGTCAAGGTGACAGGTGGAAGGTTTGGAGTTCAAAATGAATTCAGAGATTGTTTGGACAGAGGGAAGGGAGAAGCTAGAAAAATGGTGTAACATGAGAGAGGGGGAAGAGATGTCCACTCCAGGAACTGCAGCTTGGCTTGTTAGGTTGTGATGGATGGTAGTCACCTTGGAAACAAAGAAGGACATGAGGGAGTTACAGAAGTCAGGTGAATGCAGATGGTTGGGGAGCGAGTCAGGGGGTTTCGTTATGTTTGAGAGGAGGGAGAAGAGAGTCTTGGAGTTGTGTTGATTCGAGTGGATCAGACCGGAATAGTAGGAGGATTTGGCAGCAGATATAGTGTCCTTATAGAGCTGAATGTGGTTGTTGTACATGTCCTTGTGTATGGTGAGTCCAGTTTTGTTTTGTAAGCGTTCCAGTTGTCGTCCTTTGGCTTTGAGTAGTCGGAGTGTGGGTGTAAACCAGGGTGCAGAGCGGGAGAAGGAAACAGGTCGGGTTTTTAGTGGAGCGTGGGAGTTGAGAAGGGTACGGAGGTTGTTATTATAGAGAGAGACTAGGTCGTCAGTCGGGGGGTTAGCGACTGTACTGGGGAAGTTATTAATGTCAGATGAAAATGTGTTGATGTTGATGTCCTTGATTTTGCGAAATGATATGGTGCGAGGAAGGAAGAGTTTGGATAATGACAGATTTATGTTGAAGGTGATAAGCATATGGTCAGTGAAGGGGAGAGTGTGAGGTTTGCATTGAAATGGAGTTACACCAGAACAGCATACTAGATCCAGAATATGACCTTTGCAGTGGGTAGGAAAGTGAATGTACTGTTGAAAACCAAAACTATCAAGACAGGATAAAAAATCTTTGGGGAGAGTGTTAGTAGAGACGTCCACGTGAATATTCAGGTCGCCAAGGATAACAGTATTTTCGGATAATGCAGAGAGATGGGTGAGGAGATGAGAGAAGTCATTCAGAAAGTCCTTATTATATTTGGGTGGACGGTAGATGGTAGTGACAGTCGTGGGGGTGGGTCCTGGGAGAAGAGAGGCAGAGTACTCGAAGGAGGAGAAACAACAAACCCGAGAAAGAAAACCTACTTACAATTACTAGAATTCTAAAAGTACTACAACGTAGTACTACAACATAGTACTAACATAGTACTAAAAATACCGAATAGACTGCAAGTACTAGAAAAACAAGCACAGACATTTTTTAGAAATACTGTTTAACTGCAAAAGAGAACACAGAAATAATATAAAACTCAAAAAAAGTACACATAGTGGAAATACAAACCACACGTTCACAAGTACAGTGCTTTTACTGTGAAAATCCCCAAAACATTATTTTACTGTGCTTTTACTGTGAAAATCCCCGAACAGTTGTTTTACAGTGCTTTTATTGTGAAAAATCCCAAAACAGTTGTTTTACAGTGCTTTTATTGTGTAAAATCCAAATTCATTATTTTAAAAATGCTTTTATTTTGAATGTAGTTCTCGATGTACTGCATTACTGTAATAGTCCGTAGTAGCACTGTGAGGGACTGGAGATGTTGAAGTATTGGATACAATGTAATCGTTTCTAATGAAGTGCCTCAATTTGACTTTATCTGTATTAAATTGCATTGATTGTTCAATGTGCTTTTATTTAGAAGGTAGTACTCAATGTACTTCTACTGCATTACTGCAATACTTGGGTCCTGAGACCTGGGGCGCTGGTCTAGACTACTTTTGGACTTGGTACTAGGATTACTAGAATTCTCAACGTACAAAATGTACTACAGCGCAGTACCAGTACGACAACAAGTACTACAAAGTAGTTCTACTACAACAAAGTACTACAACGTAGTACTACAACATAAGACTGAAAATACTGAATACACTGCAAGTAATAGGATTACTCAAATTCTAAAAATGCAAAATTGTACTACAACATAGTAATACAATGTAGTACTACAACCTACAACATAGTACTAAAAGTACTGAATACAATGCAAGTACTAGGATGACTAGAATTCTAAAAGTACAAAAAGAAATCTATAAAAAGACAAACCTGAGAAAGAAAACCTAAAAAAATAACACCCCCAGAAACTCACAATTACTAGAATTCTAAATGTGCTGTCCTCACGACACGTGACTGTGTGAAGCTAGACAGCCAGCGAACCAATAAAGAAAACTCCGTACACAAGGCGTTCTTTTCTTGCTTTATGGAGGTATCTTATGCGTGAATGGATGAATGAATGAATGAATGAATGAATGGTAAAAAGACGAAAGTTTCCCAAGGTTCAAACAAATAGAGCACATTCAGCGTGTAAATGAGCCGTTCGGGACTTCACTTTTGCCGTGGAACTAGCTTGTTTATTACCGACAAGAAAAACGTCCAAGATCCTCTATGTGCGCAAAGGAGCACTTACTCTGCGCTGAAACTAAAAAGATCCTTAAAGGAGAAGATGTCTTACTCTGACAATTTTACCCAAACTCTTCTAACACTTTGTAATATAAAATCAACATATTTATTTAACAAGCATGAACCTTTTAACTAATGTATTACTCTTATGGAATTATTAATGTCTTCTGACCCAGAGACATGACACTCCCCCGCTTGATATAATAATATTATATCACCACAAAACCAAAAAACACATGAAACATGACAATGTGACATGGCATATTCAAACAGTCTCTGAAAGTAAAATTATAATCTCTGAGACAGGTCTAAGGAACACCTTCGCAGTCCCGTTTTTCACAATCCGCACTTCTACTTTGCGAACTTTCTTGTCATTGCTGGGTAAAGTCTTTACTACCAGCCCCATGGGCCATTCGTTCCTGTGCGCTTGAGCATCCTTCAGGAGAACAACATCTCCTTCTTTCACGTTTGGTTGGTTTTCAGTCCATTTGGTGCGTTTCTGTAAGGTAGACAAATATTCTCCTTTCCACCTTTTCCAAAACGTGTCTGCCAGTTGTTGCACATGTTTCCATTGTTTCCCATACAACTGTCCAGAGAAAAGGTTTCCAGATGGAGCCGACACTGCGCTTGACTTTTGTGTTAGTAACATCGCTGGAGTGAGTATCTTTCACGCTTACACATTCTTTGAGACTTTTCCATCCTGTCTTTTGTTTGAAAGAGGCAACAACGTGAATAAGTTTGGCTATCGCTTTTGCATGCTGTCGTCCAACTTGAGTATCTTTTGAGGCGTTCTGCTCCGAGCTGGGAGTCTGATACTGCAGTTGTGAGCGTTTTGACTTCCGAATGTATTTCTTTGTCATTTTTCCGGTTCAACAAGTGAGAATGAATTGTCTTTGTGTGACTCACTGTGTTTGTCTGAATACAGAAAATCTTGGGCCTGTGAACCAGTCACTGTTTTTAAGTTCAGCAGCTGGAATGAATCTAGTTGCCTGATCAGCTGGGTTTAACTCAGTTGGCACATAGCACCATTGATCAGGTTGTGTGGATAACCTGATGCGTGTGACACGGTTGGCTACATACATGTAAAATCTTTTAGAGGAGTTGTGTATGTACCCTAACACAATACGACTGTCAGTGAAAAACGTAACATTCTCGATTGTAATGTCCATCTCGTCTCTGATTAACTCGTACATTTCGACTGCTAGTACGGCAGCACAAAGTTCTAGCCGTGGGACAGTGTGAGCAGGTCGGGGTGCGAGTTTGGACTTCCCCATCACAAAACCTATGTGGTACTGACCGTGACTGTCTAAAGAGCGCAGGTAAGCTACTGCCCCAATTGCTACAGTAGACGCATCGGAGAAAATACAGAGTTCATTACTTTTCATAGCACTTAACGAACCTGGACTGTAGCATCTTTTGATTTGAATATCCTCAAGAGCTTTCAAAGAGTCTTTCCATGAGATCCACACCTCCTCTTTTTCTTGAGGAAGAGGTGCGTCCCAATCTCTTGCTTCAGATGACAGTTCTCTGAGTAGTACCTTGCCCTGCATGATTACGGGAGCAACAAAGCCCAACGGGTCATACAGGCTATTTACAGTTGACAGTACTCCCCTGCGTGTGAATGGTTTGGTCTCATTGGATACAAGGTAAGTGAAACTGTCAGTTTGTAAGTTCCAACACAGACCTAAGCTCCTTTGAACTGGGAGAGGATCCACTCCAAGATCCAAATCTTTCAAGTCCTTTGCACGGTCTTCCACAGGAAACGCTTCCATGACTAGGCTACAGTTAGACGCCATTTTGTGGAGTCGCAGGTTGGATTCTGCTAACATGTTTTTTGTCCTTGTTAATAGGTCGACTGCTTGCTCTGGGGTGACGACAGATGTGAGCCCGTCGTCTACATAAAACTGTCTCTCGACAAACTGTTTAGCGTCTGTGCCATGTTCTTGCTCACCCTCGTTTGCTGCCCGTCGCATGCAGTAAATGGCAACAGCAGTAGACGGGCTGTTACCAAAAACATGCACTTTCATTCTATATTCAACCACGTTCTTTGTGATGTCATTGTCCTCAAACCAGAGATACCGAAGATAGTCCCTGTGATCTTCGCGCACCTCAAAGCAATAAAACATTTGCTGCACATCAGCTGTAAGGGCTATCGGCTCTTTTCTAAATCGCAACAGTACTCCTAACAGTGAGTTGTTCAGGTCGGGTCCACTGAGTAGCACTTGATTTAGGGATGTGCCATCACACTCTGCACTAGAAATCAAAAACGACGCGGATTTGATCTGGTTTCTGCGGGTGGTATACGCCAAATGTTGGCAGGTACCAGTGTTCTTTACCTGCGGGCAGAGGTGGTGCAAGTTCGGCTTGATCGTTATCTAGCATTTTCTGCATGAACTGGATGTAGTGATCTTTCATTTCTGGTTTCTTTTCTAAAAGTCTTTTTGAGAGAGTAGAGGCGTTTTAGGGCCTGATCTCTATTGCTCGGGAGCGTCCTTCTCGGAGAGCGGAAGGGCAAAGGAGCAACCCAACTGTTCTCTTTGTTCTGGCAAACTGCATTGTCCATAAGTGCTAGAAAGGTTTTGTCATCTATAGACAGTGCTACCTTGTCATCTGACTCAGTTCTATCAAACACAGACTGTCCTAGTTTGTCTACGTTCTCTGTAGTGTCCACACTGTTTGTGACTGTTAGTGTGTTTTGTTGAGACCTGACACTAAAGTCCTCTTTTACTGTAAAGACGTTTGGACATGGCTCAAAATAGGTTGGGCGCCCGTTGTCTAACATGTGTGTCTTATACACATTGACCTCTGTTGTGCTGTGAGCTTTGCCTACACATACCTCTCCCACTACAACCCAACCCAAGTCCAGTCTCTGGGCATAAGGAGCATTATTGGGTCCGTTGATCTGCTCACGTACCTTGTGAACGCTGAGGATGTCTCTTCCCAGCAGAAGGAGGATAGGAGCATGATGATCGACAGACTGGATTTTGTTTGCGATTGGAAGAAGGTGAGGATGATGCTTAGCAATCTCAGGCGAAGGTATTTCAGATCTGTCGTCCGGCACAGAGTCACATTCAATCAAAGGAGGCAGTTTGATATGTGTCTTTTCCATCCATGGACTGTATGAAAAAGTTGACAGCTCTCCTGCCTGTAGTTTCTGCTTTTCCTGAGCAGGTTTTTAGGGTGTAAGGAGCAGGCGTGGTTTTGATTTCAAATAGGTTAAAGAACTCTGTTCTGGCCAGGGACCTATTGCTCTGTTCGTCAATCACTGCATACATATTAAGCGCTCTGTCTTTTTGGCCTTCTGGATAGGCTTTCACTAAACAGATCTTAGAACAAGAGCGAGGGCTTTCACTCCGACCACATACTTCCGTGCACTTGGAGACAACTGCGGGAGGACTCTCTGTTTGCTTTTCAGTGTCTGCACTTTCTGAGGTGTCACTTTTTGGGACAGGAGCGGGACCTGGATGAAGTGCTGAAATGTGCTTGGGACTGTTACACTCAACACACTTGACTGCCACCTTACAATCTTTTGCGATATGCTGCACTGAACCACAACACCTATAACAAATACGGTTCTCTTTGAGAAAGGCTTGCCGTTCCTCGATTGGTTTCTCTCTGAATGACTTACATTTTTTGAGGGGGTGTGGCCTTTTATGAATCGGGCACTGCCGATCTGGTTCTTCTATTTTCTTTTGCTCAGAACCACTTTTATCTGAAATGTCTGTTCTGTGTACTGACACAGTGGCTTTGCGATTGTATGGTGTGTGCTTTTCTGTGCGATTCAACACTTGACTGTTACAGCTGGATAAAGCAAAGCTTGGGTCATTTTTCATTTTAGCTTGTTGCTGAACAAACTGCACAAAAACCGAGAAAGGAGGAAAATGACACTCTATGGGTCTCTTTGTAATGAGTTCCTACAGTTGTCCATCTTTCCTGTAAGTTGAAGGGTAGTTTTTCAACTATTTGTCTTACCCCTCGAGCTGTGTCTAGGTATGCTAGCCCTGGAAGTGTACCATCAGACTTGGCACACTGCAACTCTAACAAGATGTCGCCAAGTTCTCTCAACTTCTCACTATCTTTGTTTGTCAGTCTCGGAAACTCCTCTATCTTTTTTAAGAGTGCATCCTCGATGGCCTCGGCGGAGCCAAAACACTCCTCAAGACGTTCCCAGACCATTTTTTGCACCTGCGGCAGGACGTTGTGTGTGTACAGCACGAATCCTTTTGGCCTGTTCTGAGGACTTTGGCCCTAACCATTTTGTTAGCAAATCTAGCTCCTCTCTAGCTGACAGATTTAAGTCAGTAGTTGCACTGATGAATGAGGCTTTCCATGCCCAATAGTTTTCTGGTTTGTCATCGAATTGCAGTAGACCTGTGCTGATAAGTTCTTTGCGGATAAGATATTTTGCAAAATCATGTGCCCCATTTGTTTCGGCTTGGTTGTTGTTTCTGGGTTGGAAAGTGTGAGCTAGAGGGTTGAACAAATAGGTATTGGTTGGAACCCGCTTTAACTTTTGGTTCATGTTTAATGTCACTTTCAAATGGTGGCTGGACATGCAGAGGTGTAGTTGTACTTTGGTCAACAGGTTGTTTGGTGACTTGAAGGTCTAAAGCATTGTCTATAGGTTGAGAGTGCATTTGCAACTTGCTGTGTTGTTCAACATATTCGCTTGTGCGCTGTACTGCATTAAAGGGCTCAGAATCAATCGGGGGTTTTATGCTTGACTCCCCGCTCTGACTTTCTACTTTTTCGTAGGCTGCAGCTTCTGCCTCAGCTGCAGCGACTTCTCTTTCACATTTTAAGATGTGGAGGCCGGCATCTAATTCAGCCTTTTGCTTTAGCATACTTGCATCTAATTCAGCCTTTTGCTTCATCATGTTAGCCTCTTTTTCAGCAAAGGCGAGCTGAGCCTTGGCTGCTTGAGCTTTGGCGTAGGCCTTAGTAGCTGAGAAACTTGATGATGTTGATGAGTGTGACCGCCTACTGGGAGCCCTGGACCGGGTGCTGCGTGGAGGTGAAGGCCTCTCAGACGGCTGCTGCCTCTCTGGTGACGGTTGGTCTGCAGGATCCGGTCGGTCTGTGGCTGCGTCAACGTCTGCTTGATGCTCTGAGTAGACATTTGGCTCGAGCTCTGCATCTGCTTCATTTTGCAGGTTGTAGTCTCTCAGATAGTTCTTCCCTGAACGTAGACTCATGTTGGCTTAATGTAGCTCTGTACTGCTTGAGCCCGCTGAGTAGTCGTCTTTTTTACTGTGCTGTCCTCACGACACGTGACTGTGTGAAGCTAGACAGCCAGCGAACCAATAAAGAAAACTCCGTACACAAGGCGTTCTTTTCTTGCTTTATGGAGGTATCTTATGCGTGAATGGATGAATGAATGAATGAATGAATGAATGGTAAAAAGACGAAAGTTTCCCAAGGTTCAAACAAATAGAGCACATTCAGCGTGTAAATGAGCCGTTCGGGACTTCACTTTTGCCGTGGAACTAGCTTGTTTATTACCGACAAGAAAAACGTCCAAGATCCTCTATGTGCGCAAAGGAGCACTTACTCTGCGCTGAAACTAAAAAGATCCTTAAAGGAGAAGATGTCTTACTCTGACAATTTTACCCAAACTCTTCTAACACTTTGTAATATAAAATCAACATATTTATTTAACAAGCATGAACCTTTTAACTAATGTATTACTCTTATGGAATTATTAATGTCTTCTGACCCAGAGACATGACACTAAAAGTACGAAAAAGTACTAAAATGTAGTACAGCAACGTAGTACTACAACGTGGTACTGCAACAAGTACTACAATATAGTACTGAAAATACTGAATGCACTGCAAGTACTAGGATTACTAAAATTCTAAAAGTACAAAAATGTACTACAACGTGCTACTACAATGTAGAACTATAACGTAGTACTACAAATACTGCAAATACTACAAGGACTAGAATTACTAGAATTCTAAAAGTACGGGAAAGATCTACAACACTACAAACCTTAAAAGTCCTGAAAAAATACTTACAAACTACTACAAAGCTTAAAAGAGCCGATAACACCCTGAACCTGGAAAGCGACAAATGCTGCCATTCAAAACAATGGGAAAAATTGCAACTTTGACGACAAATTCTGAAAAAACAACAAAAGCAACAAATACCAAAAGTAATACCGAGAATCACACGAGAAATATCTACAAAAACAACCTTGAACGACAAAAATCCGACCAAAAATGCGACCCGTGAAACGTGCCGAAAAAAGGTGTGCTAAATATAATAAATATACTCCGACGGCGACTCAATTATGATTATTGCTCAATCAATTTCAAATAGTGTATAATCGATTAATCCATGTTATTAAGATGAAGTCTTAAGTGTGTTCAATGTGCATGTACATTTTTCCTTGAGTAGAATTTTGGTGAAATACGTCAACTACTTTCATCTGTTCATTTTAGGCACGCTGGTGCTCTAACTTCTCTCCAAGCAAAATACTGTTTTGTTTAAATAATCTTGATTTTAATTTGAATAATTGTGATTTTTCTGCCCTAGTAATTATACTATTTACTTTATGAATTCAACTATTTTCACCTGAACGGTCATAGGATTAATCTCAAACCAACGCTAGTTAAAACTATAAAACTATGCAAACTTTTTATTATTATTATTATTATTATTATTATATAAAGATAATTATAATTATAATAATTCCTGCTAAAAGTTTTCCACATATACTCTGTATTTTGCATGAAATGCCAAAATAGTTTGGCATTAGGATTACTCCTCTCAAAAAAACATCAGGATGTGAACTTAGCCTTAAGGCTAAATCACACACACATACAAACACACTGACATTTCACTTTAGACCCGTCACCATGTCATTTGAAAAAACAAAGTACTAACAAAGTAATAACAATATAAAAAATGTGAGAATTACTTCCAGCGAATCAAAAGTAAACTCACGTGAGACTTTGGTTTGTGTTTCAAAGGGATCATTGCCAGGAGTAAGTCTGACAATGGTTGGAGGAGTGGGTTTAACAACTGCACATAAACAAAACACAAACATAATGGTAATTTTGAAAAATGTATTGACTGTAATCTGCGCTTCTTAAAGTTTAATTTTACCGGGCACACGTGGAATACTGGTGCTTGTGGAAGCTGGCTGAGTTGTTCCCTGTTTGAAAATATTTTATTTATCAAAATGTAAAGTATTCAAGTAGTTATTGTGAATAAAAATTGTCATAACTTACCGGCCATTTAGGTTCTGAAACAAGAAAACAAAGTCAATTGTGCCACTTGCATTGTTCAACTTTATGGATTATTGCAGTAATAAATAACTAGCTCTCACCTTCATTGTCAGGCCTAATAATAGGCACGTTATAAACCCAGGTCTCTCTGAAGTTTTGAATGAAGTAGCCCTTTCCAGCAGGGCAGATCTTGTTGAATGCCACTAAACAAAACAGATGAATTGAATACTAATTTGAGATACACCTTCCACAAGTAATATACCTGATTAGTACTCACCTGTGCCCACTTGGGGGCACCTCTCACAGTTGTGACCCCAGGCCTTGCCCACAGTGCAGCAGCACATCTCCAGCGTCAGGTCATTGGGCAGAGCGTGCTCACAGCCGTGGGACTCAGACACCATCCTGAAGCACTGGCCCTGCTCTGTCGGAGACTCTGAGGAACAAACAACATGATTAACTACTGTTAAATTAATAAGATGTTTACAAAGGACTCATACTGACCCACACACACATTCCTCTCCAGCACAAATCCAGCTTTACAGGAACATTTGAAGCTGCCAAGAGTGTTCAGACAGTCTCCGTTATGACACACGCCTTGTAACGTACACTCATTTATGTCTGAAACCAAGAAAACAAGTCTAAGTAATATGAATTAGTTGTGCATTTAATCAAAGTGTTGTTGATGTTACCTTGACAGTGAGTGCTGTTAAACCTTTTATAACCCTGTGGACATGTAGAACCGTACTCTTCAACAATATTCTGCTTGACTGATGCATCTAAAATAGGAAAAAGAGAAAAGAAATAATAAGAACATTATACTTAAACAACACTGTGCTTGTTTTAAAGAGTTTTCATAAAACTTTCCCTCCAGGTAACTAGGTAATGTAGTTTGGATACAATCCCTAAAATTTAACTGAATTACCGTCAGGGCAGTTCTGATGGACATCCAGTGGAGTTTTATTGGAGAACTGTGGGAAGTTTTTGGACGAACAACCAAAGAGGGGGCAGTAGTTCTTGGCTTTTTTCATTAAAAAGGGCACCGATAAATGTTTTAATTTGCCATCTGGGCCGGAGGCCAACTGTCTGAAGCCTACCCAGATGTACAGTATCAGGTTTAGTCAAAGACAGCTTTGTCTGAGTCACCTCTGAGGGATGGAAGAATAGGCAAGTGGAAAAAACGTGCAGAGCCAAGATTTTTGTGAAATTCAATCTTTAACAATGTGATGACAGTGGAGCTGGGCAGGCTCAGAGGAACACACTTAAGGAGAGGCTTATTTTCCACACTCTCCTCCTCTGTCTCAGTCTGTGTGTAATTCTCATAATTTCTTCCGTTTTTGCCTTCCCAGAGACTCCACCATTGACTTTGATCAGAGCATTTTTATACACTTTTAAGACTAATCTTTTTCCACTAGAAGAGCTACCTAAACCCATAGTTTCAATTCCTGTTTTAAAAATAGACAAAACAACACATATAGTAAAGTATTCTAGCTTTGGGAAAAAATTACCTTTGACTTATATATTGTAGCCACTGGTAGGAGCACAAGTTATTACTTTGTAGTTTTATTTATGTGATAATCAAAGCCAATCAAATCAACCATACTTACTTGGTAATTTGGGGCACTGGTAACATTTGTTTTGTCCCCATGAGTTCCCCACGGTGCCGCAGCAGTCCTCCTGATTGGTTAACACAGGGAGTGGTGTACTGTTGCACTAAGAGAACAAAAAAACAATTAAAATATTGTGATATTCTCATGTTTATTGATAAATGTGTTTACTCACAGCTTGTTTGGGTGTGGTCTCCTGGAAGCACCGCCCCTTTGGTTTGTGTCTTAAAGGCACTCGAGAACTGGTCTTCACTGGAGGCTTAGTCTCTGCCTGGTCCAAGGGTTGTATGACAACAGAGGTTCCCGGCGTGTGGTGAACCCTCAAATTTATCTGCACTAAAATCATATTTACATATTTACAATTATATGCTTTGCCTGGAATGGCATCTAACTTTTCTCCATGGAGACAAGAAGGTCATGCTACCATTCCAAGTTGGAGGTCAGATCTGTGGTGATGTGGCACCACTCCCGGTAAGAATGCACAGCTTTAAGAAATGTCTTTAGCAAACCCCCCCCAGGTAAGTAGGTAGCAGAACCGCCAGAAGTTACATAGTGCCACTTCAAAGTATATCTTAAATGTTTAATTCAATATTTGACGCCAGGATTTCAAATGTGTTGCCATTTTATTGACTGTTTTATATAACACTGACAACTCTGTTCTAAATTGTCTAAAGACATACCTTCAGATGAGGGGTGTCCGGCTGGTGCGATGGGTAACGTGAATACTGAATGTGTTTGTGTCATTTGTGTCCTCCCGTTGACAGTCTGGTCGCCATGTTTCTGAATGTCCGGTTTGAGGGAAGTGGGGTAGACGGGCTGCTTGTTGCCCCGTGCTGCCTGGGTCTGCTGGAGGGGGAACTGACAGAGACGTCCCGTGAAGCCAGGGGGGCAGAGGCAGTGCTTCCTCGAACTGCACACACCGCCATTCAAACAAGTGAGAGGGCAGACCACTGTGGAGAAGAGAGTACATGATCAGGCAACATGACCAGACTACTCTCACCCAGACATTTCCTCTAGCTCCTCCAGAAGGATCCTGAGGCGTTCCCAGGCCAGGCCGAGAGACATAGTCCCTCCATTGTGTCCTGGGATTTGGAAGGAGCCACCAAGACAACATGATATTTATTTCAATACAATCAGACAAAATAATAAGGTCCATTTTGGGCAAATCCACTCATATTACATACAAAACGTAGATTTTTTTTTTTTTTTATAACGTGTATTTTTTTGCAATTGAACTTTGCAAATGCCCAAAAAGATTTTAGAAGAGTCTTTTGCAGCTTGATGGAAAATGGGGCTGTACATTAGTCATAAAACTGTGTTCAGTAAAATTAAGCATAGGTAATGATATGTATAATAAGTGCATTTGTGGAAGTCTAAGTCAGAGGCTAAACATCTCAACATAACCAACAGCATTTGGCGTTGTCTTATTTTATAGTTTAGTGGTAGCTTGAAATATTATAATATGTAATAATATATTGCTTTTCCTGATAACAAGCTTGTAATGTTTATATTATGCCAAGCAAACAGAAATGTGCTAAAACATGTCTTTAAAAAGTGGAGGTTTAAGTATCAGACAAATCAGAAAGTACTGTGAAATTACCAACACAGGTTTTTTCTTTTAATTTAAATTTTTAATAAGCTTCTTTAGCATTTTTTCATTGTAAACAACAGATACAATATTCAAATGTTATTTTGCATATCTTCAAAACAACATTCAATTTTATTATGGATATTTGAATCATCTTGTAATAAAGAGCAGTTTTATATTCCAAATGTATATAAGGGAGCTGGCTGCTATCTGTTGCAATGATTTCCTGTGCAGACTCTTATATAACAGATGATTTAGTGTGTAACATGCACAGTATAAAGGCAGACAGTCTTTGTGGCGTGAGCAGACAGCCTTAAATATTCACTTTGAACTGCTGCAGCGAGAAAGTTTCACCAGGCTGACAGACTAACAGGTCCCTGCAGCTCTGGAGCAGGTAAAGTCATCGAGCTGTGTTACGGCCTCATGCAACATATGGAAAAGGTTTGGGAGCTGTGGGAAAAGATGGATCAGGAGTAGACAAATACAATGAATTATGAAGTATTTGACTGAGTGCAACCACACTAACATTTGTTTTGTACAAATATGTCACAGAATAAGAAATTAAAATTGAGTCATTTCTTATTTTAGATCAAATGTTGATCTAGTTAATTGGATAAAGTAAATCCAGTATGTTGGGATTAAAGTTAAATTGAATTAAATTATCAGGGATACATTTGGCATTTGTAAAATAAGTAATCAGTGTGGTACTGTAAAAGTTTACGTAAAGATTATAAATCGAATTTAAAAAAATCTACCAGCACTACTACAACCACTCCATTCAAAATTAATTGATTGTACCTCTTTGAAACCAAGGGCAAAAAGAAGTGGGGATAGTGATACTGTGTGATGAAGGGTCATAGGGTTGTCAAAACAATATCCAGATACTAATCAATGCTAAAACTAGTATCAACAATATTGATACAGAAAAAAATCTGTTTGAAATTTTAGTATTGGGACAACACTAGTCGCATGCCTAAACTGTGTGTCAGAGCAGGAGAAACTAAGTGAAAAGAGGCTCCACTTTGAGCCAAGTGCGGGACACATGGAAATAATTATGAATGGCCGATGCGTCTGGGCCGAATCATAATTGGGCACTACATCACGGTAATCACAGCAGGGACATCCTTAGTCATAGTAAAAAGCAGAAAACCAGAAATAAGACAAATGCAAATTTAAATGAATCATAACAAAAGAGGATCCGTCAAATACACCACGAGCCATGCAGTTCAGAAACTCTACACTCCGGCAGGTAGTAACATGTAGATTTAAACTGAGGTTTGAGAGAAAACCAAAACCAAAGTACGGCCCACGCAAACTCCTCAGACTTCCTCTATGACATAACAGCTCCCGTTTCCACCGGTCACCATCCTCTGTAGACCGAATATAGACCCAGACAAGACCAAACTCCAGGCACAGAGTGGAGGGAAACGACTTGAAAAACGTGATTACACAATCTCTAAACCCACAGAGTCACTCGGAAGCGTCTGGTTGCAAAGTGAGGGTTAGGATCGCATTAATGAGCCAATAAACACACAATAAGGGTGCTTTTGCCTCTTTTCGGTGAAGTTTCTAAGGTGTGACACAGGGGAAAGTCATGTGAATGACACCTTTTAGAGTTGGGAAATAAGATCAAAGCTAGTGTCAAGTTATTTGGTATGTACTTCATATACAGGTGATGCCACAATCAACTAGACCACAAAATGTTTAATTATTCAAGGGAAAAAGTATGCTGGCACTGCTTTGTTAGACAATTCTGCATTATATTTTGTGCATCCGGTCAGTAATGTACTTTCAGATATTTTAAAAAGCTTTTAGCTTCCTTTTCCGGTTTATTGTTAATATTTTTTAGTTTGAAGAATACATATGATAATTGTGTGATCAAAAGTTCCATAGAAACTGATCTATTGCTGTGAGATATGGCCAATGCCTTGGTGAAGATCTTCATCAAGCGACATAAAAAACCCCACTAATAAAAGTATTTACTCTTCTTTAACAGGGGTATTACTCCTCCCCACATTGATTTGTTGCTTTACGTTTTCTACATAATGTGCAGCACAGACAAAGGTAAAATCAATAACTGATGTCATAATGGTTTAGCAGATTTCAGGCTGCTCTTACAGCTGTTAAAACATCCACAGACCCGGAGTCTGGGGTCAACGAAAAACCAGGCATATGGGATCCAACTGTTCCTGCAAAATTATAAAGGAACTGGAATACACTTTACGACATAGTTTTGCCAACAAGTACTAATTGTATGAGTGATCTGTATTTATCCGTATATATATTAGCTTTGAGGTTTTTTTTAAAAATTTCATTCAATTAAAGTGTCACAGTTAGGGGCAAAAATCTTTTAAAAATTGTAAATGAGTGCTCTTTTAGTATTGCATACAGTAAGATGCCTAATTTGGACGATTATTAACAAATCTCAAAACGTTACATACAGACTTTGAATAAAGTTTCCGAAACGATAACATGAGGATGTTGCTCTACTGTAGATCACTGAAAGGACCCAGGACTTAACTTAAAAGAAGAAACACACATGCTTTTTTCTTGGGTATTTAAAATATCACTATAACAAGATGATCATCATTTTACATTTATATTACTGTAAACCACAAAATTGATCTTAAAAAGCTTAATCATGGAAACAGGTCCATTGACTTTCTATTCAAATTTACAGAAAAATGGTTGTGTGACATTTTTGAAGCATACATGTCAATCAGAATTCAGACTAATCAATCAGCAGTGGCGGTAAGCGAAAACTGACATTTCTTAGCACTCAAGCCTCAAATGCATGGACTTTTGGTGAGCTAATGATGAGGGAACTCTCTCTACAAGTTCATAAAATCAATTTTACATTATATATCACCTTTAATGAACAAATAAATATAATATGTGGTTGTTTAAACTCTGCTTTACACACACTGCAGTATTACAAAACAAGTGCCTTTCTGAACACATTCTGGAGTAAAAAAACTTCTCCCTGTGCCTCATATTTGGCACTGCATGCACTAATGTCTTCTGCAGATCTGACACTGATGAGAGTGGGTGCGTGCTGGGGGAGTTTATTAAATGGAGGCGGGTCTCACTGTGGTCAGGCGACAGCACCACAGCAGCAGCATTACAAAGAGCAACAAGCTTTAAATTCACATCAAAACAAGAGGAATTTCCCTTTAAATCAGGCCTTAAGAGTTCATTAAGAAATGTATCATGTTTATGAAGCCTATATACATGGTCTGGACCACACCTCTTTGTCTATTTATCCGTTGTACTGGCTAAAACTGTAATAAAATATCTGCCTTTACACTTTTCCTATGAGAAACTAATACAGGCATGTTTATACCATGCAGTCAAATTGGTCAACATAAGAACTAAACCCGGATAAAGCTGTTTTTTTTCTTTCTATCTTTCCTTTTCTTAAGGTTGAATTAAAACAATACAGATATCCAAATCTAAGTTAAAATTTCTGTTGGAAGAAGAGGTGGGCAATAAGGACAAAATGAATATATATCTGATATTCATTTGAGGTAATTGAAATCCTTCAGAACTTTGCAAAAACGTGCCTGTAAATGTCATTTCTTTAGAATTGAAGTATTGCATAAAACATGTAAGGACTGTAAAAATAATTAATTAAAACCTGCATCTTTTCATTTCAAAGAGTACATGGCAAGTTTGTTACACTTTACAGCTTATTTTGCAGCCTTTTTAATAGATCTTTCTACAGATGACATATTCAATATTCCAATTTTGCATATTTTCAAAACAACAATTGCGATATTATACATTGCTTTGAAGTTGGTGTAATCCTTAATTTGTCCAGGAGTGTTCCATTGTAGAAAAAGATTCAGTTGTAGTCATCTGGACGTCTCGTTTTTCTAAAACTCTCATCCAAGAGTCATTTTCAATCTGCAGATCTACTCTGAGTAAACTCAGAGTACTCTGAGCACACCGGGTTGAACCTCCTGATAATAGCCTGTCCTGTTTTTGTTTACACCGTGAGTTTCACCTGAAACCAATATTCTTTGTTTTCCCTAACAGCCTTGAACTGGGCCATCGAAGTCGAAACGTCTGGTTTTTCTAAAAGAGTGTCCAGATGACTACAACTGAATCTTTTCATGAATATTCTTTTATATATATAGCTCACATAATAATATATAATTCAGGGGTCCCACCAGTACCACCACCTAACAGCAATCTGATGCATTCCTGAGAGAAGTACTGTATTATTAAAAATCAAAGACAGCTAAAAGGCATTCAGAATTGTAAATGAACGTGAGCCTAAACCCCAGAAGTCAGACCTTGTGAAGTTGTTAACCAGTAATTTACCTGCCCTATTAAAACATAATTGGAAGTATGATTGTATAATAGAGAGCCAATATGCAATTCAAGTACAAACTAGATTCATGCAATGTTAACCTTATCTTGAGCTGTCGTGATTTTTTTAAAACTGAAAGTCCGCTCGCAGGTACATTCCAACTCAGGAAGCGTATAATTTTCCCATGCTCCAAGTCGACAAAAGATTGACAGCACGTATTAACAAAATATACGAAAGGAGGGATAAAAATATTTCAGTAGCCAGGAAGGTCCATGTGAAAGTATTTAAAGCATAAAATGAATGTGATTTTCTTGTTAGATTGTCGTGATTCCCAGAGTCAGTGTAGGAAAACATGCGGTACATTTTTATAAAGCCATGTAAGCTCAATCTGTCTCATGTAACAGGGCAAAGGCCTTTATAATTGAAACCAAACAGTGTGCATAAAGAAGGGAGACAGACATAACATCATGCAGTAATAGTAATAATAATCATAAAATAATACAAATAAAAGTAATAAACGGTTTTAGACGCACTGTAGAACTTCCCAATGAGTAACCTTTATCTTGCAACATTAAAGATGCAATGCTGCCCAGACCAGAAACTACAAAGCTGCCAGTATAGACAAAACAATGAAGAAACAGACTTGTTATGACAGCTCTAAATACACAAGAAAGTGTTGAGTGACATTAAAGCGTGCATGCATGCAGCAAAAATGATCTTCTAAAGGCATCTTTAGATAGAAATTTTACTAAAGAGATGAATTAACACAACACTTACTTATTATTGGTATTATCATAGTAGTAATAGCATACTATAAATAATGATTTGACTTATTCTTTTTCTTCTTTTTTGTTGTTTTTATATAATGCAAAACAAAATAAAAGCAGCCAACAAGATACAGAGAGTGAAAAGACAAAAACAAAAAAAGAGTAGTCCGTAGAAAGTCTCTCTGGCATATGTCCACTTTTGTACACGTCCCATTTGTCCGGCAAATTTGTCCATTTTCAAATTCACTGCAAAAGTTAGTCTTTACCTTATATAAATTCATACAGAATATCCCACAAGTATTTATCTATCGTTTCCATTGTTGAAGTTTTAGAGCCGAGATACATTGTTTTCAAGTTGCGAAACAATACGTTGAAATTTCTTTTTGTTTTAAATCTTTCATTTCCCCTGGTTCAGTACAATACAAAAAGCCAAACCATGACTTTGAAGAATTTCTTAAACCCAATAAATAACAAACATACAGACAAAGAAGCGAGTGTTGCCCTCTGCCTGCCCTGTGACCACCCACTCACTCACTACTGTCTGTCTGGAGCCCCCTCCCTGCACAGTCACAGCCGCACCCTCTCGGCACAAAGGCAACAAATTACAGCTCTACAAACCGCACTTCAAAAGATCCCCGTCCCACTGAAGACATCATGAAACCAGACTGATTTTACAGCGTCTTATGAACTCCCCCACTCTCACTGCTCACTTGTTTTATTACAATAACAAAAAGCCACAGAGCAGACACCAAATAAAGCTATGCGTGTTGAGTCACAGTGAACCCTTGCTGCCCCCAAACAGAAGGTGAAGCCATTGTCTTTACATTTTGCCTTTAAGCGATCTTCGGGAACTTGTAATTGTAAATATGTTAACTTTATGTATCCTCCACATACAGTTAACTGCCCATTGGCCCATATGGTTTACCTTCCTTTTACAAGCTTATATAATGATCTTTCTCTGTTCAGCCGTCATGTCTCTGTAATGAGAACAACAATGACTTCATCAGATTCTTATTGTACTGTATACCAATCTTTTACTTGATCCAACAAGAGCAATCCCAATGCCCTTGTCCCTGCATTTTCCCAAAAATGGTCTACCAACCTAAAGGCCCGTGCACGCTGTCGTCGTGTCTAGTAATGCGTTGTGTGTGTGAATGATGTGGCGATAGAGTGGCCAATGGTGCAAATAGGCAGACTCAGCTGTGTTTGTCTCCCCCAGGGCAGTTGTGGCTACAATAGTAGCTTACCATCACCAAGTGTAAAGTAAACAATGCAATGTAATGTGTTGGAGTGTCCAAAATATATATAAATTAAATGCTTTAATTAATGAATTGATTAAGTGGTTTGTTTTAGAAATGTATGAACCTTCATAGAAAAATTTTATTATTATTTATATATCTTTCATAGTCTTCTTGATTGTACACAAGTAAAACATCTGGATAACAAACAAGTTAATCTTCTGAGTGATGATTTGCCACAAGGCATCTAAATAGAAAAATAGTGAAACACATTTCACTGTATGACGTGCTTCCCTCTGCCATCAAACTACAAAACAGGAAACCACATTCCTAAAAATGCCAGCCGTGGACTGGCACTATGAGACCGCATCCCACAGGGCGCAGGGAGGACACGAATGAAGTGGGTCAGACGGCAGCAGCTGAACCAGACACAGGGAATAAATGACATAATAACTGGCTTTGGCAAACGCAGAATTGAACGTACAAACTTCATAAAGACTGAGGGAAAGTCTCGCCTTAAACAAACAGGAGGTGGTGCCCTATGGCCCATTCCAACAGTGAGCCAAAATGGTCTCAATACGCTCGCAGACACTGACAATATGCCCTTAGAAACGCGGGACACCACAGAGTCAAGAAATGAATTATGAATTATTTTTAAACTCAGAGCTATATATAGAGTAGACCAGTGGTTCCCAAACTTTTTATATGCACATACACGACTTTGGATGATCACATACCCCTACTCCAATACACTTGAAGAAAATGCCTGAAGACCACACATATCATACAATATAACAAACAGTTATAGTTATTTGGGATTATATTAAATCATGTACATTTGAAACCATTAGGCAAGCCTGGGAGATCCAAATATTACAATTTATTTTAATTAATTAATCATTGGATTTATATAGCAGCTTTCAAAACCCTCAAAGCACTTTACAGTGTGTTATTCACTCCACGGTCGGTGATGGAAAGCCACCATTGTAGCCACAGCTGTCCTAGGGGAAACTGACAGAAGCGAGGCGGCCAATCTGCACCATCGGCCACTCGGACCACCACCAATCACTCACGCACTCGCCACATTCATACTAGGCAATGTGGGTGCCGGTGTCTTGCCCCAAGGACACAGCAACATTTCTTCTAGCGCCCCACTGTAGCAGCTAATGTTCCAGCGGTCTCCCGTCCAAGTGCTGACCAGGCCCCTGAGAACTGAGATCGGGCATTGGCAAGCAGGTATGGGCAATCTATTTAGAAGACAAGATGGCTTCGCGTACCACAGTTTGGGAACCACTGAATTAGACACTCATACATCTACAACTTCAAATATTTATAAAGAAAGCATTTACAAACAACTATAGCCTTACAGCAGCCAGTAACCAAAACATGTAAAATAAAGTTTTTCTTGGAAATAACAGGAAATACTCAGTACTTCTTCTGGACCCCAGGCTGGGACCGACACAAGGACATCATCATGGCGTCGCGTTGATAAAGTTAGTTTTCAACAATCCCTGAAGGTATGGGCGCATGAGGATGAAATATGCCTATTTCTTTGTATTTAGTTCACAAAGTACTTTTCCCACTCAAGTTATTTTTGTTCAGCTGCTTTGACTTTGTATGTGAACTGCAAAATATTTGGTGTAACTGTTGGCTTTCCTTTGAGTGTGACCGTCCAAGATACTCTGCATAGCAAAATTGCTATGGGGCCATGTCTTTTCAAAAAGAAAATATGGATCAAAAACCTGCAGCAGTACATAGATTATATATATGTTTTTATATATACATTAGAATCCTAAACATTCTAAAAAAGGCATAATGTAAAATATACATATTGAAATGGTCATACAGGTTATTATATGGGATCAAATTGTGTTAATGTTGTCTCTCTGTGACTGGTAAAATGGACGATCACTACAAGCCAAATCTGGTGGCACAAACACAGACTAGGTAATTTGTTAAATCGTTGTTTTTTTTTTAGGTTTTACTGCTCTAATTCTGTGGGAAAAGAAGCCTGAGGTCTAAATCTTTGGCAGCAAAACAGTGTTGTTTAGTATTGATATAAAACAGGCCCAGATGAAGAGTACCTTTCAGCCCACAAGTCTAAAAAAGTTTGCAATTATCTTAAATACAATAGTTGTTCGTTACACAATGTGATTCTCATATGTCATGGAAATATGCTGTGGTTTCCATGGCTCTTGGGTGGGCATGCTTCCAGTGTGCTATAGCCTCGTGTCACTCCCCTTTGGCTGCACTGTGTGTGGAAAAGAAGGGTTTGAGACAGGATCTTGGCTGAGCAGCGCATGATGTCATGTAATGATTGTCTAAGCTGAGGGGATGAGAAAAGCGGCAGGAAGGTGCGCAGGAGTGCTGACAACGCTGCATTCAAGATTATGTCCGGTAGTTGCCTCACAGGTAAAAACAAGGTATCTAACACTTACAGTATAGGTTGACATTAGGTTTATAAGTATCCATGGACTAAAATAACCCCTGCACTGGACAAAACCTGGTATTAGCAAATATTGAATGTATCATAGGTATAAAGAACAACAAAACACTTAATCAGGACCAGGAATAAACCAGGTTAGAACTAGGACTATTCCTGGACCTAAACTAGACTATACAGAAATTAGAATTAAACAAGGTCTAAATTAACAGATTATCACCCAGGACTAAAACAGAATTATTACTTAAAAGACTCATTATACATTATACATATTCAGGTGGACTACCCTCAGTCTAAATCCAACAAACCTGCAACAAACAAAGTCTTAACCTCAGTTACTTAGGCCTGAAAGTGGACCCCAGTTCATTATTGCTACCAGGGACACCACTGTCTCTAAATGCACAAAAAGGAGATATTATTTGTTTTCAGGTTTCAGGTTATTTGTTTTTACTATTGAACTACAACATAAGTAGGTCATCAGTTTACATTGTGTTTATTGTAAGACAGCAATGTTGTTCTAGAATGGCTTAATAAAAGAAATAAATCCACTGACTTCACGTTCAAAACTGCAGAAGTGATAAATTCCACTATGAAGGGGAGGAGCTTAACTATAGCAAGCAGCAGATTATGAATTAAGATGTTCATCACTTGGAGTCTTCATTTTTTAAACAATGGCAACTAAGCTGTGGGTGGGGATAGGGGGTAAGTGAAAACAGCACTTGAGCCTCAGTTGCAGGACAGAATTGCTCAAACATGCATGAATCAATCAATCAAAACACAACTTTGAGTAAACGAATTATGAGGAAACACAGTTGTAACAAGGTAAAAGGGTTATTAAAGTTGATATTATATGAGAATACTATGAGTAGAGGGGCTCGTGCTGTACAAGTGGTGATACCTGGACCCATGACTGTTGTTGTGTTTGCCCTGGCTAATCGCTGCAGCTCCGGAGAGGTTGAAGTCCCGGGCCGCCTGCATTCCTCTGTACAGCTTTAAATAACTGCTCCCCCTCACCGAGCAACTGGGAGGAGAGTGTCAAAGATGGCAAAGAAGGCTGTTTGTTTGAGCAGGGTGCGCACCAAAAACACATACATACACATACACACAAACGCATACATACACACACACACACACACACACACAGACAGACACGGTCCCTTGTGACGTCCACAAAGTCACCTCTAATTGATACTTTGTTTTCCAAAATTTTTACTGAACTGCCATCTTTGCAGCTCAAAGTGCCTTTCTTGTCAAAAGTGATGAGATTTTGGGACAGTGAATTTATGGAAGAAATGGATAAAAATGGAGTTGCACTTTTCACCCTGACTTGTGCAAAACTAAGTATGGTTTTATAGATCTTTTACAGACCAGTCTGTCCATTTGATTGTTACAGTCTCTTAAACATTTGTTAACTTTCACATGACCAGAATCAAAATAGAAGTTTTGACACTCAATGAGTGTTGCTGAAATAAACGTGTAGTACAATGTTTGCGATGGTAAAAATGTGCAGGGTGATAAAGATCTGGGCATGCTGTGTGGTCAGAGATCCAATTTTTTCAACATATTTTTAACTTACATTTTGTACAACTTTCCTCTCTTGTTTTTTAAACTGTCAAATGCAACGCTAACCCAAATGGCAGCCCCTTAAATAACCACAGATACTTCATCCTGCAGAAATAGACAGACCGAGGCGACAGAATATGCATCCGTAAATATGACTCCATAATCCTTTGCTGAAAGTCACAGAAATGGCTCGACACATAATACATTTCAATATGATGTGCTTATTTCTCTCTCCCTTTGGTGTTGTTTGTGTTCGGGAGCCTTGCCATCCAACCTGTGGCAACAAACCGAGTGCCCAGGTTTTGGGGTTGCCGGAGTCAGACCGCCTTTTCCAGAGCTTTGGCTTCAGCGTAAAAGGAGTCAGAGGAAGAACCATGGGCTGCTTTGAACTGCAAAAACAACTTTGCACACATTGCAGATTCGTTTTAAAGCGCATGAGACAGGTTATTTAAAATGTTTGCTAATGATCTTGCTTTGTATTCTCTAGTTTTTTTCTCTAGACATTTTTTGTGATGTTTATAATTTGACTTCCTGGTTGGACATGGGAAGCAGTGACATAAGTAGAAGTTACCTAGAAACCATATTATAAACAAGAACCAAAGCTAGTCTAATTAACAATAGTTATAATTAGACACATAATAGTAATAATAATGTCCTCTTGAATTGCTAAATTGATGTTTAAACTATCAGAAAATAGTGTTTGACTGTAAATTGACTCTATAATTTTATACTGAATTTTGTGTATCAATGACATGGATAGTGGGATTCCTTTTCGGAACTCGGCACTAATTCCGAAGATATTCAACTTTTTTTTATTTCCACCTTAAAACTATTATAAATACTTACTACAGACAAGATCCCACCAACCAAAATAATAATTACAAAGACATTCAAACCTGTCATACGCACTTTAAATTCAGACTCCCATGGACCTTTGACAGACTACAAATGCACAACCATAACAAACCTCAAACTCTCAACTGTCATGCATTCACAGCTAAATACAGGCCATGGGAACTCCTAAAATAGTCTGAAACAATTCTCTCGATGCCCATTTTAGGGAGCTTTGAGTAGGCAGCAATGAAATTAAGCTAAGAAATACTATTCCTTAGAGCCACTGAAACAATAGCGCACGATAAGATATAACATGGTAGTTTATGGAAAATGAGGTCATGAGACAAATGGGACACCAAATACAATACTGCATGTATATAGTGGGCTATCCGTCATAACAGCACTTAATTAGAACCAAAAATATAATTTGTTTTGTTGTTATATACAAGAAGGGGATGGCTGAAGCAGATACAAAAGAGACACTTTACTAAGTGCTTTGAAGAGTTGAAAAAAAAAAAAAAAGAAAATCTTGGCCAAGAGATATTTTGACAACCAAACACATGGAGATAATCACAGCTTTGATCTGAAAAACATCGTAGCTCTCCTCCACATCCGACAGAAAAAATAAACTTAAAAGGGAAAGTCTATTTTTGTAAGCTGATTTATGTGATTTGCAGACTCCCCCCCTCCTCATCTAAATCCAGAAATCAACAACAACACATCTTTCATGTTGTTCTTGAAGGGGAACATCCAGACGCTTTTCCGTTAACGTTCCTAGACAATTCCAATTTCAAGGATTATTGAGCATTTTTGGCAGAGGAACAAAAATCTTCCCCCAAATTGTTTGTTTGTTAATCGATTAATAAAATAAACCATAAAGTAAAAATGTTCCCAGTTCTAAACCTGAAAAAATGAAGATTAGACCAGAAGAGCAAATGGTGCGAAACCAGTGCAAAACCATGGCCAAATCAAATTTAAATATGGTTAGGAATTCAGGAAGTACTTAAAAAATAAACAAACGGTCAAAAGATACTCAATCGATAAAAAAGTAAAAAGATAACAAGTCCGATCACAGCACTATGGGGAATTTATCGTCAATAACACAGTTTGCAAATCTGGTTTATTCTACCCGAGATGATCACTTGTATGTCATTTGTGTGTTGAATATAATGAATAGTCAGACGCACTAGCATTATGTTTTCGTGCGTGCCTTTGCTCTGTATATAAATAATGTGGTAATGGCTCTAACTGCTACTTTCATAGGCAGAAGACCAATTGTATAATCTCACCGTCTGTGTTTGACAATGAGATCAGTGTAAACCTCACCACACAGGCTCAGATAAGGGGGACATTAGTGATTTATTGTCATCCAGGTTTAAGCCAAGTTGAATATCACAGTCTCTCACACAACATGTCTTTACTGAAGGCCAAGTGGCTCTGATGAACAAGAGAACGGCACGTAAGGACCAGAGCAATGTTTAAAGCATTGACGGAGAGATATACAGTCTATGATTTAAAGACACAAAAGTTAAGCGTGTGCGTTACTGTGCTGTTGACCATAATAAGATGTCCCATGCACAACTGTCCTTGTATCATGTCAATTAAACAACTGAAGTGTCTATCACTCAGCATCATAGCTTGATAAAATAATGCAACTACAAAATAATACATAGAGACGGATTCAAGGTTTAAAGCAAAAACATATTCATATATTTACATTTTTAATAATAAAGGCCAGTCATTTAAACCTGTAATATAATTTGAAATATTGATTTTCAACCCGGATCATTTCATATAAATCTTTTTAAAATACATGTTTATTGTTAACATCTATACACCTGTTATTAGTTTAATGAATATACGTATAAGTGTTGATGATGAAAAAGGCGGTTTTCCGTTTAATTCTAATTTAATTTGAGAGCACACAATAACGAGGTAGAGCTTCTGATATTTTATATAAAACTGCAAAGATTTTCACTTTTATAGAGGTGCCATGAAAATCTGCTCCTTCTCTGCTCAGTGTTTTGAAGGCTGCGTGGATTCTGGGATTCCTCACTGTGAAATTAAACCGGTTGAGTTCTGCCCAGTTTTTAGCTTCACTTGGCTGACGTCACAACCGCACAAATATGGAAAAGTCTTCATATTGTTGCCGCTACAGCCACGGCCGTTTTAACACGGCAGAGAGAAATTTCCACTTGTCCGCACCACATTCCAGGCCTCATGGAGAACAGCGCCGTCTTCTACCTCCACTCTCCTGGTGCCTCTATCCACTGGTCCATATAACCACGCCTTTTCCAGATATGTCCGCTGCAAAGAGTTGGAGACAGGTGACTGTAAAGTACTTCCACAATGTATGCACACCTAATGGAAAGCAGAATTGAGGTATTTGAGGAATTCACTATGTCTCTACTGACTTATTTGACACAGACGGTCCAAAACATGACGCGGAGCAGAGAAATGAGGGCAGTGAGGGAAAAGCTGGTGGTCGGACAAAAACCTGACTTCACACGGTGTCATGGGGAAAGTCACTTGGCTCCAAAAAGCAGTGGCTCTAAGACTTAATTAGATCCGGTTTGTATGTCATCCAAACATATACACACACACACACACAATAGTGTTGGGATCAACTGTGAGACAACTGCATCGAGCATCACCAGGAACAAGGAAGCACAACTTAAAGTCAACAACTTCATGGTGATTTATGTTCATTGGCATCCATTTTGGCTCCTACAGCAGCATGAATTCATATCAGACTTTCGAAGAGTTAATGCCTGTTCACCAGAGCTTCCTCATTGAAAACAAAAACAAAAAAAACAGGACATGTGTAAGCCTTTCCTGAACATATGGTTAATAAGACTCTAATGAAATTACCAGCAAAGGGATGATTTAAGACAGAAAGTATGACACAAAGACAGGACAAGGAGCTAATATGAGTATATTACTCATACAACATATGTGCAGTATTTCCCTGGACAATGTTCACATCGATAGGTAAATTAAAGTTTAGATTCTTAATCTCTTTTTCTAGTTTAGTGGGCAGACTAATAGGATTATTAACATTTCTGTACAGATATACAGTATCTCCAAATAATAAACTTGCACACACCTTCTACTTAATTGGACCGATTCAACTTTATACAATTTGATATGTTCTTTTAGTCACCTCGTGTGCCAGTATGGTTGTGATTTCTGAGCCTCCAGTCCTAATAGTGATGTAGAGGAAAAAGTGCATCAGTTGAACCCATTGTGGGCCGTCCTGACGTAGACTGTGTGGCTCCGGGTCTCACCACAGCTGATCTGATACTACAGCAGCAGCAGCAGCGCAAGCCAACCAGACTCAGAGAGGGGAGGCCTACATCTAAGAGAACATTTATACGTATGTAATGAGTCATGCTGCACTAATTAAAGTGTAATATATAGCATTTTCCAGAGAGGCACGATAGGTTCAACCCACCTCACCCACCTATTTAAGTAGACTTACTCGCCCAGTTTTAAAGACACTAGAAAACATGAAAATGTCACTTTATGTATTATATTTGGTGTTTACTTCATAAATACTAAACTAAAGCTCGTCTTTGACTAGTAATATATATTCTCTCAGAGCAAGGTCAAGAAGTTAAAACTGCAGTTAACATTCCATTAGTGTTTGCAATATTTTTATTTCCACATATTTCTGTCTCATCAGTGTCATTAATTCAGCTGCCAGTGTTTCTGAAATGTCTATTGCCCCATCACATTGCAGAAACAAACCATGGCAACAACTTAGCTCATTAGTTGTCTGTTTTGCTTTCAGAGTACTTTGCTAGCGGCATAGTTTTACTCCTCATCCAGTAACATCTTTATTGAAGTAGCAGTACTCTTACTTGAGAAAGTTTAGGTTACTTGTCCCACTGTGAGTAAACGGACAATGGACAAAATATTTGTCTTGACAATATTAAATTATTAGAACATTGTTGTTTTGTTGTTCAGCGTCCCTTCAGAAACTTATTTTTCTGGCCTGTCCTTTCAAAATATCAGATTTAGTGCATAGGCAAAGAAAAGCACCCAAGCAAACATCTCTTAAAAACCTATTTTGTGTGAATTTTGTTTACTGCATTACTGCAAGACACCACTAGTCAATTGTGTAGAGTGTAGACCCTCGACCTATTGGGCCAATAAAGCATGGAGTTCGTCTTTATATCGTTTGGGCACAGAGGCTATATTGGGCTTCTTCAGGCCTAACAGAAACTTGAGGCCCTGAGCCTACATTGTCGTCAGTGGCCTATTTAAATCAAATTAACATCAATCAAAATATAGCCAGGAACATAAGTGTTTTTTCTCCCCCTGAATAAATACGTCAAGTGCAACGGTTTATGCTGAAGCCACATTGTTCAGGGATTATTTATAATGGCACTGAATAAAACCATAGCTGTGGCAGTGTCACTCACCGACCCTGAAGCCCTGTCCAATGAGCGTGTCCGCCGCCTGTCCGTTCTCCGCTATTAACGTGGTGTTGTTGCCCTGCTCGCACGTATCCTGACACTGTCCTTTGAAGCAGATCCGCTTGCACACCAGAGGCGCGATGACCACCTTGAAGCGCTCCCTGGCCGAGGCTCGCTCCGTGCACCACACCGGCCTGTGGACGCTCAGCCACAGCACCAGCAGATGGACCGGGATCACTGAAGGCATCCTGGCATCCTTTCACTGCCCTGCACCTACTCCCGGGACATCCAAACTAGCTGCGACTGCTTTGAGATCCCAGGCGTCTCATACGAAGGAAAAAGACAAATCCTCCCACGAATATTTTCCGCAAAAAATGACAAATCACTTTTCGTGCGTGCCCAAGTGGTCCACGTGTGAAAGAAAAGCCTCTGGCATCTTTGGAAGATCCTTGTCGCCTGGTTTTGGACGTTTGCCCGGGGTCGTCCTCGCTTCAGCCGCGCACTTCTCGCCTGTTGCTTTGTGGAGTTTGGAGAGTTTGGATCGAGTGCGTATTGGGTTTGGGAGAGAGACGGAGAAGGGAGGAGAGAGTGGAGAAGGAGACGGGTGAGCCAGCCCCTCTCTGGAGAGAGCTGGCCCGGGGCCAGTCAGGCGGCGCAGGAGCAAAGCGAAAAGTGGTTTCCTTGTTGGTCACTTCTCCCAACACCTCCTCCTCCTTGGCCCAACACAAACCTACAGCTACAGCTGTGTGCGCTACTCAGTTAATGACACCTCGGCATCATTTATGTCCAAGCACCTTTCATTTGACAGGCTGCTCATTTGACCAGATCCCCTTCAGCCTATATTAAAATCAGTGTGTTTTCCTGCATTATAGAGCTACACTTTTGCCCAGAAATAGCCTAAAGTTTTATTATAGAGGAATTCAAACGTTACATTAAGACCCAACCACTGTCCCGTGTATTGGCCATTAGGGTTGGAAATAGTAAGTTGAGTTTTTTTAAACTTCATTTCAAAAGGTGGAAATGTGCTGAGTCTAAATGTCCAAAGAAACAGAGTGACAAAAGAAACGGAGAATTAAAGGCCGAGTCATTTCCTGTTTTAAAAAGGGAAAGTGTTTGCTTTGAATCATTCAGGAAATTGCTGCATTGGCCTCAGCGGTTCACAGGCTTCACATTTGTGAAAGACTCTGAGCTGCTGACAACATAAACAAGAGACACTGCCCTTAAAGTAGCACAAGTTACTATGGTCACAATTATTTAATTAAATTAAAGTCATACTAACGCATTAAAGAGTATTTGTTATGTTAATATACAGTATATGTTTAAGCGTTGAGGTTGTAAGAAGGAACATTGTGTTATAGATGGTTGTACCAGTTTCTGTTTGAACAGGTCTACATCCTCCCAAGTAAATAGGCTAATTCTACTTAATGCCAGACGACTCAATATAATGTCTCCTGAGATCAAACGTAAAATGGAGCAATAAAAAACAAGAATGAGACAGGAAAGAACACGTACTGCACAGTTTAGTGCTAAATATCTTATTTAAAGTTGTTTGTGAAGTATAACGGGGAAAACATGCTACGTAAACTACAGAGGAAAGGTTATGGCTTAATATGACGCTTTGTATGAAACTGTGAGTTATGCATTTATCAGAACAACCGTAAACAAATAGGGAAACATTTAACTTGTCATTCTGAAAAACATACAGAACCTACAAACACCTAAATTAATTTGTGCTTTCGTCGTGCAATGATCATGGCACATGGAACTACCAGAACTACAAAGTAGTTACAATTACTAGAATTAAAGCTGTCGGTTCAAAATGGAGGCAAACATCCCATGTACGTGACACTGCCCACTGCAAACCAGGTTCACGTCACTGGAGATGCTCTGGACCAGTTATGGATTTAGACATCACAAAACTTACACAATGGCATCCCTAACTCCGAATTGCCACTTGTTGGTGCAAAGCTGAAGACACGGTTTACTAATTTGGACAAAAGTATGTTTTTCACAATGTAGCATATGACTAGGTTGAATGTTTGAGGCGTGAGTCTTACTGCAAGGTCACAGCTTCCATTCAGTGTCCTCCTGTGGATCAGATGTGGATCTTCTCACTGTGGAAAGCAAGCATGGATGGGTTTTGGTTAAGTTGACTGAACAACAGTGAAAGTCAGTCTGCCTCCTGCGGACTCTGGAGATGCTCCATGTGTCTCATCCACGACAGAACCTTCAACTATGTCAGCAAAAAATAGTATGTATTTGTTGTTTTTATCTACCAAAAATAGTATAGAAAATATTTCTATATTTCCGTCACAGCTGCGATAATGATCAGGGCAGGCCAAATAGTACTTTGAAGTCAGCTGTCATTAGAGAGCACTGGGAGGGTAGTAAAGTATTATTTTCGACCGGTCTTGAGGCGTGCCTGCAGCACCTACACAATTTGTTTGGCAATGCACTGATGTGGAAACTCGTCTCCTTGTGGCTTTGTCTCTTCCCAAGGCACAATAAAACACAAGGAAGGACCTAAAAGCTGCAGGCAAAATTGACAATAGATTGAAATATTTGGCTACAAGGCAGTTTACAAACTCAGATTTTTGGCATTAACTCTGCCAGTGTTAACAGACAGGCCCCACAGGGGTTATTTGTGTTCAAAACAGAGAAATATGCCTGAACAAGTCTATAAAAAGTTCCTTTAATGTCTTGGCTCTCTAAGAAGATAATATTGTATTTAATAGTGAAGCGCATAAAAATGATGTATTTCACACAAACAAATATCAGAAATGATGGAACATGCAGCACTGCAGAGAAGTCATAACACATTCATCTTTACTGTTCAGTGGTGATTTTATGTTCTACCCTGTGATTATGAAATAATTACTGTATATAATAACACTTGAAAATGAATGCAGCACTTATATACATGTATACAATACAGTCATATTATATACTTCTAGAACAGCCATTGTTGTTTAGGAACATTTACAAAAGAAGATTACAGTGGAATGTGAAAATGATCATAAATTGAGGTGAACAGTCAGTAAAGTAAAAATGGCACATTAAAAAGGTGCTGTATTAGCTGTTCTTCTCATGATGGAGGAGTTAAAAGCTGACGTTAAGTATTTAGGGACATCTAGTGGTGAGGCTGATTAATGCAGGCATCACAACTGCTTTGGAACCAAACAGTGGTTCTCAAACCTTTCACACAAAGTACCACCAAAGAAAAGATTTGGCTTTCTGAGAACCAGGTCTAAGACAGACATAAAATAGGTCTAAAGACTGTCTTAAATGAGACTAAACTATAACTAAAGTAGTTCTATATAATGTTTAACCCAAATGAGGGCAAAAACATTGACATATTTGTCTACTAAGAAAACATATGTAGAGACAGAAACGCAGCTAGACTGTGAAAACCAAAACACTCCACAACTACATAACAGTAGTTAATAAATGGGATGATTGGTGCGCTAGTTGAATAGATTTTCTGGCTGCATGTGCAAATTTAAAAATATTTAGCTAAAAATATTCCTGAAATCCTGTGCACGTCCAACCCTGTAACAGACAAGTGCAATAACAGGCACTTAATGACAAGACTCGATTTAAAAAGATACTTTTGAATTAAGACGCAAGATTATGGTTAAAACAGACCAGCCATGAATGGATTATTAAATAAAAACAATCAGGCATGAGTAGGGCTGGGCAAATCATCGCAAGATCGACAGATCGAGATCCGAGTCTTGTGAAATTTGAATAGTATTTGTGTTGAATGGAACAAATTAAAGGTCTGCAAAGATAATGTTCATGAAATCCATTTTTACTTTGTTTTTACCAAATAAAATCTAATAGAAAATCGAGATTGATCAATATGAGGAAAAAAATATTGCATTTGTTTTCATATCGCCCTGACCTAGGCATGAGGTGCCAATATGATTAACTAAACTAAAAATAATCAATTTGCCCTTAGTGAATAATATAGAAAGTATTTGAACACCCTGCGATTTTGCAAGTAGATTTTGCAATTAGAAATTATGGAGGTGGTCTTAAACTTTCATGAAAGGTGCATTTCCACTGTGAGAGACTGAATCTAAATTCTATGCAAATCAAATTTTATGATTTTTAAAATAATTTATTTGTATGTTATTGCTTAAAATAAGTATTTGAACGCCTGCCAATCAGTAATAATTCTGGGTCTCAAAGACCTGTTAGTCTGCCTTTAAAAAGTCCACCTCTACTCTAATCTAAATTAGTAGCATCCGTTAGGGGTCGCGGGTGACTGGAGCCTATCCCAGTGCCTTTGGGCCTTAGGCGGGGTACACCCTGGACAGTGGCCAACTCGTCGCAGGGCCAACACAGAGACATAGACACACAGACAACCATTTTCACTCTCACACTCATTCACTAGGGCCAATTTAACAGTTGCCAATTTACCTAACACAGGCATGTCTTTGGACGGTGGGAGGAAGCCGGAGAACCGGAGAGAACCCACGGTAACACGGGGAGGACATGCAGACTCCACCCAGAGAAATCATGTGATGTAATGTTCGCCCAGGAATCGAACCCATGATTTCCTTCTTGGGAGGCGAGAGCTCTAACCGCTCTGCCACCGTGCACCGAAGGCTGGAAAGGGCTATGGGCAATTGGCAAGCAGCTTTTCTGAAAAAAGATCAACTGTTGGAGCAATTGTTAGAAAATGGAAGAGGCTAAAGATCACTGTCAGTTTCCCTCGGACTGGGGCTCCATGCAAGATCTGACCTCGTGGGGTCTCAATGATGATAAGAAAGATGAGGAATTAGCGCAGAACACAGGAGGAGCAGGCCAATGACCTGAAGAGAGCTGGGACCACAATTTCAAAGGTTACTATCGGTAATACAACTACCGTCATGGTTTAAAATCATGCAACGCTTGGAAGGTCCCCCTGCTTAAGTCAGCACATGTCCTGGCCCATCTGAAATTTGCCTATGATTTGATATGCCCATCTGAATGATCCAGAGGAGTCATGGGAGAAGGTCATGTGGTCAGATGAGACCAAAATAGAACTTTTTGGTATAAATTCCACTCACTGTGTTTGGAGGAAGAAGGATGAGAACACCATACCTACTGTGAAGCATGGGGAGTGGAAACATCATGCTTTGGGGGTGTTTTTCTGCACAGGGGTCAGGACGACTGTACTGTATTGAGGAGAGAATGAATGGGGCCATGTATTGCAAGATTTTGGGTCACAACCTCCTTCCCTCAGTCATAGCATTGAAGATGGGTCGTGGCTGGGTCTTCCAACATGACATTGACTCGAAGCACACAGCCAGGATAACCAAGGAGTGGCTCTGTAAGAGGCATATCAAGGTTCTGCAGAGGCCTAGACTGTCTCCAGACTAAATTCAAAAGAAAATCTTTGGCGAGAGCTGAAACTCCATGTTCAGCGACAATCCTGAGACCTGACAGATCTAGAGAAGATCTGCTTGGAGGAGTGGGCCAAAATCTCTGCTGCAGTGTGTGCAAACCTGGTCAAGAACTACAGGAAACGTTTGACCTCTGTAATTGTAAACAAAGCCTTCTGTACCAAATATTAACACTGATTTTATCAGGTGTTCAAATACTTATTTGTAGCAATTACAAATACAAATAAATTATTTAAAAATCATACAATGTGATTTCTGATTTTTTAGATTATGTCTCCCACAGTGGAAATGCACCTCCGATGAAACTTTCAGACGCCACCATAATTTCTAAATGGGAGAACTTGCAAAATCGCAGGCTGTTCAAATAATACAAGCTTTATTTTCGTCATGGAGCCTACAGTGTACTTGAGATCTCAGCGGCTCTGGCTTGTTCCGCGGAGCGAAGCAAACAATCTGTGCTTGTGTACATGAAGACTTATGGATTTTATGTGTCCAATTAACCTCCCTTTTCCTCATTCACTCAGGTAAAACCTCCCTGCATAATCTAACAGAGGATGTTTTGTCATTAATCCTCCTGAATTTTCAGGGGTCTCGCTACGTACATACAGGGACCGTCATCCCTAACATGATAAATCAAATGGCTCGCCATCCAATTTGACATGCGGAGAAAATAAACCATCCCTAAAACTCAACGTCATACCATATTTTAGGTAGCGCCATCATTAAAATACTACTTCAAATAAACAAGTCTTAGTCTTAAGAAATCAAAATGATGTGTGTTTTATTACAATCAGACTCATATTCACGGAGAAATTAGTTTAATGAGGAAGTGCATGTGGACGCGGCAGAATACAAGGACACACGGAGCGCGCACATGCGATATACGGCGATCTGCCGCATTGAAATGAAACTTTCTTGGCCAAACCTACCTCACGGGTCAAAAGACAACATGTGTATCACTCCACAGATACACAGAGTCTACAGTTGTTATTTCGTCCGCTTTCTCAGTGAGTTTCGGAAGTAGCACACCGCAGCGCGACCGAGCCGACAACATGTCTCAAGCCCATCCTCTCAGCGTTACCATGGAGCTTGTCTTAATACAATAACTAATATTATAGTTAAGAAGAGCTTCAAGTGAGGTGATTATAATATTTATTCTAGTTATTATTTTATTTTCAAAATAGTCATCTGTATGAATGGGTCAGATTTTCTCTTCCCTGCTTTATATTGCACAATATTATTAGGCACTATATAGGCCCATTATATAGGCCTATACAGTATTAATAGTATGTTTAGGGTGCATGTACCTTTGGAAATAATGACGGTACATTAAACCATCCTTGGAGGAAAAAACAACCTCATATGAGGCATACTGTATTTACCATCCCTTTAAAAGATTCTGGAGAGAGCAATGATTTTCTTTGATTTATCACGTTAACTTTGACAGCCCTAGTTCAAAATAAACCATAAAACAGGTGTACAGCCAGTTTTCAAACATTGCTAAACACAGTTCACCACTGCACTGTCCTCCTCCTCCTCTGCTCCCCACTCTTCAAACCTCATCTGGGGTGAGGGAGCCGCCGGGTGGAGGTTGTTCATGTCATCTATGGGCTCTTGTTGGTCCTCGTTGGCACCGATGCCCATGTGGCCACCTTCCTCCCGGTGTGTTCGCACATGTTTGCGGAGCGCCGCGGGCTCCTTAAAGGTGCGGTTACAGAAGGGGCAGCAGCAGGGCCGCTCACCTGTGTGGATGAGCTGGTGGTGTTTGAGGTGCTGCAGTCGGCTCAGGCGTTTTCCACAGATGCTGCACACATAAGGCTTCTCTCCAGTGTGTGTGCGACGGTGCTTGCGCAGACCATCCAGGTGTCTGAAGCAGGTGCCACACTCTGAGCAGGAGTAGGGCTTCTCTCCGGTGTGGATACGCAAATGAGTTTTCAAAGCTCCAGACTCACGGAACCGACGACCGCACACACCACACGGGTACGGCTTTTCCCCTGTGTGGATACGAATGTGCTTTTTCAGACTGGAGATCAGCCGAAAAGTCTTGCCACACTCTAAGCAGTGGTGTGGCCGGTCAGCTGTGGGCCCTGCAGCTGTGCCCACTCCAGAAGGACCAGCTGTGTCCTCAGTTTGACCTGGAGAGACCCTGACGTTCGCTGAAGTTCCCGATGCCATTTTCTGGTCCCTGGGCCCACCTGGTGGCATGGCAGCGCTACAGTCCCGCACAGATCTTTGGGGACCAAGTGGTTGAGAAAAGGAACGCTGGGAGGCCCCTTCTCCTGCAACTTGGACGAAGCCATGGTCTACACTTTGAGCCACATTTTGAGACCCCGGTTCACCTTCTCCCCTGGGCACCTTCCTGTTGGGCTGCACTGATGCTGGCACTGGTCTCTGCTCCTCCTTGATCTCAAACCGATGTGCTAATCCTGGTCCTTGGGATTGCCTCTCATCTGGAAAAAATATAACAAAAAATGACATAACATTATAAAAGAACATTTTATATCAATGTGAAAAATATGTTACCTGGTCTGGAGTTAGAGCACATGTGGGGGGAATTTGATCCAAAGGAGTCGTCAGGCTGAATAGAAAGCTGACACATTTTGTAATCATTGCTCGGGCCAAACCCCTGCAGGGATTCGTCGACTGAGCCCCCGAGCCCCAGGTCTGGACCGGGCACACCTCTCTGGGAGTCCCGCTCCATGCCTGTAGCCAGTGAGGTCATGGAGGAGAGTGAAGGTGCAAAAACAGACTGACTGACCACATGTGTCCCAGAGTAAGAGATCTGAAGTTGATCGATGAGTTTCTGAGCACTGCACAGACAGTCCTGTAAATTCTTAAGTTCCCTCGCAGAGACCTCCAGACGGACTTTCAGCCTCTCATTCTCCTCTTCCTTGTGCACCAGCTCCAGTTGAGTCTCATTCAGCACAATCACCACTTCACCCAGAAGAGCATCCACCGCGGCGGACATGGCTGTGTGGATAGTCGGTGCGAGGCGAGATTTCAGAGACGTAACAGTAATACTGCCGTGCATAGATCCGTGTGCAGGTTTCTCTGTCCCAGTCCTGTCAGAAATGTTCATTGTGTTTGTCTTTCGGCTCATAGCGCTGCTGCAGACACTGTTTGCAGATGAAGCCATGCTACCAGAAAACCCTGTGCGCCTGGCAGCCATGCTAGCTCTGCTTAGCCAAGGCGATTCTTTAAACTGCCCACTGTTGAAACATATGAACTTCTCCTCTGAGTTTTATTTGTCATCAGTTGTATTGCTGATTGGCCATATCGTTTTCCTTTGCCAGAGACTAAACCACTGTTCATTCCACTGGGCCCAGATGCGATTGCTAACGCCAGTCCAGTAGCATGACTCTCAGTATTATTTCTTTAAAAGCTTTCCTTTGCGACACAGTAACTCATAGTCTTTGATCGGGCACGTTCCCCTCTGCTGTGCTACTAAAGCTGATGAAACAAAACCCCTTTGCAAACTCACCCGTATCGCCTGCAGCTTCTGTTTGCACAAACTACACTTCTGGGTAGACTGAACTACAGATGTGTGTCGCATAGCAATGACGTAGTAAATGGCAGCGTGCGAATGGGAGGCATACACAATAAAAAATAAAAGCATATTTTTCTACAAAAATAAGATGCATGAAGATTTTTTTATGCTAGATCCATAGTTTAGAATTGAAGCCAGAACTGATGGCTAAAAGAGTTTTTAATAATAATGATAATGATGATGAACATTTACTTTTGTGAAAGAATTAGCCAAATATACTAAATTGGAATTTCTTCTCCATATTCTTGAAACCAATCAATAAAAGGTAGGGTTTTGTTTTTTTTCATGTGTGGGCCGATCTCTAGAAGGCACTGTTGGATTTGCTTTCATGTTCATAAGTGATGTGTAATTATAAAAATGAATGATGCCAGAGGAAGTTCGTGTTACAGTAAGGATATAAAATATAAGATGTATTTTTTTATACCATACATTATAGTTTAGTGCACTTAATAACAGCTTCTATTTGCGCTTTACTGTAACATGAACTTCCTCTGGCTTTTATAATGGTTATAATTATGGGGGAAATTTTGATGAGGAAAACACACATGCAGCCACAGCAACGCAGGCAAAGTTCTGAAATTGGGGAAGTTCTTGGTGCAACAGACTGTTTAAGTGTTACCATCTGCCTGACAGGACTGTGTCACAGCTGAAATATGAGTGACTTCATTTCTCTTCAAGTGGCTCTTTGTAGCATCAGCACTGATTTAATGCAGAGTCCAGAGTTAGTCACTGGTTCCTATCCTACCTAACCAAAATAGACACATCAAAATGTTATTATGTAATCAACTTATATAACACAACGTATATAGACACATTATAAAATACATAAAAACTGGAGTCCTCCACAAGAGCTCCATCTGCTTCACACTTCCACTCCCACGCCCTGTCTGTAAAATACTCACCCAAAAATGTTGAAATAATCAGTAGGTTAGAGGCCCCAGCTTCAGACGGACAACACCAAACTAAATATTTGTCCTTACCTTAAGTGCTACAGCATGTTCAAGTATTCCTCCTAGACCTAATTTAGTCAAAGAAACCATGAACACCTTTAAATGGATCCACTGGGCCACACCAAGAGACAATCATTGCTTTTCATTGGAATTTCAGCAGCTCGTACGGCAATGGTACATTTATTAGTCAGCGTTGTGTTATAGTCACATTCTTTGGTCAGAAATTAAAACAGATCTTTCATGAGAAAAAAATACTTCTACAGCTACAACCACAGGGATGTTCAAACTTTTTCCACCGAGGGCCGCATTTTGAGCAGAGACAACCTGACAATGAAGTGAACCATTCAAAATTTTGCATTTGACATAGTTTTGATGAGCCTCCACACCTTTAATAAGACTTAGAACAATAATATTAAGTTGGAATAACATAAAATCTTTTACATTTGTCCAATTTTACAGTAAAAACCAACTTAGCAGGAAGCCTGAGCTCCAACAAAGATTGGTCTGAGGGCCGCATTTGGCCCCTGGGCCATAGTTTGGACATCCCTAATCCAAGCTTGATTGTCAGTAGTGGTAGTAACGACCACTACAAAGCCTGAATTACGCAAGGTTTGAACAGGCTAAGAAACAAAATAAAGTTGCACCATTTCTGGTGGAGGGTGTACAACCTGCTTGTCGACATGGAAATGTTATTGCCTTGCTTGGAATGTTCCACAATATGGCATTAAACTTATCCATCTCCATGAAGATAAGCAGGTGACACCACTGACAGTAATAATTGAATAAATGCAATACATGTTTAATAAAACGTGACATAGTTCTGTAGATTTCTCATGGAGTCCAATTCAGATTATAGTTGTTTTGTTTAAGAATAATAAGTAGACTTTGTTAAAATGTACAACTTGAATAGGTTTTATATTCATGAAAACCTCATGAAAAAGTTTGTACTGCTTCTTTTCTTGTAAAACTCAACAAGTCAAGGCTGGCTCGTTACCCATATTTAGACAAATCAGTTTCAGTTCGTTTGAGGGCCAAAATGTTTTGTCATGCATCTCATTCAAGTGAGAAGTTTAGCTGATGAATAGATAAGTCATCTGGAGCTACCTGCATCTACAGGGAATGACTCACCATAACTTTCAGTCTTTCAAAAACCTCTAGACCAAACATGCCTGTACCCTTTCACACTTCCCTCATCCCCAAAAAGAAAACCGGAGCTCATTAACAGGCGAGACACGGACAAGACGAGTGGCTCACAGATATGCAACGTGATGCATCCAATAGTAATCGCATTCACAGTCATTCATTACTAAGGCATTTCAGAATCGGGAGGAGAGGGCTGGGCTGGGACGGGTCAAGGAGGGGGGACAAGGGATTGTGGGAGGGCAGAAAGAAGGAGGTGATTGTTTTGGGGAGAGCGAAAGGCGTATAAAGGAGAGACATACTAAGACTGGCAATAACAAGTGGCAGATAAGCAAGGACGAACAAGAAGACGCTGAAGATTTTGTTCACAAGAGGTAAGTTCAAAAACTCTTCTACTTTTTAAGATAAACAGAACGCCTTTGTTTAGGTTTCAGTGCAGGCTTTGGGAGTTTTGATACAGGGATTCATTTCAGGTATTGTTTTTCTTTAAATATTTCTGAGGGCTTTGGTGTAACAGGATACAACCGACTGGACTGTGTCATTCAAGGGTGTGTGTGTGTGTGTCGGCATTTTGTGGTGCAACATGGCTTGGAATGTTCATTTAGTTACAGCAAAGATTAACACTTTTTACTTATTATGAACCTAAAGTAGACACAGCCACCATACGCATTGCGGCAGTTGAAAACCTGGTTAAATGTAGATATTCAATTTAGAGAATGGAGAGATGATTTGTAGCGGAAAACTCTGGAAACGTAAAAGAAAAGACTGGAAGTGTTTTCATCAACTTTCAAATTTATGCAGAATTTTGTAGTACTCAGTTATTTTTACTTTAAAGAACTTGTAGTAGTAGTTTAACTTTTTGAATACACTACACTAACTCCTACTCCTACTTTAAGAGTATTCATACTTGAGTAAACATTTGACTCAGTCAACAAGGGACAAAAGCTTTATGTTGACAATATAAAATGTTTCATGCTTGTGTTTCTTGCACCGCTCCTTCAGATGTGGTTTTTTTTGGTCTATCCTTTAAAAACACCAGATTTTGTTATCTGATCTATGATTTGAAATTATAATAAGTCCAGACAGTTACGATTACAGTAATTCTTACTTGAGAGGAAGTTTCCCCAAATACATTTTTACTCATATTTGTGTAATTTTTTTGACCACTACTTTGTTTCTACTTGAGTCATATTATTTTGAAGTACTGGTACTCTTACCTTGAAAAATAGGTTTTGATCTCAATGTTTTTATTTACCTGGTTAAAAAAGGTTAATAAATGAATGAATGAATGAATTCCTTACTTGAGTACCATTTTGGCTACTCTACCCACCTATGAATTTATTTAGCCCATGTATTATTTATTTAATTTTATTAATTTTAAATCTCACAATGACTTGTTGCAAAGGGTTAATGACAACCGATGCATTCAAAAAGGAAAAAACTCTATGCCATTTATGCACAAAACAAAATATGAGCCATAAACAGCTGCAAGCCCAGGGGTACATTATATTCCACATCTTTCCAGAGTAATGCAAAAAACAGATTTTCCAACATGGCTGACGTATTTTTGGCTTTTCTCCACAGAGGATCATGTCTGCCAAACGGGACCTTCCTCTAGCCCTGGTGCTCATCTGCCTCCTCAAAACGATTAGCTCCCTGCCCATGACGTCCCAACCCCCGGAGTTTGGCCCCCTGGATGCAGTAACTCTACTGGGATCTCCAACTGAACCTTTTGTGATGGTGCATGAAGACTATGATGATTTGGACTACAGCGTCACTCCCTCTGTGCCATTAATACCCACACATCGAGGACGTGGTTTGGAAAGATGTGACTATAAACCATGCCTTGAAAACCAGCCTTCATGTTATGAGCTGTCAATCTCTACAGGATGTTTGTGTCCTGGCTTCACCTTAAATACCGTTCCCCCAGAGGCTCCTAATTTAGGGTCGGTAACTTTGAACGGGTCAGAGGTGATTGTTGAATGGTGTGAACCCCATTCGTATGTCACAAACTATGTTATAACAGTGGGTGGACAAGAAAAGTATAGGTTCGGCAAAGACAAACGCAGCGGCAGTATAGGACAAGTTGATGACATTATTCAAGTGTGTGTGAGTGCGGTGAATGACGCAGGGAAAAGCATGGCATCTTGTACCATGTACCAGCCCAAAGACAGGAGCGTACCACTAAAAGTAGGCCTCATTGGAGGAGCACTGGTTTTGTTGGTGGTGCTGCTGCTGGTGGTTCTGGTCTGGAGGAGGAGGAGGCAGAGGAAGCAGGAGGCCCACATCTCCAGTGCACAGTGAACAGGACAGGATGCTCAAGAGATAAAGACTGTCCCACAAGACTCATCTCCACCACTGCTGTTAATTAGGGCTTCATGCACACAGGCCATCTGCGAAGTGACAGGGTTTATCAACAAGAACTTCTTTGGAGCTAAATTTAGCACATGAGTTTACAAAGTGTTTTAACGAAAGCATCGCATTGAATATTCACAGCCAAATGTGTCAAGTTAGCGTACCAATAACAAATATCACTGTGCTCTTATACTATAGTGTACATATGTTATCTTGGTTCCAGAAAATACTTCAGGGATTAAAAATAATATACATAATTAAGATTATTTAGAAAAAAGGACGAGGATTTTAAGAAAATGACAACTGAAAGGCCAACAAAGACCAGTCTGAATGTAAAATGTCCATTACTGAAGCTAAGTGTTGCTTTGCTTTGTATACAAGTAATGTTTTTGCTTTTATATTCAACAAACAGAATTTGGTTCAAATCAAGTAGCACTAGTGGCATGAGTTGATGTAAAATTATAGGAAATAAAGTTTATTGCTAGTATTATGGTCTATAATTTTTTATTTATATTTAAATTGTCTTAAAGATGTATGTTTGATTAAATGTTCTCTCTGTGAGAGTGACAAAGTAATAAAGATGTTGGGTTTTTCAGAAATGTACATTTCTTTGTATAAGTGGCCTTAAACTGAGGCTGTTTTCAGAGAGTGGTTTTATTGAAATAAATGAATAAACGCTGACACTGCTTCAGGCTAAAAGCTCTGTTTAAAGTCTGTCTGAAATTACAGTGAAGCTTTGTCCGCTCTGAATTCCCCAAGATCAAAATGTGTATTTATTGAACTCCACCTTTGGAGCCGTTTTTCTTCATCTGTTTAATGTGGAAGTCTGAGTTGGTTTAGAGGCCTGTTTTTTCAGCTGCCACACGAGCCTCGCCTCTGGAGCGGATGTGGATTTGCCAAGGCTCCTCTCACTGCGGCTGGAGAAGTTTCCAGTGTTGCTCTGGGCTTTGAGAAAGAGAGAAGAAAAGACAGTCCGGTATTTAAATGATGCCAGTTTCTGGAGTTCTCCGTTTTCCTATTCCTCATGTCGGCTTAGTTTAAATCCTCTAGCTGCTGTTCCACTGCTGCTGGCATCTGGCTCCTGCTCAAGCTTAACACAGACTCTCATTTAGGGTTTGTAATGTGCGGACACAACAGGCCGCTCACGTCTGTCCATGCAGTGGCCTCAGGGTGTGGACGATATGAACTGTGGAACAACAGTATCATTCAATATTGGAATGGCGATGGAGTTCCCGGTTTTAAACTCAACCTTGAGGCAAAATGCTCAAATCCGGTTGTAACACTAATGTTATTAAAATGTCTAAACAAAGAAAGTATTCAGAAAAGATATTATCAAGGCTTGTGTAACACACAAACTGTTCTTAATAAATAAGTCTTTGTGTGTTTACTCTTTGTACGTTCACAAGTGCCAAACTGATCACATAACAATCCAAGCTCTTTCCAAGAAATGTTATTATAGTTTACAGTTCTTGTTTTTGAGTTTGTCTAAAGGAATACAGATTGTGTGGAAAAGCCTGGGTGTGTCATAAAACATTTGTGAACCGTTTCCAGCGTCAGATGCATAACTTTCAACAGAAAACAGTGGCTTTAGGTTTTGTAACTTATGTGGTCAGCAGAAATAAATGTTGACAAACTGAGCCCCAAGACAAGTCATGCTGATTCATCGCAGTCCTGGTCACAAACTCCTGAGTCATGCAGAGGTCTATGCAAAAAGTATAAATCAGCTAAAACTTGGGACATTTGGATGTGGTGAGTACATACTTGTTGTCAGTTAATGCATTTGTCAACATATAAAAAGTAGACTTTAAAGTTGACACATTTAAATCTCTACAGGCATCACTGATTCATGTGGTCACTGTGCTGCCTAAGGAAGTGTTGCCCTCTACTGGTCACATCTGTTTGTCCTGAAGATGACAGGAGAAAAAGCTTGTATACAAACACCTGAATATGGAATAAGTTTGACAAAAATATTTCAGGACTAAAAATAAAATTACTGAATTTTCACCTCAAATCATTTCAAGAACGATTACCATTTTCTATTTTTAGGTTCATGTGGATTTTAGCCCAAGAAGAGATTTCTAAACACCACCTGGGCTAGTTTAATGAGCTGTGACAAAACACATACTTCAGCTTCAGTGCACCCTTTTGACCTGGTCCTGAAGATTGTCACGGTGATTTCTCCTACATTTAAAGACTAGAAGATAATTCATTGCAGATAAGGACATTTACATTTCCCATAAAAGCAGCGACATGAAGCTTGGATTCAACGTAGTAAAAGTAGGCATAATTGTATGTGATACGTTAATATAAAAGTTGTACATTTAAGATGGCCATTCATTTTATGCATTTATTATTCATGAAGAATTAATTTGCATTCAGCACTCGGGGGGGGGGGGGGGGGGGGGGGGGGGAGAATCTTGCAGCGGAGGCACTAATGGCTGCTTTCTGTCCCCGATGGAGTCGGCTTTTATCGGGCATCAAATCTTAAATAGGTCACTCGTCCATCACGAGAAGCAGCAGTGATTTAAATTCTTGCCTGGTTTAAGACAAAGAGGGGCTTTTTGAATGAATAAACAACACAAGAAAAGTTAATGGGTTGCGTCAAGCTCTATGTGCGTGCGGCCTTGCGCAATGTCTCGTCATCTGGGAGTCAAAGCGACAGCTCCGGCTCAGCTATACTCGCTAAGGCCACTAGGGGTCACAATTGTAGAGAATTGAAAGCCCGTAGGCATGATAAGCCCCAAATAACAATATAATTAGCAGTTTGTTTGAAGTTTAGTTAGTTTAGCAGTGACCAAAAGGTTACGTTTTATCTGATTATTGCCAACCCACCAGTCACCAAACGATGCATGCAACTCCTCTGACCATTTGTTTAAAATGCAAAAGTCTCGCGTCTCCTTTTATCATGAAGAACTCCGTAACCATGGAAACTTGGCATCCTGCAGGACGGAGCTGAGAAGCGAGCGCAGACTTATCAATCACGCCCGGCACGGCCACTGTTGCACGCTCGAGCGGTCACTGCTCCTAAAGCACGTGCCAGACTTTGACAGGTCACGTGACATTTTAGGTCCCGGGAATGAGAGTTTGTGGACAAGTGGACAACTACATTCTATTACTCCAATTTCTTATTTAATTTGAAAAATATTTAACAGATTTTTTTTTTATATGAAGAAAAACCCATGGCCTCCGATAGAGGACCCGAGCACGGACCCGAGCACGGACCCGAGCAAGGACCCGAGACAAATCCTTACCCACAACAATCTTACACCGTATCGACAAAACCCACTAAGCTGTGGCAAAAGAATCACAGATGTTTATACAAACTATAGTGAAACCAAACAGTTTACATTATTAAAAATCGATCAAGAATGTGCAATGAGACAGACAACAATCACGCAGAGCTGTCTGTGCATTTTACTTTGATCTGTTCCAGTCTGTTAGACACAATAAATGAAAGACTTGTTGAACAAATTAAACATCTCAAGGGAAACTTCCTGGAGCACAATGAATGATGAAAAATAATGAAGAGGCTGTTTTTGTAACACAACATCGCTGCTACATTCAAAACAACCTAAAGCTGATGAGATGAATGGGCACGGCAGGGAAATATCAATAATATATAACCCTCTGTTTTATTTACGACCAAGTAAAGATGTACATTTCCTACAGTTGTAAAATGTAATACTAAGAGTCAAACTATTTTGCCTTTTCCTTTAGTATGGAGGTAAAGTGTGGTAGGAGACATTCAGCAAATTATCGGAGCTGGGAATCAATTATTGGATGCTGAGGCCGGCACATACCTTTACATATGTGCTGCTACTAAACTCCTTTGCCATATTACAGCACAGACGCCGGGATCTAGATGCTCTAAATGCTCTTTCCATGGAGCCATAAAACCCATTTGTTGCTAAAACAAGGATGTTCTTGGATAAAATAAGCATTATCAAATCACAAATCATAGTACTGTTTCCCCAACCTATAACAGGATGCTCACACTTCCAGGATGTAAAAATGTATCTGTGTGTTTCCACAATTCTAACTCACTTGACACACACTTTAAATGTGCAGAAATCCTGGAGGAGCAAACCAGAACGGTGCTTAACCCTGAGAGGCCACAGCGTTTCCTCACTGTGAGTTACCTGCTCCACTTTGCGCCTCTCTCTCTCTCTCTCCCAACGCACTTCAGAAAATGATGTGCTTTTATATTCTCAAAGGAAATCTCGCTGCGTTTAGGGCTCCGAGTGTGCCGGCGGGTGCTCTCTCAGGCCGTACTTTCTCCAATTGGTATTCTTTAGCTGCGGCCCTGTGGTTGTCAGGGGGGAAGTGAAGCATATCCCAGCATGCCTCTGGTTGAAGGCATGGCAGACACTGGACCGACAGGCTGCCAGTCCGTCACTTTGAGATCTGCAAGAGGACAGAAAATGCATATGAAAGTGTAGAAGTTGTAGCCTACAGTGGGATCAGCGTGTGAATATTATAAGTTTGGGTAAAATATAAAAAACAAAAGTACATTCAAATTAGGTGCCAAATGCATATGGCAACTAGGGCTGGGTGGCAAAACTGAATATCTGAATATTTCTGTGGAGTATTCATAGATATAGATATTGAGATATAATCGCAATCCAACAGAAATGTTAAGTCTCAGAAAATGTGAAATGACTTTAAAATGACCCACAAAATACAGAAATACTACTTTATACTATTATTTGATAGTGCATTTTTGATCTTCTCTTTTGCCTTTTCTATTATAAACAATATACTTAATGGTCAATATTATCATATTTATTATTAAAAAAACATTCACAATATAATAATTGGCATTTAAAAAATCTGCCTACCTTTAATTGCAACTAATACAAATAATATATTAAATATATGTAGCCTACTTGAAACTTTCTTGATCAATATTAATTGATGTTGCGTCTGCTTTTGGACAGTTACAAAGCAAAGATTGCAACTGATGAGATGCATTCAGAGTTTATAGCTAGCTAATTGTTTTATTGTCTTTATCGGTTTTGTGATTTTAATGCATTTTTTGAACCTCACTAATTCACTCACAGGCATTATTTACAAGTGGGTACAGTTTTGTTTTCAGCCAAGACTTACATTTTTCAGGATCAGAATTATTGATACACTTGCATATTAATTTGAGAAAACATAAATTACCAAATTGGTTTTCCATAATTTCCTATCCATAATTTTGATTGCTTGCTTGTAAAGTGAACCAATGTGCTTTGTCGCCGAGGGAGCTGCCTGGGCCCATGCTGTCATGCAGTAGATCAGAGCATGCTTGTAGAGCAGGGCCGCCTGGTTAAGAATATGTCGGATATTTAGATTCGCTATGTCGGCTGTTTAGATTTCTTGATGGATTAGATGGTTTTGTGGGAATTGCTGTACAAAATGATTATGTGATTTTCATGCATTTTGTCCTACGATTGTGAGCCAAGACCCAGAATACCAACTTTCTCCACAAGATGTCGCTAAATGAACAAAACATTAACACTGACATGCTGTATGACACCAACTGGCGACATGAAGGAGCATTATAGATGGGTCATTACCCTCTGCCGCTCGTTCCCTGTTGCTGGGTAGTGTGCGCGCTTCAGACTATATTAATAGGTTAATTGCTCTGCACAATATATTTTACAGTAATGGAAGACTAAACATTTAACCATTGCCTATGACTGAAAGAACCGAGAGAAAAAAGGTGCATAAAGTCTACACAGCATGAGAAAAGAAACAATGGTTTTGTGAGCTTTAAGCCTCTGAACTGAGGCATTAACCAAACTGCAGCTACATGTCCAGATGTTACAATCCAGCTGCGCCTCTCTGCTCTACTATAATAATATTAACAGCACAAAAGCCCATTGGACACGTGTTTGGACGAGGGAACAGCCAGAGAACATGAACTGAATCAGGGTCAAATTATAATGGACAATCTCACAGAGGACGCGACCCTATTGAATATTTATGGCAGAAAGATACAGCCATTTGGTTAGAGTCTAATACTAGCAGGCAGCTTTAGAAATAAATATATCTACGAGATGTGTTGGCCCAGTGCCCAACAAAGGAATCAATATCTATTAACACAGGCTCACATGCAGTCAGGACAGCAGGGCGGTGTGGCGGAGTCTACATGCACCATTTTCTATCGAGACAGGCGGCGGATTGGAGCTTTAGTCACAGCACCAGGCCTCCCTGCAGCAGCACCTTATTTTCATCTGTGCACACAGCGATGCTTTCTGACTGACAATATCATCAGTGTGTGGTGTATGTAAACACATCCACAGGCCCGCACAAAACTAGGTCATTTAGCGACTGGGATGGAGAGGCAGTGTCTAGCACGAGGGTACGGAGCTGGTGTGTCAAATGTGGAGCTGTAATCTAGGTACCTCTCACTTATCCACTTCTTCAATACAGCGAAACATGCCTGGAGTGGAGCTCAATCCCTGAGGGAAAGCCAGGGCTGAGGAGAGAGAAAGAGTGGAGGAGAGCGCCGTCATTTACTGCTCTGTTAGTCTTGGAGAGCAGATTGTTCATTAAACCAGAGGGTTCATTTTGTTAATCATAAACAAATAGACGAAGGGATTACAAAACAGAATCCATCTCTGGAGATAAGAATGCAGTTCAGGTTATGTATTTAAACGCGAAGGAAGGAAGGCTGACTTGATTTGGTATTTATATGTTGATTGTGAGGTGAATTTATCTTTACCTCAAGACATTATAGTCCAGTTCAAATGATCAGCACAGAAGAATTTTATTAAAACCACAACTTTTCAAAAAGGAGCTCTAGTATGTATGCGTCACATTTATCAATCAATAACTCAAAGTAGAAGTGTTCTTTAAAATATAAGCTATTTTAATTTGCTTTACAGCATATACTGCATTAGAACTCATTCTGCACCAGATTGGTTAAATGTGTGAACAGTCCTTGATTTCACCTTCACACAAATAGGATTTTATCCTGATAAGAGGTTTAATTTAAATAGAATATTTTCCTCCAAATAAAATGCAGTTTTTGAAAGATTATTTATAATGATGATAATAATAATGATAATGATAATGATAATAATAATAATAATAATAATAATAATAATAATAATAAATTTATATATATATATATATATATATATATATCTATATATATCTCTTAATATAGGTTATGAATGCTTCGTTTTTGATACTTCATCACTCAAGATAAAAAGTCAAGTTCCTCAATTTCTTCTAGTCATTATTATGACCATATAAAGTTTGAATCAGAAAGAATGATGCAAATGGTGGCATCAAAAGGACTTGACAATAAGCAGCTGCTGTGGAAAGCTTTTGAAATGTCACAAAAAGCTATTTATAGAGCCACACAACATGCCACAAATCAAAGGTAACTACAAATGAAACATCAAAGGCAGTGAAAACCAGAAGAAACTCACCAATGTGCAAAAATAAAATCAAAGCATTAATATAGATGGCAGACAGATATTAAATGCTCCCAGGACCACATTCCAATTTGGATCGAGATGCTCCACTGCAGGGTACTATTAATCCATATAATGAGAATATAATGAGGACTTAATACACAGGACCAGCTCACCTGATTATTACACAAAGCTTTTTCTGTTCCCACTCACAGCACCAAGCAGACATTGTGGGCGCCATATGCTCCATCAGGCCAGAGACCGGCCCAGAGCAGGTGGACAGGCGGAGGGTGACAGGAGCATCTGTCGTGAGGCCAGGGACGGACTGTGGAAGGAAGAGAACCACCGTCCAGTTAGCTTTAGGGTAGACCATGCTTAAATTTAATAAAATGAAAAGAAACAAAATATACAGATAACAAACAAATATCATTTACAGCAATTTTTGCATTACAGTTTTGTGTTGGGTAGTTTATTTAAGTGCTTTGTTGCTATCATATCAATTTCTCATGTTGAATAAAGAATAAATAAAATACTAATGATGAGCATTTCAAATTATTGATGAACATAGATATAGTTATACTCAAAACCTTGTTTTCCTTATGGATAATTCCTTTTTTAAAGCTTCTAACTTCTCCCTGAGTTTTCTGTGATTTGACTGAAGTTACAAAACAAAGCCAGAGAGAGGCGAGCGCTGCTTTAGGACACATTGTACACACGGCTGCGCTGGTTCAAAGTATTTCACTCTAATTGACAGCAATGACTGCAGTGTTGTTTACCTCGACCTAACACTGAGTCCACCACGATCAAACCGATGTGTGTATTCTAAAGGTTGTTTCTTGTCCAGAGGCACTTGAAGACAAGGGACACAAATCTTGTTTTTAGTGCTGGAGCAGGATTAAGAATACAGCTTACACTGGTCACAAACATAAAACTACTTACCGACTAATTCAGTATGGCCCTTGGAGGAGGCATTTGGAAAACAACTTCACGATCTTCTCATGGGATTTAAGAGTTGACCTAAATCTCTCAACTCATGAATGAAAACTACATTATATGTTACTTTCAAAATCGTCTTTATTAAATTTAGAAAACACCATTATGTTAACAGTTTCATAGCAACAGCGGGAAATAAAATGAAACCGTCCAAGAGAAAGGGGCCTGTGCCAAGCCCTGAGTTAAAAACCAGTTTGTGTTGAGATGCTAACTCATCCCTGTGCTCTAGCTCTCTGAAATAACCTGCTCAACTCCGGCATAGACTCTACAGAGAGCGACAGCGTCAGTGCACAAGTCAACATCGCAGCTCTAGAAGAAATAAGAAACTTAGTAGACATCAGGTAGAAAAGTTGATTTGCAAAGTCACTTTTCAAGTCAAGGTGTTTCCTGCCAAAGAATACCGAATATGCAACATTAAAACGTAATTAGGTTGCCAGACTGTATCGGTATGTTCTTGAGGGGGTGGGGGGAGGAGTCTCTGCACAGTTGTGAGGAGAGGAGCTTGGGGAAATATAGCAGTACAGATGTAGTCCAAGAGGAAGTGCAAACAAAGTCTATAGGGGTTTGGCTGAGGGCTGGGTGGGTGTAGCTTTATTGCCGCCCAGCCATTGCGTGTCAAGGTGCTGAGAGTGGAGACTCTCTGGAGGGGGAGCCCGACAGGTCGTCAGGGGGGAACACTGTGAGCGTGCAGGCCCTGATGCCTCCCAGAGACTCGGGTAAGTCAAACACTTTGTGCCACTCGTCTTTCTCCGGGTCGTACTTTTGCACTATTTCGACCATACAGCGATTGTTCCACGAGTATCCGCCCACCACGTAAATCTTATTCTCAAACACGGCCACGCCCACGTCGCTCTGGCCGCGCAGCATGGCGGCAATAGGAGTCCACAAGTCCAGAGCCGGCGAGTAGTACTCGCAGCTGAGCACATCGTCATAGTCACTGGTGCCTCTGAAGTGGTTCCCTCCGATCACATAGAGCCGGTCTCCCACAGTGCACATGCAGTGCAGGCCACGCACCGTTGTCATGGGTGCTTTCTGAGTCCATTTGTCTGCGTCCGGGTCGAAGCACATCAGCTCCTTCTGGAAAGTGTCATGAGTGATTCCCCCTACAACACCAAAAGAAGAGGAATAAGCATCAAAAACACTACAATCCTTGAGATACAGATGATACTTTTCATACTAAAAAGAACATTTATTAGTAATATTTGTTTAAGTGGCGATGTGCCTCAAAGTAAAGAGCATTTACTCCTGAACCAGATGATCTTTGAGTCAAGGCCTGGAAACTTTGGGCTAACACATAGTTGTTGAGAGTAGAGTGACAATGGAGCAACAGAATATTCAGTCTCTTGTGCAGGGTGAAATAATGCAGATGATGGGCCGTTACAAAAAGGAGGCACACAAAGCGGTTATGGAGTTAGATTTTTAGACACAACACAAAAACCCTATGCCAAAGTGGGGAGGATAGCAAGAAAAATACAGGACATGTCTATAGGGAAGGCTTAAAATAAAGAAGAACGCAATCCCAGCATGCATTTGGGTTGGGTTCAGCCCCCCTCTCTCCTCCCCTCCGGCAGAGAGCAACTAGGAGCAATGAAGAGTGGCAGGATCACTCTTTATGCAGCTGCTCAGTGTTGGTGTGCTGTCATTATTGTCCAAATACCGACTCAGATGTAGGAAGCTCGGTGTCTCCGACCGATCAAGTTCAACGACAGCGCTGCTATCCCTGTCCCTTATCCAAGAGCTCTTAAGGACAAGCGCGCCATTAAACTGACGAGAAGAGCTGACGTCCAGTCTCTCTAATTCCTCTCAAGAGGCCTCTGCTCTTATTCAAGTCTGGACTCTGTGATACAGCGACGTCTAATCACGATCCCACAATGTGTCATGAAGTCAGAGTGCGACCCAGCGATACGACAAACTGACTGAAAAGCAGCCCTGCTCTGCGAGACAAACAATGTGCTGCACATATTTCATTCCAGATTCTATCTCGTTTCTTGGCATACATCAATAATCAATAGAAGAAGATAGAATGATCCTGCCACTCTTCGTTGCTCTTAGTTGCTCAGACCATGACCAAAAGCTATGATTTACAAAGTCTTCCAAAAACATTTGTGAATTTATATGTTCATCCTTAACTAGACAATTAAGCACTATGCCCAAACTCTTTGGACCAAATCAAACTAATGATCTATGAAGCTCAAACTGTCCGGCCCACCTCTCCGGTTAAGGCAGTAAAATTGCCATTCATTTTCCCTAGACTTTTTGTGAATAAATAGAAAACCAGATAAATAAACGTGAATAAGCATTTGAAGATTAGTCTTAGGGCTAGTCAGCTACATAGTAAATAATATAACCGCGTCATGGACATAACTTACATTGCATTGCTTTATTGAGCTATATTTACCTAAACTAAATATTTTAATTATTCAAAAAGCCAATGAGAAAAATGAGAGTTTTCCATCCGGAACAGGAGAGTATTGAGATGGCTGTTAAGCTCCACATGTCACGGTCAGGTTGCACACAGATTTGACCTCCTAAAACTGTGACCTGTTTGGCCGCTCGCCTCAGTGCTGCTGGCACAAGCAGAACCCGGAGGAAGAGAGGATAGACGCAGGTGAAGCAAAGAGAGAAGCTCAGCAATTTTCAGAAATACTCTTTAAAAGTTTAAATGTCCTTATATTGATCCGACTTTAAACCTTAACAAACCATTGTCCCATCTACAGACTGCAGCCCCAACGGAAGCTTCCGAAAATGGCAAGGCTCAAGGACCAATTGATTCATCTTTACAGATACTCAGGACAGAAATTCAGCAATTACCAAGATTTACTTTATTTAAAAACTCAATACAAAAAATGTCCTACTGGAAATATAGCAACAGTTATACCAGTTAATACATGTAACTGAATGAAATGTTTCTCAAACTGCAATTTCAGTGTTTGCTTGATTTAGAGTAATTTTTTGATAATAACCACTGTTGTAATGGTATAGTCCGATTATAGTCCCATTTTATGCTTCATTTAAACTATCAATCTCAATCAATCAATAGATTATTAAATCAATAGAGGCTACATTTACAAAGGTTAACTTGTGTTAATAATATCAAGATTGTAAGTCGATTTGCACATTTCTATTTGCCAACGACAGACATATTTATTTCATTTTAATTGCAGTATCAAATAAGGCCGATGGGGTCTGAGAGGATTTGAGTCTCATTACACAAATGCTTTTAATTGTGAGCCTGCAGCCTGTGTGCGCAGATGTTAATCTCTGGCCCAGTCTGGACTGAGCTCTGTTGAGCTGAGTGCGTTTGTCAGGTTGATGTGGTTGACAGGATTCCTTCAGACAGCTCAGCAGCGCAGCCTGACCACTGTGAGCTGATCCACAGTGACAGACACACAGGCAGAGCACTTCTGCATGGGTCACCTTGTGCAGGACCCCAGCCCCGGAGACCACAACGCTCAGGTTCATACAGAAAATAATGTGGATGATATAAAATGTTAAAGAACCAGACTGAACAGGTTTTGTTAAGAGCAATTATTATTATTATTTTTTAAATAAACTTTTATTAGTTAGTTAAGTCAAACATTTCCTATAATAAAAAGCACATTCACGCTTATGTTTTGTGTGCTCCCACATCATTTTTTATCAGCTGTATCATTGTTTTGTTCTCTGCAGTGACAGTTAGATTTAGGCCTGGCCTGTTCCTATACAGACACAGCTCATGACATTGTGTCAAAGCTTTTAGCAGCTACACTGCGGTCACTTAAAGCTTGTCCGCAGCTCAAGTGGAAAAAACGAAACATGAGTCCAACAACAAAGCAGTCCATTAGAAACGGCAGAAAAGCCCAGAATCAGTGTGAGGCAGCGCAGAGTGAGGCCTGGAGCAGGAGCCACTGAAACAGCTGGAACGCAGCAGATTAGCACAGACGCAACTACTTCCTTATTCACCGTTTGAGTTTATTTATATTTAAAATGTGAAAATGAGGCTTTCATCTTGTGCTACTCGAATTTCTAGGTTGGTGGATTGTGTGGTCCAATGTAAATACAAAGTCCCAGCTCATTCTCATGCCAAATGCAATATTAGTTCATCAAAACAAGGTAAAGGTGAATGAGTGTTAAACAAGCAGTGATGCATGAAACTGGCTAGGTAATTAAGGCCAACTTCAGTGAGTTACTTACACCACGAATATCCATTTGGAACCAGGTTCACATTAAAATTTGTCAACTCAAAAATAAGCAATAATTTAAAAACAACTGTAAATGTGCACTCTATAAAACAACACTGAATTGAACCGTTGTTTAAAAAAAAAAAAAAAAATTACAATGGAAACAGTAAAACGTGATTACATATGGTAGCTTTTGTTAAAACATAAAGGAGCATTTTACAAACACAAAAATCAAAGCCAATAATCTGGTCATTGGCAGCCATGTAGCCGTAAAAGTCCAATTTGTGAATAATTTTCCCTCCTAAAACAACAGGCAACATGAGTGACACTCACAACCCGACAGACAAAGGTTTCATGAGTAATGAGACTGATGGATTAAAAAAATAACTGTAGGATCTGTGTGCGCAGCATGGTGCAGCTTGAAAGGACAAGATCTGAGTAAAAAGATTAAAGCCTCCTGGAAAGAGGAATGAAATTTGAAGCTTTTAATGGAACAAATGATGATTTGAATCTAAAGGAGGACATTACCAAACCAGGCTAAATTATGACACTTCACCAGTTATGGAATGAAATAGTTACATCAGTTGAGAATAATAGAGTTAAAACATGCTGCACGTCACCTAAATATTAATATATCTAATTCATGTTTATAAATGAATAACATCACGGTAAATCTACAAATGTGACTTTCTTTGAGCATGGAGCCAGTTGGTCAACAAAGACTGAAATAAAGTTGCTTGTTATCATCAATGCTGTTCTTTTGCAGTGCATCAATAATGTGCCTGGTTGTAACAATAGAGCAGAGGGCCAAGGCAGATTAACACAAGCCTTTTGTGCTCACCTCCTACACAGCCTCTAGTCTCCTTCTCGTCTCCTGCCTCCTATCTTTCCCCCGCCCTTCTCTACGGAGCCTTGCACTGGATTAGTCACACTCTGAAACTAGGGCTCATCTCCATAACGCTGGATTTTGGTTCAATCCTGAAAGTGAACAAGGACTGAGGAGGCACAACGTGGGGAACAGTTTTATTGTCTAGTCATGGGCCTACGCGACGAGTCACACTCGGATTCACCTGCATTCCACCAAGACGAGGCTAAGTGTAAAGTGTAAAGGGTTCATCGACAAACTCCATCTGGGAATAGGTCATTATAATTGTATATATAATGCATTATGAATTTTTGAAATGTGATAAAGATAAATTCTCTGCAACATACACGAATAAAGGATGTTGTGATCAGGCGACACATTTTGAGGCTGAAACGATTATTTTAGTAGTCGACTAGCAAAACAATATTTTCTATTCAACGTTGAGGTTTTTCAAATAAATTTTTAACCAAATAAAGACCAAAAAATGGTGACTGAAGGCTGCATTGCCCAGATAATGATCATGATTATTTTTTACAGTCAACTAGTCACAGTTATTATTATTAATTGCTGCAGCCCTGAGAGTTGAGACAACCAATTTCAGGATCTAAAATGAGAATGATTCCTCACATCCATGGGGCATTGTGATGGAATCTTCTCCCCGGTTTAACACATGACATGAAGTGTGAACATGGTGAGTCATGGGGATGATGCACAGCTCATGCTCTGGGAATATGTTGAGGTAGAACATAAACTGTCAAAATCAAACTCAGAATGTAAAAAATAAAAGATACAGCATTTCTACTTTTATCCAAGTAGGAAAGGGAGGCACCTTCTGGTTGCACATACCTGAAATATACATGTAGCCGCCATACACAGTCCCAGCGTGGCCATAGTGCGGCTCATTCATTTTGGCCACGTACGTCCATTCGTTTGTCCTGGGGTTGTAGCACTCCACAGTAGCTTAAAGAAAGAGACGAGGGAAAAAGAAGACTGCATTAACCAAAAGTAGGTCGAGACACAACTAAGGAGGACAAACAGCGGCAAATAAGGCCTTGGAGGGTCTCAGCGTGGGAGAGAACACACACTTAAATACTGCCCCACCAGGCGCACAGAGCTGGTGCTGCACAGGAAGCAAGGAGATGGGGGCATCCTTTATTTGACTGCCCCTGTGGATCCCTTCATCTAATCCAGGAAGCACAGGTCCTGGAGTACACAGGAGTGATGTTCATTGGGAGTAATTGGTGGATATGTGACCTCCTCAACAAGCAGAGGTGCAGAGAGCGCCTGCATGTTCCTCAGGTTTGTGTGTTCAGGCAGCAAAGGGAGATTTTTGAAATAATTACCCATTGTGTTCTTGCTCGATTTAACACATGCCGTGAATATCGATTAGTCAACTAAAAGGGGCCAAGTGAGTGATGTTTGCAAAAGCTCTCAAAATTGATGATCTGAGCAAATAACTGTACTCACAAGATCACAAGATGTCATGCCAAAATAACTATTTGTACAAGTAAACTTGGTATTAAGTAGAATAAACCCCCAATTTACTCCCAGATCCTTATAATCTCAGCAACATCCCAGCCCAAAAAAAATATGAAAAGCAAAATACAAAGCAACGAATACGACCGGGACCAGAAAATGCTGATTCAAAGCTAGAAAAAAATAGTCTACAGGTCTGCAATTATTAAACATGAATAAAATGCATATGAAATGTTTTGTTTTTATTTACTCTTTGTGTTTGTAAAATGAAAGTCTTGGGTAAGTGTAATTGTAATATAAATGTACAGCATGCGACGTGAGAAGCGCTAAGTAAAAGGACTCCCGAATAGAATGATTTGGTATTTAACAGTAGCACGTCCCACTCAGGCTGTAAGCGGGTCCCGGGACAGCTAGGTAAATCACAGCGGGGGAAAAGAGCCGCTCTTTGCTTGCTCAACAAGTCTCATCAAAGTCACCTTGAGGATGCACATAAAGAGCACACAATCTAGCAGATGCTGAACGGCTTGTATCGTAGATAAGACAATGAATTATACGCTGAGGCAGTAATAATATGGGCAAAGGCAGACACACCCAAGACCAAGTACATCGAGTCAAAACTGCTGGTTAAATTAAACCTAAACTAAAGAAAGCGTGAAACCTATGGTGACTATGTAATAAAAATCTTCAAATACACTTTTAATGAATCAAAGTCTGTGCATTTTTTTTAATCTTTGCTTTGAGACGAAACAATAAAACCCCACCCATTACACGCCCAGCCCAGAATAAACTAACACAATGGAGGGGCTGGGCACTTTCAGAAAAAAGAAACAACTTCAAGGCAAAACCACACGCAGTAGCAGCAGCAGCACAAGGCAGTAAAGCTAAAAACAGACAGTTGTGTAGACAGCCAATGACTGGGGCCCGTGTATTTTGGTCTAATTATAACCCAGAGGACCAGACTGTGTCCATGGCTCTTACTGACTGGCTTTAAATACTGGGTGGCACCGCACTGTGGGTCACTACTACAGAGCCCACACCAGCTTCACAGCCTCAACCCCAATGGAGAGTAGATGTTCGGTTCCAATTGAATTAAATAACTGGTGTGGTTTGGGATGTCACGATATTGAATTTCAGTGATACGATTATTTTGACACGTCACGATTATTGATACATACATTTAATTAAATCACACTTTATTAATGCAAAAGTAAAGTTAATGTGATATAAACAGACATAAAAAGAACTGTATATTTGCATGTACTTTCCTGGAGTTCAGAGATTTTGCTTCTAAAATAGTCACAATTAGATGCTTACGATTACATTTTGACCAAAACAATCACAATCATCAATTAAGGCTAATAGCAAGGACATATTTCCATTTGTTTTTTATTTGTAGGACGCATATTAATCGATGTGTAAAGAACGTGATCAATTGGAGTACGTTTGAAAATGTAGCCTTTATGGTGGCGTTTTCCCCTGTATGCTAAGAAAATAGAAGAAAAACAGTAGAAAATGACCATGTAAATATTAAGACTTTACCAAAATCAACAGGTAACATAACAGATAAGATAATTTATTTGCTGTATTGAGTTCATGTGGCATATGACTTTGCTTTTCTACAGCTGTATAATTATTCCCCTGTCATTTCTTGACATTTCAAAAGGTATTAATGTCTCATACATTATGAATAAAAAGGCTTTAAAGGCTGAGTCAAAAACAAACACACCAAGCTGCGTGTTGCCTTACCGAGCTCCCCAGCGGCGTTCCTCCCCCCCACGGCGTAGAGGTGTCCCTTGAGTGCACTGAGGTGGAAGAAGGTGCGCTTCTCGTTAAGGCATGCCACCTGCATCCACTTGTTGTAGCGCGGGTCGTAGCGGAACATCCGCCAGTGTCCACCGCCGTCTTGCCTTTGGTGTCGTAGTTACTTTGGCCGCCCACGACGTACAGGAAGTTACCGATCACGGCGATGCCGTGCTGGTACCGAGGCGAAGCGTCCATCATTTCCCCGGTGCCAGGGCCTTCCACTCGTGAGCCTTTTTTGCATCAAACAGTCGCAGCTCTTTGCTCACGACCAACTGTTGACGCAAGACCCCGCCCAGAGTGACCAGAACCCGTGGGCGCTGTCCATCAGATCGGATGGCTGTCCTTTCTGACTGCATGACCGGCTCACAGCATGTAGGGCATCATTTGGTAGTTACTAGCTTCCAGCAGGAGGTTGACACAAGTGTTATCTGTACGCATAAAGTCTACAGTCTGAACGTGGTTGATGAGCTCTTGTGGGTTCATGAGGGGAAATGTGCGAAACACTCGGATGAGGCGTTCTTCATGAGTTTAGAGGCGTAGTCCATTCTGCCGTCCTCGAAGCGGAGCCATCGACAATAAGGCAGCTTTGAACAGGTTCCAATTCGCTGAGAGAGTGGTCAGTGACGGACAATTTTAAGCTGTTGCTAGACAATTTGCACAAACTATCTCCGGCCAAACGTTAATAAAATGGTCAAATCTGACAATATCTCGGTAACTTCACAAACTCTCCAGTGCCAATTTCTCGAGCAACGACGGAAAGTTTTTCAAAATGAAGTTGTTGACGTATTTGTCCACTTCGGTGAGGTTGTACGTGTTGGCAATGCGACCGACCTCCACACAATTGTCAAGAGAGACCTGTAAAATAGACGCACAATGTCAGGAGATGTCTAATCCTGAATCTAATATTTTGAAATGAGATGCGGGCACAGAGGAACAAGAGCATACATTAAACACATTTTAAAATCAGTGATAAAAGAATAAATTTCCATGAAGGCTTTCACATCACACATGAAATACTAGTATTAAGCAAGAACATTTTGAACCTGTTTATTTCCGTTGGGCTTTTAAATTTGGATAAACTCTTAACATAATTTTGTTATGCTACTTGTAAACTCTTACACCATTTTAGTCGGGGCTTTATGCTGAAACCATGAAAAAAAATTAAATAGTGCATGTAGCAGAAAGAAATTGAAAAAATAGATTGAAAAATAGATATAGAAAATAGAAATAAAAGATGGCTGGACAAGACATACATATATACATAAACATATATTATTCCCATACATTTTAATTGTGATCCAAAAACATTATCATTTGAAAGGCCTTATTTCTATGTTTTTTTAAAAAAAATTTTATTTAATTTTTCTTATCATCTTTAAAATATTGGGAAAACCACATTTTAACATAACTTACCTTAAGGCCAAACTGTAGATGAAGGACAATTCAGTGACATGACGACACATTCATATAGGGCGCATATATTAAACAACAAACGTAGACTAGGGATGTCAAGAGTCAAGATTAAGCAGATAATCCATAATTGTGATAATATAGGATATATTATAACAGTAAGGACTCAAAAATAAGAATTTGCTTGAAATGACTCATTTTGCCTCTAAACTTCTTACAATCAATTCTCCAAAGATTATATAAAATGTGTAGTGCTTTTTATCTGGCTGTTTATATGATACTTTTTTCATCATTTCATAAAGGAAAAATCTATTATAAATTATGAGAAATATGAGAGTGCTGCTTGTGGTTGAGTGGATAGCACTTATGTGGGGGGGAGGCCTGGCGTTTTCTTTTTTATCGTGGAGCAGTTTATTTTTAGAGTCTTTTTTCTTGATAATTTGCTGCATGTCATTTCCCAGTCTCATCCCCATTTCAAACTACACTGTCTAATCCTTCAACGTAAAAACTTCAACTTTTTAACCTTCAAAATCTTTGTTTTACAATTTATTTTATGGCTTATTTGTTATGTTCTGTTATAATTTATGAAAAAATACTAAATATTTAAACATATATTTGTATATTCTTTTCACAGTAATCGTGACACTAACATGACATCCCTAACAAAGACACAAAAATGCTTTTATGCGATGTCCTTACCCCGGATATAAGAAAAACCTTGCAAAAATCCAGCACAGGGAGGATTTGGAGAAAGCTTGCCGCCTCCAGCGTGTCCTGTAGATTTTCCATGTTCAGCGACAACTTTGCCGTATAGATAAAGTCAATGATCTTCTTCAGGCCTATTCTGTTCACCCCATGGAGCTTGATGCACATTAAATCCTGCTCTTTCATCCCACCTGTGAGCAGAGAGTTGAGAATAAGACGCTTTTTAAAAGTGGTAGAGGAACACATTTCTAATCCTATTTGCCTGAGTGCTTCGCTAGCAACCACTTCATCTGATTTCAAGCGGCACAGAGTAAAGCTTACATAACTGAACAAACTCAATTAGGCGTACAACTAAAAAACACATTTGTTTCTATAAGTATAAGTGTTAGAAAAGAACAGAAGTCTCATAAACCATGTTTGAGTTACAGTTTGTGTAAGCCAATCTCTGTTCTAGACAATATAGATCAGGTTAAGTGCCATTTTATTACGATGTACACAAAACATTTACAATGCCATATAATGTGTATTTCAATTCAAATGTGATAATTTATTTTTGCAGGATTATTCACCATCAATACCAGCCTTTCAGGTCAGACTGTAAAACATCCAATTAATTCTGCATCTAATATTAAAATGTTGGCAGAGTCTTTTTAAATCCAATAAAAGGATCTACTCAAAAGGTAATTAACAACTCTCATGAACAGACTGGATTTTAAAAACAATGAAATGCAGAAATCCAAAATATTGTTGCTCTCTGAAGGCCAGAGCACAATTTCTAATTACCTATTTTTAAAATATCTCAATTTAATAGAAACGTGTGCAAAGGGTTGAGTGTCAGTGGGTTTATCAGGTAGCAACGAGCCACCTGTATGAATTATAGATGCACACAACACAACACAAAACAACACAACACTGGAGGCCAATAGGCAGAGCGTCACTGTGGGTGGCACTCATGAGGTAAAACGGCAGTGACATAACCGACACTGCAACACCCATGAATAAAAAATAAGATGCTTTAGAATATGATTTAACTATTTAACTGTGCAACTAAATTAAAGTTAAAATGTACAACTCTTTCTTTGTTGTATAATGAGTCGGCGTGGATCGTATTAGCGCTGACCTGTAAACATGGCTTTGAAATAGTCGGATGAGGAGGCCATCATGGCGCGGTGCACAGGGAACGCTTCGTCTCCGTCTCCTGCCACCAAAGTGACGTCACAGAGCAGGCCCTCTATCCTCAGCTGGTCGAATCCCTGAGGGGCAGGGGCAGGGGCACAGGGGGGCAGAGGCACAGGGGGGCAGAGGCACAGGGGGGCAGAGGCACAGGGGGGCAGAGCACAGGGGGCAGAGGCACAGGGGGCAGAGGCACAGGGGGGCAGAGGCACAGGGGGGCAGAGGCACAGGGGGGCAGAGGCACAGGGGGGCAGAGGCACAGCAGGGGAGAAGAGGCACAGGGGAAGAAGAGGCACAAGGGGGAAGAGGCACAGGGAGAAGAGGCACAGGGGAGAAGAGGCACAGGGGAGAAGGGGCACAGGGGAGAAGGGGCACAGGGGGGAAGGGGCACAGGGGGCACGGCTGTTAGCACAGTGTTAGCAATGGGACTTCCACAGGACTAGACTTTCCCCGTTTAAATCTGCTTCTCTTGTCTTTAGTCTGGAACGGTCAGGAAAACATTTCTTTCAGCAAAGGTTTCTGATGAGTATTATAGAGAAATGTGATGCTCCATCTAATCCATTGCATTACAAACTAATCTAATAGGGCCAGTACAATGTCTACCTAATGTCTACCTGATATTTTGAGTAACTGGAATAAATCAATAAGCAATTCATTTCACACCAGGAACCAGGATTATCTTTAGCTCCTACAAAGAGATGCCACAAGTAAAGAGAAGTAATGTAATTCACGCGTGGTTAACAGCAAGTATTTATCCGCATTACAAGCTAAAGCTATGCCGCCATGTTAATGGCTTAAGTATCCACAGAGGAATAGTATGTAATTAAAACAAAGAAAGCAGACCTTTTACTTTGATCAATAAGGTTCCTGGTAGTGAGAAGGGCCAGCTATTTGCCTCTGATGGCTCCAGCTCCAGTGACTCTTTGGAAAGTCATCTTCAGTACATTTGTTCACAGTTTAAGTGTGGCTTGTGCCAAAGGCAGTCGACACATGATAAATGCTGTGAGATTTGTTTTCCCTCCAGCCTCCTCACCTGCATGTTTTTTAACACATCAGAGTTGTGATTGCATTTTCTTTAGCAAAAATCCAGTATTATTTGTAATGCCTCAATGTATTGAGCCTCGCAGAGATTATCATTACTTTTTGGTTTAGCCATTTAATGGATCAACGTGGGATGTCCCTCTGTCTTCATTATTAATTCAGTGTAAATAAAATCCTATTACCTATCCTATTACATACTATTAGACTATTATCAATGGGTTACAGCAGTGTTTAACTTCCAATGTTGATCACACCACATCGTGTGAATATTGTTTTAAATGTTAACACAGTATTTGTTAATAAGCCCTGTTTAATTGGGTACACAAGCTAAGAGTGTCTGCGGGGCAAGGGTTCAGCCGCCCTAGAAAACCATTATCATTCATTACCGGGCAGTGACTCCAAATGATTAATGGAGAAAAAAGGGGCCAACACCCATTTATTTCCACAGCGAGAGTGACACGGCAGACACTGCAGCGGCCACACAGTCCAACGACAAAACCAGCTGATGTAAACCTTATGCAAATGAGCAGCGACAGGCCCAGTGTGGAGAACGGATCAATTGGGGTTTCAATATTGCTCGCTATAAAAATCAGCAGTTTGTGTTGCATATTTCGCTTATGGTAAAGTTCCTCAACTGATGCATACACGCAGACACCAGCATTTTTATAAGCCATTTGTAATACTTATTTAGAGCTTTTAACAAAGAAAGGGCATTTCAATGAGAATAATTAGAATACACAAACACATTTTCCTAAAAGTAGGTTATGAAATAAACCCTTAAGATATAATAGAGCAGTGTGAACTTAAGTCAGCGAGATATGATTTTCAGGATGTGGCTCAAATCCCGAAAGAGTAACAGCATAGAGTAAGACGTTGCTAATATATTCAGTCTATAATGTATGCTGCCACAGGGCTTTTACAATATTTTGACTCAGAGGAGGTAAAAATGAAAAAGACTGTAGTTTCCTGATACGCGTGAAGCATAGATTAAGTCGGTGCGACTTTGAATCATTAAAAAAAATAAAAATACGGAGCAAGGAGACGAGAATCCTAATGACGGTCTCCGAGGCCCTCAGGTGAAAAATGTGGACGGATCCATAAAACAACCAGAGACTAAACATCAATGCACTAAGAAAGGATATTAGAGTCTTTCCTTTCTGTTATGTTTCTAGGATTTAATGGATGAAAAAGAAACATTAAAGAAAACCTAGCAATATTGAGAAAAATGAATCACTTGATAAAAAATGTCAGCAAAATGCAATGAATCAGTCATACTAAATTGTCCCTGTAATGTCTTGGGTGTGGTTGAAGTAACCAGCAAATGTGAATCGATTATCAAATTAGCCACAAAAAACATGCAAAGACATAGCGCAATATCCTCCTTTCTTTAATAATCACTATTCTTAATCAGATGTTTTAGAATCTATAGGGCAGACGATGTACTATTTCAATATCATACTGTACAATATATTACTTCCATCTAGTAAAGATCTATAATAATGATCTGGGTACTGACCTGAAGAACCACAGAGCTGTGCGTGTTGCTCGTGAAGAAGCGTGTGTTGCCGGTTTTGGAGGCCTGCAGGTGAGCAGAGATGCCCATATCGCCATAGCCCAGAGCCACTTTCATGTGCGCGTCGTCGTCCTCCACAAGGGATCTACCAAGAGGAAGAAAAGACATTTTAGACAAGGAAATGTCTTTAAAAAATGTGCATTGGTCTAATTTTAGCCACCTTGAAGTAGGACAAGAAAGTTTTCAAAGTGACACTACTTAAAGGACATATGGGGCAGTTGTAGCCTAATTGTTGCAAAAATTACCATCTAAAAGGTTGCTAGACTACTTTTTTTTTATTGTACACAGAGTAACCTTTTCCATAATGCCTTGGAGAAAACATCTATTTGAGTGTTTCTTGCCCTTGTCCTTGTTGTATAGACATTACAGCGGCGTAAGATACAACACACAGCTGTGGACTGAACCCACGGCTGAGAGACAGACTGTGTACTACCAATAAAAACATCTCCTTCTTGAGTATGATTCAACACCCATCTCAAATTAATCCTGCGCTTTAAGACAATACAAACAAAATATGTTGAGGATTAAGTGGAACTTGGAACTTGTGTGTGTGATGTAATGTGGAGCAAGCTGCTCGCGTCTGTGGAGCGAGCGCACAGCGAAGGGGAGTGTGAGTCAAAGCTCCAGGGGGCATCCTCTTGGGACGTGGAACATTTAGTGCACACTAAAACGACATCAGAGTGAAGCTCTTTCCACTCAGAATTATAAGTCTGAGAGTGAATGCAGCCAAGCGTTAGTCATTTGTTAAAACAGTCTCCAAACATCTCATAAGTAAACACAGCGCGCTAATAGAAGGCTATTCTGCTCCTCTGGGTCTCCCGTCAAGTGTCCTGCATATTCATACAAAAACAAGGTGAGCGGAGAAAAAACCAACACATTAAAACAAGCAACGTTACAGAGTAAGGGTGTAAATATGGAAAACATTTCATAGGATATTGTATGGAAATGTATGCCTAAAGCACCATTTACACCTCTGGTCAACAATATCCGCCAATAAAACAGTTTCAATATTATTAAACTAACAGGCAGAGACTGTTTATAATCCAAGCAATTAATCAATTGACCATCTAATTGCTGTGTGTCGTATAATCTTTAATCACATTATTCCGCCCCGCCCACTTTTGCCTCTTTCTGCTGATAGGCACGTTCGTTATTTGTTGTTTTGGCATTTCCGGTTTTGATTTATTCTTACCTGTTACAGTAATCCTGCAACGTCGTGCAACTGAGGCTTGAGCGCTCAGTATGTTTCCACCTACCGCCAGCCCTGTACTTCATTGTGATTATTCCAAATACTCTGCGTCATGCACGAAGAGTTCACAAATGTCACGTATCAAAAATGTCAAACAGACGTCAATGTAAAATATGTAAATGAGAATCAGCTGCTTTCTGAGGTGAAATGCCACTATGAAAAGACAGGGTCAGCAGAGAATCAGTGCTGCAGCTGTGAACAGGAAGTCAATAAACAGGTTTCTATCATTACGCCATTCTAGATCAATATTGCCGTTTACAATGAACAGAGAATAAAGTTTCTTTATGCTAGTTTAATACTAAACTACTATACTGGAAAAAGCATAAAATGGCTCTGCCATTTAATATCACAGAAGCGGAAACGGACCATTTAAGATGGTCAACTGGAACTAGACGTGTGGTAGTGTGAACAGGGCCTAACTATGGAGGAAAGTCTTACCAGCCACTATACAGAGCTTTAGTCAAGCTATAGCAAAGCAAATGAATAAAATTGTCGCAACAGATGAAGAGATTCTGACTGTGGTCTCACATGGAAGTCTCTACAAAGATCTACATTTCTGATTCTCAATGAACGTGGGCTTCAAACACTACAACTATCGGCACAGCGCGGTGTGGAGATGACGGAGCAGTCAGCAAACGTGGCATCAGAGTTGAAAGAAAATTAATTTTCCATTTCCAATGAAGATAGGCCATGTTTTGATAAAATATTCTTTTTACAAAAACCGTCTGGCTCGGCATCGCAGTAGATTTGTGCCTTTAAACGGTGTAAATGAGCTGGCAGCACTCGTCTGATGTGCAGACTAATGGCTTTGCGAGGATGTTTTATGTAATGAAGCGGGTCTGAGAAGGCACGCGTGAGTTTTGATGTGTAAGCTAAACAGTTTAGGTCATTTTTCGATTTATTTTATTGCCTGTATAAACTTTTCAATTACACTAAACATGATGTGAAATGGCATGTGTAATCAGTTCTATAGCCCTGGGATAAGGCTTTAATACAAGAGACTTTTAGAGAGGTGCTGCTGCATTATGGGGGACATTGCCGCAAGAGCTTCTACGACATGAAAGAAAACCGTAATTTTACAGTCAGCATTGTTTATTTATGGACCTTTATTAAACCAGGAAAGTGAGATTTTGCATCTCATTCATCTCAAACCATGACCAAACAACAGTGAGATCGTTCATTTTCTCTCAATCCCATTGTTTTACACATTCCTAATGTTTGTGACCAGGAAACAAAGTAGTTAATGTGACAAAAATAGCCAAAGTACTCAACAATTACATGGACTGGACTAATACGTTTTGCTTGGAAAGTTTTTGTTTCAATTATATTGTGATGTAAAAAATCACGATTATCGATTAACCTACAAATTTCTAGTTCTTGATAAGGCTGTTTAGTCCTTCTCTAGTCCAAGATTTAGCAGCATTAAATGACCTTAACTTTAGATTCTCAGCAGTGCCTATAATTGCTGATTAAATGGCCTTGATTTTTCAGGCCCTTGTCAGATTACATTTATTGTAAATCTGCATAAAATGTTTTCTCATCCTGTGCTGTGAAAAGAAAAGAAAAACTGACATTTTATGGACATTTCTTGCGTTCACATCTTTGAACTCAAAATGTTCAGATATATTTTTTCCCCACCCAATTTATTAAGGCCCTTTTGGATGGATGAACACAACATGTCAATCGTTCCTTTCACATGCTGTAACACGTACTGAGGGACAAGGAAAGGAAGTGGCCACTGACGTATAACACCAAGTTTGAGACAGACGTTGGAGCGGCGGGTATGGAGCTGGACAAGGACGAATGGCTACCGACCAGGAGACTCGATCCGGACTAATCCAGGGGAGGATGGGTGAAGGACTATGGTCACGGACACATGTAACTGGTACATTTACCCCGTCAGGTGGTAAGTCGGACAGGCAGCCAGCAGCGAGTGGGTTGTCCAAACCACAAAGGAGTGTTGGTGACTGCCGGAATGAAAACAAAAAACAAAAAAAAGGAGGAAGAAAAAACAGCTACAGTATCTGACTTGATAAAGGTTTAACTTCAGAAAGTAGCAATGTAGCAATGTCTGAACACCGGCTATAATACAACATTCATCATTATTCAGAATCTCTGACTGCCACGGTCTTATGCCATACTTTATTGAATAATTTACAGATTAACAAATGTAATTAATTCATATTCCTTTTCATTGTACATCTTTACATTGTATTATAGTGTGTTTCTCGATTGTGCGTGTAGAGTTGGAGGGATTGGATGTGCAAATGTTTGGTAAATAAGGAAACTGTACATAGAATGTAAAATCTTAATTAGAACCCACTTTGCATTTCTGTTATATTTTACTTCTATGCATGACAGAGATGAGGAAGAGTTTCTGAAATAAGTCATGAAGTAGAGACGTGATGGCGGCTCCCGTCTCTTGTTGCTGGCATGCAGCTTAGAAACGTCGCTCGAGCCCTGACAGTTTGAGGGAGCTGAAGTCAACGCAGTCTCTTCGCTGACACGGGAAGGGTCTTAAAAGATTAAAGAGTTTGTGCTGTCTCATCATGTTTAGCTGTGCATTGATAGAAACTTCATAACATTTTATCTATTTTGGTGTTTAAGACTCCAGCGACACCAGAGACCCGGGTCACGCTTTGTGAGGCAAAGACCTGTGCTGCCTGAGGTTCTGCATTCACTTAAATTAATTCAATGACAGTTTCAAAATAGATCTTTTTTTTTTTTAAAGTGAAATGACACATTTTTCACTCACACAATATCAACAAGACAAGTGCAGAGTGATTTCACACAGGAAACGAAGTTGAAGCTGTGCTAAAGGTATACCCAAACTTGATCTGGAAGTGATAATGAAAATTTAACACGCTCTACGTTCAGACCATTTTATTCATTACTCTGGAACTTGAGAGTGTGATTAAACATTTGTGGCATTTTACAGGATGTAGGTGAACTGGGGGCAATGGCGGGGCGAGTACACAGACAATGAGGCAGGGATACAAAAAGAGCATTATCAGCTATGTGAATAATGCTCCAGACTTCAGAGACATTCAAATAAGAGAACACGAGGCAGAGATGAGTGCAGAGGACACACAGGGAGAAAAGATGGACAGCATTTGATAAAGTCAAGTATAAACATGTTCACTGTGTGAGGCACCAGGTAAAGAAAATGGAGGAATTCAGTTCCGTTTTTACTCGACAACAATAAAAACAACCTCTATTAGACACCTCTCGTTACATTAGAGATTTTTCTATTGGAAAATATTAGCCGATTTGAGATTTGATGGCAGAAATACTCATCTGGTGATCATTTACAGACTTAAATGTGCTGTACCCGATTTTTACTTTCTTAAAATGGGAAAAACAGAACTAGTTCATTCAAGACTGTTTGCAGCCATCCACATGTATCGCTCACTTACCTAAGGCCTCTGAGCATCCTAAGTATTCACCGCGTTGAGTTTATAAGCGCTTTCCACAACTCTTGTTTATATGTGTGCATGAAAAGGACAATAAATAAATGGAATTACAACTCTCTGAACCCAGAGTGAGTTTTGCTGTCACAGTAAAGCTAACAAACATTGGCATCCTAATGGCACTTCCTGCTTAATGGAGAATATAACGCTTTGTAGAGAAAGCGCTGTGTTCTAATTTTCACCTAAATAGATGCTTTTACAGTGGAAAGAGAAAACAGATTTTACTTTCTTAGATGCGAAAAAAATCAGGTACAGGCCCTTTAAAACCGTGCAGAAGATCTTGGAGCCATGTCATAGGTAGATGACAGCACAAATCGGGGAAGTTCAGAGTGTTTTTGACGCTCAGCGGGAGAAGACTTTCAAACCAGGACTAATGTGAATAAAGCTAAATGCAACAGAAGCAAACGTTTTCGAAGAGGGAACAATGTTATAACATGGCATAATACGTGTCCTTTAACAATCGGTATCGCCATGAAAACAAAAGAACATATTGGTCAGTCTTTATTTTACATGGCATTGTCACAGCTGCCCTGGGCGGACGGCAAGAGAGGTGACCACAATTTATGTTGCAGTTCTATCTTTGCTGAAGAGACTTCAGTAAGAACCGTAGAGCAAACGGCGCGTAGTGTGGTCACAGTTCTCTGTAGTAATGATGCTTGACTGTACTGCCCTGGCGCAGTCTCACCAGGTGTGACTAATGTCTAAAGAGCCCATTACTGATGAGGTTTCCTGACATTTTAAAAGCCACTGTAGCTCGACACGTCCACACCAATTTATGATAAACACTCAAATCACAGCTAATAATATTTAAACAGGCGAGGACTCTGATTAAATATCTATAATGCAATCATGACCGCCTTGAATTTCAATCCCACCATAATCAAAGAGTGCATTATGGTCAAGGTATTTATGTCAAAGATTACTTGGCTAGTTTGTGAAATGCTAGTTAGATCACAAGGCACATTAACATGCCAGAGGAGGATTGCCTCAAAACAAACCAAAAAGGGCGTGAGCTGAAGGCCCAGCTCTACTGGAGGATCTGAGAAGTGTCAAAGCTAGAGAAGAGAATACTGTCGGTGTGATCCGAATGAGCGGTGAGGCGTGGCGCTATGTGCAAAGGATTTCCTCAGATGAATTTAAGTGGGAGACTTTCACAATGTATACATAAGCAAATACAGTAGTTTCACTATTATATATGATGTTAACCCACAATAAATCTTCCTTTAACGACAGACAACTTGAAACTAAAACACCATGAGAAACAATGAAAAGTAGAGCGCCGTAAGAAGACCTGCATATCTTTTATTGTGGTAAATGTTTGTCACGTTCATACACAAACAACAAATGCAAAAAGCCTTAACTTAGCTTTCTGCAACTTCCTGTAGCTACAATCAAGCAAGATATTTAACAAAATGGTGATCCAGGTGGAGTTTTCAGTCAACATAAACATCTCAAAATGCCTGTATAATTCTTGACTTTGGTGAAATGCTATCAAAATCTCATCATTAAGATTTAGTTGGGGCTTTTTTGCGAACACACTTAAGGCCGAACACACTTAAAGCAGAACACACCGGCTACAACTAGCATTTAAAGAACGCTCGACAACCTTGGTTAATAATTTTAATGAATGAATCCTCAAAAGCCAATTCTTGTAGTGACACAAAGTATTCCAAGTGTTGAGGGCTGTAAATACATTTCCCGACTATTCAAAAGTGAGATGCATTCACAACAGCCGTTATAGGAGTCAAAACATGTCTCCTGGACTGAAAAAGACCTGACACTTTGCTCTGGTTTCTATTTTCTAAATGAAAACAAATGACCCTGTTCGGTGTAGCAAAAACAAAACGTGCAACGATCACTGGAAAAGGCAATTTTCAAGGTGCACAATTCTTAGGATATTTACAGTATTTTTGCTGGTTGTGTTTTTGCATAAGCGAAGTGGCATGTGACCTGCAGTGTCCAGAGGCGGATGTGAGCCTGCGATGGGGAATTTAATATTGCCTGCACAAACAATGAAGCTCCAACTCAGCTGAAATGTTTTACTACGGTTAATACTACATGTTGTCCATTTCATATCCCAAAAAGTATATATCGGGCCAACTCTTGCTGTGTAAGCATGACTGAGGAGGAAGGGACGCAAAAGCCAGGCAAAACAGCACACTGTATATGGTGACATTTCCACAGAACTACATTAGAGGGAGAAATCACACGTTTTCACCATCTTTGCGAAGCCTTTTGATTCCAATTAACACAGAGCAAAATGTAACACTGTAGAATAACTTCACGGGCCTATTATTAACCATCAACATAACACAACTTTCACACCTTACTAAGCTCCCCAGTTGAAAAGGTTGAGTTTAGGGCCGCAACTAACGATTATTTTACAAATCGATGAGTTGTCCAGAGTGTGAATTCGAGTTTTTGAGTACAAACACAAAATGTAGATGTTTCCTGTGTCATTTGGTGTGATTTTTTGCTTTACTCCCTCAGCAGATGATTTGGAGTTGTTTCAGCCCTAGTTGAGTCTTGCTTACATTTTCTGTTATGGGCAAAAGTGGTTGTCTTCCCCAAAGTGTTTTCACCATTGACATGATACTCATAATGCAGTGAGCGGTGACCAGGGTAAAAGGTCTGACATGTGCTAAAGGTCTGTGGCAGAATGGAGCGAGTGGTGGCACACTTACGGCCATGACGACTCCGAGAGGTGATTACCCACGACAGCAGTCACACATATTAAGTGCTTAGCTCCAAACCCCTGTAGGAAGCCTGGATCCGTGTGCGGGATAGAGGGCTGACATTCATTTGAAGGACATTTTGTGGAATTACAGATAAAGCCCAAAGACTTCCAACTGAACAGATTATTTCATGAGCTGCACAATTTCAACATTACTCCACGACGTGAAATCTGGACCAATGGCACTCTACCAGCGTGGATGGTCTACTGAGTCAAGCACATGTTTCAAATTTGTTCAAGCATCACATTTTAAATTAACTCTATATGTATTAAACATATTTGCAGCACTGGGTGGTCGTAAAAAGATCAAAATGAAACCTAATTCCTAAGAAGTGAAGGTATAAGTAAAGACTTTTGCCTCACCACACACAGAGAGAGAGAGAGAGAGAGTAACCAAAAATAGGAAGCCAAATATTAGCCTGCCTCAAACCCAGCTTATGATATAGATGCTTTAAAATAGTCAGTGGTCTCTAGTGAGCGGTGTGGCGGGGCTGTGGCGCACTGGCCACAGCTAGGTGGAGCTTCTGGTTTTAATCACGCTCCACTTGGCGTCAACTCTCCTGTGAAGACACGCCACCGTCTGCTGCTACTTATGTGCACATGCTGCACTTGTCTTTGAGATTGCACTGGAAAACTTCACAATGCTCAAAATGTGAGCCACAGTTCTGTGGAGAATGATCTACTTTACACAGAGGTATAAGACTAACTCAGCCATGCTGTATAATGTATACATGTATCCATCCATTCTGTTGTCCTGGCAAATGTAAGCATAAATGTGATTGTTTATGTGGAGTACCAATACATAGTGTGAAGTCAGAGCTAAAATATCCATCTAAAATGACTACTGAATACCTACTGAAATGTAAACAAATACAGTTAGCATCAAACCTTTTTAATTAGCTTACAAAGTGATACTACTTACAAATGCTGTGTGTGGCATTAATGTTTGAGTCAACAATCTGAAACAAGAAAAGTTACTGTTAAAAGAATGAGTGGGATCAATGGGATCGTTTTAAGTGCCTGCGGAAAGATGAGAGCTAATTAATTGCAGACAATTGGCTGACTCTATGTAGACCAGTACCAAGCGACTAATCAAAAGTCCCACTCCACACTTGACTTGTCCATTTGAGCAGCACATAAAAGGGCAGGGAGGCAGGCTGTGTGAGGCGCTCTACCCTTCCCCCCCTCCTGAACAGTAGCAGATGACAATAGCTTCTAAACCAGGGCACACCAGACATCCTGACAAAGGCAGGCTCCTCCCAAGCTGCCGAGTCTCCTCTCCCAAATAATCACTGGGAGAGGGCAAGAGTCGAGGATCTCCAGACTAGCGGCAAACACTGCCACCCGTCCCAGGAGCTAAGCAATGTGCCAGAGAGCTGTAGAACACATGCTGGACAAGGCAAATCTTATCACACGCTACAACGCTCCAGTCACATTCTGTCCAATTAAAGCTACTCGCACAAAATAATGCTTTCATGTATTTGATAATCAGTGCAACCTCTGAGTAGCAAAGCCGCTAAATCCACCTCTGAAGCACTGTTAGAGGAGGCTTAGCAATGTAGCAGGTACTCACATATAAGCAGGCGAAAGAGGAGAGGAGCGGGATGTCTTAAGGACTGGCACTGGGAATTTCCAGCTGACGGGGGAACCGCTTTTCCATTTTAACGGCATGTTGTTGTCACCAGGTCGGTGCAAGAGCAGAGCCAACAGCAAAGACCATGTCCATGAAAAGGCTTCCAATGCAGTCTTCCATCCCACTCTACCCACACGATTACAGGAGAGGGCAGTGGCGGCAGTAGATGTACAAATTCACAGGTCAAAGCAAAGCAGGTTCACACGGGCTGATTTTAGCGGCAGCGCTGAGAAGCCAATAGAGTATCCACCACGACTGCTGCCCTGCTGCATTCAAGGCTCTCTGGTGGTAGGAGGGGGAAGCAGTCCTCCCTCCCAACAGCCTCGCAAGGTTCATGAATAGCCCAGTAGCTAAGCAACAGTGCCACCTTGTTAAAGCAGTTGTGATTACACTGGTGGCATGCTGTTAAAATAGATGCACACCCAGGACTAAATGGCAAGCAGAGATAAACAATTTGTAGTTTTACACTTTTGCCATTTTCAAATATCTGTGTCTGTTTACAAAGCAACACCAAGTCAAATCAAAGTTAATCTTTAGAGGTGTCAGGCTAAAAAGTAATAGTAATAATTGGCTAAATAATATGAACTGCATTTAATATGCATCTTATAATAAGAAAAATGTTATCTCTCACAAGCTTTCATTTGTTGGTTTGCTTGTTTAGCTGCAAGCTAAAGCAACAATATATTGGAAGGCTGGGAATGAGAAGAATATTGAACAACTTAGAAGTTTAAACGTTAGCTAGTTATAAGTTATTATAGAATATTGCTTTGGTGTGAGCTGCACAATATTGGAAAAGATGGGACATGACTGACAGTTACAGCGATATTGATATAGTTTAGATATTTGAATACAGTTACATTGAAGAAAAAAACGTGCATGCCTTAACTATAGTCAAACTATGATAAAAAAATAAAAATAAAAAGATTAACATTGACGAAACCAAATCAAGGATAATTTAGGACTTAATGAAAAAAATATATAATTATTTTAAAAAGCCTGAATAAATCTGCCTTTTAAAAACACACACAATTTCATTTTAATCAGTACATTTCTGTCCGGGGAAGTTTTTTGCGATAGCGATACAATATCCTGATACGACCCAACATTTTATTTATCTAGTCTACCCTGAAAACAGATTTTGTAGAATGTTGTAGAAAAGACAGTGGTCAAGAATTAACTTTTTAAATGATTAGCTGTTTCCATTAACTGTGGATGGTAGCGTTGACGTTAGTAAGAAATAACTGATATCAGACACTATGATACTAAAACTAGTATAAAAATACTAATTTGAAAAAGAAGAATAAATAAATAGGACAAAGTTGGTCATTTTCTGAATGGTTTTCTATATTAGAACTAGTAGAAAACCCCATGACAAGACAAAAGAAACAATTATGTTGAATATTACATTTGATTATATTTATAAAGTGTTTCTTGTTATTACAGGGCATCAAAACCTGCGTTGCATCAAAATCAAGTTTGCATTTTGAAAGAGCATATTTCACTTTGTAGCAAATGATCTCACTGATTATGCCAAGCTTGATCCAATATGGAAACTCGAAAAAAGCAGATATAGTTGTTATCTTACTAAACAGATGTCCCCTCCTCATCAAACCGTTCCACTATATAATCAATTAGATTTGTCATATTAAAGCGAAAGACATAAAACACAGCTGCACTATATGAAGATATCACTTCACATTTTAAATTCCTCAAATATAACTTGCATTGCATATTCATTAAATTAAGACGTGTAAATAAAAATGACATCAAAAGCGTCAGTCATTCAAGAGTGACAGTGGATGTAGAAAGGATATATTTTACTACATGTATGTATGCATGTATGTATGTATTTATGTGTATGTGTACAGTATATGGCAAGAGTGAGATCTGCAAGGTGGAAAAACTTCACATTTATGCAATGCACCGGCCTGATGCCCAATGGAGAAATGATGACAAGCCAAAATCAGGAATGCCAAAGAAACCTAACACATTCAGCTACAATCTTGCAAAAGCAGACTAAAAGAAAATCTGTGTTCAACAGCGTTCATCTACATCTTTTCTTTATCGAGGTCAAATGGAGGATGAGTCGATCAAAGTGGTCAAACGTATTTTTGAATAGGTGTAATAAAGTACGGGTTACTATAGGCTGACTCCTTTAATATTGAGAATTGTGTTATTTTCAGTTTAGTTTTATTTATTTATTAACCTTTATTCTACCAGGTAAGAAGCCATTGAGTTTGAGACCTCTTTTTCAAGGGCGCCATACTATATGTATTTATGAGTTGACACAGAGCTAATGGCAACAAAAGCCTATAATTCACTGCCAAATATTGATTTATAAATTGTAAATGTAACAACAATGTCCAGGTTATTAAATTAATTTCACTGGGTCTGCATTTTGTATTACATTAGTTTGTATTACTTACATTACCGTATATAAACTACATTGTGTTCCCAAGAACACAGAAACCCAGAGAAAACGTTGTTCCAAGGTCCGAGCTCAAACCTCCGAGGACAATTGTAACGCAGCATGTTTCCTCATGCATGTAGTGAGTCGCCATGGCAACTGACCTCAAGCAGAACCCAAAGTCATATGACGGAAAACTATAATTAATAAAGTGACACGCCAATAAAAGAAAAATATATGAAACACAAGGTTGGGAAGTATGAACGAACTTCAGCAAATGTGATTGTAGACAGACAAATGGAAACAAAGATTGCTTTGTGTAATTTTAGAAACTCCAACTATGACGGCTGCCCACAGGATGCAGACTTTTTCCCCATTTCGAACTCGTCATTTGTTGAAAGGGTTTCACAAATTAAAACGAATTAACATAATAAAAACTAACAATTGTCCTTTAAAATCCCTTTACAGTAAATTGTGAACACTTCATTTTAAAACAGTTTAGAGCAAGTTGGAAACAAAACCTTCATCTTAGACCGAATGTACATATTTCATTATGTAAACAAAACAATGATGAGGTTCATACCTGTCATGAAGTCCCACAGGCATGGTTTCCCCTCTGTGAACAGGGTGCTCCATCCCCTCTCCAAAACCACACCTCTGAAATAAGGGTGTAAAAGTACATCACATTGTGTGGATTTCTGTTATCTATGCTAACAGAATAAGGTCAAGCGAATAGCCAACTATATCATGGCAGAAACTTAAACAAGTTACAGTGACAATCCAAACGCTCCATAATAATCCTGAAGTTACTGAAGAGTGTTCTTGAAAATAAGGGACTTGCAGCATATCTGTAACTTGTTGCTTCACATGAAAGTGGGCTAATTGACTCTAAAAATAAGCGTGAAGCTTGGGAAGAATCAGCTCCATATTCTAGAAAAGGTCTATTACACCCATGAATAAAAGTACAGACTACATTATGGAAAATGTATAAAGACAAGTAATTATAACAACAATCTTGAACAATTAAAAAGTACATTATGATGTTTTTACAGTACACTTATCAAACTGTGTGACATATTATACATATAATATCACATATAACATTATTACTGTTAAAATGTCAGCTATGTTAGTTTGAGCAGAAGCTAAAACAAATGCCAAACATGAGGAAACTATATGGAGGTGTAGTTAGTTTGTCAGCTGCCCCAGGGCAGTCCTTGTTGGATATGTGTGTGTGTATAAGCCTCAGCACCTGCACTGTCACTGAGGCAGCCTGAGATCTGAGCTCTGCTAATTTTATGGCCATGTTGCTGTGCACTGCCTCCAGAGGGAAGAGGCTAAGCGGCTAAGCTAACAAGCTAAGCTAACCTTTACATTGAACATAATCTATTTAAATACAATGACGACTGTCCTTTTTTCAAGTACCAAATTAACACGCATTTGCACATGGCGATTGTTTTGTTATTATTACGAACAAACAGCTGAAATGCTGAAATAAGTTTGTTGCGCTAGTTAGGAGGAGTTGGTGTGGTTTCTCTGCCACCTCCTTCAAATAAACATTACAAACTATCTGACACGTATCTGTACATCTCGGCATGACTTATAAAGCACCTTATTCGTTAGATTTAGATGAAATGTGTTTCCTAAACTTCTAGATAAATAAATCCATACCTTGAGCGGAGAGAGCGATAACTAGCGTCTCAACTAGCCCCTCAAATCCACTTATACAGTGAGACCTCCTTCCTCCTTCTGACCAATACACTTGGAGCTTATTGAGAAACACGAACATCTGAACTTTCTATTGGCGGAAGTCTATGGCCATCTTTTACCATTGGCTCCAAACTTCCGTTACTAAATAAAGTGTCTCTAAGGGAAAAGTCCTAAAAACCTGTAACAAATAGCTGTCTTGTTTTTAATAGCGTGCTAATAATATTAGTTCTGTAGCTTTACACCAAAGTATACAACTCTCAGACCTTAGATATTTCTAGTCCTCGTCAATACTTATTACCTGGTAATTACATTTTATAAGATGAAGAATTCTGCTTTTACTTTGGTTGGTTGGTTGAGTGATTGAATGATTGATTGATAGACTGCTACTGTTTCAATACACAAATCAAGAACAGCAGGAGAATAGAAACACAATTATTTTTTAAAATAAATTAAATAAAAAATATACCTAAAATCGTACACACTGTGCCGGTAAAACAATACAAAATATAATTATGTACAGTAGGTTGTTATAACCATGTTGTGTACAATGCAGCATATGGACAGAAAAAAAGCAGATATATAGCAGACAAAGTGACTTATGTGTCTTATAATATTATGTACAATAAGTGGCTATGATTATTTACAGTGCAGCGTATGGACAGCATAAATGATAGGTAAAGTGACTTCACTAAGGATTGCACCAGACATTATGTTACAGTTTTGCCCATGATTATAACAGATGAATGACACATGGTCAGGGCTAACAGTGCTAGCAGTGTGAATTAACACTACTGGTTAAATTATGTTCAATGAAATTACGCAGAACCAACCTAATAATCTAGCCTTAATATCAAATTTAACACCGGCAAATGTAGGCATATTGTACTTTTCAATGTTAGCAATGTCTGTAAAACTCAGATAGTCAAATAAATTAAGCTGTAAAGTCCATAGACACCATGCTTGGTGGTAGCCTAATCAAAAATAGCTGACATTTTGTAAATCATGAGCAAATAAAAACTCCCCAATATTAATGTATTATTGTATTTTGTTTGTGAATAATAATGTGATAGGGGACAGCGTTGTTGTTAATAAAAAAAATGTTATTAAGATATATTAATATTCAATTATTAGGCCTAATTCCATGTGTCCCTGTAGTAACTATGTAGAGTCCTTTATTCATTATATTGTTTATCAAAAGGTGGTAGGGTGGTTAAGGGTATGTGGAATTAATTGACTGTGTATCCTTTTGTATGAAAAGCTGATTAGTTGGTTGGTTGGTTGGTTGGTTGGTTGGTTGGTTGATTGATTGATTAATTGATTGATTCGATATACGAATACATGGTGCATTGTAGTTTATCAATGAATAATCACTGAACGCAGTATTTATTTATTTCATTTTTATCGTTAATGTTGAACTGTTGAACAAGCAGATGATACAATAAAAACTTTTGATACAATTACGATTCAATACAAATAGTAAACAATAAACAATACTGCAATACTACTTATCTTATCAGTGCATATTTAACAATCCATGCATATTCAAAGTTGATAAAGCTTTTTGACTTTTAGACTTGTTTAATGAATAAATGTAATTACTAATAATAACATTCAAGTCAGGTTTAGATTTTAAGGTTTTACAAGATGCTCAGTTTGTCCACAAGAGGGCGCTGCATGTCTGAACCATAGCAGCAGCAGTGGACAAACAAACGCGCCCCGCCTGTGTCACTCCTCCTTCTTTTTGGCTGATGTGTTTTTTCCGTCTGTTTTGTTTATACGTGGATCACTGGCTCCGTTAGGTCAATTGACAGCTCCGCTATACCCTAAAACCATCTGCTTATTATGCGGTGTTAAGACTGTCCTGTGCAAACTGAGACAACATTTAGCTAACGCGCACCGGTTGTTGTTGATGCGGTTGGTTTGTTTAGCATAATGCTAACGCTTTCTACGACTATGACATGACAAGACAAGGGTTATTTGACAACGAAGGGCCCAATTCCCTCTGGACTGTAACAATTGCTTTATGTAAGAGGAAGCTCCATGTATCTAACACATAAGAAAGGGTAACATTTTTGACGGCTGCATGTAGACTTGGATTAGCTGTGTGCTAACTTGCTAGCATGGCGTCTGATACAAGTGACACTGAAGAGTTCTACGATGCTCCAGAGGACGTCAATTATACTCCGTCTCCAAAAGTGTAAGAAACGTATTGTATTCACGTTTTGTGTTTGCGTAATTTGAACTTTGAACCGAGTCATGCAGCAGGTTAATAGAAAATCTGTCCAAAGCGTCATCCATTTATTACATCCTTTGACATTATCATAAAGTAATAACAAGTGATCCTTTCATGTTCATTATAGTTTGTGCTGTTTAAACTCTGGCCGGTTCGCATGCTGAGCTGTACTTCTTTGTGTTGTAGGTCACCTGCAAAGTTTGTCATTCCCTCACCCAAGGTATGTTTGTTTAAGCCAAGTTCCAGTTTATCACAAGTGTGTGTGGACTGCAAAGTGAACCCTGCCAATTGATTTTTAGTAATGTCAGGTCAAAATGGAAAAATGAGAAGCAGTGAATGAATGTTGTAGTTCTACATAGGCCTATCTGATTTTATCTGTCTGTTAAAGCAAGGCAAATCGAGTTTAATTGTACAGCACAATTCATACACAGTTAATTAAAATGTATCTCTAAAATGCATCAATATCACAATAAAAGCAAATAATAAAAACATGAATAATCATCACTAAATTTAAGTGACTGGAGGACTAGTCTAAAAGTACTGAGCAATGATTAAATTACCGTACTTTACGTTAGATGGCATTCTTTGTTATCTGATAAAGCACACTGTTTGATTTTGTTTGTTCAAGTTTTATTTTTTTTTACTTCCTACTAAACAAGCCTGCACAGAAATCTCTAAACACTGGAAAAGACGATCACAATGAATCTACTCCGGCAGCTGCTGTTCAACAAGATGACTCTCTTCAGGTAGATCTTTTGTCCCAACAACAGTTTAATTACTATTAATTTGTGAAATCACGTGCTGTATACTTTTAAACACATTTGTTTTTAAGTATTTTAGCAATTTGTTCTCTTTCTTCTAGATCATTGACAGTATTATAGAGGAGAGTCAAAAGGGAAGTGTTGGTGAGGTGGCTCAGCTGCTTGATAAGCTCAGTGTCGATGTAAGGGCTGAGCCAGACTCAGCACCAGCGGAAGAGAATGAAGATCAGGAAGTTCCTGTGGAGCGAGTGGAGGCAGCTGGTGGTCCTCCTGTGGAGAGAGAGGAGGAACAAGCAGAAGGTGCAGAGACCAACAGAGCATGCTCTGATGCTGCACGTGAACCCCTGGACTTCCTAGAGCCCGGAGTGTCACAGGAATGTGTTCAGCCCCCAGATATTACCAGAACTTTAGGACTGCCTGATGGGGCATGCACAGGTCCAGAGGTGGAGCCAAGACCTGCAGACCTTTTAGACCAGGTCCCACTCGCAGACCATTCACTAGACTCTGATCCATCTGGACCCTCTAAACCTCCACGGCAGTTCACAGTGGAACCGGACATTGTAGCTAGCACCAAGAAGCCTCCTCCCTCACGCCCACCACCTCCCAGCGGGGGTCCACCCCCACGGCCACCCCCACCATCCAGACAAACTCTGCCTTCAAAAAAGTCTCAGGAATTTCTAAGGCCAAGTGAACTTGAGGGTAAGATTGTGCGACCGATTTTAAAGTGTCAGTTGCTCTTTATAGTTGTTTTGTAATTCATTATTAAGTGTTACTTTTTGATTTTCATAATATCAAACAACATTATCTTTGACTCAGTGTGTGCAGTAAACCCCATCAGTCCTGAAGTCCCAGAGCCTTCGGGCCTGTTGTCTCCCAGCAGCACTGTGAGGAGTCTGACCAAAGACCTGCAGCATTCTCTGGATTTAGCCAGTGCCACAAGTGGGGACAAGGTGGTCACGGCACAGGTAAGAGGTATTATATATTTATGATACAACGTAAAATATAAAATGTTTATTATTCTTGTTTTGTCTGAAGGAAAATGACGATGAACAGTCTTGCTCTCAAAGTGGAAGTCCATCTCCGGGCTCTCAGCGTCCACGTTCCAATTCTGGAAGAGAACTGACTGATGAGGTCTATTTCTATTTTCTGTTTCATTTACAATGCAGCAGCATTATATTCATTGTTATTTGCCATCTGAAACTAGGAAATTCTGGCTAGTGTGATGATTAAAAATCTGGATACTGGAGAGGAGATTCCTTTAATCCAGGCTGAAGAAAAACTACCAGCAGGAATTAACCCGCTCACTCTGCACATCATGAGGAGGACCAAGGAATACATCACGTGAGCAGAAAAGATTATATCATGTTTTCCTTTTAGAGGGAAAATGTCTTATACTTTTATATTTTCCTCTTTAGAAATGATGCTGCACAGTCAGATGATGATGACAAACCATCAGCTCAAATGACAGACACTGATGGAGGGAAACTGAAACAGAAAACGTAAGAGGTGTTTATATTTTTGTATTTTTACAACATATCAACTAATTCAATATTGCTGGTTACCTAAGAACTCAGTTAAAGAAATTTCTGGGCAAGTCTGTAAAGAAAGCAAAACATCTTGCAGAAGAATATGGAGAGAAGGCAGTGAACAAAGTGAAAAGTGTCCGTGATGAAGGTACAATTGTATTTTCCACAAAAATAATTAAAAGTGACTACTTTGTTTTGAGTCGTTTGTGCTGGTCTCAGTGTTTCACACAGATCAGGATGATCCATCCTCCAGTGATGATGAGGGCATGCCTTACACGCGGCCTGCAAAATTTAAGGCTGCACACAGTTTAAAGGGACCCTTTGACTTTGATCAGATTAAAGTTGTGCAGGATCTCAGTGGAGAGCACATGGTTAGCAAAACTCTTTCCACATTTTCAAGGTTGTATGTTTACTTAGAAGACTTGCTGTGCTCCCTCAGGGTGCTGTTTGGACCATGAAGTTTTCTCATTGTGGGAGGCTGCTGGCAACTGCAGGGCAGGATAATGTAGTTCGTATTTGGGTGCTAAAAACAGCTTTTGACTATTTTAATAATATGAGAATAAAGTACAACACTGAAGGTAAACACATCTTGGTTATTGCATTGTATCAATGTCTGCTTGTTTTTGTAACATTGCAAACACTTGTTCAGGTCGTGTTTCACCATCTCCATCTCAGGAAAGTCTATGCTCTTCTAAATCAGACACAGATACAGCCGTAAGTACATTTTTATACAATGAAAAACATAATAACCCATAGATGCCAGTGTGACTTTGCATTTCAACTTGTAGGCAAGTTGTGTTCCAGAAGACCCAGAAACAGATGACAGGAGTGCTCCTTTCCGCCAGGTTCCCTTTTGCAAGTACAAAGGTCACACAGCTGATCTATTAGACCTGTCCTGGTCAAAGGTGATGCCCAACTTCCCCTGTTTACTAAATACATGACCAATATAGTCTGACATGTTTTTTTGTTGCAGAACTTTTTTTTACTTTCTTCGTCCATGGATAAAACTGTGAGGTTATGGCACATATCCAGGAGGGAGTGTTTGTGCTGTTTTCAACACATAGATTTTGTTACAGCCATTGCTTTCCACCCAAGAGTAAGTCCGGTCATTTAATTTAATTATATTACTGGTTTAACACATATCTGATTCAATAAGGCAGTAATACATGTGTTACATAATCTTCTTTGCTCAGGATGACCGGTATTTCCTTAGTGGCTCTCTTGATGGAAAGCTGCGACTCTGGAACATTCCTGATAAAAAAGTGGCTTTGTGGAACGAGGTGGATGGTCAAACTCGGCTCATCACTGCTGCCAACTTCTGTCAAAACGGGAAGTACGCAGTGATTGGCACCTACGATGGCCGATGCATCTTCTATGACACAGAGGTAATTAAATCCTTTTACCTAATATGAGCTTATTTCTTAACAACACTTAATTCTTACCCTCAAATGTAAATCAATAGCGTTTAAAATACCACACCCAAATTCATGTGAGGTCAACAAGAGGTAGAAATAAAGTGGGACGCAAAATCACAGGAATTGAACCTTTACCAGGAGAGAATAAGGTGCATATTGTGAACTCTACAATTATTCTGACAGCAGGTTATTCAGTAACTCAAACCAGTCTGTTTCTTATCCACAGATTTTGGTGACCTCCAATGATTCCCGCATACGTCTTTACGACCTGAGGGACTTGTCTTTATCCATGAAATATAAAGGTTATGTCAATAGCAGCAGCCAGATTAAAGCCAGCTTTAGGTGGGCTCAGTCAAGTCACAGTGACAATTTAGAAGTAAACTTTTGGAAGGTAACTTTGCAGTGTTTCCACAGCCACGACTACTCATTCATCGTGAGTGGCTCGGAGGATAAATATATCTACATATGGAGCACTTACCATGACCTGAGCAAATTCACCTCTGTACGTCGTGACCGCAATGACTTCTGGGAAGGAATCAAAGGTAATGCCTCTAAAGGATTTTTTTTTCTGTAGTCTACAAGCGTTTGGTAGCTGTCATTTAACCTCTTTGTTCATTTCAGCACACAATGCAGTGGTCACCTCAGCCATTTTTGCACCACACCCGGGGCTTATTGTTCCACAGGAGAGCATTGCGGAGAAGCCTGAAGCTGAGTGTAAGAGTCTGGACTCCACAGATTCTGAGACCATACCCTCAGGTAGCTTCTGACCAAACCAAAGACATTATATTCACGTTTTTGTGTTGCTTGTTTAATGTCATCTTGTCTTTGCAGGGGCACTTAAGACGGATCATACTGAGGTTTTGCTTTCAGCAGACTTCACTGGAGCCATCAAGGTTTTCATCAATGTCAAAAAGTACTGAGCACAGTATTCAGTGCGAATGCCATTAGCGACCTGGGCTCGGCTACCAAATGGTTAGCTGTCAAAGAGCAGGAGATCGTCAACAATAGGGAAATGATCCCATGTCACGTTTCTCCTTGGTTTCAATTCCTTTGAACTGTGAACTGTTCTGGCGGATCTGAAAATGTTTGTTTGTTTGGATATGGTTGTAAGTGTATGACTGTGACTAAACCAGTGTGAAGACTAATTAAATGGGCACCTTACTATTTTCCCTCTTTTCAAAACTTATACATTTCAAATCTACTTCACTATGTTTGTGTGTAAATGATGCGAGTTGGTGGTGGTTTGAAAAGTTTACCTGTTAAATGTGCCTACAAAATCCAGCTTTTTAAATCCTCTGTCCTAAAGACAAACGAAGGAGCCAACTGTATGTGGAAGATCTTAATCATAAGGACTGTAGTTTGTCTTTTGATACCAATACAAAGCACATTTCATGATAAAAGAACTGTACTTCTGTGATGTTCCATATTCGATTTTGTTAACCAAATGCTTTATCAATTTCCTCAATAAAAGCCCTCACCAACGGGATTTCAATACATAGTTTTACTTAAAAATGCATCAATGTCACAATCATACTTTTGTTAGACATACATTCATCACAACTGTAGTTTCTGTCTTTTGCTTTCACAGCTCTGCAGCAACAAGGTTTGATTATCCCTCTAAAAAAAAACATTAAAACAGAAATTGTTGAAACTTCATTATACAAAATAGTGCTGGAAAACAATGTAACGCAGTAGCGGCTGCTTATTTGAGAAGCACTGTGTGTGAATGGTTCAAACGGAAGTCAATGTTTGCTCTTCTTAGATTTTTTATGCGAACGATGCGGTGATCGAGACCGGGACCTCTCTCGTCTCTGATTTGGAGATGAGGATCGAGAGCGTTTGGAACGTTTAGGGGATCTTGACCTGGCCGAGAAGCAAAGCACATTTTTAAAGAGAAAACTGTAGTCCCAACTTTCCAATAAAATAATTGTTTACCTTGATCTGGACTTTGTTGATCTCCTTCCATCTGAATCCCTGCTTCTTCCTCTTCTACTAGTGCTTTCCTCTTTCTTTCTGTCATCTTTTGATTTCTCTTTTGATGTGGATGACTTGCTATTAACAGTTTCTTTGTCAAATTCCTAGGAGTTGTATATAAATCCACTATTTAGATCATTTATATCAAACACTATGAGTATTTTGTGGAAGGATCCAAGCATACTCTCTGTAGAAGCTTGTTCCTGTAGGTTTCCACTTGCTGTTGCATGCTCATCCCAGACTTCTTCTGCCTCTTCCCCGACTCCAGTTCATCCTGCATCTTCAAAACTTTCACCTTAACAAGAGAAAATGTTATGTCAAAACTATTCACAGTAAAACAGGCATCCAAGGTAACAAAGAATATGCAAAGATTGTGTATTGTGAGCTCATTGGAGTCATGCCACGTCCCAGCCTGCTTCAGTCATCCATCATTGTCCCTGTCCCCAAGAAGCCCCGGATCACTGGACTTAATGACTACAGGCCTGTGGCGCTGACGTCTGAAGTCATGAAGTCATTTGAACGCCTGGTCTTGCCCCATCTCAAGTCCTTCACCTCCCCCCTGCTGGACCCCCTGCAGTTCGCCTACAGAGCCAACAGGTCTGTAGACGACGCCATCAACCTGGTACTCCACTTCATCTTGCAGCATCTGGACTCCCCGGGAACCTACGCCAGGATCCTGTTTGTGGACTTCAGCTCTGCATTCGACACCATCCTCCCTGCTCTGCTGCAGGACAAGCTCTCCCAGCTCAGCATGCCTGACTCCACCTGTATGTGGATCACTGACTTCCTGACGGATGGAGGCAGTGTGGACCATCCACACAGGATCTCCACAGGGCTGTGTATTTTCTCCTTTGCTCTTCTCCCTGTACACAAACTGCTGCACCTCCAACTACGACTCAGTAAAACTGATCCAAGTTTGCGGACGACACCGCCCTCATTTGTCTCATCGGACAGGGATGAGTCTGTCTACAGGAGGGAGGTGGACCGGCTGGTGTCCTGGTGCAGTGGTAACAACCTGGAGTTCAACGCCCAGAAGATGATTGTAGAAAGTCACAGCTTCCCAGCCCGCCCTCACCATGACAGACTCCCCCATCACCACGGTGGACTCCTTCTGCTTCCTCGGCACCACCATCACCCAAGACCTCAAGTGGGAGCCCACCATCAGCTTCCTCATCAAGAAGGCCCAGCAGAGGATGTACTTCCTTCCAGCTGAGGAAAGCCAAGCTGCCAGTGCAGATGATGGTGCAGTTCTACACGGCCATCATTGAGTCCATCCTCACCTCCTCCATCACCGTGTGGTACGCTGGAGCCACAGCCAGGGACAAACAGAGACTACTACAGCGCATTGTGCGTTCTGCTGAGAAGGTGATCGGCTGCAGACTTCCATCTCTGCAGGACCTGTACGTCTCCAGGGCTCTGGGACGAGCAGGTCGGATCACAGCTGACCCTTCACACGGATTATTTGAACCACTCCCCTCAGGCAGGAGGCTACGGTCCATCCGGACCAGAACCTCCCGCCACAAGAATAGTTTCTTTCCCTCTGCCGATGGACTCATGAACACTTCTTAAAACACCTGTCACTTTAACTAATTTAACCAATCACTCACGGCACGTCACTTTCTGCACTCAAAACTGTACATTTTACTGTAAATTCTTGTGTACATAGTAAGTCTATTTTTATCTTATACTATAGTCAATTTAAATTGTTTCCAAATGCATGCCCTTTTGATTTCATACATGTTGTTTTTATTATTGCTCAGTGTTTTATGTTGCACCTTAATGCCGAAACAAGTTCCTACGTTTGTGAATTTTGTTCATTGACCTTTTCTGATTCTGATTGAAGTGGCATCACAGTAACCAGTAAGCATTCTAGTGGCCAAAAATGTTTTACAAGCTCAGGAGTCCAAAGACACTTACCTCACACTCCCTTAATCGCTTCCTCTTAGTCTCAGACATTTGGAAACTTCTGAGGGAGCTCTGGAAGTCTGCACTTTCATATTTGGAGGAGGAGGAGCACGAGTCACTGCTGTCACTGTCGGAGTCATCAGTACCACCATTATTCTTTCTGCAGATTTGAGGAAAGACATACAAATTAGCATAGGATTTATTTACAAACTTGTAGTAGACACACTTTGCACAGTGCCTACCTTGCTTCATTATCACTGTCTTGCTCCTCCACATTGTCCCACTTAGAGGCAGTCTTGACTAAAAAAACAAAACAAAAAAAACAATGGTGAAATCCTTCTTACCTGAACAGTTGAGTTAAAGCAAACAAAGAGACTGGGTTACCTGATGAAAACATCCCAGAATCACTCATCTTCTCCCATTTCGACAAAGGCACTCTGTTGTGAGCGCCATCCTCCACTGTGAACACAAACAGCATATTCTTTTAAAACTACTCTGATTCAGAATGCAACTGCTCTAAAAAACTAAATACAAGTGCTTCCAACTTATTTCAATATACTTACAGGGAAGTCCATCAATATCATCAATGGAGGTCCCTAAAGGAACACCATCTAAGTCATCGACCGGCTCTCCATCCAGAGGGTCCCAGCCCAGAGGACAGCCGTCCAGGTCGTCTGCTCTGGTCAACAGTGTCCTATCAATAGGAGCTCCATCCAGATCACAGGGCACCTCCTGAAGAACAAACCACAGTGTCAGTCTCAACCTTGAAATAAATTACGTTTGAAAGACAACTGAAGGTACTTGGCTCACTTTTGGTGGTTCTATGACCTCCTCTTCTGGTTTAGTGAAGCCCAAAAATATATTTTGTAGGAAGATTAAATATTGCTCAGGGTATATTGCCCACTCCTCCCACGCTCTGAAACAATTCATTACTTTTTGCTGTGGAGGAAGACCAGAAAATGTGTTTAGCTATGGTCTGCAAAAGACTTTTGACCTTAAAATGTAACCTTAAACTTTACCTTAAACTGTTCTGCCTGCAGTCTGGCTTGTATATTCTTGTGTGATGCACAGAGATCCCCACATATCTGGATTAGCTTTGATTCAAAACTGAACAAAGTCATACAAGCATTAGGACTTTAAAATAAAAACATTTATAAATTAATAATGTTTGACTCATAGAAAGGTCACTTACTATTTACGATAATGTGATGCACCAGCTACTTTAGCACAGGAGTTGTGCAAAAGGTCAGACACAAGATATAATCGAGCAATCTAAAAAATAAATACAGTAAATACTAAATACTTAAATTGTGACGCAAACACACACTAATGAATTATATGAAAGGCACTTGCCTTTTTCTGAAGAGGCGTCTGAAGCATTGACAAAGATTCTGCAATGAGCCCCACAACCTCCTCTGCAGCCTCGGCTCTCTGCAGACAAAACACCATGGCATCACCAACGTCGTCTCTTCGAGGGGAGAGTTCTTTTAGCAGCGCCTCCAGTCTCAGTCTGTGTCTGAAAAAACATACAGCCTGTAATGTTTGATTTGATCCATGCTAAAGGCATGTAGATAAGTTCAAAAGCACTCACTCAGCTTTGAGCTGGCCTTTCTTCACCTCCTCCTCAGGGGGAGCCACTTCCTCTATTTCTGTGATTTCATCACTCCTTTGTGAGAAGTCATTGAGGATCGGAGGTCTCCAAAGAGAACCTCCACGAAACAAGCGGAAATCTGCAGTCTTCCATTTAGTAGGAGACTCTCCCTGTAGCGGTCAAAGGCCAATTACAAGTACAATATTTTCATGAATGTAAAAAAATCCCATTCTTGCATTTATATATGTGTAATACATCAAGCAATCATCTGAATGGAAACCTAAGATTGTGAGAACTATGAAGTCGGAGGACTCACATGAAGAATGGAGTACAGTCTCCAACGGTAGTACACATGATCTTGACTTTTATTGTCAAAAAGAAATCTGAGAAATAAAGTAAACAATTAAATGCTTGCTGACGAGATCGCCACCTCTCTCAACTATTAACACAATCTCTTACCTATATTTGGGGTTGTTTTTCTCCCTGTTCATTATTATGGCTTCAAACATTGGGCCTTCGCGCACAACAAACTCTATCATTCGGTGGATTAAGAATAAAAGATTTCTGAAAAATATATAACAACAACAGCAGCATTTAATAATATAAAATTGCACAACAGAAGCAGTAGTTGGAAAATGTAGTAGGAAAAGTATTTACCTGTCAGTTGGGATAACCACTTTGACAATGGCTTCAGACAAACTCTGTTTAGAAAGTCAAGTCAGATTAAAACAAGTAATAAAGAAAATAATGACATTCAACAATTAAGACTGTGACATTTTTATTGAAACAGGAAAGCTAAAGTACCTTTTCAAATTCAGCCTTTGACCCGCCAAGTGGTTTGGTGAAGTCATTGCGGAAGCGATCCCTTGGCTGTGCGTTGAAGGGCAGCCCAGATGGAGGCGGGGGAGGTATTGCCCTTACTCCCATTGGTGTGTACAGAGGTTGAGGTGGGATACGAGCAGGTCTCCCCCATCCCAGCTTCATTTCAAAACCCATTATAATTTTGCCTTAACACAGAAAAACATCTGTATTTTCTAGATATATATTTTAAACTTATGTCCAAAAAAAATCTTTATTATGTTAGAGAATGAAATTCACCTTCGAGTGCAGCCAAAGCTCTCTCAGCATCTTTTCGAGTCATAAAGGCCACAAATGCCCGATTAGACGTTCTGTTACGCTCCTCATCGTTTCTGGGCCACATAATCTTCACACTGGCCAGAGGTCCATATTTGCCGAACTCTTTACAGAGCAACTCTTCATTCATCTGTCATCAACATAATGACAATAATCAAAAGAAAATTGTAAACAAAGACATTTATATTTATAGTTTTAAATATATTTTCTTGCCTTTGGGCTTATGGCACTAATATACAGGTTAGTGCTAATCGGTGCCGTTGGATCATCGTATAATGCCGCTGAAAGACAAACATTAGATCAATACAGTGTTATAATTGATGTAAACATGAGGTGAAAACACTCACTTGCACGGGCTGTAAATGGTACTGGAATATCTCCTACTTGCCCTCCTCCTGGTTCTCCTCTTCGTTTATGTCTTTCCTCGCGCTCTTCCTGTATTCTGCAATTTATCAGTAACATACAAATAATAACAACTGAACAATACCCAGAACAAGTAGATATGTTAGCGATGTATGTTTTAATCTAGCAGTGTTTTGAGCACAAGGCATGAACTACATTTTAAGTGGAAAGAAACAATGCACATCAATAATGACACAACATAAACCCCAACACACTGACCTTTTATTTAACCAGGAAAGTCCCACTGAGATTAAGCATCTCTTTTTCAGGGAAGTCCTGGCCCCAGAGGGGGAGAGCCTATTGTACATGTTTAGTGGTAGGGGAAAACAGAGTAGCCGGAGAATACCTACAGACACAGGAAGAACATGCAAACGCAACACAGAAAGGCCCCACGCCAAACTATAAACTCTTTTTCTGACGACCCACTTATTCTAATTGGTCATCTCTCGTCACGCAACCTTTTCTTAATTCTTTTTTTTTTTTTAGCTCGCCTATTTTAAAACAAAAGTAGACTATAAGCTTGTAGACGCTAGAACACAGAATATTGAAAAATACGCTTTTTATCTGTACATTTAAAGGCACTAAGGTATGTGTGCTGTTAATGACAGGCAAGTATTAGGTGAGGCAACTATTCATTTGTATCTGCACAGTGTTACACACACATGCACGTATAACAAAACAAGGAACACGAAGGGCGGGCAAAAGTCAGAGCCAGCCTCACTGACAAGTGTCTGAAGGTCACAACTGTCCTTTCTCCTGCGTGAGCAGTGTGAGGGTTAGTCCGTGTCCACGGCGCTACGCTCTGTGTGCGGGTCAGTCTGTGTTCACAGACTACGACTAACTAGAAATGTATCCACAGATTCTACTGTTCCCCACTGAGTAAATTAAAAACAACACTTACATTTTTAGTTCTTCCTTGAAGAGTTCTAGATTACTTTTCTTCTTTTCTTCAGTTTTCTTTTTAAAAAGCTGTAGGCAATAACAAATGTGGTCATCATCACCATCACATTGCTTAAATAACAAAACACAACATACATACATAGCACTTACAGGCTTTTTACTTTCTGCAGGCGGTAGAGGTGCAACATACTGTGGTGCAGGGGCAAACCTTGATGAGGGTCTATAAAGTCGTTCTACTTTGGCATCTTCTCCTCCTTCATTAAGAAAAAAATAATGTTAAGCCCCAAGGCTGTGTTTTAGTGTCATATTAAGTACAGATTTCATTCTTAGGATGTTGCTATTCATTAGTATACAGTAGGGGTGAGCGATATGGCCAAAAATGTATATCACAATTTAGATTTCATTACAATTATTTTGCTAATCCATTAATCATAAATCTAGCAATTAATCAATTAGCTCCATGAATGGGAGATTTAATCGAAAACACTCAAATTGACACATTTTCCTGTTCATTTTCATGCAATTACTACTCAAGCTGACTCATGGCATGATTTGCAGCCTGTGTATAGACCCTGTTGATTCTTCAATTACTAAATTAGTTGACAATTATTTCAATAATCAATTAGTTATGATTTGCTGCAGCTCAACTCAGAGGCTTACAAAAGCTGACCAATATAGGGTGAGTGGGAAAAAGTGTCTATGTTTGAGCTGACAGCTGCATCAAACAGAGAAATAGTCAATCACGATATGACAAATCACAAAAATAATCACCCAGCACTATACTTGTTTGTACAATGGGATTTGAGTCAGTCTGGGCACTAGTACAGGGAAGACGTTCATTCTTTATATGATGGAAAAACAATTACTGACCTTTAGCTGGATTTACAGTACCACCATGAACAAAGGTTTTCACTCCACTTTTGTTGCTTGGTTCAAATGTTGCCAAAAATTCTTCAAAAACTTCTGCTGCCTTTTCCTCCTCCTGTGAATGGATTATGGACAAATAAAGACAATTCGATATTGAAACTCAAATTAAGTAGTGGTCAAAGTCATATTTGAAATTAAGGATTATATCGTTATTTATCTGTGCTGAATATCACAAACTTTACCTTCTTTTTGAGCTCCTGCTGTTCCCTCTTTGACAGTATTTTGGCCGGAGTTGCAATTTTTCCCTTTCTCTCTGCCATTCTCCACCTAAACAAGGCAAGTTTATTTGTAGAGCACAATTCACACATTAAGTCATTCAAAGTGACTTAATGTCAGGTGGGTTGGCAAAAAAAACCGTTCTCATCACAATACAATCGGATAAAAACACAATCACTATACATTGTATTTCAAAGAAGAGTGCACATAAAATCTATAGTCCTGTGCACAGCTGAACACTTTTGAGCCTAGATTTGAACATTGTCAGAGTAAAATCCTGTCTGACATCACATCTACTTAAACAGTAAGGTTAATGTTTTAAAAATTAAGTGTGAACCAGAAATAGTTACATGACATTTTGTTTTCCTTACATCCAACAATACATTTATGGATGCTTGCTGAAATATAGGCTGGTAGTAACACTGTCTCACTGTCACATTAAATTAGTGGATGAAAATGAGCACTTTGGATGAAACAGCAACAATTTACAGATATTCATTATTTGCACAGTTTTATCAAATCAATGCACTGAAAAGTAGTCACCTCCATGCATTATGTAAACTAACGCAAAGTAAAATGGAGGAAATCATAGCGCAAAGGGATAGATAATAATGTTGATCACAGAGGGGAGTACATTACCTGGCTGCTGCTGCTGCTGCTGCTGCTGCTGCTTCTACTGTGGTTGGTGAACGGTGGCTAACAACATTTAGTTAGCTTCTTTAGCTAACATGCTAACTGTAACAATCAACGATCAGCGAGGGTGCCAAACAAATGCAACGTGCCCTTTTAGACTAACACTAGAACTTCTCATTCGTTTACAATAACACGACTTAAGTACGAGAGTAGTGGAAAATTAAAACAATTTCTCGCATGCAATTCGTTTAGCATTAGCCAACATATGCTACAAACAAGCGCCTGCTCAGTGAAGCCCACGAAGACTGAGTGTAAATAACTCTTGCGTTTACATATCTGAAGAGTTGAGGTGTCACTCACAATGTGTGGTATAATGCTACTGCTTCGGCATTTTGGTTACGACGACAAACTGTTTCTATCACAACATGCTACTGCTGTGAAGAAGGGGAGAGACATCGGAGCTGGAGAAAAGAAGCACGCCTGCTCAATGGGTTCACTCTGCTGCAGACAGATGAGGGCCAGTTGTGTTAAAGGGATATATCCCAGTCTGATCCCATACAGCAGCAAGAAGCCTCATATTTTTATTTGGAAATTTTTAAAAATGCAGTTAATTATTACGGGCTTGTACAAATACAAATTAACCTGCAAATTTGGGCCTGTGGTTCTCAAATTTAATAGTAGCAGGCCTACAACATTAAAAAGGCTTTCCAAGTACTAAGCCAAGACTAAAAGAGAAAAAGAGTAGACTAATGACTAAACTTGGTTGAAAACTAAGTCAGAGCTCTACAAGGACAAGGTAACTCCAAATTAAGAATACATGGGGCTACATATAATCTACCCTTTTCTGTACCCTTTCTGTAATTCAGAATCAGATCAGAAATTCAGAATTCAGAAAGAAGGTTTATTGCCATTGTCAATGACAAAATTCAAAAACGTAGGAACTTGTTTCTCGGCTAAGGTGCAACTAAAACACGAGCAATATAAAAACAATATATCAATCAAAAAAAGGGCAATGCATTTGGAAAAATTTAAAAATTGATATACAATAAAATGAAAAAATAGCATTACTAGTTAACAGGAAACAGTTAAATGTCTTCTTGATGAAAGTTGACGTGCCGTAGTGCATGGTAAATTAGAAGTGCAAGTGAGTGAATTTAATGACCAAGTGGTTTCAAGTGTTTCATGAGTCAAACAGGCAGAGGGGAAAGAAGAACTATTCTTGTGGCGGAGAGGTTCTGGTCGGATGGACCGTAGCTCCTCTGCCTGAGGGATGGTTCAAAAGACATCGTAGGGTTGAAGGGTCAGCTGTGATTCGCCTGTGTCCAGGCCTGGAGACGTACAGGTTTTCTGCAGAGATGGAAGTCTGGCAGCGATCACCTTCTCAGCAGACGCACAAATGCGCGTTAGTCTCTGTTTGTCCCTGGCTGTGGCTCCACGCTACCACACCGGTGATGGAGGAGGTGAGGAGGACTCAATGATGGCCGTGTAGAACTGCACCATCATCTCGCTGGCAGCTTGGCTTTCCTCAGCTGGAGGAAGTACATCCTCTGCTGGCCTTCTTGATGAGGAAGCTGATGGGGGCTCCCACTTGAGGTCTTGAGGTGATTGGTGGTGCCCAGGAAGCGAAGGGAGTTCCACCGTTGGGTGATGGGGGAGTCTTCATGTGATGAGGGGGCTGGGGCTTTGGGCTTTCCTGAAAGTCCACCGATCCCATCCTCCACTGTCTTGCTTGGGCGTTGAACTCCAGTATTGTTTACCGCTGCCCTGGACACCAGCGCGTCCACCCTTTCCCTTCCTGTAGACGGAACTCATCCCCGTCCAGAGGGATTAAGAAGCCCTGATGAGGGTGGTGTCAGGTCCGCAGAACTTGATGAGTTTCTACGGCAAAGGTCGTGGCTGGGGAAAGGGTGCAAAGCAAGGTTTGTGTACAGGGAGAGAGCAGAGGGAGGGGAAGTTTACCACAGCCCTTTGTGGAGCCTCCTGTGCTTGATTAAGGGGATTTCCCGGAGTGTCTGAGACCATTCTTTTCCCAAGGCCGGCACGCAACTGGGCCTCCGATCCGTCCGGGGGAAGTCAGTGATCCACCTGCAGGTGGTAGTCAGGCAGTGTGAAAGGCTGGGAGAGCTTTTTGTCCTGGAAGGGCAGAAGCAGGGAGGGATGGTGAATTGAACGGAAGAGGCTGAAAGTCCCAACAAAACAGGATTCCTGGCGTAGAGTTCCCGGGGGGAGTCCAGGAGCTGCAGGGATAAGTTGGAAGATGCCCAGGGTTTAGATGGTTCGCCACAGGGGACCTGTTGGCTCTGTAGGCGAAACTGCAGGGGGTTCCAGCCAGGAAGGGAGTGGGGAAGGGAGCTTGAGTGGGGGGCGGGACCAGGCGTTTCTAAATGACTTCATGACTACAAAAAGGACTGTTATCAAGCGCCACCAGGCCTAGTAGTCATTAAGTCCAGTGGATCCCGGGGCTTCTTGGGGAACCAGGGACAAAATTTTGGACGGGGCAGGACTTTGAAAAGGCAGGCTGGGGGACATGGGCCATGACCCCAGGGAGGGTGTTTTTTATAAAAAATGTTTCTTGGAAAGAACGGAGGGGGGTTAACTCTCGTGCTGCAATGGTTCTTAAAATTGTAGGGGCGGGCAGAAAGACGCGCGTCTGGTTTCCAAGCAAAGGGCTTTCGGGGGTGGTGGATTTCCGAAAAAAAATAAAGGCTGTGAACACCTTGTTCCTGGAACTGAGAGGTGGTTGGGGGAGATGGGGTGACCCAGGTTTGGAATGTTGGCGGGAGGTTGGCCAACCGTGGGGAGGGGTGGTTCACTATCAAAACCTGGGAGTAGAAGGTGTTTAAAGTTGGCTCAGGGCCAGTTTTCGATTGTCTGCAGGGCAGGGGGGGGGCTGGGGCTTGTGGTTGGTTTAAGGAAGGGCGGAGCCCCCTCCACACGGAGAGGGCCGGGGTGTTTCAGAGAACCTGCTTGACTTTTCAGACGCGTATTTACTGTGATCTCGCTTTCGAAGGAAAAACCTCTTTTTGGCTAAATCCATTAACTTTTGCGTTTCTTGTAGCGCCCCCTTGTCACCAGCCTGTGCGGCTTGCCTCCTTTCTTGCTTGTTGCCTTAAACTGCTCATTTTGGGAGTTGACCAAGGTTGTCATTGGTTGAAAAGTTGACTTGGTTTGTTGGTTGGTCTTATGATGGCTGTCCTCACAGAAGATCGAATGTATATGACGTTCAACAAAAAGTGTCCGTGTACTCATTTCCAAACTCCTCTGCTGGGCCAGCTCTGAAAAACCTTCCCAGTCTGTAAATGTCAAAAAACACGCACCATAGCCTAATAACTGCAATCCCTGACTACAGAAGCCATTCAACCAAGCCTATTCATTTATAGATTAAAGGAGACATAATATGCTTTTTTACAGGTAAACTATTTTTCAGGCTATTGAACTATAACCTAAGTAAACCATTTTACATTTTTTTCATCCGCAATATGATCAAAAATGACTTCATAAAACTGGTCAATTGACTGTCAAACTCCTGTCAAACTGCAGAAGTGATAAGCCCCGCCTCTTCATAGTGACATTTCACCATAACAAACAGCGGATTTTCATTAACATGTTTTTATGTTTGACATGTATGTGACATTTTTAGAACCCAATGTGTCACTAAGAGTCTTCATTTTTCAAATAAAGAGTACAGAGATGTGGGCAGAGATATTGGGTAGGTGAAAACAGGAATTTTCTGAGCCTTCGAGCACCAGTTGTTGGACAATACAGGATTACACAAACATGCATGAATCAATAAATGCAAATCCAAATTTTAGTAAACTAATTATGAGGGGGGACAATTTTAACACGGCTGAAAGTTTCTTTTTTTTTTAAATGCTCAGTTCACAGTCAGAATTAGAATCAGAAAGGGTTTATTGCCATTGTCAATGAACAAAATTCACAAACATAGGAACTTGTCTCGGCGTTAAGGTGCAACAAAAAACACAGAGCAATAATAAAAACAACATATATTCAATCCAAAGGGCATCCATTAAGAAACAGTGTTGTACTTATTGTTGTCCTCAGTGCCCTTTCCTTTGTAATCATTTGTGTTAACAATTTTGCTCTCTCAGATAAAATGTATGCACATTTGTCATAACAAAGGTCCTGGTGTCTGTTCAGCAGAAAATAGGCTACACACAGGTATAGCTGCTTTGTAGTTTTGCTGTTTTTGCCCTTATGTGTTTTTGACAAATATTGTTCCCGGGTTTTCGGGCAGCATTAACAGTAGGGAAAGGGTTTTAGTCCTCATTTGTTTCAGACATGTGTTTGCCGGAGCTGACAAGGTACTGCAGCAGATCTGAACCCCAAAGTCGTAAGCATCTTCCTATTGATTGTTGCAATGCAATATTTGGCAGACCACCATGAACTTTGCTCCCATTTAAATAGCAGTGTGGTGACTCCCAAGGCTTCATTCATTACAAATAAAATAAAATAAATTATAAATGCAGATAAGTGGACACTAAAAGGCGGCCTTTGGGCCACATAAGGACCCCCACAGACATCTGACCCTCTGACTTTATTGAGGCCAAGAGGATTCTGTCAACATGGCATGGGTGTATATGGAATCCTTGCAGGAGCGGGAGCAGTCTGAGAGGTTTTAGGAGATAGTCATGAAAAGTCCTCAGGGGTGTCCAAACTTTTAAAATCAAGGGTCACATGTTGAAACACAGACAAAGCGGAGGATTGATTGAGGGTCATAGACCAATGATCAATACAGTGAACATTTCAAATGGGTGAATTTAGCAAAGGTGAGACTGAAACTGAGACTTTGACCTTACAATTTCAATGGGACACATTTAAATGCTTGTTATTGGTCTTATAAAATGCATAAGTTGAATCATTGCACATACTAGTGTTTGGGCCAGTTCGAATCAATTCAGTTTTATTCATAGTGCACGTTTAAAACAGCCAAAGCTTACGAAACAACAAAACACAAGCAATTTACCAGAAAGCCTGAGGCATTTTGCCCCTTTTGACATGTCTTACACCCTGACTTTGGTCATGAATGATTATGTTTCCAGTTTTATATTTATGACAAAAGTTTGCTGCTGATGTGGAAACAGAAAATAGGCCTACTATAGGGGTGCATACCTATATTCCCCTGTACTATGCTAATACTAGCATAGGCTACTGGTTCAGGTTTCACATCCCCAATAGTTGTGCATAAATGTATGGTTTTATAACATAAAATATAGCAGCATATAGCCCTAACCCAAACCTTAACCCTAACCCAGGCCTTGGGGAACATAGGGCTGACCCCTACGATAGGTCTATACCATTGTTAGGATAGAGCCCATCAAAAGCTATAGGCTAAGCCTCTGCAGCCAGTGTTAAAAGTAACATTTTATAGGCCTATATTTAATTTATTTTAATCCGGGCATGTCAAAGTACAAGTGATTGACCCAGTTTTATAAGACTATAGCTATAGCTCTCACTGTGCTATCAGAGGGTCTATAGTGCTATCATTTGGGGGCCCTAATGGGAATATGGTAAGCAGGTGTAAAGCCCTAAAATGGCCTCCATACCGTGCTTATCACAATTACCTCCACCAACAGCAGCAGCAGCAGTAGCAGCATCATCACCACCTCACAAGCCCATCCCCTAGCGTCCGTCCCAGGAATGAGCTGATAGTAGTCTGTGTTTGCGCATGGGCGGAGAGGCTGCCGCTGTGCGCTGTTATTATTGTTTTTTTTTTTTTTTTTACGAAAATGGCGTCTAGTCAGGGAGGTGTGGGATCTGTCCCGGCGCTACAAAGCCATCACTACACCACTGGACCTCACTGGAGCCCCGGTAACAGCCAGTACCCGCACCTCCAGCAGCAGCAGCCCCACACGACGCGCAGCCTGGACCGTGCCCTGGAGGATGCCGCCTGCTCCGGGATCCTCAACCTCAGCGGGAGGAAGCTGAGGGAGTACCCGGGCATGAACTACGATCTTACGGACACGACACAAGCAGGTGGGTTGGCTTGGCTTCACTGTAAACCCCGTAGACCACCGCGCCTCTTATAGACATGTATAGTTTATGGGTTTGTCTGGATCATGCACCACGTCCGCATTGTGCACGCATTTCTGTCTGCTTGTCAAGACATGTGCATGACAGCACCATTAATCTGGGGACACTGCACATTCACACCGATCCTGCAAAGTCACATTTGGATCTTTCAACCGTATGTTACTCCAACTCACTGAGCCCAAATGCTGGTGTACATTGGTCGACGTTAATAGCTTTCAGTATCGCTCCCCCTGAGACATGAATGAGACGCCAGGCGCACCCAAGTCAGGCGCAGAGCAGTGGTTTTGCACGGCCAGCTGCGGTTCGTTTGGCATCGGGGATCTTGAGCAGAATGTGAATGAACCTAGGAATCGTTTACCCTCACTATAGCATTTTAATGAGTAATTCATGAGTTTTTTTCATGTCATGGCATTGTTGGCACATGCAGACAAAAGATGCATGGCAGCCTACTTCTCGCAGCCTCACCCCTCACTGCCTGGTGATTGCATTATGCCCATATAATCTGTCATAGAGGAAGACACGGATTTTGGTTTGTGCATTGATTCTGCTCCTGTCTGGTGAGACGCTAATGGGCTCATCTAATGGTGCCCTTTTCTGTGCTTATAGGTCAGCAGTAGGTTGTTATGGTGGCAGGTCGTTTTATTGCTGTGCAAGGTGATTTTAAGTCTGAAAGGCAACGCACATTTCTAGCTACTCAAATTCAGTTATTTTTTTAATTCATAGTAAATATAAATTTTGTCAAGGCCCAAGCATTTATTTGAAGTTCTTTTTTTTTCTGACCTAACCCTCCATTCATGATGATGTCCACATACCATATGGTGTTACAATTTGTCACAGGTGCTTGGGAACGAGTCAACGATTTTTCTTAGAATACCAGCTTCTTTTTACTACTATTAGCTACTTTTCACCACATGGAAAAATCAAACAAAGGACATTTTTCGCCCAAGTTGCAGCTATGGTATTGCATAAATCGCAAATCTCATATTTAGTAAGGCTGATAAGAGGTGCACTACTGAAGCTTGATACGTCTGCATATTACCTTTATTGTTCTCAAGAGTACTGGTATTGTTGAAGCCTTTCAAGGGGAAATGGATAAGACAGGAAGTGAATGTGAACTATTTCTGGACCACTGCAAATGTGCAACTTGGTGCCACATGACCACATCTCTTTAAAAGAATGTCTGCCTAGATTCGTCATGATTATTGCATAATACATCAGGCAGACGCACTCTTCAAAATCACAAAGAATAAGCATAAATTAGACTCTCTTTTCCATCTTGCTCCTCTGGAGTGATACACCATGGCAAGTACATTTGCTGTCTTCACAATGGCGTTTCCAAAGATGTGCCAGAGGGAAATCACACCTTGTGCATGTGCAAAGGCAGATGTAACACCAATCTCACTGTTATACAGAAAGTGATTCGGTAAGTATTCAATTTACTTTAGTTGATAGATGTTTGGGGGGATTGTACTTTTTGAGTAGATACAGGCAGCTCTTCTCTTACTTGTAATTGAATTCTTTTTTTATTTTTTTTTATTTTAGGCTTTATTTTGGCACAAAGGCTTTATTAGACAGGGCAGTTCAGCCTGAAATGGGGATGAGTGAAGGGAGGACATTCAGCAAACTGTCGGAGTTGGGATTAAAACTGACAACGCTGCGGCTGGCTGCACATGGAGCCTGATCCACTCAGCAGCTCACATTATCAGAACTTTTTTCAACAAATGCATGATTACAGTCATGATATGTAAATAGTGATTAGTGATTAACTATTAGACTGGATGAATGAGGAATTACCTGGACGAATGAGGGACATATTAGACTGGATCAGAAAATAAAAGAATTTGTCCCCCCTTTAGTAAATTGTCATTTTAACAGTTAAGCCTCATATTAAGCCTAGTATTCATTTATGTAAACATTTTAATTATATTACACTACATGAATCCTTTTACTGCTCCTTGTGACTAATGAGACTATGTGGTCAGTCTGAGGCCCACTCTCACATTGGTGTCTGTTTGCATTGTCCCACTGGCAGTTTGGCTTTGGTCACATTGAGTTCCCATGGGAAAGTGCAGAGCTTTTAGTGCTGCTGATCCAAACCCTGGAAGGAAAAACATGGACAGATCTTCAAGTTCAGCCTGCCATCATATAGGGATGTCAAGCAAATTTTGTTAATCAATAATTGTGATTATTTAGCCCACTATATAAATAATAATAATTGTGGTTTTTAAGTGTTTTTAATTCATAGTCTATAGTATAAACATACATCTAAATTTAAAGTAATCATTCAGACCGTTAAATTTCATAAAGTTGGTCAAAAACTTGAGAAATAATGTGTTAGACGACATTTCACAATGTTTTTTCTCTCACAATAATCGCTACACTAAAATGAATAAAATTTGACATTGTGATATCCCTACCATATGCGTATCCAGGGAACTACGTTTTGGTTTCTTCAATTTGAGTTTTAACTTTACGATTTCTAGAGTTTACTATTAATACTCAGATACTACTCGATAGTAAAAACTAATTTTGAAAGTCACTCATTTGAACAAGCAATGGCACGGCACAAAATGACAAGAAATTTACAAAATTTCTGTTATAGAATTATCTTCTATGAGAACTAGAATAAGATTTTGTGTTGAAAATTCCTTTCTATTATTCTTTTAAATTGTCATTGTGGTAGTGAAATCAGGCATTCTGTATTGGGCTATTTCTTATCAGAATCGAGTTTGTCATTGAGTTAATAATCAGAATTTAAAGATCTCCTAACATTGGATATGCTATGAATTATAATATGTACATCAATATATTCAAGCATATTATTTAATATTTGTGTTATTTCTAATAGAGAGAAATACTTGAATATAGATATTTTACAGTAAGGGATTTAGCTTAAAAGTTCACAGGGAAGTCAAAGGAGAACAGTTTTCCCACCATCTGAACATAAACACATGTTAATCACTTCTAAAATTCCAACAGAATTGAATACAGGTTCATTCTTGCTGTTGATTCGAACAAGCAGCAACATGAACATGGTTTTATATTTGACTATGTCTTCCTTGTCATAGTCCTTGTTTGGTTCTTGTAAATAGAGACTGAAGGATGACATACATACTGTATGTTAAGTTGACATTCTTGTAATTATTTTTAATCACTTGTATAAATTTGTCCTTTTGGGTTAACCGAACTCTTCATTGTAGTGTTCCTAGTGTTATTCCATCAATCATCTGGTCGGTCGTTTTTTGTTATGAATTTGAGTGTACTGACTTGGCATACTGTAATATCTAAATTCATCCTGCTGTGTGAAATGTGAATACAAGTTTAAACAAGACAGGGGCAAACGTGCTGTAGCAAGAAAGTAAAAATGTTTACATTTTGAAATCACTTTGTTATAATATCAGCAATTCTTCTGGCTTCACATCTCTTCAATGAAATTAATCTTTGTGACATGACTAAAACATGCAATATTTGTATATTTGACTGCGATGTTAACCTGACATACTGTTAGGATTTGTTAGTGGAAACAACTTAATTCCCCTGCAAGTCCTGAATATACATCCAGTTGCATCATTGTCTGTTGTCTGAAAGGTTAATGATGTTTGCTGAGTAAATGTAACAGGAGCTTGTTCACCCCTTCAGATTCTTATGAAAAAATCTGTCTCCTTCTGACCTTGTCCTCCCAAGCTCTTTCCTGTCATTGATTAATAAGGTTTAAAACAGTCAGAGCAAGCTCCAAAATTACCTTCCAAAAATTCTTACAACGGATAGGGTGCCGCTACTAAAGGTTAGTCTATTAGTGTTTGGTCATTAATCTTTGTTGCTATGCTTGTTTGGTTAATCAGTCAATACAGTAACTATCGGTGATTTAGTTATATTGGTAGTAAACAGGGATCTTATGCATTTCATGTTTAGACCCATTTATATTCAATTTGATTTATTTCTGTTTTGTTTTGTAATATTATGACAACAGGAAAAACAAAAATGAATTTAAAAATAAATAAATTCATATTTGTCTGTGCTACAATAATGGTGCACATTGGACCAACTCTGCCTTCAGCGCTCACACTGTCAGTCGATGTCATGTGATGTTTACTCCAGGAAGTACTCTTCGGTTCCATCATTTCTGCTTATAATCAGCATCATTTACCAACTATTTACTGTTTTATGTGTTTCTCACTTCCCTCTGGAAAGTAGAACTAATTTCCCTTTTTTTCCCTCCATAAACATCATAGGTTATAAAACTGAATAATGAACATGAAGTTCCTCTACATTTGACCCTTTTCAATCAGCCATCTTCATGCTGTCTGCCATATAAACATAGCTGAACATGAGTTCCTGACGTTTTCTGTTTCTCATTGTTAATGAAATGTTTTAAGTAATAGTATAAAATATATTGTTCTATTACGTATGCATTACTTTTTAAAAGGGGCTATACATTTCATTTGAAATATAATTTCAATTTGAAGTATAATTGGATTTAATTTGGCATAGTCTGGAGAGCACTTAAGAAGTCAGTCAGCCATGAAGCCAATTTTGTATTACAATATCCAAAATAAAAGGAAAATCTAAAGACTTTCCCTTACAAGCCTTAATAACATTTTCATTGTGCAAAGATTTCAGGATTTATAGAATAAATATACAATTGTAAAAAAGTTTAGGATACAGCATGATGCATGTCGGAATTCTGCTGTCACATTTTAATAAAGTGAGCCTAGATTAACTGTGTTAATTTAATAATCAAATTATTAAACTGAAGACTAATCCATGATGGTGCTCCTTCCTGTATTTCCACCACTGTTTACACAAAGCAGAAATGGTGGCGTGTGACTCAGCAGGTGTCTGCAGTGTACAGTTTCAGATTACAGCTTCTGCTTCTCAAAACACAAAGTGATTCTGTGCATTCTGTCCGTGCTGGACAGCCGTGTCACTGATGTGTGAGTATGTGGAGCTAAACAAATACAGCTGACTCCAGGCCGTCTGTGTGTGCACAGGCCTGGTCCTCTTCATCACATTTCTGAACATGTGGGCCGGTGATTTGTTGACCCCCATAAGGTGTATAATGAGCCTTAAGCTTTTCTGGATAGGATAATGTTGTGCTAATGCCTTTAAAGGTTCCCCCATGGGCAGCCACTCTTTTATATTAGTAGAGCTGCTTCTCAAAACCCAATTAGAAAATTGCACTAGATCCTGTAAACTTGTTAAAAGGAGCAACCAGCAGCAGAGCTGAAAATGACATAATCAACAACATAAGTGGTACAGTGTATTCTCAATGATGAAGATCATTGATGAAGATACTGAAGAGTTTTTTTATGATAATAATTTTTGCCCTCAGGTATGCATAAAAACATCTTTTCTGTAAAGTGACCTTGTACACTAGTACCAAGTGCAAGTCCCTATTGTCCCATGGCTGTATGTGCTCTTTTTTATTCTCGCAAACACACGAAACATCTCTGCGATAATAATACTGACCAGAGCTCAGAGAATACACAGATTATGGTTAAAAATATACCATACAAACTTGTTAAAGCCTGATCTCGTCAAATCTCGGACGCTAAGCCTGGTTAGTACTTGGATGGGAGACCACTGGAGTGACACCATTTATGAGACAAATCTGTGAGATAAAGGAGTGTGGAACAGACCAGGGTGAGGCCTTGTCTGGCTCTGCATTAGTGCTGCTCATGGGGACGTGTGGCAGGTGGATGCAGCCCGCTGTATCTCACAGATGGTGCTTGGGCCTGGAATGGAGGGGAGCAGGCGAGCAGCATGCGAAGTGACAGGCTGAAAATGACTGGCTCACCCACCCCCTGCTCCATCGACCCTCTGACTCCACTGAGCAGGACTGGTCCCAGTTGAGGGGCGGCTGAGAGGGGGAAGCGGGGTGTAGTCGAAATGCAGCTGGGTCTAAAGCCTCAGGGACTGGCTGTATTTACTCTTAATGGGGAACAGCTATTGTCTGTGGCCTTGGTTTTGGTCTTTTCCCATGCGGTAATTTCAGTTTCTTTTAACCTTTTGATTCTCTATGTGCTTCTGGTTACAACTCACTGCAGTGTCAAAACATAGTCCATTGTTATTTCCGGCAAAAAATGTCCATGACCTCAACTCTGTGATCTGACTTTGAAATATCGTTCAATTTGAATTTGGACCTCTACACACCATTTGAGTGATGAGTGGGTGAATTTTATGAATTAGCCTATATCTGTTCAACAAAGGGAGTTGTAATTACTTCCATTTTGTATTGGGGGTGGACAGTGGTCACCCTTGGGCCAAATGGGTGCACCTTTTCATTGACATCATAATTTAAAGTCTTTATCTGGGACGGTTCAGCTCCACTCATTGGACCCTAATCATTGTGTCCTCTAGAGATAATCCCGAAGACCGGGGCATATGCACACACACACACACACACACACACACACACACCCCTGTTTACTGCCACTCGATCAATACATGTTTGACTCTGATCATGCACATTGTTTAGAAGCCTTTACATAGATTTTATGGTGACTATGTTCTCTCTGTTAATTGTAAGGCTGACTGTATTGGCCTGCACATTTGTATTTCCTGCTTATATCTCTCACCTAGATGACAAATGATAGCATATGTCAACAGCTGACATGTTTGACTATCATCTCCTTTGTTCAATTTGAATAGCTATGTACTTGTATTTAAAGTTGTTTGTGATAGAATTCTCACATTCTACTTTTAATGAATATATACACCTCCTGCCTTTACCTACTGTTAAACCCATATAACTTGCCGCTCCCAATTAAATCAATACTGATGACAGCGCCCTAATACAAAACTGTTGGAGTCAGGCCCAGGACGTGTAGTCTGGTGATGTTGTCCTTACACTTACACAGATGTATTGATTGTTCAGTCAATTGTATGGGCACTCCAGCCTTAATGTAAAGGCTTAATTCTACAGACATTACAGTTTAATACAGGTCTTTATTTCCTTGTTCTGTAGATCTGTCTAAGAATCGCCTGACAGATATCCCTCCTGAAGTGTGTTTGTTTGCACCCCTGGAGTCTCTCAGCCTCTACCACAACTGCATCAAGTGTATCCCAGAAGCCATCATCAACCTACAGATGCTCACCTATCTGGATATCAGGTCAGTCTCTGCAATCAACATTTTTACATTTTATGAACTAGAAGGAATAGACAAAAAACACACCAAATATAAATTACCTTTTGTTTTGTTGTTGCTTGTTTTTACACCAATATCTAATGCCCTCAATTAACACCCATTGAAACTACATACAATATGGGTTTCTTTGCAGTCGAAACCTTCTATCAATTTTGCCAAAATACCTGTTCAACCTCCCACTCAAAGTCCTGCTTGTGAGCAACAATAAGCTGGTGTCCATTCCAGAGGAGATCGGCAAGGCCAAAGACTTGATGGAGCTGGTATGTACAATAATTTGATATCAAATGATTATTTCAAATTTCTCACTCTCTGTCTCCCTCTTCAGGACATTAGCTGTAATGAGATCCAGGCGCTGCCCTCTCAGGTCGGGAGGCTTCGGGCCTTACGGGAACTCAACATCAGGAGGAACTGTCTTCACTTGCTACCAGAGGGTCAGTTTGATCTGACCTGTTAAATGTGGTCCCTTGTGACAACAATAAACATCCTGTTTATGCTTATATTTTTCCTAAACTGTCAGTTGAGACATTCAATCCAAACTATTTCGTTTTTCTTTTTTACACTGGATTTGTCAATAATGCTATTCGATTTTAGTTTCCAATAGTTAATAAATTGATGTTTGATGTTGGATTATTTTTTTCTTCCATTAAACACAGGGTCTAGTTAATTGCAAATAGTAACTGTTTTCTGATGTAGGCCTACATCAGATATGCAGCAGACCGTTCATGGTTTTAAAGTGGGACTAAGGTCCTGTATTACATGTCATATCAGCTCATTTGACTAATGCTGTTTGCCCACAGAGCTGGCTGACCTGCCTCTGATCCGACTTGACTTTTCCTGCAATAAGATCACAGAGATTCCTCCAGTGTACAGGAAACTCAGGCAACTGCAGCACATCATTTTAGACAACAACCCTATGCAGTCCCCACCCGCCCAAGTGAGTGTTCAAAGGTTAGGGTTACGAATAATTGCTGTTTCTAGTCAAATGGTGAACTTCACTTAACATGCATTTTATGTTTCAGATTTGTCTCAAAGGCAAAGTGCACATTTTCAAGTACCTGAACATCCTGGCATGTCGTATGGACAAGAAGCCCGACACGTTAGATCTCCCCACACTGAGCAAGCGCTGCCTTCCACAGCCCCTCACAGACAGGTGACTGTTATTTAGGATTTTTAGGACATGATACTCCAATTTTAATTGATGGATTTTATTTGTTTGTTTGATGCCTAGATAAAGAAACAAATCCAACAATATGGTAGATTTAGTGATGAATATGGTGTCATAAAGTTATTGCTGATAGTGTCCATTCACCAGCCCAGCCTGTCTCTGGCACAAGGAGGGAGGTTTCATGTTCAATTTTATTTAGTTAGAACTCCCAATGATTGATAGTAAATGGTTTATTTGTATAAGTATCAGCCTTGTTATTGCTCACAGTCCATCATGTACCAAAGATTCATTTAGTCGACAATAAGACATAAAACATACATTCAAACAAAATGTATTTTGTATTATCTGTTTTCAGCATAGAAGATTTTTATCCTAGTAAGAACCACGGGCCTGACTCTGGAATTGGTAGTGACAACGGAGACAAGAGACTGTCAACGACAGAGGTCCGATTTCATACTTTAAAATGGATTTAAAAGAAAACTTGTTACTTGATCTTGGCCTGATGGTGTTTCTTCTTGTAGCCTTCAGACGATGACACGGTTAGTCTTCACTCCCAGATTTCAGAGACAGCCCGTGCTGATGCCCTCTCTCTGCTCTCCAAAATGGACTCTTGCAAAGGTTATCCACAATAAGTATCACCTTTAGACTTTGAAAGCAATAGACAGAGACAAAGGGCCTTATTGAATCAAGTGCCTAAAATTTGACGTTTGTGTGAACGCGGATGCTTCCTCCCTCTATCAGATCAGGATCTCTATGACTTTATAGAGCCCAATCCGGACGACGATCCTGCTCTTTCAGAGAGCAATGGGCACCCCAACAGTCATGTGTCTTGTATAAAGGCAAGTTTGACCCTTTTATAAATAAATAAATAAGATTGTTGAACTACGACACTGCTCCATGACTTAAAAGACAAAAGAAGTGATGGAGCCCTGCTGCTTGTTTCAGGAATTGGAGAAAGTCCTAAACATGTCTCACCAAAACAAAGAAAAAGACAGCTGGAAAGAAGAATCAGGGTGAGTTCCCTTATGGCATTTTTGAAACTTCAGAAGTAATCGAGACATTATCATTACATAACAAATCACATAAAACTGATTAATATAAAGGCTGTATTTTAAAATGTCTTTATTATGTGGGGTTTGCTCACAATAAATATCTGTACTGAATGTGCTTGGTGCCTAATTGGGTGCAGTTCAGACAAAGAGCAGCTGGTGGAGGAGGAGGATGAAGATTTGAAGGAAGTTCTGGATCTGAGGAAGATCGCGGTCCAACTTTTACAACAGGAACAACAGAACAGGTGTGCGGTGCTTAGTTCACCAAAGTAGTGTGATGCTACTCTCTACTTTACTTCTATCTGTACTTTAATTTCTCTGCGCAGTAAATAATAAAGCACAAGAATTACTATTTTTACTTCATTTACTTTCTTCATATTCCTCCTGTCACATGTAATACTTTGAACGTGGTCAACAATAAGGGGATTTTAAACTTAAATTAAAAGGGTTTTTTGTATGTTGCACAAACGCAAGGATCTAGAATCCTGTTAATAAATGATGTACCCTTATTTCATTAATGCACAGTACAGGAATTTTTATTTTATCCTTGTAAAACAAATAAAGAAATCACATCTGTTGTAGGCCACATGTCTCATTGATTGTTACTATCATTTCTTTCTTTCAATCTCTGAATCTGATGAACTCTGTTTTCCTATCTTTTTCTGCTGCTGCTACAATCGTGTTTTACTCTACTAGGAGGCGCTCCTTAATTTGCAGAGCAGAGAGTCTTATACACAGGCGGAGAGTGACAGGCCGAGCCCACAGGTAGAGAGAGGACTGGGGAAATACACACACACACACACACACTAAAACATTAACATATCTACTACTAATTTCCACTGGACCACACTTAGAATTAAATTACTTTCTTTGATTTTATGCAGATTCTTGAGTCACTCTGGTTCCAGCAGCAAGGCCAGGCCCCCAATTCAAACCGCACGCAGGTTTGTACTAGTTATTGTTTTATTATACATTATATGATACAATTTTGATGAACCAGTAAGTGCCATTATTATAACACCATTATAAAGTACATTTTCAAACACACATATATCGATATGTATAAAACTTTGCTTGTTTGCATAATTAAGTTATGTTTTTAGTGCATCCCTTGATGAAGGAACCAGTGGATCATCAGTTTTGAGTGGACAGGTAAAACATGAACTCCTTGATAAAAAAATAAATTAAAAAAAGAATTCCAACCTGGTTAGTTTATTGTGTTCTGATAATGTTTGCCTTTTGTCTCAGCCCTCCACTTCCTGCTCCTTTGATGGAAGTCTGAAAACAGATAGTGACCCTGAGTCCAAATGGACCGACGTGCCACCAATCCTCAACCAAACCGATGAGCGCCGCAAAAGCAAGTACCTGAGAAAAGACTATTTAAAGGTATGCACCAAAAAGCATTTTGGTAAACATTTTATTATAAATATTACGAGGACCTCCGATCTACTCGCCTTGTATTTTTCTATAGACTTGCTGGCCACGCTTACTTGCTTATTAGCAATAATAACACTCCATTGTAATATGAATTAGTAATTTATAAAAATGTATTCACCATCTATTATTCTTATTTACAGCAGTACAAGTGTCAAAATTCAAGAAAAAATGGCAATGATGACAGTGAGGTAAGTATTCAATTATTAACCATAGCTCAGTTTGTGTTATTTAAATGTTGTTTGAGTTTCCTAATACCTTTTGTGTGCAGGAAAGCTTATGCAATGCAGATGTGACCTCCACTCTGACTGTGTTTGGGCTAAAGCCAAGATCAGGTAATTTCACTGTTTATGACATTGAAAAAGATAAGCACTTTATTTTCAGAAACATTGATTAAACTAAATCGTACTAAATTAATGCACCGATGGATATTCTATTTGTTTGCTTAATGACATTCTTTTGTTGTGTGAAAGTTTATGTTGGCCCTCGAGCGAGACAGCCAAATAGCTTTGCTCTTCTTTGGAATTGGAGGGCTTTCTAAGGAAGCCTGATTTTATCCTGGTTTAACTTGAATGATGCGTGTGTTAAGACACGCTTCATTCAAGCTAAGCCTGCATGAGTAAGTAACAAGCAGTCCGTTTGTCACAGTGTGGTGGGAAATGACTGACTGAATGAAGGAAGCTTTGTGCTTTGTGAGAAACCGCTAAAAAGCTCTTGAGACATTACTATGATAACAGACACTTAGGGCCATATTTTGCTACCTTGCCGACCTTACCTCTGGCGTGAAGAGGCTGGACATGGCCGCTGGATGCTGGAGTGGGATGATACCAGTCCATATATGGTGATAGTGTTTGAACTGATGACTGATAACTGTGGCATTCAAAAGACCACCTGCTTGGCCCCTGTGTGGGAGATGTTTGCAGTCATGCCTCATATACAGACAATGAAAGACGTGAGCAATAACATTGTTTGATTTCAATGTGTTCCTAGATTTTTAAAGATAAAATAAATACATTAAATTAAATATTGAAATTCAGCCTCGGAGCGTTTTTTAAAATTTAATTCACCTTTATTTGTCTTTGGGCAACGCGGAGATCACCTTCATCCCCGGGTTGCCCGCACTAAACCCAGACTAAGAACGTGCACACATCTCTGTTTATAAACTCGACTTGTGATCCATAAACGAAGGCAGGCAGCAGCAGAGCCACGCCAGCGGGGGATCCTGAAGCGCACCCCCCCAGACTGCTGCAACGACCTGCATTCAGGCCAATTCACTTCATAAGAAGCGAGAAGTTTGTTTGTGGCCCTCGGGCTGTGAGAACAAAATTACGTCATGATGTAATTTTGTTCTCACAGCCTTTGTTCTGCAGGGCTGTCTGTCAACTAGGCTCCGATTGGCTAGGCAAATTACAACTACACAGAAAACACTTTCTTATTCTCAAAACTGTTCATGTAAATTCAGTCTTTTTTGAGTGATGAGACAAGTGACAGCTCTATGCGCGCTCCCTCTCCCCCCCCGTCCCTCCCTTTCGCATTTTGCGCGTCTAAATTCAGTTCCTCGTTTGGCACATTTTTTTCTCTGTGAAAATGTGACTGATTGTACTAAAACATGAAGCCTTTTATAATACAGTCCCCACTGTCTCCTCTCTCCACAGTCTCTCTGTGTGTGAGCTGACTGGGACAAGGATTTTGGTTTAATGTGATGTTAATGTGTTTCCCAAATAGACGTTTCTCTCTGAGCTGAGCACATGAGTTTGTACGGTCCAGCCTGGCCCAGACTGCGCAGTACAAGGTGTCCAACGCAGGATACGTTTATGTGAATTGGGGGAAAATAACCACATCAAATTTGATTGTATTCATTATTCTATAACTTATCATTTGTGTTATTTATACCCATGAATGTTGTTTTGTTATTAGCTCGTCCATATGATGATAGTAACACGACTCTAGTGCACTAGTTTGAAGGGTAGTCAGTGTAGTCAGTTTTCTTTACTCCACCTCATATTTTTGATTAATCACGCCTCTTGTTTACAATTCCACCCCCTGCGCTATCATCAATTGCGCCAACTGCAAGATGTGACACAATGAGCTCTGCTGCACCCACGTTAACGCTATCTCCGGGGGCAAAATATGGCCGTTAGTGTCTGGTGCAGACTGTCCAAACTAAGTTTTATTGTCTTTCCTCCTTGCCCAACCTTTCCCGTGTGATGTGAAGACCTATGCAAAATACTGTAATCAGCACAGCTCTTTTTGGGGAAGATTGTAACTTTGTACCTGATGGACTTACTCCCTCCCTTTTTCCTAAAATAAAACACACAAAAGATGTTCTGTTTTCCTCGGATTTCTTCATCCATTTTTAATTCATTTCCAGAACAACAATGTTCATCGGTCAAAAACAAACTACTTGTTTCTCATCATCGTGGCATATTGTATTTTCTGTCAGATCTGCCTGTCTGGCACACTGTCCTGGTTTCTTGAAAAGTGTACTTGTTTGCACCTTGCAGCTTTCACCAGAGGAAGCAAACAGGAGTTATCGTCGAATGACCCAAGTTTCACCATGAGAAGGAAGATGGAGCACCTGAGGGAAGAGCTGGAGCAGATAGCGCTCTTACGGCAGGTCAGACTTCTTTATCCTCAGTATTTCAGAAAACTCCCCAAGGCTATTATAACACTTCTGTTGCATTATGCATTCTTTGAATTCTTTGAGTGATATGGTCACAACAGGTTTAGGTCTCCGATTACAAAACAGGATGTCAGACCTTTCAAGTAAAAGCTTTTTTATGTATGAGGTCTTACAATAGTATACAATCAAATAATCTGATTTGAAGTATGAAATACTTTTATAGATTGTGGTCCTGTTAACTTTTCTCTTGTCCACAGTTAGATGTGTTCATTTTGGTAAAGAACATGCCACACTTGTACACAGATCAGATGAGCATTCGCTTTCACAAACCATAATATAATAATCTATAACATAACAACAGTTACACTTCTCATAATATGTACATAACATTGCATAGTGTTGAAATCACTGGCTATCTTTGTACTCCCAGAACATTGAGTCCCGTCTGAAGGTGCTCCTCCCTGATGATGTGGGTGCCGCTCTTATGGATGGGGTCGTTCTATGTCATTTGGCCAATCACATCAGCCCTCGCTGTGTCGTCAGCATTCACGTACCCTCACCTGCTGTGGTAAACATGATTCACAGTAGTCTTTGTATTGTTTTTTTCCTTTGCACTACGCTTATGGCAGAATTTGTGATTTCATTTTCAGCCAAAGCTCAGTATGGCAAAGTGTCGGAGGAATGTGGAAAACTTCCTGGATGCCTGTAAAAAATTGGGTGTCCCACAGGTAAGCGGCACAAAATGTCAAAACAATATCTAAAGGAAAAATACATTTGAAATTCTTATAGATAAAAATGGGGCTGGGTTTGTTGCTTTGTAATCTGAAAGTATTACAGGACAGGGAATATAATAGTCTGTTGCTAGCATTAATCATTTTTGACTGTTGAATCACATGCTAATCCAATTGACAAAACACAACAATTCAAGATAGTCTGTATGGTTTGAGTACAATCTATAGGAATATAAAAATAATAAATACTCTCTTTATATTTTGATCCTGGAAATAAAACAAATTTGCTGGTTTGGTGTGTAGGACAAGCTGTGCCTGCCCCATCACATCTTGGAGGAACGTGGCCTGGTGAATGTGGGGATGACGGTCCAGGCCTTATTGGACCTGCCCACCCCAAAGAGCGCACTGGCTGCTATATGACACTGAGTGAATGTCTGTAGTCTTAGACCAAGCCCTCACAGCCCCTGTCCCAATAGAGAGGGTCCAGGGAGCCCTTTGGTGAGGACCCAGAGGTGTGCGCACGTGCAGACTATTTCTGACAGATTCAGTACATCCGGCTCTCTTCTGTCTCTGAAATGACGTCAGCGAGGTCCACGTCCTGCACACACTTTCTCCTGTACCCTGTCGCTTTAGGACTGGCCATATCTGTGTGTGCTTGTGTGTGTGGACTTCATACTAAGTGCACAGAAAAGGGTTGTTTTGACGGGAGAAATGTAACGTGAGACCTGTATACCCCTGTAAAATGCTCAATGATTATTGAGCCTGCAAGTGCCAGAACTGCAGTGGTGAAGACATGAGGCACAAACTCTAACTAAAAGGACTGACAAGATTCTACTGTGTTTTTTTTTGGTACAATTTTCTTTTCAACTCAAAAACAAAACATGTTACACTGTTTTAGTTTCAGGATAAGCTTATGCCATTGCCAAACATGGTGCCAGCTTGTATTAGAAATGGTTTGACTCTTGCTATTATTTATTTGTTCTGTACTGTACAAACCTGTATGTATCACAAAGAGGATGACGTTTGATCACTGTGATCAATGTGCACAGCTGGGGCCAAACTATTGCAGTGCTTATTTAACTTTAATTTTGAACATTAATATTATTTTTTATAGCACAGAAGGTCATACACTGGGCTGCTCTGATTTACCTTGTACTGTATTGACTCGTGTCTGTCAGACATGAGCCATGCTGTAGATTGTTTCTGATACAGTTGTTAAATCAGGGAATGTTCTTTTTTCATCCATTTGTTAATTTGTTTGATATTTATGGGTTTTAAAGTGTACATAAAAAAAGCAATTTTGGTATACATTGGAAAAGACATAAAATTCCTTTGCAAACTACATTTTCAATTGTAGTTATGGCGCTTTACCCCTTGTGAAAAACTTTTTGACCATGCATTAAACGTGTGCAATTGTATTGGCAAGATCAGTGGCTGTGGTCACGATTTGAACATAGACTCTTCAGTTTAGTTCACACTAACTGTACTAACCTCTGTGTTGTTTTTTATGAATACTTTTGAGTATCTGTAGCTACAACTGCTGATCCAAACATCTGACTGTGACGCACTGTGCCTTAAAGATGCTTGTTTTGATTTTTGTGAAATTATTTGTCATTTGCTTCTATGACTTAAGTCTATTCTATATTGTTGTTGATTATTACAGAAAATGTGACACTGAAGAAAATAGTGCCAGAAACTGGGCTTCCAATACGATGGAATAATGCTGCCTTATTGTAACCTAATGACCCTAAACACACCACACCTTCACCTTTAGAAAATGTAATACAAGGATAAAATCATATTATGTGTTGGTTTGCATATGCATTCCTATTTTCAAGCTGGAGACCTTTTCTGATACAACTTTTTGGGGATTGCCACACACATTTTACCTAAACTTGTTTGTTGGCAATGTAGAACGATCAATGTATTGTTTGATTTGAATGTCAATTGAGCAATGCAATCCTTTACACTTCCCTGCACATTTCTCTGAGTTTATCTATTATCTATCCATCTATTTTTTTCTTTTAAGATATTAAAATACGGTCTTGTCCTTATTCCGCCCAGGGTGGAATGGGCTTGTCCTTATCCAGGGTTGGGCTCAGAATCCCATCACACACATTTTGCAGTAATGCGTGCTTGTATTTATTATTTCTTTGATTGCCATTCATCTTTGAGGCCATGTGACAACTGCCTGGAGATCTTTGTAAAGAAAAACAGTTTGGCACGTCTTTATGCAAAACTGCCAAGACATTTTTGTATTTCAAACTGGACGCATGCAAGGGCCCTGCTCAAGTTGAAACCGTTGTACATATCATGTGTAAAAAAGGACTTTCTTAAGAGTAAACATGGGGAACATGAAATAAAGTTGATTCTTTGCAGTGCTCTTGTCTATTCTTGTAGCCTATGGTTCCTGTTTAAATACCAGTGTAATACTATTTGCATAAAAGACAGCGCATACCAGGCCCTATCCTCTTTGAACGATGACGCTAAATTCAGTTTTTTCAGGGGGAAAAAAGGCGGAATCCATATGAAGTCCCTCTAAATGTTTTAAATCTTAGGGTAATTTTTTATTTGTGGGTTTGGAGTACAAACAAATGTGTGATTTGACTGGAATCAATGAGTTACAGCTCTATTGTTGCGTTAAACAATCCAAGCTGCTTGATAGTTTCCTTTTTATCCGTTAGCTGACAAGGAGTAAATTAAGAAAAAGTCGGAGGGCCCACCCGTAGATGCAACAAGTGCTCCAGTTCCAATGAAAGACACTCCCTGAAACGGTAAGACGAGTCCAATAAAATCCTTCGCGCACTTCGTGTGTCTCACTGCTTCACGGACTGCGTTAAGGAAAATAAGCCGTTTCCCCCAACATTATCTATAACTTTTTTATGAATTGGCTTAGTCAAGGCTACGTTACTCTGCATGTTCGTGTGTTACATTTGTTGGACTTATTTGCGTCTTGATGGCGGTGAAATATGGTCTCGTGCTGCTGTTTCTTTTAAGTATTTTGACGTTCGTCCACACCAGAGGTTGGTCTGATCTGTGCGTTTGATGTAGGATGACTTCTGGGTTTCAGTTTCCTGCTCGTGTCATTTTCAGGACTTTTGATTATTCCAGAGACAGAATATACACCATTTTAATTTCCAATTGCTATTGCAACGGTCCTACATTTTTTTTAAACGATCCTAATTTTTTCTGAAACCCATGGATATGCCTAATGTGAATTGGGAAAATATTTGATGGTGTATGATTTATTGTCCTTTTCCACAGTGGCCCCTCCTGAGAACCTGACCATAACAGACATGGGGCACTTGGGAAACCTGGAGGTCCGCTGGAGCCCCCCTCAGGACCTGGTGCGGATGAAGGAGCAGGCCCAGTGCTTAGTGATGTATGAGCTGCACTACTACGACAGCTACAGCCGGAGCTGGACTGTGAGTGTCCATTCAATACAATGCCATTTACAGTTAAATACTGGGGTCCCCATCTATGTAATGCTGTGCTTCCTATAGAGTATCAGGACCACCCAGACTTCATTCAGCGCTCAGTTTGATCTGGCACAAAAAGTGCAAGTTCGTGTTTACACTCTCATCTCTGGAGCGTGTGCGGGGGGCCGTACAGCAAAAAGCAAAAACTACTCTGAGCTGGTTCAAAAACCACACATGGCAGGTTGGTAGAGTTGCTTCGAGGGCAACAGCTGATTTCTTTACAAGCATAAACTGAATTGAATTGGTGCATGATCACCATACATTTTACGTTTACCACAGTCCAGAGATTATATCATCAGTTTTTCTGTATTTCCTTCAGGCAATGATGGCCTCCAGGATCTTACTTGTGTGTACTATAACATGGAACACCTGGTTTGCAGCTGGAAGAGAAGCGCAAAGATGCCTGCAAAGGCACAAGAGGCTCTGTATTACTGGTATGTGTTTTGAAGTTGTATTGTTTTTATACAAACACTTTAGGCTTGGTTTATCATGCTTGGTTTTTTTTCAAGATGCAAAATGTCTGGCTTAATGCATTGTGCAGTCATCTTATATTTGTGTTGTTTCTTTTGTAGGCATGGAGAACTGGCACATGCGAAAGAGTGTCCACGCTACATTATTTCTGAAGGCTTTAGGAGCGGCTGTAATTTCTCTGGAACAGTTTTACCCACGTTCTCAGACTTGAACCTCTGTGTGAAAGCTTCTTCAGACCACCCCATCAGAGCCATTTACTCCACACTGCAGATCCAGAACATTGGTACCTAACAATGTGGCACTGTCTGCTGTTTATGCCAGGGCTCAGTCAATCATAACTCATTGTGTTTCAGTGAAGCCTAAAGCACCTAGAGAGTTACGTGTGGAGGCAGGTGCAGACAGGCAGGTGAGAGCTCACTGGGACCGTCCTGATGCGAGGATACCCCAACACTGTCTGCAATGGCAGGTCCAAGCCAGGAGAGAAGGCCAGGAGGGAAAACACACTCTGGTACACACTTATATAATCTATTTAGATCATTCGATTTCAAACCATTTAAAGTGAACACAAAGTTACCAAAGAGCCTACTGATGCAGCAGTTATAGGTATGTTTTCATCTTTTAAAAAAGCTGAATTATTATTATTATTGTAAGCCAAATAATATTTTAACATTTGGAATATTATTTGAAAAACCTTGACATGGACAAATGTGTTCTCAGCTAAGACAAAAAGGCATTGAGTCATTATTGAGTCATTTTACTTACAGACTTAGTAGAAAATATAAAAAATAGGTGACCAGTTAAAAGGTATAATTTCCAATTCAAGAAGTTGGTCAAATTGCAGTGTTTGACATTCTTGTTTCTTGGGCAAGCTCTGACATGCTACCAATTTATTTGATAGGCCTAATTAAAATCTTATTCCCAATACTTACAGTGTCAAAACAAAAAGGTCAGGCCACTGACGTCACGCAATGAGAGAGAGATTTTTGATTCAAACTCAACGTAGAGTAGCATCTGTACCAAGCCCGGACATGTTACCTCAGTACAAGTACATTGCTGTTACCATCATCACAGGCCGGGTGTTACTTTTGTGTGTCTGGGCTGTGGTCAGACTGTAAGGTTTTTTATTTTTCTTGCTGCAGATCCCATCCACAGAAACGGCAGTTGTGTTGGCTCTTCCAGATAATGAGACCAGTTGTCTGAGAGTTCGATCCATGTTGAATAACTATTGTGCCAACAGCGGTGTGTGGAGTGACTGGAGTCCATCTGTGTGCTACCCAGGTATAGACGCTGCTGTTGTGCAGAGCAGCGCTAAATAAAAATGATGTTACTCAAGCCATACATGGTTAGCAGGGTGTTTCAGTTCAGTTTCCAACATTCTTTCCAGCACTTATCTTGATGGACAACCGTATATAAAGACAAGTGAGGGTTAGAATTAACGTATATGCTGTGTTTGCTCTGTCTGCTGAGTGAATATTGCCTATTAAATAAATGAAACGGGTCTGCCAACTACTTGCATGCCTGAAATGTCCCACAGTCTGGCATTAGTATATATATCATGTATCTTTTCAATTACATGTGTTGTTATTGTTCAAATAAAATACCTTGAAAAACATGCATTCTGACTGTGAGCAGGCTGGTGGTCTGGTGCTGCCTACTGCTTGTCTTCGTGGAAATAAGAATAATAAGAATTGTAGGCAACATTTTCCTGGAAACAAGCAGATTGTGAATCCCCTTTGAAAAAGTAGGTGTGGTGTGACTAAGAACTCTTCCTTGATTCACATTTTCATTCTAGAAAAACTGAGCCGTTCTGTACCAAGCCGGGACATGTTACCTGAGTACAAGTACATTGCTGTCACCATCATCACAGGCCTGGTGCTACTTCTGTGTGTGTGGGCTGTGGTGAGACTGTAAGTTACACAGAACACATCTCTGATAACACAACACAGAAACACAGACTGAGGAAAGTGTGATTGAATTTTAGGAGACGATTGAGGCAAGCGAAGAAAAAGGAGGTGTTTGACATGGGCTCAGCGGGGGCCGCACCTGTGGTTCACAGCATTTGAAAGTGAAGATGACACGAGACATTGTTTTATACTGAAAATACCATTTAATTTTATGCCAAACTTGCCAGATTTTCTTTTTATACTGTATGTTATGGTTTATTTGCATGTTTACGCAATATGGACTGCAGTTTATTCACAATTGTGGTGATTGTATCGAGTTCTTACTTTTATTTTTGAACAGTCAAATGCCTCAGTTATTGCCATTTTTGTGTACTTAAAAGTACTGTACTTAGAGAAAGCATCAACAGTGTCATTATTTATTCAAAATAGAAATATGATTTTATGGAGACTGCTACAGTGCTGTGATAGTGTCATCACTATTCATTCAGTATATATTGTAATGCTTGAATTTTGGATTTTGCTTTAAATAAAATATATTCTTAAAAATCTGTGAAATACAGTATAAATAAAGAAACAATACCTTTCACATTGTTACTTTTTAATGCAAAATGTAAAGTTGTTGTTTTTTTAACGATAATTTAGAGTTAACACTTGTATCAAAAGCAATTTTATTTTCTAGATTCTAAAACTATAAAACCCACTTCCATCTTTATTTGTGTTGTATATTTTAAGTATTATATGGTTTTATATTGAAAATATTATGTGGTGGCGGACATATGCCTGTTTGACCTTTCTATTTTCTGGTTTATTCCGTTTGTTTTTCTTTCTTTTCTTCTACTTTTTTTTTTTTTGGGGCCCGCAGGCTTTATTAGACAGGACAGAAGAGAGAGAAATGGGGGCTGAGAAGATGGGAAGATATCCAGTAAATGAGTCAGGATTCAAACTCACGACACTTGAGCCTGGCATACATGTGCAGGCAGTGACTTAACCACTCGACCACCGGGCAGCACCTGTTTATTTTTCTATCATTTAAAAAAAAAAAAAGTAAAAAAATAAAAATAAAAAAAAGTGTGAAATGTATGTTGCGTTTTTGAGAAAATGTCCATGTGGCTCTGCGCTGATATCGAGGTTGTTCGATAAAAACTTCAATACTCAAGGTCAACGAGTCTGAGCATCTGCCTGATTCCCACACAGATCAACACATTTGAGCCTCACATTCAGGGTGCATGGCTTTCCCTTTCTTTCAGTTTGAAAACATACATGAAGGCAAAGGATGCTCCTTATGAAATGTATTATAAAAAAAAATGTTGTAGCAACAAAAACAAGTAGGAGAGGTTTGTGGTACAAGTAAAAGCCAAAAAAGAAGACCCATGGTAGAAAAAGATGAATGAGGGATTACACCGATAAGAAACCCATGCTTACTTTTTAACTTTAGGTAAATAAGTCGAAGGGTAACCATTCTTAGTTTGGCTCTTCTCTATCTTGGACTAAGAGTGGCCCAGGACATTCATGACAGAGGTGACTTCCCACAGGTTAATGTGTAATTTTGGTGGAGCTAGGACCTGATAGAGGTTTGGTGGGAAGCTAATGTATAGCCGGGGAGTTAGTGTCCAGTCCATTTGGCTGTTTCTCCATACGCAGATGGGCTGAGGATACTGTTGACCCTTCAAACAATGGAAGGTTTGTGTTTGTTCATTTTTGTACATAATTATTCAGTTTTCAGCCTTGTGATTCACAGGAGACCTCCATGCCTCGCTCTGTCCCCCAGGTTCAGTAACTGGAATCTGTCCCTGCATTGAACAGAGCGCAGGGCCTGAACAGTTACTGCACCAGGGCAGCAGCACACTCACCAGCAGCACAACCAAGACACTGTGACTTTAGTATACTTATGGTGTGTTATGTAAACCTTCACTATTGTCAACAAGCAGGAGGAAGTAGAAACTTCAAAAATTCAGCTGGAGCCAACTGTGTGACTGTGGAAATAAAGGCCTTGGTCAGAAGTGCAAAGGATCTCTATCATTTTGACTTTAATTATTTTTGATGTATGACATTTTATACGGATTGGTGATTTAGACATCATCTAAGAACATGTTCATCCATTTATCATTATTATAACCTATATCATTCATGATTGTAATCACAAAATGCATTATTTATTTTGCTTATCTTCCATTGTTGCGTTAACCTCTTTCTTTTTTAAGGATTTTATGGCCTGTAGGCTTTAATAGACAGAACAGCTTAGTGTGAAATGGGGATGAGAGAGAAGAGAGGACATGCAGTAAACCACCAGAGCCGGGATTCGAACTCGCGACACTGCGGCTGGCTGCACATGGAGCCTGGCATGTGTACTGCCACCTTAACCACTCTACTACCAGGCAGCAGCCACTGTTGCCTTCCCTGCCACAAAAAATCCATCATGATACCTGTATACTCTGTCAAAGCTATATGAAAGTACATTTTGCCACATTTATTGTTTCATCTTGAAGACTCTTCTTTTAAGTGCGCACACATTATCTGAACACTAGATGGGGTAGTTGTAGTGCATGAAGCAGGCGGCAATTAACAAATACGTCTTTTCTACTTCTGATTTAACGGAGATTTCCTTTTAAATGATCAAAATATAATTTTGACTAATTCACAAATATTCCTCTGACTCCATTAGCAAGAGATTTTACATTCAATGTCAGTTTGTTTCTTTATATTCATTATAATAAAATATGTGTTAATTATTATGTATTGTCGTGTCATGCACAGTAGAGGTAATAAATAGTAAGTAGTAAAGAAAGTAACCTTTCAGCCTTGACAAACAACATTATTAAAGACATTATTGTGACATCAGTATTCGGAACAATAATCAATAGATTTAGACCATTCACTCTCATTTTCCAAGTGTCCACAATGAACCAAGCCGCTCCGGAAGACTCCGAAGAGAAACTGCGAGTCAGCCAGCCCAGGACATAAGATGATGGATCAATGGCTAATAATATGACCAGAGACAGTAAAAGGACATGCACTGTCTCTATTCTCCAAACTGACACGGTGCGTCGACACCTGGGCTAAAGTGACACTTCTTCCAGTGGCACAGCAGAGAGCCAACCTTCAGAGACGTTTAGACTCATCGCTCTTAGTGCACCTCTGGGTGGCAGTCACTCTTACTTCTCTGAGGTCAAAGGTCAACACATAAACATAGAGTGTAGCTATAATAATATCACAACTACTCAAAACTACTCAAGTTTAATTTCTCTATGTAGAAATACTCTGTACACATTTACATTCTCCATATTAGCACATACTATGAACACTTCACTGCTCCTACATTATTGTACATGATGCGTTTTTACAAAAGAAGAAGCTTTAGATAATAATACAGGAAAGAACAACGTTTCTATAAGAAGAAAAATAAAGCTATAAATACATATAATAACAAAATGTTTCAACAAAAAACATACAAATAATGGCATAATTCAGTCTATGTACGCATGTGTCTCTCTAAAAAATAGAGATTTATGTCAATTTAAAGACAAAACGTCCAACTTCAGTGCCCTGCGCCTACCCAGAATTCACTGCTCTGTGGAAGGGATAAAAGTCCGCACAGGCCAGTCCTAAATTAGACCCTCTACCCGGTGTAAAAATAGGACAGAGTGATGGGTGCTTGCATGTTGACTGCAGGGAGAGGAGAGGGAGGAAATCAAGCACACCCTTTGTCACACGGTGCGTCTGAACAAACTCAGTACATGGTGTCTTCGTAGATGTCGGTGCGAAGGCAGAAGAGGATTCCCCCGCCCAACATGAAGATGGTGGCCCCCCAGCCCAGACCGTAGCCCCAGTTGAACTCATGGTACGACTGAAGAACTGTGCCATCGATGAATTTGATTGGGTACAGCACCAGAGCACAGGCCTGGAGCACCACTGGAACAAAGCAATAAAAACATAATATTATTAAAAGATTACCAAGCTTCTATGTCTCCTATCTTACTTACTTTTTTTTTTATCTACTTCTATAACCGAGCACACATTCCCAAGATGGATTTCAAAATGCTTTAAATGCTTGTGTTTTTTTCCTGCCTTGTGCCATCATTGGACATTAGTAATTACATTGAACAATTGGAATTATTCTTGTTCCTTAGCTAACAGAAGTGAGACATTTCCTCTGCCCAGTCAGTGGTCCCTGCAGTAATTGTGTTCATGACGTCACCGTCCTTAAGATCCTGTACATTTTCTTTGAGTGACTTTCCGGAAAAGTGCCCCACCTTTCCTTCCTAAAGACACCGAGTAGTGGAAGCCCAGGAATGCGGTGGTGCTGTTGTGGGCCCAACAACCTCGCAGCCTCTTCAGGTCATATTTCGGGACAGAAAATAAATCCCACGCAGTCAGAGCCCCAAAGCATTTTACTTTTAACACAGTTCTTCTACTAATGCCGCTTTAGACTGTGGTCCATAGAGAGGCCGTTTCTCACCAAGCAATTACACACCGGAAAGAATAACACAGCACCCACAGCGAGCACTAACGCTCCTTTGTGACTTCTGTTTTAGACACAAAATAAGACCAAGGCTGTGCTTTCAAAACAACCTTCAATGAAATGGAAACTAACTTAGTTCGGTAAAAGTAAGTTTTGTCAAATTGTTGCAACAAAAATGAATATGTTTGCAAATCAATTGGAAATTTGGGAGATTTGTCAATATTTAAACGGTATTTTAGAGAGTGTACGAGTTGGAAATGCTACACAACACAACAAGTTTTAGCTTCAGTTTTATTGTATGTGTTCAGTACATTCTCATGATTTTAACATTGCGGGTGTGATACAAAGGGATCCAAAAGAGATTGTCAAGGTTAACAATACAGCTGTAATAGACATAGCATAAACAAGGGCTTAATGCAAAATGTAGATGTGCATCAAAACTGGCAAAAGAGGGATTGTTGATTCTGAGGAAGCTTAGAATGACTTTAGCCAAACAGTGACATGTTTTTACAGTTTCATAGTGACATTCAAGTAAGTCAAGCAAAACGTAATGTATCATGCAGTTTTGCAGTAGTATATGCAACAGCACTGGGTGTCTCTCAGTGACTTCACTAATGTCTGCAGATTAGACGTTTGCTTTTTCTTGGCTCCAGCTACTTTCCAGTTTCTTTACCACAGAAAATGTGAGCTCAACCAATGTGCCTCATTCAGAAACATAATGTGTGCTGGAAAAACTCTCTCTGGAAATTGTTGTGGTTGCTGTCACAGCAGCTGAACGCACTGTGAAAGAGCGCAGCCCAAAAGAGAACTTGAAGATGTAGTACTATGCTGCCTACACAATGATAATTGTGTAGTTGAAACAAGCGATTGTAAAAGCTGTTGAAGAGATCACAGGAGCTTATTGTGACATCAGGTTTGCACTGCTAAAATTACTCCAGATTAGTCTAGCGTGACTTTTTGAACATTTTTTAAATATTTATCCAAGTGTAAATTACTTCATAGTTCGGAAAATTTAAAACATTTTTACATGATATATTGATAAAATAATTTCGTACAGTGGCACCCCAGAAGTAGTACCATTAAAGTGCACTTTTAACTGTAATATAATCACTTAAAACAAACAATAACCTGGCCTTTGAACTAGAAAGTTTCTCTAAAAATATCTTATCAACATTTTACAATAGAAATAGTGCAAGGTGCAAACTTTTGTTACTAAACTAAGGTCGCTTGGTTAAGAAAGATCAAATTTCTTATATGGCAGAGGGTTTATACCTGCAGTGAAGAGGAACACAGCCACGGTCCGATAGTATCGTCTGTGTGTCCCATGGCAAAGCGAGATGAGGGCCACCAAAAATGCCACCAAAGTCGCGGCTGCCCCAGCCACGAGAAGCACCAGTGTGGCAATCTGCCAGTCTAGAGGACAGAGACAGGTTAGAGAGGGGCAAAAGCAGCATCGTCCCAACAAAAGACTGATTCACCACTGCTGCTGAAATGAACTGCTGTGCTGACAAACACCACACAAAGAAACCCAGACAGAACAACACTGACAAACATGTTTGAATATGTTTAAGTAGAGCTCTGCTGTTGTGGAGAGTGGAGATTTTAGATGATTAAAAACTGAAAAATCATCAACATGCCATTGAAAGACTCAGCCTTATCCTCTTAGGAAGCGCTGGAAGACAGCAGTTTGGATGTATGAATTAAACTGTTTTAAAATACTTTATTACTCATCCATTGATCTATTCAGTGCCTTTTGTGCAATGCAATTCTACTTGGAACCAAATTGAGGTATTTCTCATACATATGCCTATTAGTATCTTGTCCTTTTCTCTCCCTTTGTCCAGATCCTCTTTGATTCCTCACAAACATTCTAACCTCCAAAGGCTCAGCTCTATGATGAAGCTCCACCATTGTCCTCTGAGCTTTTGTTTCATTTGTCTTAAGGACAAGAAGAGGCACTGACTGCCAACACCAGATGGACTTCTAAAGTCCACTCAAGAAACCTGCATCTAACTAATTATTTACAACCATATTATAGTAAGGCCCGCAGCCACACTTTCACACACTTGGTTATGGTCCAAGTGTCAGATTACTTCACTACACAAAAATAAACTGAAAGAGAAGAATCCTGGGAAAGATGTATGCACATAGAAAGTTTGCTTTGCCCCCAACACACCCCTCCACTAACCTAATGAGGCCAGTGCACCCTCAAAGACTAACCCAACCGCTTTAAACAAAACACATTCCAAAATATTAGACCACGCTCAACCACACCTGCATGTTTTTGTCCCAATATTTTGCTTATCTTTTGCCATTTTGGTATACCTTTTCCGTACAAGAGCAGGGATTAAGATGACAAACAACAGCATGCGTGAAAGAGAGCAGAGGTATTTGAAATCTGTGCATTTCAAGCCGATTCTGCCCTCAGTGGGAGAAGGGGCTGAAGCATCTGGCGTGAAGGACAAAAGACACCCTGCCTATAACAAGTGGTTGTTAAAGATGTTGCCCTAGTGCATAAACAAAAAAATACACATACAAGCCACTAATGTCACTTTATTGACTCTAGTTTAGTCAAACCCTTTCCAAAATCGTATGCAAACATCACAGAGTGCAGTATCCTGACAGCAGCCCGTCATAGCTCTGGTATGAAACATGGACACTGAGGAATGCCAGGGGACCATTTCCTTCAGCTGGACACACATTTGCTCAGTTTGTATTCACTTATAATAAACAGATTTTTTGGTGGTATTTAAGATGTATTAGTGTAGAAAATGTAATTGTTTATAAGACTCACAGTTGCAATAAGCATTTAGTTCATCATAAATAATCCATGAATAAACAAGAAACACTGAAGACAAAACACCACCCTTTCTCTGACTCAAACTTACTAAAACACTTCAACATAACAGAGCAGCTTATTGACATCGTTTCCTACCCGATGTGAGCGTGGAGAAGCAGCTCCACTCGGGCTCCTGTCCCGTGCGCGCCGCGGACAGGGAACAGGACTCCCACAGGGACAAGGAGAAGTGCTCGGCGGTGACCCAGGCGGGACTGAGCAGCGCCACCACGTCCAGACACAGCGCCAGAAACACGCACAGCAGCGCGATCAGCTTGAACGGGCGGAACACGTACGTCTCGTCCGCGGACATCGTCCTCTGCAAAGATGTCCCTCTGATAAGTCTCAGGAATGGGACAGGAGAGTTTAACACGCGAGTTTTAGAGTACCAGAGCTGCGCCTGCGGGACAGTGCGTCCTCCTCACGCGCTGGCTCTGACCGTGAAGCTGCAGCTGTAACACAGGCTTCCGGGCACGACCTTTCAAAGTTAAGCCTCTGTGGACGCGAGGGTCGTGAGCAGAGGTGGGCAGAAGAGTCAGACTTTTTCAAATGAATATTTGAATATTAAGAAAAATCTAAATTGAGGAAATTTATATTTTTCTCAAAGTTCAGAAAAATGCAAAACTAGAGTTGCAAGAAACACATGTTCAACTCATGTATCATTTGACACTTGATTCACTCAGTGAGAAGTTATGAGCTAGTACTTTAAACAAAATATCATCCAAGTAGGAGTCAGAAAACTACTCAGAGAAGTTTAAACATATACTCAAGTATGTAACTGAGTACTACCCATGTAGGTATATGGTACTACCCACCACTGCGTTTGAGAAGTAAACGTTTTTTCTAAAGTCTGACGGTAACTTTATGGACTACTAGGCTGAGGTGTAAAACGTAAGCTTTTATTTTGAAAAATGTGTAGACTTATGAAAAGAGACACTGTTTCTAAAGTTCCATAAAACCACAGACCCATGCTATGTAAACAGTATGTCTTCCAAAACATAGTACTATTTCAGAAGGGCTGTGTAAGTTACTAAAATAAACATTTCACATTATTTCTCAGGGGAAGCAGCCTACATTTTCAATGATTTCTATATTTCTTTTTAAAATTATTTATCCAATTTTTCAGTTTAATTGTACACAAAACATATTAACTGGGAACACAAACTGAGACCAAAGAAAACAACAACAACAAATAATAATAATAATAACAATAATAAAATAATAATAATATAATAATAATAATAATAATAATAATAATATAATATAATAGAATAATAATAATAATGGCACAATGTGATGAAGCATAATTGAAGTTACGGCATACTGAGTCCAACATAATCATCCCATCTCGCCCAAGATTTTTCAAATTTTTCGAGCTTCAGGTCAAGTCTGTAAATCATTTTTGAGCAACAGGACAGTCCCAAAACACGTGATAGTGGTTTGCCTCCTGGCTGCCACAGTTTCTCCAACAGTTAGCATTTTCCTGTGAGTAGTGGGCACTTTGGCTTGGTGTTATGAAGAAACATGACACATTTTTCCAACAGAATTCCCTCCGAACATGTGATTTTGTAGTCCTCCACTGGGATGTACACACATTTTCCCATTCCTCGTCCGTCAGAACAAAGTTACCTTCTGTTTCCAATGTGTTTTTAATATATTCAATAGAGTCTAGATTCATAATGTCTAGATTAATAATGCAATGATATAATTTGGATATTACTCCCTTTTGAAAGTTCCGATTTATAAACCTTGATAATAAATTCAGGCAGAGGGTTATAATGTTCATTACTTTGTATAATTTCGTGGCTATAGTAACTCTTTATTTGTAAAAACCTATAGAAATTATGCTTCTCCAAGTCAAAGGATCCTTTTAACATATCAAAGCTTTTCATATGATTATCTTTTACAATCTGGTAAAAGATTTTTATACCTTTTGTAATCCAAACCTTGAATCTCACATCAGTTCTATTTGGTACAAAACCTTGGTCATAAACCTACCAGTTTAACATGTTAATATCTTTATTTAGTTTGTATTTTTTGATTAGCTCCTTCCATGATGTATGTACAGATTTTACCCAGGGATTCTTAACTTCCCCCAGATGATTCAACCGTTTGTCATCTGCCAGTAAAGCCTGTATAGGAACTCCTGGCACCACATTAATCTCATATTCTGGATCACACCAGCACAGCAACGCTCTGATTTGAGCTGAGATAAAGTAGCTTTTCAGACATGGTAAACCCCAACCTCCTTTTTCTTTTGGTAATTGTAAAGTTTTAAATCAGATTCAGGGTTTCTTGTCTTGCCATACAAATCTTGAGATTGTTTTATTCCATTCATCAAACAGTCGGTTGGGAATGGAAATCGGGAGAGTCTTGAATAGATAGAGAAATCTGGACAAGACATGAATTTTTATAGTTTAAATTCTTTGACTTAGACTTAAGTATGGGATAACATTCCATTTTTCAAGATCTTTCTTTATAGTGGAGAAAAGAGGAGTATAGTTTATCTCTAAAACATTTGCTAGTTCTTTATGGAGGACCACACCCAAATATTTAAGGGATTCTGTTCTCTTTCTAAAGGACGAAGGGGGTCGCCAGTAAGAGAGAATTTCAGTTTATTGTACGTTCAATTTGGATCCAGACATTGATTTCTGTATTTCAAAATAACTTATTTTTAGGCTTCAATGTAAGTCTAAGGTAGACTTCAAACTAATTTAACATCTTTACCATATACGCATTACCTTAATTGTCCACTGGATGGCATACGCGCAACATTCGAAGACGTTCAACAGACTAGGAGCCTATTAGTCTCATGAAGAAACACATACCCTTTATACACTTTATTATGATCAAGATTAGGATTAATGCTTTGGCCCATTGCAGTCCTCTCCTCTGGGAAACAGAAAGCAAAACAAAAACACATTAACCCAAATTGTATTCACCCACATTATATTTTCACGTTTATTGCAATTGTATTTCACTGCAGATATGAGGTGTAAATGTAATGTATGCCTCACAATAGAAGTGCAGGCTACACAGGATATGATGAGATGGAAATACCCACTTTTTATAGACCTAGCAGGCTATACTTCCATTGCCTCATTATGTGAATAAAAGAGAGAAACTGGGTTAGCATGTTTATCTTTAGTATCATTTTGACCTCCTTAATATGAACCATCATCTGTGTGCTCTCTGCAGTCCAAGAACCTCCCTCTGTTGCCAATAATAGTGTGATACAAAAGCACACAATCATTTTAAATTCTTTTTAGGAAAACCATCTAATGTATCTGCAGTGGTGATGCCTGCCTGACTACAGATGGACAGTAGCAGTAGTTATTTCAGGTACAGATCATCTTGAACTTGATCTGTATCGAGACTGTAAGATTGTAAAATAACCCAACAACCAGGCTAATTGCATAAAAGATTTTATTTGGGTCACCAAAAATCAGTTCATGATGTTTGAAGAAAAAAGTTTTGGTTGTTCCTTTATAAAAGGAAGGGCTCACAATTAATTACAAATTAAGGTGAAAACATGTATGATAATTATTATTAACTTCTGGAAAGGAAAATAAATGAATTTATTTACATTGATTGACACAATTCAAATATAAGTATTTCCATGGACCTGCCTTACTTACCACTGGTGTAGTAATGACTCTTTATATCAGTGTGGCTTCCCAGTTGAACTACTTTTAACTTAAATATCTGAATAAAATCTGGAAACTCACAATATATATCTAAACTTTAGAATCTGTGCTCTGTGCACAGTGTTGTCGTTTTGTTGACTTCACTGTTCACTTCCTCTCACTGCAGGAGCTCGATTAGAGGTTTTCCACATTTCTGACATAATGGGAGTTTCAGACTAAAGCCGCCTTTTTAGTCCACATTGTTCTGCCAAGCTGCCAGCGGGGCATGTGAGGCTCTGCTACAATGTGTCTGTGGACAAGTCACCTCACCACACCCTCACCCCACTTCTTGTCCCCCTCTGTCCCCCCTCTGTCCCCCTCTGTCCTCCCTCTGTGTCCCATCTGGTCCCACCCTCTGTCCTTCTTCTGTCCCCATCCCTCCCTCTGTCCCCATCTGTCTTCCTCTGTCCCCCACTGTCTTTTCTCTGTCCTTCCTCTGTCCCGCCCTGCCTTCCCTCTGTCCCCCTCTGTCTCCCCTCTCCCCTCTGTCTCCCTCTGTCACCCTCTGTCTCCTCTCTGTCTCCCTCCTGTCTCGTCTACCCCCTCTTCCCCCCTCTGTGCCTCCCCTCTTCCCCCCTCTGTGGCCCCCCTCTCTCTTTCCTCTGCCCCTCTGTCCCCACCTCCCCCTCCCTCTGTCTCCTTCCTCTGACTCCCCTCTGTCTTCCTCTGTCTCCCTTTTGTTCCTCCTCGTCTCCTCCCTGTCTCCCCTCTGTCTCCCCTCTTGTCTCCCCTCTGTCGTCCCCTCTGTCTCCCCTCTGTCTCCCCTCTGTCTCCCCTTTCTGTCCCTTCCCTCTGTCTCCCCTCTGTCCCCCTCTGTTCCCCTCTGTTCCCCCCTCTGTCTCCCTCTGTTCCTCCCTCTGTCTCCCTCTGTCCTCCCTCTGTCTCCCTCTTGTCCCCTCTTATCCTCCCCCTCTGTCTCCCCTCGTCTGCTCCTCCCTCTGTCTCCCCTCTGTCTCCCTCTGTTCCCCTCTGTCTCCCCTCTGTCTCCCTCTGTCTCCCCTCTGTCCTCTGTCTCCCCTCTGTCCCCCCTCTGTCTTCCCCTCTGTCCTCCCTCTGCTCTCCTTCTGTCCCTCCCTCTGTCTCCCCTCTGTCCCCCCTCTTGTCTCCTCTGCTCTCCCCTCTGTCCTCCCTCTGTCTCCCTCTGTCTCCCCTCTGTCTCCTCTGTCTCTCACTTCTCCCTCTTGTCTCCCTCTGTCTCCCTCTGTCTCCCCTCTTCTGTCCTCCCTCTGTCCCCCATCTGTTTCCCCGTCTTCTCCCTTCTGTCCTCCCTCTGTCTCCCCTCTGTCCCCCCTCTGTCCTCCCTCTGTCTCCCCTCTGTCCTCCCTCTGTCTCCCCTCTGTCCTCCCTCTGTCTCCCCTCTGTCCTCCCCCAGCGCCCCGTCTCTGTCATCTGCCTGCGACACCCCCTCATTAGAGAGACTCTGGTGCAGACAAAGCTACTTGAGACGGCGACTGCCCACGCAATGATTACAAACTGCTTCTGGATTGAGTTTCAGACTCTTCAAACAATTTTGTCCTAGTTTAGTTCATTAAATTTTCTGGTAACAGTCATTTTGTGCATAATAAATGGTTATACCCTCCTATTAGGCTACATTAACTTCAAATTATAAATCATGTATACATCCAGACTGTTATTCTTTACAGCTATTTGTTTCCACGAATACATTTTACTCTTATTTCTTGGACCACTTTAACTTCTACTTGAGTAATACCATTTTGAAGTAACGTTACTCTTACTTGAGTAAATATTTTAGCTACTCTACCCACCTCTGATTAAGTCTTTATTTTATTTTAGTTTTGGTTAATGTTAATGTTGTGTTTAAGCCTTTGACCTTCTAGTCCTGTTTAAGTTCTATTGTTGCATTTTAAGACTTGCATTCCAGCCCATGTATGCTCACTAGTCTGACTCATGTAGTCACTGTTTTGGTTTGATTGATTAGAACAGGAAGACGATCACATTTTACGACCCGTGGTGAAGCAAACACATGTGAGTCAAAATTGTGAATCAGCAAAATATACGTACACAATGTTTTTTTCCCTTCAACATGACATCACCTCGTGTGTCTCATCCGTCTCCGGCAGCAGCTGTGCAGTATTAGGGGCCGTCAGAGTAGATCCTCTCTGGGGTTCCTGGCAGTGAATAGGCTTCAGAGCAGATGATGAAGCTTTGTTTGACTGAGGGCTCATTAATATACAATACACACTGGCCTTGCTGGGATCCTCAGCTCTCTTCCTGGAACAGCAACATCACAGTCTGAGTCAGGCTGCGCTCAGAGGGAAAGTTCTGTGGTCACGCGGAAAGATTTACAGTTATTTGGGAAATTGGCTGGTAAAAGTGAAAGGCATCTCCATCTCGGTTCATGATGATTTGAGAATTGCCACAGATGAAAGACAAACCTTTGGTAATGTAAGGAAGAATGTAAATGAGGTAGCTATCATTTTAAAGGTGCACTATGTAACCTTTCTGGTAGAGGGTCTGCTACCTGTTGTCTCCATGGAGATGTTATTGCTTTGCACAGAATTCCACATTATTGTATTTAACTATCTATCTCAACGGAAACAGTGAGACATAAGGCAGGTGGCAGGCCGACGACCAGTTACCTGCACCTTTGAGCAGCAAATGTATGTATTTTCTTAACAAAAATATGAATAATATTGAAATTAGATTAGAATTAGGTATTGAATGCTGAAGTGACACAAATTAAGTTGACTAAATTGTCTAGTTATAATATGGAATTCTTTTATTTACCATATTTAATGTATAACTGCTTGAATTATTGCTTTTATTCATCATTTACTGATTGATTCATTGAGACATTAACCTCTGTGCCTTCAGGCTCCATCACTATTCACATGGCACTCATCAATCAAGGATAGTATCAACACATTTATCTGAAGACAACCCTTCATAATTATCACACCAAAACAGGGCTTAAATGATGTATTGTGGACTATATATTTGCACTTACATTCCAGGTTACAAAAGCTTTTGCCCTCAGTGACCTTGACAAGTCACTTTGATCACACCCGCCCTTTTTGGCCGCGTTGTTTTTCATCCCATTGCTTCACTTGTCAAGGCGGCTGCCTCTGTACAGTCTGCAGCAGCTGAGAATGAAGTGGCAGCCAAGGTCATGTTGACAGCATCAGGAGGCAGCGGTGCGTCTCACTCACTTCCTGCCCTCAGAGTTAACAGCTTGTCAAAGGATTTGGTCTGGTTCTCTGAAAGAGAGCGACGTGGAGTAAAGAGTAGAAAATATTACATTAATAATATTAGCTACTAGGCAGATAGACTTTGCCTAGTACCCGAGTGAGGGGTTAGTGAATCAAAGCTTAGGGGCTACTCGAGACAAAAGAGTTCGGGAACCATTGGTATTTTGCACCTCAAGAATACCAACAAAATGACTTCTCTTTCTTGACAATAACTGACTCTAACATGTGTTTAAAATCTTAAACTTAAAATGGAATATCTTGTAATCAAATCAAAAAACCTAAATGAATCTGTAGACAAATATTGCAAATCAATATGCTGCTACCCCAAATGCTGCACGTATGAAAGAAAACTCCTCATCTTATGTATTTGTTAATGAAACGAGGAACAAGGAACATCTAATGCGTTTAACATATACATTGTCACTGCAGTGGTACCTTCCATATGCAGCCCCTGTGTGTTCCCATTCGTCCACCTGTCCCTCTATTGCCTGTCCACTCTGGGTCTGCCTGCCAGCTTGTGGACATCTGTTTACTTCCTGCTCCATCAGTTGTCATGGCTGCGACCCCCCCTCATCATGGCGCAGACCCCTCCTCTTCATGTTTCCTCAGACACCAGCTGGGACACCGTTTTGCTTCAGTCCAACTCCCAGAGTTTTTAAAGTCTCACTATAATATGACACTAAATAACATTTTAGTTAAGAATTGACATGTAATGTAAACACAGAAGGTAATAATCCCAAATAACAGTTCATCCTAAAGGTCTATAAAATCCTCATGTATTCTATATAAAGGTGCTAAAAACACGATTCTTTTACTTATTTTACAGGTATGGAAAGTGAACTTTGCAAATATTTGGGTTTAGCCCCTTCAAATTGTGGTGGGTCTGTAGACCCCATTGACATTTTGTGATTTTTTCCATTTTGTTCACCATCTGATAATAAAAAATAAAGAACAACCCACTTTCACCCATTGTCAGTCAAATCAACCCTTCTGGGAAAAATCAGGGTGAGTTTTGCTTTCCAAACCCACAAATAAAAATAAAAAAATCCTAAAACAATTATTTTTTTCTTTCTTTTTCTTTATTGCAAGTCCCTAAATCTACTTTTTTGTTAAACTAGCTTATGCTTTGAAAAGGAATAGTCAAATCCTGATCATCGTCTGTCCACATCTCCAACAGCATCTTTACTCTTGTATATATTTACCAAAGAAAATCTAGATCTAAGATTTGAAATCAAATTTCCTCTGTGCAGAGCTTGTTTCCATTTGTAATTAAAGTAAATCAGACAGCAGAGGCAAAAGGGGAGTCCAAAAGGGTTCAGGACCAGCTTCGGTTTCAGTATCCTGAATGATAGTCTAAAGAAAATGTACATACGTGTAGCAAGTTTATTGTGAAAGACTGAAGGTAAGATAAAGGTAAAGTTGATTCATTAAGTAGCGCGCATTTACATTTGCTACAATTTAATACATTAATTGATAGATTAACTTTGAAATCAAAAATATGTTTTTCTGCAACTCGTCCTGTACTGGACTTGTGCGTTGCCCATGCACCACACAAGTGTGACATATACAAGCCTATTAGGATAAATCTGAATGTATTTGAATCATTTTCCATGCTTAAGTGTCATTCATATGCTCTGTTTAGTAATCCTGGAGAGGTTGCTATGGAAACTCCACCTGACCCCATTCAACCTTCTCAAAACTATTTTCAGTTTCCCATTGTAAGCCAAAAATATTTGGTCAGAAAGTGTTTTATTAAAGGTTGTCTTCACCAAATAAAAGGGTCCTTCAGCCTCTTTTACTTAGTAGTAAAATACAGTGAGGTCATGGCGACTGAGTAACCTTGAATGTTAAATTATTCAGAGCGGTTGTAAAATCTTGTTCTCTTGCTCCTGCTTCATGAATCCCTGACACATAATCGCACAGCAATGCAAAGTGTGTCCTTGATTTTTGTGGTGCCCTATATTTCAGAGTTTGATCGTTTGAAAAAGGTTGAATGAGTTACTAAATAAATACAACCTGAGTAGCTTTGTTAGTTGGAGCAGGTATGTATAATTGTATTTTGACGTAGGTAACTGTACTTAAATTGTTTGGTTCCTGTTGCCACAATAAATACTTCCAAAAACTTTATTAGAAGAATTAGAAAAGCATAATCTTTTATTGTTTATCACTTCAGTGCAAAACAATTGCACACAATTATAATTTTTATATGATTTATGAAGTATATTTTTCTCATCTTGGGGATGGATACATTTTTTAAAAAGATTTTTTTCGGCCTGAAGGCTTTATTTGACAAAACAGTTGTAGCGTGAACTGGGGAGAGAAGAACGAGACATTCGACAAATGGTTGAGGCAGAGAATGGACTCCATAACCCTGTGGTGGTATATAACTACACATATGCCACGCCCTTAACCACTGCAGATGGTTGAGCACAGGATGGCTACTTTTTTACTTCAATATATTTTTAAGAGGCCAATTATAAATAGGCTTTAAGATGTTTTATTATGAGTAAATTGGCTTTCATTGGTGACACAGCATTGTAGAGGGCGAGGGGCGGTGGACAGTGGATCGCAGTGATCACAGTGAATCAGAGTTATGTGTGACATGCAGAGGAGAGGCTGCAGCATGAGACAGCTGACTCCACAGGGCATTTCCCTGAAGCATGAGGAAGATGTGTGGAGACAGAACGTGAGGACAAGTACAAGGCACATAATCACATTCACACTTAAAATGCAATATATGTATTATTTTCAGATAGAGTGCAGGAGCCTCAATCACATCTTTGAGGCTGAATATTGAAGCCATTGTGAACAAATCATTTCACTTTTGTGTATTTCTGCTGACAGAGAAGACGTTGAACTTTTGGGCCAGTTTTTGTTTCATGTGGACTGGCCCAGTAATCGCAGAGTTGAATCATAAACCAGGTCAACAAATCTGCAATCTGACAATTAAACAGTGAATATCATATAATTCTGACCCGTCATCCAGCTCAATTGTAAACTTGTGTTGCGTCATTTTTATGCAACCTACAGTATAATTGCATATGGTTTATTGCTCATCTGAAAAGTATTGTCAATTCAGAATCAGTTTAAATGACGTTAAGTCTGACCATTGACACTTTTACCTGCCTTAACATCAAAAAGGTTGAAGCAAAGAAATATAATATAACACTGTATACTTTCAATTCTAAAAGTTGTAATTTATATAAGGGTTATTATTCCCCTAGCGCTAGTCAGTTCATAAATCTTTTGATGCTGCAAGGCACTTATTGTACACAGTGCCAAGATAAACAGCTATAGTCTTCAACAGAAAGGAGCAGTGCATGTGCTGATTGAGGTAAGAATAACATGGCAACCGAAGGAAGACAGACTATGGACAGATCCAGGCTACAGTATACGGTTTCTACGTTTACACACTGTTACAATAGTGAACTTTTCAACGCACCACACATTAGTATTTTGACCCAGTTGATAGGCCCAGGGGTCAAACTGCCTGCAGCCTTTTACACAACAGCGGTAGATAAGCATTTCATCATTTCCAGTCCTCATCAGTGCATTTGTGCCTCTCCGGCCTCGTGGGGGTATCCAGTGTCCACGAGCTCACCTTTCCTGCACGTATGACGCCGCCTCTGAAGCCTAAACCAGGAGGAAAGTTGCAAGTAACACCGCACTACAATAACCAACACATGGGTCTTTCATTGAGTTACATAGCCACAAGGTCGAGCAACGTTTACATCCTGTCACATAATCTGACATCATTGTGAACAAGTTTATTTAGTTTTCCTATTAGCTATAGCGTGTGTCTGATTTAAGGAGTGAAAAATTCAATTTCAGTTAAGTCAAAGTCAAAGTTTATATTGTGACATACAGTACACATGCAAAAATAACAAATCAATACCAGTATTTTATGTACTGCCATTACAATTTAAGTATTTCTAGCACTCTATCTGGCAATACGACATGGTCAGCAAATACTGTTAGAAGATTACATCACTTTTAAATTTGCTCCACTCACTCAAGGGCATTTCAACCTCCTTAAAATAATCTACTTGAGTAAATGTATTTAGTTACATCCCACCCCGAGCTTATTGAATAGTATCTGTTACATTCGTATATGATGTGGTTAAACGCCTATATTGACCTATAGATCATGTTGCCTGACAATAAAATACTTGGTGGGAAACAGAGGAAGAGGTCAAACACAAGTGCACAGACATTCATGCTTTTATTTCCCTTTACAAAGAGCTGCAGCAGACCAAAAACATCAAACTGGGCTTTGTCTCTGGTAACCACATAAGAGCAGGGGCAATCAGCCGGGTACACAAAGCATCAATGCTTCAGGACATGCAGAGGACAAGAAACATGGCTTTTATACCGACTTCCCAAAGTTTATCAAAGACTCTTTCATGTGTGGGTTCACTCATATCATTAAGGACAACAATGCCCTTATGACCTACCTAACCTGTGATATCAATAACTATCAATAACTCCTCCAATTATTTTTCATTGATCACCTAATTTCATGACTGTGGGTTGGATGTGCATAAACCTTATGTAAAGCTTATTGCAGCCTTAAATCAACTAGTGTTTCCCAACCAGGGGTACGTGCACATAGCTGGGGGTCCGAGAATGGCATCAGAAGGTGAAAGTATTTGCATATAAAAATGTTTAGGGAATGTTATATCCTTGAGAATGTTTTGGGGGGTTTTGGACATCAGAGATGCCACACATCACATAAAGATAACTTCACAAAGCAATTAAAAAGTAGCTTATGTAATTTTTTCTGAATGAGATACTCATCATTTTTAAAATAAATTGGCCACACAAAAGAGCCATAGACTGGTGGTCAATACAGTTTGACTGCATGAAACACCAGCCCTTTTTTCAGACTTAGATCCTCAATAGGACGCACTAAATGTTTGATATTGGGAATATCAGGAAAGATGTTTTCAAATTTGCTGAAAAAGTAGGCCTATTGTAATTTGGGCAAATTCACCAGGAAGTCTGAGGGCCAAGAAAATTGGTCTGAGGGCCACATTTGGCCACAGCACAATAGATTGGACATGCCTAGCCTACAGGTTAAAAAATAATAGTCCCGTATCCCCTTATAGTGCTGTATTAGGCCTATGGTTGAAGTTGAGCGTAAGAACTCTTCATATATGTCCCTCTGTCCCTCCTCTGTCCCACCTCTGTCCCACCGCACACACTTCTGTCTTGGTTCCCTTCGCGGTCATCTCCCTCCCTGTAGGTAAATTTATAAGGTTTCGCTTTTATTTTGATAACTTCCCGTGTGACCAGAAGTAACAGTGAAACGAAAGTCTATTTGAGAGTCAAAGAAAAGATAAATAAAGTAAGCTACGTTTAACGCTGAAAACATAGTGGAAGTGGAAACATTTTACAAATGTATGGAAAACTAGTAACAGATTATACAGAAATTTTTTTAATTATTCTTTATTTGTTCTTGCCTACCTCTGACGTTGGTTGAATGACACGGAATGGACACAATAGGAACTAATTTAACCATCAGTTCTGACCTTCTCAATTCGACTGGACGGTACACATCCCTTTTAGAATCTAACTTTTAAACTTGCTCTGCGACTGACCGCTCATGTGACGATATAAAGCATATGCAAAAAGAATGATCTCTCTCTCTCTTTTCTTTTACGGTATGGCATAAAACACATACTTTAAAGACGTACAACTACAGTAGGTGGCGGTAAATGTATTTTTTCAGTTGGCTGTCAACTGCCATTTAAAGTAACACCACAACAACGACAACGAGTCAGCACAGCGCAGAAAGCAGTTTGTGTGTGACGTCGTGGACCCGCAGTGGTAAAAGTGATCCACAGTGACTAAGTAACGTGAATGCGTCTTCTCCTTGAAACGCCGTCTTTACAGCAGAGAATTAGCGCCATTGTGTCCATGTTGCGGGCATTTGAAGGGTGACATCACAGTTTTGCAGCACTGTTCCTCAGCCCAGTCCTCTAGAGCTGCATGTGCACCTTCTGTGGTTCAGTGGGTTTAGGCGGTGGGCGTGTTCACGGTGAGCTTGGCTTTAGGACCCAGTGGCTGCAGCTCCAGAAAAGGCAGGCAGCGGCTCAGTGCTCACTCTGAAGCAGACAAAGGCGAGGGGGAGACGCTGTGCCTCTATCCCTCCTGCATCGGCCCACTTTGGTTCATTCATCACTCACCAGCGCACGCTGCCAGCGCACACTGTCCGTCAGCCCCCACGCAGGTAAGAGAGCGACTAAACCGGGCTAATTATGAACAAACCAAGTCTATTACGCCAGGAAATAACTTTGATGTGCACTTAATGAGCGTTAATGATTCTCTAACATCGGTGATTGAGCAGGTGGTCGTGTAGGTGTTGTAGAGACGCCCTCTTTTTTTTCTTTTTTTTTTTCTTTTCTTCCCTAAAACTCATCTTTAGCCGCTGCCATGTGCTCTTACTGAACATTTCCTTGAATGAAACTGTCTTTTTAAGTGGTAATTGTATTACCTACTGTTGTGGAGATGGTGATAATGGTTGATATTAATGATTGCTGAAGATCTGTGCTTTAGTCCATGAGCTAATTTGTCATTGTGGTGAGTGGACGTGTGTGGGTGGGTTACTCAGTTAGAAATATCATTGATGGCTATTAATGACACTGCAGTGCTGCCTAAAGCTGAGCACATGGTTGGATGGAAGAAGGGACATGCAGTTATATTTGTGAGTATAAAAAGACTTTTCACTCAGTGCAGTATCTTACATGAATGAAAATAAGTGATATGGGCTTAAGAGTCTTGACTTGTACAGTAGATTCTTGGACTTTCATAAAAATAGCCTGCAAGCGCTGAGAGCAGTTGTGCCTTGGTGATGTCAGGCTGAAGGCAGTCCCCTGTTAAGAGACAATGGGACTGTCCCAGTTGATGCTCAGTTGGGGAAGGGTCCGTGTTAGATCTGCCCATTAGTGCAGCAGATGGGCTTGAAACCTGGCCTTTGTGGCTGAGGAGACCCTCTGCCTGGTCCCGCCCCTCTCCTCATGCCTGTCATAAACCTCAGTCAGCACTAAAGCAGCAGAGGTTAGCAGTGTGGACGGACTGTGGTGCGTTTTAATGGCTTCTTTGTGTCCCTGTGCTCATCTGCAATGTATGTGGATTAATAATTAAGTGTATTATTGTAAGCAGCCTGTGGGTCACTATGGCAAATGTCTATAAAATATAATATTTATTTGGTTGTGATAGGCTACAGTGTTACTCTGAGAGTGGAATCATTTATACAGGTTTTTACCAAAATTGGTTTTATATGTATTTACTATGTATGCCCAGTTTTGACTTCATATTCACATAATAAAGGGAAGTGAAATAGTAGAAATTTGTGACTTTTCTGTGATAAAATTAGCGACACATCAGTCAACATATCATACTCTTTCTTTTGTGGTTTGTAATGGCCATGTGTCCCCTGTGAAAGTGATGGTCCTGAGAGAGTTTGCCGTTCCAGAGTCCACCAGAGCTCAGAAAGTGGGAGGATGTTATGTAAAGAGGCTCCGGACATTTGCATTGAATTATGCCTACTAAAAACAGGAATTGCCTTGGAATATTGATGACTGGATATCAACACAATATATCAAAGCTGCATGCTGGAAGTGTTAGTTATTTGTACATGTACAGGTATAATGGTATAACTGGGATTAAAGTTACTACTGTGTGTTTTGCAGGATCCGTTGAGCTTGTCCCAGTTTGACATCAGCCTTCACACCTTCAGTGATAATGGAGCTAGACTTTGGACATTTTGATGAGCGGGACAAAACCCGTACCCCTAGAGGTGGTCGTATGAATGGACTCCCCAGCCCGACCCACAGTGCCCACTGCAGCTTCTACCGTACACGCACACTGCAGACACTCACAAGTGAGAAGAAGGCCAAAAAAGTGCGCTTCTACCGCAATGGCGACCGGTATTTCAAAGGCATCGTGTATGCGGTGGCCAATGACAGGTTTCGCACCTTTGACGCTCTCCTGGCTGACCTCACGCGATCACTGGCTGACCACATCAACCTACCACAAGGGGTCCGCTTCATCTTCACCATCGACGGCTCACGCAAAATCTCCACTTTGGACGAGCTAGAAGAAGGTAGAGTATACAGCGGGAAGCCTTGTTTTTTTTTTTGGATGTACCAGTTTTAGTTTGGGCTTCACAGAAAATGTATATTATTTTGGCATGGTCATTGGTCAGAAATTGCAAATACTTTACTTTATTTAGTCTAGATTGCCGTAATCTGGTTGTATGTTGTATCTACTCCTAATCTGGGTTACTTTGGACCAGTACAATGGCAGTATAATTTTAAAACCCATTTTGAGTGTTGGCACTACGACATAAGTGTAAAAACCCCGCAAACCCTGGTTTAAAAACCCTGCAAAAAATATGCAGGGTATAGGCTGTTTGGAAAAAATAGTTCGGTCTTTGTCCCTGTCTGTGCAAAAGATTAAACCCAAAGCATCACTGTGAGTCTGGGATGAGGGTTTCGTTGGTGGAGAGAATTAGCATTAGGATTCCTAATACGCCTTTAGAAACCTCCCAGTCATATTTCAGAAATACTGAAGTATCTTGTCAAATGACACAATAGTTTTAAATCCCAGCTTGACTCACTCTGTCTGGACCTGTTGGTTCTTTTGGTTATACCCTGAATTAGAACAATTTGAAACTATTGAATCTCGCATAGAAGATAACGTGCTTATTTGGGTCACGAATACATTTTAACCAACATTTCTGACTGTTGGTTCTTTTCAGACATGATTTGCTGGGGATGAGGGTAGATACTGACTCTTGCAGCTTAATTTTCTGGGAGAAAAAGCATGTCCTTCAGATTTTGAGCCTCTTATAAATGTGTGTAGCACTGTCGCTCCAGTTGTGCTCATACCAGGGTAAAGGTGCAGCACTCTTCTTAATGGTCGGGGCATTTTCACTGAGCTTTCTTCTGTGGGGTATAATTAATTGGTCAATCTCCGGTGCACTGTCTAATCTTGATTTGTCTTTGTCTGCTGCAATTTCTCCACTTTAGGTCTAATTGTTGCCTTCTGGTTTACCCCCTAACTTCCCCCTTCCTGCACAGCCCTTTGTGTCTACATTGCATTGCTTCTTGTCTGAGTACATGCTGAACTATGATACAAGCTGTAGTGAAAACAAGACAAAAAACATGTGCACAGAGCTTGATAGTTCATACGTGTTTAAATTTGAAATGGGTCAAATGAATATCTCATTTTAAAAAATGATGCTGATATTCAGACATTAGAAATCTGCTAAAATGTGGCTGTAAATGTGATATGACTGTACAATAACCCTCTGAAGTACAGTAATGTATAATATCCTTTTATGATAATTATTTGGAAGAGAATGCTGTAAGCCTCCGGCCTTTTTGAGCTGTTTTACAAACTGATATGGTGATACATTTTTAGATATATCGCCCACCTCTACCACCTGCATATCTTACGTCTTCATCACAACTAGTATATTTTAGCACGCTTCCTTTTGAAGACTGTTAAAGTTGGACATTATCCAACAGCACACTGACCTCATTCTCTCTGCTTCCTCAGGGGAGAGCTATGTCTGTGCATCAGAGAACTTGTACAAGAAAGTGGACTACACAAAGAACGTCAACCCCAACTGGTCTGTGAACGTGAAGGCCTCAGCCAACCAGAAGAACATCCAGTCCCTCGCGGCCAAAGCTGCCAACGAGGCCCGGGAGAGTAAGGAGTTTGTTCGGCCCAAACTGGTGACTGTGATGAGGAGCGGAGTCAAGCCACGCAAAGCCGTTCGAATCCTTCTCAACAAGAAGACGGCACACTCCTTTGAGCAGGTTCTCACTGACATTACAGAAGCCATCAAACTGGAGAGTGGAGTGGTGAAGAGGATCTACACCCTGGACGGCAAGCAGGTATGTCCTAACGGTCATCACTCTATAGTTAGTTGCTCAAGGGATATTAAAGAGTTTTGAATTCTTAAAGTCAGACCTGTATTTATTCATAGTTGGACATTTTTCGCCTTGTGAGGAGTCTGGTTAGATGATTTAAACAGATTTAGGCGCTGTCTCCCTACTTTGAGCAGTAGGACGACAGCACATCAGTAAGATAATGTGACTGACTATAAGAATCCTAAACTTAAAATTATTAAAACATGAAACCCTAATTGAACTAGGATATTAGGATTGCTATAATAATAATAATGATAACAACATTCGCATATGAAAAGTTAAGATATACAGAAAAAGCCTGAAGCACATATGAAGGTCAGACCAGCAAAGAAGCACAATAGGAAAATGAGTTCAGTACAGTTCCTTATTCAGTCTCACCCACAGCCACAATGATATCATCTGCATCAAAGCAAAGAGCAAAATGATTTGCTTTGATATGCAAAAAGCTTTATTGTACACGGCACACTAGACGGAACATAAAATCCCATTGTCCATTGATTCCATGCCATGAGAACAAGGATGAGAAGCAGTTGTGTATGAGAAAGGCCAATTCTCACAATAATGTCTGGTTGTGGGTTTGACTTTGACCTCAGTTCCTCCTGGATTGTGGGTAAGGTCATTGCTGTCCTGTTTATCAGCTTTTGTGCACAGATGTGAGCAAAGCCACTGTTCAGCTCACCTGTGCAGCTGAGTCTTGGTCAGGTCTGCCTTTAAGCTACAGTGGTGTTGAATTGGGATTCAAGACCAAGCCCTGTATTTTGTTTGATCATTTTGTCCTCCATTGTTTGAATGTTTGGTTTGGTTCACTCATATTTTTAGTGAAACTGAGATTTACAATATTCTTCCTCCATATATCAGAATGGCACGTCACATACAATAGGTTTTTACTTATTACATTTTTTTTTTTTTTCATAAAACAATCATGTTTTATGAATTAACAACAATGACATATAAATGAGCCCTCTCTGGACACTAATTTGCAAACCAAATGACACATTTTGGCCATGTTTGGATGCAAAGTATATTTCTGTGGAAGTGTAAATGCTACTTTGACTTTTGATCCTACATCCCACAGTAATATAACATGCAAATGAATGAGTAGGTGTTCACAGAATAAGTCTGTCAGCAGTAAACTTGCGCAAAAGCATTTCCTACGAGGGATTACAGGAGCATTGGAAATCCGCATGTATAACTAGATTGTTCTTTTATTTTGTTCATTAAGCTATCTCTTTGTTGTGCAGATGCAAGCTGGCATGGCAGATGTCTGCACTTACCATGCGCTGCCTTTTTATATTATATTAGACTTCTTTTAGCTAAAAGTTCAGGAAATGGGAGTACTAGTCAAATTATCTATGTGTCCCCTAGTTACTGTGGATAATAACTAGATTTAATCTCTCTGGGGATTTCTATGATGTTGTTAATGTTCAGGAAACGGTTAAATGGACAATGTTTTATTCAGGTGTTACTTAAGTTGTCCTGTGGGACTGCCTTCATCACTGTGCCACCTGGTTTGAAAAGGTCCGTACAGAGATGATTTTTAACAAATAAACTGAAAAAAATCTAATGGAAAAATCGGTGTAATCCCTCAAATCTAAAGAGCTTTTTAACTACGAGGAAATGTATACATTTTATTGCACAAAACGATACGTTATTTGTCCTGTGAGCTCCCTTTTTGTATTGCAAGCACATTACTGTGATCATAAGCCCACTTTATCAGTATGGACATCTGTTGCGTGTGATATGGTGCATGTTCATTGATCCCCTCGTCGAGACTATTCTGTATCATTCAGAAGGGGGAGGGGAGACTGGAGGTAGGTGTCCTGCTGAGCTCCTTTAGGTGCTGTCTGTCTATGGGTTTTGTATAAATCGCATGTTTTAGGGGAGTTGAGTTAATATGATGGAGCGGATTTGATTTTAATGTTGCCTAAAACGAGGAGTGCCAGACAACTGCACCCCTTGGAGATATGAGTTGTTGCTCCTTATGGGACATGTCCAGTTGGTATTTCATGAAACTATGCATTCTTAATGAAAGGCCATGGAATTTCAATCAATTCATTCTGCAAGACTTATTTTAAAATCTTAACCTTTTTTTCGCTAAATGTTTTTATGGCTTGTTGAGTCAAGGCGTGCATGTGTTGCCCTGGTCTTTGTGTGCTGAGGCAGACTGCAGCGGCTCTGTGCAGGAGCTGATGTGGTTCGAGCATCTGTAGTATTGATGCAGTAACTCGCCCCTCCCAACGTAACCGACTCTCCACCCAGGCCGCTCCCCTCCCTGTTTGGTCTTCCTCCTCCCTTTGCGCCTCGCCTTTCCTCTCCATCTTCTTCCCATTCGGCTGCCGGTGCTGGTTGCTAGGAGACCGCATCTGCAGCACAAAGACTGAAGCCCAGCTGGTGTGGACCGGTCTGTCAGAAGAAAGCCACCTCCTGAAGAGGGTGTGACTTTACTATCATGGTACCAAAAATCCCCCCTTTTGATTCATTTCGTTTCCTGGTTAGGGTTATGTGTCCCATTGGGTGTGACTTTCATAATAGTCAGGTATTTACAGATTACTCATGCTAGAGAGACATGAATGCGTTATTGAATTTCTACAAAGCCATGCGTGCCATTCCGTGATGTTTCTATTTCCTTAGTTATTATAGCTGATCGGCCCTGCTCTCTTTGTTCGCATTGTACACCAAATCACTCCCATTCTGCCCCCTTTTCATTTGATCCAAAAAAGGGTGGGGCTGCTCGTTTTCAGGAATTGAATTCATTTCATTGGCGTCCTTGGAGAAAATTAGGATCACTTTATATTGGCTGATGGGGAGTAATTATCACTTCTATCTTAAAAAAACACTCCGCTTTACCCTCCCGGCTATATTAAATCGCAGGGCTTAATTAATTGCCAGAAGACATTTAGTAGTTAGTCTTTTCTATTCACGCCTGCACAGACACTTTGATTTGGATCTGATGTCTTTCGATTACTGTCTTAGCATGAAGTCTTTGTAATACCTAAATACTTTATTTATTTATTTTTTTCATATACTGCAATGATTTAAGTAACTTTAACTTGCAAAATACCCTGTCTTACTGTGTAGAAAATCTAACTCTGTAATTTTGACCGTTTCAAACCTGTTCAGAAATGCATGGGATCTGTTAAATTCCTTTCGCAGCTCATATCTGTCTTCTGTTATATGGTAATGCTCCTGGACGTGCTTAAAATGTTAAATACACATTGAACGGACTGCTACTATCAATCTGCAAAATTGCTAGTCTGAATTCGTCTTTCTTTACAAAATTCTTCAGCCCTACATCAGATTATTTTCCTTATGACTCCTGCAGAGACCAGAAAGAAGATTGTAGCTGCAAGTATGCTTTAGGCACAAGGTCACACTGTTATTGAAAAGAACAAAAGAAGTCAAAGATTTAGCGTTGCTTTACATGTCCTGGTGCTGAGGAGAGGCGCGTTGCATTGGTTTAGATGAAGAAACGAACTGCGAAATCCTGTGCTCAAACAGTGATGAAAGGACTGCATTTTGCCAGGTTTATCTCCTGTCGGGCGCCTACTCTTTGCCACGCTGCAATCGGTGTTGTCATGGCAATAAGCTCGTTGGTGATAGACTGTTTGACAATGGCTGTAATGTGCTGAGTGGGCTTCTTATGTTGGGGTTTAATCTGTCTGCGCTCTGCTCTTTTCAACACATCGTCGAGCGGGATGGAGACTTGAGGGTGTGGCTCCGCATACAGAGCAGGGGCTATAATATATGTGAGCCTTAACATTATGACAGATAAAGTGGATGAAATTATGATATAAAATCAAAGTGTGATCTGCCCTTTTATGAAGAAAAAGCAGGAGAGGCATTACCCTTATGAGATAACAAAAACTATCCATACATGAATTGCGCTCAAAGAAAATTGTGACTTGTACATTTTATATATTGCTCCAAAGATGATTTAGCCACTGTTAAGGATTTGTAGTGCCCAATTGTTATGGCTCAATTTCCAGCCAGAGCATTTAAAAAAAGCCATCTGTTAAGTGTCCCTGGACTGTAAACTGTATAGTAGACTTTATCTATATAAAGGAAAAGGAAAAATGGTTGATGCGAGTGTTAGAGTAGTGTATGGGACTGTGGTCATAATTTAAAGCATCAAAACCACTAATTATGTTGTTAATTGCTTTGTATGTCAGTGTTTTTCTGCATCTATTGTAGAAGGCTCTTCAAACCGCATCAACAAGTGAGCCTGGGGGAATATGAGCATGTCTGGTATAATAACATTGAGATTGCAACAGTCAGACAAAATGGGGAGCCAGTTTCCTCTTCGACATCCTGGTTGGAGCTCCAGGGCTGGAGCGGCACCAGGCACCAGCTGCTCCCCCTGACGATGCAGATATGGCCTGTCTGAAGCCATGTCTGTTAACTACAACCAGATCACCTCCAGATATGGGTCACTGAAGGGTCATTCTGGTAGAATTATAAGATGTAAATGAACTGCTTTGTGACAATTATTTACTGTAATTATGGCTGGATTTTTGCGCTTGTCTAAAATGGGGCAGTCTTTTCGGTAGCACACTAGTGGAACATTGCATTGGCTCTTCTATTGATTTGGTCTGTGTGCCTACAGTAACAAACTGTGTAGGAGTTTATCCCTGAGGCGTCAAAGCAAGGGCTACTGAACCTCCCTCAGCTCTTTGTGTTTCAACAAAAGTGCACACAATTTTATCTCCTCAGCAACCAACTCGTGTACGTTGAAATTCTGATTTTCATTGCTGATGTAGGGGCATTTCTGGTGGACTGATTCGTGCAGGTTACAGAATGTTTTATAGCGACAGTCAACAGCTTGGCCTCACTCTTAGTCTGCTTACTGACTTGGTGACTAATGGAAGTGCTAATGTGAAGTTCGACAGGTGTTTTTAGGAGACAAAAGACTCAAGAGCATTGTTTGAAAGTACTTCCTGCTGCTTCCCACAAATGCACGGTCAATGAAGTGTTGGACATCATTAACATGCAGTGTGTTGTGTTACACATGCTATTTCAGTCTCCCGTTGTCTCTGTCATTGTTGTATCATGTAATTCTTTTGTACAAAGCATGTACCTTCATTTACAATCAAGATTTTGGTTTTATGTCGGATGCCTTTCCTTTTTAAAATGACTCCGTAGTATGGTAGCTCTTTTTTGGCTGGTTAAAATCTCCGTATTTCACCCAGTCTTTTGTCATGCATGTGAAATTTCACAACACTTACTGAACAATTGCTGGGGTCTTGACTTTACCAAAAATTATCGTAGTTGTATTTTGATAATCGCTTTCTGGACTATATAGAATAACGCATACTAAAAAGACCAATGAATAATGATTTATTGACTCAAAATGTAGAAGAATAAACTATTTGATTTTCATAAGTATTACACTTGTAAATATTCTCTGTAGAAGCCTTCTGTCACTTAATGTACAACAGAAATAATCATTTGACTTGTCGACTAATTGCAAAAAGATTTATTGCTGATTAGTCAACTACTAAAATAATTGTTTGTTGCATGCTTAAGACTGAACCACAAAGGTTAAAAAGGAATACTGTCTTTACACCGTGTGATCGTAAGATGCTTTCAGTTATCTTATGTTCACTCTTCATTCATTAAATCTGTGGGTGACACATTTATTTGACTGTCCATGTTGGCCCATGTTGAATGTTCTAATGACCAGTGGTCGGGGGTTAAAATAGCTGAAGTGAATTATTCAGTTGTTGTTGTTGTCTGGGCCCTTGTTTAGCTGCTGGGGTGGGTTTTTTTTTGGGGGGGAATCATGTGGTCTGGACAGCTGGTAAGGCACAGATTAAGACCAGACTGGATGGGACAGTGGGCAGGGGGCACGGAGAGTCTGGAAAGGGCTAGTTGACCCATAGACCCACCCACTCATCACATTATCACTCGAGACTTGCACACATGCAATACGTGCCAGTTACTGTATGTGTGCGCTAAAGAATTTAACTTGACTTGCGTTGGGTCAGGCAGTTGGCAGGGGGCTTTGGAAGATGACCTTTTCTGAAAGACTGTATCACAAATGTTTCCGGTGCAAACCAACCTTTCTGCACCAGATCGAAATGGTTTGTTGCATTTGATGCGTTTCTGTAAATTTAGTGTAGAGCTGTAAACATTGCTTCCAAGAATAAAGGTAGGATTCTGAAATTGCAGTTAGAATCTTTATGAACCAATTCTAACTGAGTTATGTGGTTAGTGAACTACATTTTTAAATGTTTTATGGTTTTAGTGGAACTCTAGAATCAATCCAGAGAAGTATAAGGATTGTGTCAAGAAGTTTAGCTATTTTAAAAGTTGTGCCAAAGTCTTGAGCAAGAAAAAAATAACCAGTGTGTTTTAATCAAAGTACAATAACCACCAACAACCAAATCCACCACAAAGTCAGAAGTTACAGCTGAGGGTCTTAAGTTCAAGTGGATCTTATGTCGATGGAGTTTAAGGCAGCAGCACTTTATCCGTTTAATCAGCTTTGTGCTTAAAGCTATTAAAGCATAAGTCTGCTGGTTGCTCTGGGCCTGTTTATTCTTTGGGGTAAAAGCACTTATTGTCTGTCTTTTTTGATGCACAGTGAATTGACCTTGTGTCCACACTCTGCCTTTTCTGACACTGACTTGAATACAATCTCTTGATAATTTTCTCAATAGATGCTCTATGTGTAGCCTTAAAGTGAAGCCTGTCTGGAAAACCAATTAGATTTTTGATCCCCGGAGTCCGAACACCATCTCTGTGTATCCAGGGGACTCTCGGCGAGGTTCAGCTGCTGGATGCCTCGACACGCAGTCACCAGCGCGCACACATGGAGCTTTTGCAGCGGGGCAGAGGACCAAACATGGCAGCTGCAGGGGCGCGGTGTTCCCAAAATGGTCCCCCACTCATAGTTCAGATGTGTATCACAAAAGGAGCGATTGTGATGCAGCGTTACTACTATTCATGTATGTTTTTAACCATAGTAAAAGGGACTTAACCAAATTTTTATTTTATTTTTTTATTATTATTTGTTTTTATTATTGATGGCTTACAAAAGGCTTCTAGCTTGTGCTTTTGTCATTATTATCTGTGTTGCAAACTCTGAAGTTTAAGTATGATGCTTTTCAGAGTATAAAGAATTGTAATTGGCAGCAGGGATGGCAGAAGTTGTAGAGGCTGTGGAAGTACTTTTAGCCCTCAAACGTAAAAGTAAGAGCTTGTAGCAGTAGTATAGCTGCCATTGCAGTTATGGCTGAAATGTGGTAGTTGTCAGAGTATCATCTATGACGGTAACATCCAATAATCATGACTTTTACCTCCCTTTTTATTACATTGTGATTAATTATATTTAAGGATACCTCTCTTAGCCAGAATTATGCAAACACTATGTACGACTAGTTCCTGAATCTTGAGGCCTAGAAAACCAAAGGGATTTTTTTGTAAATGTATTGTGTTGCCAAGAGGTGACAGGCCTGTATAATATAAACTGTAGGAGAAGGTGTGGCCAATAGACATCTGTCACAAGTAGGCCATATTGTGTCAGCAGCTGTTATTTTAGAGAGGAAAAACCCGGGGGAAGGAGGTGAATCATGTAAAACATTACAGCCAAGGTGTAACTGAAGATGTTACCTTTTTTATGTTTATGTCTTTGTTGTAGGCGTATTAACCTGGCTGACAAAATGTCCTGCAGCACTTCTGGCATGGCCTCAGCCATGTCTCAGTACAGCCAAATATGAGAAAGTTGTGTGGTTTAGTCTAAAAAAAACAATGACAAACTACTTTTTTAATTGTCTTAATGTTTTGCTCTTTTGTTTCATAGGTTACTTGCCTCCAGGACTTCTTTGGCGAGGATGATGTCTTTATTGCATGTGGGCCAGAGAAATTTCGATATGCACAAGATGATTTCTCTCTTGATGAGAATGGTAAGCATCATTAGTTTTATGCATTTTTTGGATTGCTTCGAATGTAACTTTATATGTTGCGTCCACAGTGCTATTTTAAAGACCTGCTCAACCCTGACAAAACCCAGTGTCCTTGACTGATGCAAATATCCAGTCCTAGCAGACAATGACTTATTGGAAAATCATAACCTTTCCATCAAACTCGCCACACCGATTTATCTCTACTAAAATTCAGAACATGTCTTCCATCTTTTAGGTGTCTAGATTCTTTCATCTGACAAAATGTAAAATATCTGCCCGTTAGTGTCAATTATGTAATTCCTTGGAACTACCTGGGAAAATTACTATAATGATCCTTTATACCTTATTTACAAGTCAAATGTCCTTGCAAGAGTGATATGATTGGATAATATTTGGAGCAAAGCGCAGTGGGCAGCCAATAATCTGTGTGGAATTAAACCTGTGAATGTCTGTTGACTGCAGGAGACCCAGGGAGAACCGTGTTATCTGTAGCCAGCAGCAAGAGCAGAAAAAGGTTGGAGAAGGCGAGTCATTAATCCACAGTGTGACAGGTTTAGGCCAGCTGATAGGACGCGCTGATAGCGAGGAGCGGCTTTCCTTCTGTATTTCTCTGCTCTGACTCCCATGGTGTTGTTTTAGACCCACATATCAAATTAGCCACCCACTCACCCAATGTCCTCAGTCAAAGCACTCAGCATCTCCATAAAATGTCCTTTTTTAAATTTGATCCCATGAATACAAGGACAATATCCACCAGTCTCTCCTTTTTTCAAATTGAAAAGCACTCAATTTCAAGGGTCTGGGTTTCCCCTAGAAACTTGTACTAAATGGTTTTATTCGGTCTAACCTCAGGGCAAGACAAAAAAAATATCTCTAAGCCTTTCAAACTATATAATGTAATGTGCAGAGTAACTAATTGGTTTCCATTATTGTCACCTCAATTAGGAATCAATCTTCAATCACAAATAATTTGGCATTTTTGACTCCTTGTAATTCTACAATTTGTTGTGGGTTTTTAAAGATGTATAAATGACATCTGTATAATGACTTCAAAATCAAAGCTTTGTTGGAAGTAAGAATAAAGATTTTCATTTTCTTACTTTTATTGTTACTTTTCTTACTTTTAATGGTTTCTGTATTGACATTTCCTACAAGAGCAGTCTTTTGGGATATGGAAATGTGTGTTTTCCTATCAGATATTTTCCAACTGGGAATAAAGCCCTGAAGCTTTTTTGCACAACCACTTTGAAAATGCTATGAACCTCTTCCATCTTGTCTACATTACAATTGGTCAAACACAAACTTACTGTTCTTTTTGTTACATGTAAAATTACATCACATTTTCAATCTGCATGAAATTCAAAGGCATTTTAAATTCTGTTTTTTAAAGTAAACTAATTTGCCTCCATATTCCTGTAAATTGCTTTACAGCAGCAGTAAGAATGTGAAGACCTCTCGATAGCAGAGCATCTATTGCAAGAAAACTGGGTCACAAAACCTGAAGTTTAGCATCATGGCACCTATTGCATGGAAAGGATTTTTCATATAGACAAAAATAGACACTACTCCCATGTGGTTATCGTTCACTGTACAACACAAGACTGGGAGGAGCACCTGCAGTTTGGTGTAAGTGCTGACAACATCAAGTGAAGCTGAGTAAAAGTGTGTGTGTTATTCTGAGACTACTAAGCAGATCAGACAAGCTGCCAGTGTGAAGTACTGTCAAATCACTGTGCCACGCCTTGAAAACAATAGACCTCCACTGCACGACTGCAGCCACTAGTGTGTGAAGGTTAGGAGAGATGACAAGCAGAGGAGCATCCCCAGAGAAGACGGGAGGACTGAGTGTAATTAGCATGGATGGAGAAGGAGAGGAAGGTTTGGAAATTGATTATAGTGGGAGATGAAACATAGAGACGGGACATAGGAGTGGCAGTGTCTGGAGTCTGTCTGCTCTGATTGAACAATGACCCAGAAAAGGAATACTTTTGAAAGAATAACATGCTACAGAAGGCAGCAAATGTAGAATAATCCAGCCACATGCAAGTCATGAGCCAGTGCTTCGTTTGTGCCTGTCCCAAGCTTTGATAAATATTGATGGCTCTCCAGAACTCCAAATAGGGAAATATTTACTAGAGACGTGATCCTTACCCACCCAGTCATATCGATGGCAAAGTCAGACATGTTTTGCACCTGTCGAAACCGCCTTTATAGATGGCTATATAGAGGGGTTGCTTTGATGTTTTTGAATAAATAAATATTATGGATGGGACGAGATGGGGGGGCCAAAAAAAAAAAAACAAGACGGGACAAGGTTTTGACATCATTTCTAATAAGTTAATTTTCTCACAAATTTGACCCCACATTTTTTTTATTTTAATATTTGCTGCTCACCAGCATTAACCCTCATGGCATAAACGCTTGGGGAAGGAGGAGATCTTGTCTCGTGCCAAATAATAAATGCAGGTTAATTTCTAACTAATCTTCACCAATGTTTTTTTTTGTGTTTCACAGAATGCCGAGTGATGAAGACACCAAAAGGTCAAAGGGGTTCAGTAAAGAGTCCTGGCCCAATTAAACGATGCAAGTCTCCTGAGTCAAGTGAGTAAATCATTATCAGTGAATTGGACACTCCTGGTCTAAACAATACTTTATTCCGATGGCTTATAATGGTACAAAGTTTTTTTCACCGAGGGTCGCATTTTGAAACTTATACGGAGCAGAGGGCCACATACAACCCAACAATTAAGTGAATCATTCGAAATTTTGCCTTTGACATTGTTTTGATGAGCCTCCACACCTTTTTAATAAGACTTGGAACATTAATATTGGGTTGGGATAACATCAAAATGCTTGACTTTTTTTTCTTTTTCCCAGTTTTCCAGTAAAAAGTACTACTCTTTATTGTTTGGACCAACTTAGCAGGGAGCAAGAGGGCCAATAGAAAAAATGTGTCTGAGGGCCGCATTTGGCCCCTGGGCCGCAGTTTGGACATGCCTGGTTTAGACCTTTTTTTTAATTAGCAATATACATCCAGTACTCCAAAGTATTATCATAAATAAATAATGTATGGGCTGTAAAGAAAGAACCAACAACTTCCAGCTGTTTGTAAATTAAACGACTAGAAAAATCCTGGGGGGCAAAAGATCTTCATGTGGATGACTCTGACTAAACCTTTAATGTTAACAACCGCTTTTCACGTCGCACAACAGCCCTATACTTCTGTTACAATGTTTGTCTGACTCCAGACGGGTTTTATAGCGACGTTAGTCGGGTGAGCAGTTGGCGCTATGAAATTGGATCTGTCTCAGGCACTAACAAAAGTTATTTTCTCTGTCAACTCCAAAATATAGACAAATGTAGGCAATCACACAGTTCACACTATTAAGTGGGGTCACAGTGCTGCAGGGTCCTTGTCTTTAGGTGGAATTCTAAAAAATCTTATTGATTATTGATGGGGGGGTCCTGCAGACAGCAGATGGCAAGCTAAAACTGTGAAGGATGACAAAAATGTAGCATTAGCGGCTCTTTTGTGTGCTGGAGGTCAGAGTTGATCAAGTATTGAGGGGAACGTGGGCTTGTGATGACCAACGCTGACTTGTTAATAAGAATAATGTAGTGAGACGTTTTGGCGATTCAAGCAGGGCATTTGAAACTGAGAGCTATTGAAAAAGAGAAAAAGAAAGCATTCCTTTCTTATTATGAAATGGCGAACAGACAGCCAAGGTTGTTCTACAAACTAGCTTTTTTTTATTGCTAGATAAGCGCGTCCTCAATTGTACAACGCGTACAAAAATCTTACAATTAATCGTATGCAAACAAAGAAATGGGGTTTATAAATTCTAATTGACATGAGTTTGAGCAGCTTGCTAAGTCTAAAGCAGTTTATCTGTCTGAATTGTTAACTAAATGCAATTGGCCTTATTTAACAATGAAGCTTTATCCTCTTGTCTTTCCCTCTTGGCTTGAATTTACACTGGCCATCTGGCTCATAGTGTCTGAGATCTTTTCATCTTTTATGGGCAAAACTCTTAAACACACAGACAACCCCGGGACACTGCACCGCTCGTAGATATAAACAATTGTCCAATAGTGGCGGAATCCTAGCAACTGTTACGATGCAAAGTGGGTGAATTAAACATAGACCTTGAATGACTTTAGTAACATGCCAAAAAGCTCTCTTACTGAAGCAGTGGTTCTCAAGCTGCAGTGCAAGGAATTCTTTTGGTGATGATAATAATGGTGTTTTGCGGTTCTGAATTTCTCCAGTCTGGTATCTGTTATAGACCCCTAATTTCCCAGGTTTTCTTGGATCAGACCCATTTTGCTCCTTGTTTCAATTTGGGGATCTAGTTTTAGAGCTGGTAAAGCATGTTTTAGTCTTTTCATTTTCAGAATTCAGAGTTTTTATTATATATAGATAGATTTTATATCCTTTTATAATTGGTTATAATAAAGCACATTTTTGTAAGTCAAACAAAAGCTAAAGATTGCCGTCTCAAACCACTTTCTAATCCTTGCTGCCTATTTTCTCCGTCCTCTTCCACCCTTTGCCACTCTTCTGTCCACTTTGGGCTGTTTCTCTCAGCTAACGGGACGGGCTCCAGCAGTCAGCTCTCCACCCCAATTTCTAAGCATTCCCCCACCTCCACCCCCACCAGTCCAGGCCTCAACAACAAGCAGAAGGTACCCACCCGACTCCCTCTCCACCACAGTCTCCTACGGGTCCTTGTTTACAACTGCGTGATTCATTAACACACGTTCTATGCTTTTGTCTTTTACAGGACCTATATCTTCCATTGTCTCTGGATGACGAGGACTCTCAGGGCGAATCTATGTAGACAGCCATCCCTTTGCAATTGGCCCCTGAAGCGAGACTCCTTGTTTTTGCTCACTTTTGACTTCATCTGTTGTCTTGGAAACGTACTACTTTTTGTCTATTTTAAAAAGCCTTATTCATCGGGGCCATGTTACCGTTTGCTGCTTGTGAATACCACTATTCTTTTTTTTAAATCCTGATGAAAAAATGTTACACTAATCACTTGCTATAGTTCTGGTGTTTTTGTGGGTTAGTCAGTTTAGAAGACGCATTGTTCACTTAAGACCGGTTTCACATTGTACTGTTTTTGTTTTGTTACAAGTCACATTTGAACATTTCCACCACTGGTTCCAAGCAGCAAATGGACGTTTTAAAGGGTGTTTGGATCTGGTTCAACTTTGTCACTCGTGGTGTCCTCTGCCCAATGGTTAACGTTGAATCGGACGCTAGTCAAAGTTTCATAGTCCGCTGTATATATTGTGTAGAACTACTGCATCACTGCCCATCGTCTCTCTCACTGTTCTTCCGTCCATTTTCATATGACGTTAATGTTTGACTAACAACTGCATACGTAACAACAGGGTATATTTAAAACAGAAGAGGCACCCAAATGTAGTGCAGATTAAGTTGTGTGGGATACTGGCAGGAATCCGGTATCAGAAGTTATAATTGTATGGATTGGCGTTTTCTTTAAATGGATTTAGGCTGGTGTTTCCTCTGTTTTGAGCCCATACAAACATAACACAACAGTAGTACATGGTCTAAACATGAGATTTCCATAAGTGCAGTGCATGATGAGTGACTTTTTGATACTATAGGCATGTCGGACCTAATGGTGTTTGAACAACCAAAGGAAAAAGGCCATTTTACCACATGCAGTAGTTTGCTATTCCCTCTAGGACCACAGTAATCCATTTTTATAAAAAACATGATGGTCTTAAAGCCAAAGTATGTTTTAGACTAATATTTATACAAAAGGGATCATGGTAGTGGCTCTGGGGGACATTTATGCATGCTATTTCACTGTCAAATCATCGGAAGGCTGGTAGATTCAGGGAGCTAAATGGGAGTTGGAATTTTCATATTTTGCATGGCTCAGAATAGATTTCAGATAACGGGGAAAAGATCTTGTCTAAGTCTATGTGGGGTTTTTATATTTTATATAATGTATTAATTTATATTAAGGGTATTGTTTAGGATACATTTCTATACACTTTTAACTACTACAAACACTTTACCTAGGCCTCTAATTCAAGTTTTTCTTTTTCTATTCGACCAAGCCTGCATCGTGTCTGACTGTAAAAGACCTCTCAGGTTTTTGAGCAGGGACTTAAATTGGATGCCACTGAAGCACAAAGTCAGAGTCCACAGCAACTTGACACTTTACTGTCTATTGGCCAGCACCGCAATGCGGGACCACAATTACAACATGTAGTATTGATTGATTTTTAAAATCTATGCATTTAGAGACAAAACTATTTTAAAATGTCACATGTGACTTTTTATATCCAAGAAATGACACAAGAGATGAGCTTTGACCCACGGTGGCCTGCCGTTTTGTTGGGAATGTTCAGTTGTATGCCTGAAATCTCCTTGTTTTACTGTAATGCCAAATGTTTGGTGCTGTAAGTGTAATGAACACCTTTTCCTTACAGGAGGCGCTGTCACACCAGCACAGTCTAAAACCAACAGCAGACTTTAAAAATAATTGTAGAAAAACATTTTTCTGTATCAGTCCAATGTAATTAATTTAATTTATATTAATTTTCACAACTATCAGAAGTGTTTTGTCTGTCTGTATCTGGTTCATCACCTACAGTGGTGCCTTTTTTCGGTACAATTTTTGATAGGATTAAAATGGGACATAACTCCACATAGAGGCCTCCAACATTTGTTTTGAGGACACTTTGTCCTGGTGTAAATAGGCTCCCTCCTGATCTTTCATATGTAAACCTTTTCTGAGCAAATCAACTACTTTTTTTCTTGGAAATTTTACTGTCATTTTTGGTGGTATTTTGCATTGTCACAGTGGCTTATCAATGCTTCATTCAATGTATTAACCAGTATCCTTTTGCAATTAAAATGGTTGGATTTTACCTCTTCGGCCTTGTGTTCATGTTTGATAGTATTTTGAAGACATTGTTTCATGCTTGCAGTAAAAAATAGTTTGAGCCAATTCGCGAAGTAAATAACTTCTGTGTTAAGTCAGTGTTCTGAACACTTCAGCTTTACTTTCTTGCCAGCATTTGACACACATCTATGTTAAGTCAAATGTAGGCCTAAAATGAGAGTTTGGACCTGTATAAAACAGTACATGGGCTTCCAGTTCAGGGCCCAAACCCAAGTGCAGTTCCCAGTGCAATAGAATTCACTAAAACAAATAATGTATTACTTTGCTGACCCCTAGTGGCAGTGCAACTTGCTGAACTAACTAAACTTTATGGAAAATGAACTTTTCCGTTTTCAATTCTTAAACTTCATGACATCATAGGAAATTAATCCAATTGTCCTAAAAACAAATGTTCATGATTCTAATTTTGGTGGGGTTCAGAATACATTGTCTTTTCTAAATTCAAAGGAAAACATGGTATTTAATCAGAAAATTTAGAGAACAGTAATAAAAGTAATACAGCTCTTGAGTGCATGTGCAAACTTTCCCTTCTCTCTCTTGTAATAAATACACGGTGAAACAGACAAAGCTGTTTTATTCCTGTTTCTATAATATAATGCAACTTAAATTATTTTAAATACAGGTCGCCCACAGAATACAGCATTGCATTCAGCATTTTCAGCATTGTGTATAAATACATTTTCAAATTAGGCTATTCTTCCCAACAAAGTCTACAATGAATATAGCCTAATAAACGTATACAAGTTATTTTAATGTATGCAGCATTCTGTTAGAAGTTTAATAGTTACCAGTTAACAAAAAACCTGCATTTGTCTTTTAATTGGCGATTGGTCACTAATTGATTGTGAGGAAAGGGAAGCAGGTTTTATTCTACACATCTGCTAAAAAAAAATAAGGAAATACGTGCTGAGGTGAGGAGATTGTCACAATAAATGCACATCCGTGATCTGTGCGCTGTAGTGGGCTGATGATGGCTTGACCGCGCGGTTCTGTTCGTGTTCTGTCTGCTCTATGTGCGTGCTGAGGAGTGGGCAGAGGGTCGTGGGCGGAGAGGGTCGCGGTGAGCCGCCTGCCATGGCACAATGCGTGCGCTGTATAAACTGCATTCTGGGAAATGTACTGAGCGGAGTACGGACCAATCATGGATAATAGCTAATAGTTAATAATAAATAATAGATCCATGGTATGAACAAGTCCCCTTGCATGCATCTCCGGTAAAACCGCATATTTCCAGCGAACTTTGAATTGGAACAGGACTTGTGACGTCAAGGATGACGTCTCACAAGTCCACAAGTAACAAGTCTGCAGAAGTACCATCCATGAGAAGTACCGATAGAGACCACAAGTCACGTGACTTCCGTTTGTTTCTAACTTTCGTCTGGCCACGCCCACCTTTGCTCCAACCAGACGCGCTCGAGCCTCGTTTCCTTTTCATCTCTGCAGCTGGAGAAACAAGCCCAGACTGAAGACTGCAGTGGGTCCGTGGGTAACTGCTGGAAAATCTCAACACGCTTATTGTGTATTGATTGTTGTCTATTTTCTGAACTTTTGCACATGACTTATGTCTGAGAATGACAAAGATTAGAAATGCCAATACAACATACACCGCAGTACTGGACTCTAACTTTTCTTATTTGATACTGCAGGATACCCAGTGACAATGGAGTTAAATCATTAGATGATGGCTTTTAATATAAAAGATGGTGAAAGAGTTCTGACTGTTCTGAGGTTGGCATTAAAGCACAGAGTCACATTGTTTTAACCACAAGAGGCACATTCAAGTCAGCAAAATATGTTTGGGTTTGAAATGGGGAAGAATGCGTCATCCACTTGCATTTGATGTGACCATACTTTTATTTCAACACAGATTACAATGGGCGCATTCTTTCGAAGTTATTTTGCTGTAATAGTGAACTTCTCTGCCTTGTGCCCCTCAGACATTCTTCTGCTGTTCTCATTTTGCTCAAGTAGATTTACAGCAGACTTCTGCTTCAGCTGTAATTTAAACCATATGTTTGATGCCACTAAACTCTTTCAAAATAGATCTACTGCCACATAATCTTGCAAACATTTTTGCGTGGTGCAGTTTTTGCAATGTTTATTATTTTAATTTGGCTTTTAAAGAAATATTAGTCCTCTTCATGCTTTGTGCAAAATGCCTTCAGTTGCGTTTGCACACTAAACAAAGTGTAAAAGTTTATCAGCAGACTCAGATAAGGGACAGGTCTCCTCTTGTCTCACCTGTGGCTTGTTTCTTGGGTGTTTCGTTTCAGTTTCCTCCCCCCCCTCATGCACAATTGTCATGAATCCAGCCCTCCGAGTGCAGAGAGGGGCTGGCCAGACCAGTTTCAGCCACTAGTTGAACACAGAGGAACAAATCATCAGAGAATTACGACATGGGATTACCGATACGTCTTTGACAACAATCTGAACCACTGATTGGACATCATCTTTTAAAGTCCTACAGATCAGGTATGTTTAGAACTGGTGTACTTTTAAATTTTCATGTAACATTTGTGGTAAATAACCCAATTCAAGTCAGTCCAGACTTCATGCTGAATTGAAGTTGTGCCATCTCAAAACAAAACCAAGTAGTATTTTCAACAATATTATTGACACGGCTGATTACTTTATTTGGGCTCATTGAAATGCATTTACTAATGTTCATTTAACAGTAAACCACAGAGGTAAGTTCTAATAGTAGCGTGATAACACGGGCGTGGCTGAGTATATGGTAAAAGTGTGTGGGAGGGCAGAACAGACAGGTAGCCAACAATACCTGCTCACATACCTTTGAGTGTGGAGCCGGAACAAGTTTGGATACAGGCTCAATACTGCAAATCATGGGATTAAAATAGTTTTACTTACATTGTTTCGAAGTTGTGTGCTTGTTTTAGTTTCAAAATTAGTTATTTTGTTTACAAGCTGGAAATAGGACTGTGATTCTGGCTGGTTGTTGACGCTGACAAACGGTAAGTTACTCTTTAGATACGGTACTGTGAATGTTGCTGTGTTATTCTGTGACGTCCAATAATGACAAATGGTTCTTTCCGGCCACTCGAGCTCTCACTATAACTCATTATGGTAGAAAATATGATGGTGTTCTTGATGTAGATTTGAAAGGATGTGTACTTTATACTCGATTTACCTTCAGGGATGTTTACGAAAGAACCTGTTTCATCCTGGAATTCTCAAGGTTTACGCACAGTGTCGCCGTAACTGTCACTGTAAGTTTGGAAATGGTAAATGCGTTATCAGTGGGTTTCAGAGTGATGAGAAATTAGGATTGTTGTCATAGTTATTAACAGTTTACAACAAAGTATTATAATAAAACAGGAAGGGGAAAGTGAGAACTTCAAGTGCTCTTTGTGACATTTACTTTTGCTGGTGATTATGTTACCTTCACTCTAAAGGCCTTTGACTTTGTAGTACTGGTAGTAGTAGTAGTATTAGTAGTTGGGATTAAACTTTTATTTTGCCTGTTTGTTTGTTTTGTAACCACAACATGAGTCATTTTCAAAAATAACAGAACATGAGAACTGATCCGAATACTCCTCCTTCCGTGCCATATAATTAGTGTTTACCGCACTGCCCACCTCTGTTGTTATCCTGAGTATTTCCTGTCTTAAATTCACCTTGTGCCCGGTTTCTGGTCCACAGCTTTGAGTCTGCTACATCTGTACCATGTTTTCCTCCGTTGCCCCGTTCAAGAACCAGCACTACAATGAGCTGAAGAAATCCTGCATCAAGGACAAGAAGCTGTTCGAAGATCCAGATTTCCCCGCCAACAACGCATCACTGTACTTTAGGAAACCTCCACCTGGAAGAGTTCAGTGGAAGAGGCCAGGGGTGAGTACTACAAGCAAGTCCTATTATCCTACTTTGTATTGCACACGTGTACAATCAGAACGTATAGAGCTTAAATGACTGGTTGTCCCCTTTTGCCCGTCACAGGAGATCAGTGATTCGCCGCATCTGTTTGTCGAAGGCATCAGCTCGCATGACTTGAACCAGGGAATTGTGGGAAACTGCTGGTTTGTTGCCGCCTGCTCCTGCTTGGCACTGAAGTCAGATTTGTGGACGAGGGTGAGTCAAAAGGCCCTCTGACAAGGCCCTTATTTTCTGCTCCTAATCCGGCATTTTGTAAATAAAATAATTAGTGTCGTTTAGTTGATTAATCAGTGGGTGGAGCCTTTGTCAACCAAAATTTGTATTGCTCGATTTATCCTTTTATTTAGATTATAAGGATTCATATGGGACAACAACAGAAAGGAGATGGTGGGGAGTAAAAATTGTAATTATATGTAAAAAGGTAACTGTTAGATTAAGTTCATGATTTATGATTTACCTTAATAATAATAATTACATAGTTTACTTTATTTCTGCATCAGTAGTTGTTTGATGAATATCTATGCATTATTTTGCAAATTGGGTCATATAAATAGAGATACTTCATCGTTTTGAAGGGGACTAGTTTAAATGGACTAATTGATTGGCAGGACATGTCTTTAGTCGACTAAGACTTTCTTTAAAATATGAACATGGATGTAATTTTCTTGCTAGAAAATGGTATTAACAGTTTGTGTTTGTCACAATACTGACATTTCTAAATTGATTTAATACTTGACATGAATTTCAATACTACAATTAAACTAGTTCTGATGAAGACCATTCTAAAAGTATTCAGCAAAGGTCCAAATGTGTTCAAGTGATGTCAATTTTTGCAGTGACAAATAGCGATACTTGTTCAAATGAATTTTGGTGCTATACTTTTTGTATCAGTTACTGGGTATTTGTTTTGTGTGTGTTTTTGCTCAAACTTACTAACAATGTAGCGTCACTGTCTGGCAATGGAATTCACCTGAGGGTTGTGTGCACGAGGTCAAATACCTACATGTGTCTTTTGTTTCAGGTGATTCCAGACTGGAAGGAGCAGGAGTGGGACAGCAAACACCCAGAGAACTATGCAGGGATCTTCCACTTCCAGTTCTGGATTTTTGGGGAGTGGCTGGACGTGGTGGTGGACGACCGGCTTCCCACCATCAATGGGGAGCTCATTTACTGCCACTCAAAAGAGAGCAACGAGTTCTGGAGCGCTTTACTGGAGAAGGCCTACGCTAAGTAATGACTGCTGAACATACTTACATTTAAGAATGAAGAGTTAAGAATTATTTACTATATGTTTCAAGAGGTTTCGGACTTGTCTCGGAACATTACGTTTTATTTCAGGGGACAATATTAATTATTGCGTAATCAACCATAAATGTCCTGAAACCACTGAAATATCCTACATCACAAGAGCAATTGAAACTAGCCGTGTCAAAACTGCTGAATTCAAGCCTTTTTACCAAGGTCGAGCAATAGATTTTTTTGCTGTGAAACTATTTATTATTGTATTTATTTATTTCATACATCCAGTGATATTAATGGAACCACCACATGATCACAAACGGGTGAAATTAAATGGTTAAGGTATTGAATCTGTGCATCAGTCCATAGCAAATGGGTTGCATCTTAACAAGTGTGTTTCCTTCAGGCTCTCGGGCTGCTACGAGTCGCTGGAGGGAGGAAACACCGGGGATGCTGTGGTGGATTTCAGTGGAGCCGTGGCAGAGGCCATTGACCTGGAGGCAGGAGCTTTCCACAAAGACGAAAAGAAACAGGACGAGCTGTTTGCAGATCTGCTGAAGGTCTACGACAGAGGCGGCATCATCAGCTGCTCCATCAAGGTCGGGCACAATACTTATTCAATTTGTTTTGTATAGCCCAATGTCTCATGGCTCAGATTCACCACTCATGGTTCAATTCAATCTATTATTTTCCCTAAAGGGCAATTCGAAGGGCACATAATTCCAAAAATACATTCTAGGGCATCGTTTTGCTTATCGATTAGTCTAGGGATAATTATTTCGATTAATTGATTAGTTATTTAGAAAGCAAAGGTAACGTGATGAAAATATTTGTACTAAATTTGACCAGATGAAGCTAAGCCGTTTGAGGATCCTGGTGGAGCACATTTATGGACTAAAGAGTGTTTTCATCAAATACACTCAATTTACACAATTTCCTTCAAATTACGCCTCAATTTCAGTCATAAAACATATTTTCTCAGCTTGTTTTGGAGCCTATGTATAGACAAGACAATGATTATTCGGTTACTAATTTAATTAAGTTAGTTAGTTGCGATTAATCGATTAACTTGTTGCTACCTTAATACTTTCCCTAATACAGTTAAGGCCGATGCTGATACCGATGAGTCTGAGGCTGATTTTCCCAAATCAGAATTGTATGATATGTATCAACTATAAACTTGGTTAAGTTACTATAGATGATTTTAAACATCCACAGCCCTGTGTTGGAGAGCAGCTGTTACGTTTTATGCTGTCTTCATTTTGGCTCAAACAAAGCACAATGCATCTCCTTTAGGTGTTGGCCTAACTAAATATTGGCCTATGCTGAAGTTTTAAGGCTGATATCTAACACTGCCTCTCTAGAAAAATAATAATTCGGATTACTAAATGCATTCAGATCCTGGACTTTTTGAGAAGAAAGTTTAAAAAAAAATATGGTCAAAAGAAAATGCTCGATTCTCTTTGTTGGAAAATATCTTACTGGCAGTAAAGAATCCACTGAGAAATACTTGAACTAAGACAGCAAAACTTGACACCGACTTCCTATACTTCCAGGTGCCATATACCACATACTCACAGTTATGGAATTATAACATACATCTGGAAACATACGATTTTTTGTTACAGGCTCAACCACATGAAATCGAAGCGAAGATGGCCAACGGTCTGGTGAAGGGCCATGCGTACTCTGTGACTGCAGTGAAGAAGGTGCGCCTGGGTCACGGACTGTGGGCCTACTTTAAAAATGAGACCATCCCGATGATCCGCATGAGAAACCCCTGGGGCAAGACCGAGTGGAAAGGAGCCTGGAGTGACACGTGAGACAGAAACACAAATAATGCGAGCCGCTGTTGGAGAATATAGGCTACATGCTAACATTGGTCCCTATGCTATTCGGCCCCGCTTTTAAAAATGACAACTAGGAAACAATAAAAACTTTGTTACCTGGCTTGTTGACAGCTTTGTAAACACAAATCAAATCGTATAAAACTGAATTTATAATTTTACTGTTTTAGTTGACTTCAGAAAACAGTTAATTTAATACAAATACACATTTATATTGGAAGTATAGACCTGAACTATTACTACTACCTTTAAGCTCACTTCTTTTAAACATTCTCAAATAAAAGCTTTTCACTCACTTCTATTCATCTCCCACATTATTCTATAAAAAACCTGTAAATGTGTACTAGTTTACTTGTTTGTAATGGCGTAATTATTTTGCAGCTCTGAAGAGTGGTCAAAGGTCGGTGACACTGAACGAGGAAACCTTGGTATCACAGTGGCTGATGACGGAGAGTTTTGGTATTTACCTTATTCCATATCTACAACAAACTAACCCCTGTGTCCCTTGAGTTACTAAGACTTATTGTGCCCTGTCGGTTGGCCATAGGATGGCATTTTCAGACTGGTGCAAGTTCTTCACGGATGCAGATGTTTGTCGTCTCATCAATACCTCGGTTTTAAGCATACACAAAACGTGGAATGAGGTGGTGCACTTTGGGAGCTGGACTAAAAACGCAGACCCTCTGTTGAACCGGTGTGGAGGCTGTGCGAACCACAAACCCACATTTCTACAGAACCCACAGGTGTTTGACACTATTGATTGACTGTTAATAAGTGATGGGTCAGGTAAAGTTGTATTCACTTGTTCATTGTTTTTGGAACAGTATGTCTTTGATGTGACAAAAGAGGTGGATGAGGTCCTGATCTCTCTGCAGCAAAAAGATATGAAGATTCACAGGAGACATGGCCAAGGGGAAAATCTTACTGTTGGATTTAGTGTATTCAAGGTATGGAGCATTGATACAGGGTACAGGCAATGTCTCTATTTAAGTTTCATAATAATTATGCATTTGATATAAGACACTTCACATTTTAGTATTCATTCACTTCACACCCGGTGGTGAAAGGTTACAATAACAGTTTGCGCCACAGCCCCAGCTGCCCAACTTTGGCACCTGGCTTTTCCAGCGGTTTTCCCTTCCCAGCACTAACCAGGCCCTGTCATGCTTAGCTTCTGAGATCTGACCTTAACATGAGCCTGTGATAAAACAAGGGCGGTGAAAAAGCACAGGCCTGATCACTTTGGACCAAGCGTCGTCTATATGTATTGTGTTGAACTTTTTAAGTAGATAGTACTGTTCAATTTCACTTTCACCACTAGAGGGCACAGCAAATCTATTAATCAGCAAAGTCTCAATAGTGGTCAGAAAATGTATAATAAGAAGGAAGTGAAGACACAAATTGAATAGTTTTCTGCGGGTGTGTTTAAGTGACTGTAATTTGTGACTGATACACTTTTGTTCAACATCATTCATGATTTAAATAATTAATTTGATCTTGTTCTTGTATTTTAGGTGGAATTGAACAGGAAGTATCGATTACATGACATTATAACTCAACAGTGTGTAGCCTCTTCGACATACATAAACGCTCGGACCGTCTTCATGAGAGTGGACCTCCCAATGGGCCGGTATGTCATCCTGCCAACCACCTTCAGACCAATAACCCTTGGAGATTACATGCTTCGTCTCTTCACTGACCTGGACTCAGGATGCAGGTACAAATATATCAACATTAACATTATTAGTAACTAAGTAAACAAACTACAGTTTGATTTCAACGCAGCCAAGTAAAGTTGAGTAGCCAGATCTAGACAGAAATTGAAATTATGATTGTTGTTGAGTTTATAAGAATTGTTCTGAAGATGAAAAGTACCTTTTGTTAGATTCTGAAGCCTTGTTGCTGTAGACAAACACTAGCCCTGGCCACAGACTGGCACTGTGCTGAGTATTTTTATACCAGAATTTCAAAGCTTAATATATAAAACCAGAGGGACTTTTGTTGACACACACATGACAAAAGGTACAGATAAAAGGTTTCCTGAAGGATGGAAACAGTAGGTCTGCTAGATTTCTTAACATATGTTAATGTCTGGGGGATTTCCTGCAGAAATTCACAGGCATTAACCAAAGACAAAATACAAAGACTCCGAACAAGCGTATTGACAAACGTCTGCCACACTCGTTTATCTATTAATTGTTTTTTATTCTGAAATTCTTTGATAGTTTGGCCTGGAATAGTGGACTGTAACATGCCTAGTGGTCTCGTCAACCGCAGATCCAAGTCTCAGTTTCCATGGATTTTTCTCGTATTTCTTTGTATTTTCTGAACAAATGTTTGGCCACAGTTTTATCAGATAAAGCAAGTATATTTTAGTCTATAACCTCAACTGCTGAAGAATGTTTTTTATTCTAATCTATCTTCCATCATAAAAAACAAATTGCTCTGTGTTGTTGCCAGGGAGCTGACAGCGGACAAACCCAAAGTGAACTGCTGGAGTTCGTTTGTTGGTTATCCTATAGTGGTGAGTCACGTCTACGTCCAGGCAGCAGAGGGGCTCGAGAACCAGGACAAGACTGGAGGTACGGCTACATTTAGACCTTATATAACTACTGCAAAAGCAACAATGAGTACAACCAGATACAAGTATTTCCCTCTGGTGCAGGTGCAGACCCTTATGTGATCATATACTGTGAAGGAAAATCTGTCAAGTCACCTATCAAAAAAGACACGCTAGAGCCAGAGTTTGCCGTCAGTGGTGTTTTCTACAGGAGGAAACCAAGGAAACCCATCACTGTGCAGGTAACAGACCTTTATTGTTCTCTGATATCTTTGCGTCAGTATTGCTCAGTATCATTTCATGTTATTTGGTATCCATATCTATACAAGCGGTTTTAAAAGAGAGATGAATGCATAAGGAATATAATAACATTGCTTTGGCTGGACATTGGCGGTGAAATAAAAAAGTGACAAAAAGTGACAAAGCCGTGCTCACCAGTGGTGTAGTGGTTAAAGGTGTTCCTCCACCAGGGTGTTGTGGGGTTTGAATATAGCCCCTCTGTCTTCACGCTACGCTGGTCTGTCAAATAAAGCCTGCGGGCCAGAAAAATCTAAACCTGACCGGAGGAGTGAGAATAGAGTATATAGAATAGAGTTAACTGAGCGCTGATGGGCTAGTGCTGGGCTGAGATGGGCGTGACAAGGCAGCGGCTTGAGGCAATGTTATCAACATTTACCAGTGAAATAAAGGCATAAAGAATTTGAAAATACTGTATAATAATTTATTTGGTGTTGCTGACACTTCATTTGTGTAAAATCATCTGTTCATACCTGTGCTTGTTGACGGCCCAGATCTGGAACAGTAACGCCGTGAAGGACCAGTTCATGGGACAGGTGATGCTGTCCGGCTTAGTGGAGGACAGTATGGAGCCTCAGGTCATGCAGCTGCGGAAGCAGGGCGTTCAGATGGCCGACGAGATGCCCGGGAGAATCTGCCTGAAGATAGTTACAGTTACTCAGCTCACTGCGATATAACTACGGCACTGTGGAACTTTGATGAGAGTGTGCAGTACGGTCATATCAAAGTCTTACAAAGCCCTTTGATCAAAGACACAGGGAATGGGAATGTTTGTGTAATACTATACACATATTTGCAGCATATATACCTTACTTTCAAATCAACAGAAACGGTGTGAAAATGGTCCTACAGCAGGATTGCATTGTAATAGTGTTAACTTCACTGGATCAACATTTTTGGTGCAACTTAACATTACAGCGGCAATATAAAATACTCTGTTTTACAAAGGGGTGCAAAGTAACTAATTACAAAAAAATGCAGTTTGCTCCCGATCTTTCCACTCGGGAGCAAACACACAAATTGGCACAACCTTACAGGCCTGTCCAATTTCAAGACCCAAATATGGGTCCCCAAAGATTCTCAGGGGGTCCCCAGGCATTCTTGAAAAAGAGGACCAGACAAAATTGTGATTTTCAATGAAGGTATGGCATGTTAATAACTTTTAAGTATTTTATAATCATTACTGTTCTATAAAATCTACAATTAATCATAAAATAATTATATCTGTCCTATAAGACAGTAGCATTGCTGGAGAAGGACGTCTGGGTCCACAATGTATACACCAGGTAAAATATGGGAACCACTGATCTAGCCTACTATTTAAACCCAGATTGCAATGAGAATGTCAAACTGACAATTGTTTTTTAAATAAGAATAAGTGTTTTTAACTGTCAAATATGCAGCCTTGCGCCGATTTATACAAACTGATGCACAGCATTCTAACATCTTACTCCTATCAGAACCAGGACTCCCCTTTACAGCAGGGCTATTCAACCTAAGGCCAGCGGGCCAAATCAGGCCCGTCAAGCAATTTAATCTGGCCCACAACCCATATTCCAAATGGTGAAAAAATAAAATAAAAATCTTGTTTACTGGTTTAATTCTGGGTTAGAACTCGATTAGACCTGGTTTGGTCTTGGGTTTAAACCTTCTTTGATTCTGAGTTTGTCCTAGTTCAGACCTGGCTGGTTCTAGTCCAGTCCTAACTTAATTCTGGTTCAGTCCTGGGTGGGTGAGCAATGTTGGTAAAGTGTTTTGTTTGTCATTTATCACAACATTTTTATCTAGCCGTAGTTATTTTAAGTATAAACTAAATGTATTTAAATTGTAAGACCCAAAATGTTGTTACAGTGGCGTGTTGTGCACTTCCGGCCCAGAGACCACGGCCATCCGAAAAATCTGGCCCTCGGGAAAATAAAGTTGAATAGCCCTGCCATGAAGCGCCACTGTAAGACCACGCCACTGTAAGACCACGCCACTGTAAGACCACGCCACTGTAAGACCACGCGGGACCGTCTCAACAGAAATCCAGCTTGTATTGATTGTTTTGAAAGGTTGAACTTTGATGGTCACTTGTTGCCAAACCAAATGCCTCTGAAAGTTTCCCTAGACTTGTATACGTTTACAGCGGCATCTGTCGACATTGCACAATACACGCACATTCTCCTGTTTGTTTTTAAGGATCACAAGTACAAGTTCTCAATAAATATTTTTCAGAAAACAATAATTTCAGCAACTGTGAATTTTGTCGTCTTTTTAATTTCAGTCCAGTTCCCAAACTGCATTTTTTACACTCAAGACACAGCCATGCACAATTCAAAGTTCAAAAAGTCTATTGCTTCAACCACAATTAAAAATAGTTTATCCAAAACCTCAATTCCCCATCGTAAGCTTGTCCGTGTCCGAGATGGGGAAAAGTCTGCTGAGGTATGCCGGATGGATCAGCAGTTTTTTACAAAGCTAGACAAGAATAAGAGTAATAATAATAATTTAAAAAGTAACATTTTTTGTCTTTGTTCCATTCTCTTGATACACATTAATAGAGGGTTTTATCACACCACGTTCTACACATTCAAATGATAGGAATGTACAGGGGCAACCACAGAGGGGCGGAGTCCGTGTCGTCTCGTCTTGTGCTCATAGTTGAGACCTGTACATTTTAGAGCGTCTGGTCCTCAGGTGGGACGTACACATGGGGCACTGGGACAGTCTGCGTGGGCCTGCACACAGTGGAGTGCGTTCGGCTTCTTGTCCCAATCAAAGAACGTCCGACAAGCCCAAAACATAGAACCCGGGAGTGCAGCGACAAGTGTATTTCTCTCCTTCCAGGGTGCAAAACATTTAATGATACATACAGCAACCTGAATATTGATTCATATTTGGAAAAATGTGGCCTCCTGTTATATTTACATACATACATAAATATCCTAACAATCTATTTGAAGATGAGATACAGTGTTTAGTTTGTGTTTCATGCATGGGCTCTGTTGCATCCTTCTGTACATTTGCTGTGCAGTGGAGGTAAGTATGACCAAGCAGCTTACCCTGCACCTCAGAGTGGAACGTACAGGTGAGGCATTAACTATAGTGCAGATCGAGGCAGGTCCCTAACACACACACATACACGCACACGCACACGCACGCACACGGATGCTAAATGGTAAAAAATACACACGATAAGAACACAAAGCAGACATGCTCATCAGCATTTTCAAACCAGTAACAAAGACACAACGTTATAATTTGCTCCACAGTTTCCGGTTTGTATTGGTCGTTAAACAAGTCATAAAAAAGATGTTTCTTTCTAAAAAGCCACCCACTACACCACACACAGATCACGTGACAAACATCACATAAGACACAATTTAAAGACACTGTTTTCATGAGCAGCAGCTAAAAACATGTAGATTTCTGTTCAAAGCATCAGGATGACATGAATTTAAATTGAAGCAGTTATTGATCTTATTGTTATACTGTTACTTTGATAATCATTTTGCTTTAGTAAGTCTTGTTCCTTGGTGAAACAGGCACATGTAAAGCAGCAGAGAACGAGTGCTGAGCTGGAGTGTACACAGACCATTGCAGTATGCTGTCTCAAACATGGTACTGTACTTTGGTGTATACTTTAGGTTAGTACCTGAATAGAAGTAGCCATTTAGTTATTTTAGAGTTTGCTTAGTATTTTGTGATGACCTTACCTTGCTAGATAAATACAAAAAATGTATAACAATACCCCATAAAAGCATTTGAGTTTTCTGTGTTGCAAATCATCTTTCAATTTAAATATTTTGGTGACCTAAAGTGGTAAACTTGACGTTCCTGAAATGTTCACATGTTGTAAGATAAATACTAAATCATGTTCAAAGCCAGCTCTCAGTCCACACTCCCTCACTTTATCTGCATCTACTCGTCACACACTCGCACTGTCACACTTCTACACAGTAATGTGCCACCTTGAGATGTAAAATCTGCAGCAGTGTCGCTCCACACAGTTGTAGTCATGCAGGAAATGTAGCATCCAGAGTCCCTTTATAACAGGAGCTTAAGATGAGGCCTTGCTCCGCTGAGGGACTAAAGGAAACTGACCTAAAGCTTGGTGCAGGAGAGGGATCACAGGCGTTTTGTATTCACTCCTCAAGTTCCTGGCTTTTACCAATCCTTCTTTTGGTATGGGAGCCTTCCAAACAAGACCATTCAAACACACATTCAGAGACAGGTCGTGATGCAACACTTGTACAGTGCTGGAAAAAGAAACATGGAGGCAAAGTTTGAGCAGCGTGCAATGTGAGGCTGCAAGGCCAGTGTCCGTCCTGCATACGAGCCTGGGTTATTGTCCCTGTGTAATAGGAGTCACAGTAACCCATGTAGAACCATCCCAGTCACACCATGCACCATCCAAACGCCCAAAATGCACTTCTCCCATGTAAGTGCGGCAGCTTTGGGCGTGGAGGCAGGGCACGTTCTAGCGACTGCTGTTCTTTATGGCTTCCTTTGCAGCTACAATCAGAGGCGTCAGGCTGGACAGAGGCTTCGCCAACTTCAGGAAGTTATGCTGTGGAATCAGAAAACAAGGCAATGATATGAGGCAAATGCTGGTAGGCTAATGATTTGATGCCCTCTGAGGTTCACAAGGGGAATACAAGTAATTAGCACTAGTTTCGTACAATGACAGAGACTTGTTATGGAGTGAAGAGGCTTTTACCTGCAGTAGCTCCTTGGCTGAGCCTCTGCGGTCCACATCCATCTCCAAACAGCGATTGAGGAAGTCTCTGAAAACAGACGACAGTCTCTCTGGGTTTTGCAGCTCTGGAGTGCCGTTAGTTGCTATAAGATACAGGGCCTAAATAGAAAGCAAGACAGACAGATTACTTTTATATTTGTATCATATAGTAAAGCAGAATTCATCACTAGGAATATCAAGATTGTTTGGTTAATCATTAACTATGATACTATAATAAACAATATAATCATAGCAATAATTAGTTTGGTAAACAATCTACCAGTAAATGTAAAGTGCTCGTTTCTCTGGCTGCTAAGGTAACTTTAACTTTATCATTCAGAAAGTTTGATTTCATAAAGCTGGTCACATACACATATAATCTATTATGTCACTGTTGTTTGGTCATGGTGCCAATAAGTGTGAATAATAATTAAATCATGATCTTTCTTTTCACAATACTAAATTTGATACCTCTAGTCATCACACAGTGGTACTTACCCTCAGGGGATTTTCATTCAAATATGGTGGCTCTCCTTCTACCATTTCTATTGCCATGATGCCCAAGGACCAGATGTCCACTTTGGGGCCATAGGCTTTTCTCGTCACAACCTCTGGAGCCATCCAGTAGGGCGTGCCCACCATCGTACTGCGCTTGTTTTGCTCTGGTGTTATTTGAGCGCAGAACCCAAAGTCAGCTGTAGGGGGACAACAATCATCAGTGGATATACAGAACAAACTTGTGCTATGTCTTGCTTGTGCTGATAAGACAAGTTTTGGACTTACTGAGTTTGACGGATCCATCCATACCAAGGAGAATATTGTCACTCTTTATATCTCTGTGAATGACCTGGTTGGAGTGGAGGAAGTCCAGAGCCTGAAGACACTGTGGACACAGACAAACTGCAAGTCATTTTTGGATCATAACGTAGAGGTCAGTTGCTTTATGGCACAGAGGACAGGCCGCAAGAAGAAGCTGCTGATTAAGTGTAAAGTTGGCGTAGTACCTCTCTGCAGACCGCAGCGATCTGGCCTTCGTCCATACACGTCTCTGTCACTACATCCGTCAGCGAACCACCAGCCAAATACTCCATGACCACCCACAACTCATCTCCCACCAAGTAACTGAGGTGAAAGGGTTAATAAAGCATGAACATTGATATAGTGTAAGTGTTTAAACCAGGAATTTAACAATGAAATAACATATGTTAATGGAACTATTCTGTTATGTCCTTGTATCGTATGGGAATGTTTAAGGAAACGTCCTTTTATTTTATGGGAATATTTTATTATTTTTCTGATTGACACAATTCAGGATTATGTATTCATGTAATGCTATCTCCTGCCAAGTCAATCTTTAACAAATCTAAATCTATGGTATGTTATTTGGAACAATTAATTAATACATTTTGTGTTAATGTTTTAAAATTAATTGTACAAAAAAAACTTGGGTGACTTTTGTGATGTGTGGACAGCAGGTGGCAGTAAATCTCCTCTGTTCTGGTGCCTCCAATAGGGGACATATAAGGAAGTAGTAGAATATCTGTTTTTGTGTTTGCCTTTATCTTTTAAATATGGCTTTAAAATGTCTCATGATTGTGAGTGGTACACATAGCTGTGTATATCTGTACATGATTGTGAATGAATCAACTACATAAAGTATAGAATTTAAAACCCACCTGTCCAGATAATTTACTATATTTGAGTTCTTGTTTTCCCTCATCACCAGGATCTCGTTGATGATCAGCTCCTTTTTGGGCTGCTGCTGCAGATTCATCTGTTTAATGGCCACCTGAGACAAGATCATACCTTTATTGCTATCACTGTGAAACAACTTCAAAATTAATTTTAAAAATTGTATTTCGGCTCAAACCTCTTGGCCAGTTGCTATGTCAATAGCAGTGTACACAGTGCCAGACGCCCTGGAAAAAATAAATCAATATACCATGTAATTGTGCAGATATAAATCCCTTAATGAATACTGAATCCTGCTGTTGTGTCCTTTGGCAAGACACTTAGCCTGCCTCGTCCCCAGTGTCTACGTACCTTTGTGTGGGAATGTGTGTGTGAATGTGTGTGTGTGAGCTTCCTTGATGTGAAGCAATTTGAGTGCCTTGAAGGTAGAAAAGCACTAGATAAATATGACCAGTGACCATTTACCGTCTTATTGATATTGGTATTTTGCCACATTATGATTGACTCGAAAACACATCTCTTTGCAATTAGAGCACAAACACAAATAATTGATGGTTTCTAATATGTGTGTGCAGTCAAAGGAATGCATGCATGGATTCAACCCTTATTTGGAAGTGTAACTCCTGAAACCAGAAACCTGGAGCAGCTCCTGTCCTTTCTGTCAGATACAGTACACCAGTGTCCACTCAGTGCTCTAAATAATTAACCAGTCCCTGCTGCGCTCATATGAGTGCACACAAACTAGTTTAAAATACTTAACCAGTTGTATTAGCTCATATAATACTACTACTACTACTACAGTTAAATGAGATATTTACTTACCCTTGTCCAATTTTTTCAAAGCGTGTGTACTTCTTTTTGGGATCTCCCACGCTCACAATACTCCCTGAGTCAAAAAGAAAAATAAGCATGTATAACTGATTAAGCTCATGTGTGTGTGGGAGGCTGCAATCATGCACACAAAAGTCTACGACATGTATATAAACATCACACGTATAAAGCTGTGAGATGTACTTTTGTTTTAGGCTTTGAGGCCTTTCTAATATATTCAGTGACATTAGTACATTGTTAAAATGGTTAAATATAGTTAAAACAAATTTAAAGAAAAATGCAGGAAAATGTCTTGTGTAAGCAGAGGATGATTTGGATAAAGGTCTTTGTATATTTGAGTACATTTTTGATATGAATGGCAAACTGCACTGCAGAGAGTTCATGCAAGGTCTTGATGCTGTTTTTGAAAATCAAGATGTTTTGACTTTTTCGTCTACATCTTGATTTTCAAAAACAGTGTCCGGAGGACTACACTTGAATACTTTTCTACAATGGAACACTCCTGGACGAATGAGGGATTACACTGACCTATTGCTCAGAATATTTAGCCCCTCAGGCTTTATTTGAAAAAAATCAGTCAATGGGTCAAGCTGAGACCTCGGCAATAACCAGCTGGGCGAGGTCGTAGTATGACTTTTTGCAATACTTGAAGTAAAACATTTTTGGAGTAAAAATGTCCTGTCATGTTCCTCTGTTACAGTTTTTAAAAAGAATAAACTAGTCAGCGCTTGGGAACCTTATCTAAAGATTTTTAGACACTTACTAAGTCTCTCCAGGATTTCCTCATCTGTCATCTTGGACTTCTTCCTCTGCCGGTCCGTGTTGCGGTACAGGGTGTTGGGCGTGTTGTCGGGCTGCACCTGGGACTCGGGGGGAGTGGGCACCTCTTTAACTGGGGTGGGGGGCTTTGGTGGATCCATAACAGACCGTGTATAAATCTGATCAGATATAATAATGAATAAACTACAACAGATCAACAGGTTGAACAAATTTAGGTAAACGTACAGATTTAGTGTGTTCAGGCCGGGGAGCGATCATAGGAGGAACCTCGTCTTCATCTTCCTCCTCTTCCTCCTCCTCCTCCTCTTCTTCTTCCTCTTCATCGTCCTCTTCAGAGACTGGAGGAGCAATGGGGGGCTCTGTGGAGGTTTTGGCACCCTGAGGAAAACATACATTTATATGTAAATTAAATAAAGCTTTGAAAAATAATTTACTGGAAATAGACAGGAAATATTTATTTGTACTGATTCGGCTGTAAGGAATGGTTTAGTGGTTTGAAATGAATTATTTTAACATTACAATTAACAATAAATATGTGTTGTATTTTAGTTTTTATCAGATGCTGAATGTAAAATGAATGATAACTACAGTATATTTGATGTAAACACATCGCCTCCTTTCCTGCTGTAGTTCACAACAAAGGCTTATTTGAATTCAAAACACATATTGCCTACTACTGCAAAAAAGGACAGAAGAGATCACAACATCGGAACAATCTTGGAGACAAGATAATAAAAGAAGAAGAAAGGGTTTTACTAGTGACAGTACTGTTAAAAGCAATGAGAAATGAAAAACATTAGTAGCTCTACAAAGTTAGTGTCTACAAATATTATACAAAAGCGGTGAAGTCTGGCGTGAAAAGGTGATGAAGGGGAGTTTTCCAGGGATAAAGTTTACATGAGAGTAATATTTTACACACGTGTCAAAGTAGGTAATTTCATCTCAAAGATGAAAATCTATTAGCAGAGTCTGCATGAGGTAGAGCATTGATTGAGAAAAGGGAGTGAGGGAGGTCCCAGTGAGCTGAAGTGGGCTGCTGTCCGCTCCACACAGGACAGGTCCAACTCTGCCAGAGATGAGCAGCAAAAGCAGTGTCTGTGCTGCTTCACAGCCGTGCGGTAATGTCTATAGCCTGATGGTGATGAGGTTTGAGTTCACTGGGAATGGGACTGAAATATGAGCTCACACATGCAGAGGTTGGACAGTCACAACCCTCTGTGGCATGCGCCCCTGCCCTGCCGTTTCAAATGGAAACAGCTGAATAAAAACACAAGAGGTGCTCAGGTTTGAAAGTCACACCCCCATCAGTTCAATTACGAGGTGTTTTTGAATCAGGGGGATCAAATTTAGCTGAAGAAGCCAATGGAGAGGTAAGTCAAGTGGAAAGTAAACGTAGGAGTTACCTTGTCAAATAATGCGCTGCAGGTTCTGAGGCTGACGGGAGGCCCAGACGACAGCAGCCGGTTCTGAGTGTTAAAAATGGGATCATTTACTCAAAACAAAGCCATACAGTTTAAAAGAGGTCTTTGGAGGGAGAAAGGGAGAGGGCAGGAGTTATGCTGCTGAGGGCTGGACGTCTGCTCCATCTTTAACTTCCTAATCGCAAACCATGACTAATCATGTTCAACTAAATGATTACTCAAGATCGCATCATGGTTACGGTAGTTACAAAGAAAAGTTTGAGTGAGATCTTCAGATGTAATAAAAAATATAACAAAATATACTATATTGCCTCTAAATCTTATCGCAGGATCATGAAAGCTAAAATGGTAAATGGTCACCCATTCACACACCAGTGTAGGCAGACAATGGGGGCGGGGAAGTGTCTTGCCCAAGGACACGACAGTATCCACATGAGGCAGCTGCGATCGCACTGCCAGCCTGTGGGCCAGTGGATTTGACCACTCTACCAGGATTTTATGTTGGGAGCAGGATTCAAAAAGGCAATCTTCGGCTCAGAAGACGAGCACTCTACCACTGAGCTACTGCCGCCCATGCTGCCAACGGGCACAGGTGACATGGACCAAGTACATTGGACATGTTTGCAAAACTATACTGTAGGTTAAAAAGTCAAACTCTTAACCCTTGAGTGAGTGAAATAAATCAATAGAAATATTACAATTATCATTTCAGTAATTGCGAAAAGCAGGACATGTTTGAGAACAGTAACATTTATAATTGTATATTCTCTCAAAAGTCCATTGGTTAGGCAATGTTTGGTGTACTGCCCAATAACAACTTTGTAATCAAACAAAGACTGGTACTAATATAAAACTAAGGAATAAAGACTGAACTGATGCTCAGACAAGGAAACTGTAGCTTTACAAAAATACTCAAAATGTCCTCCTGAGATTACAACAGTGTCTTGTGAAAATACTACATTCTTTTGAGATTAATCGTCCATCTCATACAGGGAGCTGTTTTACACTATGATGCTTATAGCCAAAGAAAACACCCTAATTCATTATTCACACAGGCCTCAGCTCTAGTAAAGAAGAGTTCAAGGTAAAAGCTGAGTACAGGTTACAAACTGAACACAGAGCAGAATGAAAGCAGATCTCTAATGGATGTTGAGATGAGCGGTTCAAAGACTATGGGCCAGAGATGCCATTCCAAATGTTATGCATTAACAACGCAGTCCGACAGAAGTGTCAACACAGATAAAAGCTGTGAGGAGGAGAAGATACATTTTAGATGTGACAAAGATAAGTCAGTAGATTCTGTATCTCCTTCAGTCTGTAATACTGTGCTATTAGAAGCTGCCATTATGGTCTTGGTCCTCTGCAGTTTGGCTTAAAAGTGCGGCCAATTCTTGGATATAGCCGAGTCACCTCTGCAGGGCTTGGACCACTGTGACAGAAATCACCTCACACAACCTTGGATGGTGCGCTCACTCACAGCTCATGAAAAAGCTCTTCTGAGCAAAGCCCGGCACAGAGTAATCTCAGTGTAGTCGCCCAGGGCAGCGAATCCAGCGAACACTTGAATCCCACTTCTTTACGCAGCTGAGCGTGCTACAGGCCACAGCATTCAAAGCATAGATTACTCTGGCCAAAGCCAGAAATGAGGTCAACACAGTGGGAGTCCTCCTCGATGTGCAGGGCTCGTCTATGGCTATTTCAAAATCTGGTTAAGTCGATTGGAAAAATAAACAGGAGCAGCAGTGGCTTCCCTCTCAGCAGTTTGTGAGGAGAATCACTCTGATTGGCATGGCCTCAACAGTCAAGGCACTCGGCTGAGCTGAGGTCACTAAAGTCTCCAGAACAAGGTCAGATATTGTGGTGAAAATTATGTGAAGAGAATGAAAAAAGTATTAAAAGTAAAATTGCAAAACTGTCTAAAACTTACCTGTGTTATTCACCTATAACTCTTTATTTAAAGCAATGTAAACTAGATTAAATGCTGTTTTTATGTAGGTTTGGCATGTGTTACTCTTGCATTTCTATTGGTTTTGATATTAACATAACTTACCAGAGTATTTGCTGCGATGTACCCGTGAGCAGATTTGTCTAGAACAGAAACACTTTTTACAATGAAGTTCCTTTTGTGCAGCAGATGTTGATGTTAACTTCCACAATAACTGACCTCCAGAAGTGAAACTCATGTACTTCTGGTTGTTAACGGTCTCTTTGGAGTCATAAAACTTCAGTACATCCAGCACAGCCTGGGGGTTCTTCTTCTGCTCCAGTTTGGTGATATTGGACGTTTGGAGTAGTCGTGCCCATTGCTCGGGGATTCCCTGTGAGCAAAGACAACAATGACTTCATTTACATATGGGTAGATTTATCTTTTTACACACGACAACTATTATCCCCATTGGGAAATTTGGCCTCTGAATTGGATGAATTCTGAAACAAATAATATTATTACGATTAAACTATTGTTGGGTTTCAGATGACGACATTCTACAGGCCTATTGTTGTTATTTAGCAAGGTCAAGGGTTGAAAATCTAGTCACAAATAGAAATGATCACGTTCAACATTCGTCAATTTGCCTTTGGGAGATTTCTTATAAAAATGGTGGTTCTTGATCCCATCTGGAAATCACATTTAGAATCTGAAAACCACTTGGAGTTCAGTGGTAACGTCATTCAGTTGAACATGTAATTAAAATGTAACTATGTAGTGAGCTTAGTATTTTTTTAAAGTCAAGCTAAATGTACATTTATTCTGTTTTTACCAGAGGGGTTTAGTCCTGTTAAAAGGACAGCTCTATAGTATTTTAGTCTTACTGTGATAGTGATATTTAACTGTAGCTTTTTTATTTCTTGATCGTTTCTATTTTTTTCTGCTGATCGACTGCATGTCTGTAATGAAAATACGTTCCCCTATGTTAAATCAGATATAAACTCTTCATCCGATAATTAGTAATGGCACAGATTCCATTCAAACGAAACAATTTAGTTCTAGTAATAATCCTTGCGGTGTGTAGTGTCTTTGGCTGTAAGATAAACAATCATTTTAAATATTCAAATATGTCAAACCCATTGAATTCATTGAAAAGATAAACAAGAATACTTTAAATCTTCTTCTATTTAAGAAACTATTAGACCAGAACCTGCACCTGAAACTTCAGCAGATGAAGCAGTGTGGACTTATTTTCATTCAAGTGATGCACTTTTCTAACTTTGTGTGAAGGAAACTATAAGAGTCATCTCTAGGGATTTTCAGATTTCCGCAGAGCATACCTCAGATAAAACTACATGGGAATGTAAATGTTAAGGAGGTCTATGCAAACACTTACTGTGAATTCTCCTGTTACAGCATCAAACCCGACGTGAATGGTGTGTTCAAAATCTGAAGGAAGTGATATTTCTGGGCGTTCCTTCTCCTTCTTTTTGTTTGCTGCAGAGTTAGAAAATGAATCATTAATATTCATATTAATTTAGTCAGTGCATGAGGGAGCAGGTACTCACTCTTGTCTCCCCCGGGGAAGATAGAGCGCAGGCGGGCTTTCTTGTTTTTCTCTTCTGGAGCCATTGGAAGCGGTTTAGAGGCGTGATTCACTGATGAAGAGTCTCGGGAACTACTGTTCATTCTCAAGGGGGGGGCTGGTGGTTTCTCCTCAATATCGGCACTATCAGACATCTTTAGTAACACTCACAATGTCCTGAAACAGAGAGCACATGGAGGCAGAGATTCACTACCAAGGTACTATTGTCACTGCAGTGTGTCAACAATAACTGATGAAGAATATCAAACGTGCAAATTCAGAGAGCTCAGACCTTCACCACAGCAATGGTTTTACAAGTTCAGGAGGAAATAGTCAAACCATAGTGCATGAAACTAGGGTAGTACAAATATTGACAGCAATATATTGTGACAAACTTCATTGATATGAGATGCCTTATTGCAGTAAGGCAAGGCAAGGCAAGTTTATTTGTAGAGCACAATTCGTACACAAGGCAATTCAAAGTGCTTCACACAACAGGAAAAAATGCATTAAAATCACAAAGACATGGCAGAAATCACAATCTTATTCAAGGACATAAAAGAGAAGAGTGCAAAGAAAAGCATTTCAGTCATATGCACAGCCAAACAAAACCGTTTTTAGTTTAAACTTTTAAATCAAATAAATTCATTACAAATTGCCGTGTTATACTCTTACTGCTTACTACTATCTGCTGACTGGTGCATTAAGAGCTCACAAAGTGACTTATTCATATTCTAGATAGTTAATTTAGGACACTTTTTTTAGGGATGTGCTTGTATCTGTACCGTTATTGTATCATACTTGACAATACCCAGCCCTATATGAATCCAGAGATAAAGAGAAGAGTGTGACAGCGAGGCAATCCCAGGTCTGTGACCTATTTCATCTCAGCAATCCTGTTACTGGAACTGACTGCAGGGAACGCACCACTGGATTTAGAGACACTCCAGAAATAATATTCAAATCATTAAAGAACTTCTAAAATTGCAATCATGTCCTTAGGCTGATTAACAGAGTTTATTTCCTTAAACATGAACCAGGACATAGTTAAAGGAGTAAGTGTCAGACGATGTCTCACAACCACTTATTCCCTGATGTCCACTGTCCCATCACCATTTTAAGAGTCAAGGTCTTGCCCTGAGGCCAGGCTCATGTGATGCATTCAGCAGCAACAACCTCCCAGAAAGCCGTCATCCCACCACCCCCTCACAGAGCAGGCCTATTAGCAACAAAGAGTGCGCTTCCGCTCTTACACATGGGCACGTGGCCTCACACAGGCACCATATAAACACAGACTACCACTAAAAAATGAGAGCTACTACTACACTGATACTTTCAAACTTATTTTTGAAAGTATCAGATTTAGTCGTACTTTTTAAAACTACTTAAGATTATTGCTTTTATAGGTATATGTGGGTCCAAATTTTTATTTTACAATTAAATTTTTGAAGGTGTAAGAATAGATTTATTATCAGCTATTAGTAATTTTAAACGTCACAGTAGATTAGATGAATGGCTCAAATCCCCAGGGAGCTTGAGGGTTCTTCAAGTGCCGTTGCTGTTCCTAGCACTGCACTTTTCTGGACTGAGATGTCTGATGTTTTTCCATGGATCTGCTGTAGCCCTCCAGGGGTCACTGCCCTGAGTGCTCCAATAACCACGGGCACCACTTTTGCCTTTACTTCCACACCTTCTCCAGCTCTTCACTGAGCTTTTGGTATTTCTCTAGTTTCTCATGTTCCTTTTTCCTGATGCTCTTGCTTAAAAAACGATGCTGAAAAACGTATCGTGCATTTGTTACATCAAGATAAGACTACTGTAACACCCTGCTCCCAGCGTGTCCTAAAAGCTCCATAAAAAGCTTTCAACGAGTTCAAAACGCAGCAGCAAATTACTGACAGGAACTAAAAGAAGAAAACACATTACGCCGGTGCTGGAGTCTCTTCACTGGCTCCTGTTGAATTTAGAATCAAATTTTAAATCCTCCTCCTGATTTAAAAGCCATAAATGACATGGCCCCACTACCTAAAAGATGCTATAGTACCTTATCATCCACACATACCAATCAAAAACTCCCTTTATCAGGAGGTCGGCCCGCGCCGTGGCAGGCCTACACAGAGGAGGATATAAAACCTGAGTTCCAGACTTGATTCGCAGATTGAGAATAACTCTTGGATAAGAGTCGAAACGTATTGTTTTTCTAAAACAAAGTCCAGATGATACAACTGAAGCTTGTTCTACATCCAAACAGAGCACTTCACTCTCTAAATACTGACTCCTGGTGGTCCCAAGAGTCTCTAAAAGCACAGTAGGAGGTAGAACGTTTAGCTCCCAAGCTCCTGTGTTAGGAATCAGCTTCCTGTCCATGTTAAAGAGGCGAGACAGTCTCTTCATTTAAGACCAGGCTTAAAACATTCCTCTTGAAATGGCTATGTCAAGGCCAGTTAGGAACAGAAATAAAAACCTACAGTTCCCAGCTATGCTGCCCTAGGAGCAACTATACTGGGGGAAGTATGGCAGCTTGAGCACTATCCTCTGTTTCCTACTACTTTTTCAAAGAACAATATTTAATATTTAATTTCACTTTTATCTGTTCATTGCCTTTTCTTCTTCTCTCACTTCCCCGCTGGGAGTGGAGCAGGCACATCGATGACCTGTGGATCCAGATGCTCCTCAACTGCCTGGAGAAACAATCTCTACTCCATATGAACAGTTATTCATCTGCCTTGAAGAACTGGTTCTCCTCCTGAGAGGGTCCAGCTCCACCGTCGATCTGCAAATTGAAGCGCGACCGCCTGTCCGTCCGAGGAACACGGATACCTCCTTCACTGTGGAACTACTTAAGGTTTCTACTTTTTTCCAAAGAGATTTGGTCGTTTTTCCTTGCCGAGAAGGAGGGTCTAAGGACAGGGGACCTTGGGACATTTGACTAAGGACACGGGATGCTGGGATATTACCAAGTCCTTATGCCTCTTCGAGGCAACTGCTGTTGTGATTTCGGGCGTTACAAAAATAAATTGAATTGAATGTTGCAATCACTTGGTATTGCCACGTCAACCACAACCGCTGCTGTTTATCCACCAACACAATGTTTGGTTGGTTCTGCCATCACCATTCTCTCAGTCTGTATCTGGAAGTACCATTGACCTCAAGGGTGCGTTTCCACAGCCTCATCGAGTTTGCTATGAAGGCTCTTAGAGTCCTAATGATGTTGTACATCTCCAAGCATTCAGTGATCCATGTGTGTTGAGTCATATGCTTTCTTGTAATCAATCCAAGCAGTGCGCAGGTTGGTGTGTCGGGTTCTACAGTGTTGGGCTAAGATTAATCTTAGCCGTGATGATGCCTGACATGAGCTTTTACACACATTTTGATAACACGGTTTTATTTGCCTGTTGGGCCTAACTATAGAAAGTTATACTAGTGTTGTCAATAATGAATCAAAGACATTGAATTAATTGGAAATTCTGAATGATGATGATAATTAATATAGGAAAAGGTACAGAAAAAGTACCTTTCAGGTACCAGTACCAAAAACCAGGTCCGGGACCAGATCTTACTGGTCCCGGTACCAGCTGTACTCATACAAGCCTCTCTCTGTGTGTTTGGGATTAGCACAAGGCAGGACATAGATTCTCTCATGACATCTGACCCTTCACTCACAGTGGGCTTGTACCTGTATTTTGACAGCTGCTAAGAATACATACAATGTGAGTGTGTGTGTGTGTGTGTGTGTGTGTGCATGTGCGTGTGTATGTGTGTGTGTGTGTGTGTGTGTGTGTGGTGTGGTCAGCAGTGTGTCTGTGTGATCAGCAGTGCATGTGTGTGTGGTCAGCATGTGTTCCATATCCCAGAGAACATAGGCCTATACTTTATATGCCAACAATGAGAAAAGATGTAATTACCATTAACACCAGCAACACTTCAGTATTTAGAGCTAACCCCACGTCTTATTGTATTCGAATATTATTTTGTAAGCAAGGAGTCTTGTACACCTATCCTTATTACAAAAATGATACTTTATTTACAGTGCAATGTTTCGGGCCTCTGGCCTTCCTCAGGCTGAATCCAATATTTCTATTTTGCACATTTCTTCTACTATATTTTCAGTGATTTGCTATGTATTGTATTTATAGCGCCCAAAGAAGCACCCACACACGTCAAAATTAGGACTAAAATGGGGGTAAACCTGGAGCTAAAATTGGACTAGATTAGTTCTAAACCAAGTTCAGATAAGGATTAAATTGGGCTCAAACCAAGACCAAACCAGGACCAGCATTGAATGCAGTCAATGGACAAGTCTAAGTCTCAACTGAACTATGTCATGGATGATAATACATACCGGTATAAACATCAGAACTAAACTTATTGATCAAATATTATATTATTCAAAGGGGTGATTTCTTGGCTTTCCTCTTCAAAGATGATTCACTACTGATGACAAGGTTTAAGCCAAGCAGCTATAGGGCACCCTTATCTTGCCTGAACACAAGCACCAATATCTTATCATACGACCCTCCACAGTGAGAGGTGAGTGCGGGACGGGGGCGAGGTACACGGCACTATAACATGTTGGAACAAGTGAGAGCCTAGACAACAGAAAACGGGTTATGAAAGCTGTGAGGTGTGTCGGCCACAACAAAACACTGTAAACTGAACTGTTTAGAAAGACATAGCATAATACTATAAAGCAACAAGGCCCTTCTGACAACACAGCTATTATGTGCGATGATCAGGAAGTAGCTAACAAAATAATGAGGAATCACATGAATAAACGTTTCATCGGGAATCAGGCTTTTTATCCCTGTATTAAGAAGGACTAAAGAGCAGCTCACCAATAACAAAAGCATCAAAGATAAATGCAATCCGTTCAGTACAGTCTAAAGGAACTACTCCAGCGCTAACATAGTGCTGGTAGAGATGGTTTCAGTCCAACACAATCACATACACAAACAGATTACAGTGACAGAGACGATCAATGCGGTCGCAATGTGGTCAGCAAGAACACACAGAATAATCAATCCGCAGTAGCTCATAACTACGCCGTCCAACTCTAAATAGAAAGAGGAATTTGGAGGCCATTTAGTAATTCATTATCAAAACATTAAACTCTTTCCTGTATATTATACTGTTGAAATATAAAATGGCAGACTTGAGTAAATGCATTTTACATGAATATTTAAGATGTTTAAGATACGGTCTGCCATTTAAAATATACTTACACAAGTCATTTTATTTAGTTGATTTTCTTTTGATCTAGCTGTTGATTGAACATTTTCTATTTTCTATGCTAGCTTTTATTTTATAATTAATATTCAACAGCTGTATTGTTTTGTATTTTATTTATCTTTGTTATGTATTTTTTATTTTACAGTAGTAAAAGAGTACTTTTATTGTAATAATTTTCCTTCCACTTCCTCTCATGTATGTCTTTCTGAATGACGTAGCAGACATTGGTATTGCTGTACTTAGACATACAACACTGACCTATTTACTGCAGACAGACAGACAGACAGACAGACAGACAGGAGTGCGGACCCTCAAACAAGCATCTCCTCTGTCTCCTAATGGCATAAATCAGATCTATGGCTGCCGTGTGCTTGATAATGGACTCTTCTAAGAAAAATCATCGGCCTAAGCCCAATTTTATTCTTAAAAGGTAAATGCAGTGCACTGTAACAAGAGAGAAGAGGACACAAAAGTTCAGGTTAGCTCCGATGTTTCACGTTACCACTTTAAATATTAACTTTTCCAAGAAGAGCCAACTATTTAAAATAATGCCGAATTTGAATTAAACACAAGAAAAAAAAGGTGCAATGTGGAACCCATGGAAGACAGAGCTGAAAATGCCGCCTCAGTGGGGGCAGGGCTCGGTCTTCTTCTCCATGGCCCTGATTAGGACACACTCTGTTTGACTTGGCTTGGACTCGGCCTCCACTCCTTTAAAGAGATGCTGATTACTTGGACTGGACGGCGAGAGAGGACATTCAAAGGACAAGATGAAGGGCTCTTGTTTATACTGCGATGCTCATGCTGTGGTCCTCTGCTGTTTTAGCCTTTGGTGCAATTATTATGCAAGGAATAGAAAACAGTCACGCCTTTATTATACAGAATGATAACTTGATCTAAATTGAGCTCTCTGGCCAGAAAACTTAAACGACAAACACGTTGAGTCAAATTGGAGTCATGCAGATGCCGACACGTTACTGTGGAAAATAATGGGTTCTCACAGCTCTCGGAGAGCATCAGCAGAGGGACTACGCAGTGTCAGTGCTATGGCCACTGCTTTTATTTCACACTCATGTAATAATGACAAGAGAAATGCACAGCTATACCTCGGGTCTAAACGAAGGGTGGTATGAAATTCCACACAGACGAATCATAAATCGCAGACTTCTAGACTTGGTTAAGGAAAGTAGAGGGCTTTAGCTAAACAGAAGATACAAAATGATCCGATTTCACAAAAATGTTGCATCAGACGCCCTTCCAAACACGGTGATATCGCACATCTGAGTCATTTTAAATAGTAAATTATAATAAATGTGCTGACTTTTCTGGGGGGGTGTCTGGAATGTTCCACACCTTTCTTCCTTGCATTTGATCAATTGTAGGTGTTTTTATTGCAAAAGCAATGCCAAGAAAAACATGCAATTTTACTATGTGCCGGGTCACTTCCCCACAGATCCTACCTGTAACTTCGCCTATAGTGGCATCACCTGCTTGTATCCATGGAGATGGATACGTATATGCTATAGAGTTAACCAAAATATGCTACATGATAATAAGGAAGCTACACTACAATCACTAAAATAAAATGCAAACACAGACAGATGAGGTCATTATAAATACCTGCATATGCTGCTCTGTTAATATAAAACATGCAACGTAACACTTTGTAAGCCATTGTTCGTTAACTCCATCCTGCCTTGTCCTTGAGAAAATTGCATATTTATGACCAAACTGTGAAAACCTTAGCTGAAAAAACCTTAAAAGGAATAGCTGTCTCTAATTAGTACACGGCATGTCCCCTCCTAGATCAAAGACTGAGTGATTTTACAGTGCATTATGTCAGTGCATATACACCCAGAGCAGGTGGATGGCTAATGATGCTTTCATTCAAAACAAAGGAAGAAAGCAGGTTAGTTGACACTCAGAGGCGCAGTATGGCACTCTCGTTTCACCAGGTATAATCCATTTCCGAACTTCCAGCTGGGTCGGCCCATGGGATCATCTGTCATTTAATATTTAGTCCTGCTCACTCTCACACATGTCGGCTCTATACAGTAATAAACAAGGTGTGAAAAGGAGTGATGTCAGAATTAAATTAATCTGCATCCAGATTTCACATTAAGGACTTTACCATTTATCATTTTCACACTGCTATGATTGAGATCTAGGTTTCTATCTTTTCTTCACGCTTTTATTAAACAGATAATACTTGTATTTTAACTGCACATTAGTTATTTTATCGTCTGTGAAAAGTGCTTGAAACTCTGCTTGCTTTATAAATAAAGTGTTTTAAGTCTCATCTTAAGACCTACTTCTATTCACTGGCTTTTAACACTGCATTGGTTGTGTGGTCCCCTGTGTCTTTTGTTGTTTTATTTATTCATTTGATTACGTTTTAATGGTTTACATTTTTATTTTATTTATTGTTTTACAGTATTTATTATATTGGGGTTTTATTATCATTTTATGAGCACTGGGAGGGGAATCAGTTCCGTATTTCTTTCAGGGGCAAAGCTTAGAGTTGTAATTTTCTCACACTTTTGAAGCTAATTTTTATTTTTCACAATATATTAGTCCACAATAAGGGTTAGGTTTAGGAACAGTTAATTTGATTATAATCAAGACTTTTGAATATGGATTGAAACTCCCGCTCCAAAACGAAATGCCAAACATTCAGCGAGTCCTTCCATGGTAGAGCAACTGTCTACTTGTTTGTTTTTAAATGGTTTTCTGTGGAGCACTTTGGAAAGGTTTTAGTGTATAACATGTGATATAAATATGCATAGCCAGTGTAGTACAAAAATAATAGTTCGTAAGGAGTCTCTGTATTTAACATAATTATGTGTTTGTTGTACAGAATAAAGAATAATTAAGTTTCTATAATTCTTCGCTTCTTGTTTGGGCTGTTTGTTTTTAGGGCCGGAGTCACTGCAGCAAATGGTTTGTCTTCATCCTTTGGCATCCTCTTCACTTACACCAATCAATTTTAAGTCCCCACTTCAAAAGCCTTCCTTCAGGCCTTTGCAACTTTTGTATAACTATGAATTCCATGTCCTTGGCATTGGTGTGCATATAATAGGTGTCCCAGGTGGAGGCAGAGAGAGGCGGGGCTTGTGCCTGTGTGCCAGCTGGTGCACTCAGCGGCTCAGACACACCTGCAGCAGCACCTCTCAGTCAGACACCAGGAGGCAAACGTATTTAGCTATACATACATGAACAATGAACATAATTTTCATATTGTCACGATAAGTACTTTCATCAACTTATAGTTCAATGGAGGCTCAGTATTTATTATGTGTACATTTTCTTTGTACTAGTAGAAATAGTGTTGTTATTTGTTTGTTTTTGTTGTAATATCAGACTGGGGGACTGTTGAGGGTCGAATAAATTACTTCAATGACTAATTATAGATACTAAATAAGTCGTTTTTCTGTAGCAATATATTGCACTTCCAAATTTGTAATTGTGACAGAGCTACAAATAAGCATAGATACATGAAATTGGGTATATTATGGATTCAAATGTGTGAATTGGCAAAGACGTTTTTGGGGGGGATAGTTTTGCTAAAAGGGGAAACAGGATAAAGCTGTTTTAAATGCATCTAGTTATCTATAGTTTAGCCTATAGCTTAACTAAGAACCATTTTCATCAATCATGTATTTTGTTAGTTTAAGATGTGTTTTAGGTGACTGCCTTTCACCCACTCCAAACTTTCTGCTCTAGTTCTAAATTCTCAACTGTTGACCCAAGGAAGCGTGTTAATCCCTTACACCACCTGAACCCACCTGAATTTGAGGCATATCATCCTTTTATGCCATGCAGTATTTGGGCACCAGATGCTATTAATCCCAGATTCACTCTTACAGTGTTTGGATGGATAAACAAATACATACACAACAAATAGCCAACGCTACTTCTAGCAACAGGCATCATCGGGTGAGATTATGGACATAGCTGTGTCAATGTGTCAGTGTGTGAATGTTCCTCTGTCTCAATCCATCCATCTCCCTCAGTTACTCCCCCTCCCTGTGCACAGACAAAATGGCCAGATGGCTTCCAATCCTACATGCTAATCCACAACACAGACTGTAGCCTTGACACACCTACTGCAAGAATATCACACTATACATATATAATACACACAGTCACCCCGGAAAGACCACCATTCTTCTGTTAAACGCTATCTAGAATGAACAATGAGCAGTCCACGAGCACAACTCATTCAGGCTATAAGTCGTCAACAGATGGAGGCCTACTTGTATATGTGTGTCCTACTATCATATTTCAGGCAGCCCGGTTAGCAGGCCACTCGCCAACATGAGGATCTGTGTCTAAGGCTTTTGTTCACTGAGGTGAGGTAAGACAAACTGTGAGTGTTGGGTTACAGAGGCCAATGGGAAAATGGGGGAAATCCAAGCATAAGAATATTAAAATAATAGACCGTTGGGAAGTTGTTGCCATAGAGTGATAAAGGATGGCTTCATCTATACTTTGTTGATGCAAATGAAATACAAACACAGCTGAACAATTTTGCCATTATCAATGGCCTTATGTCTTGACTATGACTATGTGTTTGTATTTTAACATATATCAAACCAGTCGAGCTAATTGCTCATGTCTAGACTGTATCTCAGCACATAGAAAATGTAATTATATGTGCCCTTATTTGCACGTTGTCAGATATGCCCAGCATAAATCTAATATATAGAGGTAGTCATTTAAAACAGACAGGATGTCTGCATGTGTAGATAAGGGTAGGATCAATATATAATGTATGGAGACAGTGTAGCTCAGCATCTTGCTCGCAGCAGCAGCAGCCTTCAGAAATATGAGCACCTTTAACTATTTGTCCTCCCTGAGATTATAGAGGAGCCCTAAAACAACAGACTATGACACATAATAACACAAGTTTGAGTGTGTGAGCTATTAGATGAAAAGAGATTTGTGTTTTGTGTTCAACAGGACAAGCCTTTTTGATTACACTGTAATCTGGATGAAGTTGATAAACACACTAATATGAAGAACACTGTAGTATCTAGATATCAGATAAAGTCTATGTGACTAGGACACTGTCTGGGTCCATGAAACATATCAATATTGCAGACCAACATGCACAGACGTAGAATCCCATCCCCCAGTTTCCTTCTTTAATCTTCAAACTCGCCTCCATCACTGATGACTCCCTCATATCCCTCCTCACACGACAGTCAGACAACAGGTCACTGCTCAGGCCCAAACCAGAGCATGACGCTGCTGCTTCTCATGAAAGTCTGGGCCTGGCGCTCCCTCCAGCTGTAGCCGGCACAGCACCGCCTTGACTGCACAACATTCAGCATTTACTTCTGCCAAACCCCTCCATGGCTCTTTGCTGACGGCTGTGGAAGAATCAGACGTAGAATGCTGAGCTTTTGCAGGACTGGCTACCACCCCCACTCAGATCCCCAATGAAGTCAGGTGACCAGATGTTGTATATCTCCTTGTCACTACAGCCGCCATCAAAGTGCTCCACACATCCATGTTACAGGCATAAGACAGAGCCGCATTTCTCTGTGGGGTTTGCATTAGAGGACACAAATAGATAAAAGCTTATTTCAAACCCTCTGTAGATCTTATGTACATAACAAAAGAGCATCCATCAGCACATTAACCATCCATCACCCCAGTCCATATCCCACTGCCAGCCTCAGGTCTCCAAACCCAAAATAGCATAGCTTTTTCTCTGTTGCCACTGCAGCTGCTGCCCTTCTCCTGCACTGACACAATCACACAGACACAGGGCCTGCACAAGCCGCACCATTGATTCAACACCTCCTCATCAATAAAGATGCTATTTGTGAGGCACGAGGGAGCGCACACAGGGATGAGGTGGTGCCGTCAAGGATCCATACTTAACGTGGCTAACACAAATGATGGAACCAGCTGTCTCCATGGCATACAGTGAAACAGTTGCCTTCTTAGCAGGGCAGAATGCAGAGTGAAGAAGGAAAAAAGGGCTACAAAGCACCCCCACGGCCTCTCCCTCCTCCCTCTCTCCTCCCTCCTGCCTTCCCTCACATCACCACTGCACACACTGGGATTTACCTGAAATATGTCTTCACATTCTCTAGCTTGCTGTCTCTCCTTTGAGGCGCGGGTGCTGGTCGATTCATCGCCAAGATCCTAGTGACAGTTTAGAGGCAGGATCGCCATGCTCTTGTCAGACCAGTTCCTGACCCTAAAAGCAAGCTTGTTCGGCAGGCTGGATGCTTCACTGGCTGCTCACTGTTCCCTAGCTCATGATGTCATCCGCCCTGCTCGCCCCATTGGCTGAGGGGCTGAATATTAATGCAGACAGCAGGTCTGGGGGAGGAGGCACCAGCAGGAGGGGAGGTTGGTTTAGTGTTTGACAGGCCAGTCCTGACTAAGGCTCAGGCGGGAGGGTGTTCAGCACAGCCTCTGAAAGAGAAACCACAATGCAAATTGTGTTTGATACAAAGAGACAAAAATTAATCAGCCAATAAAAGATGTTTGAAATAAATATGAACAACATGCTTTTAAAAAGATGACTCCATTACTTTAACATGTGAACATTACATATTGTTTTACAACTAGTATTACTAGTGCAGAATACAATAGCCGACAAGTACGTCTTGCCTTCTAAGGAAATGATTTAAGCAATGAGTTCTTTTGTTTGTTTTTTAAATATTTTTTTGCCCCGAAGGCTTTATTAGACAGGAGAGGAAAGTGTGAAATGGGGGATGAGAGAGAAGGGAGGACATGCAGTAAATATCAGAGTGAGGATTCACATCACTGCAGCCTGGCATACGTGCTGTGCCTTAACCACTCGACCACTGGGTAGCACATAAGCAATGTGTTTTTAAGCGGTGTATTAAGGTTTTTACTTAAAATGAATACTACTTTCAGATGCACATGTGTATGAATAAAAAGTTCATTTTAAATTACAATACATAAAATATTATAGCATATATAAAGCCATAACCTACATATATAAAATAATAGTACTTTAAATTTGGAGCAGGAGGATTCAACAACCACAAAAGGAACAGCGCTTGCCCTAATTTGCCTATGATGTCATCTTTTTCCTACTGCTCACCTGTGATTGGCTGCCTGGCACAGCATCTGCTCTGTCTAATGGCTAGTGCCTTTAGCTCAAGGTGGAGGCCCACAGCTGAGGCTCTGAATCATGCCGGTTGTCTTGACAACCCTGTAATGTCGAATTGATGCTCCTGTTATAGGGGAGTAACATGGCTGACATGTAACAACGCTCGCTCAGAGTTAGAGCCTGCTTTTCTACATTTTCCCAGCACGTTTACATTATTGAAGCTGCAGAGATGTCTTGTGTCAGTTTTGCAGGGTGTTGCAGGCCCAATCATTGACAGACAAAGTAACCAGTAAAAAGCAGTGCAAACTATTTACCACCGCTATGCAAATCATTACTAAAAAACAGGAGTGAAAGGAGTCTTTTACGGTTCACCTAGAGGGCAAAAAAGATCGCAGTGTGAACTGTGCATGTATGCAGGCTGACCAAATTGAAAATTACCATTATTAATCTATTAACATTTCCTTTTACGAACTAGGACGCCGTTATCATGTGCAATAATAATACATTCATAATATGTTAGAGATGTTGACTCTCTATTTGGGAGCACACGCTCATAATAAATTAAACAAAACTATTGTGAGCTAGAACACTACAATCTGATTAGATTTTTGCGGTGTGTATTTTTTATCTTGTGACTTCACATGTGACTCCTTGTGAATAGACCAAGTCAGAGAGAGGAGCTCAACCGGTTTCTAGCAAGGAAATACCCCAGCCATGACAGCAGCCTGGCACTGTAGTGACACTTCACTCAATCATTTCTGTCTCTTACGTGAATGGTCCAATCATTTTGTGTATATTTAGTTTATTTGCACAATGTTTGCCAGGAATGTTCCACAGTATGGCATTAAACATATCTTATGTTAAGGATTTTATTAAGATTAAATAAACCTTTATTTGTCCCACAAAGGGGAAACGTCATTGTTGCAATCCACAGTTCAAGACCAGCAGAATAGAAACATGCAGAAAAAACAAAGATAAATAACTTTAAAAATACACTTAAAAGTAACTAACTATCCTGCACAATCTACAATTAGTGGCCTGTTACTTGGCCTGATGTGAACAGTGAACAAATTTCATAAACTAGAAACTTGCTTCGCCGAAGGGTGCAACACAAACAGTGAATAATAATAGTTTTTAAAAAAAGAAAAAGATAAAATAAGGCACCCATAAAAAATAAAGTGTTGAATAAAAGGAAATTTAAAAAGACTAAATATAATTAAAAAAATGTACAAATGTAGTATGGGCAGCAACTGTGCAAAACTAGCAGTGCAAATAGAGTTGTTGACATGAACTATGAAAGTGACGGGTGTTAACGGCAGAGGGGAAGAAACTGTGTTATGGCGAGAGGTTCTGATCTGAAACTGTAGCCTAGCAACAGCATTAACATCTCCTAAGAGACAAGGTGAACTCATAGCCAGAAAAGCTACGTAGTGCACCTTTAACTATAATTTAATGGCAGAGATAGGGTGAAGATGTGATAATGGCGGAGGAAGCAGGAGGGGCTACTTATAGTGATGAGGTGTGAGATTAATTCTATAAATATCCTTGCTTCACGAGACGTTCTCCACACTGTCATTTTCTTATACGCCTTGTTCACAATTTACATGTGTTCAGTGTGAGAATGAAAACTATCCCAGCAGCATCATGAAGCTTCCCTATACACTGAATTGTATAGAGGACATGAGCTAGAGTCCAAACCACAGAGGAAGTTCCATTGCCACACATGTTGCAACATTTCAGGAGTTGCAACTTACAACAACCATTATTATCATTTGGGTATTGAAATTGGTATAGAGTCTTCTTAGGACTGAAGTTAACTTTGAACATTTAGTATCGTGACGACAATACAATGGATCTTTCAGAACTGTGCAATAGTTTATGAAAGGGTGAAGATTTGAAGATGATGACTTTTTGTTTATTTGAATCAAAAATCAGCGCAGTGGTCACTGACTTTGTATAAAGCTGATTGAATGAAGGTTTAGGTGATCACATCAGTGGAACTGTGTCTGTGAGAGGAGCGGGGCCAGAGGGTTCACTTGTGTGCTGGATTCACAGGAAATGATGATATATGAGATCAGACAAGGTGAACAGGTCAAGAGCACTCTTTGCTACCACTGCCATAAAACCTGACCTCCTCGAGCATCAAAGACAATTACAATGTTTAGAGTTATTTACAAAAATCCAGTTTATAACTTTATCATTTCTCTATGTAATATTATATATGTCAGACCAATTAAGGAGTAGGGCTTTACACCTTTAGTCGATTAATTGGTCAATGGTGTCTTTGTCAATCACATAATCATTTTAATTTGTGAATCTATTATGTTATTAAAGTTAAGGAGTGAGTTAACTGGAGTTCTGAAAGTGGCTGGACACTAAAGAAGATTTTGTTTAAAAGTACTTTTATCTATATATAATAGTTTCGTTTATTAGTGCAGTGTTTCTCAAACTGTTGGTACGTGAGCTCCTTCAAGTGGTACGCGGATTCCTCAGCAAATCGAATTCTTTTTTTAATTTAGTGCCAATTTAATCCATATTTCTGTCCTCCATTGGGTTATTCCTTGTTTAGAACCAGTGTATTTTCCTATTGTAGACCTGATTTAGCTCTAATTTAGACCTAGAATAGTGATGATGGTACTTGGTGTGAACAGTTCAAGATCCACTGTATTAGTGTATATTAGTGGTAGAGATTTTTAAAATGTTGCGAGCTACACCTCCTTTTTGTCAATAAATGGATGCATGTCTTTGGCTGAAATGAATTTGTAAAATGCCTTAAATTGAAGCAAATAAAGTTTAACAAGGGAAAATGCTACCGATTGATAAAATATTAGTCATATTAACAGTGATGGACCTTATATTGTAATGGCTCTTCACTTACCATGCGAGATTAACTTCTGTAAACCCTGGGCCTTTAACCTGGCATGTGGAAGATAATAGGTCATGCTTATCCATGCTCCAGCTACAACAGAGAGAACAACTTGCACTGGGAGCTGGCACAGCAGATTACCCCCAAAGGATCAAAATCAAGGTTAGTAGGGCTCGATCCTGCTGATAAAGGCAAACATATTGATGATTTACAGTATATGTGGTTATCATTAAAGTAACACCATACAGATGTGGGCTGCATAAAGATGACAGAGCAGTTAAGTTCTGTTCAAACTTTTCCAACATGCAACTTCACATTATTATTGCCAAGAAATATAAAAACAATATACAACAATTTGCTAGATTTAGCTGCCACAACACAACTACGCTTGCAAGGTGTTTTAGTAACGTCCAGTGCCATAATTAGTCCTTTAGACCAACTTAAACTCTCCTTTTTCATTCTACATCCAATTGTCCTCTTCAGTTAATCTAATCATTCTTTTACATCTTCATCAATATTACTGACTAAAACTGCAACAATGCGTTTTTTCTAAAAGGAATTACGCTTGATTGTAATATTCTCATTAATTGCGGCATTAAGTTGACGGTACATTGCTCCGCAGCTGTTTAGTTTGTACACTCACTTTCTTGTCTTACATATCAGAGCGTGTCAGTGTAAATCAGTACTTGCACAGTAGCACCTATCATCTCTCAGAGGGCCCCACGACACACCAGCCTGGTCTGGGACAGCAGCGGTTTGGACAGGCCCCGCCCCCCGACAGCTGGCTTATTGTGCGCTGTGCCACTGAAGCGGCCTTGTTTCCTCTGCTTGAGCAGTTCAATAACTAATCTCGATGCAGCCGCCAGCACGAGGCGCAGACAGTGAGCGGGTCTCAAACAAACTGCATCATGTCACTGGTGGGATACTGCCAGTTCATGTTACAACAACAAACGTTTAAACTGGAAAACTTTGTGTTCATACATTTGCTTTTGTAATGTCAAGTTATTCAGTTGAGTCATGCAGTGTTTGCCAATTGTAGGCTATTCACCGACACCCAGTGGATTTAATCAATAATAATTGTTCCACTTTTTGGAAATTATTTGACATCAAAAAATGTTTCTGATTACCTTGATTTAAAGGTGGAAAATAGAAAATGAAAGTTTTTTTTTCAAAACTACACTCGGATAATGAGTTCTGCAAATAAATTCTGTGCGGCAGGATCTATGCTGCATACGTTTGCTATCATGTAGACATAATTGTATCTCTTAAAAACTACATCTGTGCTGGATGCCCTCACATAATCCTTATAAAACTCTTATCTTACTTGTTCATATTTATAAAAGGGAAATTTAACTTTTAGAAATCACTGTACTCCTTGTCTTCCTTATGCTAACATTGATAGGCCACACGCTCAGCCACTCCCTTTGTCAGATCAAGGCTAATGAACAACACACTCGTGCTCCTTCTGAACACGCGTTTTGGGGTCATAGAAGCATGTATACTCACTGCTTTCTGGCTGAACACACACGGACAATGGGACACGTCTGAAGAGCTGAGGCCCAGACCCCAAGGAAAGGCAGATGGTCCTCGGGATGAAGACTGCGTTTTCATTAGCATATGAAAAGACAGGGGCAGGGGGACACTGGTGGGGGACAGGTACTCTCCTCTCTGGTCCTCTGTGGGCCAAACAAGTCATGATGAAATTAACTGTCCGGGGCAATAATCAGAAATCCAATTAGTGTCCCCCAATCAAAAACACAATATAATAAATATTTACTATGCCAAACACAATACATTGTGCTTCGAGCAGTCCTTATAGTTACATAAAGAAAGAAAGTAAAGTAAATAAGTCACATATGCCACTGCTCGTTTATAAAGTTGTTGTTGATATTTGTTACCCAATATACAAATCAGCAGCACATATAGATTTCTTTGAAAATTAAACTTCATGCTTCCTTGAAGCCAGACGTATTTTCTTTTCAGCTCAATTGAGACATCTTTAACCTAAAAACATAAACTTTTCTGTTGCCACAGCTGCAGGTTTGAGGTTGAAGCCTCTCTGTGTGAAGTCAGTTTACCCTGTTGTCTTTACTCATTAATCACCATATCGACACAGACCCAGTTTCCACAACTACACTGTCCAAAAATGTGCTTTGATGGCCAGTTTAAGTGCTATTCAAGAAATCCATTTAAATTAAACAATTAGACAAGTTATTACTTGACACAACTTTTTTTGCTCACTGGCCACTTTGAATAATATCTGTTTTTCCATCGCCCTTGTCCTAATCACAGTTTAATGAGCTCGGAAAAAGATTTGTCTTTCTTTCAAATTCAATAGAAGCCAATGCTAATTAGGTTTAGGTCTTCCGATACAACATTATACATTATAGTTTCCTATCAACAAGCCACAAAGGCACAGAGAGCAACATGTACCATTGTTGGATCAGGGAGGCCATCGAGGTGCGGAAACCTACCCACCAAACTGTAAATTTGGACTAGGGGGTGTTACAACTTTCTTAAACCTCCGATATAATTCTGAAGTAGTTGGACTGCAAAATCTGTTTAAATCAGCTGACCAGACACGTCATAGTAACGTCACCTGACACTTCTGAAGAATGCAACAAAGCGCAGCCGACACCGTCAAGGTATGACAAAAACAGAGGTCTGTTCATATAGGAAACTGTTGCATAGAAGCCTTCTTTCTTTTTTCATTTTTAGGCCTTTACAAAATTGTTTGGACCAAGAAAAACAGATTGGTATTGAAAGATTAGAAGTAGCCTAAACATGTAATACACTAATGATAGCAAATAATACATAATACACTGATATTATACAGTGGTGTTTGCATGCTTGGTATAGAAATGCAAGTTCTTGTATAATATTGAAATTGATCATTAATAATAATAATAATAATAATAATAATAATAATAATAATAATAACTAGAAACTGTGCAAAATGTGCAACAGTACTTTTACCTCCTTGCGTAAAAGTACTATGTGTGTAAGAGTACTGCATGTGTGTAAAAGTACTGCATGTGTAAGTACTAATTTGGTGAATTGCAAATGTGTTGAAAGTGTATGAAGTGTGGAAAGTTGAAGAGTTGTTGAAAAACTGTATAAAAGCATTGCATGTGTGTAAGAGTACTGCATGTGGGTAAAAGTGCTATGTGTGTAAGAGTACTACATGTGTATAAGAGTACTACATGTGTAAGTTCTAATTTGTTTAAGTGTGAAGTTGTGTAAAGTAGTTTAGTTGTGTAAAGAAGTGTAATTGTGCAAAATGTGTGTAAAAAGTACTGAATATGTGCAAAAGTACTGCATGTGTGTAAAAGTACTGCATGTGTGTAAAGTACTAATTTGATGAATTGTGAAGTTGTGTAAGGTAGTGTAATTTTTTTTAATGTGTGTATTTAGTACTGCATGTGTGTAAAAGTACTGCATGTGTGTAAGAGTACTGCATGTGTAAGAACTAATTTGGTGAATTGTGAAAGTGTTGAAAGTGTATGAAGTGTGGAAAGTTGAAGATTTGTTGAAAAACTGTATTGTGGTCAATGGCGCAATGTAAGTCTAGGGGGAAAAGTACAGATACTTTTGAAAATACTTCAAAAAGTACAAGATGTACAAATGTCAACAGTAATAGCAGACATTAGACGCTGATCGTAAAGAGGTATAACTTGTTGAAATTAGTTAAAGCGTTGAAACGCGTCAAAAATCAGGGGAATAACGGAAAATATAATAATAATAAAAAACAAATAGTGAGTGCATAATGCATACACAGTCACTCAATAATAACAACAACATTATTGAGTGACTGAAATGGAATGCAGGTACTATTAGTTCCTGTGTTTTTTATTGTTATTATTATTGAGTGACTGCGATGGAATGCAGGCACTTTGCATTCAAAGTTTAGTTTGTAGATATTTCTCGTGTGATTCCTAATTTTGCTTTCGGTATTCCTCGGTCTTGTAATTTTTTCAGGATTCGTCTTCAAACATGGGATTTTTCCCTATCTCTTAGAGTGGCGGAATGTTGGTGATGTTGCAGAATATTGGTGCTGTGTGACATTATCGTCATGGCAACTGTACAGAATAATTCTGCGGGCAGGAACCCATGGCGACTGTACTCGAATATGGCATGCATTACATAGTCACTCGCAATGGCTTTCTGCCATTCTTTCTGAATATACTCTTTAATTTAACACTTTTAAGACGTCTGTTTGCCTCCACCTTGTGGTCACATAGGTTATGGCACATAGGTTTCTCTTGTGCATCTGAATTCATACATTATTTTATTCTTGCAGCAGGCTATACTATGTTGTAGAGTGGTATCAAAATATTCAACCAATTTGGGTCATTAGACAAAGTTATTAAAATCTTGATTCCAATTGTTCTGTTTTTGTTAGTGTGACATAGACTTTAACTGAGCTGTATTAATAATATAAAATGAAACGATATGCACTAGCCTCGACTACATGGCAAAGCCAGAGGACCAATATTTTAAATAAGAAACCAAAATATTCAAATAATGCAATTAACAAAATAACATTAAAAGAAATACATTTTACCTGAACAACTTTAGTGTTCCTGCTCCCACTTCAATGTCATTTATTTGTTCAAATCACCTACAGAAGTTTTTCAACCAAGTTGTTCAGCCTATTCTTCGTTAGTCCCATGCTTGTGTCGGTCGCTGTGTTAGTGGCCTATAACCAATTTCACCTCTGTTTTTGAAACTCATAATAGGCCTAACTCATGTTCCTTCAGACTGGAGCAGACTCTGGTTCCGCCCATGGCCCCACCACACATCTCACACTACTGTGGCAGAAGTGCACTCCGGACGCGCCGTCATGTCGCTTCTCTCGTCCAGTCGAATCATTAATTCACCATTCAGATTCATCTGTAGCCCCTAGTGGGTTACTAAATACTTATGTAAGACAACTGAGGACTCTGATGTTCTGTTTGTCGCACTGTGCGAGTCTGGAGAGCGCTAGCAGCGTTAGCATTAGCCACATTAGCTTCGTAGCAGCCGCCGAGTCAGTGACAGAGGCGGGCAGAGCTCAGAGGTGAGACTGTTATTTTGATGACAACACTCGAGACTGTATGTGCAAACCATCTGCCGTGTAGTATCACTTTCACTAATGTGACAGGTTCTTAGAGGACATCGGACAGCAACGCACAGAGGGGGGTAGGTACCTGAGTGTTTGCAGGACGCTTTGTGGCCAGAATGAAGCAGGTTTAAATCGTTTTCTCGACGTTGTTGTATGTGGCCCGCTTAGGAGCTAGTTAGCCTAGCCACAACTAACCGCAGCACCAGGGACCAACACAAGGAGTCCCAAACTTTCACACTAGTGATGATACAAAGAGTTCATTTACCGCAAGAACGATTAATAGCATACAACGCACAAGACAGCTTTTTTGGGTATACTTTAAGATTTTCTTTTTACAACAACTTCTAACTTGTGTTTCAGTTTTTTTAACTAATTTATTATTATTGTGAACAACAAGATCAATTTAACTAACACATGACTGTGATTTTGTGTTCTGTTATGTGTATATTTATTTGACCATGTTGTTGTGTTTACCATGCTTTTTACTTTATTTATACATATATTATCAAAATTTTACTTTTTTTATTGTTGTCTTTTGTCTTAGACGGAGAACCTACACATGTCTCTAGGATTTGTACAGAAGTTCTGAAATGTCTGTGGATGAGGAAACCATCAAAGCTGGCAGTCCTCAGGCCAGTTCAGCGTCATCACTCCAGTTATCAGATTGCACTGGAGGTTATGCTAATATTTCTGCTATTGTAGAGGACACTGTTGCCACACCAGACTTTGCTGCTACTTGCCCATTTCCTGACTCTGCTGCCTCTCCTAAGCACACAAGCACTATGGATGCCCTTACGCCTGAACCTGTCATGCAGAGAGCAAGAGGAAATGACAATAACATTAACCGTAGAAACAGCGTTCATCCTTCTAAACAACAGCAGGCAAGAGTAACAAAGCGGCGCAACACATCAAGCTTTAGCTTCAAGCACCCAACATCTGGCAAAAGAAGGCGAAGGGCCAATTCCGAGAGTGACTCTGTCTTGCCAACAAACTTTCTCTTGGGTGGAAATATTTTTGACCCACTCAATCTCAACAGTCTCCTGGATGAAGAGGTAAACAAAGCTTTGAACGCAGAGACACCTAAATCCTCTCCGCTCCCTGCAAAGTCTCGAGACCCAGTGGAGATCCTCATTCCCCGGGACATTACTGATCCACTAAACCTGAACAGTGGCTTCGCAGACGGCAGCGTTTTGGTTTCCCCTTACAAAAGTGGTGGAAAAAAGAGGCACCGTAACAGGCATCACGGAGGTAATAGTATTTTAGCTCCACAGCATATCCTGCCTGATTTAGGGAGAAGTGAATCCAGAACAGGTTCTTGTACGCAACATGGTGATGCATTGCCCTCTTCTTCTGCACAAAATGTCTCCAAAGAGTCGGATGGATCCCAAGTGGGGGACTCCTCTCATGAAAACTTGACTGACTGCACTTTGAGCAGCAAAGAAGGGATGTCCGTGGAGGAGTTAAGCTCGTCTGTAACGGGAACAAATCAGCACACAAGCAAACGCAAACGAAGGCGCAATTCCGGCAAGATAGACCCTCCAGTGACCCATTCAACTCCAGTTTTAAAGTCTATTCGAGATGTCGGCACAGGGACATCACAGTCCTTTAGCACTCCAAAATGTGGAGCCAAAAGTGGTCAAGGGGGACGACCACATCAACAACCACAACGGCAGAGAAAGACGTTTCAGTATGGAAATTACAACAAGTACTATGGCTATCGTAACCCAGGGGCAATTGAGGATCTGCGCATACAGGTTTTTAAACCTGAATGGTTTAAGGGGAAAGATGTTCTAGATCTTGGCTGCAATTCAGGACACCTCACCCTTTATATTGCCAAAATGTTTCAACCTGCGCACATATTAGGCTTGGACATAGACGGTGATCTGGTGTATGGAGCCCGAAAGAACATTCGCCATTATCTGTCTGAGCTGCAGACAGAAGAGGCCAGACGAGAAGTTCAGGAGAAAGGGAGTATAAAAACAGAGGGGAGGGATGGAGAGCAGAGCCACACAGCCACAGAAAACAGTCACAATGAAGCAGTTGGAAAGCCTGAGAACGGGCAGCTGCGGCGAGTGGAGAGTGGCCCTGCAGAGGCTGTAAAAGACAATGACAGTCATACTAGTGCAGCTGGCAGCCAGAAACGGGAGCCCCCTGCTGGCCAGTCAGTCAATTCCACATTTCCAGTGTCGCTACGCATTTCCAGAGGGCCCATAGCTGCACCACCTCTGACAGAAGTGACCAGTGCACCGCCTGGACATTTCCCCTCAAATGTTTCATTTGTGAAGGTGAGACACAGGTTGCAGTTATGTCACTATTTATTACAGATTTGTTCACATTCTATAATCAAACCCTCTGATTAGATTAGTTTCAAATGTATGTTATTTTGACTGATCTTCCCTTTTAGGCCAATTATGTCCTGGAGAATGACCATCTTCTTGTGACTCAGCGTCCAGAGTACGATGTTATTCTGTGTCTCAGCGTCACCAAATGGGTTCATTTGAATTGGGGCGACAATGGCCTCAAGCGTCTGTTTAAAAGAGCCTACAAACATCTGCGTTTTGGAGGCATTTTCATCCTGGAGCCTCAGCCCTGGGAGTCGTACGGCCGCAGAAAGAAAGTCACTGTAAGCAACACTAATTAATTTATCTACATGGGTCAACATTTGATAAATCAGTACTTGTACAAAAATATCTGATCGGGAATTTTGACAAACTTTGGTTGGTTTTTCAAGACGACTAACCTTGGAAAAAACAATGTGGAAATATTACCTAGTAAGACAAGCCCCGTAATTTGATAGTGGCCCTTTGTAGGACCCTGTGTGTCATGTCAAATGGGATAAATCTTTTATTAAAAGACTCTTTGAATAATAGAATGGAAAGAAATAACATTATTATGGTTAAAAGACAATTTATAACATTTATATGCAAATGCTTTAATTTCATATCACCTTTTGTGATTAACCTGTGATTAGCTTTTCTGTGGCTCTGTTGGTCTCCTGGGGAAATAAGAAACTAGTTAGGAGCTCTCTGGTTTACAAGTTGCTCTACCCAATTAGAGTGCTTCTTACTAGTTAATTTTATTTATTTACCTAATATTAGCCAGTAGGAGTCATGAGAACCACTGAGAAGTTTATTAGAAAAGCTAATACAGTTTTCCTAAAAGGATTTGTAAGTGCTAACACTAATTATGATATTAAATTCCTTTAAACTCAGGTTCCGTCTAAACAGTGTAATGCTCTACATAATGAGAGTATAACAATAAGAAATAATCTGATGGTAATGATCCACAGCCGTGTTTCCCTCTAAACCAATAAGGCAGCCTTGCAGTTACATTTTGGGACTCAAGTGATTGCTGCACTAAATTGCTCAAGCAGAGATTCATATTTTCCTTTACTTTAGTCCATCCATCCATCTTCTTCCGCTTATCCGGGGCCGGGGCCGGGTCACAGGGGCAGCAGTCTAAGCAGGGACTCCCAGACTTCCCACTCCCCAGACTCTTCCTCCAACTCCGGGGGGATCCCGAGGCATTCCCAGGCCAGCCGAGAGACATGGTTCCTCCAGCGTGTCCTGGGTCTTCCCCGGGGCCTCTTCCCGGTGGGACATGCCTGAAACACCTCCCAAGGGAGGCGCCCAGGAGGCATCCGGAACAGATGCCTTTGTCTTTCGTCTCAGCTTCTTCTTCACCACAACAGTTCGATGCAGCGACCGCATCACTGCAGACGCTGCACCGATCCGCCTGTCAATCTCACATTCCATCCTTCCCTCACTCGTGAACAAGACCCCGAGATACTTGAACTCCTCCTCTTGGGTCAAGGACTCCCCACCCGGAGAGGGCAAGCCACCTTTTTCCGGTTGAGAACCATGGCCTCGGATTTGGAGGTGCTGATTCTCATCCCGGCTGCTTCACACTGTCGCAAACCGTGCCAGTGCATGTTGCAGGTCCGGGTTTGATGGAGCCATCAGGACAAACAACATCGTCTGCAAACAGCAGGGATCCTGTGGTCCCCAAACCGGACACCCTCCGACCCCTGACTGCGCCTAGAAATTCTGTCCATAAAAACAATGAACAGAACCGGTGACAAAGGCTACGCAAGACGTTCCTAACAGAACCTCACAATGCGCTTGGGCCTGCCAAGTCTGTCCGGCTTCCTCCGCCGCCAGCGGATCCAACTCACTGCCAGTTGGTGATCGGTTGACCGCTCCGCCCCTCTCTTTACCAAGACACGCGGCCAGAGGTCATGACACGACAACAAAGTCGATCATTAATCTCCGGCCTAGTGCTTGAACATGGTGTTCGTTATGGACAATCCATGGCTAGCACAGAAGTCCAATAACTTTACACCGCTCGGGTTCAGAGCGGGGAGGCCGTTCTTACCAATCACCCCTCTCCAGATGTCACTGTCGTTGCCCAAGTGGGCGTTGAAGTCCCCCAGTAAAACAACAGAGTCCCTGGTCGGTGCACTGTCCAGTACCCCTCCCAGGGACTCCAAGAAGGCCGGGTACTCTGCACTGCTGTTTGGCCCGTAGGCCGACAACAGTGAGAGACCTGTCCCCAACCCAAAGGCATAGGGACCCTCTCGTTCACTTGGGCGAACTCCAACACGTGACAGCTGAGCTGTGGGGCTATAAGCAAGCCCACACCAGCCCGCTACCTCTCCCCGCGGCAACACCAGAGAATTGGAGCGTCCAGCCCCTCTCAAGGAGATGGGTTCCATAGCCCGAACTCTCTCTCCTCACTCGTTCGGGCCCAGTGGGGAAAGGCCACCAGACGCTCGCCATCAGGCGCCCACCCCAGGCCTGGCTCCAGGATGGGGCCCCGGTAACGCCAATCCGGGCGTCGTAACTGGCCTTGATTTTTCACTAGTTTAGTGATTCGCCTAATTTCTTTTACAAGAAATCAGTATTTTTTGTTTTAAATTATCACCGCTTCTGTTTTTCCTAGGAAATTGCTAACAGGAACTACCGCAATATCTGCCTGAAACCTGAGCAGTTTACATCCTATCTCACTAGTGAGGTAGGATTCACAAGTTACGAGTACCTTGGAGCCCCCAAATCTGCATTTAAAGGTAATTGCATCTCTTTCCCACGTTATATCTTCCCTTGCTTACTCTGAATGTTAAGTTTGTGGGTTTTTTTTCTTTCATTATAGGTTTTCAGAGGCCTATTTACTTGTTTCACAAATGATTTCTTTGAATGTGAAGAGCCTATGTCAGCATCATACAGACCATTCAGCCAAGGCCTGCACTACAAACACAGCCAAATGATTGCACTCAGAAGATAAGTCATAACAAAAGGGACCAAATCTGCATGAAGAGGAGAAAGGAAATTTGAGTGTAATTGGAAAAAAACATAGACATTGGTCCGACTGCTGAAGCTTTCTCCTCTGATAATTTTATTGTACTCTCTCTGTGCTGATAATGTCATAGCCACAATGCCATGTCTTCACAGCCGTGCCGGGGTCAGAGCAGCATTTTGCAGCCTAATCAAAGACTGTATATAGAATATATACCGGTACTGTCTATGAACAGATGACGCCATATTCTCTTCCTGATCTTTGAAAGTATGACTTTGTCAGGCGGTATTGTGTAAACCTGGACATTTTATGCCATTAAACTCACAATAGTCATCATCAGTCATATTCTGCCCAAATTCATCTAACCAAAATCTGTAGTTTTTGAATACAATTTAAAAATGCAACATGCACAGTAATGAAAAAAAAATATTGGCAGGTACATAAAATAATTTGATAGTTGACAGAAAGCTGTAATGTTTCTGATATGCCATGTTTTAAGTCGAAGCTTCTCTTTGGCTGTTTTTGGGGCTGAGAATATCAAGTATAAAATCCTAGAAGCATTGCTTCTTATCAGTTGCACTTTCTTTGTGAGCTTTGTATGGTCTAATATTGCACTGACTGATATTTTATGTCTGGAAATGGAGGCATTAATTCAAACAGTATTGGATTGCATTTATTAATTTGTTCAAATAATATGGGGGGAAACAATTAAATTAAATTTGTATCATTTTTATAAAATGAAAAGTGACTTTTTATTAACATGTCTGTGTAATTCCTCATTCGTCCAGGAGTGTTCCATTTTAGAAAAATATTCAGTTGTAGTCATCTGGACTCTGGAAACAATTGTTTTAAACAGAGTCCAGATGATGCAGATGATTTTTCTACACTCTTTATTAAATGTAACTGAACTGTTTGTTTTGAAGCATAAATATATTCCAGATTTTGTCACATTTCCTCCGAAAAGACAAAAGGTTCAAATGTAGTAGTTCTTGTGACTCAGTCTTTGTGATTGTACTTAAGCACTGCACATTTCTGTTGATTGGGTCAAATGCATCCATTGGGTACATGATGGCTATGGTATTTGCAGTATGCTTTTTATGTAAATATGTTGCTTTTTACTTTTGTTAGATTGAAGTTTATAACTTCTTATTTCCCAAAGTTTTTAATTTTTTTTAATTTTGTGTTAATCAAGGTATGAAATTAGTTTGTGAACAGCAATTATAATTTTGTTTTTTGTCTAGCAGGTGTTAAATTATTAGATTTGTTCTGTGCGGTTTATAAAATGTTTCAAAAATGTGATGCGGCACTCTCATTTAACATGGGGATGAAACCTATTTTATGAGTGTTTCATAAAGAAACAATGACAGTCTTGCTGCTTGATTACTAAATTGGAAAATGGCACCAAATGGCCATTGACATTGCTACATAAGACAATCAAATTCTCAGGCTTACTACTGATTTTCAAAGATCAGTTAAAGGATTTTGCATTTTAAAAATGTTTATATTCCCATGTTTAGGGGAAAAAATGTATCGTCATTTCCACATTTTTGAAACATTTATTTTTATATATGTAAAGTTAAAAACACCTTGAAAACCAGAGAATTGAGAGAGATGTTCAACTTTGGTAAATCTGTTAAATACAGACTCCAATATGTTCAGTTCACTTTCTCCTTGTCTGGGATATGGGTTAGCATATTTTTTTACTTTTGTTTTTGCCACTCTTTCACACAATGTTCAAAGAACAAAATCTATCCATCCCAAATAACACTATAGCAACACCTTTTAACTTGCATTTGCATCAATACTGAAACGTGACTTCTAAATTTTAAATAATACTTTGTCCCTTTCTGGCTAAAAGTATGAACTATACAAGACATACTTCTGAAGAATGCAACTAATTCATGTGGTCCCTTTGAGTTTATTGCAATGTGTATTGTGAAGATATGGCAGCTTTGGGTCAACACATTGGTCACAGCCACTGTGAACAGTACAAAGATTTAGCAGCTGACAATGCACAATGCAGTGACACTGTTTACAAATAGCATTCATACTTAAAACACCTTCTGGCCCAGGATGTTCTGATTCTGCTCCTTTTTGCACTGAACATTTTAGCATAGAAAATATCTGCCCTTGAAAAGTTTTATCATGTCCGATATTTGACCTTGGTATTGGCAGACATGGTGACGTGCTTAGCTGTTTAGATGGCTGGTGGTTGCATAGGTCTGGTTTAGACAATGTGGTCCAGACAGACAGTCCGAGCGGAGAGATGACATAAACAGGGCAGAGACATTATTCACCTTTCATTCACAAAAGCTCTTTACCATCGCAGCTGTTTGGACCGGTCACTTGACCATCATTGTCTCCCACAACAGTGCTGTGTGCAAGCATAACCACACCTAAGAGACATCCCAGCATAATGGAAATAAAGACACAGAAACCTTTAACCAATTTATTTTGGTGTGTTTTGCAGAGCGTATTGATCAGCTCTGTTACTCTTGATCATAAGCTTCATCTTGATCTTGGATCACACATCCTTCCGGAGTCTCAAAAGGCCTTTTGTATGGCACAGCACCTAAGTAAAGGATGTGGACATTTGTGTAACAACAATCCACCTTGATGACGGAAGAACAGTTTGATCTACCTGTAGCCGCGAGGGCAACCACGATGGCCACGAGCATACTCCTGAGCATAACAGAACCGTCTGCAGAATCCTCTATACTTACAACCCCAGTGCTGCATCACTGGATCAGTACCTACACAGACACTGGAATTATTACAAAGATAACGAAACCTTTATATTTTAAGCATATATTTTTTGTTTTATTACATGACAAATCAGTTTAAATAATACAAATTAATAACTGATTCCTTAAAGAACATTAGAAGCACTGAAAGTCATTAGACAGATTTCAAATTGAATTCAATTAAAATTGATTGTTGATAATTATTTTAGATTTGCCTATTGCTTTGTTCAAATTGTTTTCACACAATGTTAAGTGTATATTGCTTACCTTCCCCATCTGGCATCATCAGAAGCAGCACAAGGAGAACAAAGCTTAGTCCCTTCATTTTGGGCAACATACAGACCTGCTGGCAGGCTGATGCTGCATTTATACACCTTTCAAAAGGGGGAGGAGTCCATGCCTCACTGACAATAACAAACTATCACTGAGTGGCTACGTTGTTATTACAACACATCATACAACAAATACTCTTTTTCAAAGAAAAAAAGTCGAAACTAATCAAGCAATTGAATTATGGATATCTTGTTGCCCCTAATATACTTTAAATGTAACTCATAACATTTTAAGCCCCAGTATGTAACTTTTTAGTTTTAACTCATTTAGGATGTTTTTATTGCACTAAAAACATAGAACAACACTAATCTTTACTGGGCTTGCATCTCCACAAACCTGACTCGGAGCCTCCTCCTGCTTGTTGAAATGTTGTAATATTGGCAGTATGGTTTACCTTTCTATTTCCATTGAATCATGCAAGTGACGTACCACGTCCAGAAAGTTACATACTGTCGCTTTAATTCCTACATTTCCTTTCTGGATGTATTTGTATGCTTGCCTTGTATTTATAAATACATAGGCATGGGTCCTGCCGGATTTAGTCAAACTGCATTGCACAGCCCTCGAGTGAAGCACACACTTTTTTCCCCCTATAGTTGTAACATAATTTAATCAAAATGTACTTTAGATTAACCTAAATGAAACAAAATAACCAACAACGCCACCAGGATTCAACCCGGAATTCTTTTTTTTTTTTTTAAAGGAATCCCATTAGCTGAAAGTCTTCCTGGGTCCACTGCAATTAAAAACAGGTTTCATTTCAAATATAGTAACATAGTTATCAATCATTCCATTGCACAATATTTCATTATTTAAATGACACATTTTTCATAGTGCTAAAAATTGCTCTTTTAGTTAATTTAAAATTATTGCCTTTTCCCATCATGTTTAGCGTTGTAAATTTTTTCTCTAGGGTATTCTGTTCTCCTTTTATTCATTTTGGTGGCTTGATTCCTTAATTTAACTTCCAGATTTTTCAAACACTTCTTTAGCTTCATCCCTCAGATTTATCAAATTCTTCAGTGTCGAATCAATCCGTTTAACTTTGATTCTTTTTTATATTTTTCATTGGTGTGTATTTATCAACAATGTCCAAGAATAAGCTTTTAAAAACACTTAAGGAATCCTCTGCTGCTTTCACTCAACCTTACTTACTTCTCTCATGATGTTATCAATAGCAGATTCTTTATAAAACTTTTATTGTGAAAATAGCCTTCACTTTAGGGCAGAGGTGTCCAAACATTGGAAATGTTGCATTTGATGTAGTTTTGATAGACGTCTACATCTTTAATAAGGCTTGGAATATTAATATATCTCATCGAAATGTGTGCTATTTAGGTTATTATATCAGAATGTTTCCAATTTTAGAGTGAAAAGTACTACTTTTTGTTGTTTGGGCCAATTTAGCAGGAAGCCTGTGGGCCAACAAAAATTGGTCTGAGGGCCGAATTTGGCCTTTGATACTACTATGAGATTATGGTTGCTGAACCCAACTGGTATTGACGCAACAGGCGGATCCAGTACGATGAAAATGGCAGTTTATTTAACAGTCTATTTAAATAAATAGTTTCTACATCAAAGGTTTAGTTCATGTCGATGTGATCATAACTTTAGTCCGTGTTTGGAAAGGAATAATTAAGTCAGTTTGTGTGGACGTAAACGAGGCACAGACAGGGCCATGATAAAAACAAGACAAGCCAACATCTCCAGCGCACACTGCAGCTCCTTAATCTCTTGACTTCATTACATCTGAAAACAGAGACTTGGTTATAACTAATCCGAACACTAGGGTACCGTAGGGTACCGTAGGGTACCGACTAAAGTTTGCAGCTCAGATCGTATCCCGTTAGCTGCACGTGACCACGTGTTGTGACAGCGAGATCACATCGGAGAATTAACCAAAGCGGCACCAGGCCACGGCACGGAACCACAGACACATCTACATTAGGAGTAAAACGACATTATCGAACCTTATCAAAGAGAACAACAACAACAACTTCATGGAGGAATATAATAGATCCATGAGCAATACTAAGGGACCTAGGACAAAACGGAATTGTTTTTTATTGGTTGACAGATATCGCGATTATCATCGTCTGCCCGCAGACCATACTAATCGTGAACATTTCTGTGGAGGTGCAACATACATCTGAGTGTGTCAAGGTGATATTGGATACTGCAAAAAGATTTTTAGGTGTAGAGGATATGGCCCGGGAGGAATTGTAGGGGAGAGTTTTGATAAGGGCAGTGTGTGAAGGGAAAATTAGAGTAGAGTAGTGTCTTTAGGGTGCACTTATGACTGTAAATACAAAGCACAAAGAAGCGACACAAGTTCCAAATGGTGGCGGCAATGCACATTTTAAATGTTTGCCAGCCATAAAATCCCACAAGAAGAAAAAGCAGACCAAACTGCCACTTAAGCGATCACAAACAACTCATAGATTAATTGCATTGCGCACAACGTTCATTAGGTCACGTGTAATAACTGTAATAGTCTACACGATGACAAGAGTTTTTGTTTCCTACAAATGTTTTACATATCATGGAAAGAATCGGGTTGTTAAGGGAGTTCCTCTAAAGTGAATTTTGTTGAGTGCACGCGGTTTGGGTTGACGCGTTTTGCCCTCCTTTGGCCTGTGATTCTGTGCGCATGCGCATACTGCACTGCTCGACTCATAACAAAGTGGTGGATCGACCGACCGCTTTATCTCCAAAATGGCGGACCTTCTAGGCTCGATCTTAAACTCGATGGAAAAACCTCCTACAGTCGGCGACCAAGAAAGCCGACGAAAGGCCAAAGGTAATTTTCAGCTAGACTAATAAGGACACAAATAGAAGACTGTTGCGCGGGAACGAGAAAACACTGCCCTGGAGTCTGAGTCTGGAGCTGAGCTGAAGTAAACTAAAGTGGGGTAGGACCGCCTCATGGGGGTGTCCTGCAGACTCAGGACATACAACATATGATCCACTGCTACAAACGGCGCAGTTTCATCTACTGCTTCCCTTTAGCACAGTCTAATGGTCTTTAAAACTGATACCTAGAAACTACTCTAAAAGAGAAAGAGGGAGTATATGTAGGTTAAGTAAGTTTGTGGTTGTCATGGGGCCAAATCATATTTTAAAAATAAAACTGTAAATTAGAAAAATAGTGACGTGAACATTTCTGCAATACTCTAACCTATAATAATATGTTATTTGTTTGTTTGATATTCACCTTTTTTTTGTTGTTGTTCTAGAGCAAGCGGCTAGACTAAAGAAAATGGAGGAAGAAGAAAGAAGAAAGAAAGCAGAGTTCAGGAAAAAAGTAGGTTGCCCTTAGGTTGACAATTCAAATCTCACTGTTTTGTGCCGGCTGTGTAGCTATGGTTCCACAAAGCCTCATTTAGCTGTGGCAGCTGTATAAGTACACTTCTGTGTTTCTGAGAAATTCACGATTTATGCAATTATTAATGTAGTATTTTGTTCTTGTTTCAGATGGAAAAAGAAGTGTCAGATTTTATTCAAGACAGTACAGAACGAAAACGAAAGTACAACCCTATGGGCAAAATAGAAAGAAGTATACTGTAAGTACAGCATACCTTACCCTAAAGCGAGTTTCTGGAAACTTGTGTCATTTGTAGATTTTTCTTTTTTTTTTTTGCAGGCATGATGTGGCAGAAGTAGCTGGGTTGACCTCTTTTTCATTTGGGGAAGATGAGGAGAGTCGTTATGTTATGCTTTTTAAGAAGGTTTGAATGAAGGTTTTAGAAACACATGGCGATGAAGTATGAACATGGTTTATGAGCATACTATGTCTACTTTGTGCAGGAGTTTGCCCCTACAGATGAGGAATTGGAGGCTTATCGTAAAGGAGAGGAATGGGACCCAAAGTTAGCTGAGCAACGCCGCAGACTAAAGGTGTAAAATGTTTGTTATTTAGTGAAACATGGAAAAACTAGTTTACCAACACTTTAATAATACTGTCATAGTTTTTATTATTAAGATACTAAGTATCTTTTCTATCTCACAACAGGAACAAGCCGCATTAGAGGAAGTTGAAGCCCAGAGGTCTAAGAAGTCTGAAACATGCCCCAACTCCAACTACAGAGACAAATACAGTCACCTTATTGGCACATCAGCAGCCAAAGATGCTGCGCACACACTAGAGGCCAACAGTGCTTATGGCTGTGGTAAGTGTTCTGCAAAGTCAATGAAAACACTCAATTTATTATATATCATTCAACAGGCTACATTTTATTAAAAGTTATTCCTCCATTCAGTGCCTGTGGCGAACAAGAGGGACACTCGCTCCATAGAAGAAGCTATGAATGAAATCAGAGCAAAGAAACGACAAAAGCGAGACGATGATATAGGGGCACAAAGTAGCAGCTCCTGAGTCTGTACGTCTTTGTGTCTGTGTGATATTCATTCATTATAACTTATGTGACAGTCGTTAGTGGGGAATTCTCAGGTGGCACAAATGTATCTGTGGGTTACTACATTTATCTGTGGGTTACTACATGTATCTGTCTTTTAATAACCTATTTTAGCATTGTAAATCCTCATTCATGTGGTCATAGGCAGTATTTGGGCATTTAGTATTTTATTTTTAAAAAGGGGTTTTATGAGGATTAATGGTTTTAGTCTAAAATCCCAAAATGCATTGCGTAAATAAGGCTTGTTTTTTTTTTTTAAGTCAGTATTAACCAATTTTAAAGCCCATTTTATTATCAGACTTTACATATTGTAACTGTTTTGAAGTCCTTTTTAATGATCTCTTGGCAATGTTCTGTTAAATAAAGTTTAAAGCCACACCATGTCTTGAAATAGTAATATTGTTGAACTATTAAAAATGTTGCACATTTAGTTGAAGTTATTGTCATGTTTTATTTCTGAATCTGAAAAAAAATCTGAATAGAGAAAAAATGAAATATGACGTATCTGCGACACGGTATTTCAACACCGGAAGTTAATCCGGTGACCCGGAAGAGACTGCATCTCCTATATCCAGTTTATTGTGAGTCAGCAAGACTTTCAATATTTCAGATGAATTAGCTTTAAGACCGCACTGCGCTAAGACTGAGCCTCGGGGGCTTTGATCACCATGAGCCCCTCTCTGGACCTGCACGTGGAGCTCGCTGCGGTTATGGACAGACTCGTGCGCGCGACGGTGTCTGAGGTCAAAAGACTCTCCCAGAGCGAAGAGGAGAAAGGACTGGATACAGACACCCAACTGCACACCATGGTACAAATACACGTGCAAAACGTTTGTTACACACACAAAGTTACACAAACATACATTTAACAGGTTGAGTCATAAATAAGGTATGGGGGGAAAACATTTAAAGATTACAAAAGACAGACCAACAGGTAGAGGGGCCAACTCGAATACTTGCTGATATCGTTTAGTTATTCATAATGTGATTAATGTGCAAACTTTGATCCAGGTGCAGTTTTCCTCTGTAATGGAGACTCTGGGCAACGAGGCTTTGGGGAAAATTATCAGCATTTTGGACTTAGTTGTTGAATTAAAAGTGGACAAACTCAACATTCCTCCTGCAACAACGCACCCTGTTCTGTACATCCTTCAGGCCTCTTCAGTGGGTGAGTACAGATAATCTCGAAGCCCTTTTAAAAAAAAATATATTATTACCATATATGTTCTGGCAGTATTGGTCGTTCATGACAATTTCTTGTTATGTAGATCAAAAAGTAGTGCTAAGAAAAATAAAAGTTGTATGGTTAGAATTGGCCAGTGAATTAAAACCTTTCTATTAATTAATTATCAATCTGCAGTGAAGACTAACGCGCCTTGTTTTCAGGGGTTGAACATTCATATGGTGCAATTCACGAAAGGAGCAAGGCCAAGCCCATTATTGCAGACCACTGCTATGGAACAAATGACAAGACGTCTGACAAAGATCTGCCCTCTCCAGAGGATGACCTGGCAGAAGAAGGAGGCAATGCCAATGCAGAGTTAATTCCTGCCATCAGCGTTCAAGACCAATGGGGAAATATTAACCAGAATACTATTGTAAATAGTAAGTAAAAGTTTTTTTTCTTTAAGCTGCTAGGGCAGAATACAGTACCAGTATTCTGTCACAGAATGATTAATTCATAAATAAGACATTTTTTATACATTTAAACAGGGATTGGAGAAGTTTTTTACCATCATACAATAAAGACACCAATAGAAAAATAAACAAAAAATATGTATACAAATCTTTAAGGTTCCAAATACTCCAGGCATTTGGTGTCTACCAGTGTGAGAGATTATGTGGAGAGAGGAAATATTTTCTTAAAATATTAACGACCATGCCAAACCGCAATGTTAATTTTTATTGTTCAAATAAAGTTATTTTGCTGAATTTATGCAAAATGCCAACATGTTCTTATATTGATTCAATGGACTGTTTGGATTTCAGGCTTTGCCATACCTCTTCAGTGCTCTCCCCAGAATATTTTAAAGGGATGGTAAATATGCCTCTCATGGGGTTGCATTTTCCTCCAAGGATGGTTTAATGTACCTTCATTATGTCCAAAGGAACATGCACCCTAAACATACCAGTAACACTATATAGGCCTATATAGTCCCTCAGAATATTTTATTACGTATAGACTTGCAATATAAAGCACGGAAGAGAAAATCTTGACCGGACCCATTCATACAGATGACTGTTTTGAAAATAGAAAAATAACTAGACTAAATATTAGAAGGTTGAGCTTATAATCACCTTACTTGAAGATCTTTTCAACTATAATATTAGTTATTATGATAAGACGAGCTCCATGGTAACGCTGGGAGGAGGGGCTTGAGACGTAGAAAAAGTCAGCTTTCCTTTGGGTCGCGTTAATAACAAACAAGAGCATAATCCTACCTGTCTCCTGCTCCTCGGCCTGACTTCCTCTCCTCTCTCGCCTTCCTTATGCGAGCGTTCTACGGCTCCGCTGTTGTCTTGTGTTGTCGGCTCGCGCTGCGGACTCACTGAGAAAGCAGACAAAATGACAACTGTAGGAGTGTTACTCATGGTTCACTCACGCTGTTGGGGACCTCCATGTGCGGACTGGTCGCTCAGCGTATGCGTCTACTGTTTCTTCGCGCCAGACAATAAACTTTGCTTTGGTATCGACTACCACTGCCTTCGAGATCGACTGGTAGATCGCGATCGACGAAATGGGCACCCCGTCCCGCTATCTTGCATGACATTTCTAGGCTAATAATTGATAAAAACTCTAAGACTTGTTTATTTGAAGTAGTATTTTAATGATTGTGCTACCTAAAATATGGGATGAAGTTGGGTTTTAGGGATGGTTTATTCCCCCCCAATGTCAAATCGGATGGCGGGCCATTTTGATTTATCATGTTAGGAATGGTTAGGGATGGCATCCCTGTATGTACGTAGCGAGACCCCTGTTCTTGAGGTTGACACTTTGTCCTGTTTGTTTCAGAGAGGCAGTGCTCAAATACGACGAAGCTTAGGAAGTCTAAGAGTAAATTTCAGGACAATTGTTCTCAAAGAGATGAGGACATGTTTCAATACTTACCGAATCAGAATGAAGACCAATCAGAAACGGAGAAGAGGATGGAGCAAGTCACTGTCATCAACAAAATCAAATGTGAAAATGAGGATTCTTGCTTGGAAAGTGAGTCTTCATTTGTTCAGTGGGTAAAAAGACAACATCTTTGTTATTTTCATAGTTACTAATAATATGTAATTCCTGTATTTTGCAGGAGCTGGAGAGATGTGTGATTCTATGACTTCTAGCCCTAAATCTTTAGCTCACAGTCCCTCACCTGTTGTACTCAAGACATGGAGTTTCAACTGCACCATCTGTGACATGGGTTTCAGCAGCGAGTTTGCTTTCAGGGTGCATATGTGTTCTCACACTGAGGACAAGCCTTTTAAATGTACCACATGTGGCACCAGTTTCTGTAAGTCCAGGTCCTTGAAGATGCACATGTACAAGCACACAGGAGACTTTCCCTTCAAATGCCCAGAGTGTGAGAAGGGTTACACTGACGGAGACAAGCTGAAAGGGCATCTGAGTGTACACACAGGACAGAAGCCCTTCGACTGTAAAGTGTGTGGAAGCTCCTTCACAGCCAAGACCAACCTGTACCGCCACATGCGCTCGCACACTGGCGCCAAACCCTACACGTGCGCAGAGTGTGGGCGGAGTTTCACACGCTCCAGGACGCTCAAAGATCACATGACTATTCACTCTGGGCTACACCCATTTAAATGCTCGTTCTGTGACCGCTCCTTCAACCATAAAGTCAATCTCCTAGTCCATGAACGCATCCACACAGGCGAGCGGCCCTACGTCTGCTCCCTCTGCGCCAAGAGCTTTCGCACCACAGTGGCGCTGCATGTGCACCAGCGCGTGCACACCGGGGAAAAGCCCTACACTTGTGACGTGTGTGGCCGAGCGTTCAGCCAGCAGAGCAGCCTGTGCGTGCACAGACGCGTGCACTTGAATGAACGCAGTTACGTCTGCCACATCTGCAGCAAGAGTTTCAACAACCCTCAGAACCTGAAGCTGCACCTGCGGGTGCACAGTGGAGAGCGGCCTTATGCCTGCGGGCTGTGTGACAAAACGTTTGTCCAGAACGCACACTTACGCACACACATGATGCACATGCACTCAGGAGTCAAACAGTGCATGTGTGAACACTGTGGTAAAGTCTACGCAGACAGACGCACACTCCGAATGCACAAGTGTGTGTACAAATGAATTGTGAACACGGCCAGAGACATGAGACAGCTCTCAGACAACTTACTAGTGAAGCAGACAGGCTAGACTTGGTGCAAACGAAAACATGTTTCTCTCCGGGTTGTACAAAATGTCATAATGTGTTAAATTATTTGGAGCTTTAAAAATATTAAAATGTTTATGGCGCAATAAATAAAGAATGATACTTGATTATTTATTGTTCAGAAATGTTGTATTGTCTCTACGATTTGTGAATGTGCATTCTCTCTGTAAAATAAGTTTGCGCCTTTGCCTTTAGGGGGCGTTGCCACACAGACAAAAACAGACCTGCTCTATAGTGTACTTTTTGCGCCTCTAAGAAGTTTGTGTCCCGCAGATGCACGTTTATGGAGCACTGCAGACACTGTCACGCACATGTAAAACATGAAGCCAACGTGCCTTTTCTTGTTCATCATTTGGTTTGCAGATGCTGACTTGAAGCCACGGAAAGGTAGGAGGACTGCAGCTTCTTCTTGTCCCGCATAAAGGCATTAAGCTTTTAGCATCATATATTGATTACAGCAACTGATTTAATCAGTGGGTTTTGATTTAAGAGTTAAATATGTCTGCACTGTTTTGTGTCCAATCTTGATGCACAGGTCGTGGAGTCGTTTGCACTTTTAAAAACAAGACTTACAACATGGGGGACAGTTGGCACCCGTATTTGGAGCCGTTTGGTTTAGTGTATTGTATGAAATGTGCTTGCGCTGAGGTACACTTCACTGTTTGAGTTGGTTAAAGGAGAAATGTCATGAGCGCTGACAGGAGCTTGTCTGCTTTAGACGGGACATGTGAAATGTAGCACCGTCAGGTGTCCAGCTCTGTCCTGTGATAACCCTGTGGTGGAGCCTCAGCAGTGCTGCCCCAGATGCACAGGTAAGACTTCCACAAGACGGCAACCGTTTCACCAAACCTGGGCAAAAGAGTAAGAACGTCTTCGCTTTCTTTATTTCTAAGTTTAAAAATTCAATTCAATTCATTTTTGTAACACCCAAAATCACTACAGCAGTTGCCTCGAGGGGCGACAGTGATTTTTAGATTATTAGAATGAAAAGCTGTACAGCTGTCACATCTGTTGTTTGACAAAATCAAATTACCAAAACATTCTTTTGTTATGATGATATTGACCTACATATTCTAGTTGTAATGGCCTTCAACAATATTTCATTCCATCTCTGATTAAAGTGTTGCGCTAATGCACTTGTATATTTGAATACAAAATCGATGATTAAGCTCAGCTCAATCCTATGGACTTAAGTAAACCGTGATTGACGTCGTCATGCCTCCTCAGATGAGCCCAAGTTCCCCGCTGCTCTCAGGGCTTCAGCAAAGACCTGCCGGTACAACGGGACGATTTACATCCCGGGAGAGAGCTTCACCAAACAAGACCTGTTCCCGTCCCGACACAGGAACCAGTGTGTCCTGTGCACATGCGCTGTAAGGCCGTTCACCTGGTAATATTGTGATTATAAACATGTTATTTCATTCAGAGCTTCAGTGTCTCCACTACTATTGCGAAATGCCTGAATGAAGAATGCAGTGGCTCAGAAGTTCACGTTAGAAATATTTTTGAGAAGGGTTTTGTTGATCATTCTTAGAATGGGAACATCTTCTGTGCCCTGAAGACGTGTCCGCTGGTCTCCTGCTCTTCTCCTGTGCCGGCCCCAGACACCTGCTGCCTGCAGTGTAAAGGTAGTTCAGAGCGCTCACATTTAACATCTGCTCCACAGTCATAACCTCCTGTGTTTGTGGTCCTCACTCAGATCACAGTGGCTCAGCGTCGAGCGAGGACGGAAACCAGCAACTCAACCGAGGCGTTGTATGTTTTCTTTTCAGTTATTACACAGTTATGATTTACTTTGGTAATTAAGCTTTCTGTTTGACTGTGGAAAATTTAAATATTTAGAATATGGCGTCTGAAATAAGAATAGCTTTTAAGTTTGGGTGATTTATGTCAGTGCGTCAGAACTGTCAAAGTTTATGATGAGGGCGGATGATAACTCCTCTTCATCTCTCACTCTGGGGTGAACAGCTCTGCATTAAACTAACGCTTTTATTGTGCGTTCACAAAGAGACATTCAGTGGACCAGTGTCCAGGGGAGCAGATCCGGGTGTGGCCGGACCGTGCCATTGCATCCAGGGTCAGGGCTTCTCCCCAAAGTCTAAGCAAACTCAACCTTAAAGGGGCCTCAGAGACCACCGTGAAGATTCTGCTGCAGCGGAAACACCAAAGAGGTGAGACTTCATCAAAACAAGCAGTTTATAAAGGGCCGCTTTATAGTCGTCTGATTTTATGGACATGTTCCTCACAAATATTGTTTCCATATGCAGCACACTCAAGATGTTTCCCATTTCTCACAGCTTGTTTGTACAACGGAAAGACATACTCGCATGGAGACATTTGGCACCCAGTTTTGGGGAAGGTCCTTGAATGCATCTTGTGCACTTGTACCGACGGCCTCCAGGACTGTAAACGCATCACGTGTCCCAGCCAGTATCCATGCCAGCATCCCACAAAAACACCAGGAAAGTGCTGCAAGATATGTCCAGGTCTGAGCCCGGCACCCAGACATCTGTCTTTACTGAAACAATCATGGCTGATAGTAAATGCTCCATCTTTCCTTTTAGAGATTAGAGCTGCACACAACCAGACGCAGTGTCATGTGGGACATAGAAGTAATGTCCTGGTTTATAAAGTGGAGTTTGCTTTAAATGTGGACAATCCAGAAAGAATGAAGGTCATTGCAGCGGAAAAACAGAGTGAAGTCGAGGTGCTGATGTGGAGGAGTGTAGAAGGTACTAATGTGATGCATGGATTACAGAAATACACGAATCAACCATAACATTATGGCAACCTGTCTAATTGCAACCCCATATGCAAAAATCAGTCTAGGTTTGGATTGGACTAAGGCTAGAAATAACATCTCAATTTGTTTTTGCACATTTGAAGGACAATTGTAATACATTTTAATCAAAGTTACCAGTGACTGCTAATTTTTCAAACTAAAGATGCTTTTGATCTTTCAATTAAAAAACATTTCAGCAATTCAGCCTCATAGGCAGTTATATTGCCTTGTTATGTTAGATTGACAAATGTCTTTGTCTCTTACAGGGGTTTTACAATTAATGGAGATTGAGGATGTCCAGAGAAAAGATATAAAGGAGCATCCAAAAAATCACACACTGCTGACAACAATCAATGAAGGTTTGTTCCATCTTATCACACGTTACATCCTTATATCTACTTTATGTATGCTCTAGAATTAAAGCTTTGTATGGATGTCTGAATGTATTTCACAGAGACATGGAGGAGATTTAAAGAGGAAGCTAGAAATCTGAGCAAAGCCTCTCAGACAGTGATATGCTATGACGGGATACTAGAGATTGTGAAGTACTTGAATCCCAGGCAGCCTGAAGGACTGTGTTCACCCTGACATCACTTGACTTTGGCCAATAAAATACAGCCGAGTGTGGACTGTCGGGCGTCAATGTTTTGAAGCAAAGGCAATGTGTATGTCCATATTTATTGCAAAACATATTGAACGTTGCCACTTCATTTAAAGGTTGTTCATTTGGAAAGAGACATCACAAAAATGGAGCCCTTCTGTTGCTATTTTTATACAAGCGCTTTTATTGTAGTCCAGTGGGAATGTTGTCACACGTTTGAGCTGGTTATTTGTAATGAAAGTGAAAGTGTAACGCAGCGCTGAAAGATGAGACCGGCTGATGAACTGTTCCCACTGGAGATGAAATGTAATCATGGTAATCAAATCAAAAACAAAAGTTAAGACTTGGATTGTTTTATTGGTAATACAATCGCACAGATGCCCTTCCACTTCTCAGTGGGTTTTGGTTAGACACAAAAGACTCAAAGACTCGAAGAGAAAAATAAAATAAAGGCATTTATTTAATTACAGTTTTACAGCACTAAAACACTGAAAACATGCACCCTAGATCTTGTCTCTCCACAGATCTGTCTTTTCTGGTGAAGAGTCCACCACCTGCTCGTCTCCATGGAGCTGTTCTTACTTTCTGGAACGTTCCACATAATGGCATAAACCCTGTTTTACGCGGTGCTGTGTTTGTGTTAAGAGTTAGGGGTGACTTTATGCCAGGAAACCCTTCATGGGCTGAACAGTAGATACGATATTTGCTGATGTCAAATTCACTGCATTAAAATGGTCGATTTGGACACAGTCTGTACATTACATTCTTATTTGCCACTTACCTTATCAACAGAGTATTTAAATATTAAAATACAAGTTAAATAGAGGTTTCACAAAATCATTATTTTATTGTATCTACTGTCTATTTACATTTGACACCAAAACTAGGACTTTCAAAAGTACATTTCATTTGGAGAACTTGTGCGTTTATATATAATGTATCATAAAGATGATAGAAGTGTATATCCTGTGTGGGGAGTTAAACCACTGAACTGTGAATGGTGAGCCCCCAGGACCAAACCACTGTGTTTCAGTCCATTTGACCCGTCCACAGGGCCACCACTGTCAACCCCAATCAGTCGTTTAGGCCGTATATAAACAGAGACTTTGACACCCTCAGTGTCAGAACCCGTGTCTTTGTAGTTCTTGTGTGATTTCTTCTGTGCTCCAGTCCAGGGTTGGCTCAGGCCTGGAACATCTGGGTGCAGTCAGTCACAATACATTATCCTCAGAAGAGAAAGACGAGGTCACAGCTCCGGACAGGAGGAGTCACTTCAGAACTAACATTCAGATGGGACTGTAGTTCAGGAGTAAACACTCACAATAAATGATTTGTTCTTTTAATTGAATTACAGTTAGAGTATGACAGGGACTGATTCTTGGTCCGTTAAATCCTTCATACATACCGTACTCAGAATAAAAGTCTTGGCAAAACATTATTATTCCAATAAAAAGTCATCACCAAAAATGCTGTTGCATACATTTTCATCATTTTGTATAAATCATTCATCATCATTCAGCATTTTCCATAAATAGATCGAATGTTGTCAGATGTTTTCAGCACCAGTTGTTTGGAAAGAGGTCATAGTGAGTTTGACTTAACTAAGCCTGATAGCTGTGTTTGCTTTCTTAGCTGATTAAGGCGCTCGGCTGAACTTTTACTTACAGTTTATACTTAATCAAAATATTTCCGAACCCTATCGAGACCCGAGCTATTCACAAACACGGACTCTTGTTCCTGATAATTGCTCTGATGTTTGGAGTGAGGCCAGGAAACCACAAATGTCATAGAAATAAATCCCACTATCAATTAAGGGCTGAGGTCAAAGTGCAAACACTCCACCACATGCTCATAACAACTGTGAGCAATTACAGACAGACCTCAGTGAGAATATGTGAACACAGGGGGCAAAAGTACTTGTGTAATTAGAGTAAACGGAGATGCAGCCGAGTACACAAGGTAAAGCACTGGGTTTTAAAGGGGACATATTCTGCTAAGTCAACTATAATGAGCGTCTAACCTCGTTACAAAGGTCTTTCCTCATCATTAGTTTACTCACAGTTGTATTTTGATTCATTCATTTATGTTTGAGTAATCCTGTGTTGTCCTGCAAACGACGCTCGAGGGCTCAGAAAAGTCCGGTTTTCACCCACCTTCCTCGGTTATTTTGAAAGACGAAGACTCCGAGTGACACACGTAGAGTTAAAAAATGTCATGTAGCCACTTTTGAAAAATAAAAACATGTACTGGTGAATGACAATCTGCTGCTTGTTACGGTGAAATGACACCGTGAAGGGGGCGGGGCTTATCAGTTGTGCATTTTTGAACAGGAAGTCAATGGACGTGTTTCTGTTATTAAGCAGTTTGAGATCATCATTGTGGTTTACAATGAGCAAAATGTAAAATGATGATCGTCATAGTTCAATATTAAGTAAGAGGGGAAAAAAAGCACAATATGTCTCCTTGAAAGGTGTACTGCGTGACATTTCTGCGGGGGTTCCGCCATGTACTTGTCTGTATGGAGACATTTTGTTAGTTTAATGCTGTACTGTGAAGCATTCCAGGTAAAGTCATGACGCCAAGCAGGTGAAAGACTCTTCAGAAAAGAGACATAGTGCACATTTTACACAAGCCCATTAAGTTACTAAATGATAATAATGATTTTAATTTGACTAATTGCCAAGTCTTCCCATACTCTGGACTGTTGAATGCCAGTGCTAATACTGCAAAGACAGTGGAAAAGTACTAGTTATTGCTGGATTACGTGCTACATATGACTAAGCACTGATAATGAGGTGCAGTGAAGAGTGAACTGCTCTGACACTTCAAATAATGAGGGCTTTTGACGAGCGTTTTGGGCCAAATTCAGTGTCTCTCTGCAGGATCTCACGGACATTTCTCAGCCTGATTGGTCTGATGTCTCCTCCAGATGTTGAAACTGTAATGGGCTCCAATATACACCTCAGTAGATATATAAACATAGACAGCCGTGCCCAGAAGTGTGTGTTGTTATTCTCTATTGGATGGAGTCGGCCTGTGCGCTGCCAGGGTCCGATTCATCATCGAGGGCAGGAGCAGAAATGTGTTTTTGTTAATAATTCACCTAATCTATTCAGGGGAATTTAAACCAAACCAGAGACAGTCTTTGTTTTATTTGAGTTAATACCAAAATAACAACCATCCAATAAAGTCATGAAAAAGATGATGTATGAACGTTTTTTGGACCATGTGCGTATTCGGTGTTTTTCACAAATGAACACAAAGAGGGGTCATGCGTGGTAACTGTGTGTGTGTTTTGTTGTTTTTTTAAAGGTGTGTGCATTGTAAGACGTTATTGTCTGATAACACTTGATATTGCACCGTTCTATGTCGTTAATGATCTTTTCTATTCTACATTACATACATTGTGAGAATACTCGCTGATTCTGTTCAATCCAGTCCGTTACAACTCTGCAGATCACTACAAACTGACAAATATGACAAATCTACGTATAAACCTCATCTAATTAATCTGGTCAAATAAAGAATACATTACTTACATACAATGAATAGTCTGAGATGACGGAAGGGATTCAAACTAAACTCACCACCAGAATTCATCCTTAAATGAGTAAATGAGGGTTGAATAGAGCCAGTCTAATACTGTTTATATTTACATCATGTTTGAGGTCACATTTTGTAGTGTTAGAAACAGTAATGGAAAGTAACAAAGTATAAAAGTAAAGGTTTACTTTTTCTTTCCTTTGACTATATTTGAGAGCTGGCGTCAGTACGTTCTACTTCACTACATTCTTGAGCTGGACTGAAAAGTAAATCACTTTTCCTTGGAGCGCGGTGTCATGTTGCTTGAAGATGTTGTGCTTAAGACAGGGTTTTGACAAAAATATATAAATATAAATGATGAATTAAGTTATTTAGTTGATTCTTTTGACCAAAAATGAGCACAATTCAACATCAAGATCAACATTTAATGCTTTAATAGGACTCAAAATGTGAAATCCTTTTACTGTTTTACTTTATCAGTACCTTTTTCAACAGGTACTTCAGTACTTTGACTTATATATCTGCACTTTTATTTCAGAACTCTATTGTGAGTCAGTTGGGCCTCTGTGTGCAGGAAAAGTACCATCACATTCAGCTGTTTTGATGCCCTACTGTTTCTACCTCTTCTCCAGAAGAGGCGAGAAGTAGGAAAGTCTATTGATTTACTGCCCCTGGAGCCAAAGTGCATTCCACATCTGCAGCTACTGGGAAATGAAATAAAAACATATGAAAATAATAATACAATTAAATAAATATTAATAGTTAGCTCATAATAAAAGTCAAAGCTATTTTTTGACTCTGCAAACAATATATTATGGATTTTAACAAAATAAAAACATTGCAAATGAGTTTCTTTTACTCGGTATGTACCAGTCAGGGAATATTTCCGATCTCTGTGTGGTGATTCACAGTATCACATTAATCTGAGCATTTGTTAGAAGTAAAAAGACAATAACATGACGAGAACTCGAAATAGGCAGATGGTAATGTAATGATATGTTACTATGAACTGATGAACAATACTTTTCAGAGAATATCAGCACATTCTATTGAGCCTTTAAAAGTTTGAAAACAAAAACATTGTAAATTCCAGATTGGAGGCAAAAGGGAAGGATTATGAAGGGATTTCCGGACGAACTGGGATTAATCTCAGAACATCACTAAATATTGGCAAATGAAAACCACTCAGACACAGGTGAGCCCAGTTTAAAGGCTTATTTATATTTTACTGCACTTGTTTATGTGATAAGAGATTATCAGAATCAGAATCAGAAAAGGTTTGTTGTCAGTGAACCAAATTCCCAAGCTAGGAACTTGCTTTGGACATTCAGTGCAACATAAAACAATGAACAATAATTATAACAGACACTTTTTTAAGGTTTTACTGGACAAATACTCTCAGACATGTTGACCCCATGATAGTTTTTCATTTTATCTACACATATATCACACACAAATCATTCATTTTGTGACACTCAAATACAATTTTGAGGCTATAACATTTCTACATTACAAATTAAAAAATGCCGTTTAAGTTTTATTATGATGATTTAAACCCTAGGCCTTTAAATCAGATCAGTTCCTTTTTTGAAATAGATCATTCGGGAATTTTTCCATTTTGATTTTGAGTATTTTAAAGGGTCCATTTAGTCGAAGCAAAATCAATGTCATTTTTGAATCGTTTGCCTCTCCATAAATGCAGAGATTACTCACATTACTCACATATGAAACTCCTTATTAGTCAGATCCCACATGGTCAGAACCACAAAAATGCATTGTTCATAATGTCTAAAATTGAGCAAATGGGCGTGCAAACAAAACTATGGGACTTGCAGAATCCCCTTGTGAGCTGCTTTGTGCGTGTTTACTTTGTCGTTGCTCAGTCTGGCAGCGCTGGGCCTGGTTTGGGCTCAGTTTGCGGCTGCTCCGATCCAAGACTCGCGGCTTGTTCCATTGTTTTCTGATAGACCGTCTCGTACTTGGCCTTCATGTCCTTCAGCAGAGACACGGCTTCTTTATAGTCCTGTTTGCTGCCGTCTTCTCCTTTAAGGATTTTGGCTGTAAGTGAGCACAGAGTTACGACAATCAATACCAAACACAAATATTTATGACACAAGTTATAGGTTTTATGCTGTTTTGTGTTCTACATTTCAGTTTGAAGAGATTCCACCGGTTTACACTTTAACTGTCAACTATGTAACTTTATGTTATTGCTTTGCCTGGAATGTTCCACAGAATGGCATTAAACCCACCTATCTCCATGGAGACAAGCAGCACGTGTTTTAATGGCTTTTTAGCAGCACAAACCTGCGCCTGAATGAATGCAAGCTGTATTTAATGCCATACTGTGGCACATTTCAGACATCTCCATGGAGACAAGCAAGCGGCAGACCCCCGACAGAAAATTTACATGGTGCACTTTTAAATCAGATGCCCTGCTTGATGAAAAGGCTTTTACATTGGCTTGAATATGAAATAAAATGTACGAAAGTTGACGATGACCGGATTTGACAAAACAAAAGTTACATTTTTCACAGGTTTTTACCCCTGAGAAGCACTTGAAGCACAATCAGAAACATACAAACTGATCTATTCCCCAAAAGTGTAAGCCAAAGCAGCATTTCTGATGAATAGAACAACGTGCATACTTAAAGGCACTTCGCTCATTGTCCTATTCACTTTTATTTCCTCAATCATTCGGTCGAGCTGTTCACTTTGTTGCTTTGGCGGCGGAGGTGGGAGCGCCTTAATCTGTGAAGGAAAACACATTTTTTAAATTATCGAATCGAAACATCAGCGCGCTCCCTGTGTGACGCGGGGCTGATCGCAGTTGGGGCGATAAAATGTGCGGCGAAAACCCCCGCACCCTTTTCTCCCTCTCTCTGTAGGGTGTCTGGATGCTATCAAGTTTGGGTTTGGAGGCTCTATAAACATTGAGATTCTTCAGCGTGTGCTCCAGCATTCGGACAGCTGTCTGAATTCCTGTCGAAAAAGAAAGAGTGGAGAAAAAAAGGCAGGACTATTCACTTTGGACATTTCCACAATGAAATCATGTCCATTATTTTGGTTGAAAAAGTCACAGCTCTCACCAATGTGCTCGACCGGTGTGATGCGAGACGTGAAGTCCACGACGCTTTCTGCAGACTCTGACTCCAAATCATCTTCTGTCTGAACGACAAACTCTACATTCAGCACAACTACTGACGGCACAAACATCTACGCAACCATAAGCTGTAGTGTGTTTACCTCAGTGACAAAGAAGGGCAGTTGTGTTTTGTGTTCTGTGTCTTGAGAACGCTGCGTGGTCGTTTCCCTCTTGGGTTCGACGTGAGTGTGAAGCTCTTGGGTCTTTTTTGTTACATTTGGGACCACTTCGCACGCCTGAACAGAGAAGAACATGTGCGGATGTGTTTGGATAAAAGAAGACTCTAATTCAAGTCCACAATACCATCATAGGAACTCATCTGAATTCAGTCTATACTCCAAAAAGTAAACGTAAAATGCTTTTTCATCTGCTGCTGATTCAGAACGTTTGATTTCATAAAGCTGCTCACTGATATTTGTTTGAGTGAAAGAAAGTGAATTTCACTGTATTTTGGTCACGGTGAATAAGTCAGTGGTGAAAAAAGTACTCAATTTGGTTAATTTAGTAAAGGTGGCAGCGTGGCAAAAAAAAATCAACAATTTTTTTTAAAAGTGTAGGAAGTTCCTCTTTTAAAAAAAAATTAAACGTATCGCACAGATCTTGAGCGCTATTAAAACATCAAATGTTGTGATCTTTAGCTCATTTTTTGGTCAAAGGAAGAAACTGAATTGAGAACTTTAATTAAATAAAATTATTGTTTGCTCAAAACCTGGTCTTTGTCTGCACTCCTTTAGGGAAGACGGCACCCTGAATGTGCTACAGGAAAATAATCCACTGTAAAACGTACTTAAGTAAAGACACCTAAACATTTACTTTCGTTGCTTTCCACCACATACATAATCGCACAATCAAAAACATTTAATACTGTGACATCCCAAATCCAAAGAATAAGTTCAAGCCCATTGAAAGGTAAAAAAATAATTCTAATTCTACCTTCCATTTCGGCTCGACTTTTCTTAAGGTCTTGACTTCCTGTTCAGTTTTTCTCTTTACTTTCACGCCCAGTTTGTCCTGGAGGTAGTGCGTCAGCAGAGGTGGATCTCCTGAGTCCAAACAGAGACAAAATGTGCCACTCTAAATGCCACTTTTCTGACAAAATAAAACATTTTTTTTTGACTGGAGAAGGGACAGAGAGTCACCGCTTCTGCGTGTGGTCAGGGGGTTAGAGCTGATATCGATCTCACTCAGCGTTGGGAACAGAGCCACAGCTAACAGCGCCTCCTCCTCAGCGATCTATCAGACAGAACTGTTAGGATTATACAACGTGGAAACCCATTCAAACTGTATTTCGCACGAGCCTGCCCACCTTGTTGCCCGACAAATTAAGAAACTGGAGTTCGGGGAAAGGAAAAGTGGCCTCTTTGTAGTCGTCCCAGTCTTTCTGCTGAAGGAACTGCAGCAACACAAACCACAATAATCTACAATAAAACATGTTGATGGGTATTATTATTATTATTATTATTATTATTATTATTATTATTATTATTATTACCTGCATAAGCTTCACTAAATTATCACTGATATTTCCATCTGCGTCTCTGTCTGCCTCGTTTTGTACAGTCGAAGTGTGTTGTGTTTTTAAATGGTCCAGAAGCTCCAATAATGGGACTTCGGAAACGAGATTCCCTTTAAGGTTTAAGTACTTCAATCTGCAATAGTGAATTTAACTGCATTCAAATCCTGTTGTTTAATTGAAGTAGTCGTTCTGTTCTACCTTTTCAGATTGGTCAGGCTGTTGAAGACGTCAGAAGACAGTTTGTTGTCATCAAGCATCAGGATTTCAAGACGTCGAAAAGTGTCTTGGTTTGAGGTTTGCCTGGACAAAGACGCACACACTCTTTACTCTCTCGAAAATGCAGTGGATTTGTGCGTCTGCCGCTGCTGTGTCGCACCGGAGGGAAAGTACAGATACAGGAGCAAAGGAAATACTCAAGTAAAAGTAAATGTATCACATAAAAAAATCAGTTTGAGTAAAAGTATTGAAGTACGTGTTTAAAAATGTGCTTTAACAGTAAAAACTAAAAGTATTTCACGCAGATTTTGAGAACTGTTAATGCATTAATGTGGTGATTTTGATAAAGATTTTAATAAAGAATTGTGATTGATTTTTGTAGCAATTCAGATATTTTTTCTAGTGAATTTTATGTATATATTTTAGTTTGCTTAAAGCTTGGGCTTGAACTCAAAACCTGTTGGATCAATTGTACTTTTCACTTTTTAATCCTGTTCAAAATACAGTAAAAAATACTCTCAAATGAGTAAACCACAGATACTAAAGATTTGATTTAAGTGCAGCTCCTATACTTTTGTACTTTTGTACTTTCCACCACTGCTATGTTGTAACTCCAGCTTCGATAACAAACACTTAAAAAAATAAAGTCCATAAAGACGTGTCATTGTAAATAGAGCATTTAATAAAACAAGTTACTGACTTAGACTTGTCGTGGTTGGAGGAGCTCAGATTAGGAGGAAGAGTATGGAGCTGGTTTTCTGTCAGATGAAGGACTCTGAGCCGTGACAGTCGCCCAAGAGCAGAGAAAGCATCTGTGGATAAACTGTTGAAGGACAAGTCCAAAACCTGCACGTTCAAGCACATAGTTTAGACATCAGTCATCAGAGCAGAGGAGGTTATCTGGGTCTATCCTGCCAAGAAAAAGACTCAAAAATGACTGCAGAGCTTTAGGGCTGCTGGAGCGCCCTCGTGTGGCTAACTCTGCCCATGACGTCCCGCTGATTCAAATAGCTCAGCCACAAAAACAACACTTTGGCCTGATGTTGGATGTTTGCTTGACTGTCTACTAAACATGTGTGTTTATTGTGATAACGTCAACACTAAAAGTCGATCTGGATGCTGTCGCGTACCTCCAAGTGTGGAAAGTCTGCCGGATCAAAAGCCACGTCCTGCAGTTTGTTCAGGGACAGGTTGAGCTCTCGCAGAGACACAAAACTCTTGAAATGACCTAAAAACACAGCATTTGGTTGTGGATTTAAGGTGCAATGTATATGGTATAAAAGGAAAGACTCACCCAAGCACAGGACATTTAGTGATGCGTCGATCTGAATGACGTTGCTGAACAAATGTAAATCTTTGTCATTCACCTGACAAAGAGACATTAGTTTAGTCTTGCTGTTTGTGAGATGTCTAGTGTGTGTAGTAAATCAAACAAACATCATTTAGGTTCTGCTCAGTCACGCTCACGGCGCTCAGCTCAAAAGGTTCATCCACACAGTGAAGTCTGAGCTGCAACACAAAAGAGTGTCCTGTGAGAGAGTTTGTAGACAGTGATGAGCAAAAAATGCAGGTCATTCAAACTAAATCTCAAATGTAGAGATATCAATTTGAAACTTATTCGGTTGCATTGTAGAAAAAAAAGTATTACACGTTTTTGTGATGTAATATTTTCATGCATAAATAAAGTTGCACATATTTATAACACATAAATCTGAAAAATGTATACTACTGTTTAAATTGCTTACAAAAATGTTACAAAGATTTTGGATCCCTCATATTTGATTAAACTAGAACAATAGACGTAAACATTATTTTACTTTAGTTAAATTTCAACAAATCATGCTTAGAATTTGGTATCCTCTTTCTGTACAATTTGTGTGTGTGTGTGTGTGTGTGTGTGTAAGGGCTGATCTTTATGTCCAAACTGTATTTTGAGAAAACAGCAATTGAAGTATCAGTGTTCCACCTAGATCTATGGAGGTAAGTTGTTAAATAAAATAATTCAATTAAAAAAAAATGTGGTGCAGATTGAAAAATGCTGTTGTTTCCAGATGAAAGTTTAAATGGTGAGACAACAAATGGACCAAAAAAAAGAGTTTGCCTGTATTGTATTCTTGACTTAGTTTTCATAAGTAAATGACTTACCAGTAAGTCTTTATTTAATGTCCTATCTCCAGAAACTCCACTGTCCTGTCTCCTGTGTGTTTCTTTGACTCTTCTGTACACGTTTCTAAAGTGAGTCTCCTCTGCTCTTCTGTACGCAACAAGCCAGTGTCCAACACCTGAAAAGGAAAGGTTTAACGCTATTTTCATCATTATTATGTACCATTAAACATCATAGCTCGTAGCTCCATGCTAAGTTTAGCTGCCTGCTTGACTTGCTGACTTTACCTGCTCGTCGAGTGGGAGAAGATGGAAAACAGTGCGTGTGGCTCAAACTGCGCACGTGATCAAATAACGGCGTCATTTTCAGTTGTTTCAGTTAAACTGGAGATAAAATAAAAACATTTCAAAAGTGGATCCACTGCTGGCGTCAAGGGGGTTAAGAGAGTCCTGTCTCCTAGCAACACAATATGAGTGGAGCATCCAGTCCACCAGGGGGCACCAGAGCTCCACTGATAGTACCAAGAACAAAAGTAAAACCAAGATAGTTTAGTTTTCACCAAACGGATTTAAACTAGTCTGTCGCAGTCATTCGTTTTTCAAACTTATCTTGAAATGATTAAGTCATTGTAAAATAAATTACACCACGGGTTTGAATCTGAAACATGTATATTTAACGGAAAAGCTTTGTATCTATGAGCAGAGCTGAGCAGTGCGCATGCGTGCAAGGAGGGCGAGCTTGTCGCTGCAGTGATAATTTCCAGAAATATATATTTTTCTGTATAAAGTGTGTATAGTTTATCATGTTCATTACAATTATTTAATGCGACTCTTATTTGTAGTGACAGTCATTTATTTTTCTTTTTTATTATCATTTTTGATCATGCTAATCTCTCTATTAGAGAACACGGAAGTGAAAGCGAGTTTATTTTTCGACTCATTGACGTCTTTTTTTTAATAAACGCACACAGCATCATTATCGGTGGCATCATATTTGTTGTCTTTTTTGAGGAAAGAATCCTTATCATGACATTTTGGCTAGTATTAAAGGACGTAACAAGTGGCCTGTGAAGGTAAGTGTTTATTGTGCAGCGCAGTTCGCATTTGAAGCTCAGTCTGAATGTCATGACGGGAGCTGCTGAAGTGTGAACTCTTCTTCCTTGTGCTGGTCTCTCTACAGATGTTTCCGGCACAGGACTCAAGCTCAGTCTGTTTTCTCTGTTATTACTTGTGTTTGCAGGACTCTAATCAACCATGGGGAACAGAGCCTCGAAAAGTGGCAACATGGACGAACCGGTCAAAACAACTTTATTTGAGAAAGAGCCCGGTGGCATCACATACCGGATCCCTTCGCTTATTTACCTGCGGCACGTCCAGACTTTCCTCGCCTTCGCTGAGCAGAGGTCTTCTCCCTGCGACCACGACGCCAAGATCCTCGTGATGAGGAGAGGCACCGTGAAAGAGGATGGATCTGTCGAGGTAAAAAGCAAGAGTTTGACCTAACTCGCCTATAAACTCACAATAACAGTGCGAATGATTAGGCCTGGTCTTGGATGAGTTTGGACTTTCCATTGAAGGTGACAGCATAAGGTTGAACGTTTGCTTTTGCTTTGCATTTTTACAGCAACCAAGCAGAACAAGCAGTAAGTCTTAGCATTTGGAAAGCAATTAAAATCCAAGATGAAGACAACATTTTTGTCTTCATTAGTATCTGTAACTGTGTCAATGATAAAGACAAACAGACAACTGAAATCACTCTTGTCCTGAATGACATATTTTGACTGCACTGACCATCACAGCAGTGGTATTAGGGCTACACTGTAATTACCCTGAACAGTCACAGTGTCATCTTCCTGTTTTCTCTTTAGTGGTCGTCGAGACAGGAGCTGCAATCAGCCACTTTACCAAACTACCGCACAATGAATCCCTGCCCTGTGTACGAGAAAAACAGTAAAACAGTCTTCTTGTTTTTTATTTGCATCTTGGAAAACATTACAGAGCGGTGGCAAATCTGCACAGGTAGGAACAAAACTCGACTGTGTTACGTAACCAGCAGTGACAATGGGCAAACGTGGAGCGACACGAGGGACCTAACGGAGAGCGTGATCGGGCAAACTATCCACAAATGGGCCACTTTTGCCGTTGGTCCTGGCCACGGCGTCCAGCTGGAGAACGGGAAACTGATCATCCCAGCTTACGCCTATTACATTCCGTACAGGTGCTTCTCGTATCCCATTCCTGGCACCGTCCGCCCTCGGGCCCTGTCCATCTACAGCGAGGACTATGGCCAGACGTGGCGACTGGGTAAGATGCTGAGAAAGCCCTCGTGCGAATGTGAGATGGCTGAAATAATCGACCACGAAGGTAGGAGCCATCTGTACTGCAATGCCCGCTGCACACGCAAAAGAGGAGGCCGAAGGTGCGAGGCCCTCAGTGAGAACAGTGGTGTGTTTTTTGACAAACCGCACATCGCCCGAGAGCTGGTGGAGCCCCCTTCAGGTTGCCAGGGCAGTGTCATTGGCTTCCCCGCTCCGGAGTTTGTCCCGAACGATGACGCTGAAAGCAAAGCCTGTGGAACATCTCTCCTGTCGCCAGATACTCAAACATGGCTCCTCTTCATGCACCCCACTCACAAGTCCTGCAGGAGGGACATGGGGGTGTATTTAAACCGCTCACCGCTGCACTCGTCTGGATGGGACAAGCCTAAGATCATCCACAGTGGACCGAGCGGATACTCAGACCTGGCCTACAATGGGGATAAAGATACATTTTCAGGTCTGATGGAGTGTGGGAAAGAAACTGAACTTGAACAGATCACATTTGTCACTTTTACTCTCAATGATGTCATGCAGATAGGCAGCAAGAAGGACAAAAAGATGGACTGAGGTAGAAATGGGATTCTCAATCTTTCCACATGTATTTGGCTTTTAGTACCATCGTTAATCTAAATGTAATCCAAATTTGCCTAAATCTTGTTTTATACAATCTGAACTGACAGATAAAGTATGGATTAAAAATGTATTACTAAATAAGGAGAAACCAGAACTGTACCAGGACAAAGTCATTTTAAAAGCCGCACTGAAGTATCTTTCTAAAATAAAAATGTATGTCCAGACCAGAGCAACTACGAACCGACCCAAAGTGTGCCATCAGTGAAGATCCAGTGAAATCTGCTAACTCTCTTAGGTCAAAAAATAAACCACTCAATAGGCTGTGAATGTGCTGTGAAGTCCCACAATACATCTGTCTGTATGCATGAGTTGTGCGATGTTGTCTTTGTTAAAAAACAAAACTTAGTATCAATATGCAACTGTGAAAATGTGTAAAAGAAAATACTATTTTTAACTGTTCGGATGAGTCCTTTTTTAGCATGCAGTGGTACTATTATTAGACATTTGACTACTGTTTCATCTCACTCTACATCTTTTCATTCAAGCAGTGGAGGAAATGTTTCTACCTCTTTTTATTTTGAATTCATAGCCTGCCTTGTGAAGGAGACTGAGGAGAGTTCACTCCTGACATTACCTTTACATTAACTCGATGCCTTTGACTCCACTCTTTAGTTTAATTTGTGCCACAGCCTGAAATAATAGTTTTATACACTATATTTTGCTACCTATCAAATTGAGAATAGTTAATGTTTTATTTTCTGTTGCTCTGACGGCATTCCTATAGCATTCACATGGTTTACTTATTGCTAGACCTTGTCACATATTGATTTTTTTAAGTGCAATATTATGGCAGGTTAAATTGTGGTAGCAGTCCACTAAATGCATGTGAAAACAAATATTTATATGCCCTCTAGGACTTTGCACTTGTAAAACTGTGTCAAATAAAAAGTGTGTCAAATAAAAATTACATATCGATTTATTATGTGTTTGTTGTTCAAAGTATCAACATCTGCATGAAATCTGTATTTTAGTAGAAAATAAAATGATGTGATGAGCCCACATTGTCTGCGCGTTGTTGTTTCACAGCTTTTAAAGGGTTGCAATGGTCAAGGTTTGTTCAAGCCAAAGACAAAAGTAATCAAGACTTGAACAACATGTGGACTGCAAAAGGAAAAACGTACATTAACTGTAATTACTTCTTTTTCCCTTAAAGTTGTACCATGTAACTTTTCAGTGGGTGAGTTGGCCACCTGCTCGTCTCCATGTCGATGCAATTGCTTTGCTTTGAATGTTACACTAACCTGTGTGAAGGTAATACAAAAACGCCTGTAATTGATTAAATACAAGGGAGATCAAGGTATGTTTAATGCCATAGTGTGGAACATTTCAGGTAAAGCAATAACATCGACATGGAGGCAAACCGCATACAGTGCAGCTTTAAACATGTAGGAGTGTAATTAGTTGACAAAAAAGGGTTATATGTGTAGAAAAGTGTCAAATAGGGGGGGAAATAATCTTTTTGACAAATTTTCAAAACTGGGAAATTTGTTTTTGCAATTAAACCCATTGTTGCCTGCAGGTTTTAAATGCACAAAACTGATGTTCGGCTTCTAACATTTAACTCAAAGACGTAGCAAAGAACAAGAACTAACACCTGTGAAGAGAAACTGACCGGACAAAACACTACCCACTACACATTTACATACAAGTATTTAAGTGAAGATTTATTTTGTGTTTGTGTGTAAGGAAACAGAACTAAAAGGACAAGTGCAGCTTTATACAGACTGTTACCGTCTGTGTGGCTATAGATACAGAGCTGCTGCTTGTGTGGAAACATGTTGATGAGTTTAAAGAAACCTCTGGGGATTTGGATGTGATTGAGCAGATGTGCAGACGGCAGGGATTATGTAAGACCAGGGGGAGCCATTCAAAGCAGACGAGCAATACTGTGTGTGCATGTTTGTAAGCTTTTCACTTCATACGACCCTTTTAAATCAATGACCTTCACTGACAACGGCATTTGACTGTGCTTGAGGCTTCCCTACGGCTAATTTTTATTGAGATTTTAAAGTACTTTGTACATTTTCAGGGCGTAGGTTCATTTTTGGTGTGAATCCAGGTCACTTTAGATCATGTAGTAGGATTTACCCCTGAGTTAAAACAGCACTGTGGGTATAAGTGTGACTCAAAATTCCTGGATTCTTTAATTTTTATTTTTATTTCGTTATTTCAGTTGGCTTGTACCATGGTCGAAATCAGTTTTATAATTTTTTTCAATCGTGATTCCATATGCAAGATGGGGAAACAACTGTTGAACTGTCTGTAGAGGTTGGAGATGAGGTGAAAATTGTATTGTATAAAAAAAATTGTTTTGGATATGTAAAAGTAAAATATTGAGTATATTTTTGTTTAAAAAAGGTTTGATCACACATTTCACTAAAATGTAGTTTTACATTTAAAATTGCACTAGAAATGATACCTATTTTTGGTGAAGTTTATAATGTCACTTCCTGCTTGAAAATGAGCAGCAGATGTGACATAATTCCATAAGTGTTACCTAGCAACCATACTGTATACAAGGGCCAAAACTAATATAAATACACACTAGTTATGATTTGATTTGAAGCTGCAACTATGGCGTTGTAAAACTATGATAAATATTTACCACAGGGACTCTCCCACCAGACTAAGTAATAGTTAGAAAAATACGTGAAGCTGTCACATGCACTTTAACACGGTATTATGTTCAGTACAAGGGTATAAAGTGAAATGTCTGTATTTTTGTTATGTTAGAAGCTCAAAAAGACAGTTACAGGCACGTTTTTAGCCTAAGCACATTTCTGATGGATGTGATTGTGTGCCTTGAGATAATCGGCATATTGACATTTTCCTTTTAATCATTATTTTCCACCCCTAACCGTACCATACTGCATTGTAGCATATTGTGAAAATCAAACACAAAACATCAGGTTCGCTCTTATTTTCCCAGGCTATTGTTCCTGTTTTTCAGTGAAATCAGTGTTTTCTGTTTGTGAAACGGATGACATTGGGGATGTCCTCTGTGGGAGCTGACAGTGCGTCACAGGTGTTTAGTATTGGACTGAAGGTATTAGTGATGATAGGTTCCCCGCCAGCTTTGCTCTTTTTGTGCCACACAATTGGACACACGGTCACTGCTGTTGTCGCCCCCATTCGATTGACCCCAGAGCTGCCAGAAACTGTGGTGCAAAGAGGAAGTTGTCAGCAATTATTGAGCCACAAATATTGTCTGTATCCATAATTGACGCCACTCAATGCTCTTTTTCTCTTCTTTCTTATTATGAAGGTTTTTGTGACGTCTAATTGCATTGTAGTGCTCAAAGAGGGTACATAATTTGTTTTGACTCGCAGCAGCACATTACATTGTTAATAATTCACAATGCCTCCCTAAATGCATTTGCTCCGTGTTAAAAGTCTGTAGTGCTGCTTTCTGTTCTCCTTGTTCAGAGAAGGTACACTGGACCACCGCCAATCTGACACAATTGTATATTTTGTGTGTGAAATACTGTAAGTCAAAGGCTGAAAGAAAAGATGTTCTTCCATCAAAATTCCGATTAGTGCTGTGTGCGTCCTCAACAACTTCTATAACTTCAAATCCCTTTAGCTCTGAGAACGTGCTGAGATTTAAAAGCTGCTGTAACTCTTGTACATAAACATACAAAAAGCTCTCCTTTCGGGAATAATGTTATGCATTCATGAATTATATATTTTCGTAAGAACCCATCCCATACTCTCCTCTAGTTTGTTTCCTGTCATGTAATAAATGCATAAAATGCCCTCGAAGACACAGACAGAAATAGCTAATGCCTTAATTCAAATGTCCACAAAGGCAATGCGGTTCAATGAAGTGCATAGATCAAAAGGCAGCAATGTATCATGGGAATGAATCATGATGGCAAACTAAAAGAGGTTTATTCCAAATGCTAACTCATAATGAAATGAAATTGGAAAAGCAACCATTGTTCCAGTTCAAAATGTTATGCAGAGTTTCAGAAAACCCCAGGTGTGGATCCTTGTGAAAATAATCAAACTGAAAATGGATTTCATCAAAAGGGGAGCTTTTCCTTTTAGGTTAGATATGTTTGAGTCACACATATTACATTCAGTATGAGATGCTGCTCTCTTTTGGTTTCTGGTAGTTGCAGTACAGTAAAATATAGAATATGCAGGCAAAAGTACATGTTGAGGGTTGACTGAAAGTTTGTATGTACATGTTGGCTACAGTTGTCACAGAGTCACAGGGAGAGGCAGCATGTTGCCAGATCAGTCCAACCACATCCGCCATTTATGTAGACTGCCTTCCTCTTCTCACTGTCACGTAGGTATTTACACATTAACATAAACTATTTCATTTCTCAACATGTCCCATGAGGGTTAGAGGCGATTTCATGACAAATTAGAAAAAGAAAAGACCTTCAACAAAAAGAACATGTAGTATAAAATCAGTGTAACATGGGCGACAAAATGTACATGAATAGATTATTTATCATAAAATAAATAAAATTATATTAATACTTTGCTTTATTTTACCCCAAAAGACACAATTTTGCTCTGATAAATTATTGTAAAACTAATACCACAGTGTCCAGATCCGCTGCTCTGTTACTTTTGCATAAAGTCCTTCTAGGTTAGATTCAAGGTCAGTGCCATCGTTTGATACAGTTTAGAGAGATACAAAGGTTAATGCACAGAGCAGTGTCTGGAGTCTTTACCTGTGTGGCGCCGTTACCAACCACACCAATCAAAACACCGCTCAAGAGAGTAAAAAATGGCTTACAAGGGCACTGCAAATCTACATAAGCCATAAAAGCCATGCCACATTAAAACCCTGTTTGGGCAATTCTCTCTTAAAGGGACATGCGCACAGTTTTACAAACAGGAGGCGAGAGACTGCTGTGAAGGCAGGGTTGGGACTTTACTAATACTAGTTTCAGTTTTTGATTGTAACGTAATTCACACAAGAATATAAGATACACTGATCAAGCATTACATTATGACCAACAAAGTTTGAGTTTATACTATATGGTGTTTTTAAGAACGTGTATGACCTTTCGCAAGTTTACCACTGTGCATTCCTTGGATGTTAAAAGTAGTGCCAATTGCACAGGATATTATTGCTCAAAATCTGGTGAGCAAGGAGAGAGATTTGGCAAAACCTCAAGATGCCGAGGCAGGCAAAACGAGACAAAACATATTCGTAAAACGTCTTTTGCTCTGGACTCTACCTAGACGACAGAGAGATTACACGGACAGTTCTTGAAATGTTCCAACCTAACAGAGTAACCATCAAGACAAGACGTGACCTCACTGCCTCAACTTAAACTAAACGACAACTATTTAAAAAGTTTTCATAGAAAGCGGATAATCCCTGTTATTCACTGTGGCCATAATGTTATTATTGATCATTGTACCTCGACAGCTATAAATCTTCTCCAAGTGCATCAAATGCTCATAACAAATGAATGTCTCTTCTTTCAAAAGCATGTAACCTTTCTGATTCAGACTCTTGAGGCAATACCAGACTGGATTAGCTTTTAGCTCAAACTCACAATTAATCCATTGTCCCCAACCCTGTGAAGCAGTGAGCATGGCAGACCAGTCACATGCACATAATGGGAAATGTTAGGCGAGACGTAACCAACGACAACCTTCTTCTGGCAACTAAACATCATATCACAACAGGCTGAAGGGTGAGACTCATGTCCAATGAAAGCACCGTTCACTGGAGGACAATGTACAGTATGTAGCACAGATGTGTTCTTCTCAGTATCGTCCCATAGTCCAGAAACAATTATTAGTAACTGAGCAATATATGACCTTTTTTTCACAATTGAAGGAGATTTTCTCGATTTCATAGTGGTTATAATGTACTGGGCAAGAATGGTTATGCACCAATACAGGAAGCATAATGTTGCAGAGGACATGCATTGAGTATAGAGCAGAAGCAGTGACTCCCAATGTCTTAGTCTGTCCAGTCTCAGATTGGTTTTGTTCAAGCACGGGACTCCTTCTTCGAATGTGGCTTGTTACCCAACAAAGCGTCAATCTCAGCGATGGTCTGAGGGGTCATTTGGGATAATAGCTGAAAAAGATAAATAAATAAATGTTTTTATTGTAACCTGTACTGATTGGTGAATATTAAAAGAAGATGTAGTTACAAAATAAAAATCAATAGTCTCCTCAGTGTTCCACAACAGTTCAGACTGCAAATTTTAATCATTTTGATCATCTCTATGGTTCATTAGGTATAAATGTTGTTTGACATTTCATGCAATTAAAACTATGTTAATTTGTTACATAAAATGAATGTTGAAACACAACTGTCCTTTCAATTTAGACTCGCAAGGATACAGACATTTACAGTAATGATTGGAATCTAAAAGCCATGCAGTCATTTTCTTTGTTATGTGAGCAATAAAATGCAAAAGGGCTCAATTCATAAAGCAGTACTATATTTTCTTCTTAAAGCAGTACTATATTTATATATTGTGATTTATGACAAGATTGTGATTAATGACAAGTCCCACACAGGGCTTTAATGAAGCAAACCACAGGTCAGCCTAGATTACTGTGATGTGAGCATGGCGCCCAAGTTCTCCACAAGCTGGTCAGCAGTCGAGACCCCCAGGAGCACCGAGCTGACTCCTTCGCTCCGCAAGCACCAGGCTGGAAAACATAACAAAAAAAATTATGTCAGGCATAACTGCAGTTCAACAATAAATGGCATATTACATGAAGTTATTATATATCCATTCACAATAATTCATCAATCCCTGCTACTTTGAGCTTAAGTGAACAGTTGCTCTTTGCATTGAATGGACCACATTTGTACAGATGCATAATTGAGTTGACGTGTTGCAAAGGAGTTAGGTGTAGACCACCAAACAAATACCAACTGTCTGTTACTGAATTATGTTTTAGTTCTTGTATTAGTATTTGTGTCCTGTCATACCAATGGCCAACTGTGCAGCAGTGCAGCCCAGGCGGTCGGCCAGTAGGTGGAGCTCTTTCACTTTAGCCAGCTGCCTTCTGCCCTCCTCACTGTTCACCCGTTCCTTCAGCCACTGGTAGCCCTTCGGAGAGAGAAAGAGAGTAAATGGAGAGAGATGTAATAAGACGTTGTGTTGTTCTGTGCTGATTTCAAACTTCAGCACCCCACCGTTTGGGAGGAGAATTACTCTGAGTGAGGCCCCAGAGGGAGAGGCGGTGCAAATCAAACTGACCTTCATGGCAGCTCTCGAGCACTCGGGCACACCATCGCTGTACTTCCCTGTGATTAATCCACAAGCCAAGGGGGACCAGGTCATTGCTCCAACGCCTGAGAGAGAGAACCAAGACAAACCTTTGAGTCCAGCTGTGCTGTAGTCAAGACCACAGTGTCCAAGATCAGCTCTGGATAGAGCAGAGTGCAGTGGACCAAGACTTTCAAGAGGGACAAATTGAAAGTTTGTTATTGATACTAAAAATCATTTAAAAAAATGTCCCAAGCACGGATTTAGAGCCATTCATTTTCTCTGCAAGATGGAGTAGGAACTCATTTCATGATCGTTATTTTCCAGCTAAATCAATCCTAATCAATCATAACCATTTAAACTTAATTGAGCCAGGCTTGGCTAGGATCCAACCACTCACATTTGGACAAACAGTTCAATAATGTGCAAAAGTAAAATATCTGCATTGTACTTTGTAATCCAAACCAATCGATTTTTGTTGGTAAAAGAATAAATACAGTACAAAGTAAAGATAATTAAGTCTTTTGTATAACTTTAAAAGTATGACCTAATCTATAGGTAAAAGGGAAAGTAACTCCTCCCTTTTAAATCCTTGGTCGAGTGGTTGAGACACAGCACACGTATGCCAGGCTCCAGGTGCAGCCGGCTGCAGTGCCGTGAGTTTGAATCCTGACTCTGACAGTTTACTGCATGTCCTCCCTTCTCTCTCATCCCCATTTCATGCTAAGCTGCCCTGTCTAATAAAGACTACGGACCAAAAAATAAAATGAAAAAATTCCTGGCAATCAATCATAATGTATTTACATAGGAAGTGTTTTTGTACCTATTTTGTGGTAGAGCTCTGGCAGTTGCACCTCCACTTTGTCCCTCTGGAAGTAGTGGTACTCGGCCTGCTCACACACAGGTGGGATCAAGTTGAACTGCCGCGCAACTGAGTACGCCTCCTGTTGTAAAAAAGATCCAAAATGTCACTCCTCTTATTTGCACTTGAGGAGGGCTTTCATATTGAGAGAAGAGCCTTCACCATGATTTCCATTGCACTCCAGCGCGAGGTGCCCCAGTACATGGCCATACCCTGGTTTATTACGAAAGTCATGGCGCGCACAATCTCTGCAATTGACAGTGTAAGAATGTAGTAGGTTATTTTTTAACAACGCTCACATATATGACAACAAGAAACTTACCCTCCATTGGACTGTTAACGTCATTTCTGTTGGCGAAGACAATATCTACATAATCTAGTTGAAGTCTAGACAAGGATCCTCGTAAACCTGCAATTAACAATAGAAAAAATACATTAAAAAACAAAACAATATATTGCCCCTGAACCTAAAACAGAAATTAGCTTCTTCATCATGTCACATATTTTTATTGTTCTAATACGACGTATATACTAATACTAATTATGCATGAATACTAACTTTGTAAAATACCCCTAACCCACAGATTTTTAAAAAAGGCCTGAAGTGAGCCTAGCCTTGTAACATTAAACTGCACTTCCTTTAGGTATTATGCAACAGCCTTCCATCAAAAGAGACATGGCAATAACAGTCAGACAGCCAATTCAGGTCCTTACTAAATGGTCAGCCCAAGGCCATCCATTTTGTACAAACTAAAAGAGAAGATGAGATGAGTGTATACAATGCCAGCAGCCTCTTAGACATCTCAGCAGCAGTCATTTGGCCGGGCTCTGATTCAATGGGCAGGAAAAGTCATGGTTCCTCATCTGACCTCATGCATTTAGTGTAGACCAATCGAGCAGGACTTTAAACCAATTACAATTAGTTAGACTGCAGTGGTTCTCAAACTGCAGTGTGAGTACTTGCAGTATCTATTTGAAAAAACAACATTGTCTTAACTGACTTTGCTTTAGTTGAAGTGTTATGATCGCATCCAAGTTTAGTGTTTAGTATGACGATTTGTTCAGTTTTCATTTGTGAATTGAAACAATTTTAAACCAGGGACAAGAGTGGAAAGCTAAATGTGTTGCATTAATAAGACAACAGAAAAAGCCATAGAAAGAAAAAGGAAACAGCACTGATCCAATGGAATATAAATCAGTCTCTACCTTCAATGATGTGCTTTCTGGACAGGCCCCTCTCAGTCTCCGCTCTGAGGACAAAACACACGCACATACATTATTGAGGCAATAAAAGAGCTCATTGATTCACTACAGTGTGAATACTCACTGGCCTCCCCAGTATATCTTAGTTGTGATGACAAAACTTGAACGTCTGTAAAAGGCACAACACAGTTGCTTGAGTTGTTTATTGAGTCGATAACAAGGATGTGTGAAAATACCCCTTTGAAATAGGTTGTCTGATTGATGACATGTTCAATAACATCACATGGACAAAAAACATCAAATAACATCAAATTGGCGACTACTGTAGGTGCTTCGGGTGCACTTTGTCAAAACGCCTAGTCGAACACGTGTGCTGTGCCTAAACCACTCGACTACCGGGCAGCATGTGTACGTACTTTTGATCATATTTGTAACTAAACCCAATTTAATATAATCAAGCAATTCCATTTTATAATAAATAATTGACATTGTAAGTGTAAGTGACATTGTGTGACACCTTACCGCCATCCCTTCTTCTTAATAATGTTTCCTAAAGTGATTTCCGCTCTGTGGAGAAGAGAAATTCATACAATAAATCTTTATATGCCATCTTCAACTCAGTGTTTAATTCAAAGTGGCAAAGAAACGAATGGTTTTTATTTAAAGCAGGGATTTCTTCAGACAATATGTGTCTGGTGGCTAGTTTAAAAATAGTTCCTGTGCAGAACGAGGAGCGAAAAGTTTTAATTGGATGTTGGAGGAAGTGATGCTGACCTTCCTGACGCGTACACCTCCGCTGTGTCGAACAGATTCACCCCGTTCTCATACGCGATGGTCATCAGGTTCTCTGCCATCTGAGCACACAAGAATAAAACACGCTCTTATTAATCCGAGGGCATCGTGAAGGACATTTAGGAGAGTGAAGTACTGATCAGGCATAATACTGTGAACACCTGACTTCTACTGTTTAAGACGACTTGGCTAATATGCGTCTCCATGGGAATACATTGGAAATTTCAGATTGGAGGCAAGTGGAGGCAAAAGTGAAGTGAACATCAGGTTTCAGCGGGGACATTTAAAGGGGCTCTATAAAAGTTTGATTTACGCTTAAAAGTGAATGCGTTCAGTTCTTACCTCATCTGAGATTTGAGAACCAAATGTCACCCATGTTCCTGTTTAGGGCAGAGGACGGCGAGGTTAGACAGGGATACAGAAACAATCGCTTCATTTGAGGACGCGTATTTACCTAATCCTAGACAGGAAACACGTAGACCTGATTTCCCCAAGTTCCTGTGGAGGAGACACAAAAATGTACACAAGGTTACAACATTTTGTTATCATAATGTATATAAATCTATTCTGTTCTAGCTTTAAAATATGAATGGTGGAAACTAATGACGTACAAAAGTAAAAGTACTATACTTAAGTCAAGTACAGATATATAACATTCTTTACCAAAGTCACCACATTACTTTTACTTCAGGAGATTGTCAATGTGCGACTTAAACCTTTACTTGGATGATTTATTTTGCACATGTTGCTCATAAACAACATTGAGTCCTTCCACCGCCGCATTGTTGAAATGTTGAGTATCTTTTCCAGCTCTGCTCTAGAAAACCTGAGTCTTGCTTGCGGTTAAACTACTGCCTCTAATTATTTCTGCGCAATTGACCTTTCGTTCTTGCTGCGTAAACAGTCCGGCCTGATACCGTTTGTTCAGGGGGAAACACCTAGACGCGACTGGGCTGGGCTGGAGTCTCAATACGGAGCCAAAACTCTGTGCAAACTCAAAAAAAGTTCATTACTGCTGATGTCACATGTGGTTGCGAGGACAGCTGAATTCTGGAGGTGGAGCGACGGATACATGGGGCACAGAAACAGGCGGGATGTGGCCCCAAGTCTTATGAACCCAGGAGCCAGCTGGATCTGAGCAGCATCTCTGTGCGCTCTCTGCCTGTCTGCCTCCGCCACAAATAGCCGAATGCACAAAGACAGACTGTCAAAGCATTTAGACGCAGCCCAATGAGTCCTGCTTTTATTTGCGCCTGTCTATTTTTAATACCTGACCTTAAGCTATTTATAGATTCCTGCATAAGTAAGCATTTGTGTCCCACTGGGCCCGAGCCGTTTTGTGTCGGATTGTGAGTTTTTTTGTTGTTTTTTTCCCCCACATATGCACTTGTGTAGGCGTGGAGTACATATTGTTTGTGCTGTTACGTTAAAAAGGAAAATGGAAATAGCGCACAGGTGAAAGGGTCAGCGGCGTTAGACACAGAAGAAATGTGTTTGTTGAGAGTGTTCCTTGTATGGTGTGGAGCCAATGACGGAAAGAAGATCCTCACATTGAAAATTGGCAGGAAATAACAAAGCGACTGAAGGGGAAGGCTTAATGGATGTTTTTGAATATACTGTATGAATATGCCTCGTTTATCTGTTCAACTGTCAGTCCCATGACACCTATTAAATTGTGCTTTTTGTTTCAGTTCACAAACGGAAATTTTAGTTAACAGGCTTTGGCAGCCTTAGACTAATGAAAGCACCCAGGAAAGGCAACCATAAAAAGACTAGTATTTGGATTAAAGCATACCGTGTATTAAAACATGAACAAATAGTCACTTTGGTCATTCGTTGCTGTTGCTCGTTTTTGAGGAGCTGTCCGATCTTCTGCTGTCTCAACCTCAAGACTGATGTCATCTTTATCCGTCGTACGGCATGTTAAATGTATCTGTAAAGAACACTTAATTGTCCACCCATAGACAGGGCTTAACAGTGGTCTGAAAATAAAACTGGCTTGGCAAGGCTTTTGGAGGCTATTTTTACTCTTTTTCAAGCCAGTCACCCAAAAATAATGATGCTATTGAGCTGCAAACCAAAGATATAGTATAATGATCTGAGAAGAAAAGAGGCATGCCCATTCACCATTAGTATAAGCCTCATATTTAAACAATATGTGAATCATTTTGCTATTACAAAGCTGTGATCCACGGTTTACCACCTCTGTCCCCTCTGTGTGCTGTTCGCAATCTCATTTACAGTAATCATAACAGAGATGTGTGACAAACACCTCACTCTGAGTCAACAGTAGCATTAGCCACCACAAATGCTACCACACAAGCTGAACACAGCAGAAGCCCGTAATATTTCAGGCTTAGCGGACTGGCAGCTTTCGTTAACAAGTGATTTAATTAGAAAGAGGCTGGTTTCAGTGGTGAGTCTGATGACTGCTGCAACAGTGTCATGTTGGAGTTTGTGGGCAGTTGTGATTGTTTGTGCGAATTGCCGCTCCTCCCTCTCTGCTCTGCAGTGCTGCAGTAAAGCACTATCAGTCTGAGCACATGCCTCTCCTCCTCTGTGTCCCACAAGAGCCATTAACCACCTAGACTTTATACTGTGGATATTTGACTGACACAGATTTGGTCAGAAGAGTCCAGAGATGAGGGCTCTTGATGAGCTTGTGGTGAGCTCATGGGGGGCTTTACAGCAGATTCACGCTTGATGAGAACACTGGAACACAGGCACAAATCTACACAAGCCATGCATGAATGCACTCGTGAGCAGAGCACACAAACACAGATGCTTCTCTGGACACTCCATAATGTTTTCTTGTCTATTTTCTCTGTCATACATTACAAAGTCTATACGAGGTGATGACAGAGACTGGGCCGTCCCATTCATTATTAATGGGGCAGAGAATGAAGGCACACAGGTGCTCTGTCATGGTGTAGTCAGCATTTTAACCTGTGCTGACATTTACAGTTCGTTTTCACCTGAGACAGGAGAAGACGCTTCATACAGATGGTGAGCTGCAAACCATGGATTTTTTTCCAGCAGCTTTCATAAAATGCTACACACATGCTGAGTAGGCTATACCCCAGAGACCAGCACACCAAGATATTAATAACACATAACTGTGTGAGTGAAACATTCACAGAATAAACTGTGTGAAATTATGTAGTACGAAACTATGCGCGCACTGCTGTAAGAGGAGTGTTATGGTCAGTATCTCTGCAGTCGTATTTAAAAGTAAATCTGTTACTATGAATAATCAACAACATAACACTTAGTAGTTCCAGCAAAACCACACAGAACAATACATTCATATTTAATAGAAACAGAGCTAATCATTTTGAACTTAAGGGAGCGGAAGTGAGATATTTTCTGAAGAACCCCTTTGTCTTTAAAGTTCATCAACTTTAAGCCCTGTTCTTTGATGAAATAGAAGAGTTCTGTGACCGTACTTTTTCTTATACTACGATCAAACCAATGAACTAACAGCAGACATTAAACAGCATTTATTTTGAGTGAGTGAGCCTGCATTGTCTCTACAAACAGCTTACGAATGCACATGAATCTGAAGTGACTTGAAGACACAGTGGTCTACTTTCTGCGTCAGCTATTATTAATGAATCAGGCTAAACCTGACATGTTCTGCGACGCTCTTCATGTGGCTTTATTACAATGCTACGGAAACTGGAGCGCTCCTGATTATAAAGTACACTTACTGTGAGCTGAGACGCACACACACGCACACACACACACACACGCACACAAACACACAGGCACGTGCGCACACGCACACAAACACACACACACACACACACGCACACAAACATCCCACAAACAACAGGCACGTCACAAACACACAGGCACGTCTCACAGAACACACAGCGCACACAACACGCACACAAACAACACCCCACTCACACGCGCAGCACATGTGCACACACACCCGCACACAACACACAACAGCACACACAAACCCACGCACGCACGCATGTGCACACAACACCGCACACAAACCCACACACGCGCAAGCAAACACGCAATACACACACAAACAACACACCCGCCCACACACACACGCACACAAACCACACACACGGCACACACACACGTGCGCCACACACACACACGCACAACACGGGCCACACATACGTGCACACACACACACAAACACACGCACATACATGTACACACACACACGCACACACACACGCAAACAACACGCGCATAACAAACAACACACCCCGCACTCACACACACACACACGCACAAACACACGCACAAACACACGCACGCATACACACAAACACACACACATGCACACACATGTGCGCACACATGCACGCCACAAACTCGCATACCAAACACACACCCGCACACACACACCGCACACACACACCCGCAAACAAACACCACGCACACACACACAAACCCACACACACGCGCACAAACACGCACACACGTGCACACACGCGCAAACAAACACCCGCACAGCACACAACACAACACGGCAAACAAACATGCCATCGTGCAACACACCCACAAACACACCGTGCACACACAAACAAACACACACGCAACGAACGGCCATACACAAACACACACACCAACAACACAACGTGTTCACACAACCCCAAAACACGCACACACATGTGCAACGACACACACCACGACACCCAACAACGCACCAACACGACCACAAACGAAGGCACACACACACTAGCGTCACGAAAGGAGCATAACAACACAGCATACACACACACACACGCCGACTGGCTGCACAACACCGCACACACACGCGCAAAAAAGCCAGCATAACAACAAACATACAGCACACACAAACGCAAACAACAGCACGCATACACAAACACAGCAACGCTCACACACACACAAACACACAACGCCCACACAAACACCGCGCATACCACAAACAAACACACACACCCACAAAACCCGCACCACACACAACCCACACACGACGCAAAACAACACGCGCAGCACACATATAACCACACACACGGCGCACGAGACACGCGACATAAACGCGCACATATGCAGTGCACGACGACCTCACAAACAACATTGCACACAACAGGAAGCAAATGCACAGACTAAACACAACAACATGCAAAAAACGCGCGCCATAACAAACACACACACCACACACAGAACCCACACAACACAATGCCAACAAACATACACATGCCACACAAGGTTAGAGTCGCACACGACACCCCCAGCACAATGCACACACATGTGGCGTCACACACATGCGCACAATGCACCAGATGGTCCCAAACAAGCACCACAACACACCGCAAACATGGAACAAACGCATTAGCTACACAAAAAGCACACCGCACAGCACAGACGGTATGATGTGGCAACACACAATGCAAAAAACGTGCGCGATACAAAACACACACACACCCGCACACACACGCCACACCACAATGCGCGCGACAGACAGCGCAAAAACACACGTAGAATACACACACAAAACCCACACCCGCACACAAACACAGCCACGCACCACAACCACAAACACACGCACACCACATGCAACAACACACACAAACACACACACAGAAAACACACACAGTAAACTACACGCACAATTACGTGCACACACCGCAACACACCGCAACACACATGCAGACAGACAACACACGCAACATACACAACACACACAAACAGAACACACAACAACCCAACAACAACGTGCGCACACACAGTTCACACACACCCACACACACATGAACACACTCGTGCACACACACCAAACACAGCCATGCAATGCAAGCCACGCAAACAAGACATCGTGACACACCATCCACACGTGCACACACATGTGAGCACACCCACACAACGCACCACAACACCGCATCCACACCCCACACACACACCCACAGCTAACAGCACGCACGATTAACACACAACACACACACAACACAACGCACACACACACACACACACAACACACACACACACACACACACACACAACACAACACCCCCACACAACGACACACCACAACAGCACACACAGCACACACACACACACGGCCACACACACACGCCACACACACACACACACAACACACCGCCCCCCACCACACACCACGCACAACACACACACACAATCAAACCACGCACACACACACCACACACACTCACAAACACAGCACACAAACACAGCGCAACACACCCACCAACCCAAAGCCAGTTTCGCATACGTTTTGCACAAGACAACACACCCAACACAAACAACGCACACGACAACCACACACACACAACCACGCACACAAACACAGTCGGCACCAAACAGCACGCACACAACACACAACACACACACAAAACCACGCACCACATAGAGGTTCTATTAGTTTTGCGTGATTGAGTTTGGTTGTTTCGTGCATGAGTTTGTTGATGATTTTTTTCCTTTTATGTGCGTTGTGATCGTTTTGATACGACACACCCGAAGCATCACATACGTGCAACAACCACACCAGCACACACAAACAACACACCCCACACACGACAGTCAACAAACAAACCACATCACACACATCGTGCACACACATTAGACGACAGGGAAAACACCACACAAACACACACACACACACACACACACACACACAAACACACGCACACACACACACATGCACCCAGTTGCTCCTGCTGTCACGGTGAATCTGTGTTTTACACTTTAGAGATAAAAGACTTTCACTGTTAGCACTTGAAATAATTCCATTTGGTTGAAAGTTTAGGCAAACTCAATGTCTTTTCTTGAGAAACTAAAAAACATCATGATTTAATATTGACTACATAGAAAGTACAGAAGCTATAAATATTTATATTTTAGTCATTGGGAATGTATTTGATTTTGTTGCTTTGTTATTTAATAATGAACTCTGATACATACAGTAAGGCCAAAGCGAGACATTTAGTCAAAGTTTAGCAAGTGCTACACGCATTCTACACAGCAGCTGACATTGAGCGCGTGGTTTGAGCGCTGAATAGTTAGAAAGTGAACATGTGCAATCCTCTTTATAATGTAGACAACTATGGTCATAGCAACCTATTGTACTGCATACTTTTGTACTAGTCTATTTTTATGTATCTTGTTTTTTTTATGTTTCTATTCTCCAGCTGTTCTTGAACTATGCGTTGCTTTCCCCATTGTGAGACAATTAAACGTTATACACTTGCCTCTTTTTAATTTTCCCAATTTCAAACTTAATTTCGATGCTAAAGAAGAGACTACATTTTCGATACCAGTGAATATCATACAGTGCATAATCTGTTTCTGTACCCTTTGTTGCAACACTGTGGGACAAATAAAGGTGATCTTATCGAATATGTAACACAAAGAAGACCCAGGCTCGTACTCCCTGTGCCCTCTGTGGTTAGTTCACAGGAGACTCCACTTTGCCTGTTTAATGCTGATGACTTTGTGAAGATCACGCAGCCATCACTCTCTGCTGGTCACAGAAATGAGCTGGGGAAAGAACGTAAGCCTCGTCAAATCACACTAGCAGCAGCCGTCGCTTCTCATTTGGCAAACCGCCGGGGGGAAAATTACTTTCAGTGCAAATATATACAAAATTTCAACCTCTTAGTAGAAAGTACATGGAGATTTGCCATTAAGTGATTTGCAATGTACGAAATGTGTCAGACGCACAGATTATATATTACTGGATTTAAATTGCATGTTGATAAACTCAAGTGGCTCCACACAGCTTAAGTAAGACATGTGTGCTCTTGATCCTAAGTCGAAATAGAATTATGTAAAAAGTTATAGATAATACGAATACATCATTGCACATAACTGTATCTTTAGGTGAAAATAAGTAACAACAACTACGATGATTAGTTGTTGTTACATATTGTTGGATTGGATCTGTGCAGAGGTCGTTTGTTTTGTCTGCCATAAAAAGTGCTGAAGAAGTGGTATTGTCTCAATGCTTTTCACACGAAAGGCCAGTGATAGCTTTTGGAGATCTACCAAAACTGGTTGAACGATACCACCGGGTTAATAACACCACTATGACATGTAAGGGTAAATTTGAGGTGAAAAGGAAAATGAACAATCCCCAGTTTGAAGTCCAGATCACCGGACATTAACATTGAACTTCTTGGTGAAAGGTAAATGTTTTCTGTTTTGTGGAAAAGTTGAATTATAGGTGTGTTTGCTGTAGCTACTCAGAAATTAAAAATAATACCTAGAAGTGAAAAACTATGACGAATCTACCTGCTGCCAAGAGCTTCCCAGCTCCGATAATGTGCTGAATGTCCCTCTGGTTCTTTAATTTCCATTTACCTTACACTGGTTTGTGAAAAACACTACAGTAATAAATAATAAATAATTAAATAAATAAATCGTTCCCATTGTTGAATAGTGATTTTTCTGCGCAGCCTCAACTGTTGTTTTCTTATAATTGGTCTGAAGGGGTTTAGATATGTCAATAGAGAGCCATGTGAGGGATGAGATATTAAGGATGACCTAGTTTCTGAGCAAGGGAGTCAATGTTGGCAAGACAGAAAACATTTGGGGGGCATCTTGATGGCTGCTGAAAAGTTGAAGTGCATCAAAGACATTTTCTCCACTGCAGGTTTACATTATTAGCACATTTTAAGAATACAAGTGGATTCTATAACAAACCATAGTAAGCTTAGTCCTAAAAAATCGAGATCAACCTACACAGACAACACACCTGATCTGCTTCTTGGCTGCTGTTGGTGTAAAGAGTCTGGTTACCATGGAAACAGAGTGACATCTTTCAGCCCATGTGACATTTGCCCCTCCAGTGTCCCAAAATAGATCTGTAATTATTGTTTTCAAATGCAGTCACAGAGTGGTAGACAAGGCGAGAGATCTACTAATTTAATTAGAAGATTATACATAGAAAACACCTCTTTTCTATGTATACTACCTCTAACAAGAAAGTTTTCTATATTTATTGGTTTGTCTGTTTGAGAGAAACGTTTCAACTAGAATTATGTCATAAAACTTACGTCATCAAACAAATGCAAAAGTGTTTTGGTAATTATTAGCAATGTTTCTAGAACTGTATTAGCCGTGGAAAACATCATTTGACTGGGCTGAGTCACAAGAAAATTCTTCTAAAACCCTAGTGTCAGAATACTTTTTTAGTATTTACGATTAGTGTTGCGATTATTGTGAGAACAACATCACGATTTAACGATTATTCACGGTTATTGAGACTAAACAACAGTGAAAACTTTTCTTTAGTTCCCGTGGTCTAGCATGTCACTGTTCCTCAAGTTTGTGACTGGCTTTTTACGATATTGAACTTTCCGAAAGACAAATAAAGTTAAATGTGAGAAAAACTGGCAGATAAAAAAGTTATTTACATTTAGGTCTATTTTTGGGCTATAGATTTAACAAAAAATACTTAATTTTCTAAAATGATCACGATTATTATTTTTTGTTCTTCGATTAACCGAAAAATCTTGACATCCCTCGTGAGCACTAACTCAAGAAGTTTATGTTGAATCTCCATTACTATTGCACAGTGACACAAGAGTTTCTTGTGTTCTCCCAAGCGTCCCATATACAGATAAAGTTGACATGTTTAAATTAAATGAATAGAAAGATTGTGTGGACTAAAAGTGGAGCTGAGCGGGCCGGTGTGACAGCAGGGGCGTACACGAGTGTTAAGTGGCAGCAGATGCTCTGGTGTGTGACCTGTCAGAGACTGATGAATCCTCAGGTTAATGGCCCAGCATGAAATACCAGAAACATGTTGTCAAACAGGGCAAGCAGCTACAGTGAGTCCCCCCGGAGAATGAACCCCACCAAAGACAGGCCACCATTTCGATCCAATACCAAATACATTTAACAGGAAGTTTGGCCATTTGAGTCTTGCTCTCACCAGCTCAAACTATGGTTGTGTCATTGGGCAAGACACTCAGTCGATGTTTATGTTGCGTGATCGGCAATGGCTGGTGACGTTGGCACAGAATGGTCGTGTCTAATGGAGTAACTTACCACCACTGTGGAGAGTGAATGAATAATGAACTACAGTCAAGTGCTTTGAGGAGCTTGTTAAGCTTAAAAGCATTATTAATGTGAACCATCATTGTTGTAACTAATATAATATGTCCTTAGTCCAACAGGCTCAAACTGACGTTCACATTTTTATTGGGCTCTAGATTTTGCACTGATCTCTTACGGGTCTCATTGTATTGATCTGAGTTGCAATGACGACGATGTTGAGATCTGTAGAGCAGGACGTGTCATGAGCAGACGGGGAGCTGCCTGTCCCTGACCACAGCTCGTCAGTGACACAAGTGTAACTGCGACTGTGGGTTTAGGTGTTGGACCTACATCAGCCTGCTGACGGAGCAGACAGACGAGCGCTGCGCTGATTAGGAAGAACGACACACAAAAACTAAAAGCAATGCTCTGGGTGTTGCCACTGGCAACTGCAGCTGGCCATATGCTGGATAGACTTATTGAGCTGCAGCCTTCTCTGTTAGTGACACTTCCCTGTGACAGCAGCAGTGAAAGCAGCTTAGTGCAGCACATCACAAGTACACTGTGTGTGCAATTAATGAAAACTGTGAGCGGAATCTGGGTTTGCCTTGTGGCTCCTTCTTTTTATAAACGCATATTAATGGGAAACTAAGATCTCAATCTACCTGATTCACAAGAGACTTAAATGTCCTCAGAGACACTATTATTTTAGATTTCAAAGAACATTTTGCTGGTGACAGAAGAAGCTCTCAGATAGCTTGAAGTATAGTTTTATTTTACATACGTACATTTTGTATTTTCACATTATCCTCAGCACTAGTCTGTGTTTTTTTTTTTTCTATAATCAAACTCAAATGGGAAGACTGCTGCAAGATCGTTTTGTTTTGTGACATCTAATAACATTTTCTGCTTTCATAAAAATCACATGTGAAGCTGGACTCCTGTGGTGATTGGAGCATTGCTACTGCGGACATTTTATGAACGTGCAGTTGAGCGCGAGAGGCAAGGGCCCATCTCCATAAACCTCATAGGCTACAGTCAGACTCAGGGGCTTTGACTGTACACACTGTACTGTCTGCTATCACCCATTACAATATGGCGCTTTGCTATAGATTATATAATCACATCTCTGAAGGGAAGCAGTTTAAAAGTGTAGTAAAATGACTATGAGGTGCAGACATGGGCAAAGTGCTGGAAATGCCACAGAACCATGTAGAAACACAACTTAAATCTTAAAGTCATTCATTACAATAAATGATCAAATGTATCATGTAAATGTGCACTTGTTTTCTGCAAAGACAACAATCAGAAACTTTAGGGAATAATTAAAAAAACCTCCGTTGATGTTACATTCCACAATAAAAAGAGACAAAAAGAAGGTTAATCGCGTGTTTCGAGTAAAGATTGCATTGGTATTTTTGTTATGTAAGCTGTTGTTTTGTTTCTTTTTTGCTGCACTTTTACTGCCATCATTTCTGTCCTGTGAGATAAATGAGATGTCTTGGATCCTTGCTTTACCAATGCAGCCTCTCTACTATCTCTATTGTGTAATCGAATAAGTGTTCATAATACAACTGTGTGCACTCACAGACTCGTCTATAAACAGCATCACCTGTGACCTTTTTACTCATGGAACAATTGCAATAATGCTCATGGTGTACATTTCAAGCCTAAAAGATTATCTGAGGTCAAAAAGTTGTCACAATCAATCTGAAAAGCAAACCATTTCCTATTTAATATGTCCTCACTTACATGTGACCCTTCACCTTTGGATCTCTTCACCACCTACACACTGGGACACTACAGACTCTAATGTGTATTTTAAGATCAACAGGGCATCTGCATGTTACTCTGTAGTACATTCAATATTAATCTAACTCTGTAACTGGGGACTGTGATCACGCACTCATTGACAATACCGTCCAGAAGACTCAGAACATCTTCAGCTCTGTTACTTCCACATCTGACCTTTGAATTCTCCTAAGACCCACAGTTTTATACACAAAAAGCCAATAGGACTGCTGGGTTTTTGTTCAGTGCATATTGTAAACAACTCCAGGAGCATTAACATTTGAGAGGAGGCTGAAATACTTACACAAGAATCCTATGAATTTTCAAAACATGTTTGTAGGGTTACAAGATTCTTCCACCAAAAGAAAGCCTGTTTTGTTCTTAGCAGAGACTATGCTAATATGTAAATATTTGCAGCCTTTGCTATGTGATGCCAGATCTGTTGTGATGTATTGTGCAGCCCTAATAACAAACAATGGTTAATACAGGCTAGAAACACATATGGAGACTGACTTGAAATGGCGGTATCAAAGGTGAGAACCAGCCTTGGATGAAGTTTACTAGACAAAGATGGGTCAAATGCAGAAGACCAATCTCCCAACAAGGACATATTTTGACATAGGATAATATTTGCTACCCCGAAAGAGTTTTATGTTCTTGAGGATGCTCTGATCAGATTTAAATTTGGGCCATGGTCTGAACCAGGACTTATTCCTCCACTTCTACTCTCAGTGGTTTGCTTGGACTGGATCTGATCCCATTCTGGACCCCCAGGAAAATGTTGAACTTCATAATTGTTTTCCTCTATGTCACAATTATTATGTGCCGTTTCTGTACTCACATGTCTCCTCACATACCTAGTGTCTGAGTGCACACATACGCACCTGTACTTCATGGTGGTGTGTCTCCCTATGGCTTCCTTCATGTGGGCGTGTCCATGGGGGGCCTGCCTTGATGCCTGGGCCTCTTTGATCTTCACAGACCCCTGGGAGATGTAGTTCCCATTGCTGCCCTGTCCGCTGCCCCCAGATCCTCCTCCACCGCCTCCACCTCCACTGCCACCTCCGCCCCCTCCACCACCACCTCCCCCACTGCTGCCACCCACCCCCCCACTGCTGCCCCCCGGTGGTGGGGCAGTGCGAAGGCCGCAGAGTCGATCCTCACTTCGACTTTTGAGGTTGTGCTCTGTGCAGGCGAATGAGACCTGCATCCTGACCCTGTCGTCCTTTCTCTGGGGCGTCGAATCTCTCTAATTTTCTCTAAAATGTTTGTCTCGAGGTTGTAAGACAGTATTTGCTTGTTGTTGGACACAGCATTCACATACAAAGTGCTGTCAGAGATTCTGGCTGGGAGTCCGTGGACAGTTTTGTAAAGGGAGCAGAGTGTCCAGTGTCTAACATGACACACACAGCGCTACCTTCTGCTCCTGTCTGCTAATGCAAAGCTGGCAAAGGATGCTGGGACTTTTGACACTCACAAGATGCATGAGGGCAGCCCTCCAAAAAACATCAGGAAGCTTAAAGATGGGTTCTGGGGATGAGCTAAAAGGGAAACCCCAAACCCGTTTTACATTATAGTGGAAAGTCTAGGGATGCCCAGTCTTCAAACCGACTCCACTGTCTCCAAATTCATCACTGGTTCCTGTGACTTCTGTTGGCTGGTCCAGCACTTGTCAGCTCCTCTTCTCTTCAGCTCGTGTCTGTGCTGTGTCTGAAGGCTCCAGAGTGCACTGCAGCAATGACACAACCACCTCGACCACTGGCATCCCCGCACCTCCAGCACAAACGACAGGGCATGTTGTCTGGCACACAGCAATAACAGTTCACTCAACACCAGCACAAAAAGTCTATGATGAAGCTGGTGTGAGGCAGAAATCACAGAGGGAAAGCCAATGGATGCATCGCCCAGCCTTTACGCAGCGTCAAATCGGCTTCAATCAAGGGAATGGAAGGGGGAAATAGACTGAAATCACTAAACACTCGTTACCTTCAACAGCAGCAGGACTGGTGCGCACACCGGCCGCAGTGGGCTAAGAGCGGCTGTGCAGGTGTCACAAAATTCGCCCAAAAAAATCTCACGGTGCACACGGTGATTTGGGGGGGAGAAAAAACGCCGGCATCCTGGCTCAAAGGGGGATCTGCAGCAAACATCGCATCATTCTAATCGGCCGGCAATTTCCCGCCGCCTCAGAGCTTCATGGCAACACTTTCGCTTTTTTCTCTCTTACCTTTTAATGTTTTTTTTCCCTCCCATGTATTCACGACACACGAGCTACGTATGTGGGGGTTTGCGGCGCGCTGGCTTCCCCTCCCTCACCCGCTCTCTCCCTCTCGCGCGCTCCCTCTCTCTCTGTGGGGTGTGAGTACTTCCATCATTTATCAGCAGTGTTTTCTTTTGACACACCAGCGGAATAAATCACATAAAACCCCAATGCATGCGTTTGCCCACAACAAAGATGGAATAAAGCCTGCGTAAGACACTATTCCACTGGCTTCAATTGGGATTAAAGTTATACAGAAATAAATGGAGAAATGTTCCCCACATAGAAAGCCCCATCTCACATGTTTTACTATAGCCACACCCACAACGCACAGCAGTATTACTCAAAGTATTGTCATTTCAGGGGCAGTCTCACACTTCATCACGTCATAATATCATGAACAAAGCTTCGCATCAAATCACTTGGACGTGACATGGAGTGGCACTTTGAACTTAGTGAAAGGGAAAGATTTAAAAACAAGATTTCCCAAACCATAGTTAAAAAAAACAACAACTACCATTAAAATAGCCATATAGTTTATTTTCATATTAGCCTATATTTACTTAAGATTGTAAACACTAACCAACTGCCTTAAATAAGTCAAATTATTTATAGCATTTCTTGATAATTACACATATCACAGAATATGTGAAACATTTAAATGATTAGGTAAATACAACAAAAGACAGAAAAAACAAACACATTTTTGAGTGTAATCACACAAATATGTATTATGCAATGAGGTTAAGCTGTAGACTAATACACCTAATGGGAGTAATAATTGGGTAATAACAACAAAAAAAATGCTATTATTCAAATAATATGGCTACTCATATTGTAATCAAGACATTTATCAGAGACTTTTACGTATTTTAAGTATATCTATATTTGATAATATCATAGCAGTTAAGTATAGTCCTGCCGCCCACTGTCTTACTTTTATGTAAATCCTACAATATTCTCAGGATGAATTTCAAAGTTTGGTGAAACAACTCTAACCTTGCTTGCCGACAAACATCTAACGGTCGAAAGATTAAATTGTTTGTACTGTATTAAGCCTATAATTGTTTTGTCCAAATCACTGTAACTACTCTGTCATAACCTAAAAGAAAAATGACAACGCTCACTCAGGAGAGCCTCCTGCAGAGGCACTCAGCACACACCTTTTTTTTTGTTGCTGTCTATAATCTGTTCTCGAAGGGAAAAATCTGCCTCCTCCACAACGGGAAAGCACAGGCAGCAAAGTGTGTCAGGGAATCAGCACTTTTTAGGACCCATTTAGGGAAGTTGGGATGGCAAAGTTTCCATCTGCACAGAGACAGACCAAAGTGCATGCCATCCGCTGTGACATTAATGATCTTCTGTCCTGTTAAAATGCAGTCAGCAGCACCCACATGGCCCTCTTCCAGAGTGCCAAGGTCACCAGGGTGCATTATTGAGCATTGAGTCATACCAATGATAACTAGGTGGCAAATGTTCAATGTTTGTTGACGCTTAAATCTCTCCAAAATGAGCAAACATCAGAAGCAGCTTTGCAATCACACATCAATAGAGTCACATTCACGATCTGTTCAGACAATTTTAGGTTTTCATGCCTTTAAATGTATTAGTTGAGCTTCAAGTATCAGTAAAAAAAATTAAACGGCTATAACATTACAAATAAAAGTGCAAAAATATAGTCACTTTATATACTTCTTTAGAAGTTTAGGTTTTTTTTTCTATTTTCTTTTCAAAAGGCTCTTTTTTCAGATTTTTTTTATTACAAACAATGTACCTCAATTAAAATGTTGCTTGTATTTAAAACAACATTTACAATATTATATATATTTAGATATTCTGTGCATCTCTGTAGACAGGATAAGAGATAAGCCTCCAATCAAAGTCAGTAAAGGAAGAAACAGATTTCTTCAGTACTTCAGCTTCAGCTTCTAAATGCTGGAATCTGCTGCCAAAGAACATTCACAGTTAATTGCAATTTAAAACCAGATTAAGAATGTGTTTATTTAATTACACTTTTAAATCATTTACATTTTTAACACTTGTGAGCATGTTTGTTAATCTACTGCTTTGTAACTTTTTTCAACACTAAAGCACACTGAGCTGTTGCTGTTTCAAAGAAACGTGCTTTATAAATGACCATTGTCCTCTGACTGATTCCTCTCTTGACTGAATATGAATCTTCAACTTCTATTGTCAGTGCCTCAGCTACAATCAACAGTCTTTTCAAACATTTGTCATATTTTGCACCACTCCTTCTTCATCTACCTTCCCACACTTGTATATCAGATGCCCTGTCCTGCCCTGTCTGAGAAGTCGTGTAAAAGTCCAGTGGTGTTAAGATAATGCGACTTGAGCCACAGAATAAACACATCTGTCACATTGTCCCTTTTTGCTGGGAGCGCTGGAGATGACAGCTGCTTTGCACTCTGAAGCAGCCAAGACGATTGTTTGTGCTGCGCCTCTGCATCAAATGTGCATAGCTTTGGGAGGGCTAACAGCTAAATTTATCCACTCTTGAAAAACTGCAACTTTGAAGTTCTCTGTCAGACATCTTGTTCTTCTAAAGCGTTGGCCTGTCTCAAAATGAGGCGGCTTCAAGGTTGTCAATCTTTATAAAAAAACAGGGTTGAGTGTTGAAATGCTTTAATCCTCCATTTAATCCACAAACAAATCAAGATCTCTTGTCAAAATATAACTTTCACTTCATATTAAGTGTGAAACTGCCCATTCTAAAATGGTCTCAGGGAATAGACAGCTACAGTCAGATGCATGTGTCATCACAGGCCTACAGTAGATGGCATAATGCTATAATGCTGTATTATGTTGATGGGGGTTGTACAGTGCAGTGGACAGCTTTAAAGGATGAGAAATGTGCACATGTTAGAATTAATATCTTCTGGTGCTGCACTGCCATCTAGAGACAACTATTAGTATTGTAAAATAAGTGCAAACCAATGAAAACATGAGCAACTTTAGCGCAGAATGATCAATAAATAATAAATATATGATAAAATGCTAGTTTATGGAATTATCAATAGCAGTATTTCCTTGCAAATATATTTAAACTACCATAATCAAACCGCAAACAATATAGAAGGTGTGCATATTATTTACAATATTTTGGTTCATACACATTCATACGCCTATAACAAAAGAACAAGTTCACATGCAGTATTCACAGTATTGAGCATGAACATGGCATTGAACATCTCGGTCACTGCTGGAGGAAACAAAGGGTTTCAGAAATACTTTAGGATTTTTCCCAGTTTGTCTGAATTACCGGTATATATTTCAAAGCTTCTTTAAAACATAAACAATATTAGGGAACGGCACAAGAGAAAAGAACAACAAAAACTATCATTATCACTATCGTTCCATATGTTGGTTTTGTGAAGCCATTTTTAGATCAGATTTTTAAAAAAAACAAATAATACAGCAGGAGACATAAGTTACAATAAAGTTCTCTTGCAACTTAAGTAGAAATATTGCACTTTTTAGGGTTTTGATTGTATGCAAGGTATTTTTCTTAATTTTAGTGGTGTTATTAATAACAGTTGGGTCTGTTCCTTTATGATGGTTTACTGGTATCAGAAGAAGATTCAAATCATTATTAGGCAGAATACTGTAACCTGATTAATAGTTTGTCAAATCTGAAGTCCACCTGATACATTCACACATGTACACAGAGTGTGATACAAATATTTTAAATGAGATAAAACAAACTTAATTATTTATATGTGTTTTCTTTACCCTCCTGACATCTCCTTCTGTCTCGACTGCCTTGCTCGTGTCTCTCACCTGTAGACCATGGCAGAGCGCTGGGCCTCGCACTCAGCCAGAGACAGGCCACACTCTCGGAGGTACAGCTCCAGCCGTCTGCGCTCCACCAGTCTGTGCGCCGCCTCCAGGATCTGAGACGCCAGGGCCTCCTCATGTCTCTGCTCCTGCGGCTTACTGCGGGCCTTGGCCACAATACTCCCAGAAGAAGACGAAGCTTTGGGCTTCTTACTGATGCCATACAGGTCCTCCACAGAATACTTTCCTCCTTTACCTGTCCCGCCACGACTTGCAAACATGATGTCTAGACTCCAAAAACAAGACTAAGAAAACACACTCCTCTCTTTAGTTAGACTCTAAATAAGAATGCAGAGCTATTTTGATCGAGGAGCGCAAAGATCTGAAGCATTTTGAAGATGTCAGACGTCAAATGAGAAGCTAAAATACCCTGGAAAGTATCAACTACAAAAACTCCTGATTGGTCTTTTGTTGAAACCAAAATAAAACAGTTCAAAGATTTCAGAGGAACAACAGATGATGTGAGGTGTCCCTTTGAGTCCAAAAAAAAAATGAATAGTGCAAAGCAATCTGCATCTTTTATCTCTGAAAGGAGGGACAGTGAGGGATTTGTGCTGCAGCCTGGCCAGTTTACATTTGTGCAGATTAAGAGAGGCCAGATCTGCTGCTCTTCATATAATCTCAAACATCAGCAGGTCAGAGTTATGACCTCGTCCACAGATGTAGCACCTCTAACACACACGTGCACACAGCAGTCCCCTTGTGTTTGCAATATCATCTATTAATATAGTGTGTTGTCCTGTGTAGCTATATCTATGGGCCACAATCATAAGAGGCTATATAACTGACAGTAAACCAGTCACCGAACACACAGCCATAACAAGATTTAGCTTGTGCAATACAGTTTTATGTTCACTTACAACACATATCTGTCCCTAGCCTGAGGAAATGGAGACAGTCGTCCATTTTGAATCATTGCAGGGACGTAGATACTATACACACGCATGCAGTGTCGTTTTGTGTATATTTGCCTATAGAGTTTTTATATCGCTTTTTTTTCCTTGTGAATAGTATAGCATGGTTTCAAGTATTCAGTGCTATAGCAAGAGATCTAACAATAACCGAACTTTTGTGATATCGTACTGTCAAAAGTTTCCCAATAATAATGTGGGCTGTCACAATCGAACAACAAGCTTTTTTTCCCCTGAAACAAATGGTTTTGTTGCAGCCAAAAAACAGAGGGAACAACATTCATTTCAGTGCAGAATTAACTGCTATTAGCACTTTAATATTTTAAGTCTTTGGAACGCAACAGTAATGATTTGCACTGTCAAGGTGTTTTGAAAGCATAGCTGCAATTCTGTTAGTCTCTTCAAAATGTCACAATAAATATCATATCGCTAAGTGAATATCATGATAATATTGTACCGTGAGATTTGCATATCATTACATTATAGCATGATATCAATTTCATCAGCTTTTTATGCTAAATATTAATCTTGACAAACTTCAAGATTCATTCGTATATATAAGACTGAATCACTGGATTCATGTCTTACTAAATATACAAAAGATCTAACTTTTGGATTGACCCCAGAGACCTTTAAGTGATCCAAGGCTGCACTAAAGTTGCCTTGTTGCAGACGGCAGTTGCACTTAGCGAGTGGCACAAGCTGTGGGCATTTCTGACAGTGTTATGGTCAAGGTCTGGGTCAACGCGATGCCGAGCCCCCAGTGCACTGTTTTACCCCAACCCTCTCCACTGAACTGCTCCATGCCTCACACCGGGATAAAAGTCAGGGCTTCTTTGGATTCGGAAAAAGTTAGAAAACATTTGATATCTGGAAAACAATAAGGGTTACATCCCACAGCGAAAGCAGACTATTTCCTCGCAAAGACATCCCAATCTCTCATTTCAAAAGCCGCCGCTAATGAGCAAAATGGCATCATAAAAATAATTACACTGGCACGGATTCTTCACATCATGGACTAATTAGCATGATGGAAATCACCCAAAATGAGTTTGAAAGATGAGAAAGCAAGGATTATCATGCAGAGGTTGTTTTGTATACTGTATATACAACATGATTACAACAAGGGATTAGAAGATGAATGAAACGTGGCATTCTTTCATTCATTCATGATTGACAACTCATTCATGTGTCTGTTCCTTCATCCAGAGGCTTCAGTATAAATATACACAGCTCCACAGACTTCGGTAGCAGTGGCTTTGAGAGCAAAGAGATCATCTGGGATTAAGCGCCCATAATCGTCCTGCTTCGATTGACCACACTCAGAGGCAGCTGTCTGAGGTCACTCTCTCCATCCGTCACGGCTATATTGCAGATCTAGACGGTTTTGGACCTATAGGATTTCAGGTAAAAACAGATTATGCTAATGTTCCACTAGGATTAAGGAAATAATTATATGTGCGTGAAGGGGATATAGATTTGATTGTGTAACATGACCAGGGACAGGCTCTGGGCTTGGACTCTGAGGTGGTTGTTAATATTGTTGCATAACACTGAAAAGACCTTAGGTTTAGTGAGTAATGTGATGAGTGATGTGCACAGTGGGCCTTCAATATGGAAACATGCAGGACATTTTTTACACTGCTGATAGTTGGCAATATTTATGATTCTGTATATTGATTGATTTATTGATTGAACTCCTTTACTATAATACATTTACATTGTGACATGAAACATAACAAATGCCATACAAGAAGGCTACTAAAAATGGAACTATTCTATTAATACTAGGGGTGGGACAAGACACAGTTCCTACAGAACGATACGAGAGATTGGGTCCCCGTGAAGAAGACAAAATGGAATTTTGTCTAAATACATTTTACACTTATGTTCACAATTTTACATGTGCACAATTTCATCTCACAAGATTGAATATGTGTGAAAAGACTAGTCAATACCATAATTAAATATACAGAGAAATAGGTGATAGTGACAATGATAAGCCCTGTTATAGTGTCCTGCCCAAGTATATCTGGTCTTGAAATGTTATGGTAATATTTGACTTAAATGACACATATTATAGTGGTTAGTGCCCCACCTTTAACATGTGGATGTGGGTCTGATCCTTGTGATCTTTGGGAACTCTCTCAACTCCAACCTGTTTTCTCTCTTGTATTTTTTGTTTGTGTCTGACCAGTGTCCAGGGATCATCCAAAAGCCCATTGAAGCTGTAACGGTCTACGGTAACCAAGGCTCTGCCAGGAAAAAACAGAAGATGAAAGAACATACTCACAATCCTCTGCATCCTTACTAAACTATTTATAAAGCAGTTCTTAAGTTAAAAAATATATAAATATACATAACTGAAGACAATGCTAATGTTTCAACTGGTTTGAAAATGTGTTATTTCTGTTTAGTTTCTTGTTAATTATTAAAATGGTACTGCTGAGTGAACATTTTAATGACAACAGTGACCGCTGTATGAACTGCAATGGAGCGTACTGCACTTGGAGCGTGTCATTCATTGTTATATAAGATAATGCTGCTGGATTGTCACGCTGTTGCAAATATGTGACAACGCAATTAGAAACCAGAGGATTACATTTTGGAGGAGTTTTCGCACTCAAGGCTAACTTAAAAACTGTTGCAGTTCATGAATTCAATCCTACACTGCTGTTTTGTGTGTAAAGATATAGTGCTCATCAGAGGAAGATGCTATATCTACCTGTGTTTGTTTAGTGAAGAAGCAACTTTGGAATAAGTTCCACATTTCATTTTGGGCACACTATAAATACTAGCCCACTCAACACCATATCCTTAGCTTCTTACTTTTACTTTATATAGAGGAAAGCCCCTTGAGAAGTGCCATCTCATTTTTGAGGGGGTCCAAAACACATAACACAAAGACATCGTTATACATACAGTACAATAGACTGATGGGGAAAACACTTATATACACATATAAGCGCGGCAAAGAGATATTTTCTATTTCAGTTACTTCCCCCCACTGTCCATAAACGAAATAACCCACAATGCATTATCACAGCAGATAATGCATTTTTCAGTAATATTGGAATGTAGAGAGCTAATCTAAACTAGAAGCATAAGCATTGTTTGAATATAAACACATTTTTTTGAGATACTGGGCACATGCATCAATTGCATTTAAAAAACACATTTGTTTTTCAAATCCAGTGGTGAGTTTGATATGGACATTTAAGAATAAATCTACAAAGCGAGTTGAATAGTACATTCAGTGGTCTGAGATATGAACCTTGTGTATTTTGATATCAGCATAGTAAATGGTGAAGGTAAAACAAACTGAGTAATTATTCTATTTCTTGAGCGAAACAGTAGATGCCTAATCCACTACAGTGCATATACCGAAGTGAAGCTCTTTAAAGTATAAAAAAAAAAATCCAACACAAGGAAGAAAATACAGTTTTGATGAAATGAATTAAAAAAACTAAATGCTATTATCAAAACGATAAAGTGTCTACAATTTAAGTGCAGACATTTAAGTGCAGACCTCTGGCAACTAAGGCATCAAAATGATTTGTAAGTAATGATTTGTTCCTTTACAGACTCCTCAGGGAAGCAGTTCATATCTTTGTGCCATCTGGTATTTGAACACTTGGCCTAACAACAAAGCTTTACATTTAAAGTTTGAATAATACACTTTGTCATAAATATTAAGAATCCTTATAGTTGAAGGGTGTATTGTTTATATTTACAGTTAAATGTTTTTACTTATAACCAGACTTGAATGTCTACATGTATTATTAATAAGCCTATACAAGTGTATTTTATTTCCGAGCAGCTGGGTGAAGTGTGAAGGGCAAAGGGACCCTCATCCATTAGCTGCTGGACCGTAACAACATGGTCCTGGTCCCCAAGTGAGTGTGCTCTGTGACTAATGTTTCTGAGGCTACTTCCCCCAGGGGTGTAACTGCCTCACGTCACCTCCAGGGGGAGACAGAGCAGTGCAGTATTCACTTCAGATTGTTCTGCCAGTTTTTCAAACTACATATGGCAAATAATCTAACGAAAAGTCACATAAACTTGAGCTGAAAATAACTGTTCCCTACTTTAAAGGTGCACTATAAATCTTTTCTGGTACACTATGTATCTTTTCAGGATGTTTGATTTCCTTGCCTGGAATATTCCGTAGTTTGGCACTAAATTTAGCCAAGTCAGATCCTTGGAGATCACTGTGAGAATAGTCTACATGTTTTTCCAAGGTATTTTTCAGTTTTATTGAATAAATGCAAGAAAGAGAAATCTCATGCCATGCTGAGGGAACTCCAGGGTAAAACAATAACCTCTCCATGGAGACAAGCTCCCCACCAGAAAAGTTACAGTGCCCCTTCAATTATTATTAATTATAACACTGTTCTTGTAGAGGGCCTTTCCTCATCATTAATGTAGTCTCATTAAGGCCTATTTCCCCCCATGAGGCTGAAGTTATAAAGTCCTTTTCTCTAGACCTACATCTTGATCTATACTGAAAACAGAAGACTAAATGTTTAATCTACCTGCGATATATGCTTACGTCTGCGCCCAACTTTGCAAAATCCACTATAATGAGCTTTCACCTTCACACAACGGTATTTACTCATCATTCGCTTACTCAGAGATGTATTTTGATTGAATGAATTACTGCATGTTTGAGTATTCCTGTGCTGTCCTGCAGCTGAGTGCTTCCCTCATCCCAATCCAAATCGCTGTACTTTGTTGTGTGATTATTTGAAAAGATCAGACTGCGAGTGATCCTCTGCTTGTTTATTTCTGTATTTTTATTAACCTTTGTTTAACCAAGTAAGAAACTCATTGCGATCGAATCCTCTTTTACAAGGGTGAAATGTCTAATAAGAAGTGGGGCTTATCCGTTCTGGAGTTTTGAACATGAAATCAATGGACCTGTTTCTATTTTGTCGTTTTCAGAAAGAGTTTTGGATCAATATTGCGGTTTACTATGAACAACATGTAAGATGGTGATCTACTTAGTTTATGGTTCAATACTGAGCCCCTGAAAAAAGCACAATGTGTCTCCTTTAAACAGACAAGATGTTTCCCAAAATCATCTTGGGAGAAAGCATCCTAGCACACCTTGGCAGTGGGCTCCTATACAACCAGGGGCCACCGTGGCCTGAATTAACGGTGGGCGTGAGACCCGCCTCACCCTCGTGCAGCTGTTTTTCATATTTTGAAGCTGGGCTGTTTTGAATGACATGGACAGCGCGGATACGCTTTGGTCCGCATGCTAACGAGGTGACTCCTTGGACTCTGACCGCGGGGACAGTCAGTCATAAATCAGCGTACCTCCACGCAGCATGCCCTCCTTTAGTGGCGGGGCAAGTCCTCATTTTGTCCACTAGGGGGAGTGCCAGACACAGTAATACCGCGAGTAAAACACTCACGATCAGCAGCAGCTCCATCTGAGCATGTTTTTCGGGGATGTTGTATGTTAGAGCAGAAGACTGGTAGTCTTTATGTTAGATTGAAATGTCCGCCCAGACTGGACCACTCGCCCCTCTTCTGTAATCTGATTACATTCAATAGTGCTGTGAGTCACATAAACACACTATATTTGTGTAAATGTCGGTGCATTGCGCCCAGATGCCGTTCAAATCATAACCATATGCCCCTGCTCAGGTTTCTAAGTGGAGCGCAGAACAGAAAGGCTCTAAACAGCGCGGTGTCAGTCAAGCCTGCAGAGCTGTGTCTCACTGTGGGCTTTTGGAGGGGTCAGTATTAAACGTGAGCGCTGGTGTTTTCACAGTATAATCAACAGTTGTGATGGATGGGCATTAATTTGAGCCAGAAAGAGGCTGAGGGCGTGCGTTTGGGGTCCTGAGGGGAACAGAAGGGGGTGTTGTTATCTTCTGGCCTGCTGTGCTGGGAGCTACATCCACATCCACAAAGAAACACACTGAAAATGTTCATGTTTTAAAGTCAAGGCCATGAGTGTTGAATTGAAAACTGGTGGTTTGAGTTGGCCTTTAGCACATTCTTCAGTTAGGGTCTCATGGACTTAGTTGACCCCCTTCAGTTTCTTCCAGTTCATTGAGTGACTAATTTTTTTAATCATCAAAACTAGGGTTGTTAAAAGTAAATCAGAAACAAATAAATAGTATCAAATCTATAGGTTTACTCATTTGTATTAGCACTAAATTAAAGGACAAACAGGACTAAGTTTGACCTTTCCTGAACAGTTTTACGCGTAATGATTTTGAGCTTTATCAGAACTAGTATAAGACCACATGCTAACATGAAAAAGTACTATTATATTGTGTAAAAAAATATATTTTTTAATAATTGTATAATTGAAATCTGTATTGATTATCAAGCCTATTCCTCAGTAGTATCGTGAAGACAATTAAAACTGATCGAACAAACTCAAAGATGTTTTGCTTTAATTTAAACCTATGCCTTTTTATTTGAAGAAATTGGCTTGTAGAAATGACTTCATATTTTCTTCTTGTACTCATGGTGTCAAGTTTATTATGCATTGATTTTCTTCTTCTTGAGTCCGATTGTTTGAAAAAAACAGCACTCTAACTTAGATTCACAGCCTTCTTCTCCCTTCTGAATGTTTACTCAATGTGCGTGTGTGAAAATAGACTGTTTAGGCCATAGGTCGCCAATCTGTAATTTACATACAAAAAAAGAAGTGGGGAACTCTTGTTGAGATAAACACACAGACCGCAGAGCAAATATACGGACTGAAGTTCAATGTAATCAAGAAAACAAGCAAAACACAACAAGAAGAGAGTTTTGATGTTTTACTCAGAGGATTACAGCTTGAACCTTTCAATCTAAATTCCACATTCACAGGTCATGGGTGGGATGAAAGAACTTATAAGCATGTTAAAAAAGAGAGAAAAGAAAACTGTTCAAGCTTTCCAATCAAAATGCAATGATGGATAGAGATTCACGTTTGAGTCATCATTGCTTAAGGTTACCACTGTATTTTTAGTCTAATCAACATCTAATCAATTTACACTTCATGTCAAACAAATAAAAGCATTTTGATGACCTTGGTTGCAAAGGACGTCACCTTAATGGACAGCCCTCCAGCTTGTACTGGAGCCTTTCCGAGCACCTCACAATAATTTCAGAGAAATAAACAACAGGGTGTTATTTGTTCATCCTTTTTTTTTACCATTTCAGAAATAAGAAACCGTTTTATTGCAAACTAAATTAAGAATTTGTCGGAATTTGCTTTAGCGATAAAATATAACAATCACTAATAATACCCTATAAGCCCTATGAGCCTGACACGCCCACTGCCACGCCCACCACGCCCCTAAAAATGGAATAATATCAACCCCAACATGCCGTACATCTCTGTAATCAGAGCAGCCAGAGAATCCATTTTCAGATTAAATGACCACAGCTCAATCAAAGAGTAAATTACGTGCCCAAAAGTCAAAATTGAAGGAATGACAATTCACCTGCAAATGACAAATCAAAATCCACCTGGTACCATTATGTAGTACATTTTTCATGCAAATCGAAATCACCTTTATTATGGGCCCAAATATTTGGAAGTGTTTTTGAATTTGACAAAATCTGCTGATGCCACCCAATGCAAGTTGGCACATGGTGGCACATGGTGGCACATGAGCACCAGACTGGCACTGGACGCCTGTGTTTTTTTCTTCCAAAAACGCTGTAAAATGAACCAGTTTTGTTTCTTCTGCGCAAACTTTGACAAATGACAATCTCATGTTGTTATTTCCATCCATTGGTGTCTCATTTCTACAAAGGCATTTTTCTTTTGTATTGCTGTCAGGTGGAAATGAAAGGGTTGTTTGACTCTAATTTACCTATTTCTAATAGTATATATGGGCATTATTTAACATAAGACAGAACTAATGTCCAGTTTATATGTATTTTTACTTTTTGAAATGTATCCAAAAAGGACTTGAGGGCCAATTCAACCTATGAGAAAATAAAGGCAGTCAAAAAATAAGCTGGGTGTGATATAAAAATAGACTTTGACTGAACAGAAATACAAAAATACACAGTGTGGACAAAACAACTTGACTTAAATTTCAGAAATAATGTTTTTGATGATTCTCTGTCCAGACAAAATGTTTAGGCCTTTTGCAATCTCTGGAGCCTGAGGTCCCGGCCCCCAGGTTGGGAAGCACTGAATTAGAGCATAATTGCCTGTGTAAATCAAACTTCTCTCTACTTTGGATGTACATATTGTTCAAAAGGCTATGAGAATACTACTTATCATTGCCCAACACTTAAAGTAGTAGTAGTTATAATATTTTTAGAGGTAGCACCCAATGAAGTAGAAGTAGTAGGCTATACCTTGTTGAGTTGATGAATTATTGTAACCAGATCAAACCCAAAACACATTTGGAGGGTCTGGAAAAGTTTGGGAAGGGGTGCGTTGGAATCTTGTGCTTGAGGTGAAGATATATACTGATAGGGGTCAAAGGAGAAGAGGAGTCGGGTTGAGTTAGTGCTGGAAGGTGAGGCATGTGTGAAGGGTTAAGCACGGCACCAACCACTAAAGCCGTCCATCTGATTTTAGCTTCAAAATGGACGTATATCACACACCAAACTGATTCCATTATCTAAAAAGGCTTTCATAAGTTTTTTTTTCTCTTTAGTTTATCAGGGTTTGAATTCCAAAGCGGTCCTTGAAGCGTGGATCGGATCTGAACAAGGGGGTGATTTAGGGAGAGGATGCAAGGAAGGTCAAAGTTATTTCATTTCCAGTGGATGAGAATGCACTGAACAAAAGGGGACCACGGGGGAGACTGATGGCTGCTGCTGCTGTGAGCGGACTGAAAACCAGACATAGTGGCATAGATCTGCAGTGCCCAGGTGTAGTGAGAAACATGTGGGATCAGGGATGCTGTTCAGGGACTGTGGGGACAAACAAAACAAAGATAGTGCCTCATTTTTGGAGTGAGGAAGAAGGATGTGAGTAGAGCACCTCTGAATGACAGCTCATATTAAAGCGACGCGGTGCAAACAGTTTGCCACTGTCCCAAACACATTAAAACTAAATCAAAAACGAAACAAAAAAATACTCAATACAAGAAACGACACAGCAGACCACACAACATAAAAAGGTGGTAAAAGTCGGAGAGTAACGATCCTTTTTATCACGATTCATGTACAGTTTGTATCTTTGTATTGTATTAAATAAAGTAAATAGTAAGTGGTAATAGGGATCTGCTGCTTTAGAAAGTTCACACTTCTCTGTGATTGGTTACAGAGGTGTTAGATAGAGGAATAATGAATCACAAAATGACCAAAATAGCAGATCATCACAGGGATTATATCTCGATTGGATAGTTATCACCATAGAACCCTAGTGAGCACCTTTTAATGATCCTGAGGCAGAATGATATTGTTTGACATATAAACTATAGTGGAAGGATCATTTCTAGATCATTCTGCATTGATCAAAACGGACAGAATTATGTTCTCTCTGTGGTATGTGGGGTGATTTGCCTTGAAATATGGTTTTATGTATAAATATACATACAAAATAAATGGGTGATGCTGTCATTTAAGAGGAGTAGAGGACAAATTTGTTCATGAATAGACATAAAGCTGGAGAAAGGAGGGCTAAAAAGCTAAAGGGAGAAAGCTAATTTGCACCCCTGAACAGGAACAGCTGAAAGGCAAAGAAGATTTCGTGAATTATTTATTTGTATTGAGTCTAAATTGATTCAGGAAGTAGTCGGGTGGAGTAAATACTTTAAACTATATTTGACGACAAACAGTAGTAAGAGGAACAGGAAGACAGCGGGACCTGCAATCTAAGGGTTTACTCAGATTATTATGTGGATTAGGCATGTGCTAAAATAACAAGGCTAGCTCTACATCAAACTGTACTGGAGCCCGGGAGTATAATTAAGTTCTTTTGACACTCTATTTAACCAGGTGGGTCAGCTAAAATGCAGTGATGGACTGGATACGACTCACTGCAAAATCAACATACATTTCTGTACAACAGCAGGGACAGCATTTCTTCCTGTGGCTGGTTGTCACAGAAGGAGAATCCAGGCTTAAAGAACCTAAACACAGACAAATCCAAGAGAGTCTATCCAGCATTTTGTAATTAAAAAGATCTTGAGGAGGAAAGTGTTTATGGTGGTCACGTTTGTGCACTTCCTGAAATCTTGTGTAATTGTAAACTTCCTGGCATAAAGCTTTCAGAGAGCACAAACCTGAACCAGAGCTTTCGTCTTATCTTATGGTGAAGATATACAACCAGACCTGGGCTTAAACCAGTTCTGCTGGTTTTCCAGAACCATGCCATAAACAAATAAATCTTTTTCTTGACCCAGGTCTGACCTGAAAAGAAAAAGTAATCTAAAACCAGAGATTATTCAGGCGTTTTACTTGACGGTCAGTATGTAAATGTGCTTAAGTACTTAATTATTTAAAAGTTGGTCAGTATGTAAATGTTCTTAAGTACTTAATTATGTAAGTATGTATGTTTTTTAAGGATGTGTATTTTTGTCAAGTACTTATTAGTTTGACTCCATAAATTTGAAAGACAAAATACAATACTCTGTAATGTGTTGTACTTTGGTGAAGCTGTTTTCCACGTCTTTTACCTTATGAAGCTCACTTCAGAGACTTGCTTTGTGCAGATGTGCTGCTAAAGACTCACACCAGAGAAGGTTTTCCCTTCCTCGTGTTGTGGGTGCCATGCCAGGGGTTGTTAACATTTCTTACAAGCTTTGTCTTATTCTTGCTTTTGCTATGGAAATAGTAAATATACAAAATATAAGCTAATACATTTTTTCCCCCAGCGTACTGATCATAACCAAATATGTCTTTCTAATCTTTTACATCATTTATACAAGTTTACAGGGTGGGCTGAACAGGATCAACAAACTACAATTGGCATCTTGTCTTTAAGGACACAACTGTATCTTATTATTTTTGAATTATATTATTCGCAACACTTATTTCAAATTTACATTAAAAGTACTTTAAATATTTAATCAAGTGAATACTTTTGCTCTTTAACTTAAAATGTAATTTGACTGAACTACTTTTACTTGCATTAGAGTAATATTTGACTAGGTGCATCAAAAGTAGTACTACAGTGACCACCTCTAATTGCAAGGCCCGACAAGGCCCCTTGTCGCTGAAATAGTCTTCATCAGAACAGGAAATACCATAATTGTTACTCGTAAATCATGAATAAACAGGTTTAAAAGGCAAAGAATAAATAATAGGATTAAATCAACAGGCCCAGACCGCACCCTGAAGCTAAACCATGCCTTAACCATGCCTTAACCAGTCTCATTAGGCCTAAACAAAGACAAAGAGGTCTCAGAGGTCTATAGACTAACCCACAAATTACAGAATTTGTGAACATTTGTGAGCACCTCCCACACGGCCCATGCATGAGTACAGCCCTTGTCTGCTGTGTACACCCTCTCCTATCCCAAACATACCTGCCCCACAGCTTGATAACCCCAAACCTGACACCCACCATCATCACTCCGCTCGCACCCGCACTCTCCACTTGAATGCACAGAGGAATGTAGGCCCATGACACAATCCTCCAAAACTCTACAATCTGGTTGGTGCTTTCTCGACAGCACAACATAATGAATGGCCATTGATAGAGAGCACAAAGCCAGGGCCAGATCTGCACTATATGCTGGGGTCAAAGTTCATCCAAAACACTGACAGACGTAGAATACTGGGCTGTCGCTATGGCTCTGCAGGGGAAAACACACACACACACACACCATAACTGTTAGCCAAAGTTATTTATCGACAGGGATGGAGTCACACGAGGGAAGTACAACAGGAGCTTTGAGTCAGTAACTTACACATAATAAGCACACTAATCAAGGAATCGTTTCAATTGAACCTCCAAATCCTTTTCTTTCTTGGTCTTTTTTGGCAGGTCATGTATAACACACAATCTAAGTGAGAAAAGTTGGTTTTGTTAGTTCATAATAAATATATATATATAAATATCTCTGGTAGAATATACTGTATTAAGAGTTTTCTGCTAATGCTCAAGATTTGGGTCCAATATTTGGGACCAAATTGGATTTTAAAAATCCACTCCGTATACCTAGGCCTAATATGATTGTATCTAATTTCTCCAAATATTGCAGCTGCTATCACACACAACAAAATACATTATCAGCATCCTTTCACACCTCACTAAAACTTTAACACAGTACTGCAGTCTTGTATGTGTGAAAGAATTTTTAAGCTATGCTATAAGCTGCTCAGAGCCTGGGGCCCTGCAGGAGAATAGAACATCTCTTTATGATTAAAAGTGCTGAGGACCAGAAGGGGAACATGGACGAGGACATGCTAGCAGCCCTGGAGGGGTGAAAAAACCTCTCCGGAGAAATACAAGGCAGAGGGAACGGCTACAGCGCTAAGGGGAAAGATTCGGTTCAACCACGACAGTCTCCGGTTTCCTTGCCAGCCTCATTATTAAAAACAGGAGGATAGATGAGAGGCATGTTTGCAACCAGAGATGCAAATAAGAGCAAAAAAAGAGTCTCGCACACACTGTAGTGACACACATTCTGTCTGTGATCTCAGGTTTAGGACTGGTGTTATCGAACTAAAGATAAAAGCAGAAGAATTACAAAAGGAAACTGAGATGCGGTTTTGGAATCTTAGCTTTTAGCACTGGATCTATTGTGTACATGTTTTTTTACATACCTTGTATAACAAAAATACAAAAATAATTGAATGCATATTAGTTTCATCGTAAACCTTTTGATTTGGGTTAAGACCAGCCTACTGACCAAGTCCTGGCTTATTTCATTTTAGTTTTGCTCTGGTTCAGTCTATATTTTTCTGATCCAAGTTAAACATATTTAGATTTATACCAGTCCTCTTAAAACAATATTCTCTACAACATTTCTAGTCGATTTCAAACTTTGCACAGTAAAGACCGTACAGGCCTGTATAAAAACAAATCATGATGATTCTATATTGATTTTTCACAGATGCCAAGTCACATGAATCAGAACAGGCCCCACAACAGGCCCCACAGGTGAAGTGCTCATGTCTGGACATTGTGTGGACTTCCAATTGGCGTCCATAACAGACACAGCTGCAGAGACTAGATAAGGTCTGGTCAACGTGACAATTAATTTGAAGGGGGAAAAAAAAGACTACATGAAAACACTGCTGCATTTTATTATGAATACTGAGTACACATTTGTCTACACACAAGATGGTACATACTTGGTCTAGTTTTCCATTCAAACTTATTGTATTGAGATCTTCAATATGAAGATAACATCAGCTCTACGATTCATGACAGTGGATGATAACATTTGTCAAAGGCAAAAATTATACAGTACAAGTAAGAAATGTGGGAAATCTTTTTCACAAAGTTATTTTTTATTTGTTACTGGTGGCTAAAGCCTAAACCAGCTACTATGTGCCTTTGGTGGGAGGACAATGGACAAGATTCAGCAAGGCACAAAGCTAACACTTACAGACAAACAAATTACAATTAGCTCATATTAACATTATTAGGGGCATTTATTTATATTTACCAATGCGCCTATAAAATATAATTTAAAAAAATCTCTGAATAATGGCAGAAAGGCAGAAACCACAGAGAATTCACAATGACAATTTAAAAAATATGCAAGTTATTTGTTACGTTGTTGTGGCTTTCTTGTATATTAGAAAAATACAAATTTCTACCTCAAACACTTTTGTAAAGGAGAAACAGCTTCACATTTAAGTGTTTGTAATAATCGTTTCCATAAATTTGTTGGAAGGAAAGCATTGTTTGGTGCAGAACCATTGTACTGTGAAACAGATTAAGATCTGTGTGTTAGACATTACTATTTTTTGCGACTATTTCCTGTTACATGAGAGTGAGCAAATTATACAGCACCTAAATGTCAAAAAGGCTGGTATTATCCTTAAGAGATGCAAAGTCTTGGAGCAATACTTTGACATTTTGAACTGCAGCCTGTTATTCTTCTGCAACAAGCACTTGTAATAAAGTGAAGAATCGGGGGGGTCTGTGCTACTAATCAAATAGGAGTCCAACAATACTGTTAGCATTCCACACGGAAACCACTGGATACTGAAGGTTAGCTTTCTGCTATGCTATTCCTAATGGTTTAGAAATGTTTATCAACTGTGTGTGTTGAGTCTAAAGCATGGAACCAGCATACATTACAATGTCAAAGTATCCCCGACAGTACATTCAAATCAGACAAATTTAATCACTCGAACAATTGGCAAGTACATGATCGACTGGCACTGGAAGATGGAGATTGAGTATAGAATAGGAAAACAGAGACATACTACAGTGTTCTCTGGTCTCTGTGTGTGTCCACTTGATCCTTCAATCAGAGTTAAAAGCTGCCAACAGAAACAATCCGGCAGTGGAAATACCCAACCACAAACCAAGCGAAACAAGTGGAGCAACCCAAGACTACAGTTCACCAAAAGTGCTAAACGTTTTAGTCTGTCCCCTCTACCCACACACTGCTGCTGCTGCGACTGGGTGGATGAGGAGAGCAGCTCTAAGGAAGAGTCGCTAATGATTGATACAGTGGTCTCCAAAATCACACCTGAGTAAACGAGGTAATGGAGATGATCAAAACAGTCCAAATGTTTAGCTTGATTTGAATGAGAAGTGAACAAAGTTCTTACAATAACGGCACATCATGTAAAACAAACATCTTCTATTTGCTTTTTGTCTCCTTTGGCAAAAGTAGTTAGTTTTCTTTTCAGACTTTTTGACATGATAAAATACAAACACTATAAATTGTGTTTCTTTTCTCTTTGTTTTCCACATTTATTGAATCCTAAATCTCAGTAAGATACAAAATGTCTGTAAAAAAGATGGCAGTCCACACGGCTTCATCCCAGTCGCTCCTCCAGGGACGCTCTGGTCCACAGACAACTCCCCGAGCTGACGGGAAAGTCATCCGTATTCATTTGTGTGTTTTTTCTGGTCATTAGTAAACTCGATCAATCTCTCCCAGAGTCCATGCCCAAAGTGGGTCAGTGGAGATGATTGAGTGGGCTTTCGCTACACTGCACCTGTGCGCCAGTGTTCGTGTCCGAGTTGGGAGACAGGTGAGCTGCGCTGGGACTAGAAGGTGACTGTGGTAGTGCTCTTGTTTCGAAAAGTCATAGTCTGGATGCTGCACAGTATCTTCCTCTGATGGCCGGCCAAAGTCACCCCCATGTGCAGCAAGTCTCTGTACAGAAAGAACATGCAACAATTAGAAACACAGTTACACATGGAAAGCAATTTTCAGCCTCCAATTAAATCTGAATCTACAGCAATGTAATGGTTGATTACTCAGAATAAAGTCATGAATAAATCTAATCTATTTCACTGAATTGGCATGATACATTTATATAAACAAGGAAAACGTAGGCGTGAATATGTATTTATGTTGCATCTCCAGCAGTCATTATAAAATTATACACCACATGTAGCAACAGTGATTAAAGAATTTTGCTGACAGGAACTGAATTATTAGATCAGCAAATACATCCCATCTCATATTACCCTATAATTACATTCAAAACGCTCTTAGGCCTTGTTTTCACCACTGAAATCGGGGTCCTGAGAGCATGATTGCAGCACTGAAAGCTGTAGATAGATTAAGTGCTTGGTGACAGGTGTAAGATGAATGTGCCTCTAGATAAGATAGGTACTGACTGTGTACTGATCTGGGCCAGTTGGTCCACAGAGGTGACGCCCGCCTGGAGGAAACTGTCCTCGTAGCGCTCCATCTTGATAGCTCTGAGCCACTCTCCGACCGAGGAGCAGGACGAGGGGGCGAGAGGTGCACGCTGGTCGAGCAGGGGGTAGGCCGGCCTGGAGGGGGGCAAAGACAAAGGACTTTCTTAGACGCAGAAACAAGAGCATTAGCTTATACATATCCTGCAGCACATTCCAATGGCCTAGCAAAGGTATAATCTGAGCAGTGACTGACAGAGACAAACAATGGGATTTGTCAGGGCTGGAGCGTCCTCTGCTGTGTCCCATCAGCACACAGGGACGAAGTGGAGGAAGGGAAATGGGCCCAGCAAGTGTCTGTAGGCTCCCAGCGGGACGTGAAGGTGCACAACAGCGGATGGCAATGTCTGTCCTGTAACTGTCAGCGCTCAGAGAAAGGGGACATTTTGAAAGGGCATGCATTCCACCGCCGCTTTACATTCCTAGGATATACTATACTATTCACAGACAAATGTATGTGCGTTTTCTGTCAATCATCAAAAATTCTTACCCTGCAGCTTCTTGGGCAACTATTTTGAGTGACGCTGGGTTGCGGATGAGTTTGTCCAGTGCGCTGACGAGATCAGAGAAGCGTGGACGAGCAGAGCGGTCCTTCTGCCAACAGTCCAACATGAGCTGGTGCAGGTGTGTGGGACAGTCGGGGGGAGGGGGCAGGCGGTAGTCCTGCTCTATGGCATTAATTACCTGGGACAATGGATTAAAGATGATTAGGGTTGTAATAAAGCAGGCTTCTTTTCTTTATTTGAAAATTAATCAGTTCATTTGATGTTGCCTGCACTGAAAAAGGGTCAATGTCTTTTCATGTGAGTTCGATAATAATAAAACAGTATTAGTAACATAGTATACGCTTAACAACAGTAGTTCAAACATTAGGCATCGACATTCAATCATTCAACTACTTATTGACAAATTGACAGATTTGTATTGTTTCTAAAAATATATACTTCAAGTTCCCTGGGGTTATATTAAAATCAAAACCAAATGTTCAAATGAATTTCAAAACTCTTAATGGGTGTGTTACGCTTGTCGTTATTCGGTCCAAAATTTAGTCCTGATGCAGGCTTCTGTCCAGTTCTAGTTCTTGTTTAACCCTTTTCTAGCCCCTGTCTAGTTTCGGGTATAGTCCTGGTTTAGTCCCAATTTTGATATGTGAACGGAGTCATTGGCTTATGACTGAGAATAAGCATCCCACAATAGTGACTGCCTACAGAACGGTGCACCCTGCTGAGCCCTTCACAGTCTGAGTTAAAGATGACCCTACTCCCTCCTTTGACTTACATCCTGGTTGCTCATGTCCCAGTAGGGCCTCTCCCCGAACGACATGACCTCCCACATGACGATGCCGTAGCTCCATACATCTGAGGCAGAGGTAAACTTTCTGAAGGCGATGGCTTCTGGTGCGGTCCAGCGGATGGGAATCTTACCTCCCTATAAGGACATGAATACAGTGAGACAAAATATACACAAACACCTATTGTCTGACAGAGCTGGAGAAGTACAATGTTGAGGAAGTGGGGCTGTAAAATAATCCCCTTTGAAACAATGAGTCATACGAGAAGGAGATAACAGTGAAGATACACATTTCCAAATGTCTAGTCTTTATTTTTGGCCTAATAAGGTGTGCGATTTAGAAAAAAAAATAGCTCGTTTTAAAATGTGTATTCCAAAACTTGATTCAAGAAATGTGGAAATACATCGAAATAGGTCTTCCTTGTTCATGTCATTTGAGGCATCTCACTATATATTTATACAGTATCATTTGTGTTGACTCGTAAATAATTTGTTCATATGTTTTAGAGTTCATGACAATCATCCGATGAATCAGAAACGTGTTTATACGGTGCATGAAAAAAATCAAACCACTAGAAAAAAGAACATATTTTTGTTAGCCAGAGGAAGTGCAAGTGGATTTTCTCACCAGGGAGCTGGTGTATGTTGGGTCCGAAGAGTTCTCCTGCAGAAAGCGCGACAAACCGAAGTCGGACACCTTGCACACCAGGTTGCTGTTGATCAGGATGTTGCGAGCGGCGAGGTCTCGGTGGACATAGCTCATCTCTGCCAAGTACTTCATGCCGGAGGCGATGCCGCGCAGCATCCCCACCAGCTGGATGGGAGTGAACTGGCTGTCGTTCAGCTGCAGAAAGAGAAACAGTTGAGCAGGAGAAGACAAAAGTGTGTGTTTGTGTTTGATATAGTGCCATGTGTCTATTGAGCCACACACACCCGCAGAAACGAGTCCAGCGCCCCGTTCTCCATGAACTCAGTGATGATCATGACGGGGCAGCTGGCCGTGATGATGCCCTCCAGGTGAATGATGTTGGGGTGCTGGAACTGTCCCATGATCGACGCCTCAGAGAGGAAGTCCCGCCTCTGCTTCTCGGTGTAACCTCCTTTCAGTGTCTTTATGGCGACATAATTTTCCTTTTTTCCAGGAATCTTCAGGCGTCCGCGACACACCTCCCCAAACTCTCCTAATGACAAAACACAATAAAGTGAGAATTATTAATCGGTTTTCTCTGTTTACAACATTAACAAGAGCTGTTTTATCTTCATAGAGAGTAAATAGCTGCTGGCTGGCACTGCCCGGTGATTTTGGCAGCTAATGTGACCTACATTTTTATCAGTTAATTGCTTAATTTAGGCTACCTGATCTTTGTCTAAGAACAACAAAAGTTTAAATGTATTTAAATCAACTTTAGTATTGAAGCAGAGCCAGTAAAGTGCTGAAAAACAGAAGAAAAATTGCTGTAAAGAAGCAGTTTTAAACGTTTATAGATGATGGGACTTACCAGCACCAATGACCTCTTCAATCTTGACGAAGGAAACATCGATTTCCTTGGCAAATTCTCGCACTGCCTCATTTGGGTCCTCGTAGGTGAAAGGGTCTATATAAACCTTGACCCCTTCGAGAGAAAGACAAACAGAATCGTGGGAAAGGAAGAATAAGAAATATCAAGACAAAAATCAGAGGGCGACTCTTCCTGACATGAATGAGCTGCAACTCACAGAGGACACATGTCCTTGATCCCTTACCTTGGCCAACGAGGTACTGGCTGGTTTTGTCGCCCAGTTCAGGATCCTTTATTCTGCCGTGTCTGCTGCAGGTAGAAATAGATCAGGATAAATGCATGAAGATTAGGACGGGAAGCACAGTTATCTCCAAACTGAATGTTAGACATTATTTTGTGGCAAGCCGTTCTAATCCTTAATCGCCCCGACACGATGCAAATCAGTGGTCTCACAATTCCACTGTCGAGTTGAAATAACAAGAGGATGCACTGTAAGGAGCTATTGCAAAAACAGAGAAAATAACAAAATGTCATTATTGGGAGTATGAAATAAATTTATGATGGCCAGAGTCATAACTAAACTATGAATATGTCTTTAGGGAGTCTTGAGCTCTTATTGACCCTCTGCGCTGAAGGGTGAAAGGTCAAGGTTCAGTGACAGAGCAATACCCTTGAGTCAACAGCTTGTAAGAACACACTGCTCCAAAAAACACAAGCATCATCTATTATGCTTTGACGCAGAATCTCGCGTTGTGGTGCAGAAAGAAAGCCTTTTGTGAAGCTTAAACCATCCACAGTCACCTATTTCACACAAACCACGGTGACTTGGGATGACGGCGGTGCATGCCTACGACAACCCCTTTACAGTTCTCCCTTTTTCACACAAGCTGCTCCATTACACTTCAGCTGCAGCACAAAAACCACCCCGGTACAAGACTGGAACAGCCCTGTAGCGACTGGATCTCTGCCTTCCACCCTTTCTCTCTCCCTGCTCCACCACCTCATAAGCCTAAAATAGCTGAAATGCACCACCCTTGGTTTAGTGGCAGATCTGGGCCTCATCCACTGGTGCGTGTGTATGTGAGAGCGTGCATGTGTGTCACAAGGTCGTGGCTATTGTTCGCCTGTCCTGTTGGAAACCGGGCTGGGACGCCTGTATCCTGTCTCTCTCTCTCGCTAACTCTCTTGCTCTCTCTCTCTCTCTCTCTCTGCCCTCTGCTCCACCCTCATCTCTCCCTCTCTTCTCCGTCTGATGGGATCCAAGTGTATTTATCGAAACAATGAAGCCTGCGGAAAACTGTTATAATGAGCGGGGGTAACTTTTAGCTGTGTAAGCAGAAGACATCTTGCTTTGTGTCTGGGCTTGGTGTGACTAGCAGAGAGCAAATCCAATGCAGATTAGATATGATTTGTGTAAACAACAGAACAAAGCAAGAGCAAAGTCACAAAATTGGGGTCATGGTTGTTTTTGGTACGCGTCCCTTACATTTCCCTCTTTCTTCTCCCATTTCCTGTTTTGCTGCCAACTTCTTTCCTCTTTTACAGATTTGTCCTTTTTTGTGTCCCGTGTTCTCACCGTATACAGTAGACCACCATAAAGACAAAAGCGACGAGCAGCAACAGGCCGATCACGATAAGGGTGCCAGTCACCACGAGCTGAGAGGGAGAATCAAGACCTGGAAAAACAAGAGATATCATCAGAAATTATATACTTCATATTACACAAATTATCCATTTATTTTGCAAATAAAATATATTTGTATTGCATAAAAGCCCAATGTTATGGTCCTTGGTTGTTCACGACGTAAAATCCCTGTCCTTTAATAGCTATTGAATTTGTATATTTATCTATTACATTTGTTTACGTATGACCAAATTCAGTCATGATTGAGTACCACAATTTACACTGAATTTACCCTTTTCAGTTTTAACATTAGCAAGTTTGAAATCTGCCACAGTTTTGCCAACCATTTAAGTTGGTCTGGAGTTACTCTAACAACATCGTATAGATACAAAATGGCTTGACCAACAGAATAGTTTTTAAATTATTGTGCAATCCTGGATTAGTTGATACAGTTCCAAAAAGTTATGAGTACACAAGAGGAATTTAAAATGAAGGACAAAGGCAGAGTGCAAACCAAACACTGTCCAAGGTCTCCAGAAAACCTTTCAGCTATTGAAAGAATAACAAAAACGAGATTAGAAAAAAAAATGTTTTACCATCAGGGAGAGTGCGGAAAATAGCGGTTGGGCTGAAACTGCCGTATCCAGCCATGGTTCGTGCCCTGACCTGCACTTCATACTGAGTGGCCCTGCGCAAGTCTGTGAGCACAGCCTGGTTTTTGCTACTCTCTGTGTAGTAGCACTGATCCTCACCACGGCGCTCCTAAAGGGAAGAAATAAAGTTAGTCACGCTGCAAACTGGACAGAGGACAACAGGGACAGACAGGTGTGATAGAAGGAGGGAAGGAACGAATCAAAGATGTACTGAGAGAATAAATAACTTATAAAGGAATTCAAAGTATGCACGTTGGTGTTTAAAATCTTATTACCATTTTTATTAAAAAATAATAAAACCCATGAAATTTGATTAGTCTGGTCCTTCTATTCAATATTTATGCTTGTGTGTTTAATTTCCTCTTAATTCTTCAGACCAATTCAAACACGTTACATTGCAATTATAGTGATGTGGTTTAAGAAATGGTATGGTTTTTGTCATGGTTGGGCTGTTTCTTGGAACCATTCATGTGTTCTGAGAAACGTAAAGACAATACCTGGAGATATACAACTATCCCTAATTCAAGATGTTCTTATTTTGTTTGAATGGAAAGAGCAGAGTTGTGTACCCTCTCGCAGTAGCGGAGTTGGTATTGCAGAATGGTGTTGTGTGGCTGCACAGGCACAGTCCAGTGCAGAGTCAGACTGCTCTCTGTAGAGTTACTCTTCCGAATCACTGACACCAGCGCCGGCACTACAGATGGCAGACAATTTTTATTATAACACATGAAAACCATAACGTAGTCTGTATACACTTCTGTTTCTCCTCGTACCATCGTGGCTCGTGGTGACGTTGACACTCTCACTGGCAGGATCTGTGCCGCTGAGCAGCGATACGCCGTTCAGTGCTACAATGGTGAAGGTGTATGTGGTATGTGGCAGCAAGCCCCAGACCTCCACCCTTCGCCCCACTAACCCTTGCTGGGACGGCCTGTAGCTGACGCTGTCTCCACAGGGGAGGCACGGCCCTTTGGACGACCGGCACACAGTGCAGCGCACAGAGTAGGTAAGATCAGACCTGTCGCCGCTTTCCAGCGGCTCGTTCCACTCCAGGGTCAGAGTCGTGTTGTTGATCTTTGGGACGATGCTGCGAGGAGCGGATGGGGGCACTGCAATGACAAAAAGTTAGAAAAGTTTGCCTGTTTATATATCTATCTATATCCATCTATATACACACACATATTTCACGCAGCATTTTATTTTATTTTTTTGTCTCTGCAACACGGACATTTTTTCATTGTATCACAAATAAAAGGTTCTCTTATTCTTATACTGTTAGTACCTAGCAAGAGCTAGAAGGATCTAGTTTCTAAACTGGTTTGACTGTTTGTTTTGGCCCTTGCTCGTATCCAAAGTGATCCACAGTTAAACATGTGTCATTATTTTTCTTTGTATTAATAAAATACACAACCAATATGAATAGTTTCTGACCTATCATACAGAATCCTTTTATCAATCATTGGTTTGCAAACTTTGCATACATAATCAGTGTAAATTGGTTACAACTACTTGCACTGCAAGACAGATGCACAATAGACCTGTGAAGAGTGAGTGTCTCTATGGGAGCATATGCGTTACAGGGTTTAACCAGTACAATTGCATTTGTCTAAAACCCGATGATAATGATTACAAGTCTGAAATGGTCAGAAGATGGCTATTGCCTGAAGCCAAGCATAACTAAACAGCATTACCACTCAGCTACTGTGAATGAGTTTCAGTTCCTGCCAAGGAGACAGAGCTTTGTCAGTGAGCCTGCAGCTAACTTAAGTGCTAATAGCATTCTCATTGGAAGCCCAAGAGGGGAAAAATCACAGGCAATCTGGGTGCATATAAATTCAGAGTTTAACATTTTGGAAGTAGGGTTCATTTTACAACTTAATATTCTGAAAGGAACCATTTTTACATCATGTTGAAGCAAAACACTTGGGGAATACAGTACACTTTGTGATTTACAGATGGCAGTGCTGGCTGGCAATTTTGCAAACTAGAAATTAAAGCTATTTGCGGAATTGGATGAGATAACAACAGAGCAAAAACAGAAAATATAATAGGTTTGGGCTTATAAAGTGATGAACAATTATGATAGTCCTTTGTAATTACAGATACAGACAAATGAATTATATGGATGTAAATTCTAGCTAACCCTGGTGACTCCAGTTAACACTCCAGACAGACAACTATCTAATGCCAGTTTCACATCCTCTTTTTTGTGGCTTTTCCAATACTGCAGCTCATTAAAACATGCCTTCTTTTCACACATCCAACATGTGGCTGAATTGAAATTCCTGAGTCCACATGGAGGTGTCACTTAAAACCATCAATGCCTACTTCACTTAGGACTCAATGCCCTGCCCCCAACAACCTGCCACAAAGACATGCATCTGAATGCCCAGCAGAGCCACAATGGACACAAAGCAGATTAGAGGAGACTGGCTAAATGACACCCGAGAAGAGAGAAATGTGCCATAGACTTTTAAAAACAAAAGCAGGAAAACTGGAGAGGAGCAGGGAACGGCAAGGAAGAGGCAGGTGGTAGACAAGCGTTACTACTATTTAAGGAAATGTGCAGTGTCAATACTGATTAGTGTCAATTCCATGTCATTATTTATGCAACTCTTTCATAAACAATACTTTGTTAGTTTTATAACCACTGAATGACACATCATAATTACTTTCAAACTTTAAATGCACTATGTTTGGGAAACGGACATCATCACACTTGGTAGAATAACCAATAAGTTAGTTTTGTGTCGATAATTGGGCAAGACATTACTCCTTCTTATCCAGTATTGGAGTACACAGGTATACGATGTTGTGTACAAGACTCCCTGATGTCATTGATTTGATTGCCCAGGCAGGGAGAAAAGGGCGAGTGTAGTTCTTATACAGCATACATTTTGGTGTACTCACCAGTGCATGGTGCATCAGCAGCGTCGCTTTCTGCCCGAAGAAACCCGGGGCGACATGTGCACTCCGATGACCCTCTGATGGTGGTGTAGCTGGACCCAGGGCAGCCTGTGCACTGGCCCTCCGTCCCAGATTTGAAATGACCCACTGGACAGGCTAAAGAGGAGGAAACCAAATACAACAAGTGAAGTTCATTTGAAGATTAGTGACCTCCTCAAAGTTACATGACACAAAAGCTTTATGATCACCGTGTCCCAGTGTGACCCTGGTCAAACTAGATGTGCAATTATGCTGCCAGATGGCGGGCACACTCAAACAATAATATCTTATAAGGGCTATAAAATGCAGACAATCTCAGCAATGAATCCGATTGTGAATAGCGGATTAAGGGGACAAATGTGCTCGTCATTGACACACTGTTTATCAGGGAAGTGTGTTTGACCCATTCTAAATAACGAGCTGCTAATCAACAAGCATCTGGGAGTCCTAACGTTGAACTGCCTTGGCTAATTGATCCAAATATACTTTCCAGCCACTCCACAAAAACGAGTGAGTGAATAAACAGCCTCAGCAAGGAGACACAGTAGTGAATAATGGGCCTGAACAAGTGCAGAAAAGATCTGATAAGATTTAGACTGATAATGTGGTGCATATGAACTCAACCTGGGAAACCTGTTTGACAGGGAAGACTAGGAGGAACTGAATATACATTTAAAATATCTTAAAACTCCTGGTTCTATGATCAAACCAAGACATTATTATAAACTACCGCCATTAAAAGATTAAATAGTCTTAATTCTATTTTGTCATCAAGGCAACATTTGAAAGTCACACACGCTCACCAAAACATGCGTTGTTGACATTCTCACTCAGCGTGACAACGGCCTTTGATTAAAACAATAAACATCAATTCTCATTGCGAGGGGCAGAGTTAGACAGTTTTGCAAGGTCTGCCCCGAAACAGGAGAGAAAATTAGGGTGTTGATACCTCAGCTCGCTATAATTGCTCAAAACTAAATTGGTCGTCGAGAGCAGTTTAGTCAGTTTATGAGGCAGAATAGCAATTTGGCCAAACACAGTGCAACAAAAAAAGATTGATCAGTCAACAATTCCTGATTCAAAGCAACAGGCTAATGATGGTCACCAGGCACCGGTCTCACTCACTCTCACAATGTTGATCTAGCTAATTAACACCATTATTGTGATTCTACAAATTACCTTTTCCCGAAAACAAACTGAAGAGTGCTTAAAATACACTCAAACATTACCTGTCATTATGGCATTTCTTAATTAGAAAGCTGTTCATTTATACATTTTTCATCTTTAGAACTATGACAAATTAAATGCATATGATAAAGCAACATATCTTTCTAAAGCACTAACTGCTAAATTCGTTTTTTCTTGGTCTTGAGTGCATTTATCCCATTAAATGCACTTAAAGGTTCTACATTAGAGAGAGCCTGAGTTTGACCCAGAAAAATGTATTGTCTACAACAGATAATGGCATTACGGCGAAATTATTTAATTATAAACTTAGATGTCAATTGCATTTTCTGAAATAGCCGGCGCGAGAAGCAAATTAACTGTTCAATCTCCCTCTAAAGGCAATTTCCCTTTATAGCTGTGCGTGTTTCTTCCCAGCAGCTCTCTTCAAGTGACAGAACGCCTGAAATGCCAACTCAACTCCACCACAAGCAAAATGCTGGAAATGATTTTTTTGTTAGGAAAAATCATTACACCCCCCACAGAGATCAAACTGAACTGTACCTTCAGACACGACAGATGCAACTGAGTGGTTTCTCTAAAAATGTAGCTTTATTTCACACTCCCCATGTTTAGATTGTGTATCGTTAATATTTATGCATTTTGGTGCCGCTTGTACGCGAGGATGTGCATGTGGGGGGTTTATTTGCACCAAGCCTCTTAATTGGACTCATTAGAAGGAGCTGCTGCGTGACTCCTGAGAGAATCTCCCTGGCTCTTACTCTTTCTGTCTGTTTGGCTTTGATCTTCTCACGCTGATACAATCTTAACCCCAACAAACCAACCCCCGCGCCCCTTCCACCTCCGTGCACGTTCTATCTAAGGCCAACCATAAGTTGCCCCAGCAGCAAGCGTTTGACCCCGCTCTTCCCTTCTGAGATAAGTGCAGCTCCATCAGACCTCTCAGGCTTCTTTCAGAGCCACATCTGTTCCCATGCCTCATTAACTTCCTTCTTAGCCCCTGAGTGCACCCCACCCACATCTCACCATTGTTTTCTCCTTTTCAATGCATTTGTGCTTGTGTCCATTCTAAACCATAAATGCAATTACCTGTGCATCTAGTGCTCCCTTCTGATGGCTCAAACCCGGGCAAACAGGCGCAGGTTGTGGTTGGTTGGCCCACCCACTGGCCATCCTCCCCACAGAAGAGCTTTGGGGGGCGGGGTCTAGGCCCCTGCTGTGAAGCGTGCTCCACGCAGACGCCTTGGGCCTCCTGGACAAGGGTACGAGGGATGGTCTCAGGAAAGGAGGAGAGGCTGCTGACCAGAGGAGGGCACTTTTTAAAGAACACTCTGACAGAGAGCAGAGCCATGCAAGCTCCCTGAGCCTGGAATGCCAAGTAAACACCCCTCTTGGACAAGGGGCCGAGTCTTAAAGTCTTCACATTGGACTTCCGCACCCCTCCCTTTTTCAGGAGAAAATCTGCAGCCACTGTGTCCACCTAAAGCAGGAAGAAGAACAAAAGATCATTATGTAATGGCAGGAGTCCAACTCTCTGACTTGAGTCTAAAAGCAGCACCAGTGGTTTTGTATGTTTTTGCCATTTTATCCCTTGAACGACACATATGCTTTACATTATTGATCACTTTCCAAAGCACAGTGACATCAGATTGATGCTCTACCTTCTTGGCAGCCATTGTTCCCCATTTGTTAGCGATCGAGTGCTTTGAACTTGTGGGGACCTGGAACGTGCTTGTGATGGGTGATTCATCACAGAGAACATTTCATCACTTTTATTTCTCTGTCAGAGTTACATTATTAAAAAGGTAGTAAAGTTGAGGACAGGACCGTGTGTTTTTGTCGCTATGTTTAAGAACACGCTATAGCTTTTGAAATGGTTTAATGAAAAAAGTACTGCATTCAAGAGCCATTTGTTGTGAAAATGAAACCCACAGGACAGAAAATGGGCTTACAAAGTAGATTGCATATTTCTGCAAGCATTTTATCTATTGCAACAATAATACACCTTGGAAGGCACACAATGAAAAACCGAAAATGCTTTTACCACTATGATCCATTGTTCTGATCTAGCTATGAAATTAAATGTTTGTACAAATACAGCTGGTAAGACGTTGTTCATACATGGTGCTATTCGCATACAATTGGGAGTGCGACGTGGGCGTACCTTGATGTATGGATTCTCCATCCAGGGCGGGTAAGTGGCAGTGGCTTCATTAGTGTCAGCCTCGTAATAGTACAGGTTAAAGGTTTCTTTGCAGCTGCGGTGGTGCGTTCCCCGTGAGGAGCACTCCATCATGGTGAATGTCAGCTCTACGTACACCTGAGATGCACCTCTGCGCTGGATGAAGCCGCTGCGCAGCCATTGGCTCGACGAGCTGTCCATCTGACAGATCTCATAAGTCCTCACACTGTTATTTTCTTCATCCAGACCGCTTACTTCCTCCCACTGCAAGGAAAGAGAAAACAAAGGCTTGTCAAATCTCACGTTGAACAAACATCTTTCATGACCTAAAAAATTCAAGTCACTTTCACAACACGCTCAACAAATCTTTACAACACTTTACAAGGGTCTTAAAAATAAATGGATATATAAAAAGTTATTTTCATCACCACAGCATTCAAAGAGTAGTTGGCTCTTGTCTGTGCTGCACCTGTCACATGCGTGTAGGGCAGATGAGGCCTGCTGTGGAGTCTAGACCAAGCCAAATTTGAATCTAAGTGGTTAAATCATTCGTCCCGCTGAGCTGCGTCTCCACTTGTGGGAATACAGGCCTTACTTGTCAAACAGGGCACACTGCTGCACAAAACCTCCAAAACAGACACAGCTTCTGGTCCTTAGATATGTTTTGAACAAAACAGGGATGCAGAGGGACAACACAAATTACACGAGTGCAGCCTCTCTGAAGAAACCTATGCAGCATAAAGAGCCTTCTTGTTTGAAGTGAGTAAACAGCAAACATATTCAGCATCACTATGTTCCCACGAGGAGCAAACAAGAAAAAAATTAACATAGTCAGGACAGAATTTAGCAGATTTGCCGAACTTGAGGCTCAGAAATTCAGTTATGTAAATATGTAAATCTTTAAAAATCCATTTACAGATGATGTGTGGAGTGAGGCGGGATACCAGTCTGAATGAATTACTGTGCAGCGACGGAGCCAGGTCTGATGCTCTTTAAGGAAAGCACCGGGAACTTCCCTTTCATCCTACATGCACCACTGTGTACTGTGTAAACAAATAAAGAACTAAGTATAGGCATGATTTGACAACATTTATTTAAGAAGATAGCTTTGGGGGCTCTTTGAAGGTCCTGACATCACATCGACCATTATGTATGATTTACTTCATGGAAATAGATGCAAGAAGATAATGTGTCAAAATAAAGTATGGAGGTGAAAACATGCAATTCAAGAAAAAAGCACAATACTGCAGTTTGGTAAAATGTCAATATTAAGTATAGGTTGCAGGGTGTATGGCTTTTAAAGATGGTGTATTTTTCTGTAATAATGCAGGCATCATCTAAAACACACGCAATTATATGTTAGTCTTTTGTTCTTTTAAAGACACAATATAAATCTAAAACAAATACAGTGGGTACGGAAAGTATTCAGACCCCTTTACATTTTTAACTCTTTGTTTCATTGCAGCAATTCAATAAAATCCAAAAAGTTAATTTTATTTCTCAATGTACACTCAGCACCCCATTTTGACAAAAAAAAAAAAAACAGAAATGTTTGCAAATTTATTAAAAAAGAAAAACTGAAATATCACATGAAAAAATATAAAAGGAGTCTGAATACTTTCCGTACCCACTGTATGTATGGCGTCCTCTTAAATGTATTTAATGGCCAAGGACGCAGCCACAGGTGCTGCTGATTGGAGGCAAATGTTTTGGACAAACATATTTGTGAATTTATTATACAATGCACGTCAGAACTGCTTTTAAGTCAGTAGCCAGGCGGCCTGTGGCATAGGGCCATTGGCTGCTTCAATATAGTTTAGATATCATTCCCCTTGAAAGATCTGATTTATATGCCTTAATAAAGATTTCAGTCAGAGGGGTGCCATTTATTTTTCAAGAAATTACTAGGCTAGGAACTTGCTTTGGTGTTTGGTGCAATATACAACAATGAACAATAATAAAAGAAAAATATTTGAAAGAAGGCATGCATTAAAGAAAAACAAATTCAATTTACTAATAAGATAAAAATGAACTTGAGTATATACACAAAATGTACAGTTAAATTGACTGATGTAGTGCAAAAAGTGAACAGGGCAATGAGTTATTGTTAAGGGGACAGGTGTTTTAAAAGGGAGGGGACACCATTAAAAACATGCCTGAAAAGAGCCAAGACGATTTAGCATAATATGTTTCCTTTAATTAGAAATATATTTTGGGAAAAGCTGAAAGGATTGTTTGACTTTTCATGTCAAGTACCACAAGAACTGAACCAGGCTCAGCCCAGATTTTACCCAAGACACACGTAAACCTGTAATAACAAATAGAATATATTAAACTAGATAAAGATCCTGCAAACCACAGCTTGAACACCATAGACTTTATGTTTAATCCTCGAGCTATTTGGCTGTGGTTGAGTCCTCTCTGCACTGGGAGGGTCCCGGCTCAGATACCACAAGAGAAAGCGAGCAGTCGTCATATTCTTTCTTTGTGGCAGTGGTTCACACAGAACGCTCAGGGGCCAAGGCACATCGCAGCGCAGAGATACTGTACATGTTTTTTACATGGCAGAAACAGCTCTGAGTCATGGAGCTATTGTGCACGGGTTTTTATTATGATCAGACGTCTAAACCAAAGGCAATGAAAAGTAAAAGGGAGAATACACGTGAACTTGCCAAAAGCTTGAACCCCTTCCCACAATGTTAATGAAATGAAAGCACTTTTTCAATTACAAAAAGCTCACACTGTGTGTCCAATCGCGCCCGTCATTCAACACATTTTTCAACCGAGGACAGCTTTAAGAAATTTAATCAAGCCATATTTTTACTCTTACAAATGGGACTTTTGATATACTGATGCAAATGAAAGGCGTCTGAAAACCAATCATCTTCCTCGCCTTTGGATTCAAAAGGCGCAGACACGTTTGTGGAGTAGCGAGTGTTTCCGTCCTGTCTCAGATATATCCTTGCCAGCATCACTCCAACCGTTTTCCCTTAGAGACATTAGAGCAGCGATTTTGGTCACTGATTCTGCTGGCACACAAACCCTTAGCAACCACTCCTCAGCTGATCACATTACAAATAGGTCTTTTTCTGACTCAAATGTTCAAAACTGTGGGCGCTACACATGGAGGCCAAGGCTGACGGGATATATCAAAGCATCTGTTTTTAATACACTCTGAGCCCAGTGCGCGCCCTGTGTTTCTTTTACTCTGTCAGTTACCTGCCATATATGGAGCTCTTTTATAGACAAAGTAACAAAGGACCAGCTGGAAGCCAAAAAGCCCAACCATCATGAGGTCTGTGTTAGGAATACAGATAACAGACTGAATCTTCGGTTACATACCTCAGGCTTGGCACGTGAAAAGATGGTCCATCTGAGATCCGACGTCTCTGACTTGGTGTTCATCAGGACCTCTGCGGAGGAGATATAAAAAACATGTGAGGCAATGTAAAAATGACACACGGTACCCACAACTCCACAACATCCAGAGAAATGTAATTTAAAGTCATTCTGAGAACATATTTTGGGACCCGAGCTGCATACCAAGTAGGTACCATGGCTTACACTGGGATTAGGAGAGAAGATGGAGTTTCTCCAGTCAATTACATCTACAGGAACATGCTCGCTCCCAACACTTTAAAATAGGCTTCCCCTGCATCCATTTGTTTCTGTTGCTTTGCCTGTGCTGTTCCCATGCGACATCATGCTCCCGGTTGCTCTAAACCAGGCAAAATGAGTCTTTTGTCCACAGAGAAAGGGGACACAAAGTGAAAACAGGGTATTGACAAGGCTCACACAGACACAAACATAAAGACAGGGGGCAAAGAGAGGAGACAGGAGTAAGAAAAGATTTAAGCCCTCCCCAGTCACCATGTGTGATTACAATAGAATTGATTTTTGTAATCTTTTGAAGGGCAGGCTGCTGGCACAGAGTAGTCCTGCTATGATTCAGGATCCCAATAAAACGCGGGACCTTACTGCATGCAAGTCGGTGCAGCCAGGTGGAGGTGAAAAGGCCGCTTTCATTTGAGCACATCTTTTTCCAGTGCTGTCCTAGCAGATTGCCTGAGCTGAATTGTGACTCGTATTTGAGCTGATGGGATGGCGCTCCTGTCACACACGGCCTTTTAACATGTTCCCTGTTCCCTTCCGAAGCTCATCTGGAGGGTCGACCCGTTAGGATTTAACCAATAAACAGGATTTAATATGCCATTCCTGCGTCGTGATGAGAGATTGTGTGCATGAAAATGGGACGCATAAGTTTCGATGGAGGTTTATCCATGAGGTTATTAAGATGTTTTGTTGAACTAGACTTTCCATAAAAAGTTCAAGAATAAAGTCTGGCGACCTAGATTCACACTACACCGGCTCACACATTCCCAGCTGCTCAAACCAAGATTTTCTGTGCACCAAATTTTCAATGAGGGATACTTTTTCTTCCATCAGTGAAAGGATCATAAACAAATGCAAGCTTGTAATATATACTACTGCAACTTAAATGGAAGCAAAAACCCCAAAAGACCCAAAAAGATGAATATATTTTTTCACTAATTTGAATAATACAAATTTGAATAAATTGAACCCATATTTACTGTAATTATTGCAGCATTCATATGAAATTTAGATGTTAAAAAGCTCACACTGATTCTGGACAATGTGGAAGTGTTGCTTTTCTCCTCTGTTTACAATGTGTTGGTCCCACCTCCCACGTTCTGCCACATGCTCTTTCATTTGGTAAAACATCAGCTTTGAACACAGGCGGTCACTACTTCATGGTAAATATGGCTTCCCATTGAAAAAGGGTCTGTTATTTTGTTTTCATAATATCATTTGGGCTCTTTCACTGATTTATAGAGCTGCTTCGATATTAAAAGCCTGCTTGTTTTCCCCATAAACCTTTTAATCCAGACTAATTTACAGTAAAAGATGGCAGAAGATGAAATGATGCGTGCAAGTACGTGACTCTAAGGATTTCGTTACTCCATAACGACTGCACTGATCACTCAATCCCACCCACATCTGTTCACTTCTCGTCTCCTGCTAATTTCATACATTTCACACCAATTCAGCTTCCTCCCTCCTCCCTCCTCCTCCTCCCCCCATTTTTCGCTTCTATCCACGGAAATAACTTGAATATGTCTTATTAAATTATACAATATTAGTGAGGATTCCACTATTCCAGCCTGAGGAGAAAGGTCCTGTGCAGAATATAAAGGATGTCTCAAAATCATTACAAGAATAGAAATGGAGGATGAAACAGAAACCAAATATAGTAAGAAATTATACTGTTACATCAAAATAATATTACACAAGGAGAAGTAAAAAAGAAACATAGAAATACATGCTTAAATAAAATCTGTCTTAACTGTTTCGATGCAAGACTTCTGGTACAGATTTTGGCATCGCAGACAGACATAAATACTTGGCTATTTGCATATTTCCAAACAGTAACTGACACAATACAACCCTAGAAAACTCAAACCACTCAACCATCAGCTATTGAAAAAAAAAAAGGAAAAAAGCAAAAAAAAAAAAGCCGATATTGAAGTTAATCTGTATTCAAGTTCACATCAAATAAATATTTCCCTCTTGTAAAAATGAGGACCACATGTATTTATTCAGATATAATACAATCTGCTGTAGTGTGATTCTCAGCCTTTTTTCAGTCAGGACCCCCACAATAACAACCGTTGGCATATGCGACCCCCAAACACAAAAATACACAATACTGCAAGACGACGAAGTAGTCTTATATCTAATGTTTTATTTTATTTTTAGGATAAATAAACTAATTTAGTAGGCAAAAAAATAGGAATCTACATTAACCAGTGGATTTGAAGCATGTCAAGCCTTGTATAAAACCATTAAGAGTTAAGACAAATTACCGACCCCAGGTTGAGAACAACTGTAAACAAAGCCCATGACAGAAAAATCTCTAATGTGTTGCCTCTTGACCACGTTGTTGTTCTCATTTTGTAAATGAGAATTGGATCTCAATGAACCTACCTGGATGAAAAAAATTAAATTAATAATATATAGTTAGAAATAATATAACTGGAGATTTTACCAATACCAATATAACAAACCTCCAATATCACAAATCCCAAGCTATTGAAAATGAGTTTTTTCCTGATTAAAAAGTAGTTATATAGTAGACTACTTAGTCTGTACCAAATTACTTTTACTATAATATCTTTGGATAGAGATATTTGGGAGATGCAGTCAATTGGCAGAGGTGGGTAGAGTAGTCAAAATAAATACTCAAGCTTATAATTACTTAAAAATATTATTACTCTAGTAAAATTACTTAAGAGTCATTGAAAGAGTAAGGATGTAACTGGGTGTAACATCTGGTTTATAATTTGAAGTTAATGTAATTGGAAGGACAAAACATTAAATAATGCACACAATCTGGTATTTTCAAAAGGTCAAACCGCAAAAATGAGATCACATCTGAAGGAGCGGTGCACGAAACACAAAATGTTCAACGTAATATAGTCACCATAAAGCTCTTGTCTTGTACACTTGCTAACAGCATTGGACACCATCATTCAGACCAGAGATGATACATTTTGCATATCGAGTTCACTTGACATAAATTTGAGAGCACAGTTTTATAATGTGACTCTCTCGTATGCACACCTGCCTGGGTTTTTGAAGAAGGAAAAAGCACCAGGCCGTGGGCATCCTAATCACTGTTTATCACCACTCTGTCATTAAGGTTTATGAGTCCGGATACGAGAGCGTGTCTATGAGATGCTAAGTGTTTCTTATTCTGTGCAGGCCCAGCTCGCTCCGCCCTTCTTGCCTTTCACTCAAGCATATAGACTGGAGTTAAGAGAGAGGAAGTCGCCGTTTCCCCCTGCATTCTTTCAACAGCGCCGGGCCACCCACCGCCGGAAAATTGCCCCGAGTGCTAGAAAAACTGAGAAACAATAAGGATTCGTCATGCAGCCATATTTACCGCCCAAAACAAACAATTGTACAGTAATTACAGTACAATTGGCCGTGTATTAGAAGTAGACAAAACAGAAATTTGAAACTCCCGTCAATATGGAAAGATAATGTTTTTCATCAGTTACAATTTCAATTGACTGGCAAAATGTAATACAGCAGGAAAGGCAATAGTTCAAACTTCTCCTGATGGTACAAGCAAGGTTTGCGATTTTATTCTGGATTTGGTTCAATTTACTGTATTGCGCAGGAGTGCTGTCCCCCGTCTTCACAGACATTTTTAACACCTCTCTGGAGTCATGCCACGTCCCAGCCTGCTTCAAGTCTGCCATTATTGTCCCTGTCCCAAAGAAGCCCCGGATCACTGGACTTAATGACTACAGGCCTGTGGCGCTGACGTCTGAAGTCATGAAGTCATTTGAACGCCTGGTCTTGCCCCATCTCAAATCCCTCACCTCCTCCCTGCTGGACCCCCTGCAGTTCGCTTACAGAGCCAACAGGTCTGTAGACAACGCCATCAACCTGGCACACTTCATCTTGCAGCATCTGGACTCCCCGGGAACCTATGCCAGGATCCTGTTTGTGGACTTCAGCTCTGCTTTCAACACCATCCTCCCTACTCTCCTGCAGGACAAGCTCTCCCAGCTCAACGTGCCCAACTCTACCTGCAGGTGGATCACTGACTGAAGGATCGAGGCAGTGTGTGCGGCTGGGAAAGAATGTCTCAGACACTGGACTATCAGCACAGGAGCTCCACAGGGCTGTGTACTTTCTCCCCTGCTCTTCTACCTGTACACAAACTTGTGCACTTTCCAGCCACGACTCGTAAAACTGATCAAGTTTGCGGACGACACCACCCTCATCGGGCTCATCTCGGACAGGGATGAGTCTGTCTACAGGAGGGAGGTGGACCGGCTGGTGTCCGGTGCAGCGGTAACAACCTGGAGTTCAACGCCCAGAAGACAGTAGAGATGATCGTGGACTTCAGGAAGTCACAGCCCCCAGCATCATGACAGACTCCCATTGTTGCAACAAAGGGTACGAAACAGACTGAGGCACAGAAGTATAATAATAAAAACAGATAACTTAGAAAACTCTTATGATCTTAACAACAACGACAAAACACTACTCATATTGACAGCTGTCATATGGACAGAAAATATTGCACAGGAGAATTGACATTGTGTCACAGTATTTGCACAGGAGTAAAACAGTATTGCACAGGATTAAAAGCTGAATGACACTTCAAGTGGGAGCCCACATCAGCAGAGGATGTACTTCCTGCAGCAGCTGAGGAAAGCCAAGCTGCCAGCGCAGATGATGATGCAGTTTTACACGGCCATCATTGAGTCCATCCTCACCTCCTCCATCACCGTGTGGTAGCCTGGAGCCACAGCCAGGGACAAACAAAAACAGAGACTACAGCACATTGTGCGCTCTGCTGAGAAGGTGATCGGCTGCAGACTTCCATCTCTGCAGGACCTGTACGTCTCCAGGGCTCTGGGACGAGCAGGTCGGATCACAGCTGACCATTGGGCCATTTGAACCACTCCCCTCAGGAGGCGTCCATCCGGACCAGAAGCTCCTGCCACTTTAACTAATGTAACCAATCCCTCACTGCACTGTTCACTTTCTGGACAACTGTAAATTTTACTGTAAATCGTTGTGTACATAGTACATTTAAAGTAATTTAAATTGTTTCTTAATGCATGCCCTTTTGATTTCATATATGTTTTTGTTATTTCTCAGTGTTGTATGTTGCAAGTTCCTATGTTTGTGAATTTTGTTCATTGACAATGGCAATAAACCTTTTCTGATTCTGATTTAGAGCTAGTTTTCTTCCATCGTTGGTCCTTCACAGTCATTCTTGTTATAGTTGCACATCCATAATAAGGATTTTATCTAAACTAGAATAAATAAAGTAATTCTGATTCAGGTTAGCCTTTCACACCTCCTTGTAATGGGTTTTCATTTCCAGATTAATCTTTGTCGAAGCTGGTACCAAAAGAGGCCAAAACATTTCAAATACTTGGTGTGAAAAGTCAGAATAATTGATGTAGGCTAAACTATCAAAAGGGACTTGACATAGTTTGGTTCAGCGTCAGAGCGGTCCCATGCATAAGAACGGTATTAGATTTTGGGAACCATTGGACGCAACAATAGCGGGTGTTGTACAGTTTTTTCTTTTAACGCTAACCTGAGCCTGGATAGGTGACAAAGGCGTATACTATGCAGCAAATCCTACTCCCTCGTTCTCTATACAGTTGTCTTGGGGCGTTAGACGATTGACCTCAATCATCAGAACCTATTTGATGTGAAGCTCTGGTTTTTATCATTCACACTTGAAACTCCTCCCCTCCAGCCTTATGCTTCAGTGGCTCAGCGGCACATTAGGGAAAGTATAGGCCTAGGAACATTTGCACTGCTTTGGCAACAATTAGGCTAGATTTTAATTAAGGAAACAGAGTACCAATTAGGCTTGCAACTCAGAGGGAAAAGGAGGCGAGTTGAAGATGTTATAACATTTGGGACATTAAATCAGGAGGAGAAAGTGTCACAAAGGTAACTTATGTATTTTATGTTTTCTCTAAAAAGGCATTATATAATTAAATTAACAACCAATGCAGAAGCCACGAGTTTTGTAGGCTATTTTATTAACCTTTCACAATCAACATGCACAACTTGAGAGAAAATATTATTATCCTAAAAGGAGCACAAAGGGTGACATGAGACTTTGTGAAGTATTTTATAAATTTGCAATTCCAATGAGCTCACCGAAGAGCTGATATTTCTTTACTCAAAAGATGCCTCGATGAATATTTTTCCCATTCCTGAGGCGGTAAAATAATATTTTATACAAGTATAAAAATCCTCTAGGTATCACTCAAAACCCAAAGTGTCTCGAAGATTAAAGTCAACGTGCGTTTTAAATTCTGTAAAGCTAATATGCTAACACCGCACAAGCTTTGGGATGTTCTGGTGCCTTAAGCGATTCCAAACCTTCATTTAAAAAGGATTTCACATTGGTCATTGTTTACACATTTTGATTACAGTTGGGTGGATTTACATAGCAATGAATACAAGCACTTTGTACAGCCATGGTAGCTTCAGTTATGGGCAAACACTTTAATATAATGCAAACACACAGATACCAAATACATTATTAATCTATGTTTTACTTCATATTGATCAACCCTGATTTTTTATTCAGTTTTATATTGTCTTATTAAGAACAAACACGAATTGCTTTCAATATTAATGTCCTGAAAATAAACATTACAGACTTTTAATCATTGCCTTTTAACACAAAATCTTGTATAGTCCAATTTCTTGTACTCTGCTCCAAACTACGGTACATGCTGTTACCGTCAAGAGGACTGGCTCTAGACCTCTCACTTAAGAAGACCCAAGTGCTAAGCAGCTAATGAGCATGCTCTGGTTCAGCTCAGTTTAGATTTATTGGGACATATCACATTAGTAAAAATCCACCACAACCATATTTTTAGAGCGCCGCCAACAAGTAATGAGTTTTGACCCACGGTGGCAATGGCTTGTACATCTTGGACTCCGACAGCCTTTTTCTTTAGACAAACAAAACACACATAGCCTGACTGTAAGGTCACTGACTGTTCCTAAAGACCAGACTGAAACCAGACTGAAACCAGACTGAAACCAGACTGCATGTGCTGCCAAAAAAGAAAACTGTCAGTACTAAAAGATTTGGTTAATAATATGGATGCACCGATCCAGATTTTTCAGTCCCGACACCAAAACTTGGGCGTTAAGTATCTGCCAATAGAGTAGAATATTTAAAATATTGAAAGTTTCTTTCATTGAAGCAGAGGTGGTAAATATATATGAAAAGTCGGTGTTTTGATCATACATCAAAAGATAGGTAATATCAAATTTTTTAATATATTTTTTAACTAAAACTTTACTAAAAAAAATTACAAAACAGCTGAATAAAAATAAAAAAGTATTTTTTACAGACATGTCACATGTGTCTGACATGTTTTAAGACACATAACACATTTCGTGTATATACTAAAAGTATAGTCTATTTTTAATTTATTTTAGTAACATCTTATTTTTTATGAATACCTCATTTTAATCATAGTTTTTTTTTTAAATATAGTTTTTATAATTATAATTTATTGCTTCATGTTGCACCATATCGCTGAAGCACGTTTCGAGTTTGTGAATTTTGTTCAATGACGATGGCAAACTTTTTGTCTGATTTCTGTTTGTTTGACTATAATAATCTGAATAATCCAAAAAACGAAATGAGATATTAATTTGTGTCACTATAATCAACATCTAAATCTTTGTAATATGAATAACAATCTCTTAAGTATTTAATGTTTCGAACGTCACTTTCTTCATCTGACTCATGCTGCCAATAACATGTGGTGGAGAGTTAGATACTGTAGATACATTGTAGATAATTCTTCCTATTCCCAACTGCAGTCAATTGAAACAAGGGGAAACGTGATGCAAGGAATCCCACTTCTCTTACATAAATGTCACTTTTAAAATGTACCACTGTCCTTGGCCTCTGGGGTTAACCACCTTCAAACACACATTAAACCTGCCAGCTCCAGCACAGGGACCTTCCAGTCACGTGTCTCCATTGTTTGGGAGTGGAGTGTACGCATGAGGACATAGATGTTTAGAAGTTAATGGTCAGTATGTGGCTTTGTCAGAGTGAGTTGTGTCTAGAGGGGTTAGACCTCGGTTTCCTGCGGCTGCTGTCCCTTTCCTGTCTCCTGGTCTTTGGTGGAGAGGCAGCCAGAGCCAAATATTCACATCTTTCAGCACGGTAACTCCACAAATCACTCTTTAACCCTTACACTACTGTTTAACAAAGGCCCTTTGAAGTCTCTTTTAATGTATGGAGATGGGAGGAGAGAGGGGAGTAGTGTTAATGGTTGACGACGCTCAGGACGTTTACATGAAGAGGATGCGGTTACTATCATGAATGCTTGAGTAAGCACACACGGCAAGGACTCATTTTGAGCAAACAAAAAATCAACTGCTATATTCCCAAACCAGTGTGACTATGGGAAAGTTTTGGTATTGACCAGTAATGCTAATAATGCTTCAGATGAACTGAAGAAGCAACTTGGATGAGTGGCAAAATGTTCTTTTGCCAATACTAATTGTAAAGGTCCAACACTTTGGTTAAACATAATCAAAAAAATCAACATCGAGGAGTTGGGATAAGCCCGGTTTGAGCCATTGCCAAGATTGGATAAAAGGCGAGCGATCAGAGACCGGTTATACATTCAAAATCAATATGCAAATCACTGCAGAGTAATATGCTATAGATTTAGTAGTTTCTTCACCGCTGGGCCACTACACTAAGAAAGTAATGGGCAATGCCAAGTAAAAATGTGCATCTCTTGTCCCTGACAAATAAACAACTACCATAAATGCACAAGAGACAAGTGCATGTAAGAACACTGGACACTGGACTTGTACAATGAATTCCTGTCTTTTGCTGCAGTAAGACATATACAATGTTTGTAAAACATTTATATTTATATTCTTACTATGTTCGTCTTAACCCTTTCAGCTGCAGCTGAACAAAAGCCTTTGAAGCCACCCTGACGTATGGAGCCGGGAGCTGTAGGGGAGGTGTTAATGGCTGACACTGTACTTCTCACTTCTACATGTGAATGTCTGTGGGTGCTTGGTCGGCGTCCCAGCACAGGAAGTGTGGCCTAGATCAGGGAGGAAGCCTCAAACTGGACAGTAACCAAATACACCCGTGGCCCTAGCCTCAAAACAGCTGGGAACTGCAGCCGCTGACCCAAAGCAGAGAGGATTAAGTACACATCTCTGATAACTGACCTCTGGATCTTTTGGCTCAAGTTTGCACAGTAGTTGAGAGCCCAACAGACACACTATGCCCTTAATGATTTCCCGTATTTGTTTTGGATTTGAGGAAGCTGACTTTTCCTTACTACATCAATCTCTAAGGTTAAAAAAAATCAACAACAGAGTACAAATAAATTCTTCTTCTTTAGGCCAATAATAAACAAGTGGATGTGAGATGTCTGGTTTTGTTCACATTTATGTTTCTAGTTCATGGAAAATAACCATATTAATCTTGTCTAATTTTAGCATGGGCAATTTTTTTTTACAAAAGGAAATGGTGGAACAAAGAAGTATTGGAGTGAATAGAGGGTGTGAACAGTAATTTTAAGTAAACAATCAATTTGTAAAACACAATGTTCTGTGAGTAAATCTAGAGCCATTTTTCCAAACACAAAGAAATCAAACACGTTAATGAAAATGTACAAAACAAAATTAGGAATGTCTAAGGTGAGAGTACTAATTATTTAACTAAACTTAACCAAATACAAGTGATTTTAATCTAAATTTACAACATGGAAGACTAGGTGTGCCCTTGGTGAAACCTTTCCCTCAAATGTTCATAATAAAAACTAAAAGATAATTGTGTGTTTTCAAAAGCTCTCAAAATATGTTTGCACGCCTGCCTCAAAATCTAATGCAGTATTGTATGTAAGGAGGGAGATGTTTATTCACAGTTGAACTTTGTATAAAAAAGGGGTTAACTGAAGGTTAGGGGGAATTTGAGACATACTTGGTTCACTGGTGTTTTTAGAGCGCCGCCTACAAGTAATGAGTTTTGACCCACGGTGTCAACTGCTTGTACATCTTGGACTCCGACTGCATTTTTCTTTCGACAAACAAAACACACAGAGCCTGACTGTAAGGCCATTGACTGTTCCCAAAAGACCAGACTGAGAGGTGCCGTGCTTGTGCTGCCGGTACTTAAAGATTTGGTTAATAGTATGGATGCACCGATCCAGCTTGTTCAGTTCCAATACCAATACTTGCCCATACTTGATCAACCGATACCACGTGACTTTCTTCAAAACTAGTTACCAAATTGCTCCTAACATCTTATTGTTAGGCTAAAATTATTCATGAGCCCAATACAGTCTCTATGCAACAACAAAACAGTTGAAAATAAATCTAAAACGGGCTCTTCATCAAATCATTTCATTTTTTAAGTGCATTAATTTTATTTGCATGTTCACAGGGCCATTAACAAACCAAACCTGTTCCCAATCATAATTCTGTCCAATTTTAGTATGTATGTATGTAACCTCTGAACTTTGACCCAGGCTGCTTCCATTAGCAGTTGCTAATGATGCTAACAATGCTTGTGCTATATGACGGATTGTAGAATAGCAACTGAATTCTACAGGCTCTTTAAAACATGGTAAGGCATGTTTTATGTATTAAATCGGAAATAGCGCTTTTGGCTTGCACTATATGTCTTTTGTGCAGTGATCTAATGAAATAAACACAGTGACTGAATCCTATAGACTCAAATGAAGTATAGCATGAATATAATCACCTAGTTGAAGTAGGTAAAAATGTTCCACACAAACATGACATGGGGAATCAGATCAGAATCTGCAAAACAGGGTCGATTATCGATCCATTACATTTTCCAGTATCAGCGCCTATATCGATATTGTTATTGCTGAATTCCTAGTTTATAGTTAATCATTCCAAGACGTCCCTAATAAGAAATCTTGAAGGCTAAACATTTAATGACCAGTGCTGCGTTGTGAATGATTGACTTGAATGTGTTGCCTTTAGAGCATATTTCTCTTCTTTGGGATATTGATCGAGCCTCGTAGTGAATTCACCTCCCGCTACTTCCAATTATGGCCAGCACTTTTCTCTGGCGCTCTTCAGAAATAACTCGATGAAAAACTAAAAAAGCCTTCGGGAGAACAATGTTGCAGGCTACGCCAACTCTCGGGTGACTTCCTTGGTGCAGAAACATTGAAGATGGGAAAGAATTAGAAGCAAGTTAAAAGCATTTTCTTGAATCATTAGATTTGGAGGATAGAACTGTAAAAGACTGGTGCACTGCTGACTTCTGATTTCTATCTTGAACAGTAAAATCTATAACTTCTGTTGTCACTAAATTGATATCCGAGGTACGCTTGTAGTCTGTGTGTCTCATCTTGATTGATCAAAGTGATACAGGGCAGGACATGCAAACAGCTGCTGAATTAAAATGATGACACCCTTTATTTAGTTAAATACAAAGAGCATTTTGTTTTCATATTATTTGAAATTCAAGGCATAACCCTAGTAAAAGCTTGAAAACTTCTAATTCCTTTTGAGCAAAGACCTTGATGTTCCAGATTAAAAGCAGGTGGATTTGTAAACAGATGTGCACAGATGCGGTCATGAAAAAACAATTACAAAAGAAGCATCCGGTTGTTCTTTGGAGCCATGACTTTTTCAAATCGAGCTAGCTGTCAATTAACTAGCTGCTGGTGAAAAACAAAACAAGTCAGCCCATCGAGGGAGGTGAACAGTTCCCAGTTCATCAACTGTAAGAGATTTGAGGACAGCTAGCTGTATCATCTGCATAAAACAAGCCTGTAGGCTTTATTGGACAGGAAAGGACATACAGTACACTGTCGGAGTCGAGATTCTAACTCACAGAAAGGCCTACTTATTTACTTTATCCTGCTGTTGGGTTATTGTGTCAGAGGAATAAAGTAGTATTATCATTATCAATATTTGTCTGTAGCGATGTATTGCACTTTGAAATGTGTTATTTTGACTGGCATGAATTCACTCCCAAATTTCCAACTAACTCACAGCATGCCTTCTATATTGTGGTCTACATAAATCCTTTATAATCCAATAAATAGAATGACCAAATGACCATTAAAATGAGAATTTCTAGCCATAGCATTTCATACATAATATATACATATTTTTTGTGTATATATCATATTATATTATACTATACAATGCTACTTCTCACTTCAATGGAAACCTGGGAAACTATTCATAAAAGTCTTCAGTAAACCTTCCTGATCTGTGCCTGCAGCACTCATCGACTGTGTTCTTTGTACAAGCAAACAACAAACTCAGCGTCAGATTTGCTCTCATCTTCTACAGCAGGCTTGAAGGCAGCTCAGCACAACTATATGTGTCATCACTACAAAAGCACCCTGGGAAATGGTAAGTTTCCCCTTTCAAACTATGCTCATCCTTTGTGGCGTTTGTAGAGAGGTGAAAGGTCACGGTCAGACATGGTCCGGACTCCCTGCAATGTGAATACTGCGGACCCCCGTTGTGCTAAAAGCCGGATGATCTTCCTAAGCAGCAGGTGATGCACAGTCTGTCATGTCCGTGGTTGCTTCAAATAATGAGATGTCAAAGCCTGGACAGCTGGACAACTAACAAGTTAATTATTGGCATATGCAGGTCATCTATTATTGATCATGTATCCTGAATTATTGACAATGTAGGGTATTCTGATGTGTACAAGCCCAAAACCACAAAAGACGATGCCGTTTGAAGTGAAAAAAAATAATAATAATAAAAATAAAGATTTTACTGACAGAACGCCTACTAATCCATGAAACGCCCCACCACCCTTTTGTATTAGTTGCTCTTTATCCTTTAGTGGCACTTGCCAAACTTTTAACTTATATCACCTGCAATGTGGTTAAAAAGCAAATTATTGACTGTTGTTGTCGCCGTTTAGTTCCCACGTCTCATGTCAGTGTAGAAGCATAAAAGAATAGCAGAAGGAGCAGACAAACAGACATCTGTTTGAGAAAACAAACCACAGAAGTGAGTTTTTAGATATAATCATATACAGTCTGTGACACAGCATTTTCAAATCCTGTTTGAGGAGAGACTTGGCGTCACCCACTGCTGCGATCCATCTAACAACCCGTGATCCGTGAGCCCCAAAAATGTCTACTGTTGTACTTAAAACAGCCTTTTATCAAAGCTACATTTTTGGAGGAAGAAACTTGCTTAAGAAATGCATGTATCCAGACTCGCAAAGAGCGCACAGTGACTAATCTGCAGTGGGAGGTGGACAGCTCGAAGCTAACAGTGCAGATTCCAGCTAAATAAACCATCCAAGGATTGACACGTCTATGTAGAGATACACAAGAACAGACTGGGTGAGATTTCTCCTTTCTTCCGACAGGAGACATATTTTATATAAAAAAGCCACTTTGGTGATACAGTGTATACTCCCAGTCAATGTAATGCTACATGCCACAATAACAGAATGTTTACTGAAAGTGGGGATAAAGATAGCTTCTCCTTTGAATTCACATCAGTGGCATCATTTCCCCTCTGCAGTCGTTTGAACATTGATTTCAGCAGGGGGTGAATTTATGAGTTTACAAACTATTTGAAAACCTCACTTTTGTCCAATCACGGGAAAATGAACCAGCTCACAAAAACGACGACAACTCTACTTTGAGAGGAAAGAGACGAGGAGAGCAGGCAATCAAATATCACAGAGGCAAGAGAAGGAGCAACAGCACAAGATAGAAAGACTTTGTGCATATGAAGCGGAGAAGGTGTCGAATGGTTCTTTAACACCAAATGACCCTCTCCCTTTTGGAGCAGCTGAAGAGGTGTGGAGGCAGGAGGGGGGCAGTCTGCTCAGGAATGCCTCTGCCGCTGCCGTATATAGCAGACAGCCCACTTGGTTCAGCGCAGTATATATGAAGACAAGCCCGGAGAGACTTACCGGAGTCGTGAGCATGCATAAAGGTGCAGGCAACTACGAGTGATGTTGCTACCATAACCTAGTGATTGCATTTGCACATAAAACAGGCATATCAAACATGAAGATTTAGGTCAAGTCATGCCGCTCGCAGAAAAATATCCCGGGCTTGTATTGAACTCGACAGTGCAGGGGAGACATTTTACATCACGGCTTTTGGATCAATTCTTCTCGCACACCCGCACTCCGATAAATTGGCACCGCTGTATCATATAATTGTGTTTTTCAATAAAGCAACAACAGCCACAGTATAATACCTGCACAAGCATTGTTATCAGATCAATTGAAATGATTGACATGCAATACAGATCACTTTTGTCATTTAATTAAAGGCCCCTTGCTCCCTTTCTCTCAAACCAGCTGCTAATATGAATCTGCAGGAGAAGATGATTACCGAATGCAAATGGCAGGCTATACGTATTTAGTTAATTATGCAGAGTGCACCTTTGCTTTGCTCCTTTCTCTCTGGTTTGGAGTCTTCCCGTTGCTCTGCTTGACTCGCTTCGAACCTCTGCCCATGCCTGGACACGAGTTTCACTCTCCTTGGTGCTTATGGCTGATGGGCTGTGGCCTCATTCCCTGTACTGCTGCAGCCTGTCCCCATTGTGTCCCACTCTCTGGCAGAGCACCGTGTGGGTGGAGGACAGACCAGCGCTCTCCAAAGTGAACGCCTGACACGGATGTATGGGCTGTGGGGGGGTTTGGAGAGGAGCTGGTTGTCTTTCCCTCACACCAACCTAACTACCATCCACCTGCAATCGGGCGCTCGCTGCCTCATCGCAAGCGGGATCCGAAAGGGTACTTGTGGCACTCAGACGCCTGTTTAATTCTTGAGGAGGCCAATCATCATATTGAGGTGCTGTGGATGATGGGCTTGCAAAAAAAAAAAAAAAAAGGGGGCGGTGGGCTAGAGGAAGGGGTGGGGGGTGTTGCTTTAAATGCAAATCCCTTTCGTATAAAAATCGGTTCCGTTAAAAGGATTTCTGGGAAGCGATCCACATTTCTACAGCAGGGAGACAGTCAGCAAGAGAAAACAGCATAGCACCAGTCAAACATCAAGGAGAAAGAAGACGTGGAAAGAGTAGCAAGAGAAAAGGCTACATGTCTGTAAAAGGAGGGATTGAGGCCCTAGCTCAGGAATAAAACCACCTCTTTCTACATTTGCTGACGGAAGAAGCTTGCGCTTTGTTAAAAAAAAAAAAAAAAAATTACCAGTCATGCCGCGACTTACATGGTGAGAAGTGAAGGGATGACAAGGCCAAGACGGTTTCTAATGTCTTCAGTGACTTCAAAATGAGAAACCATCACAGAAATGAGAAGAATAAAAATGTATATATACACTCTTTAAACTTGGAGGGGAAAATGTCATATCATACACCGATTTAGTTTGCAATGGCAAGAATAGTTTTAGTATAAACAGTGTTAGTGATTTCTTATATTGTGGTCAACTTAGATAAAATCGTAAAAAAGCAAGAGAAAGCCATTTCCAAGTCATTGTTTGTCCACAGATAAGGGAAGAGCTTTTATTTGGGCTATATTTACAAAACTAACCCTTAGAATACTGTATTATAACAGTAAAACAGCCCAAAAGTAGGCAACGCTGCAATATTGTTGCTCCCCTTCTGCAAAGCAACATACAGATGCAAGCAAGCGGCCAAACCAGCTGCCTTCACCAAAATACCAGCACCAATCAACATAGCAGCACAAGATTTGAATACATTAGTTATTCCTGTTCACAGTGGGGCATTAGCGCAGAGCAATGACGACTACGGCAAAGTTGTGCTTGTGGGCAAGTGTTGGCGTCTTTGTCAACACGCTACAATGGTGCAACATATCAGGTAATATTTCAGAGCATTCTGTAAGTATGAAAATCACGTCAGCAAAGTTGCACATATTCATGCTCATTAGTCCCACCTTGCCTCTGGCCTATATACCTACAGTACTGGTAGCTCACTTTGCAGACTGGAAGAATTGGTCTCTCGCCAAAAGAAAGGTGTTATATAACCTTTTTCATTTTGGCTGGCTTCGGTTTTAGACAGCCTCGTGTGGCATAAACAACTGCTGTGTGGAGCTGCCGGCGCTGCAAGACAGGTTGTAATGCCTGAACCCCTTCGCCATCACTCTCAACCTTCAAAATATTGTCAGGCAGAGAGACCGGGGTGCTCTAAACAAATGTGGCTGTTGCGCTCTGTAAGAAAACCGACTAATAAACCGAGGGAGACAGCAGCAGCATCCTATTGTGTGCGAGAAGATGACTTCGCCAAAAAGATGTCACCAAAGAGCCACAGAAACTTCAGAGGCTCTGCTAATTCCCCACCAATTAGCATATGCAATAAGTGTTTTTTTCGTGGAGTGACAGATTAACAGGCTGAGTCCTTGCATCTGTTAAACCGCCGCTGACCACAAAGGTGATCCCAAATCCGTCATGGATGCCTTAAAGACACCAAGATGAAAAAGGAGTGTTGCTTTCTTCTCCGTGAGGGTGGAAAATTTGTCTTTGTGTTGTCTAGATTGGAGCTCGGCATCACCTCTGCCAATGCTTTTAATGTCATTACAGCTTAGAGACTGCAAAGCTTTTGTCACAATGCCGCATCTAGTGTTTGGGAAAAGGATATGTGCGAAGAATAAAAAGAGACTAGGTAAAGAATAGCAAAGTCTCAAGGTAGTGCAGTGAGTGGAATGAAATTGGATAGCTCGTATTTTCAAGTCAAACGCGCTATAAAAATTGTAATGGATCTGTTAAAAAGGTTTTATACTTTTGGGTGCGTTTTATGTGCGAGGGTACAAGGGCTGTGTATGTGCATTTCTGTGCAGTGAGATTTACTGTGAAACCTCCAGTCTAATTTCCACCCAAAGCTTGTTATTAATTTCAAGCCAAGTAATTATCTGATCAAGAGGTCTGTGTTTTAATCTTTCACGGAGACAGAAGGAAACGAGAGCGAGCCACGCGGCGAACCAACAAGCAAGTGGTGTGTGTAAGTGACTCATTTATCCTTTAGTTGGAGCTAAAGGAGGGGAGAGATTTGGCAGCTGGGCGCTTCATCTGCCCTCCCATCAGTTCATTACAGTATTCCCTGTGAGGTGGAGAACAAGAGGGTGGGACGATCCAGAGTGTGTTGGCAGAGAGAGAAGGGCCCTATTACCCCAGACATGAAAACTAGACGTCTTGTTCACACTTGGCGAGAGACGCAGATGCCGCGGTGGCTGGTTGACGCGGAACAAGCCCTGGTTTGGATGCCGCCTTCTTCGCGCCTGTGGCCCACATTGTGCTGCAGATACACCTGTTTGGAAACATCACCAAGTCTATCCATCACAGAAGGTGTTAAGCCGTTAAGGGAGTTTCAGTTACACCAAGTAATTATTCCACCCTATTTGACAAATAACTAGCATTGTTTGAGTAGGAAGTAATACAGGATTAGAAAGCCATAAAACAGAACGATCATTTTATGTGTTTACAATGAAAACAGAAAGAATATAAAGATAACATATGGCCAGTTGTGAATCAATGATTGAGAGCAATGAGTTTCAATAATGCTACTAGCAAGAGAGAAGTTGTCACTTGAGTAGAATATATAGACTATATCTACCAATGATAACAAAATACAAAGATAAGGGCACAAAATCATTACATAAATGATTTTCAGCTCATTTCTATGTGTCAAACTTCTGAAAAACATTTCTCGTCTCCCTCTGCAGAATTTCACACACAAAAATCCCCGTAATCCTTCTCTCAAAAAAGAATATTTTCCATGTTCAACTTCATGTCGCAATATCTTGAACTGGATATGCGGCGCACAAACCCAACCATCACCCGACACCCTTCAGTAATCCACGGGTGTCATTACACAAACTACACCCGTGGGCTTTGAAAGTCTAGCGCATGAAGTCATAAAACTCCTGCAGAAAAGGCATCCAGTGTAGCTCTAACAAAGTGACCAGCACAAAAACAGACGCAGCTGACAGATTTGTGTTCCTGCCACAGAATATGTGAAGTCAGGCATGCTCACACGCTGGTCCTGTTTACTGCCACCATCGATTGGATTGGGCAAATATAAAAAGACCAACTTTGTTTCATTGTTTGAGGGAGTATTGTTTTCGAAGCAAGCCGATTTCCTTTCCAAACATGTAGTGTTGTTCTCAATTAAATTGTTCTGCAATGATGAAAATTGATATGACAACAAAAACTTCCACAGATATTTCAGTTAGTTTCAAAAAGTCTTGATGCCTTTAAACTTATAAATTCCTTATTTTATTGAGAAAAATAACAATCCAATGGGTTACAAGATTTGATCAGTGCCTCTTAAATCTACAGCGGTGTGGTAGAAAGGGCATCCAGCACAAAACCTATCAATATCCTGGTCACTGAATGCTGAATGATTTGCTTTGATAAACCAAAAATAATTGTAACAGAACAAATTAGCATAATAAAGCATAATATAAGGTATGCCACAAAGCTTGACCAAACATACTGATGAAAGCAGCATAAGGCAAACGATCCCAATGCTGCTTTATGCCACGAAGCTAAATGAAAGCCACCGCTTTTGTCCATTCATCATAATTTCTCTCTTGCATTATGACAGCTAATTTGGGTCTTTATCATTCGTCCTTCCAGGGTTCACAAAGCCGATCCGGGGCTATATCTAACTATTAACGTCAAGTCTGCCGTCTGAAACTAATGCAAATGATGGCCTGGATTTAAGCATCTCCTGCAAAGCTTTCCATTTAGGCCCATCCCTGGTCAAAACCATAGGCCTTTTAAATCTCCATCTGTGTTCCCCACCATCGCCGCTTTTGACCACAACCCGGAGAGGCACCGCCGGCCCTAGAGCAATCACATCAGCCTTGTGTATTAGCTTCAATGCCAGAATGTTTTAGTATTGATTTTAGGATAAGCTTGTTAAGGGTCCCTCAGGAAGAAGCCCTAGGAACCTTTTGATGACTTGAAACTGAAAAGTAATTGCAGTGGGGTCTTAGAAATGGATTTCCTGGACATATCAGGAGGCCAAATGGACAGTTTTATTACTGGGGTGTCAGCGCTCAGAAAGGCTATAACACAGGAAGATGGAGGTCCTTTTTATTTGGGTTATCGGTACAGCAGCAGTAGCATGGATGATTGGGAGTTTTATTAGGTAAACTTGAAAATGCATTACAATTTTACTACTATGGTATATGAAAACCAATTTCTAAGATTATAGAAATGCGAACAGAATGCCGATACAAATGCCGTTTCATATAATAGACAAGACTTCTTTACCCCAACAACTCAAGATTGAGATAAGTGTGGCTCCTAGCTAGAATGATTTTGTTGATTCAATAAGAGCAGTGAATTAGGTAAGGGCTCTTCAAGCACAGAGGAGGTGCTTAATCAGACTTGCTATCTAGAGAGACGATAAACAAGTTTGGATACAAGAAGTTATGCATGTAATAAATCCCAATAAAACATTTAAAAAGGTAAAAGTCAAAAGACAGGTCAACAAAAAGCTGTTTCTAAAATGAACATTGTACGACTTTCCACACACTTACAGTTGGAATAAACAAATACATGGTTGTCAGACTTACCCTCCTCTGCAAAGACCCGAAGAGTCCAGTCCAAGACCACGCACCACAATAAGAAAACGCCTGTGTGTGTCAGCTCCATAGCGGCTTAACAAAGGGACAAAAAGTAAACTTTGGGCTCAAATTTAAAGGCCAGAGGCACGGGCAACTCGGCTGTGCACTCACTGACCGCAAACCAGTCCGCATTTAAAAAAGTTCTTGAGTCTGTGATCAAAACACCGCAGCAGAAAAAACACACGCGATCTTAAGTGCACGCGGGTAATATTACACTGCAGATCGATGAGATACAGAGCGCATTTAACAGCCCGGTGAACAGAGCGTGATGATGGTGTTGATGAAAAAAAAAATAAAAAAAAATGTGCGAGGCCAACTTTGTCTTGTAGTGTGAGACGGATACAACAACACAAGAGTCCGTCAGTGCTCGTCCAGCCGCGTCCAGCCGCGTCCTCGGTCAGCACAAGCAGAGCATGGTCCAAACTTGTAGCAGGCTTCACTCAGATTAACTCAGCTCTTTGTGCACCTCCACACGACTTCTCCCCAATCGCGGCTCGTCGTGGGGGCTCACCAGGTAGGGCACCTCTTGCACAACTCAGATAAGCTTCATTATCAGCGTCTCCTTTTGTTTTCTTCTCCCACGTCGCCTTGTCACGCCTCGCAAACAGTCACCCAAAGTCTTCTTATCATGGTGCGGCTGTACTCGCCAGACTGTCGGGCAGCATGCGCGCACACAACCACCCCAAGCTGCTGCCACTGCTGTTGTGGAGGAGAATGCGTGTGCGACAGGTCCAGCTCGGCCCCGTTTTTCCACGCAAAATCGGCTCCAAATTGCGGCGGAGTGTGCGGGCAGCTGTTCGTAAAAGTCCGCGGAGAGGACGCACGGTGAAAGTTTTGTGCTGGAGCGGCTCGCACGGCTCTCTCTACAGCAATGTGGTCACCGAGGACTCGTGCTTCATCTCCGCATCAAGCCCAGAGTGGCACCAGATAACCCCGCCCACTGTTGCCATAGCAGCAGCAGCATCAAGAGCCCGTGAGGAGGCGAGAGAGGGACTTCCGGTGGGACATTTCACGATAAAAAAAAGGAATTCAGCTCGGAAAAACTCCTGATTGAGTGTTGAGCGGCTGTTTTCACATACAAACCAAAAATCTAAGTGTGATCTGCTTTCTGGAGATGAGTGAAATTGAAACTGGCTTTCATCTGATGTGAGTAATCTGATTTCTTTCTGATAGTTCACACTCGTGCTGGTTTTGACAAGGAAAATTATGCCAAAAAAGGGCAAACTAATGTGGCAAAGACACAAATTAAAGAGAAAATGTTAAAGATTGCAAGAGTGATTTTAAAATAATTTATACTTTGACCTCCAAATGCATCGGTCATGCAAAAAATCCATTGATTAACTGGCACATGTTACCTGGTGTCTTTGATGATAAAATGTATTTTCTGCTTGTAAACATGCTCTTATTATTGGGTTATCCGATTTTCTAGTTATCTGGCTGATGACCTTTTGAGATATGTAAATTAATATAAATGAGTTATTCATGTTTGTAGACAAAGTTTGTCGTCAGTTAGTCAGCTTTTAGGATATAGGTATTTGTACCCGGGCTTCATTTTGAAATTCTGAAACATCCTGACAACCTGATCTTTCACCAGTTTGATTTAGAAATAGTACATATGCTTTTGAAGAAGGCCGTGATGTTGCATAGCCTAATAATACTAAGATTTAAAGAAAAATAAATCGTAAACCATAAAAATCGTATTATGTTTGCCCATGTTATCTCTACGGTATGTGTGGTTTTGCCACAAAACTACTTTTTTTTACTACTACTACTACTACTACTACTACTACTACTAATACTACTACTATTTTATTTTGAAAGAAGAAGGAACACTTCCCTCTGGAGAATACAGGTTCAATTTTTACTACAGAAACACGACCATAGCCACATGTACAAGTCTGGACGTGCGCCTCAACCTGTGCCATGGGTTACAGTTTTTCAATGACTTGAGATATGACTGTGTTCTTTTTTCTCTCTTTTTTGAAAATATTTAACATAGGCCCAGTTTACACTTCAAACGAGTGAATCACAAAAGATAATTTACATGACATGCCCTAATTACCAAATGTTAAATACTAGTAGTGTAGTCCAATTTGTCATTGTCACCTGCAGCTTTACACAGCGGAGTGGCTTAGGTAGCCTGTCTCCTGAAAGATAGAGCCACAAATCAGTCTGTCTCAGCGGGATAACCAACTTGACCTTTAGTGGACTCCCAGTGTCCTTTCCGAGCTTCAAAGGACACACATATAGTTCAACAGAGGTACTGGCTCAGACATACAAAGTAAAAGTCTGCAAAATGCTGATATACCAGCATTAATATGCTTTAGACTTTAATCACCTGACTGCAGATCATAGCCTGCTGCCACACTCCTCAGGCCGATAAGGCTCTTTGCTGCAGGGTGAAAGTGAGCCGCGAGCATAGATGGCTATAGAAAACCCAAATAATGCAGTATTGCTAAATCTAAGTCCTTTTTTGTGCGAATTCAAGCTATTTTTCCTTTCAAAATTTTCTACAATATTAAAATGAGAGGCATGACATTACAGATTTGTTACATCAGAGTCACAGTGTGCCCTATTTCCTTGTTTAATTAGTGGGTCTTGTGCTCAAGGGGGAACTGAATGCAATCACTTTTGAAGAATATCTGGCTGCATGAATGAGAGGAAATGCAAATGTAAGTCTAAATGACAAAAATGTAAATAAAGCATTAGAAATTCAAGAAACTAACAAGGACGGCTGAATATAATTTTGGTTCACATGAAATGGACTATTTATATTATATTATATATTATAGTTGCTTTTCTCATTTCCAGACCAAGTAATTAAAAAGACTACTGACACAAACTTAATATTTTTAATTTAATATTTGACTTATACTGTAGATATTTTTTGAATGCATTTGCAGATGGCACAAGGATGATCTGTTTGAGATGATTGCATCATCTCAAACAGATCATGTTTCTTCCACATCAAATAAAACCCAAATTGTTTTGTCAAAACAAATACAAGATCAGCTGAGACAAACTCTGTCTTTGTGTCCTTATTTTGAAGTGGTATTTGAATGGGATATGTGAAACAGAATGCAAAGGCATATCATCTACAGCTTCAACATTTTTAATCAGACTTCGCAGGTTTTAAAAAAAATTGAAACCAATTGTCAGATTAACCTGACTGTGACTGAAAACATAAACCTAAACTGCTGTGGTTCCTAATATTGGGCCATACCGACTCAATGTCTGCTCTCGCCAGCTCTTGGAAGTTAAGTAGGGATGGGCCTTGTTGGTGCTTGGACAGGAGACCGCTGGAATACCAGAAGCCACAGGAGGGTGGTAGTGCACACTTTTGCAGTGTTCTTGGGCAAGACACTACACCCACCTTGCCTCCAGTGCCCGTGTATGAAGTGTTGTGAGTGCTGTGAGAGTGAATGTGGGACAACAGATGGAAATTAGCCCATACAATCCTGTGTGTATCGTGCATGTTCATTAACATGCACTGTCCCAACACAGGGGTCATTGCGTTGTTTATTTTCTTGTTTAAATAACTCCGTGTGTCGCCCTATGTTAAATAAACAACCGGAAGAGGAATTACATCGTATGGCGGCACCCAGGGGGGCTTCCCGAATAAGGTGAATAATGCTGTTATGTTTATAAGTGCTTAGTACGTTTTAATAGTTCAGTTTTAGGGGCCTTGCTGACTGTACAGTCCGATAGAGGGGCTAATTTGAGGCTGTGCTATGGCTTCTCTTATTCCACTGACACTTAAGTGAATTCGAGTGTTAAAACTTCTCTGAAACTTTCAAAAACTTTTACCCAAGCCCCCAATTTGCCCAGAACCACAATCGAAAACGTAAAATAGTGACCTCAAATCTGGTGATTTGACTGTTTATTAGCCCCACTGGTAGCACTGCTCCGTTAGCGTTGCTGTGTTTCACGTGGCTAGCACAGCCGGACATGACGTCATTGCGACCTATTTAATCTGTTTTTGATTACTATTGCGTCTTAAAATTAACAATATGTAGCAGAGTGATCTACCCATTAAATACCCTCCAAACGATGGACTGTGTTTCTTTTAATGTCACTGGAAGGGCAAACATTTTATAATTCATAAAATCTTATTATTATTTTCAAAGTGTGAAAAAACGAAATTATATCTGTAAATGCAACTATTCTGTCGGCCTACTTGTACAATATAAATGCTATATTGCCAATAATACTTAAGAATATTGCTGCAACTTAAAGGTACACTATCTATTAAATCACAGGCATTTCTATTGGCAAACGACTCCCCTGCTTGTTTCCAAAGTTGTAATTTTTTGGAACATTCCAACCAAAGCAACACGTTCATGGTGAAAAGGTTTTGGACTCTCCATTTTAAAATTCCCCTGGAATAAAGTTTAGGATCATTGTCTGGTGAAGCAAATGTGAGGCTCATCTGACCATCCAAAGATCAGATTCACAATTTGTCATACCACAAGTACCTGGTCATTTCAGTGAAGACATCCAGTTACTGTCCACTCCAAGAATGTGAAAACTACAGAGTGCTTTTATATAAACTGTTGCAGTGTTGGTAGACAGCCCACAGTCACAGTCATGGCTCTGATCATGTACAAGCGTGAAGAGCGAGAGGAGTGACTTGGGAAAGCTGGTTTGTCGAGGCCTCTCCAACATGTTTCCAATCTACCTGCAGACAGACGCAGAACACTGCACCGCATTTATCTTCACAAGAATCAGTTATTTCCTTTGGGAGCTCAATGCACTCTGAAACTTTACACCACTTTTGAATAGAGTCAGGACAATTTCATGTTTTTTTGTGGGTTTAAGAAAAGCGGACCTTAAAAGTCAATCATTTCCATAAGGGCAGACTTTGCAGTGGTTGAAATGTTGTATTATTTTTCTGGCATATTGAGACCCAAAGTTATGAAGAATGTAAATGTAGTCATTTTTAGCACTAGTATTTAGTTCTTCATAAGTTCTTCAAAGTATTTGAGCGTTTTTTGAATATTTTGACCATTATCAACTTGAAAATTTGGCTTCTTGGTCAATAAATTAATGTGTTGTGAAAAGAATCAAATTCTCAGTAAAGTAATTACTTCAATTTTGGGATCATCGGTTATTACACCACTGGAGAAAGTGTGCTGTTTTGTGACTTTTGGCACAGTCTTTGGCAGGTTAAGCTTTTATTTTTGCAACACCCAAAGGCTTTAAGGTGAAATTATTTTCATCCCCCGGTGCCAGACGAAATTATTGCAATTTTATATTTGTTTTGTCTGTTAATGACTAACACTGCTCTGGAATTGAGACAAGTTTTAATCAGCAGTCAATTGTTTGGGTTGTCATCAAAACAATTTGTAAAATATATATTTTTGTTGTTGTTATTTTTTTGTTTGGCAGTCATGATGCAAATCACACCTGCACTCCAAGTATGATGGCCTAAATTGTGTTTGGGTGTCTAAAACATGATTGCTCTAAGTTCATATTGCTAGAAAATAATAATTGTATCTTAATTTGAGTAAATGTTGACTACATTTGAGTGATTTGAGTCTTCTTAGGCTTGCCAACAGAACAAGTGCAGTAAAGACACTTTTTTGAGAGCAATGAGACTATTTGTGCTTATTCCATTGGCAGTCATTATATTATGATGAGTCAAAATCAAATCATGATGGTTGTTTTAGCAGTGTAAGCCTAAAAAGCAACTACTGAAGCTGAACCACGATCATGGACTAAACCGGGTTTTAGTTTGTCTAAGACAGTTATACCACTATAATCAAGACTAAAAACATGTCTATCAGATTTAAGCTAGAATCAGGACATAAACGGTGTACCACCAGAAGAAGCTTGTGTTCCACTATTGGACTCAGTCTATTATGTTGGTGTGGTGGTCCTGCCACATTTGTCCCATAATATTGGCTTAAGCGGCCCAAAAGAGCAGTGAAAACTGTATCAGATTGTGCTGAGACCCATTCCCTTAAATCCCCTTCTCTGTGAGAGCTTTGGGGGAACTGCAGGAGCCAGTATTATCTTGGTTTTTAAACCTAAGAAGGCATCTCTTTTCAAACGGCATAGAGAAAATGCATCTTAACCACCACACACCCTGCTGTGCGCAAATCCGAGTGTGAATGATCTGGTCTTTATTCATCACAGATAAAGGGACTGCAACATACACCACCCGGATTTCTGGAATTCTCCAACACAAACATTTTGACGGATGCCATCTGGAATTTTCGTCATTTTTTCAGGACAAAGGGGTGAGCAGAAGACTGGCAGGGTAGAGGACGCAGTGGGTTCAGATGAATAATAAAATATGTTCAAGGAGGAAGCATTTTGATCCCAGACTCCAAGTCAGAGCTGTCCTGTAGTAAGGAAGCTAACAAATTACGCTGAAGTCCTCTGTGCGGCTCCAGAGATGTGGGCAAATCTAAAGAGGACATGTGATTCAAAAAGGTTATGCTTATCGCAGTGGCGGCTGGTGATGTAAACACTAGGGGATGTTGCACATGTTTAATAAAAAGGGGAATAATTAAAGTACTAGAAATGACTAGAACAACGTTTTGTAGGTGTTATTTTAAATTATGATTTAGACTGTGAAAACAAGAAACCCCACCCTACCCTACTAAGTGAAAAGAATCTGAGCAGTGAAAAATCGTTTGCAACTAGCTTCTGCAATGACAGAGCAATGTATTGATGGATTCTTTTCAGAGCATGGGAGTTTTTTAGGGACATGAGTTTGGATCTGCTTTTGTCTTTGACCCGAAATGACTGAATGAGTCTGTTTTGTACGACGGAATACAAGGGCCAACCCAAATTTAAAAAATGGGGAGCACTACGAGAATAAACTTGTAAATTAACGAGAATAAACTCGCCAGAGCTGTTTGTGAATGATGCGGAACAGGAAAGGTGCTGCTAAACTGCAGGAGCGATCTGTCTTGCTTTTATGTAGTTCTAAGATGTTTAGTCATCCAAGCCCATTCGTTTGCGTCCTGGACATCACGTTGACACCGGGCCCTAAAAGTTTAAATGTCCACTTTATTTTGACTTTGACTTTATTCTCATAAATGTATGACTTTAGTCTAGTTAATTTATGACTTTATTATCGTTAATTTATGACTTTATTCTCGTACATTTTACATTTTTGGGGGGTTGGCCCTTATACTCAGTCGTAGTTTTGGACCAATAGAACAGATGCAAAAGTTTGTTTACTTTGGGATTAGCACTTGTTACACGGATGATCTGCTTTACATTATATGACTTCAGTGTTTGATTTGTAGAAAAATTACACTTTCTAATACCATATAGCACAGTTGTGTTGACCGAAAAATAACTTGGTAATTTACGTCTTTGCTGATTTACAAAGCTCATCCCAGTGTTTGTGTTATTCTTATTTTCCCTGTCAAAAGTTGAATGTCCCAGAATACATGTACATTTTAGTCCATCCATCGTTGACTGTCCTGATATTTGGGGCCCCATCGGCCCCATCGGCCCCTGCCACCATGTGACTAGAACAACACTGGTGAAACTTTATGAATGAGGCAATAGCCCTCAAATACTTGGCCTATTTGAAGCTGTACTCTGTATTGTGTATGTTACAGTTGGTTTAAAGCAGTGGTTCTAAAGCAGTGGGTGAGGGTCCACAAATAGATCCTGCTTTGCCTGAAATGTTCCACAGTATGATATTAACTAATCTATCTATCATTTATCGAGTTAAAGGAGATTTTATTGCCTCAAAATTACTTGAGTGCTGATCATTAAATTAATAAAGAAAAATCTATACAAACCAACATTCAGCTCTGTTTATATAACAATAATTTGATATATTGAATCAAGCTGACATTATATAGTAGGATATTATACAACTATGGCCAACTGAGTTAATAAAATAAATAGATTAAAACACACACACACACCCACACCAAAGCGAAATTACCCCTATTTTCAGATTTTTTTTTTCTGGGGGAGGGCCTTCTGAACCCCCTGCAATGAATAGGATTCCCAGGAGTAAATATTACTGTAATGTCATGGTGTCATAGTGGGCCGCTCTGTCTTCACCTCCTATTAAAATGTTTTCACCCAGTCCAGCCCAGCTATACAGGTCATGAACAAGATTTTTGTCTTTTTCATTTTAAGTGGATTAAAGCATTGAATTAAAAGTAATCTAACAGAAATTACTGCTGTAATTTCATAATTTTAGCAAGCCATGTAATTTAGATTGATGAGATACTGGTGTGACCACAGTGCACACGTCTGATGTTGCAGTGGTCCAGGGGGCAGTCCCTTTTGTTGGCTCAGACACATCCGAACCAGGTCCCGACCAGGTCTAGGGCTGTTTATTCTCACCTGTAAAGATCATTGTGACATTCCTCAATTCATCTTAAAGCCAAAAACACTCTTTTGAAGACAGTGATCTGAAGAGAAACTTTTCACACACTTTAAATTGTTTCTACTTTTGATTTAGATTGAAAGAGAAGTGTAGAAGCCCTTTTTGTGAAAAAATAGAATCCCTCTTTGAACAGTATAATCTGTATACAGCAGTGTCCTTTCACATTGGTCAAGTGAAAAAACGAGCCAATCAAATGCTAATCAGTGTTTTAACAGTGGTGAGGAAATTTAATCCAGATTACAGTAGGACTGTAATGTCCCAAAAGCAGGTTTAACAAAGGCAGACTGACTGGTTTCAGGCAAAACTCCTCCCTGAGGGCAGGGCTCAGTCAGCTCAGAGCAGTATATTTGCCTCTAAGACCGGCCCGTCAGAAAAGTACATTTGGATGTCATCTGGACAATCTTTTAAAAATCAAGTCTTGATTTTTAAACCATTGTCCAGACTGTCTACGTTGGGTTTTTCTACGATTCATTTTCACTATTCACAAGTCATCACAAGCTGCAACTTTGTGATTGCTCCTAGATGTGATTACACCTCAGTGTTCCCAGGAAATGGGAGGATGGGGGGTAAAATGCCAATTTCCCTACTGGAACAATAAAGGCTAAACTAATTGTATGGACTCTTTTGGAGGGATTGTTTGCTGCCCACTCTGCCACAGGTCTCACCTGTGCACCTGACCAAGCCTCCTCGTGACGTGTGCCTTTAAAAGCGAACCAGCGTGTGTGCTCTCGCTCTCTCCGTGCTCCTACTGGGCCTGCACCAGTTTGCTCTGTCTCCTTGCAGTCGGGCTCTGCCATACCCACTTCAGTTTGCACATTTGAGTTTGTCTTTTGCTTTATGCACATCAGAGCCAGGCATGACATTAATCTAGAAAGAACTCTGACAGGAGAAGCCCTGAGTGCGTTTCCTCTGAGGCATGTCTAGGGGTCACCAGACTTTTTGCCTGTAGGTGGGGTCAATCTGCATTGCAAAGCATAGCCAGGAGTGAGTTCTGTGCTGGCACAGGTCTTTGTAGATGGCACAGGCCAAGGCTTTTATGTTTTGTTTGTCCGGTTTCACCTGAATGTCCCATCAAGACATCTGAGAGTCAAGTTGCTACAGCATTTCTTTAGACAGCTCTGTGAATTTTTTCCATGTCTTCGGAGCGCAGAGGCAGTTCATACAACAGGCCGGTCCAGTGCTTATCCAATGCAGCCAATTGGAGAAGGACTGGATGTGAGCATTCATCCACTTTCATGGGGATCCCCTCTTTGGTAGATGCTCTGTGAGCTTTTCACTTAGTTTTTGGTACTGTCCCTTGTTGATGTCCTGGGACAGCCGTTCATATACGTCCTGCTCATCAAGTCCCTTCTCCTGAATAAGAGGAAAGGCGCATCAGCTGCTCCACCGGGACAGTAAATTTGCACTGACAGCACAGTTTTCTTTTTGATATCTGGACCTTGGCCTTAGCCTAGAACATGGATGAGAAAACCTTTGATATTTTGAACAACTGCCTTCAAATGTAAGTGCACTGGCCCAGGCCCAGGTCCTCTGTAATGAGGGTCATGATAGAGGAGGCTGTGTGTTCAGAGCACTGGCTCAGGCTCTTCAGAAGCTCCTCATGGATTCTTACAGTTTCCTCTTTCTATCAGCTTGTTCTAGGATGTATTCGACTGCTGCAGTGGCTTCAATCCGGGTATAGGAATCACTTCGCTCACTCATTGTGTGTGCAGTGGCTTCAATCCGGCTGAAGGATTCACTCTCCTCACCTACTGTTAGTGGTGTGTTGTTGGAGACAGGAAGCTTTTCCATCTCGGAGCGGCGTTTGCATGGAGTAACACATTCTGCAAGTATGTCTCTGGTTCCCTGAGGACTGCCGGTGCTTGGTTTATTCCTGTTCTTGTGATTCCTAGATTTTGGTTCTGGTTCTGAGGGCAGCTCTGGTCCAGTTGATTTTCAATGGACTTTTCGTCACTCGGGCGAGGTTCCTGTTGTTTTTGGTTATTTTTGGAGCACAGTATGGAACATAGCCTTGAGCCGTTCTTTTGGTGGCAGGTATGGCTTGTCTTGGCTGTTACTCAGGCCACAGTTGACGCTAGCGCACACTTCAGTACTCATCAGTTTAAACAGGGACAAAGGCTTGGTGTATGGAGCCTAAAGTGTCCCTGAAGCTATCAAGCAGGGTTGTACAGTTCTGTCGACCGCCTCCTCCGATACCTGCAGGGAGCACTCTTTAAACCTTCTGAAGGCATCCAAAATCCCATTGGAACGATTTCAATGCAAAATAATCTTTGCCGAAACATGCATCAAGTTTGCAGCACTAGCTTCAACTGCTGTTGTATAACATGCCTCTGTGGCTCAGTAGAGATCTGGAGCAGGTCTTCACCCTGGTCTGGCCCTGGTGAGTCCTCCTGGGTAACCATCTCTTTGATCAGTGGCATCACTGGAGTCCTACCTTCACTCATTTTGAAAAAAAAAGCAAAAATCAAAGTTTGTAGACAAAAACTGTTGGTGGTGTATATTAATAGTTCTCTAATAATATTGTCTGTGATGTCTTTCTCTAAGAAGTGCTGTCTCTGTGAGTTTAACTGTAAAAGTGACAAATCTTCTTTTTCTGAGCCCTAAGTAGACTCTGGTCATACAAAATCAGAATCAGAATCAGAATCAGAATCAGAAAGGGTTTATTGCCATTGTCAATGAACAAAATTCACAAACATAGGAACTTGTCTCGGCGTTAAGGTGCAACATAAAACACTGAGCAATAACTACTTTGCGATAAGTGAGCACACAATGACTCCTTAACAAAAACATAGGAGAACGAGCTTGTATCTCAACGAGAAGCAGTCTTAACGTGCAAACATCTACAAACAAACTCGAGCAACTAAATATATAAACAAACCAATCAAAATGAGCAAATCACCACTAGAGGGGCTATTTGAACCTCAAAAGAAAACAATTTAAATTACTATAGTATAAAATAAAAATAGGCATTACTATGTACACAAGAGTTACAGTTAAATTTACAGTTGTAGTGCAGAAAGTGACAGTGCAGTGAGTGATGAATAGTTGCAGTTAAAGTGACAGGTGTTCATGAGTCCAACGGCAGAGGGAAAGAAACTATTCTTGTGGCGGGAGGTTCTGGTCCGGATGGACCGTAGCCTCCTGAGGGGAGTGGTTCAAATAGTCCATGTCCAGGGTGAGAAGGGTCAGCGGTGATCCAACCTGCTTGTCCCAGACCCCTGGAGACGTACAGGTCCTGCAGAGATGGAAGTCTGCAGCCGACCACCTTCTCAGCAGAATGCACGATGCGCTGTAGTCTCTGTTTGTCCCTGGCTGTGGCTCCAGCGTACCACACGGTGATGGAGGAGGTGAGGATGGACTCAATGATGGCCGTTGTAGAACTGCACCATCATCTGCGCTGGCAGCTTGGCTTTCCTCAGCTGCCGCAGGAAGTACATCCTCTGCTGGGCCTTCTTGATGAGGGAGCTGATGGAGGGCTCCCACTTGAGGTCCTGGGAGATGGTGGTGCCGAGGAAGTGGAAAGAGTCCACGGTGGTGAACCTTAATGCCAAAGCACGCTAGGGTTTCCATTTGGCGAGTGACGTCATTCACCACTGGTTTTGGATTAGAACGTCATTCATCTATTGTTTTGTATATTTGACTGCAGAAACAAGCGAAAATCAGCATTTGGAGATCAATATGCAATTGAGCTAAGTATATTGTTTATTTAAAAAAATTATGTCCAATCATAATTTGACTGTTGAATGAAATCATGAGAAAATGGTTTATTCCTGGTCAAACCCACATTCAGAAAACACTTAAGAGCATTAGGTCCATTATTGTGTTGGTTGGATTTAAAGACATGTCCACATTTGGTTCTTTTGGCTTCTTTATTGACATCTGCAGTGCAGCGGCACAAGGAAATGCCTGACTGATGCTGGTGCTGCTGGAGACACTTCAGCTGCTCTGCCCCAGGTCCACTGTAAAAATGACTTGCATCACTCAAAAGTAAATACTTACTGTTTTTTCCCCACAGAAAATAGGTTCATTTTCCAAATAACAGAGAATAATAATAATATTGTTGCCCATTGAGGCAACTGCTGTCTTTATTTTCGGGCGTTACAAACATAAATTGTATTTAATTGAAATGAAAAATTAGTGAACTGTTGATGCCATTGATGAGCTGTTATGTGATTAGCTAATTCTACCCAAGTGATAGGCCTGATTTTATTTTTTCTCTAAATGGGCAAAAACATTGTGTTTTGAAAAATGTTTTGGAAAAACTTTATAGACAAGACATCAGCAGTGGGATGGTATGAGTATTTTTGTCATTCATGCATAGGCTGCAAACATGGGGGTCATTTAGTGAAGAAATACTCTATGGTTGATAATTACGTTTGGTATGAAAGACATCAACAAGGCCTTGTCTTTCAAAAACTCATGGGAATTTGTTCTACTCCATTAGTTACATTTGATATGTATTAATATAAATAAATAATAAATGAATGAATCTGGGTGTATATAGGCCACGAGGCTAACACACAGTGTGTGTATCTGTGTGCAGAGCGCCTCATTGTGTGAGAAAATGGTTCCCCTGTTGAGAGCAGGAGAGATGGAACTGCACATTCTGCTGCTGCACTTGTTTTGTGAGAACGGCTCAGAGAGGAGAAAGAGCGTCCTCTCCTGGAAATACTGCAACGGTGACATTATTTATACCCTAAAACAAAGCAGTATGGAAATATTTTTAGCAAATCATCAAAACTAAGGACTGGGAAGGAATGTGTTTAAAACCCAGAAAAATTAAACATTGTCAGATAAGTGACACATTTAGATAGGTAGCCTACTAAAGACATTTATAAATATATAGCCTACCGATACATTTAATATTTACAACACTTAAATTCAGACAGGGTATAAAAACTGTAATAGTTTCAAATAATGAAAAGCAGTTATAAATCATTACCTTTTGGGATAAAAACAAAAACAAAAAACAATCATAAGAGTCAATTTTCCGAAAGCATTTTAAATTAATTTTATTATTTTATAGCTAATTTACAACAAGCGCTTCACTGAACTGGAACATTTTATTTTGCTTGATATTGTTCATTGTTAAATATATTTTTCTCTTCAGTTGAGTTTGTTGTAACGTTTTGTAATCAGTCTTTTCTGTAAAAATTCATATATTTGATAAGGAATATCACACTATGATATGGATGGCTGAGAGAGATATTAAGAAATACATAGAACTCTCCAAAAAAAAGAAATTTGAGAAACATAATTATCCATTCATAAGGTGACGGCGCCTGCTGTGTCCTCTCTTGTGTAGGTGTCAGTGATGTTTTTGGTGCTGGAGGGTGTGTGATTGCGTGCACAATGTTGATTTGTTGGAGTTATTAACTGGGCTTTAACCTCAGATCCTTCAATCACCTCTCAGCGAATCCACTCCATTTTATGTACAGCATTTCTGACCAAAACATCTGCCTTGTGAAAAAATACAAAAATATACATACTTAAGATGAAACCAGTGACACTTTTCAATAAATAAATAAAAATGATACTCATTCACAATCTCCAGCTAAGTTAATGTTAGCTGAAGTGAAATAAATAAACAGTAAATATGAATGATCACTTTGAGTTAACACTTCCAGCTTATAATTCAAAAATTATAAGTAAATACAAACACATGCTCAAGAACTGTGGATATCCTTTTCCTTATTCTCGATACAACAATCTGTTGAGAGCAGAGACAGTAGAAGAATGTCCCACTAAACTGTGGTGAAACTCATGTTACATTTACTACAATAATGATGCACAACACATTGTACTGCAGCTCCAAAAGATAAAAAAACCCCCACATTTAAAAAAAAAAAACATGTTAATTGAATACAATTCAGTTCATAATTTAGACCTGGTAATGATCTCCCCATTTTCTTGCATAAGTTATTACTTTACTTAATTAGAATGCTGTGTAGAAGCTAAGCCTGCGTTAGTACAAACCACACCTACAAATCATGATAGCATATTGCATCTAAAGTGTAGCCCTATTTTCATAATTATTCATACAGAAATCTAGTACCTTCTTTTGAGGGAGAAACAATGATAACATGAGTTTCAGTACAAGTGAATGACAATGTTCTTCCACTGCCTGTGCCCAATTATACCTGTAGCATAAAATGCCTCTCAGTGCAAACATTATAAATACAGTATTTAATCTTCATAAATCCATCTTCATTGCATAACATCATAGCAGTATTGCACTACATCTGTGCGTGTCTCACTCACACACACTCACACCACCCTTTAGTTTGTACATAATTACCAACAGTGGATGTTATAGGACAGATATTGTTTCATTTATATATACTGGACAGTTTCTCTGTCACCCGCACACACAAGCAGACGCACAGTCTCACAGACGCACAGCTGCATTGTACAAGTGTTGCGTTCAGTTCCACAAGGACTAATATGTCAAGCTCTAGTGAGGGCAGCTCCACAACAAGGAATATTTCTCTGTAGCTTTCTGCTGCAACATTAAGATGGGAATGTGAGTAAAGTCAACAACCAAACTATTATTTGAACAAAATAAATCAGTGGCATATAGTTTGGAGGTGTTGATTTTTACAGACGCAGTCCCCTTACAAATAGGCATAAAAAAGATATATATATATATATATTTCTATATATATATTTATAATAGGCTATAATAGGCCATTTATTCAGTAAGCATGATCTAACTTTAATTTGCGTGACACTATAGAGGGAAAATTAGAAGAGGAAAGTGGAAGCTAGAGAATAAAAGAAGACCTGTTCCTCTCACACAGAGGAGTCCCTCAAACCACACGGCCGCAGTCTTCACTTTGGAGGGGACACAAAGCACACATCAAGTATTCAAGTATCATTAGTATCAATTGTTCCCTTATGTAATCAGATTTATTTCTGTCTTTTGTTTATCGGAATATACAGTACATCTGTATTTTTCAGATGAGTAAATGTGCTATTGTACATGCAATGCATTAACAGCAATTGGAATTTAACAAACTTTCATTCAGATTTTAGCCCAAACTATTTCTTAGACTATTGCAGTTAACGTAGGCTAATTAACCATATCAATGTCCGTAACCTTGGATAATAAAAAATATGGTTGCACTCAGTCCCCATCAAAGTTTGATGACAGCCTTTTCAAACACACAGACGCACAAATGCCATGGCTTTTACTGTATGTAGTGTCCAGGGAGGAGCAGGGGCAGTGGCTGAGGTGTGTATCTGCAGCTGGGGCAGGAGGAAGGGCACCCATAGGCCTGTCATAATAATCAAAAAATAGACTTTAAACAAATGGCAATAATCTTTTTGGCTCAATAATTATGGTGTGTAACTTTTATTTGCACAAGTCAGAAACTAAGGTTTGAAAAAGTAACATACTGTATCTATTATATAAACAACCAGACTTCTTAATTGTTTATTGTGCTATTTATTTATGATATGGTTTATTTAGAAAAGGGATTATCTCGCTTTAGGGTTACAGTGGGCTAAAGTGGTATTCAACAGTATTGTTTATTTCAAAGCAAGTAATGCATTATTGTGACAGGCCTGGGCAGTGGGCGTGGTGTGTGTCTGCAGATGGAGCAGGAGGAAGGAGCAGTGGCTGTGGTGCTGCTTGTGCCTAGAGAGATAACATTCATCCCCTGTTATAGGAGTGTGCCTGGATACAGCTGAGGTTATAGTTATATATATGTGTGTGTTTGTGATGGCAGAGGCTAAACTATATGCCAGAGCATCTACAGTACTCAGAAGAATACAGGAATGGCCTCATCGATTCAATTTCACATCGCTTCACATTGTCCCATCTATTACATGCTATAAAATGCTTCCTCGACAATGGAAAGGGGAACACGTCCTTTTTCAGTGTCAATTTTGCTGATTATTTTTCCCTGCCTCCACCATATTTGAAAATGCATGCACAAATTTAGCATATTTCTCTATTGTTATTTAAACTGCCTTGAAGTAATGACTCACAGTAACTCGAGTGAAGCCTTGTTTTGAAGCTTTTGTTTTGTCGTGGTCATTGCGAACCAAGAGAAAGGGGCTGAACAGTGCCTCCAGGTGGCAAAGGAGATGACAGAAAGAGGATTCAGTCGCCCCATTGGACAACCACTCTCTCCATCCTGTGACAAGGCAGAGCTGGCAGGAGGATGACACAACGTCAAGATACTGTGTGATAAAAAAGAGGGGCCAGAGTCTTCTTGGGCACCCCTATCATAGATCAAGAAGATTAAGGAGACCATGTGAATCTCAAGTTCATCACTGGAAGGTCACCCTTTACAGTATGTCTCTAGCCCTGCTTACACCTAGAACATGTAACACATACAGCTGTGTGTTGATCCCTTTGGGAAATGGAGTGTTCACACAAGGCATCAAAATGTTTTCACAAATCTTTAGAATGGACTTTCATATTTGGGAATTGTCCCAAATGCTTCTACCATTTACACCCTTTAAACAGGCGGCACCAATTAAACATGTCTAATTGTACAGTCGCTAACACAGACATTGACGGATTGTTTGGCATGTCTAAATACGCATATATGTTGAATATGTTTGATATCCTACTTTTGGCAGCGGTACTTAAAGATATCCACTTGATGCATTTTAAAGCAGAGTGTGAACAAGGCCTCGGAGCTCAGCCACACCTCAATGAACCAGAATATTGAAGTCTTCTCTCAGTCTGTAACTACACATGATGATGACTCTCAGTCCACGTTAGTTTTGGTATTGTTCTCTGCTTCCCCGTGGTCGTCTCTCTCTCTTACGATTTTGTCTTGATATGCTTGGTTTGTCTGTGTCACTCTCTGTGATTGCCTAAGCACTGACTTTGCTGGAGGACAGCAGGACAGGCATATGGGACTGTCCCGGCTGTGAGGGTGACAGGTGGTGCAGGACAGCGTTGGTGGGGGGGGGCGCAATGGTCACAGCCTCTCTCGAGTGGGGATCCAGATGTAAGGCCCTGATTGCTCCTCGATCACTGTCTTTACTTTGTGATAGACCTCCTCAAAGCTGTCACCCTCCACCACAGCTGCACCGAGGCGTGGAAAGAGAAAGAACAGCGTTGAGCAAAAGAGATACACAGAGGAAAGATACAACAACAGGGGATGGACAATTAATAGTTCACAAATTTCGCAAATCCATTTCAATGGCAACTCTTGTATTTTCTGTCAAAATAATCTTACCACATTTACCTGTGTGAACATATTATTTGCTAAAATCTGCTAGCAACAATTCATGTACTGTGAACATCTCTGAATCCTCCCATTTTGTTCTGCTTTTCTATACTAACTGGTTTGAGAAGAAATCGGACTGACATTTATCAGCAAATTCAAAAGTGTGACTACAAGGAGAAAATGAGCACATGTACCTGTAAAACACTCGAGGAAGTCTTGTTCTAGTTTGAGGGCTCTGTCCATTCCTTTCCTCGCTTGTTCTTCTGTCAGTCGAGTGTTGATCTCCCTTAAAAACACATATTCAGAAACAATATAATAAGGTGTGATATGTTTACATACTTATACATAACAGGATTTTAACATACAACACATTTTCCAGAGACTTGGGCCGAACAAAGATGGCGATTGGATGGAGCTGAGCTGCTTGTAGTCTGCGCACAGCATTGGCCGATACATCCAAGATGCAGTGTTTCCCTTGCTATTTGTGAGAAAACACAAAATAAAAATGAATATCCAGCTACTGCTTTTTATTTAGATTGATTTGGCACTTATCCTTGAGTCACATCCCACCTGCTCAGCCACCTCACGGACGCTCTGGACACTGGTGCCGTACAAGTGGCTGTTGTACTGTCCCGCCTCGATGAAGCGGTGACTCTGAATGTCCTTCTCCATCTGTTCCCGCGATGACACAAAGTGATAGTCCCTCCCGTCCACCTCGTACTCCCTTTTGGGCCGCGTGGTGTCTGTCAAGGGAAGTGACAACTATTTAGAGAGCTCAGGGCTGACGTTTTGAGGATTCATGCCAATGCAATTTCTGTCAGAGGGAGACATCATGCATTGGGTCTTTAGCTGTAGATTTTATTTGACAGCAGAAACACTTACGTGGGACGCAGGATCCAAACTTATCAGGGAACTCAGACAAGAGGTCGTCATTTACCCTGTCTTTAACAGGACCCAGAATGATGATGGGCCTGGCGTAATGGACTGAGCATTTTCAAAATAACAAAAGGAACATTTAGAAAAAGCTCAAAACACTCTCAACAATAATGTCTGTTCCATTGCCCTCACCTTCTACTTGAGTGACAGTCTCATAACTGTGTGAGATTTTATCTCTCCCTGCCAAAGAGAATTTCAAGATACAACAAATAAATGATTAGATTAGATAACATGCATTAGTTTGTCTTATACATATACAGTATTCATTTAGATTCAGACAAATTACCTTGAGGGCCCAAACTGTCACGTCCATGGTCCTGTAGGAGAAAAACATAATTGTTGTTCAAAGATTTGATTGATGTTACCTCGTTATATTAGTTGTGACTCATTTACCCTCTCTTTGGTGTTTACACGAGACCACTCTTTTCTTTCCACTCTGAAAAAACAAAACAACTTGCAATCATATATTTTGTAATAATTAATACAAAGATAAACATTGATGGGTAATGTCTGACCTGAGTTTGCTGGGGATAAAGCCCACTTCCTCTGCCTCGTTTTGGGGGCTGACTCTGCGCGCCTGCCACCACTCTTCATCACCACAGTCCAACACGTGAAGCACGTCCCCAAACCTGAAGCTCAGGGCCTGGCTCAGGAAGCCACAGTCTGCTGTCTTGTCATAGTCAAAAAGAGCCCTTGGAAATAAAACAACCATTAGTTATGGCATTACTTGATTATGTAAAAGGTAAAAGGTTCCCAAACTATTCTCAGTATCTTTATAGAGATGATTTGTGAAACATGTTTCATATAGAATGCAAATATTGTTTAATAGTATTATCACCATGCACTTCTACTATGAAGTTGCACGGCTCATTTATAATTATGACAAAGGTGAAGTGTGCTTTTATATATTTTTTATGGGTGTACCAACATGGGAGACTAGCTTTATGCTGACATTACTGTAGAAAAATATGTTCACAACATTAAAATTCCCTCATAGTGGAAACGTTCCTTCATAATTTAACAGTAAGCCCTGAAGGGAAATACTAAAACAGCTGCATCTATAACAACAATATGGTAACAGCATTAAATGCTTTTGAAAGACTCTAATGAACCGAGATGTGTTAATTAATGTTTATGACCTTGCCCAGTATGTTGTGATCATGATACCTGATGTAAAAGCCTCTCTTTGGGTTGCTCCGTAGCGTCGTGGTCCCAGAGCCCATACTGCTGTTCATCAGCTGTTCCCTCAAGTCATGAATCTTGGCTTCAAAACGGCTGTACTCTGAAACACAACACTTATACTTACCCAGGGACTACAGGTGGAAATTAGCAATTGAGCTACAACCTGGTACAATGGGTACATCTCCCCTGATAAGGTTAAAGTATATTGTGCACTATCCCTGTCTCAAATAAACAAACTAACTAACTATGGAAATAAGATCAGATATAGATTATAACCAATTGTACAATGAAGAGGACTGCTGTGATTGAAGTGCAGATAGCAAGAAGAGAGCGTGCATGCTATCAAAATGAGATGAAGTTGTTCACAAGAAATCATAATTAAAATAAAGGAAAACAATATAAATGCCAAGTAGAGGTGGAAGCTTTATCGAAAAATGTATAATTATACAAATGTTGTTTCGGAGATATGCAAAATTAGAATACCAAGTTTATTGTCTACAATTACAACAATTTAAAAACTCATAAAAAAGAGAAACATTGTATAATATTCCAAACAAGCCTATAAAGTGATATTTCTGCATTTTTGTGGTTAATTTTATGGTCCATTCACTTTTTGTACAATACTTAAACCTCAACCAAGACATTTATAGACACATTTTAGCACATTCCTAATGCAATGTTAAAATGTAATTATGCAAAATGCAAAAATGCAAAATATATGCAGATTGCCAACGTCAAGCTGCCGTACTATGTATTTTTGTGCAATGTAATAAAAAGTAGTTACCATCTGGTCTGTACTGAGCGATTATAGTCACAGTCTGACCCGCATTTTTGAGCGCCGCTGCTGCTTGCTCGTGTGTGGCCATCCGCAGGTCAACACCGTTCACCTGAAACACAGCGAACAACCGTCAAACCAAAGGGCGCTGTTGAGATGTTGAGATGGGCGACATGTGAGAGATGGAGGCGTCCTTACACTGAGGATCTGATCGCCCTTGTGCAGCTCCCCGCTCAGGTCAGCGGGGCCCCCTGCCAGGATGAAGGAGATGAAGATGCCCTCACCGTCCTCGCCGCCCACGATGTTGAACCCCAGACCTGTCGACCCTCGGTGGATCAAAACTCTCCGAGGTTCCCTGCAAAAACACAAGACGAAAATAGGTCACAATGTAAAATCAACATGGGAACTAAAAGGTTTATTGATCAATACGAACCTGGGGATATCATCGTCTCCCATCATACTGTGCAGCACCGGGGAGAAGCGACTAGGCGAGGTGGGAGTGAGGGCTTGTGGGTAATCAGATCCTAGATAGTTCGGATGGCTGAGGTCTGTGTCCATGTGAGAATACGCTAAGAATAAAGAAATATAATAATAGTTATTCATGAATACAATCAAACGTGACACTTCACTGTTAATTTAAATAAGAACACTGAAAGAAACTCTAAAGTGTATTTTTGTTTACATCTGTCTTCCTGTGTACTATTATTTGTATTTCTACATCGAACATATTCTTGAGTTATTAAAATTATGTTTTCAGCTATAGGGACAGTCTTTAATCAAGCTAGTTGTTTGTGCTTTTTAATTTTGAACCAATATAAATTATATATCTAATACTTATTTCTGCATGCCTTATTTTATCATACTTTATATTTTTACTATTATTATTCTTTGTTTTATGTTGCACCTATCGCCATAGCAAGTTTTGTTCACTGACAATGACAGTAAAACTGATTCCTGACTCCTCCTCGTAGTCCCCTAATTCACCTTTAGGAATAACAGTAACTTTAACATTCCTCTATCTCTGCGTCCCCTCAGGTAAAGAGTCTGGATGTAATCCTTGACTGTACACACATCACCCGTTCTGCCTTTTTTCACCTCCGCACACATTATTTGTTTTAGACAATATAGTCACTCCCAACACTAAATAATAGTACTTTCTTCGTGTTACCATGTGGTCTTATGCTAGTTCTGATAAAGCCCAAGATCATTCTAAAACTGTTCAGGAAAGGTCAAGTTTTGTCCTGTTAATGTGATTAGATGAGTGACTTTGCTCCAGGTTTTGAGGAGCAAATAAAGTGCATAATAATTCTGAACAGAAATGTATTAATTGTGATTACAACATCTACCACATCACAGCATCCTACAACAGCTTCACAATCTCCCCATAACACAGCACATTCAATTCAAAATCCTGCTCCTCACATTCAAAGCCAAACTCAAAACTCATCTGTTTAGACTGGCCTATTCACTTTCACTAAAGCTGCACAGTCCCTTTTGAACGTATACTTTTCTGTTTCTCTTGTACATGTGCGGCAGTGCCCAGAAAGGCGCCTAATAAATAAAATGTAGAATACACCAATGTGTAGTCGTGCATGTGAAAACCTTGAGTCTATACAGTTTAGCGCTGGCCTATTATTCGAGAGATTGAGATCCATTTATTTCTAATCATCAATGTCATGATTGGCGTTAGAATTGAGTCCACAGCCAATCCTGTCAGCAAAAGCATGTGGTTTGGAGCAAAGTTCTGACTTTGGAGGAAGATTTTTTTGTTTTTGCTAAGTAGGAATGAATAAAGCTCTGTATTATTTATGTTCAAGAAATTATAATCGAAAGACATTTTTATTTGTTTTTAGTAAGACAAAATCAAATGAAACTGAAAATCGTGATCAGTCAATATGAGGAAAACAAATCCTAAGCATTTTTATAAAATCATATTGCCCAGTCCTAATACAGGTATTAAAAAAAGGATGTAACAATTTCAGTCCACATTTGGGAATGAAAAGTACACATTTTTGTGCGTGTTATAAATACATGCGACTAAACCCTGAGGTTGCGTAGAGGCGTGCTTACTGCTGGTGAGGTCTGGAGGGTTGTAGGAGTTGGTCAGGAACAGGTTGTTGGGCTTGGCCACCCGGAGGTAAACCACCTCGGCTGTGTTCTTCAGAGCCCCCACCGCATCCTCGTGCATCACATCCTCCAGACACACGCTGTTCACCTGCACACAGACACACGCGCATTTAAAGGACTTATTCATTTAAAGGTGCTTAGTAGCGCTGTAGACTTCGAATTGTTTGGTCATGTAAAGGAGTCAGAGTCAAAGACAATAGATCATAAAAGGCTTAAGCTTGAGGTTTGTAATGGAAATATTACAACATTCTTAATTACTGATGAAGTTAGTTGATTTACTGGAAGAACAGCCTGCACTGCACTACCTATATTCCCCACCAGATGGCAGTCATAGTGGTTTAATGCGAACATGGCACCCAGACAGTAAGCTCCCATCCCACTCGTTTATTAACATATTAATGAAAGCAGTTCCATGCCATTAAAACGGTATTTATTGCTCTTGGCTCTGCGCTCAAACACACTGAGGCTGCATCATGTGAATTTGTGAAAACTGTGTGGGTGCATTTCTGTATCTGAGCATTACACAAGAGTGACTGACCGCTAAGATCTTATCCCCGATCTGCAGACGCCCGTCCTTATGAGCTGCTCCACCCTCGATGATCTTGGTGACATAGATACTGTTGTCTCCGGGTATGTGCTGGTTGCCCACTCCTCCGGCGATGCTGAAACCTAAGCCTGCGAACAAAGAGCCAGAGCAGAGGCTAAGCTATGTAGTATGTTCATATGGAGCAGATTTCAGAAAAGCAGATTTAGCGGCATTTAAAGCATCTGTAATCCTCACAACAGCCATACATACCCCGTCAACACTTACCTTTGGGGCCTTTGATGAGTTTGAGTTCTGTCACTTTTTCTGCTGCAGGTTTCCTCCTCAGAACATAAAGGCGGACTATAGCACCGGCCTCCTTCAGCGCCTCCACCGCCTGGCTGTGTGTCACCTCTCGTACGTCCACATCATTCACAAATAGGATGCAGTCATTCACACTGGCAGAAAGACAGAGAGGCAGGCAGGGAATCAGCAAAAACAGCAAGTTTGTTTTCGTTTAAAGAAAATGAATGTAATACACCGCCACAGGAGGCAAGAGGCACTCAATCTGCAACAGTAGTTCTGTCAAGGATCTAGTTTCACCACAGACAGCCGGCCTCCTCTCGCACAGTCCAAGAAACCTCTGCTCGGGTTGTATTAGCATTAGTTATGACAGTGACAGTGGCCCGGGTGTGTGAGAGGTGGGAAACAATCATGAACTGGAACCACAGATATCACAGCTGACAGGAGCAGACACACAACTACAGAACACAGCACAACACCATCAACCCACTGCCAATTGGTGTGATTCATGCAAAGAGTGAGGAACGATGGCAGTTCATTTAAAGGGCACATACAGTATGACAATAAACTGATTTTAATGACCTTTTATCCATGTTACAAATGAGGGTTCCTTATCATCGGTTTACTAAAAGTTGTATTTTGATTCCTGCATGTTTGAGAAATCCTGTGTTTTCACCTACTCCCTATCCCCGCCCACATCCCTGAAATTAATTGAATAATGTAGACTCCAAGTGATACATGTTGAGTTCTTAAATGTCATATAGCGATAAAACATGTAAATGAAAATCTGCTGCTTGTTACGGTGAAATGTCACTATTTGCCTTTAGAGATTAGTCAGTCTCAGTATCTGCCTATTTTGAAATCACTTTTAAAAATGTACCTTTTTTCATTAGCTTTTAACACTGTGTGAGTTGTACTTTGTTGACCTTTTTGCAGGTTTGCTACTGCTACTTATTATATTATCTTTACTTGTTTGACCTGAGGATCCCCTTGAAAATGAGATGATTCATCTCAAGGTGTTATTCCTTATGAAATGTAAATAAATACATGTTTTGTGTACGGCACTTTGGCCAACTGTTTTAAAGTGCTTTTTAAATAAAGTATGGCATGGGAAGGAGTCTGCGCACACTATACATTGTTGGTCCCTTTTTTTCTCATAATGTTTTATGTTTTTACCAGTGATGCCACAGACCCACAAACAGCCCCAGTGAAGGTCCTCTCTGAATATGGTCCATCTTATAAGTCCGTCAGTTTTGATCAGGAGGACAGGGAAACTTTTTCTATTATTAAGTCATTTTAGATTAATATTGTGGTTTACACAAAATATAAAATGACGTTACTTGTTGATGTTATAGTTCAATACAAAGTACATGATAATATGTCTCCTTTAACATGTTTATGAGCGCATGTATTGACTTGTATTTGTGAAAGTACCTGAGCCTGCCGTCCTGAGCAGCAGCCCCTCCAGGGATGATTTTGGTGATGAAGATGCTGGGGTCATCACCCACATGGGGGTTGTCTGTTCCCCCTGCTATACTGAAGCCAAGGCCTGAGTTTCCCTAAAACCGAACAGAACAGACATTTATTTATCACAGACATTTTAGCAATGTTATAAAACTCTTTTGTTGCTCTCACCCTTTCCAGAGTGATCTCCTCATATTCAATTTCACCTTCTGTCCCATTTACCTGTAGAACAAAATAAAGTTTATCAGAGTGTTTTTGAAGTGCTGAATTTAGCCCAACTTCATTCTCTCTTCTACTTTTCTTGGGCTCTCTTTTCCAGTGTCTAATTTGCCTTCTGCCTTCACATCAGCCACACCTCTGCAATTAAAAAAGTCCCAGAGGAGAAAAATAAGCTAAGAAAACTTCAGACAAACGCTTTTTTTTTGGTTGACCTAGAAAACAATCTTTAGTAGTGATGTAGTGCAATAAAACTGATCAGAGGGAGTAGATTTTTTATTGAGGCAGTGCACTTTTTAATCTCATCTAAAACTAATTGTGTCTAAAGGTAGATAATGCATTTTCTATCTTTATTTTAAATCACTTTGTGTAAATCTACTGACAAAAAACCCCTTACCCCTAGATTTAAGTACATAAACCACCAAAGGATGCAGCTGACTGACGCAAATACACTTAATTTAATGAAGCATATCTATATAATGACAGTGTGATTAGGCCTGATACTTACATATGGCGAGCCGTCAAGTGTGTCTGTGTTCACCACCACAGGAGGAGTGTTTCCCTGGAGACACAGACAGAGGAGAAAAGTTATTAAGAAATAATGGGAAGTAAGGTTATTGTTGGGAGTATATCTCAGAGTTGTTCCAGCACGGGCAAACCTGCAGCTGCGTTTACAAAGACAAAATATTAATATACACATCCAAGAAGAGTAGACACAAAGCTAACAGGATTTGTATGGTATAGGGACGTCCCAATATCGATTTTCAGTGCTACAGCTATTGGAAGAAAAATCACAATTTAACAATTATTCACGATTATTGACGAGCGTGACAAAACAACAGTGAAATCCTTAATTTTCTCTCATTCAAATGGTCACAATCCTTGTAGTCTGTGACCAGCTGCATCGAATCAAACTTCCCGAATGATAAATTAGAGTTAACGTGACTTGTGTTGTTGTTGTGTGTCCTTTTTGTTCGGTAACAAATTCCACCATCAATCAATGATTGTGATTGTGACATAAACAGCCTAATATAAAAGCTTCTTACATTCAGGAGAATAGACTTAATGTAACTTACTTAACATTGCTTCTAAAATGTTCACGATTATTATTTTTTTGCGATTATATTGTGTCCTGACAAATCACGATTATCGACTACGAATAATCTTGACATCCCTCCTGACACCAATCCTTACTTTTCTTTCATTACCATTGTCTAACATGTTACTAATCCTCACGTATGTGACCATCTTTACAAAATCGAACTTTCTGAATGATAAAGTAACGTAACTTCCAGCTTTCCGTTTACTTTTTGACCTACTTTTGCTTCTAAATTAGTCACAATTATTTTTTTTTAGCTGTTGTGATATACAATTGTGACCTGATTATTCACATTTATAACTTAAATGATTCATCTTGACGTCCCTAATATGGCATGATAAATTTAGGTACAACTACGAGTTAGGTCGCAAAATAGCGTAGCGCGTTTTATCCATCCACCCCTCACCACACACCACATTCACATTAACAGTGCCGTTGTAGTCTCCTCGCACTTCTGCACTAGATCGGGAAACTGCAAGTCAGAGACAGACAGTTTGATGATTAAACAGCCAGAACAAAGCAACTTGTCTATGAAGTAACTGACGTGTTTTGACAATTTGGTTTGCTGCAATATTTTATCATTGATGGATTGTACAGTTAAACAAAAGCCACACGCGCGACGATATCCGAAACATAGATGCTCAGTTACAATGCTCAACAGCAGTTAATGGGTCAACGGAACGGCAAAGAAGTATCTGAAGTGTACAGTGAGGTTGTGTCTGTTCATTTATGCTACAGAATCACATGCCCATGAAGTTGAATTCGTGATTTGTCTCATCTCATCGAGCCATAACAATAACAATTCTGCACTGTGCATGAATATTTCTATTGTACATTATTTTTACTTAAATACATGATCAACCAAATGAAGGTTGAAATGTGGTGATTGAAGGCTTCTAGATAGAGAATATTTACAAATATTGTAATTTTGATAAAAATGCTTTTAAAACATGTGTTTCTTTTTGAACATTTTGATTTATTGTTATCTTAAAAGTCTGTAAAGTCCAGATAATGATTACGATTACTATTACTACTTTTAATTTGTTATAGTCGACTAGTCACGACATGCTGCAGGCCTAGCTGTCGGCTTCAGCATGAAAGTTCAGACTTCACTGTGATTGGGTAAATTAACCTGTCAATCAGAGACAGAGGTGGACTAATAGGAAGAGTAAATGTGTATGAGCAAAGAGCTGTATCAAAATTTGCGCTTTTAAAAACATCACATAGTCAGGTTAAAATTACATTCAAATCGTTCTTACAAAAGATGGGACCAAGTCAATCAGCGGTTTTATTCAGAAAACATCTCTTGTAAAAACTGATGAACCGTGATTGTTCGATTTCAAGAGTCCTTGTGCCAAACCTCACTACAATACTGTATAACTCTGTCCAATGAGCCACGCGGCTGAACATTACGTCAAATTCATCCTTATCTGGAGACTGAAATAATGAGTATAGCCAGCAGAAATCTAAGCCCGGTGCCAGGCAGTTTTCCTGCAGGGATTTTCACAAAGCCCCTCTCTCTCACTCGCTCTTCCTCTCTCTCTGCTCTAGTCATTGGACATCAGCCCACCTATATTATAACACCAACCTATTCAGCTAACTCGTCTCACTCTTGTGTTCCTACAGGCGGCACTCACATTCATGCCCACACCTTATCATTTATACCCCCAGCATGATAAATATGCAGAATGCAAAAAGACACATTACCTATACCTAGGGGTCTATATTGAAAACAATTATTATCCAGATTTTTTTGGAGAATCCCCAATGTTGACAGGGGAGCCTGTTGGAATTGGACACACTCATGACCAGGGCTTTTTTACTATGTACTGACCAAGAGCAGGCCTCTAGGGGACTGTTGCCGGGCAGATTGAGAGACTCAACCCAGGATGCATGACCAAAGAAGGAGAGAAGATCCGCCAAAATTCTGAGAAATGCATCTTGCACAGAAATACCGAGAACAGCGGAAGCGCACCTGTTATTGCGGTTCTCAATGTTTTGACCATGTTTATAAAATGCTATGGCAACCATACCGTAATGTTTATGAAAAGAGGAACCAATGTAAACAAGCTTGGCACATACCGTAATGTTTATGAAAGAGGAACCAATGTAAACAAACCAATGAAAAGATTAACAAATGTAACCACAATGCAATGGTGGAAAGTACCGATGTATGCTTGTGAAACTAATGTGTCAAACGCTTAGCATGCAACTCAGAGCCAGGAAGGTATATAAGTAGACATCGCGGTAAGTTTAGGGCTCTTTTGAGACATCTTGTTACTTGCAACAAGACCGTTCATTCGGAGGAGACCAGGACGAATCGACACGGGGACCCCGTTCGATTTGAAGAAACCTACACTTTCCGAAGCACATCTCTTCTAGACAACGCCAACCCAAGGAATCATCGGTAATTAGGCGATAATTTTACTGAGCAATACCTTTCTGGCCTAGAACTAGTAGAATGTGTTAGGGCGTCAGTGTAGGGCATATCATGGTTTGTGTGATGCTCATCTGAAACCCATAATAAATATGCACATGTTATGCTAAAGATTATGTTTTCTCTGATTGAGTTTGTGTAACTCTACGGGAATGGTAAAAGGGTAATTAGAAACAGGAGTAAATACGTCTTGAACGACAGTTGCGGTGTAGTGCAAAGCCTCACGGGGTAACGTCTAAAGGGACTCCCAGGTTGCACGGCAGCCTAAGGACCGAGAGGCCCGCAACAGAAAAATACGGTTCAGACTTGGTCTTACGGGATCAGGACTGGACGCCGAGGGGGGAAGGTACCTGTAGCGACGTAACCTGAGTTAGATCCACCTAAACGTGTGACGGGCACGCAGGTGTGACCTTGGCTTAACTGCCCAACCAGGGGCCCCCCTACACCGCGAGAGGATTGGGTTTTACCGGAGAGACACCAACACCCAATAGTTAAACGATATTTGTGTCAAATCCAACAGAAATGTGTTACAAAACATGTTTTAAATGTTATTATTTGAGGATGCATTTTCTGACTAAATGTGACATGTCTGTAAAATGAATCACAAAAGTGCAAAAATATCTATATTTTTATGCTTTTTTTACTCAGCTCTTTTTGTAGCATTCTTTTTTACTATAAACAACTACTCAATATTAAAATTGTACATAACTTAAAAACAGGAGCATGCAATGACTTTTATGGATGGGCAAGCAGACTTGACATGTGAAAAAGTGAAAAAAACCTTATGCAAGGGTGGGTTGCGAACTCCGGTCGTTCCTATGCAGGGTAAATGCCATATCCTAACTGAGATAAACACCCATACGTGCACAAAGTGCAGAATAAAGTAAATAGTCTCACTTCACCGACCAAGTCATTACACAAACTAGAATATCTATTGTAATCAAAATACTTCCTGTATTTCTAACAACATCTAATCATTAGAAATGTGAACAGAGCCCGAGCTACAAACAAAGACTTGTCTCTAAAAGATCGTTTTCAAGTCACTTGTTGAAACTTGGTGCTGCTGTTGCTTCACTTCTCCTCTACTCAAGCTCAGTTAAGGCAAAATCTACAAACATCCAAGTTCCCCACTCAGGTTTATTCAGCGTGGTTTGAGCATAGATTCATGGGTTTGAGGCTGTGTGGTCCTCAGAGCACATGTGCAGACCTCTAAAAGAAGCTGCTGTCCGCTCTGGGTTCTAAAAGCTCATGTTTTGAGAGCAGAGCATGAACGGGCCTCTGAACACGGTCACAGACTGCACTGCTGTGGTAAAAGCAGAACCATGCTTCCCACGCAGTATTGCCCCGCGGCCTGTAGAGGCCAGTAAAAGACACCGTGACTTCAGCCAAGCTTCAGCAGCAGAAGTGAGGGGAAAACATGCTAATTTGGATATATTTCGGACCAATTTAAATATAATTGTGACAGATGGTAATTTTTGATTTTATTGGTCAATCTAAATTTCGATATATTGCCCACATCTACACCCAGAGTACATCAATAAACAAATCTTTCTTCACTAGCCTTGACATTAGATATGCATAGAACAGCCAATAGAAAAGAAGGAGTATAACATGATAGGTAAAATCTAGCACAATAAGAACCTGAATTTAGCTTTTTTTAATTTTAATTTTTTCAATTTTTATAAATGTGTACATTTTGTGTTTGTATCTTGTAAAAGCAGCATGAGACTATGCATGGTCTGCAGCTAATAATACAGTATTTTATTTCACATCAACTTGGAAGTAAGAGCCAAAAGCAAGGCTTTGATTGGTTGTGCTTGGTAGTCCGCCTCAGTTTCACTTCGCTTCCTGAAAAAAAGCCATGCATGCACCTTAAAATTAATGCATGTGAATATTAACGATGTGCCAAAGGGTTTGTGAGATCTAGTAACAGATTTTACCTACTTCCGGTTCCACAGTGTAAAAATCCTCCCAGTTTGAATGCTTGAGTCACAGTATGAAACACTAAAATTGTTGGATTAGCCATCAACATAGACTGAGCAATGAATTGTGCCAAGTGTTCCTATTTTTAGATGTGTGCTGCAACTACAGTTTAGCCCATGAGATAAAAGAAACACTTGTATAACACCAGCTACCTTTTTATGTATGCTATAAACGTGCTCTCTTAGCCTCCAGCATTGATTGTTAAAACTGTTACTGTTGGAGGAAAAAAAAACGCCAATATCGTTAAGAAGAATGAGCTGAGCTGGACACTACCCAAAGGCTGCATTAGTGTCCGTCCGGCACACACTTCACAGCAGCTGGGGAGGTTGGGAACACATAAAAGCTACCCAGGCAACATGCAAACTAACGACCTCTGTGGAAAATATGCAAAGTCTGACTGCTCAGCTTTGTCAGCAGTTTTTCCAACAGCAGGAGTGAATTTAGATGGATGCTAGAGCAGTAGAGAGAACATACAAACAGTAGCCTGACCTACCTTGGGGGGTTTTACTGTGCAATTTGGAGAATTGAAGGCAAGACAGTGGTACATTGTGTAAGAGGAAGGTGTAATTTAGTGAGTCAGCTCAGATCGCAGACGACTTTGTAAGAGGAAACCAAACCAAATGTGTTTGTGTTAGCGACGGAAGAGAGGTTAATTCCACTCTCAATTCAGGCACAATGCGCACATAATTTGTTTCCCATTGAATCATGGGTAATTTGGAGGAGCGTAAGGGAAGATTATAGCCTGCGTTGTGAGGTCATTTACGGGTTTTGTTGGAGAAAAACTCGATTTGGAGATTAAGGCCAGATACGCATCTCTTCCCAAACATGAAGCCACAGCAACATCTGATTAGCATTTGTGAATTTAATTTGATGATTACCCAGGCACTCTGTAATCAGTTTTAGAGCGAACAATACAAGAATTCAAGAACACTAAATCAATGAACCTGAGACTCAAATTAAAATGTCATACCCGCTTATAAAGTCGCCGTTTCTTGGCTTTCCGTACGTTTTCGAAGAAGCGGGAGCCCATCTTTTTGGCATACCACACAGACATGAACATTTTGCCGGAATATTGACATTTAAAATGTTTTTAAAATCCAAATATTTTACACATGATGTTTATTGTCTGTCAAGCTTCCTCATAAAAAAATCTAATCCTTCATGGTATTTGACAGACACAAATGCAAACAAGCTATAATTCTCAGCAAAAAGGGAGCAAGAAGGCCATGGAGAACAAAACAAAAAACAAAAAAACTGTTAAATCCCAAATGGCAGATGAGCCAGTCAGTAGTGTATTCCTGCTGAGTCGATGCTGGAGAGTCAAGAATGACTCATCACTATTTTGGATCCCAAAGATTTCCCCCATTCAGAAGGAAAAAAGAAGCACTGATGTGAACAGGTCTCTCTCGTTTCTGTCCTGTCTTCAAATGAACTGCGTGAGGCTTGGTCCGGCCACTGCTCTGTGCTCCTGGAGACTGCTGTTCATATTTTCTGCCTCTGCTGTTCTGTGCAGTCCCTCCCCTCCTCGCGCCCAAGGAAGAAAGGCAAAAGCTGAAGTTGGTGACATGTGTGGGGCATTTAGGCTCTGCAGAGAAGGACAAGCCACTGTGAATGACTGTGTACTTCAGTGCCTCTCCTTCACCTAGTCAACCAGAACACTACATTTTTGCAGTTTCAGCAACAGGGAATAGTACTTGACTTCAGGTCCTTTTTCAAATTATAATAGACCAAACAATTATATTCCTTACCGACTGCATGTGACTATAATCTTTAAACAGAATTTATATCTTAAACTCGTCTTGGATCACAGCTTACTCGTGTGTGGAGCAATAGTGCACATTCAAAACAACATGTGGTATAAAACTTTGGCCAATTAACACATGCTAGAAGAGCTAGCTCGAGATATGTACAAAGATTCAGATCACCATTTTATTTTTCATCCAGTCGCACCTGTTGCCTAAATAACCAAATAACTGACCTTTAATTTTCCCACTCGCTCCACTGGCAATTGTATAAGAGATAGGTCTCTTCTGTGGATGCAAGGTGGCTGAAGTGTCTTGCCCAAGGACACAATGACAGTGTGCACTACCGTCCCACTGTGGCACCCGGCATCCCAGTGGTCTCCCATCCAAGACCTGACAAGGTCAGGCTTTAACAAGTTGGTATGGCCACCATGAATATCTGAATTGCTCAACTTAAAGCAGTCTAATATTGCATAAGAGAGAAGAGTGCTGAGGCCACACAACCGCCCTTACAGCTACAGTTGTTTTAAAGTGAGCACAGACAGACTTGTGACACACAGGGACAGACTTATGTAAGGACACGCTGAAGGACAGGCTGTCAGCTGACAGACTCATTTTGTTCAATAAAAAAAATCCTGCTTCTACCCATCTCATCTTCTTTCTCATCATGACTCTCAGTCCGCCATTCAGCATTAACTCCACTCCCTCCTCCTCTTCCTCCTCCTCTCCTTTCTCTCCCTCCCTCACCACCTCTGTCTGTCCCAGAGGACCTGAGCTGCTGCTGCTGCTCAGTAATTACACCAGGGCTGCAGGGAAATATTTAAACATTTATTAAAGAAAAGCAGTAGAACGGAGCAAATGAAGATAGAGTGATAGTGCCCATACAAGAGTGAAGGCAGGATAATGCCGGGCTCTTGGGAAAACAGTACAAACAGTAATTGAATACTTACTCAAAAAGCAGGTTTTTGATAAGTGTCAAACTGGGCATGTGCAAAGTACTTTTGATTTATACAGAATTTCAGATAGAGGAAACTGGGCTCTTCTAGGTATTGCTTTAACAGTAAAGTATGTAATATTCTTGACAGTTTTTGTAACAGTGGAGAAAATGAGTACAGCAGTATAGTAAAACTAGTATTCACATTGATCACAGCTGATGATCCGAAAATGCAATATTTGTCTCACAAGAAAAAAACAAAATTCTTTAGACCATAACAACAAAATCACAGATCTTTTACAAAAATGTATCCAATTTATTCTTTTAAATGATTATTTGCCCGGTAGGCTTTATTAGACAGCTTCATGTGAAATTGGGATGAGAGAGAAGCGAGGACATGGAGTAAACTGTTGGAGCTGGGACTCAAACTCACAACACTGCGGCTGACTGCACATGAAGCCTGGCATATGTGCTGCCACCTTAACCACTCGACCACCAGGCAGCGCAAAAAAAATTATCCAGTTCCAATAACATTTTGTTTTTTTTCACTGTTCCCCAAATTAAAAAGTGTAATCATTTGTTGCTGAACGATCTCTAAGATAAATCATCTCTAACCTCTGGAGCTGCTCCTTTTGTGCCAAAGCATTGCAGCTCTGAAGCTGATGTAAATCAATGGTGGCTCAAGTGAAAGTGGCAAAGCCCACAGCGTTACGGCAATAAAGCAACAGACTGGCTCCACCTACACATGGACGAGCAGCGGGCCTGCTGCAAACACATCTATATGGACAAGGGATGCTGCAATGCCTCCTGGGAGTGCCACTCATTTCATAGGACCAGTGTAGAAAATTGGCTGCATACATTTGCAGATACTAGAATGGGCCTAATGAGTGAGTGTATGTGAAGACATTACGCGAGCACATGGCAGTGGTGATTGCACTGTATGCAACAGTCAGACAACAAGAGGCAGCAATTAAAAGTATTGACCTTGAATATAACTGCAATTCAGAGTCCCTGAGTAACAGAAGTTCCCTAAATGCACCGTGTTTTATTATTGATTAACAGTTTTGCCCACGCATATACTATTTAGGTATTTTATTAGATAGTTTGTTACATGTTTAAATTAATATGTTTAAGTTGAAAACAAGATATCTTATTTTTCTGCAGCTTTCTTAGTCTGTTTCTAACGTTTAAGCAAAAAAAAACGGAAAGTGATTTCACGGGCTGTGAGGCTAATGCAGCCTGTCTGCTCGTAAAAATGTTTTATTAGGAAAGGAGCTCTGCCATCTTTTCAAGGTTAGGGAAGTCACGCTGCTCAGTCAAACACTGACACCTAGAGGTCTGATCACTAAAATATTATCTATTCGATAATGTTTACAGTCATTGATGCAAATAAAGAATTACTGGATCATAGAGTTATATTATACATAATTATGGAACAGGTATTATCTGTGTTTTTAAAGGCCCCACAAGTGTGTGAAAAAGTGCTGTGCAGTCAAGCTACTGCAGCTAGGTATTCAATTGGATACGTAACTAAAATGTTGCATTTTAACTGACTTCTCAAGCTCTGTTTCAGTTTTACTTCACACGACTTTACTTCTTTGTGGTGGCCAACAATATTCCAACTCTGGTGTGGTTGGTCCTAGGCACATAATCCTATAAAACGTTGGTACTCCTGTCACATGACCAAAACAGTTTCTGACAGATATAAAATGATTGATGTTCATGAGCACACTGACATCACTGATGACCTCCCATAGTCCGGCTGGGTTATATATAGAGGCGGCAGTCAGTGGGACATAGGCCATCAGAAGTTGACTAACAGATCAGTCCCGGGACACATGGGAGACGACACAGATCAAACCAATGACAATGGCACACGACAATGGAGCGCTAAGTCTTGCGGCGGGACAGAGCGGCTTTGCTCTTACCAGTGTGGAAACAGCGGAGGTGTACATTGGGGTGTGTCCCGTAGACATCAACACTGGCTGAAAAATAACAGAAGGGAGAGGGTAATTGTGTGGGTCGTGATGGACACAGGGGACAGAGAGAGCAACGAGTCCTCTGGGCGTACAGAGACTCACACCTGCCTCAACATGTGTCCCACAGGCAGCGTGTACTGCACAGAGCAGCCCACGACACTCAAGAGACAGTCTGGAGAGGACTGCAACACTCTTGACAGAGATACAAAAGGCTTTTTTTTCTTTTTTCAACTTTTAGAACCATTTTCTACTTTCTTACTTCCCCCTCATACATAAACAAACACAGAAGCACACATCACTATCCACTCCTAAACCATAACATTGTAAAAACATGGTAAAAAGGGGAAACTCAGCAATTACTTTTTCTGTTTTACATTGCAAATTTGCTTTTTAAAAACACTATCAACTAAATAAATTTGAAATATGCTGACTGAAAGTTTCTAGACGGAAAATAAATACAAATAAAGTGTATTATTGAGATAAATCTGAAATATTTTATTCATTTTTGGACATTTTGATTTATAATGCACTGTCTTATTTTTGTATGCGTTTTTGTATCTGTTTAGTCCAGGTAATGATTACAATGACTAAATAAAATACGACTATTTTTTACAGTCGACTCGTTACGCTTAGAGGATTAATGGTTGCAGCCCTAGACTGTACAACACTCATTTTGAGTACTAATTCCCTGTATAATATTGTGTTAAAACATAGTTTAAAAAGATTCAGTTGTAGTCATCTGGACTCGATTCGACTCTCATCCAAGAGTCATTCTCAATCTGTGAATCGAGTCTGGGGACTCCATTTTTCGAAAACATTGTGCTAAAACCTTTCCAAAAATTGAAAAATATTTAAACACAGCTACATTTCAAAAGTCTATGTCCATCCACCCTCATCGGACAGTGTCACTTCTCCAGACGCCCGTCCCGCTCTGTGGCGCCCCCCTCTCCTGCAGAAAGAGAGTAAAGCCTGCTGCATCTGCTTCTGGTCACAGTGTACCTGGAGGTGGATTAGTGCCGCTGCTTGTATCTGCAGATACTATCAGTGCTCCTACACGGCTGAATATAGAAACACACTGGGCCATGCTATTATCGACTGAAGCTGAAGGCGCTCAGGCTGATTATGCTAAATAACATGGAGGCAGAGACAGTTGCAGCAGTCAGGAAGCAGGAAGTAGGATGTAACTTAATAATTAAATAATCCTTTACATTGGACAAGGATGTATCTGTTTCATACAGTATGTACTTGTCCTTAAAACTCAAGATTTTTGTAATTAAGGTTTTGAATTTTGTTCTGGATTTGTGCTGCTTTAATTCTCTCTTCACAGTTTAGACCATGTTCATTCCTGGTTTACACCTTATTTATTTGTTTTGGTTTAATCTGAGGCTAGCATTGTTTTATATCATACAAAATTTGACTGGTGGGAAAACATTGCATCTTTATTTGGTTATATAATTCATTAGCTATGATAAAATAGCGGGACTCCCTAAAAGCTTAGCATTTAATTCTGGGGGCAGAGCTTGGCGTTTTAGTTTCGTCACATCTCAGCAAATGTTTATCTTTGACAATGTATTATTCCATAACTATGATGAGGTTCGATTTAGATTTAGACATTTAATTCAGTTAAAATCAAGGCTTTTGAACATGGAGCACTACGAAATGATGAACATTTATGGAGTTACGGTTACATCTTTTATACATAATCTTCTCAAACATAGTAAGCAATAGTAATGCTGCTACTGGCATCATCACGCTCTCATAACAATTACAAAGTGTCCCATGTGTGAACAAAGGGTTCGCGGAGGTCACTGGGGTTCAATCGTGGTCATTAAAAATGGAAACCAGTTCTTCAGTTCTGGTCTGCTGTTGAACTCTTTAATAGCTCCTATATATTAAGACAACCAGAAACTATCCAAAATCAGCAACATTTGTGTTATTATTATTACTACTACTAACAGTGAGGTGAATTTACCCAGAGCCATAGTAAGTAATCACACGAGAGAGTGATTTCAAATATGTGCTAAATGAACACGTGCTAACAGTGCAGTTACAGTCTGTCATCACTAAAGCAGTCCAGTAAGTGAGTGTGATCATGTTGCTCCTGATGTCAGCTGGATCTTTGCCTACAGAGGCCTCAGCACCAGGGGTGGGCGACATTTACAAAATTGAAAACATCAATCATGTCCGATTGTGTCCTAAAAACAATATTAAGACAATGTTATGTCAATCCAAATGTGCTAAAACATGTCTTTAAATGTATTAATTCAAGTTTAAGTATCAGGCAAATGTGAAATGACCCACAAAAGTGAAGCAATGTCAATCAAGTTTGCAACAAAAGTTTTTTCCATTTTCAGCATTCTTTTTTACATGAACGGTATAATGGGTATTAAAATGTAGCATATATTAAAAAAACATGACCAATATTATCTATATATCAATAATCTGCCCCACCTCTACTCGGCACTGTCTGTCCGGATGGTCGCCTCTCCCCAAGACATTCGAAACGATTTGAGTGCAAAACAAATACATACTTCTTTTGTATTATATTGTGATTCATAATGATATAAACCTATAAGCAATCTACTAAGAGAGTGTGTACCTTCTGGTTCCACTGTGAATAAACATATCAAATTAAGGACACATGCTTGTTGTGTGTACTTGCATATAATTGTCTAGTTCACAGTCGAGCAAAAATAACCAACCACAGCTATTACAGTAAATTGTCGCTATACTCAAACCAACTGATTTCACAGAAGGTCAGAAATACTATTATATCCCCATTAGGGAGACTGTACGCTGCTGGAGACACAAGTGTGACCTGCTGCTGTATAATGATGTGCGACACCCACTACATAACGCAGTGCGCTCACCTCTGAAGCAGCTCATGTTTGTGTTGGGATTGATACAGTGACTCCAGTAAGGTGCTGACAGTTGCCGGAGTACAGGCCGCTTGTATTGTGTCATTATTGATTGACTGATGTACCGTGTGTTGGCAGCGTACCTTGACAGGCGAGATGTGTGTGTGAGGAGTGTAGCCGTGGATGGCCTCCATGGCGGCGAGGTTCTTGTCGCTCATATGAAGCATTTCGGCACTTTTTCCTGGAGCCAGATGAGCTGGACTGTGCTCCAAGGGGGGCGTCTCCTCATCCTGGTACCGGTATTTCTGCAAACACACACACAGAGACAACACTTAGTCATTATGTGCATGCCTATCCAGTGCACCACATCACACATAACACGCTGAGTGACGCCTACAAGAGTAAAGTGAGGACATCATAGAGACAGAGGCCTGAAAATGGGGCCATTGTGTGTCATCAAAGCGTCCTCCACAGGCTCACAAACTAAAGCTCTGAGTCACAGCGGCTCCACAGCATCAGATCATGGCGTTGTACTTCCTCGTCACCACACTCCCCGCCCATATCCCACACCTGGGCCCTCTGCCAGCGGCCCACTGTTTCAGCCACTCTCTGTAGGACTCACGTGGGCGAGAGGACACAAAAAACCACATGCTGCTTTACTACCGATCCCGAACACAGCAGGAGGTGCGCAGGTCATGGAGCAGGATTAAGGCCTTGTATTCAAAGTGGTGAGAAATACAGTATATAGACATTTAGATAAGATCATGAATGTTGTCTATTGTATGTAGTAGTTAAAAATGCCACAAAAAGCTGATACAAAATAAAAATGAAAAAAAGTTGTAAACTATCGTTATTGATATACACCAAAACAAATATTGAATTTTTTATCAGAGGTTATGCAGATGGCATCACATCATTCTGAATTATAGCAGTGAGTGGCAAAAAAGTGTCAGAGGTGAGTAAAGACATTTCCTCCTGTAAGAGCACAAAACACAACTAAAATGTGAAAGAGCTGCTATAGCCTGGAAACAAATATAAAAGTCTAAAACTAACTAAAACAAACAAAAAAGTAGTATAAAACCAGATAAACAACAGGAACACTGCAGACTACACTCATATTGATTACTGATACAGACTTTGCGATCATACGCAGTTGAGCTTCTACCTTTTATTTTCTTTTTTGAAAGGAAGGAAATCAACGCTAGCTAATTGTGAGGCGAGTGGAAGTGAACAACGGAGAAACTACTTTCAGTTTCCATTTTACTGTATATAATTAAGACAATTTATCAGTAGCGCTGCCCATAATTCTGCCACTAAAAGAATGTTAGTGTGTCACCTCTATATCGCCCACTCCTAATTCAACACATTCTTTACATGGTTTGGTTTTGGTTTCTTTTGTCACATTATTATACTTTACACTGTGAAGTAACATTTCATTTCATATTGTTGTACAGAGCTCAAAAGGAGTAGGCTGAAGCAATAGCTTACAGTGCTTTCCAAACCATGTACATTTTAACTGAAGTCTGCTATAAATGCCTCTCTTTTATGTCACAAACAGACACCGGGGCAGACAGAGGGGTGCGGGGATCGAGGGGTGCATCACTGATCCTCCCGCTGCCTAGCAACCGGAGCTGGGATGCAGAGCCACAGTTGGGGCTGCCAACGTTGCTCCTGGATCATGTTACACTGAGACAGCATAAAGACAAGGAGTGAAAACCGAGATTCAGGAGTGAGGGGGGAGGGAAAGGACCCAAATGACAAAGGAAAAGAACACCAATAAATAGAGATACAGGGCACAGCGGCACAGTGTAGAGGACAAGAGGATTCAACACTAATATGAATTATTTATTTAGTTTATTTTCTTTAATCCTGGTGAAAGAAAACATGTTAGGTTTTTCAATGTTTTTGGTGCTAAACTAAAACATATGTAGACTAGAGGTGGGCAATATATACAAATGTTGATAAAATTGTGAATGTTGTTTTGAAAATATGCTAAATGTGAATAATGAGTATCGTTTATAGTACCAATGCTACAAAAAGTGCGGATTAGAAACTATTGTTAATTGGATTCTCAAAAAATATCAAGATATATATTTGGCAATGCGGTGTAATCCCTCATTCGTCCATGAGTGTCATTCTCAATTTAAAATTGAAATTGAATGACTCTTGGATGATTTCTTTTTTGAATAAAATCCGGATGACTGCATTTGAAACTTTTTCAAAATGTTTTGGCAATAAAACGTGGATCCTTATTTTACATTTTGTTCATTGTTGCCAGCAATACTGAATGGGACCATTGACTTAACTGATACTCTGCTTACAAAAGAAAGTAGTATATTTTGATTTACAAAATATACTATTGAAAAAGGATAAGACGTCTTTGGACCCTTTCCGTAGGACAAAGAGTCTATATTTTTGGAGTGACCACAGAAAGTACAAGGCGGTGTGCAGACACAGGGGGTCACTCAAACCTTCAATGCAGAACAAAGCAGAAGTACTAAAACATGTATGATAATAGAACACATATGACAAACCATTATCAGAATCAGAAAAGGTTTATTGCCATTGTCAATGAACAAAATTTGCAAACATAGGAACTTGTTTTCGGCATTAAGGTGCAACATAAAACAAAGAGCAATAATAAAAAAATCAAAAAGGGCATGCATTAACGAAAACTGTTAAAATTGAGTGTAGGATATAAATAAAAATAGGCTTACTATGTATACAAAAATGTACAGTTAAATTTACAGATGTAGTGCAGAAAGAGAACAGTGCCGTGAGTGATCGATTAAACTGCAGTTAAAGTGGCAGGTGTTTAGAAGTGTTCATGAGTCCAACGGCAGAGGGAAACCTGGAGTAGAAGGTGTTAAATTCCTCGGCCAGTCTTTGGTCGTTTGCAGCGTGGGGGCTCTGGGTTTATAGTTGGTGAGAAGCCGGAGCCCACTCCACACGGAGGCGGGGTTGTTGTCAGAGAACTGCTGCTCCAGACGCGTACGTATAATGTGATCTAGCTCTCAACACCTCTTTGCTAAATCCATACTTCATCTTTGTAGCGCCCTCTGTCTCCAGCCCTGTGCGCTGCCTCCTTCTGCTGCCTTAACTGCCTCAGTTTTGGTGTTTGGGCTTGTCATTGCTGAAAGTGACTTTGGTTTGTGTTGGTATGATGCTGTCCTCACAGAATCGAATGTATGATGTCACAGTGTCCGTGTACTCATCCAAACTATCTGTGGCAGCTCTGAAACCCTCCCAGTCTGTAATGTCCAAACACGCACGTAGCTCCTCCACTGCCTCATTGGTCCACTTCTTAGAGGTCCTCACTACAGGTTTGGAGAGCTTCAGCCTCTGTCTGTATGTGGAGATCAGGTGGACCATGATGTGATCTGAAAAGCCCAGAGCAGCTCGGGCCATGGCACAAAATGCGTTGCTGACTGTTGTGTAACAGTGATCCAGCGTGTTCTGCTCTTTGGTCAGGACTTTAATAAACTGTCTGTACTTGGCTGAGATTCCACTGTTTAAAATCACCCAGGATAATACACAAGGAGTCCGGGAAGGTCAGCGAGCGCGCGCTGTGCCTCCTGCACGTTCGCTCTCGGTGGAATGTAAACAGCGGACAGAATGAATGAGGCAAACTCACATGGAGAAACGAATGGTTTGCAGTTAATGAAGAGATATTCCAGAGCAGGAGACCAGTATTTGGCTACCACAGTCACATCTGATGAGCAGTTGTTGTAGATGTAAAAACAGTCTCCGCCGAGCTATGTCTCCGTGGAGCACAAAACAGGAGATGAAAAGAAGTCTCTGTTCCGTCTCATCAGCAGCGCCAGTTCATCCAAGTTTGTTGGAAAGTGAGCGAACCTTAGAGAGGAAAATCCCAGGTAAGGGCGTCCGTGCGCCACGCTTCCTGAGGCGCACAAGTGCACCAGCACGTTTTCCCCGCCTACGGCGTCTCACTCACTTATAGCATGATTTACAGCTCATTAAAGTCGATTTTGTGTAATATGTAATATGTCACCTTTAACATGTGAATACAAAACAAGCTTGAATATGAACTGGATCTGTTTTGTGTGAGCTCCAACAGCCTGGTCCTGTTACTGAGGCACACCATCTGTCTGAGTGGAGCTTCAGGTGGCTCACTTTACTCTCTCTACCTCCTCAGGGCAAAAAAGCTGTTCATTCATCAACATTTTCTGTGGGCGTGCTGAGAAAAGTTAAGATATGAAAAATACAACACTTGGATGAATCATAGAATATGACTAGATAGAACAAATGGAATGGAATTATGAATACATCCAACTAATCAATTATGTATTTACTTAATTGTAGAAGTATCTTAAATAAATAAGCACTGTAATCACCTCCTCCCACCACTAATGTACTGAATAATGCAGTCAAATCTGTTTAAAATTTACATTAAGGATAATTACTCTGCTAATGCTTATTCTTATTTTCAATAAAGCAGCTGGCAGCAATTAAAACTCCTCTAATGGTACATTTGGGCCAGAAAACCACTACAACACGGAGCCTCGGGGGTTTCCAGGCGTTATGGTACTAACATAACATAATGAACTGAAATATGCAGCAGCAAAGGTCGATACAAACGGCTTTCCACAGCCTGTTTTCTGGCACATGGTACAATACGACGTCTGCTAGCGGAGTTCACTCACTGCACAGCTTGTGTAAAATCCCAGCTACTCTCAACCCAGTTCATAATTTCAGGACCAAGCTGCAGAGTTTGAATTATATAATGAAATCATGACTAACCCCGTCTCTCTGGCATATCATTTTCACTAAAGTTACGCTCCTAATGCAGGTGAGTAGAGATGCTGCTTCATTCCCTACATCTATAATGCTGTTATCCCAAACACTACCTGAGCTTGGTTTTATATTTGCATGGCCTCACTTCACTGTGAAACTCAATATATCATAATCGATGAATCAGGGCATTAGCCAAGGGTAAACTTACACCATGCATTCTAATGCTCAAGCACAACATAGAGGGCTCTCCATATGTTTCTAATACTGTACTGTACTCATAAATTGTACTCACATACAGTAACATGAAGTCTATCTTTGCTAGAGATAGCAGGGGTCTGGTGCGGCTTCCAGGTCCTTATAAAACCACTTTATATTTACTAAGAGGCTCCACATTCATGATACAAAGTGTTGGGTAGGTTCAGCCCAGACTTTATGACAGCCACTGGGAAAAGACAGTCAGATTACACATGTATAATCTGAATATCCTGTTACTAATATGGCACCAAATTGAGAAAACAAGTGGCTTTAAAGCCGTTACACACTGAATTTCAAATGAGTTTTACACAAGCAGAACCAAAATGTTATACCACAATTGGATCCTTAAGCAATTATTGTTGGATATGTGTAGAAACATAAATAAAGAAAAAAAGCTTGCAAAAATGAAACACTGAGCAATGTTATTAAAAACAGAAAACAAATTTGCAGTGTAATCTTCCAAACAAGTAACGTGATACAGTATTTCTGCACTGCGTTTTGGTCCATTTTGTGCAATATTTGAGCTCAAACCAAGATGAGATGAGACACAGTTTCCACAAGAAGAAGCAAGGCAACACAAGATCAAGTCAATGAGACGGATACAAGATGAGATTTTGACATAATTTATGAAAAAAATAAGGAGTTTTTTTTAACAGCAGCAAAAGATATACTTTTTTGGGAAAATAAATCTCACGAGATCATTCTTGAAGCACGAGATCTTTTCCCCTTCCTAGTGCTAATTCCAGCTAATTTACAAAGGATCAGACACAGCTTCACAGCGCTCTCAGCTCAATGCAGTATAAGACAGTCTCTGGTGAAAAGAGCGAATTTATGTAAAGAGGTCGACAAGCCTCAAATGCCTCGAAATGAACTCCACATTTCTTTCAGCTGTTACAGTCAGTCAGTGCAAAGCCAGGTCGAGAGCTAAACAGGTTAACATCTCAGATGTAATCTCAGATTACAGTCAATATCTAACATCTTATTATACTAAATCCTTCCATGCTTCTGCTTTCTACAGGATCTTCATAATACATAATGTTACTGCAGCAGATTTTTTCTTTAACTCCCTGAGTATCTTCCCACCTCAGCTTCACAAATACATTATGCAACATGTTTTTCCTGTTTTAATAGGCAAATATAAACCCATATTCCAATCGCACAGTATCATCCCATATTCACCACATTGATAATTGCAATACTGAGGTGAAGAAAAAACAAACTATCCATATTTCATTCTACTGTCATATTCCAAAGGATTAAAAATGTAGAAGTATTTTCTCCATGTTGGCTCCACATAAATGGAGCAAAGGACCATGGTCAATGTAGTTCCTCCTGTTTTTTAGCATGTTGCAGCTGCAACAAAGCCACGCATTGATGCAAAGGTAATTTTACTTCAAAACACTGAACGTATAGTATTGTTTACATTCCCACAACGTTGTTGAATTTGTTTATTACTTATTGCTTTCAAGCTGGTTAATTTATAATTAGACACTTGACAAGATTCAATAGCAACGACTTCTACTCACTTATACTCTATCTAAGAAAGATGTTCACACATTGACATGTATTTGTCTTTATGTCTACACACCACAGCGCTGCAAGTCGCCGCCCCCGACAGTGAGGAAGTGTCTGATGCAGCCTTAACACTTTCACTTTTGATTTATTATAAAACAAACAGAAAGGCTATTCATTTTGTGTTTGGTTTGGACCCCCCCCCCCCCGCTACTCACACAAGCATGCACATTAGATGCAGAGTTGGCATTTTTATGTATGTTGCACTTGTACAGGGGCCCCAGCTCAGCCCACTAATGTTGGTCCACTGTTCAATCACACATTTGCTGTTTGGTTGTATTTTCTTGTGGTATCTTCCTTATTTCTTCAGGTGTGTTGTTGTCAGTTGAATACTATTACAAAGCGTTCTGCTGAGAAGGTGATCGGCTGCAGACTTCCATCTCTGCAGGACCTGTACGTCTCCAGGGCTCTGGGACGAGCAGGTCGGATCACAGCTGACCCTTCTCACCCTGGACATGGTCTATTTGAACCACTCCCCTCAGGCAGGAGGCTACGGTCCATCCGGACCAGAACCTCCCGCCACAAGAACAGTTTCTTTCCCTCTGCCGTTGGACTCATGAACACTTCAAAACACCTGTCACTTTAACTGCAATATTCAACCACTCACTGCACTGTCACTTTCTGCACTCAAAACTGTAAATCTAACTGTAACTCTTGTGTACATAGAAATGCCTATTTTATTTTTGATGTATTAGCTAAATTGTTTCTTAATGCATGCCCTTTTTTGATTGAATATATGTTGTTTTATTATTGCTCAGTGTTTTATGTTGCACCTTAAGGCCGAGACAAGTTCCTACGTTTTTGAATTTTGCTCATTGACAATGGCAATAAACTCTTTCTGATTCTGATTCTGAAAACCCAAGAGCCCTTTGGTTAGTGTAACATGTGATATTATAAAATTGTTAACAAGTGTAAACATGTTGCCACTATTTGCTGAATTATGGTATATTTTCTGCCAGTTTCCACTCAGGCTGGAAACTGGCCAGTTACTCACGGACAGATCTTTACAAACATTCACTCACTATACAAGACATTTTGATTCATCATCTCCAAAATCATGATCCTGCAGAAGACTTGAGACAGAGACAAGCATTTTAACAGACCCTTTTTGAATATTGCTGTATTTTACACAAACAAATGCCAACAATATTAAGACATGAAAAGTCTAGTAAAGCCTTATTTCCTGTGTTGTGAGTTTGTGAGGTGTTCTGTTGTTGGTCGGTGATTATGGATGTGTGTAATCATGGTCTTGTGAACATAAAACACTTGTATTGATTTTAAACCAATCCGCTGGTGACAGCTGCAGTGCTGATGTGCCCACCTCACAGTTTAAATGCCACACTGTAACTGGGCAACTGTTCCTCATAAATGATATGCAGACTCATTTTTGCTGCTAGTGACATTTGCACAAATTCATGTAGGCACACAGCTATTGCTTTTTATCTTTCTCAAATACCAGATGTAGAACTTAGAAACAGAAATATTTAACACAAGTGCTTGGTTTCAAAAGACAAACAGAAAACATGGGATTCAAGCACACTAACTATGGTAACCATAAAAATCATGCTTGAAGAATCTGCTCGCACTAAATGCTCATAGAATAAATCAACTCATCCACACACTATTCCTTACGGTGCGATTGTCTATTACAGTTGCATTGTTTCCACAATTATTTAAAAACAATTAAATTGATTTATATTTTGATTGCATTGACAAGTTGCCATGTGCTTCTGTTTCAACTGTTAATTTGCTTGAGCCCTCATGCTATCTTCGGGTCTGGATGACCCACAGGCGTCTGTAGTAGAACACCTCCCCCCTCCCTCCACAACACGAAAACGTCTTGTTGTTTACTGTTTATTTGTTTTTCGTTTTATGTTTGTTTTTATTGTTTTAAATAGTAAAAAAAGAAAAAGTATTTTTAATCCACTAATCTAATACAACTAATAAACAAATAAAAATCATCAACTAATTTAGTGACTGAATGATTGCTACATCTGGACAATACATAGACTCCAAAATGTGACATGTGTGAAAAGAAGAGAATTTGTTTTTAAAAAAATGAAAAACCTATATTTTACCTATACACTCTTACAGCCATACCTGCTGTCAGATCTTGGAAGCTGAGCTGCACAGGGTCCTGGAACAGGTGCCTCAGTGCGGCGCTAGAAGAAGTGTTGTTGTGTCCTTAGGCAAGACATTTCACCAGTATGAACCTGGTGTGCGAGTGACTGGTTGGTGGCTGATGCACAGATTTGGAAGCCTCGCATCTGTCAGTCTGCCCCATAGTGGCTTAACACTATAGACGTTATTATTAACACTTAAGCTTCATGTGGATCAAACTTTGTAAAACTCTCATATTCCCGGGTCTTTTGCATTCCAAACAATTAATCAGTTGATCAAAATAATTTGTTTATCAACCAGGTAAAACACATCAAGATCAAAACCTCTTTTCAAGGATGACCTAGAATAATTGCCAGATTAAACGATGAGCAAAGCCTGACATGGCCTTGGTCATTTTCTTGGAGGCAGTGTTTAAATTGTACTGTCCCTGTCAAATAAAGCTAGGGAAAAATGGAGAATTCACTTCTAAAAAACACCTAGAGCTTCATCCGAGAACCGCTTGCTGTGGAAATGCAAAGCCTCAACTTTAATGCCACCTTATTCAGTATTTTCCGCACCACTGCCCAGCTGAAGAAGCAGCCGACAACAGGCTCAGCTTCATGTCCTTTTTCCAGTAAAGACGTTTGCGGATCAATCCAGAGGCTGAGGTCACCCATCCAGACAGCGAGATGAGGGCTCACTGATCTCAGAGTCATAAATCATTAATTACATTATTGCTCTATTCCCCTTTTAAAGCTCAGCCCCTCTGCAACTTTACACAGCTGTCAATATATAGGCACAGGGTAGCGGAACGCAGGGGGAAACTTAAGAGAGGCCTCATTAAACGTGTGGCCATCGATGAGTGCTTAGTATAAAGAGAACATTGAAGAGCACTTCTTCTAAATGTGTCCATGAAGAGCCATTTAATAAAGACTTTACAGTGAGTGAAAGACTTAAGGCCTTTGAATGAAACAGCACAAGAAAGCTTTAGAATAGTTGTCATTCAGTAAAAACTATTGCGTTTCTCTGTGTTATTTCATGCCTTGCAGCCTGGGAATGATGTTAATAAACCCAAAGGAAAGATGTTAGTCAGAAAGGACAATTATAATGGAAAAAATGGTGAAGATTGAGAGTTGCTTCCTCCAATAATTGACAGCCTGCCATCACAGCAGCATAACATTTAATTGATTTGTGACACCCTTTTAGTAAATATTTGCTGTGGGTTGACATCTGTTAGTGGTGATGAATGTAATGCGACTGGTACATGGGGGTGGACTATATGAAGATCTCGTTGACAAGGAAGCCATTGTGTGTCGTATGGAGATCTGGAGGAAGAAACAGTGAGCGCCAGGAGCTGGTGGCGTAATGTAGGCACACATGGCACATTAGCAACAGGGAGCTGTAGTACAACTCTGTGCTCAGCTCAGCACGACCACTCAAACCCACACATGACTTCACCAACCACACTTAAATATAGAAATATGTCTAGTCAGTGAGTAATCAACCAGTTAAACCAAGGAATTAAACAAACAGATATCTTAAAACAGGGGTGTCCAAACTTTTTTCACAGAGGGCCGCATTTTGAAACATATAGGGGGCGGAGGGCCACGGGACAACATGACAAGGAAGTGAATCATTGGATATTTTTCATTTGATGTAGTGTTGATGAGCCTCCCCACATTTAATAAGGCTTGGTTGTTGGTTGTACAATTTTACAGTAAAATGTACAACTTTTGATCGTTTGGGCCAATTTAGGAGGAAGCCTGAGGGCCAACAAAAATCGGTCTGAGGGCCACATTTGGCCTCCGGGCCATAGTTTGGACAACCCTGTCTTAAAAAGTATAAACGCCAAAAGATGTCGCAAATGTATAGTCCACTACTGCTACCTCTAGCTCTCTTTTTAAATTAGACTTTGCCAATCAACTTTGCCAAGTTCTGTGGATAAAGACATATCTAATCATACTACATAGTCCTGTCACAATAACTAATTTTTAAGTGCAGAAAATATCACAATAAATGATAATATAAAGCTTTATGCCGCTGACACAATAACTTAAAAGAAGGATTATCTTGGTAAAACCTTTCCCAAGTGTACCATATTGTTAAGAAGCATGAGCAGCGGCAAATAAATAACTGAATAAAACGTAGTGAGTCTCATAAACATGTCGTATGTTTATTATTCGAACTTCTACCGCTCAAATGTTAGTATCCTACAAAACGTTAAGGACAAATTTCCCTTTAATGTAGAGAAAACGTACACGCAATAAATACTGAGCCCCAAAAATAGTGTTTCAACTATCATTTATTGAATAATAAGTTGATATTGTATTATAGAAGAAATACTGTTGAGGGGTAACTTGTGCTAGGTTTATACTGTATGAAATCAGCAGGAAAGCGAATGTCATTAGGCTACGTTATGCATTATAATGAATAGCCTTGGCTTTACAAATACAATTTAGGTTTAGGGCAGAAGCAGCATTGTCCTTCTTCATATTAGGACACCTGATTTCAGGATTAAGCCTCCAATGCAGTGCACAGTTTATCTAATATGCAAGAGGCCTTGAGCAGAGGAAAAAAGTGCCTTTCCCAAGGTCAAAAGCATGGCACACAGGATGCAAAACAACATGCAAGCACCCATCCTGTAATCTAGAATATGTGAGCGCCATATGCTCACAGCTTCTCGCGGAGCAGTGTGGACACCGTTATACCAATGCTACTGCTACATAAAACAGCCAACGCGCTTGCCAAAGCACCTGGAGAGTGTAAATGGAAACGAGCCACGCACACATTCAGGAAATCAGCGTGATTTGAATAAGCCACAACCTGAAGCAGAAGGAGCAGAGATCAAGTCAAGTGTAAGCGATTAGGCTCGTTACGATGTGTAATTACAAAAGCGCGGGTCAAAGCAGCGACATCAGGAAGAGGAAGGCTGAGGGCGCGAAAACTGCCACATGGGCCGCGCTACGAACCTTACCTTACACCCGAACATGAGCGACAATGTCCGGTTACTGCAGATGAGCTTGCACTGGCACATGACCGGAGAGAGACACTTCAAGTTCTTGATAGGCAGAGACATCAGTACCGAGCTACAAAAGAGAGAGAAGCAGCAGCAGCAGCAGACCACGGCTTCGTCCTCGGCGAAACGAGATCCGCCGCCGGCCAAAGCAAATCAAAGGACACGCGGGAAAGCAGCGGTTCTGATCCAGAGAGGCGGATTGGACTCGGTCAATGACAGTGAGGCCGGTGCAGAGCAGGACAGATGATGCCCGGTGCAGCGGACAGGTACGAGCAAGTTTGGATTCAGCGGTGCCAAATCTTCGTCTAAAACCATGCATCTTCTTTACAGCCGTGTGCCGCCATACATTGCCATCATGATGCCCTTCGACGCTACACTGGCAACATTACTCACAGTGAGCTCCATCCTCTCACTCTCCCCCTTTCTCTCTCTCACTCCTGGCTCTGCTCTCTCATCCGCTCTCTCCACACTCTTTTTCCTGTTTGGAGCTAAAGTTTTTGATTTGTTCGTGCTAGAAACCAATCACAAAATATATTCAATGTCCGGTCTAGTCAAGGGAGAAGAACGTGAAGAGTTATTTCACTCACATTTCTGTCCGTTTCTACTGTTCTGTCTTGTTGCTGTGTGTGCAGCACGCCCCCTGTTGGAGCAGAGTTGTAATGTGCCGGTGCTGTCCAAGGTGCTGAACTGAACCTTCAACCATGAAACAATAAGATGCTGTGCTGGTTAAACTAAATCTCCCTGTCGTTCATTAGTACATATGCCGGATTATTGTAGGCGAGCAAATTGTCTGGGAAGTCTCTGAGGAAGGCCTCATGCTGAAACGCGTTAGCGTTTACTTGCTTGTTGTAGCCAAATTCAAAAAGTTATGAGTATCTTTGTCCTAATTTTTTTTTTAATGAAGATGGTCAACCCCTAAATATTTTAATAATTGTTATCCTTTTTGGGTTTAGTACTCAAGTCTTCAGGACTCTCAACTTCCACCCTTTTACAAAGTCGTCTGTGGTGCCTGTAATATTTAATCAAGGAACTTGAAAATGTGTTGCTAATGTGCAGAAAATGTCCTACTCTGAAAATGGTTGACAGGTTACAATCCTATATACATTAAAACAGCTCTTAAAAATGTATGTTCATCGCAAGATAAAGAAGTGGCGGCAAAAAAATTCCAAGAATAAATATAATTGTAAATATAATATACAATTATTATTATTGATAATAATTATTGATAATAATAATTAATCATGTCAATTGACAATAATAAACAAAGTGCAATGATTTCTTGTTTTACTCCTTGCAAAGTGCTGCAATTTAGCATAAGAACGGGCAGAAAGGGAAGTTCAGCTGTTTCTATCTTAAATGCCTATAATACTAATTATTAAATATGGTAAAACTCATTAATGTAAACAAATTCCCCCCAAATTCTTCAGACGGCTGTGTTGCTGCTCTGTGTTGTGCTGACATGCTGAGCCACTGGGTGGAGTGAGAGAACCAGGTAGGATGGATTTAAATATTGGCATTCATCTCAGGGCCAACTGCGGCGTTCTCAGTGATGTCAGCGTAAAATCGAACAGGGAAACTGCTCCAAATTCAGCAATTTTTTTCAAACCACACAGCCTTTCAGAGAGTAAGGGATGTCCCAGCTGATGTGCTTTTTCTAGAGAGAGGCAAAGAGAGGAGGCGGCAGAGCTTTCAGCTGAGGAGACCAGCTCAGAAAGTTGCCACGTGTTCATGTAGTCTCTTATTCTAACCCTTATAATCACAGTGGTGCATACTTAAGCTCAAAGAAAGCAATATTATGGATTGACTGTCTGCACATACATTACATTCACCACGTGAGAGTTGTAAAGTCGGAAGTGTAGAAAGTATCATAATGTGGGTGACTTAGTTTGGACTGTAAACCACAATGTTAACTTTCCTTTCTCTGTTTGGAAATTGTACAAATATCTGATCTTGTGCACTTTAAAGGACAAATATTATGCAATATTTTGAACATGCCTTTGAACATGCTCTTGAGTGCCTTTAGTTTGGCATCTCATGTTTTAGAACAAAACACTTTTTTTTAAACAAACTAAATTACATTAGTTACCCATGGAACTAGCTTAGTTTTGGAGACATCTACTGGCTGCAGAAGGAATTACACACAGTTTAAGATCAACTTAACTTTGGGCCAACTTTGTGCTACGCATGTTTCAAGCTGGTCTCTCACTTCTGCGTCTCAGCACGCAGTTGTACTGATCGTGACTAAACGGGAGAAATTCACAGAACAAATCTGGCGATAATTTGTGGATTTAAGAAACAGCAGAGAATATTCTCAGAGCTACGTTACAATTCGAGAAAGCATCAGTTATCAACGAGATTCAGAATGGGGTGTTTTTGACGCTTGGAGGGGAGACGACTTTCTAACCAGGCTCAAACAAACTAGTGTGAATGAAACTAAATGCTATTCCACTCTTTGATGAGGGAACAATGTTAGGACATGGTTAAAAGCTCCAAAAAGTAAATTCAGCATAATATGTGTCCTTTAAAATGTTTATGGTATTTGAAACAACGGGAAATCTACTTGATGAAGGGGTGGTGAATTGATTTGTTCTTATGTGCTTATCGGCTCTTGCAAAGTATTTATGTAGTGTATATGGTATGCTGAAACCTTTTAAATTCTGCCCTTTAGTATGTTTGTATATTGGTTGCTGTTAATTTCTTTTATTGAACATGAAAATGTTTTAAGCAGAATTCCATTTTTTCCTTTCTTCTTGTTATACTCTTTGGCTAACACCACTGTGATATAATAATTACATGTATGTGTGAAGTTGTTTTTAGCTCTGCATCCTCAACTCAGTTTCTATAGCTACAGTTACGGTTCTATTAATTTGGTAAATTTGTTATTTGCCAGTATGTATAGCCAAATTGTGAGCAAACTTCACTTCTTGAACCTTTTCTTGAGTTAAAGAGTCCTATGGGTTTTAGTATAATATATAGTATTTAATATATATATATATAATTTTTTTTAATTGTATTATCTTTTGAGTTAAACTTTTCGCCTCCATTCTCTCGTCCTGCCATTGTATAACTGGACAAGACATTTCACCCATATTGGCTACGCCAGTCCCGCTATGTGGCTGACTGACTTTACTCATATGTCTATGTACTCTAGGTGTTAATGAATATAACTCATTCAAAATGAACATTGCTTCCTGCCTATGTATTTCTCTCTGACGATGATTTCCATGGTGATCTTCTACTGTAGGTGGCATCCCTTTTCCACTCAGCATTATGTAAGCGTGGGTGTCATATGGAAGCCTGAACTGTGGTGTTCCAGCACCAGCATTAGAATTAACATCTTAATACTGCATTGTGTGAAACAGAGAGCACCCCTGAAGAATGTTTCCATGACAACATCTGCAGATCCCTAACACACCATCTACATGCCAACATTGTCCCAGTCTCCATTTCTAACAGATAAATGCTTATGTCAGGGCTGTTTGTCCACCACACGACATGTGCCACACTTGTCCTCTGAGACTCTGTGAACCTGGGCCACATGTGCGCCATCACAGTCAGACGTGCGATCATATTACATTACTACTATCACACTTTAAACCGTCTTCACAAAACACATATCACTAGAAGCGGCAGCAGTCTAAATATAGATCCAAGCTGTGAGTTTGCTAAATTTAGAGAGACACTTTTTTTTTTACAAGAACAGCTCCAGGTCGTTAACTTCCTCCAGCCCCCTGCGTCAGCCCCCTGCGGCACTCACATGCAAACAAGTGGGAATCTCCTGAGGCTGCGCCCGCCTTAGCTCTGCTTATAGGAAAACACCTGAGGTGAGAATTATAGTATTTGTGCCATCATCAACCAGATACAGCTTATCTGCGCTGCTTCAATATCACAATCAGCCTGATCCCACTCTGAAGCATTCATCATTTTAAACATGCACTATCTATAAACTCATGTGCAATTTGAGCTTTTTTCCATCATAGAGGATGACCAAAACAATTCTTGTCAAGTCTTGTATAAAAAAAAGTGTACTGTCCATATGTTACATGAGTTGACTTTTACCATGGGCCACTAATCATAGGAAATCCACAGGGATGTTTAAACTCAAGGGCGGACTGCCTTTGATCACTCGACCAGTCAGGCAATTGTGTTTTAGGCAACCACATTTTTTTTGGTTGCCAAATATTTTAATGGGATTATGAAAATGTATATGGGCAACAACAGAAAGTTAGGGGAGTGAATGGAGAGTTCAATCTCAATTTTTCAAAATGAAGACGTTTCTCTGTTTACATAGTTGTTATGGAGTCTTGTGAATGCAGTTTTCAGCTGATCAGAAAGATGCTTGAAAGTTTTTTGAGCTTTTGCAGTTGCCAGCAAGATGAATTCTCAAGATATTTATGTATTCACAAACTCTTGAGAATACAGCGGAAACTGGACCAATCACCAGGTAAAAGTAAAGCACCCAAACAAACAAAAACTAATATGGCAGCGCCAATTGGCGGCCTATTTTAGCAGAAATACTGACTATTTTGTAGAACTTTCCAGAGAAATAAATGTGTACAAGTCAATTCAGAGTGCTACAAATATCAGTCTGACATGAGCCATGTTGGCTGTTGTCTGTTGTCAACCCCCAATTTCTTTAGTCCAATACAGACCTAATGAGCACATGGTCTGATTGCACTGGTCATGCTTCCACAATCCCTTGTGTTCTCGTCCTCCCACACTGAAGGAAAACAGGCTCTGAACAGCCTATCACCACCTGTCCTCTGTGTCAGACCTATAGAACTGCACGATTGAGAGATCGACAACTGTTAACCAAGCTCCTACCACACGGCTTTCTGGAGAATATGCCACAGTACTATTCTCACTTAACCATTCATTATAGAAATACTTTGTACACACATTACACACCTGTGTGGACACAATGAAAGAATGCTCATAGACTTTACGGCCCATCAGAGTCAGTGTGTTGCCACCTCAATCGAAGGGAACAAAAAGGCTGCAGCCTCCTGCTGCTGTCAGTGCAGTGCGCTCTTGTCTGATTCGGTCAGAATCAGGCTTTGGAAATATGAACAATTTATACCAAAAGAAATACCAAGTAAAAGTATCTTAATTTAAGGCGAATACTCTGGAGATTGATGCCACTAAATAATAAATAACATTTTCAGGTAACACGCACATTGAAAATACTGTAAGGTAAATAGAGAAAGTAAAGATCTTTGAAAGATGATTATTGTCACACACACACACACACACACACAGACAGACACAGACACAAATGCACACACACAGACTCAGGCATGTTCGTTTTCTATGCTCCTTAGAAACATTAAATTGACTTCCTAACCATAGTCACTACTTCCGTAACTTTAACATAAACCTTAACCTGAACCTGTTGTATCTGAACTTCAGAGTTGGTTAAAGTTCTGAAGTTAACTACTCAAGTAAAAGTACAATTACAATGACTCTGGTAAAAGTACAAAAGTACACTATAGCAAATGTACGAATCAATTAAATTATGGGCTTTAAATTGATGATTTGAAAATATATTAGACTTTAATTAAGTGGTAAAAGGACAGATAAGACACTTGATTTGATTTGTTTCTCTACATTTAAGCTTGTTAACGATTATGAAGGTTAAATAAAAGGAAAGCCTGACAACTGCACTCTGACTGATCTGATCCTTCCCCAAAGCTTTTATTTAGGCTACCTGAGGAGCTAAAGCCTGTTCTATTCATTCTGCCTGTGTTTGTGAACACACACATCTGTGATCTCACACATGTGGTCAAACACGTTTAAGCATCTACCAGCACCGTCGCCACGTGAACGCGCCCCTGCTCTCTCACCTCCGTGCCTCGCTTGCCTTGCAACTCTGTTTTCGCTCTCTTCCTTTTCTTCTCATGTTCACGCCATGGCCTTAGGTCCAAACTTATATCGTTTAACAGGTTGTGCGTAAAAGCGAAGCGTGGCTGTACAGCCATGCACTGTCGCAAATAAGAGCGCGCTGGCTTTGTAGAAGAAAAAAAATAAATTGATTTAAACAAAAGTAACAAGCCTGTTTTGATAATGTAAGGAATACATAAAGGCACAGTAAAGGCAGATACTTGAAGTTAAAACCACTTTTTTAACTGATAAACTGTGTAAATGGGTCTTAAATAGATATATTTACACATCCCTTGCCTTATATGTGTTAAAATTGGACTTTTGGGTCTAAAGCTGTGCCTGCATTGTCCTCTTTGGGACAACTGTGGCCACTACATTTGAATTTCGCGTTTGGACCTGCGGCCTCTGTTGAAACATAAGCCTGGCGACTGACCTTCTGTGAGCCCCGCCCCTGTGAGCCCCGCCCTGGCTAGCCCCGCCCTGGCTAGCCCCGCCCGTGTCTGACATGGTGTGGGAGAATGCCGTCGACGCGCTAGCAATGTTATCAGCATTTTAGCATCGTCTGAATGTCTGCTCCGATCCAGATTAGCCAGTCAGTCTGCACCATGTTTCCTGTCGGCAGCCGCTGTCAATCACCAGGCTAGAGACCGCCTCTTCATCTGCTCCTCTCACCCCCCGCCTCCCCCAAACCTCTGGGCACTGCCCACAGATTATGATTAAGTACAGATACCTGAAAAAAAGTACACTAATGAAGTACAAATACTTCGTCACTTGCCACTTCTGCTTGAACTTAGTCCCTACAATGTGATGAATACCCACCCACACATGCACACACAACCGTCAAGGCAAGGTGGCAGTTGTGTCTTGCCCAGGGACATAATGACGGAATGCACTGGTTGGACCTGGGATTGAACCAATGACTTCTGGATTTTTATGTGTTTGAGTTAAAGGAAATAATACTTAACTTTGGATGATCTCTCCTGTGGCTAGAGGTGATGGACATGTCAGGAGCAGTGTCTGGGGACCAACTCCAGATCTTGAGTTACGTTTGGTCAGGACTTTATAGTTGGGGATTAGCATAGTATGAGGTGCAGGAATACTGAGTAGCTCACATTGACAGAAGATGCTAACTCTAAATGCATTGCCAGTATTCCTCAACAAAATAATACTATTAACCTGGAACCATAACATTTTGACATTCAGTTACAAGAAACTAAGAACTATTGCCAAATAGTTACAATGTTTACACAAAAACACATTCCTTTACTTTTGTAGCAACAGTCCTAAATAAGCTTGAGCACAGTGAAAATGAACTGCTTTTGTCCCATTTCCTTATCAAAGATATTTGTCCCCCCCCCTGACGCTAACACCAGGCTCCTGGTGAAACTTGGTCCTTCCGATGGGGTCATTTAGAGGATTTTCATTGTCTACGCAAGAAATCTGGTGTCCTGCTGGGCTTTAAAAGCAATATCATCTAAATATATGCTAAATATGATTCCACTAGTTTCTATAGAGATCAAATTTGAGTAATCAACAAGTCACCTGGAGTTTCCCTGTTGTGGAATGCTTCAACATGCTTCCCGGCACATACATACACACACGTGCAGGCCACATTAAATCACACCGCTCAGAGCAGATCTATGTGGATACACAAGTGTACAGGATGGCACCAAATATGTCTTTTTTACACACCACGTCTCTGTCCAATCCTTGCGAATCGGTGTAATCTTCACTGGGGAAGACGTAGCAGCCCCACAGTAGCAGTCACTCGCTATAGCAAACCTGGAGCTAGCATGCAAAACAAGACGAGAGGGCTGCACATAGAGACGAAGACAGAAGCGGCGCGGTGTATGTACCTACCACACACGGGCAGAGAGAAGGGAGCTTAGTGCGGCCCTTCATGAGCGAGAGACAGCAAAAACACAGCCTCCCCGTCAGACACCCGCAGTAGAGGAGCACAGGGATGGGGAGCACCAGACAGAGGGGAGCTCGACTGGGGAAGGAAGGGGGGGATCAAAAGTGGGGAGGAGGGAGGAGAGAGAGAGCAGAGTTTTCCTGGAAGCCACAGTTGTTGGTGTTGGATATGTGTTGTTATTAAAGGCAGGGGTCTGAACAGATAGCACAAGCAGATCGCTCCCGCCGTGACTCATAAAATATGGTTGTCGTGGTGCTGAGTGAGGCGGCGGAGGGAGGGGAGGGATGCAGCCGTTCACACTGACAATAAAACCTATACTTCACTTTTATTCTCCCATAATCAGATCAACAGCCAGCATGTCTGCACCGCGACACATCCGCCTCAGGTCTGCTCTGTCTCTGTGATGAGTGAAAACAGTCCGCAATGGAGTCCTCTGTACTACTGTTATGTAATGTAGCCTACTGCTTAGACGAAGCGCACACTAATCCACATACATAATTCATTCCATTTTAAGAGGAATGTTTAGTGAAGCTTATCCAAAAAACAGTAGGTTGTAGGTGAGTTTTTTAAAAATCTACTGTGAAGAGTGATTGACCAATATAATGGCTGATTGAATGAAGACTATGCACAGCAGACATAGCATCTGTGAGTGAGCAGCTGTAGAAATGTGGAGCAGTATCTCACAGGCGGCCATAAAAATAATACACAATTGAAGCTTGTCAATTGCATTTTTAAACATAGTCAGTGATCTTCAGTGATAAGAGATTCTGCAAAACGTTTATGATAAAGTTAGTCATCACATTGATATTTAGCTTGTTGTAGCATCATTTAAATCACACAACTTATCATTGTATTCTATAAACATCATCAACAGTTAGTCATCTCTTTCATTGAAAGTTGTTGCATCATTAAAGGCTAAGGAAAGCTTAAATTTTCTTTCTTAAATGAGTGGCTAAAACATGTACAGATTTTTTTTTCCTTGTGCTTTTATGCGTCTTGTTCAAAATGTGACTCATATGGGATTCTATTGTCGAGTGTGACATTTTGTTCCCTCCTTTCATAAAAGCTTAGATTTTCTCAATGCCAATAATACCTCATTTACTTCAGTAACTATTCTTAATACATGAATCACTGACCTTGTCAGTGTCTCTGAAGCTGTAAATGTTTATACATATTTTCATTCACAAAGAACCATTGTCAGTTTATTGCATGTTAGTCATTGGTGAAAGATGTTTGAAGTTGAAGTTGCTTGAGGTTTTTAAAACTGCACCAATTCAAGTGATGAGAGTACACTGACCTTACCCCAAAAATATAAAGATTGTGCAGCATCACATAAGAATGAACAACACATCACTCATTGTCTGCTTTCAGTACATGGCTGAGTGCAAATGGGCTGGCTTCTAGATGAAGTTCCTGTGCTGCTGTAGTGTTGTAGTATTCTATAACTGCTGCCTACAGTGAGAGGCTAACACAGTGAGTTAGTAAAGTGCTTTGACCCCTCTGTAGTACTTTAGCAACCCTCTGTCAGCTGATGGATGGATATGACACATGCACCTCCAGTCCTGGGTCTTTAGCCCTGTACTTTAGGCAGTGAGTAAAAACCGCTCTAGCATTATAGTGAAGCCCGGCTGGTGTCAAACGGTGTGTACTGATCTCATGCAGCCACATTTCTATTCTGCGCTGCAGTGATGAGCGTGTGCTGCCGCCTACCAGAGGTCATCCTCCTACCTGCTCCGAGCTGCTGCTCAGTGGGTTCTCTTCAGCACTGCCCTCAATGGCAGCTCTATTTCTCCTTATCTGCCTCTCCCTCCCTTCTTTCATCTCTATTCTCTCCGTGATGATACCCCTGCCATGTTGTCATGGCAACAATCGGGCCCTGATTGCTCGGTTGCTAGGCAACTGACATCACCTATAAGAAGAACATGAAGATACAAAGCCAGAGACAACAAACAAACGGCACAAAATATGTGTGCTAGTAAATCACTGACTGGAGTATGAGGTTGAACCCTCATGATGTCATTAGCTCTGTAGTGGCTTTCATTCAGACTTCACAATTTAAGCGTAAATGTCATCACAAGGTGAATCATCAAGTTAAAAAACACACGGGACAATGAAGACTTTGCTTTTTCCCAATAAAGAGGTTTGAGCCATGAGAAGAGGACTTTACACTGCCGTATGACAAAACACAGCGCATGAATAAATAATAAATATGAAGGCATTGACAGCATGTAACACAACCTTTATGTAATGTACAGTTCAGGCTAATGTAGCACGGACCATCAAGCTGTGGACTCCTGAAACTCCTACACCAGTCTTGATCCAGATCCCAACTGAGCTGTAGTTTGACTACATGCCACAAGGTGTCATTATCTGTATTAAAACCTTCATCACAGGAGTGAGAATGTGGTTCTATTTGCAAGGCTAATGCAGGTACTATTCATATCAGTGATCCCAGCGCTGCCATCCTCGTCATGCTGCTTCCTGTCATTTCACTTCCTGCTCCTTTTACGGTTCTACCCTGAGCCCTCCCCGCTCGTACGACGACACTGTGTAATTACATAACGTTCGGACTGTTGAATACCTCACAAAGCAGTGATGTAGCTACTGTTTTAACACAGTAAGATGTATGCAAAGAAATCCTTTCCAGCTTTTTTTTAGCACACTATTGGGTTATGTTACATGTCTATTTTTGCTCCACAATGGACAGCTCATGTTTCCCATTATGCTGTGAGAGTAAGGTGGCAAAGTCTCCAGCCCAAATATCCCATGATGGATCTAATATGTCACCTGTCATATGGACAGTTTGGGTATGGAGAGTGATGGTGACAGCCAAAGCACTCACATTAGATGGGACAGCCTGTAAGCACAGCCCAGTGTCTATTCACCCCAATTTGAAAGGTGAAAACTGACCAGCAAACTCACATGAAAGTCTGTTAGGTCCTTGGACTGGCAAACTGAATCATTTATATATAAGTGACTGTCCAAGGTAACATTGAAAAGAAAGCATTACTCATCTCTTCATTTGATGAGCAACAGAAACTTTTCTAAAGAAGAGAGACACAGATTGTGTTGTTTGACAAATCGCTTATAGTGTTCTTGTTGGCATTGGTTTATTGGTGGTGTGAGGATTTTACGGAAAAAAGTCAAATGTGGGATTAGTGATAATATATGCTTGGATGTACGGTCTTTAAGGTGGTCTGGCTTTATTGGAAAAGCAACTTGTAAAAAAAAACACGTTGAGCAACTTTGCAATTGAGATCCGGCCCAATTTCACTTCAGGATTATTGACAATCGATGGGGCACTTTGAATATTCACAAGCACTTCCTGTCCAATGGAGACAAGATGCTTCTCTGTGATTTCACACAAGACAAGACTCCATTACCCGATCAGTGAAAAGTTTAGTCTGCCCCTGTAGGTATTAAAAGCTGGACATTCTGTGTGGGTGACTGCTGCAATATCAGTTTAAAATGAAACGGAACTGTAGCAGCTGAATGGTATTTAGAGCCTAAAGCCACATATTTTCAGATTGATTATGAATCAATCTGAAAATGTGTCAAAATTGCTCTACACTATAAATTAATATCTACCCATATGAAGGCTAAATAAATATTACAAGTTATAACATTGCTGCTCAGATCCTCACTATAACCAGAAAGTACGATCATATCGTCCTGTGCTCAGGTCTCTCCATGTGCAGCTCTGCTCTCCATGGCCTAGTACCAAAGAACATCTCGGACATGTTAGTGCCGTATGAACCAACTCGGACTCTGAGGACCTCAGGGACCGGCCTCCTGCTGGTGCCAGTCAGGACTAAACAGTCAGCGCTTCAGTTTTATGCAGGAACAGTTCTTGAAGATGTGAGACAGGCCTCTACTCTGACAATGTTCAAATCTAGGCTAAAAACAGATGTAGTGTTTAGCTGTGACTAAAAGGATTTTATCTGCTCTCTCCTTTTTCAAAGTAAATTGTATTTATGCATCTTTTTTGTTCTCTGAAGCACTTTCAATTACTTTTGGTAAAAATTATACTCTTACAAATAACCTTGCCTTGCCTATAATTGTGCGATTTAACAGATTTAATCTATTACAATGTATTGGTGCTATGCCTCATAGGTGATTGCATTGACATTCATATTAATTTTGCTTTATTATTTACTAGGTCTGCAACAAAATAGAAAGATAGAAATAATTGTGACTAGTAGTCATTAGTCGTATTTTGATAATCGTAATCGTTAACTGAACTATGCAGACTCTAAAACACATGCTAAAAGACCTTTTATAACAAAGAGAGCAGGATTATTACATAACAAATAATACATTTGAAAATTAAAAGCAATTACATTTATTTTCATTTCCACCAGCTGACGTTAATTGTAAATACTCTAAAAGCCTTCAGTCAAACATTTTAAATGTATTAAAAAAATCTCTGCACAAAATAAATTATTTAACTTGTTTAACCTCCTATTACACTAGGAAAATCAAAGTAGTTGTAGCATCTTCTTTCAATCTGTCATGTCACAGTGTTCCTGTACTTTTGTCGAGTTTCATATAGGACTGCTCAACTATGGCAAAAAATTGTAATCAATAATTATTTGTCTCATAATCATGATTATTTCTAGCAATTACTTCGATACTATCAGCATTAACTTAGAATGCATAGACCACAAATATATTTTATTTGCAAGGTTTTGGAAAAGGGGTTTTGTTCCAGGTTTTGAGTGCGCTTATAATTCTAAACAGAAGGTAATTAACATACTTTTATGTGTTTTAACATACTGTAAATACTGTTACTCTTAAGTTTTCTTTTTATTGTCTTAGCTGTGGAACTTACGTCAGCACCTGATGAAATAAATAAAACAAATAAATACATTGTATTTTTGATTAGTGATAATTGAAATCACAATTGTATACACAATTAATTGCACAGCCCTAGTTTCATATTGTAAAAATCAATTATATAGTTTTTGTTACAGTAGCGTGTGTCATGAATGCAGCCCTATGTGTACACCATGGTTTTGGACGAGTCCTGATAGAGAGTCTTGCAGCAGCAAAAGTGTCCGCTCTGCACCGGGCTCACCCTCAGCCTGTGTGCCCTGGGAGCTTCTTGGCAGGATCAGTGTCTGTGTGGCTGCATTCAGGGCCCCATCGACGGGCCGGCGCTCATGCCCTTGGGCCCGGATCATTTGAGCTCTCCACTTGATCCCTAATCCTAGCCCACAGCACTGTACTGTACAGCTCACAAATACACCCAATGACATACTACGGTGAGCGGACACTTGTTTAACCGAGCCGAACACCATCTCGGTCTGAGAATAGAACAAGAATCACTGAACATATAGTGTACTCCACATCTACTTATTCATATTCATGTACAGAAATGTGGCCCTCAACCTCAAATGGACTCCAAAGGAGGGAGAAGTGTTCTTGTTGGGAGCCATACAGGGAAGCCGTAAAGTGCACGTGCAACTGCTGGCTTCAACTACAACGTGTCAAATGTATAATTTATTTGAAGGAGCACTAACTAGGGAAGCCTCGAAAGTGCTGAGAAGGATGGGAAGAGACTGGGAGAGTGGAAATGGGGCAGAAAGCAGAGATAAAGGCAAAGCGGCCCAAGCAGAGGATTACAGAGGTGAAGGAGGCAGGAAGGACAAAAATGTGGAAGGAGCAAATTGGAAATGTGAGAGCAGAGAAGTGGAACGAGGGGGCGACAACAGGGCAGGAAGATAATCAAAGTGGGTAAGACAAGCAAAGAGCGCTCAAGATGTAGTTTTACAGGTGAAATTATGTATTTGTGACCAAATTGCTTCTATGACAAACACCTCTTAATCCTTTCAAACAATATACAGTAAATGTGTTCACTCCTCTTTGTCACCCTGCCATTTCAACAATGTGTCCAAACTCTGCCCCAACCCCACCACCACAGAAAAAACCCCCCCCAGCCACTTCATCTCCTCTTCTTACCCGTGGAGGGGGAAGATATTTTCCTAAAGGTAGGGTTTGTACAAATTGTATTTCATATTGCATAGCCATTAAATAAAATAAATAAAATGTATTCATATAGCACATTTAAAAACAGCCAGACCAAACATGATCTATGTCCCCAGATACGAGGTAAACATGTTCAAATCAGTTGTTTTTCAATTGTAATGATGACTTAATGACTTATTTACAACTACATTCTACATGATGGCCAAGTTGTTGATGTGGCGTTTCTCACGCTGATTATCCAATCAGTAAGCAGAATGAGCTACTTACTTTAGGTTGCCAGATCCTTCAGCTAAATCCAGGTTTAAACTGGCCTTTCTCTGATCAGAATCTTACCTAAAGCCCAACATCTGCAGTCAATCAATAATGCTAGTGCAGCCTCTGCAGTGAGGGAAGTCTAGAGGTTTTGTGCTGAACATGAGACATGGCCATGGTCAGTGTGGCCAGTTTTCCCAGGAATTGGATGGCTTTTTAAGAACTGCCACAGGTCAGAAATATTGTCCGCTTCAATTTTCCATATAAAATGTATTCATTTTAGAATAAACCTAATGAATTTGAGTGAACAATCTTCATATCCAAAGCCATCCACACTCTGTGGAGCTTTTATTTAGGGTATTTTCATAAATACAGTCCAAAATACAGCCGCGCTGGATGTTCTACGGGTTTTGGGTGTATTTTCAGACGCTCTTACGTGGGTTCGGCTGCTGAAACCTAGCAACCCTGCTTTGCCTGTTCATAAACTGAGAATGAGAAAAACCCATACAAACGTAGGCTACTTTTGTTTCCTTTAACAAATCTAACTTTCTCTTCATTTCACGGTCCAACTTCATTACTACAAGTTTTGTTTTGTGAACTTAAAAAACGCCATCTCTATAGGCTTTAGCAGATATATTTTCGGTTCAAGCCTTTATGGATACACGTTAATGGCGTGACTATGAAAATGTAAAACAGACAGAAATTATATTTTTACTAAATAATAAATTGTTGTATCATTTAGTTAAGCTGTTTAATGAACCCCACAGAATTAGTAAACAATGTTGCCAAATTGGGCGGTTTTCCATGGTGGTTAGTGTATATTTTCTGGCTACTTTGGGCCTTATCAGGTGGGATTTTTTATTTTTTAGAATAAGTACAGTTAATATATCTCATAGTCTGACTGTATATGGCCATATAAAGGTGATTCTCTGCACAGTGCACAGAGACGAGGTACATCGTCTCCCTCTCTCTCTCTCTCTCTCTCACTCTCTCACTCTCCCCTCTTTCTCTCAGCGCTCATTCTGACCTGTTTGTGTTTTCCCCTTATGAGAAAGTTTACACATCCCCGCACAAAGCAGATGAGCAGCAGGTTTCAAGAACTGAACTATGTGAAAGAGATAATAGTCTAAACTGCATTATTTTGGGTCATAAATGAAAGCGAGGATATGGAGCGAGGACAGATGAGGATGAGTAAATATAATAGTTCAGCACATCAGGCCACAAGATGCTGTGGTAAGAATGGTAAGAATGATAGTCATGATTTAGTTGTATTTAACATTTATTCTTATGAATGAACTGTTGCTTTTATCCAGTGACAGTATCACTGACGCAAGTGGCTGGAGCACCACAATGTTGAGCGTGGGGAGGGAGTGGGTGTACGTGTACGGGGAAGACAGGGACACTGTGAAGGAACGGCTCTTTAGTCAGGTTTTATTTGGTCTATTTTTAATACCTGGTGGTTCTGCTTACATTCATCATGTTTCGATATGTTGTGTGCCCTATCAGGATGAGGACGAGACATTTTTATCATAAAATGCAGTGAGTGAATAATACAGTAATGTACAGTACGCCTGATTAAAGTATGTGCACGTTATGCATAACAATATGACAAAAACAATTTCGTACTTTCTTTCTTGACTAATAGTTCCTTTTTGATATTATTTTGAATAACTGATGAAATTTGGTTTAAGAATTTAAATATATAGTAATACATTTTAATTTGGGCGAGTTTTGGTGGTTTTGGGTGGGCTTGAAACAGTGAGATTCATCTGGCAATACTGTTAGATACGGCATTCGATGCTCATGCTATCAATTACTTAGCAACTCGGCTAAAACTCTGGAGCCATTCATTTTTTCCTATAGCCGTTAGCATTAGCCGGCAAAAATTGCAAATAATGAATAATCAAGAGGGTTTTGGCTGGTACAACCGAGCAACCATATATATATATATATATATATATATATATATATATATATATATATATATATATATATATATATAGTATATATATATATATATAAAGATATGTTTAAAACAAAAATGGCTTACATTGTTTTCATAAATAATATGCTGTAGCAAATAAGTGAGAGAATGTCACTACAAGGGATGGCCAGACTCACCTGCAATGCTGCCAAGCCCCATACATCTTTTATGACTTTTTAAGCAGTATGTCAACATTTAGCCAAATATGACTCCAAATAGCATACTTTAATTCGCTGAAAAAATAAATATCAATAGTACTTGATTGTTTCAGATTTTTTGTCATTAATGTCTGCTATTTAAGTTTGAAAATGCTAAACAAGTGTATACTTCTAACAGTAGAATATCATTGTGTGTAGAAACTGATGGAGCTTTTCATAAAGTGACCATCTGCCTCACAATCTCTTGGCAAACAGCAGTGTCTCATCGGCGGCTTTACACTAAGTCTCCTCTCACTTGGAGGTGTGCGGGTTTATGCAACTTTTTTCCACTCGATGCAACTGTGGTCTACCACTTAATGTGGGCACTTTCAGCTCTGACTCACCCACTAAAGGTAACGACATTCACAACAACTCCTGAGTTTGAGGACAATATCTCAAGCTTTTACTTATTATGATTCACTGCAATATTTTTTAGCAAATGCAGTGTCCATATTACAAGAACATAAATACCTATATTTTTATCGCTTTTACTTGTTTTTATAATAACCTGAATTATCTGACAAAATATTGACATTTCCAAACCCTGATTTAGTCACAGTTTCGTTATTGTATCTCCCTTTGGCTCACATTAGTGGGGGGGTTTTTTTGAGGGGGGGGTTCTTTTTCCATGGTTTTAACACATACTTGTACATATTTGCATGGTTTCTATCCCACAGAGCTGTTGATATTAAAAGTAAATGATGACCAGTTACTGTATAAAAGCTCAGCTTCTTGCTCATCTGACTTTATCTGTTTAAGAGACCAATGGGTTGTGTTGCCACGGAAACTGAGCACTTGATAAGCAAATGAATGTAACGTGCCACAGTTAAGAGTAGATTTATGCAATACATGAAAAAGCCACCAGTGCAGTACACTTCTTCTCCTCAGCACAAATGTGGGAATGATCTCACTCTCCACACAGCTGCTCCAGCGTGTTCTCCTGTGCCATTTTATTTCATTGCCACTACTTCCTGAACTCAGGTGGCCCGGCTGCTGTAGTGTATTACCGCCTTATTGCTCAACGTAGTACACCAAAGAACATACAGTGGATTTTCATTGTCAGTCTCAAGTGGCAGGCTGAAGTGTGACGTCCACATGGGCATATGGCGAGGTCCACGGCAGTTCAATGCATTAGCATGCACAGTGCCCTGCCATACTCTTCTGTCTCTCTCCCTGGTGTCTTCTGCAGCTCCTATGGCACAAAGCCCCCGCATCCAAATCAACCTACAGCCACAGATTTTACCCCACGTTGCTCCACGCCACACATCCTCCACAAAGCATGGAAACCGGAAAGAGTGGGAGCTGGGTCAACTAAGTGCTGAGGAGGAGATCAAAGAATAACACGAGAATGTCCCAAATCTGGACACCAGATCGGAACAGTGTATTTTTTGGGGGGGGGATGGCTCACGATGACAGGTGACAGAAGCGACATAGACACACAGAGTAGTGGCTTACCTTTGTAGTCACAATGCAGAGGCAGTCCATGGTACTCGGAGCAAGAAATTATTAGGGATGTATCTCAACCCCCCTCGATCCCCGGCGACCGAGGGTTGAGACCCCGCACCCCTCTCCCCCTCACACTCCGGTCCTGCCGCCGCCGTTCTGCCCCGTTTTTACCCCTCCTCGCCTGCCTTTGCGCTGGATCCTCTCCCTTTGACTAACAACTGAAGCAGCCAGGGAACGCAGAGATGACGGGAGGGGGTAGAAGGAGGAGGAAGAGGAAGGGAGTGAGAGAGAGAAAGAGGGAGGGAGGGAGGTAGAGAGAGACAGGGGGACGATCCAAGCGAGCGTTGGTCCTGGAATTTAGATTGAGCCAAGAAAAAGGAGATTTTTTTCCCTCTATAGTCAAAAAGGGTTTGTGGATATAAAAAACGTGGAAAAAGTGTAGATGGGGTCACAGTAAGAAAAGATTAAGCAGGTGGAGGAGAGGAGAGGAAGGGAGAGAGCATGGGGGAAGTGGAGGAGTCCATGTGCGTGAAGACAGAAGGAATTAGACCGAGAGCAAATGCGTGGAGCAGTGTGAATTACATATGCATTATAGAAAACACATCACAGCAGCAGGAGCGGCTGCGGCGGCAGGTTAAAGAAGAGGGACGAACGAGGCGCATACATACAAAAACGAGGGGGAGAAATAACCAATGCTGGATGTGTGAAGGAGCTTTTTCTGCTTGTTGTAGCAATCTGCAGCTGTTGCCTTAGCGATGGTGCTGCAGTTGTTGCCATGGTGATAGAGAGGCTTGTTGTTTTGGTAGGTTGTGAGCTTTGTGAAGCTAAAGATCAACAAAAAATTGGCGACTTCACACATCTGTACACTGGCTCTGATAGTGGTGTGTGGCGTGTTGTTGATATTAGACAGGATAATGAAATTAAAAATTAAAAATATAGTAAATTAGAGCTTTTTGTATTCCTAGAGTGTTTATTCATTCACTACTGCTTTGGGACAGACCATACGTGGCTGCTGTGTTTAAAAAAAACCAAAAAAAAACAAATTCAAACTCATACGTAGTACATGGTGTGTTACATGCGTCTTGCCCAAGGACACAAAAACTGATGAATGGGAAAGGAATAACTCAGGTATAAGTTACTATACTAACTGAATTCTGTCTAACGAGGCAATGTTTTGTTGTACGGTCCTTGTAAAAATAAAGGAATATACATTTACTCCACAACGTATCAATACAAATAGAAACAGCATAACTTCATCTAGATAAATGTTGTCTTTTCTAGATAAATGGTACATACAACCCTCTGATTTATATGTGAGGGACAAATCTTATTCAGAGCTTTTAATACACTTACATAACTGGTCATCTGAATCAGCAGCTATTTACAATCAGGTTTATGATGTTATGTAGAAGTAAATATTTTTGTATTAACTCTTAACTTGATTTTTAATGAAGTTTCTAGTTAAGGCTTACTTGTGCCGCACACTCTACCTTTAAGAGTGTGGAGTGTACCACTTAGGCTGGTGTGAAGGGGAACCAGTGACCGGTGTCTTTGCACCAACAGTTATTGCTCAAACTCACCCCCCTCACAACTGCCCACTTAATCCTGCTCCTCACTACAGGCAGGAGCAATGGTGCAACAATGAGGCAGTTGACACAACACACATTTAGTTCTTGGCAGAAGAAACAGGATTTGATGCAACATACGCGACTCGATGGTCACAGATGGCTGATGTTATAAATATACTCATACTCATGCCTTAACCGACAGAAGTGTTAAGAGCCTACTGTGTGACTTCACTATTACTTACCCTGAGGTCCAAACTTCTCTCTTTGATTACTCAGCATACTATTATCCATGGACTCACGTGATTAACCCACAGCAGCTGTAATTATAACAGTGGGTCAGCAAGACCCCAGCTGAGCTTCAAATCGCACTGCCACACAGCGAGTACTCCCACAAGCTGCAGCAACGGTGTGAAATCAACAAGTCAGCAATAGCAAATGCACCAATCTACATTAGGACCACTTGCCAATTATTAGTGAATAAGAATAAGGAATGATCCTTTTCATTTTTACATTCATTTTCTACCGCTTGTTCATGTGGTCGCGGGGGACTGGAGCCTATCCCAGTGACTTTGGGCCTAAGGCAGGTACACCCTGGACAGGGGCCAGCTTGTCGTCATAAGGAATGATGTTAGTCTTATTCAGCCCTTTTCTAGACACTCAAAGTTTCTTTAAATCCATGCATTAAGCTACATCTCTAATCACAGTTGAAACTGAAGGGCTTCCAATCTGCGGCTTCAACCACTCTGACTACCACCAACCACTCACTCACCACATTCAGATATGCAAGGATCTGTGTCTCTCTCAAGGACACAACAACAGTCTACCATGCAGCCAAAACTAACATGGACTTCTTCAGAATATATGCCTTTCCTAATAACAAAAAAATAGTAATTTACAACAATACAATTTAGAATCTGGCCACCAGCAAACTAAAAGATAAAAAAATACATATTTGATTGGAAAGCACACTTTAATATTCTACCTTCTCTTTATTCTTGGAAATAAATAAAAGTCTCCAGGTAATCTATTACAAATTTACAAACTAAATTCAGTTTCACCCGAGATGAAACTTGAATACGTTTAGTGGATCTGTCTGTGGTCTAATGGTTTCAGGAAAAAAATCAATGTGGTTTAGTTTTATGTTTCTCATGGATGATAGATGATTTTCCCAAATGCAGTGTTACTGAAGTGTCCTGTTACATCTGAGGACTGCATCATTTCTGAATGTTATTTGACTTGCACTTGTCCAGCTGTTGTTAGATAGTTTGTTCTTCATATCACCCCTAACGCAAACACAGACTGTCAATGGCCGAGTCAACTTCCCTTGTACAGAGTAGACAAAGCGTAGAGAACAGGAGGCTAAAACAAAGGTCTGTGTCTCCCAGGAGGCCTCACTGATGGGGTAGAGATACACTCAGCCATCGACTCTTGCTATAGTTTTACAATGGTCGCACAGTACAAGCTCTACACACTAGTAATGTGGCTCAGTTTTGTGTTGTTGCACCTGGCTTATGGCCCTGACTGGAAAATGTTAAGGCAATTTGAGTGTGCCTGCAGCTAGTGTTACGACTGAGTGGCTCTGTGATGGTGGCGCTGGAGAGCCGGGGCAGGAAATTCACAGCGTCCCGCACAACACCAACATTACACTGCAGAGCCCCCACACCAGCACCACAGGAACACTGTCAGTTAGCAATTACTCTATCACGAGTAAATTTAAGACTATGCAACCATCTTACTAAGAAAAGAAAAAATAAGACTATTAGTTGAGCTGTCTCAGAAAAGCCTTGATACTCAGAACACATTTTCAATACATGTAAACGCTCTGATATAGATTGAGGGCATTCTGTAACTATTCAGGAAAGGTCCAAATTTGTTTTAACAACATATCCAACAAGCCAGCAATATGTCTGGGAGAAGAGACACAAACTCTTGAGAACGCTGTCGGAAATATCAACATGAAATTCATGCACTATAAGTATGGATATTCGCTTTAGAATCTGAAAAAGACTGCGCGATACAAATTCCAGTGTCATCCAGTGGTAAGAATCAAACATTCTTAAGAGAAAAACTGCTACTTTCAACCTAAACCGGAGTGACTCTGTTTCTTTCCCTAAACTGTCTAAAGACCAAGCTGTATGTTGCACCAAACTCAGTGCAAAGCCTAAGTGATACAAATATAACGTAACGTCACCTAAAATAAAGCTTACAAACAGATTTTTACCACTTTCAGAAACCAAGTAAATGAACAAAGGAAAAATGTAATACATGACGTGGACAAAATGCAGAAGACAGAGAGAGGGTCTGTGTCAAACGTCAAGGTTACGAGACAGCTCTGATAGCGGATGGCAAAATAAGTCTTGTGATGCATGAAAAAATTAAAACACATTATTTTCCCAGCACCACCATCACTGAGATTACGTCACTGCTTCCTAATGTTTTGGCCAGACATCGAGGAGTTAAACAGTTGATTGTGCACGTGGGTGCAGTGGACATACGACTGGAACAGTTTTGAAAAGAGACTTCTTGAAGTTATTCAACATTACATTGAGAACTTCTATCTATTCTGGAAACGAGAGGACCTGTTTAAGAGAAATGGCACACACCTATGCAGAGGTGGAGTGAGGGTGCTGACAGAGAACCTGCTTCACGCTCTGAGCCATTGGACTGGGCCTGGACAGGGTCCTGAGCAGATAGTTAGAGAAGAGAGTAAAGAGAGAAGAATTCCTGCTCCATCAGCCAGAGACCGAGTCAATGTTTTAACATAAACAGCACCACAACCACAGCCTCCACCAAAGGATTCACCAGCAGCCGCTCCACCAACACAAGCAAAGGATTCAGCTGCAGCTACTCCCACAATCACCTCCACTGCCTCCAGCAAAATCAGAATCAGAATCAGAATCAGAAAGGTTTATTTCCATTGTCAATGGACAAACTTCACACTCATCAACAGCAGCACTTCAGTTCTTTCCCGCAGGGCCCTCATCAAAGGTCTTGGACCCATCTTTGACAGGCCCGACAGCATCCCTGCCATCGCCCCCTGCTCTCAGAGCAGCCCTGGATCCCTCCTGCAACATCTACTCCCACTACAGATTCCTCACTCTCCTTCCCATCTCCACTCTCACCCAGGGTCCTTCACAAACATATTGAATATCTGATCAAATCAGGCATTAAGATGGCTCCACTCACGCCTAATATAGCAAGATCAAGAGTTCTGATTTCAGCAACTCTTCTCCGCACAAACCTGTGTCCCCGACTCCTGCTACACCAACAAAAGCCGCCCCACCTAAATCCCCCAGCCTTTCACCTGGTCCAAAACTCTCCCCGGCTCCCGCTACACCAACAAAAGCCCCACCACCAATCCACCCTCACCTTTCACCTGGTATCTCCCATAGCTAGGATGCATTGGATCTCAGTGTTGCCGGGACTTATAGTCATAATATAAATCAAACCAACCTGGAGCCCTGTGTAAAAACAGCCTCCCCTAGTGCTATTTCTGTAGTCACAACACACAGATGGGAAAACAAAATACGAGTCAGGCTGCCCAATCAGAGAAATTTGTTTCATAAAATGTTTCATGTTCTAATGAAAATGATTTGTTGAACTCTGTTACATCTAGTGTTTTGAATGTTCTGGACACCATTGCCCCTATGAAGGCTAAAATGGTTAAAAAATAGCAGAAGGAGCCATGGAGAAAATGATCATTCGGTCAAGGCAAAGAAAAGGGAGTGCCGCCGGGCCGAACGAAAATGGCAAATCAAAGCTCTAGGGCTCAAAAAGAGGTATACAGAGAGAAGTTGTTACATGTACAACTTCATTTTATGTAGCACTAGGGAAGGATATTTTCCTGAAATAATCGGAAGCTGCAGTAAAACAACTCACATGTCCTGTTTGCCACAGTAAACAGATTAACAAACCCTCCAGCTCAGCGGCCGTTAGAACTAATTTCCACATCCAAGTTTAATGACTTTGCATTATTATTTAATGACAAAGTTGAGGGCATTAAAAATGCTATAAATTCCACAATGCAAACACTTAGACAGAGCTAACTCACTGTGCACCTGTAACTGACAAAACTGTCCAGGAGATCATCACCAGTCTGAGTTCATCCTACATGCTGCCTCGATGTGTTACCCACCAGATTTCTAAAGTCTGCGCTGAACAGTTTGTTAGCACCACTCACTCACATAGTTAACATTTCGCTTCAATCTGGAACATTTCCAATATCTTTGAAAACTGCGGTCAGATGCTGCAGTACTGAGTAATTACCGGCCCATCTCTAATCTGCCATTTTGGGGCAAAAATCCGTGAAAAGGTTGTTTACAAATACGTGATCTAACAGAATTAAAACTGAGGCTTTGCTCGCATCAGTGCTCAGATCTGAGTGCTGCTTTTGACTGTCGATCATGGGATCCTCTTACAGAGACTAGAGGACTGGGTGGGCATCACTGGCACTTCCCTAAATTGATTAAGGTCCTATCTGGAAGACAGGAAGTACTTTGTCGAAATTGGTAACTGTGTCTCAAACCACATGTCCCTGACCTGTGGGGTGCCCCAAAGGTCAATCTTTGTAGCCCTTCTGTTCCAACTCTACATGCCGCCGTTAGGTCAGTTGATACGCAGCGAAAATCACAATTATGCAGACGACACTCAGATCTATGTTTCACTGACGGCAGGTGAATACGGACCAGTGGATTCACTCTGTCACTGCATCCAACAGATCAGTGTGTGGTTTTCAAAACAACTCTCTCCAGTTGAACTTAGACAAGACCGAAATCATCATCTTTGGCCCACAGAAACAAACAAAATGTGTTATCAGTCACCTCCAGAGTCTTGCTAAATCAAGTTAGAAATCATAATGGACTCAGACTGAATTTTAACAGCAGCATTTTACCATCTAAAAGACTTTGCCAAAATCAAAAGTATAGTGTCTAAACCAGACTTTGAGAGACTTATCCATGCGTTTGTCTCTAGTAGATTAGACTACTGTAACGGCCTGCTCACTGGCCTCTCCAAACGAGCTGTAAAACAGCTGCAGTACATCCAGAACGCTGCTGCTCGGGTCCTGACCAGAACCAGGAAGTACAATCACATTAGTCCTGTTCTCAGGGCTCTGCACTGGCTCCATGTGGCTCAGAGAATAAACTTTAAAGCAGATTTGCTTGTATACAAGTCTCTCCATGGCCTAGCCCCAAAGTACATCTCGGACATGTTAGTCCCATGTCTAACATGGTCCCTGAGGTCCTAAGAGTGGACCTCAGGCCTCAGGCCTCTTGCTGGTGCCCAGAGTCAGGACTAAACATGGGGAATCTGCGTTTCAGTTTTATGCAGCTGAAGATTCAGTCTTCCTGAGGATGTGAGACAGGCCTCTACACTGACAATGTTCAAATCTAAGCTAAAAACAACACCTTCTTGTTTAGACACCGTTTTGTTTAGCTGTGCATATGACTGAAATTATTTTCGTTGCATTCTTCTCTTTTATGTATTAAACTGTTTTGTGATTTCTATCATGTCTTTGTGATTTTAATGCATTTTTTTCCTGTTGTGTGAAGCACTTTGAATTGCCTTGTGTACGAATTGTGCTCTACAAATAAACTCGCCTTGCCTTGTCTTATGTAGTTTTGATACTGGTTTTAGTATAAATTAGCATCTGGGTATAGCTTTTTTAGACAACCATTTGCATTCAAAGTTAGGCTACATATTGTGTCATCAAACCTAATTTACTGTACACAATTAAACCGTTATTTAACTCAAAATACATTTTACATAGAATGAAATGCAGAGATAGCCATTTGAAATTCATGTGCGCATTTAAATTTAAAAAGTTGAATTCAGTGTTTGTTGCAACTCTTTTTGCCTGAAACACTTACTACATTATACATAGTAGAGCGTAGCAGCTTCATGCTAATGTGGCTGACCTGTAAAGATTATGTAATACTGCACTGGAGTTGAAAAGACAGCAGCGAGCTCCTCTACTTACAGTTATTCTCAAAGTAGGACTTTGACATTGTCAAACTTCAGATTTTTACAGTGCACCAGCAGTGGCAGGTTAAGCCAATAATTACAGCTGAGCTACATAGAAGTAGAAACATATTGATTATAATTATGCAAATGAAAGAAGAGTACACAATCATAAAGCTTGCCTCGCCCCGGTGACACCCACACACACATGCTGTTAAAAATGCATTACATTCAGAGAGCTAAGAGAAGCCTCTCCCTGCGGACAGCACACACTATTCTCACCAAAGTACAACTACACATCTCCATTATAATAATCTAGTAAAACTTCAAAAGGCACTTACCCACAAATAGGCAGTCTCCATCCTGTGTGCCGCTTTACATAAGGACTATAGACTTTGGCTTGTTCTAAGCTTCCTTCTGACCAGAAACTAGGCCAAGGACAACTGCTGGTCATCGAAACAGGCTAAACCCAAGTGGAACAGATCAAGGCTGAAGAGACAGCAGGGCACATTTCTCCTCAATATTCCTTCAATCTCTCCCTCACTCGCAATTATTTGTATTACACTATGAATGCAGTTGTATTTATAAAAGGTGTGAATGATGTTGTTTTTCAATGCACACACACCACGCTGCATTGTTTGTCACATATTTCAGGTGGTGCTAGTCATGTTGGATTCTCTCTGTGGCAGAGACTCCCCACTCCAGCTCCAAATATATTCTGCTGGCAAAGGTGCTAAAGCTTGAGGTTGTCAAGAATACCCACATTCTCTTGAGTAGATGACATTTCATTTGCAGTTTTGGAACATGATTGTGACAACAACAAAAAATCTTGCCGGCTGCTCCATTCATTAACAGCCGACTTGGTGCTTCACTATTGCAGGGGAATTCAATGCAGCTTTGCTAAACTAATGTGGGAACTTTTAATTAGGTGTATTGCTTTTTTCACACAACATTTTTAGCAGTCATTACATTCAAACACTTCTAAATATTACATTTGTATATAATGCGTTTTCATTTCAAACAAATATTCCTGATATTTTAGTCACACTCTCATTTAGTTACAAGACAGGCAAAGACATATTTACATCTATTAACTTAACTTATTTATTCACTTTGGCAATTAATGACTTTAACATATGAAGATAATGAGAGAAAGCGGAAAGAACATGCAATCCCCACTTAGAAACCCCAGCAGCATAACTGTATGTAGCAAGTACATTATGTTGTGTTGAATTGGACTAAGCAAAAGTTAAAGTACGTTCATCTGATAATACCATTCTTTTACCAATGCTTCTGTGTTGTTGTTTTATTTCAACTTCCGAGCTTTGGATGATCTTCCTTTTGCAACCATGTAAGTGCAATAGTCACTGAGCCCTCCTTGTACAAGTGTGACTGAAAAATTGTGATTATGTAGGCCCTGTTCAGGCAAACAGAGATGAGCTGGCAGTCCTGCTCTGTGGTACCACCGGACTTAAGAAGAGATGAAACTCATATCAGTCCGAGTCTCTCTGGCTCTCCACGTCACTGAACGGTAAACATCACAAAATCAAAGACTTGTGGGTGTTATGTCAGCATCGTGACTAATGCACAGAGCACAACTGCACACAACATAGGTAATTCTAGCTCTTTCTCAGTCTAATCTAATATTACCAACACATGAAGCACTGAATTTCCAAGGCTGTTGTATACCACCTCTCTGCACTCTGTAGGCTATACTTAGCTCCTCCACTCGCACCCGTCACGTCTCAGAGCGGGCTGTCTTCTTTCTTGAGATAGAAAAATAACATTTGACATACTGATGAAGCCAGGCAACTTTACTGAATAAACAAGATGCTTCCCTCATAGCACAAGCTATTTACCCTACTTCTTGCAGTAACCTTATGATTATTCTCGACAGCACCCGGCCAGCTAATTAAAAAGCACCTTGGGACCTCCAGGCCCGGTAATGCATTCACTGGTTCACTGTAATGTGGGAAAATGCAGTGTTGCAGATGGGGCTTGGTACCGTTAAAGGTACCAGTACTGTACTGGAAAAAAAAAAAGCTCTGATGTCTTGTGAGAGAGCACTGTAGAAAATGTGGGCAGTTTCACCACACAAACGATAAATACAACAGGATTTTACAGTATTTGGTCAAATAAATAGTCAAATAAATTTAGTTGCACTTTTATTTGGTCATTATTATATAATTATTAATGCAGCACTTGATAATTTCCATTGACATCATGCTGGAGGGAGGGTTAACGCCAAAACACACCAAAGGGCGGCGCGAGAGACGAGGTTTTCTGTGCACGGAGTAAAGCAGGAGAGGAGCAGGTGCTTTCTCAGCAGTTCTCGTGCCTCTCCTCAAGTTTACAGCTCATTCTTTTGGTCACAGAGCAAGAAATCTGTCTGTACTCACAGCAGATGTGATGAAAACATGTTTTCAGCCGTTGGCGTCACCAATTCAACAAGTTCCAATCAAGGCGCAATTGAGCACAGTCGCGCTGTGTGCGCGCTCATACAAAATAATTGAGGGCCAATTATGCTGCGTGGCAAAGCGTCCTGGTGTGTGTTTCATTTAGGGTTCGGTCACTTTTGGGTCGCTGTGTTTGTTCTAAATGTCCTAGGATAGTTCCACCATTACCTAATAAGTTTTTAAATGTGTCTGGTTTTAGATTGTTTAACTGCTCTTTATAATGGTATTTATTCTGACCATAAAATGCACTGCTATATGAATGCTTCTTCTATTTTGAATAACATGTTTAATAAGAAGAATACTGTAGAATGAATGCTACATCATATAAACCAATGCAATATGGTTTACCACTCTATCTACTTTTCGAGTTTGAGTGGCGTTACAGGAAATTTTGGGGAAAAATTCCAATTACCAGTTGCCTGGACCATTAGACCGGTTTGCAAATAAAAAAATTGTCAAAATACCAAAAACGTTTTGCTGATTGTTATGCTGAATGTCAGGCACTGACCTGACCATGAGCCATTTCAGAATCAGAATCAGAATCCGAATCCGAATCAGAAGGGGTTTATTGTCATTGTCCATGAACAAAATTCCCAAACATATATTGAAATCAAAAGGGCATGCATTAAGAACAATTTAAAATTACTATAATATAAAATGAAAATAAAAATAGGCATTTGTTGTGCGAGAAAGTGACCGTGCAGTGAGTGATTGAATAGTTGAGTTAAAGTGGCAGGTGTTCAAGAAGTGTTCATGAGTCCAACGGCAGAGGGAAAGAAACTATTCTTGTGGCGGAGGTTCTGGTCCGGATGGACCGTAGCCTCCTGCCTGAGGGGAGTGGTTCAAATAGACCATGTCCAGGGTGAGAAGGGTCAGCTTTGATCCGACCTGCTCGTCCCAGACCCCTGGAGACGTACAGGTCCTGCAGAGATGGAAGTCTGCAGCCGATCACCTTCTCAGCAGAACGCACAATGCGCTGTAGTCTCTGTTTGTCCCTGGCTGTGGCTCCAGCGTACCACACGGTGATGAGGAGGTGAGGATGGACCACTTGAGGTCCTGGGTAATGATGGTGCAGAGGAAGCGGAAGGAGTCCACGTGGTGATGGGGGAGTCTGTCATGATGAGGGGGGGCTGGGGGGCTGTGACTTTCCTGAAGTCCACGATCATCTCTACTGTCTTCTGGGCTTTGAACTCCAGGTTGTTACCGCTGCATCAGGACACCAGCCGGTCCACCTTCCTACCCGCACGCACTGCCTCCGAACCGTCAGGAAGTCAGTGATCCACCTGCAGGTGGAGTCGGGCACGTTGAGCTGGGTTGGCAGAGGTGGTCGCCATGTGGGGAGGGGTTGTCACGACAAACCTGGAGTAGAAGGTGTTAAGTTGCTCAGCCAGTTTTTGATTGTCTGCAGCAAGGGGGGCTCGGCGCTTATGATTGGTGAGAAGCCGGAGCCCACGCCACACAGAGGAGGGGTTGTTGTCATAGAACTGCTGTTTCAGATGCGTATACTGTGATCTAGCTCTCAACACCTCTTTGCTAAATCCATACTTCGCGTCTTTGTAGCGCTCTGTCACCAGCCCTGTGCGCTGCCTCCTTCTGCTGCCTGGTGTGAACCAGGGTTTGTCATTGTTGAAAGTGACTTTGGTTTGTGTTGGTATGGTGATCTGAAAAGCCGAGAGCAGCGTGGGCCACGGCGCGGAAGGCGTTGCTGACCATTGTACTTATGTGAACATTTAAACATGTTTTTGATGATAAAAAACAGCACCCACAATTTGTGCCCCCTCCCACCAATGAAGCTCCATTAACTGTGTGAAACAACACAAAAATGTACTAAATCGTATTCCTCAAGCACTTTGAAGCTAGACTCTCTGGAAAGGTTTGCATGGTATCTGAACATTGTCAGCTCTCAGTGACTTCAGTCCTAATCATCCTCCTTTAGGCTAAGGAAATTCTATGTGATGTTTAATGCATCACCAAACTATCATTTGTTGTTTTTTAGATCCCAAAGACATGATCAATTTTCCTTAGATGTGACGGTCATCTGTTTGAAAATGTTTGAGACTACAGTGCCTGAGACACAAATGTAACACAATGTGACTTAGACACTTAGTATAACACTATCCTAAATGCCATAATTGTTGGCCTCAATGCCTAAAACGTCTTACTCATCGAGCCGTAGTGGTTACATTTGGAGATGACAAACTTTCTTGATGCTGTTTCTCTCTTGGCTGTGATTGTGAAAGCGGGTATTTGCATATATTCAGATTGTTATGTGTCTGTACATCTCTTCTTATTCAGAGACAACCTCGAGAAGTGTTAGTTGTTAGTTCACATTGTTAGTTCACATTGTTAGTTCACATTAACTCCCATAACTACCCATGAATGTCAGATAAATCCCGTTTAGATATTCCCGTAATTTAGCAACTCTAGCCTTAACCAGATTGTGCAGTAATATATATGTCGTGTGGCATAACTGCTCTGCCATTGGGCGAGTCCAAGTTTTTGTATTCCCAGAAGGAATGTTGATGACACACATGAAAGTTATAAATAGGTAAAAAAAAAAGTAAAGTTCAAGTACCGGTACTACAAACCAGGTATTGTTCAAGTACTATTTTTGTAAGGTACTATATTATAGAAGTAGTAGTAGTAGTGTAGTAAATGTCACCTCTCAACACAGGAGGCAGCTGATTTACTGGGATGAAAAAGAAAAGCTAAAAGAAATGTTAACCTAAACAGCCGTATATAATGCAGTTCTAACATTTCAGATTTGCAAACAAACACATAACACATACAATTCATATACTATAGTCCCCACATCCTGTTTGAGTACAAAACGCAGGCTTGCCCCTCTCATGGTTTCACATTACATGGACTTTTCTGCCATCTTGTGGTCATACAATGTGTTACAATTCTTTTTTTTATTTTATTTTTTTATTCACTGGAGGTCATATTGTATTATTTTTATTCATCATTACATTAGAGTTTGTGCCGTCTTACTCATCATGACATTGGTTATTTGCTGTTAGTATGTATAAATATCAAATATTTCCAATATGTTTGACATTTGGTGTTATCTGGATTATTCACATCCCTCTCAAAACATGACATGAGACTGTTGTCTTATTTATTGATTGAGTGAATTGTTTTTTATTTTTGTTTTCATTTTTTAATTGTATCTGCTGAAGGGGGAAAGCACACATGTTTTGTGATGTACAGCAGTCTTTGACACAGTCAGACTTTGCTCTTGATTGTTAGACACCTGCAGGGACTTGACAGATGCTGGTTCAATTTAACTGCCACTGTGAGTTCTTCATCCTCAAAGACATATGACAAAGATAGTTTAAAGTGTGACGGCAGACGTGGGCTTTGTTTTTCCAGTTGCTTAAATGTTGATAAATCAAGTACTTTCTACACTGCAGTGTGAATGTGGGGACTGTTTTAAAAATAGTCAGTAGTTCTCTCTGCTTGGATAAAATCTGCCCACCACCTGCTTGGGTCTTGAATGCATGCCACTCACCTTTATGGTCATTCAAGGTCTTGGCTGAGCTTCTGATAGACTGTGTAATGAAGGATGAAGCCACTAACTGAGTATTGGTGGTTGGGAAAATGGCTCAGATGGTTTTAACTGGCTCACTCCCAGAATACAGGCCTGACAAGTCAAGTCTTTAAGCAGACGATCTTCCCCAGGCTTTTGGATAAACCATCTGCCATCGGGTTAATATTGAGAAATGCTAATATTGATCTTTGTCTGCTTTTTTCATGGTGTCACGGTGATAAGAGCCTATTCCAGCTTCAAAGGCTGGGTAGATGATACATTAGAATACAATAAATATACTTTATGGAATTTGTCTTGAACTTGTACTAAAGTGCCAACATTAAATTAACAAACAAAGCCACATCAAAAGCATTAGTGACATTGCTCAAGAGTTATTTGATCTATTGAGTTTACATTGGAGAAGAAGGCGTAGATTATTTTTATGCCCCGGGTAATCTACTTTCAATCACAGGGATGAAGCAAATACATTGAAAAAACAAAACAAAAACAACAACAAAAACAATCCTCACAGTTATGAACTGTTTAACATTTACCAACCTACTGTATATGTGCAGTTTTGTGGGCAGTGGGAGCGATGCTGCTGCCCCTGATGAGAGCCCACCATTAGAAAGCAGACTCTGAGACAAAGGATCGAACAACTCTGTACTGAAGGCAAGAAAGCCCTGATGATGACTTACAGGCAACCATAAAGCCACTGTCTGTACCACTCCCAAGCCTTTAGAAAAATAAATCTGCATCAGAAAATGAAACCCATTTGAACAAATGCAGACAAATAGCTGCATTCAATAAGACGTTGATTTGGAAATGGCGGTGATGTTGTCAGTTGAAGGAAATAGCCTAAAGGACAAAAAATGTCTATGCTAAAACAAGTTAATTTGCAAACGCCCAATAATTACATGTACACACTTTACATTATGAAGTTCAAAAATACTTCCAGTAAATCGGAATGCTCATATTGTGTAGCTCTAAAAATAAATGTTAAGAACCAGAATGAGACTCAAACTGGGTTTCATTTTATTGTTATATCTGAACCAGAGGGCTAACATAGGCTAGGTCCTTATGGGGCTGAAAGACAAGTTGAGAGGCTTATTAATCATTCATAGGGCTGGAATGTGCTCCCAAAAAGACAGCAGAGATGACTCATTTATGTTACCTACAGTGGCTTCACACAGGGCTGGTGCAAGGCAGCTGCACTGAACTCACTTCACTCTCAGACACTATTACAGGATCCGGTTTGGCTCCAAATGCTTTGATTTATTATTTAAAGTAGCGCTTTGAATGCCCCACATCTGAAACACCATTTGAAACCAGCATTAATGAGACGACTTTATCTGCTGTATCAAAATAAAGTCACTGTGCAAAAATATGTGCACTGCAAAGGATAGAGACTACACACATTATCAGAGCATCAGCAATCTGAGACATGTTACTATTGAGCTTTTGGGCAGCATCGTTTTCACCAATCAATGGTTTTGGAGGAGTGTAATTTTAGCTCGGGTCATCCATAAAGAATCACATGACATGCTATCAAACTGGATCTTGTACATTGTGTTGGTGGGCCTTGGCTGGAATCTACTCTTGTGAAATAAAACTGGCATTTTGCCCATTTTCAGGAGCCTGTGATTAATACGAATGTTCATGGTGTAGATTTTCCACAAAAAAGGTGAGTGTGTCTAACTGAATAACAGTTGGCTAATGCTAGCTAGCTTGTGAAAAGAAAGAAACTTAATTAACTGCACAAATCCACTCATCTGTTGTAGTTTAAAGGCTAAGTCAGTGCTGTCTGTTGAAACAAAACTCAAAATAAAGTCGAACTTGAGTAACAGAGCTTCAGTCAGAGCAGTGCCTCCATCTCGTGAAAGGTCCCATTTTGAAAGTCCATGGGTTTTCACTGGTCTCATTCTGATCAATTCAGCACTAAACTGTTTCACTCCTCAGTGCACCAGCAGGTTGGCAACATTGGCAACACTGACATTTTTAAATTCAGGATCGAGTTGCTTGTTATTCAGTTTCCAAACATACTGTAAAATATCGACAGACTATTTTAAGGTTGTATAACAAAGAACCAAGGCTATGGTAACCAAAGTTGTTTAAAAACCTGAATAATGGATTGTGTGCATGTGCAACTGCTTAGACCTTGCTGTTAGATTTGATAGCACTGTATGGTAATTTCACACATTTTAGATTTTTATAAATGCAACAGGTTATGCATATAGAACAATCCTCTCATTAGCCCAGCGTACACGATTGTCCTGTAGTTTATGGAAAGAGCATGTTGTTTTTTCAGACTTGTCTGTTTTAAGGTCTGCATTCCTGCCCTGAATATGAACTCATTTTATCTTTGTTTTCCTGAGATATTTCCAGAAAACCATTTTTCATAATCACAAAACAAAAGTCAACATGCAATAACCATGTACAAATTTCATAAAGTTTGTCACGAACACAACAAGGCAAGTTGTCACATAGTTATCCCCCTTTGTAAAACAAAACATAAACCAATTTAATGTTTAATGTTCCCATAATAATAAGAACTTACCCCGCTATAGAGCGCGCTGTCACAGCCCTCCAACCCTGCATTTCAACTAGAAGGAAAGACCAAAAATAGCTGCAGACAACAAAATGTTGCTCTTTCACATTTGTTTTGAGTTCGGTCCCAGAGACAGAGAAAGGAATGAAAAAAGGGACTACTTTCCCCGGTCTCCCCTAACCACCTATGCAGAAGCTGAATAAAAGAGTGCTGTTGGTCATTGGTGTAGTTTTTATGGTCTCTGGTACTTGGTCTATAGTTGATGGACTGGGGTTGGGGCATTGTCACCTCTGAACTTAGACTGATATTATTCTTTCCCCACAGCCCGTTGTGTGAGTGCCTGTTAGAGCATGCACTGTTAAGCTGCTCTGGCGTGGTAGAGCCAACTCCCTGACTGGTAGAAAGAGACTTGTACTGGTGCCTGGTTTGAAAACGCTGGAGTTGCAGTCGTTGAGCCGGAGAGCTGAGAAAGCAACAGCTCTGTGTCGCCAACGGCAACTCGCTGCCCTCTGTTTACATCACCCGCCGCACTCCCTCCCTCTTTCTCTCCTTAACCTCTGAGCTAGCATACGCTAACGTGGTGTGTGGAGTTAATGCTAGATAGCACACTACATAGTGGTGCCAGTAATGCACTCACACGTTTGTAACAAAGAGCTAAAATAGAAGTGACTGTGTTATATAGTAAAGGCACTTGCTAGAGCCCAGCCTCCATAAATTTCTTTCCTGCTAAATTTTATCTTTAATCCGAATCGTACGTGTAGTGTGTGGGTGTCATGGTCTAAACTAAAATTAGGCTAGTAAATGAAATTAGTTGCCTAAAGAAATTATTTAGTTGTGCATGATAAAATGTAATGGTAATGTATAGGCTTGTCCTGCATCTAAGACATACAGTACGTACAGTAAGACAGAGAGCCCAGATTCACTGAAACATCAGGCATGCTCCATTTGCTCCACTAGATGGTGTTGTGAGTACTCCACCCAACTGCTTTCACAACACACAAAACATCAAAAGACACACACTCTGCTGTCTAGTTTGTGTATCCTTAGAAATAATGTGCCCAAATATTCTTTTATCTTCACCACTGTGTGATTTGTGAACAGATGACACCCTGTAGCAAACAGGAACTGAAGTTTTTGTCTAACCTCAGAAATAAATTAAGAAAAAAGTTCATTTTTACAGGTTGCGGATATTTGCAGCAATGATTCTGAGACAAAAAGGAGTCAATGCCCAAAAAGAAAAAGGGAGAAATGTGGCAGAAAGAGAAGGCTGCTGTCTTCTGTCACATCTTGTGTGGCTCTGATCACTTTTGGTGACTTCCAAAACAACATAATATTAATCTTGTCACTCACATACAGATACAGGGGAGTAAAAGTTATTTTAAGATGAACAATTGACAAATTAAGACCAAAGAACAAAAACCAAAAAGAGAAAAAACAACCACTAAAGTCATGTAGCTGTCTGTACTTGTCATGTGTGTTTTGAAGCTGTTAGTGCTGCATATTTAAACTGTGCATTACCAAATGTTAGCACTTTCCCTTTTGAATTGGCTGCATTTATGTTTGTTTCTAACATCAAACCCAAAACAAAAACGTTTTCATCTAAAATATGAAAATATTCTGCAAGACTGGGACAGAGTGCTTAACTTTGATTTGGGCTAACTCATACGCACCAGTGCATTTGTGGACTCGTCACCATAAATAATTTGCTGTACACATGTATATGTTATTTATGGTGTGCCACATTGTCACCATTAGACCTGCCGGCACGTACGCTGAAATCATATCCACTTGTGAATCAGAGTAATGACGTGACAAATTTAGTCTGTAGTATCAAGTTAGAGCTGCCTTTATTCATGCGTGCACCGTTCACTATAGGGATCCAGAAATGGGCTGTGTCTTTGCAGTATGAATGTGACCTCAGGTTGTATACAGGGCTACACATGCAGAAGGTAAAGCCCGCCAGCATGGGCTTGTGTTATGTAAGTCACAGTCACCTCAATGACCTCGATCTAAGGGAAATCTGCTGCACATGCGTCTGCTTGACTGATGAAAAACGTGGGTCCAGGTCAAGACACAGTATTCATGATTAAATCCTCAGGTGAAAAAGTCATATAAATCTGTAAAAATAAACATTGTTCTTGCAAAAATAGATAGATAGATCCATAGATTTTGTTAAACAACAAAAACTCTGATACACTGTACCTTTTACATTTATTTGTACATATTGTCTTTTATACTATCTTTCTCAATCAGGCTGTATTATGTACTTCTTATGTTTTTGAGGGTTTTTTTTTCGTTTTTAGGAAAGGATAACTGACACTACTCTTACCCAAACCCTGGCATTCAACTCAAGGTCTTTAGTTTGTAAGGTACTTTTCGTCATTTCATTTTTTGTCTTTTTGTGATTTTTGGCCCGCAGGCTTTATTAAACAGGAAAGATAGCGTGAAATGGGGGATGAGAGAGTTGGGAGGACATGCAGGAGACTGGCATACGTGTGCTGTGTCTTAACCTCTCGACCACCGGACAGCACTCATTTTTTTTTTTCGTCTTTCATAATTATCTGCTAACGGTATTGTATTTACTTCTAAATTTGAAAAAAGTGTAAGTGCAGCATAGAGATATTTAAATCAAACAAACAGATGATTACTGACACAACTGCGTCCTTGCTTGTGTCCAAACCCCAATGAGTGCAGCACATCTGTTTAAGTATTTACACACAGAAAACATTGGAAAATCTTTGCAATACCTCTTTCTCCAGCTTCGCGGCAGGTGCATTTAACTTGCCCAACTAGCCTTTTATTGTGCTGCAAATTGAATAAAAAGTATTTTTTGCTGCCCCTCAACATTTGGTGCATTGTCAGTTGTCATCCAGACTGTAATGAGTTGTCTAGACGACAAAATGAATGAAGCGCCGTGGGCCATTCACTATTAGCACAAAATAATCAAACAGCCAAGAAGGACAAGGACTCACAAGTGGATCTGCGCAGTGTTACAGTAGCACACCACAAACTATTCACAAACTTAATCTGTTTGGAGGATAATACTGCATTATTGAAAGCTCTGAGTAAGGTGTTATGTGCGCCTGGCATCTCATGATTGTTCCAAGTAGTTTTAGTAAAATATTAAAATAGACGGTTCTAATTTAAAATATCAACCACACTGGAAATATTTTGCTACGATGTTAAAATGCTGTTAACCTGTGCGTTAATAAATTAATAAGTACATTGACAAAAACAACTATAATGGACAAAGGGCAAATGTATTAATATGCATTAATCGATTCATTAGGATTCTCATATATTTTATACACACATACAATTAAACACTTTGTCACTTTATTTTTTCATTTGTTTATTTGTTAATGGATAATAAGATTTTGACCAAAGTAATTACAGTGTATTCACCAGTTTTGCGGTGCAACTGAAAAACATTTACCCCTGTTTGTATTTGTGCGAGTTGAGTAGCATATATTTTATATAATAAGAAAGACAATATGCTTGTCCACGAGTGTACACGCTTCAGGTACAGCAAACAAGGGTCAACAAAAATGTTGACCTCCTCGATGCAACAAAAAAAAAAAAGTCTATAAAAGTCAAAATGCCGCCATCTGTTGGTTAAGAGCTGTTGGGTGAAGAGGTGCTGACCTTTGACTCATAATTGCACAAAAACTTGACTTGTGACTTCCAACTTAGTCAGATCCACAGTAAAACTAATTAAATAGTTTTACTTTTTTTTTTGTTAAAAAATCTCTTGGATGAGAATATGTGACCAACTTTTAGGTCAGTATGGCAATTACCAGCTTTAACAGCAACACAGTGTCAATAAGGCTAAATAAATTTTATGAATTGAACATAATTTAAATACATTTGTGCGAAGAACTGGAGCAGATGAAAGACAACATTTGGAATGTAATTTCACCCAAAGCCACAAAAGAAGAACACTTTTTATTCTGTGGCGTATTGTTCCTCCTTTAGCGCCTGGATAACACTGTTAAAAAAAAGAGACAATTGGCAAAGCAGTCACTTTTAGGATTCAATGAAAAACAGTGTTAATAGTCGACAGAATGAGAGAGTTGTGCTGAGTCTGTACCAACATTTTAAAAGTGCAAGTTATTACAAGTTTATATATAACTATCATTTGAGTTTTACTCCACTAGGCCCACTCTCACGGACTAACAGTTTGGAATAATGTATGATGTGGTTATCATTTAATTAAGTTTAAAAATGGCAACGCGATTATGAACTTATTACAAACCAGGTTTACTTTGTCAATTATAGAAAATGTCTAACATAAAATTAAAATAAAAGACCATATAACCTATTGTATTTAACCTATAAACACACAAAGAGCTCCATGTGTTTTTTACGCACGTTTAAACCACCGCTGCATGACAAAGGGCTGAAGGCAGATATTAAACAGTTCTAAAGAAATCATAAATAAATCAGGCCTATTTGATGTATTTGTTCTATTCGTGGTGGCAGCAGGAGCAGGCCGCGGCTCAGAGCAGCTCCTGTTACATATAAGAGCCCTTCGTGCCACCCAACTCTAACAAAAAGCTTTGGTTGTACCCGCCCCATGTGCCATCGGCTACGCATTCAACCCAAGTATCCTACACAGTCCGGCCCTGCGCACGAGAGCTGAGCCTGTTCCTTCAAAGCCGCTTTTCTCTCCGTACGTGCAGCCCGTGCGTGCAGCCCGTGCGCGCACGGCCGCGTTTGCAGCGGGCCTGAGCCGGGTGCTTTAAGGCCGCCAGTGGTGTTCCTGGTTAATGTAGGTCAGAGTAGTGACGGAAGGGTGTCCTCCGCTGAACCCGCGGCTCTAATCCCCAACACAGCCCTGCAGATGGCGCGCACAGTCAAGCGCTCGGCTCAGTCCCACGAACACGAGCGGATCCGTCCGAAAGGGCAGCGAGAGGAGCTCACGTGGAGAGATGGCGAATACTGTCTGAAGCGGTTTCGTGTCTCCTTATGAAAACGGAGTTCAAGAGTGCAGTTATAAAGCCGCCCGAGCAGCGTGCACACGCACACACACTCACACACAGACACACACTCACACACACACTCACACACACGACTCGGACTGTTAGAACATACATTTTAGGGACAGAGCAGCCCCGTAAGAAGCTCGAACATAGTACGGCACATCATGTAGGACCGTGCTTTCTGATTATTCACAACTACAGACGAGCACACACCTGTCACTGTCTAGACAGGGAGGGGGCACTAAGGCGGTGGAGCGGGGGTCCCACATGACCCATTAGGTTTCATTCTTTGCCAGCCAGGATGTATCTCAAGGCGTTGGATATAATGGCAAAAAATCAACAACAACACAAGAGAAAGGCAAACCCTCAACTCAATCTGATTGGCCGCCTTGAACGACACCAATCCTTTCCCCCGCTCACTAACTCGAGGTCAGCTCGGGACGATAAAAAATAAATAAATGAGAAAATAGAAATGCGTAGAAAGTAGAAGACACGGCAGACAATCTAGCATGTTGTTTGCCGGTCTTTGAGTGATGGCGACGGTGGCCAATAGGAAGCCAAGGAGCTATAGTGGCAGCACACGCGTCCAATCAGAAGTTCGGGTGTCTGACTGACACATTACTGACAATTCAGTGTGTGGCTTTGATCAGAGGGTGCTTACAGTGAGTTCATTCACATTTATGGACGCTGTATTTGACACGAAATACACTAAATTCACAGAGCAGAATTGAACACCTCGCGCTCAGACTTCTCTGACGGTGGCAATCTGCTGCTTCTCTCACAGTGAGTTTTATTTGTGAGCGTGTTATTACTCACACAGGGAGTGAGTAGGAGAGTCACTACTACTACTATCACAGGACTCCCACTAGAGCCATGATGGAGAGTACGGCTTTCACCGTCCCATTGAGCGCGCCGCGACCGGGGCACAGTCAGTGTTTGACGGCGTTGTGATTCAGCCCGACACAGTGCGCGGGCTTCTTCCAATCGCAGCTTTAAGTGAAAAGGCGTGCCTGTCCTCCTTGCCTTTTTGCCTGCTTCTCTGCCCCCCGTCCCTCGTCCTCCCCCCTCCCCCCTCCACCCCTCAAAGTACTCGATGTATAGTTAAAAATGGGAGGGCACACTTAAACCGAGCTGCTCTATGAAGGTAGGCTGCAGCGTGTGTTTATTGATGAGATGAAAAGAAGATGGAAGTGAGAAATGAAACAAAAGTAAAAGGAGCGTATTGAAATTGACAAACTAGACGCGCAGTTTGACCAGGAGGAAAAACACAAGAGGAAGCCTTGGAAACGCTGTCCCCACTTTTTTCAAAGCTTCGAAGAAGTGCAGGTAAGAGAAAAATGTAAAAGTAGAAGCTAGAAGAGAGGATTGGTGCAAAACATATTTTTTTATCGCTACAGTGTTTAATATGGGGGCTTTCCTGGGGCAGGGATTCAAACCTGCTCGTAGACTGACTTCAGGGTCAAATGCTAAAATGACTTCCATGTACAGTAGTTGTAGTTGCCTTTACCAAATCCAAATATTGAACAAATGTCAAACTTCATGCCTCACATGAGCTTAGAATAATTGTGATGCCGGGGCGTAACGAAAGCAGTCCGTCGCGCAGTATACTACATTTGGGGTTGTCAGAGCTTTTTGTTATCCGTTTTATCATCGAGAATAAAATGCGCTCCTGGCCCTGGCATGACGCAATTTTCCCGATCTGTCATTATTCTCAACGTGCCCTTTTTACCTTTAGCCCGTCACTTTGTGATCTGCGGCGGACACTTAAGGACAATGTGGCCAAAGTGTCTGTGTCGGTGAGCGACGTTTCCCCGGAACAACTGTGGCAGCCCGACGTGCGTATTTGGCTTTTAGGTCAGTTATGTGAATAACGAGGAAACGCCGTGTGCTTATTACAATTAAATTACACTAGTGTGTTTGTGAAAAGGGTTTAGTTTGTTGAACTCAAAAGCTCAAACGTGTTTGTATAAGAGGCGACTCTCGCACGGGATTCTCAGCGCGTACAGGCAGACAGATGTCTAGCCTACATTTTTTATGAATTAATATCAATACGGCGTGGCATTTATGAGATGTGGCTACGCAAGGATCGAGTCGCTGTCCTGTCTCACATTGTGTCCTGCTGTAAAACAACACCACAGCTTTAGTTTCACGGGGATAAATCTCTTCTCCATCCAGCGGGACTCGCTGCGCTCTCTGCCGTGTTTTTACTAAAAATGATTGATTACTTTCATCGTTCTCGCGCACTCCAGCGGTTCGCTGAAATTTGGGGGCTGTAGTGGCAAATGGTGGCATCTGGGAAACTGCTGAATGTAAACTTCCTTCAGACGCTTTGCTTTTCAAACATTTTTGTTGCAAATATTTAAGAGGCAACTCGTGATTTTTGTGCGCTTTTCTTCTCGCGCTTCACGGAGCTTGTTGAATAAAGTTAATATCTTTAGTTGTTTGCTGAGCGAAAGGGCCCGTGCACGGGAGGCTGATCACAGCAGCGCCTCAGCCGATACTTCTCCATATCTGTGCGTGCGCGTGGCTGAGAAGGGACAGAGACAGTGTGTGCCAACAGATGTTGTCCCAAAGCGACAGTAAACAGTGCGTCCGGTGACCACACGCAGCACGTACCATCTTCTCGTGGATCTTGTATCAGGTTAGTCTTTGGACACACGGCACAGCCCTGCGTCGGTCATACAGTAGAGCTCATGTGGACTTGGGTTCGACTTGTGCATCTCTGTGTGCAGTGGATGCATGCGTAATGCTCCGTGCATGTCATGATAAGGCCTTAAGTCTAATAGTCTATCATTTTCTACATTTGATTTATCACTGAAAAATACCACTTTGACTGACTTTTTCCAGTTGTATTGTGTTTTTATGGTCTTACTTCTATCATCAGCATTTCGTGCCTAATATCAAATATCTTGTTGGTGTAATGTCCATATGTATTTTGAGAACACTCTGTTCTGTGGCCCTTACTTTGCCCCTCATCTGCTCTGTGTGTGGCGACACTCTTGCTAATGTCCCCTGTCTTTATTCATCATATAGTTGTATCAAATGCAGAAGAGATGTATAGACAGGTGGTTTACGTTGGAATGGAGCCGTTCTCACTTTTCACTGTCACACATGTGAATTGTCCTGAATTGAACGAAGGCTTGATTTGGATTTTTTGGAAACCTGGAGTGGATAGTGATTGACAGCCTGATTGTGTGTGGGACTGAGGGAGTTAAGTCACATTATCACAAGTGGAAAGCTCCCCATTTTAAAAGGCAACACGTAAAGTTCGCACCTGTATTTTTGGGCACATCACTGTTTTGATGAGCTGAAAGATCTCCCTAGAAACTATACAATTTACAGTGCTTTTAATTTTTTTTATTTAAATCAGTTATTTCATTATATTGAGATGGTTTGAACCTCAATTTACCCACTATTTTTTTTTTCCCCTTTCTCGTGCAAGCCTAAAAACCACCACTGACTAATGAATATTTAAGAGCTTGTCTGCGGAATAGGGCAAGTCATTATTATATGAAGGAGAGCCAGCAGATAAAGGGGGGGAGAGGGTGTGTGTGCGTGTGTGTGTGTGGTGTGTTAGCGGGGGTGGGGGGTGGGCTGGTGCTCTAGACAGAAAGGTGTTCAATTAATCCATATCCAGCAATCAGACGTGCTTGTCACCCACCGCCTGTGTCCTCCCCTCTAACACTTCCGAAATTTTTATTGTGTGTTTGTTAAAAAATTCACAAATCTCTTCCAAAGTGTAACATGTGTCCAAATGTTTTGATGACCAATTCACACATCTCTCCCACCTTGGTTTTCTTGGATCAGCGTGCATACAATATCCCCTTGTTATTTTTCAATTAATTAATTAATTAGATTTTTTTTTTTTTTTTTTTTTTTTTTGGAAGTGAAATAAAAAAGAAAAAAAGATAAAACACAATCATCCCGTACTGTAAGCGCCGCACACAGATGGCAGGTCACTTTTCCAAATAATTTTTAAGCTGCCCAAGTAGACATGATAAGGGACATCTCTGTTGCCTCCGCATTGCCACATTTCACTAGTTTAATATTCACAGTCATTTTTTTTCCTAACCACGCTTTAACTAGGTAGCACACAGTTTGAATTTTGAATTATTATAATGTGATTTTGCTCCTGAAATATTTTTGTGTGTGTGTGTGTGTTGGAAACTGCATGGTGGAAAGAATTGGAAAAATACTGGAAATGTAATATTGGTCATGAGTGAATTCACATAATCCACTTACGCATTACGGTGGATTTTAATTTTTTGTCATGCACATAAGCAGATACATTTTTTTAAGACGTATTAAGAAGCCTAATTACATTTAGATTTATTTTTGTCATCAATTCTTGGTTTAAAACTCATGTACTATTCCCCGGGATGCAGTTTCCTGGTGAAACGTCCCACTCTTCACAAACGAGATGTAAAATATGCAACAAAAAGATACTTAGCAATGCTTGACCAACGATTTTCGAGGTGCACAATCAAGACTCGCACTTGAGCCCTTTTTCTGGCACTTCCCCCTAGCCCAGTTGAACATATTTGGCAGCCATTTTGGGATTGCAATAGAAATCCATCGATATAACGAGGAGGCACTTTGTGGATTGCGTCCAGAATGTCACAGTGCTTGTTAACTGCTTGGCCTTTTGTCTCTCAGACACTGTTTATCCCCAGTTCCCCTCCTCTTGTTTTTTTTTTTTCATTAAAAAAAATAAATAAATAATAATAATTATATATATATATATAATATATATATATATATGCTCTGTAATAGTAATTAGGATGAATCAGCCCCTATGGAACCAGCCTAATCTTTGATGTGGCTGCCAGCAGAGAGGGCCTACTTCTAAAAGTCATTGATAAGTTGTGTAATTAAGTTCCAAATGCCCTTTAAGCCCGTTATAGCTTTAGCTTTTATTGCAGAGCATAAAGTTTCTCACCTGATGCTCAGGACTGCTGTTGTAGGCTGAGTCCCTCGTTTCCATAGCAACATCCCCAAAAACTCGGCTACCTCAAAACCTCAGTGCGAACTGTAAAAAATACCACGTGATACGCAAGCATTCATGATTTTTACTGTGCCTCCTTATTTTATCAGTTTGAATGTTTTGTATCACATTTGAATTCTTTTTTTCTTTTCTTTTTTTTTCTTTTTTCTTTTTTTTACAGTAAATTCTTTAGAATATTTTTCTATTTCAGATTTCTCTGCCGTGACAATAAAAAAAAAAACCTGAACTTTAATTGCGCAAAAGTTAATAAATGTTTTCAGTCTTGTACAGTATTTTTATCTGAATTAGCAGCTTTATAGTGTTGGTTCGTTAGCACACAAGCTCGTCAACTAAGTACTGGCAAACTGACGACTCATTGGATCCAATTGCTCTACCCACGATGCACCTCTCTCTCTCACATAGCGCTTCTCCACATGCACAATATCATATTTTAATTCCTGGATATGGTATGTGTTCATGTTACCCTTTTAGCTGCAGTAAATGAAATGTTATGTGTTGTGTTTTATTTGAACTCTTCAAAATAAAATACAAAATTATGATTCAAGTGAAAAGGGTTGTTTTCTAGCTAGAGTGCTACATTCAATATCCATCACTCAAAAAGATGATTTTAATAAACTTTTCAAAAATAGTCCATTTGCAAAACACTTTAAAGTTGTTGATTGCCTTGACATTTAGACAAACTTTTTTTTTCTTGACACATTTATGGTGTTTTTTTTGTTTTGTTTTTTAAAATTATATTTTAGTAAAGTTAAACTGCGAGTTCTGAAAGGAGTTTTGTTTTTCGGAATCTCCCTCCTGTGAGGATCAGGAATGCATTGAGGCAGAATTAGTTTTTGTTTATGCGCCATGTTGCTGTCAGGGACCTTTTGTTCAGTTGTAAAACTAGAAAGTATTTATTATTATTCTTATATTTTTTTCGGGATGAAAACAGCTCCATTTGCAGAATATTTAAATGCAATTTTCAAAACGAGCCCTTGGCTTTTTTCTTGGGTTTATTGAATTACAAATATTTTTTTCAAATATTTGTAGAAGATTAAGGGTTAACTTTGATCCACATTTTTTTATGTCACAAGTGGCTGTGCTGCTGTGGATGTGTACAGATTCCAGTTGTGGGTGCAACCGTGCGTTTCCTCTGTGTCAAAACGACGTTATTTCTTCATATTACTTGGCCAGGTTTAGTTCAGTTTGATTACAGGTCATTTGTGCTTTATGGAAAAAGGTTTGTGTTTAGTTTGGAGCATGCACATCTGATTTCTTCACTCCTCTAGTGTAATAGTAGTGTGATAAAACTTTGGTGTTGAATGGAAACAAGGCATGAGCATAATATGTATTCTCTTATACACAGAAGTGCAGGCCCAAGGCATTCAACTGATGTGAAAAATGTATCCTGGATTCTAATAGCGCGGTTGTATGTTTGCCAAGGTGCATGCATGTCCTCACTTCACCCTGCACCCATATGGTTTTCTACAAGTCATGGTGAGCTCACTTGCCGAGTTGAACTGCATGGGGAAAAGAGTCTAAAGAGGCTTTACGAAATTCAAAAAATAACAGGCCTCCGAACTTTTCTAACTCTGTGAATGTGAGCTGTGCTGTGCGTCCTGGCTCAAGCAGGAGGTTTGAGCCCGGTGCCAGTAAGCAGCGCCACAGCAGCCAAAACACTCCCAGTACACAGCCTCACTCAAGGTGCATCGGGTGCTCAGCAAACCTTTTGCCAGATATTTGCACAATACCACTGTAGTGTGTTTTACTGCAAATGAACAGGATTCAAACAGCACAGACACAATGAGCCTTTTTTTGTCCAACAGTTCTTTTGAAATACAGCTGCAAGAAATTATTCTCAGATATTTTTACGTTTTTAAAGTCTTTCTTCTTTATTTTAATCACCAAATGAAAGCAAGATGTGCTCTGATATACTCTGCATTGTTTATTGGCCTAATATTGACCTAGTTAAAAATCGATTTGAAAATAGCTTCCTTCAGAAAGCTGGAAATCATGATTAATTTGACTTGGTGGATAATTTGTGGACCAACACGGAGTAGGCCAGTGTTCTTTTATCTCTCTACAGGCTGGTACAGTTCTTTATGACAGTTGGTACGTGTGAAAAAACACACCAGCATGTGTAACCTGTTCATCAACAAACAAATGTTGGAGCTGTTTCAGATTTATCCAACTCGCCCGTCTTGTTCCATCGAATGTTTGACATTGTACTGATTAATGTCTGCAGGCCTATACTATTGAAGAAGTGCGTGCCACCTACACATTTAATACAGTCCCTGTCTGAACTCTTACTTCATCTTCTATGCTGTGTATGATCTACTTTAGGAAGGCTTCGTTGTGGTTCTGATGAAAACAGATTGATTTATATTTATCTCATGAAAAGGTTAACTAATATTAACACCAGGCGTTTGGAAAACTGACTTTTACGGCCTTTGGCTGCGGTGGCACTGCCACAGTGAGCGCCTCCTGTTTTTTCATTTATTTATTTCTCGTATTTAATTTCACCTCACGCTGATCAGACAATTAGAGCCTCACCAGAAACCTAGTGCCCGAATTAAACTTGAAATTAAACTTTTAAAATGTATTTGAAATAACTCATGAACATGGCTCACATAAATGACACATGGTCATGTCAGATTTGTGAATGAAGCTGTGACCTGCCCATGACATGCAAGAGGATATTTCTGAAAAACGAATGCCTCTGTGTAACAACATTCTGTACACAGTGGACAAATGAGACCATGAATGCAGCAGAAAAAAATATTTTTAAAACGATTATTATTAGTTAATGCTCAACACATTATTTTGTAAAAATTGCGAAACCATTTCTTTTATATTGCATTTAAATTCCACACACGCCTGCTCATATTTCCAAGACAGGGAAACGGGGCCGCTTTTCGTGACACATTAGGTCAAAATAAATAATGTTTTATATCAATGCTACACTTATAAAACATCTGGTTTTGGTTACACTTTAACCAGGACTTTTGCTTCTCTTGTGCCATATCCTTACGGCCTTCGTCTTGTCGCGTCGCGCTGGTTCATGATTAGTCAGGGAATAACTAAATGCCAGAGTCCGTGCCACGCCTTTGCCAGATCACTTCACATGCCAGATCCGACAACAACAAGTTTCACCAAACCCAGCACATAAAGAAGAGCTATGTAAGATATGTGCCTGTAATCATGTGCGGTTAAAGCAAGAATTTACAAGTAGAAGGCATCAAATAGCAGTAAGGATTTCAGTGATTTTACCTGCTGAAAGGTATTATATTTAATCTATATTATTTTATTAGTGGTACTAGCAGTAGAATTTTGTGACATTGAGGCGCAATGGAAACACATTTTGTCGTAATTGCACGGCCAAGCAATGGCAATATTTGATGTTTAACACACTATGTCCAGCCAGTTGCATGTGCCTTTCAAACTATAATATTTGAATAAGTTGTGCATGCTATCTTCTGAATCATTTTGCTGTGTTTTCCCTGGGACGTTTCCAGACTGCATTCTTAAGTTCGTCGCTTCACTAAATAAATGTTGTTTTTGTCATAAACACACATTTTGTCGATGTCTGCCGCTTTTGCTGTAAACCAAACAGATTATGAACTTTATGTCGGAAAAATACTCTTTTCCGTGGAAGTGCCGGGAGAGGGATGTTTTGTCAGCTCCGACAATGTGAGCTGTAATACCACATTGGCACGTCATATAAAGGGGGTGAAATCTTGAATATTTGGCTAGACTTGTGAAATAGCTGATTTACTTAACAACTTGCAACACTGTATATGGATAAACAGGCCCAAACTGGGCATATGGCAATAGCTCCCACATGGATTAGGACAAAAAACGTTGTTTAATGCCAGCTTCAGGCCAAGTGACGGTGACCATTGCTTGTATTTTGGGCTTGTTGGCAAATATATAGACCCTTATGTTACAGCTAGTCAGCAGCACGACTCTTTTAGATAGTGTCAAATGAGCTGGACACATTATGTACGTACCGGTATATAATCTTCATTTACTACACAACAGCTTGCAGGACTATTATTATAATCAACAGAACTTTCAATAATTATTTTTAGTCACTTGGGCTTATTACTATTTTCACACATTGAGCACAATCTGTTGGAGTTAGTTCACCTGGATAGTGACTCATTGTTGCTGCGATAGTTACAAGTTCAAGAAATAAACCAACCATAAGAAACCTCTTGCCTTCGATTTACCGCAACATTTTGACATGTAAGAAGTTAACAAATTTAGCCCGTGTCAATTTTTAAGCTCGTAGATATGAAAAAGGTGAATACAAAACCCAGCAGGCTGAGCTTCCACTTGTGCCCCTTGGAGCGTAGTAAAAACACAAGTGTGCGCTGCTGGAGATGCCCGGAACACAGTGTACATTAGTGAGAGTTCACCTTTGGGTGGGACCACCTCAGAGCAGCACGTGCCCCTTGTGCAGCTGCAGCTCGAGCACTTCCCTTTGATTTACAGACCTCTTCAAGATCAGCAAATAATTCACATCTCATTTTTAACTTGCTTCAATAAAAAAAAACAAAAAAAACATTTCCAGCAATGTGGAAAAAGTAGTAGACATTGTGAAGTGGAGATAAAAAAACCCCCATCACATATTTCTTATTTTACGATATTTTAGGACATTGTAATTATAATAAGACATTTATTTTATGTTGGTTTAACCTTTTTCTGTGTAACCTGAAGTCTTTTCATCTAGCTTTAAATTGAAAAAGCAAACAAAAACGTTGTATCTCATGTTGTTTTCATGATGTTGCAGCTTATTAATTTATCAGTTGACTTCTGGAGGTGTACGTTCTATATTTAATATTAAGGTTAAGTTGAGGGTCCTATATTTACTGCACTGTAGGGCTGGGCGATAAGACAGAGAAAGAAAAATCCCAATTTTGTATTACATTTTTTTTTTTTTATGAAAAACAAATACATTTGTCTTTTAATATTCATTTTATGAATAAAAACTATTATTTTCATTCAGAGCCATTTAATACATACATAGTTCTTTAGTTCTGCTGCAAACCAGATGCAAACCTGACAGAAGACTGGCTGTAGAACTGTCGATTAAAAGACCCAAGCTGATCATTCACAATTTAAAGTCACTGGTATTATTACATTAAAATTCGATTGATGTTGAAGATGCTCTTTTTACCCAGACATCTCATTGAAATGTTGCCAAATACACTATTATTTTTTTGTTCTATCTTTTTAATTTTTTAGATAAATAAAATAGGGTTTAAGATTTGCAGATTTTTGCATTCTGCAAGTTCCTTTCGGCAGTTTGCTCTAAAAGAAAAAAAATGACTTCTGGATTGACCTCCTCCCTCAAACTTTGCACGTCTTTTTAAAAGCGTCTAAATATTGTACACGTTTACTCCACTCCATCAATAAAACCGCCAGCACAAAAGCTATTTCCGAATGGACCTAAGCGGTTTCTATACACGCGAGACATGTATCCAAAAGACTGCGCAGATGTGCTGTTAATACGCGCACACTCATTAGTACAGTGCCCTCCCGTAATTCGGCACAAAGCATCCTTGTTCTGGTTTATCTCTCAAGGACAGTAAGTCAGAAGACACTTTTTTTCTTCCAAATATATAAAACCACTCATTGCTAAAATATGCCGGCCAAATGAATTATACAAATAACTTTTTTTCTATGTAGCATCGATAGTTTGTGTAGTTTTTATGACATTTTTTTAAATGGCCCACAAGGTTCTTTTTTCTTTTTGTGAGTGGCAAAATGCCCTCCAACGCGGTGGAGAGGGGCGGTGTAATGTTGAGAGGCAGTTGCTGTCGACACTTGTGCCTAAATGATAACTCTTGAATGTAGCTTTATCTGCTTCGGGGGTTAGAGGTGTACGGGAGATCATATGAGTAGTCAGATGCTTATATTCGGTCAAATGCTCATTAACAAAAGCACAGCGAGGGGGCCAATTGTACAGTCCTCCAAAAAGGGCTTAAGATTAAGACTAAGTATGTCATCGGTTCTGTTGGTCTGATAGGAGTATATTGTAGTTAATCTTTGTGATAAATTATGGAAAGAGGCAGCAAAAAGTCTGAGAATATAGATACTAACTTGACTTTGGTCTGATCTGAATTTTACACTCTAATTTTAACATTTCAAATCTTAACTAATACATTTAAAGACATGTATTAGAACATTTCTGTCGGACTGCCAAAATATCTTCTATTGTTATTATTGGGATACAGAACCAGTTCCTTGGCAGGGTTCTTTGTTGGGTTAAGTTCTTCTAGTTTAAGGTTTTTCTTTTGTACTTTTGTGGACGCAGACTCTTGCTCACAGCACTGTACATTGGGAGTGAGTTGGTGCTATGGATAACGGCTGTGTGACACTTAATGACGAAGTTGAACAAGCTGTCCTGTCAAAAAAAATAGTCGGTTTGTCTCGTACTTGTGCCATAGCATTGTACCACTTATTGTTACTTGTTTGCTTGAGGACTTTATGTGAAAGCTGCACATCCTGCTGCCTCACTGTCGGACTTGAGTTTCTTTGCACAGTTGCAACTGGCATCAGTACGCATCTTTAAGTGGTGTGAGTAGTTTAAATTTAGGGACTGATAGCAGCAGTTTCTCTTGGGGACACGGAAATGCATGGGCAGTTATTTAGCAAGCGCGAGCCAAGCAGTGGTCATAAGACAACACTAATTATTACTGAGACGGACGATGCACCCAGAGAAAATAGTTTGGAATAATAGGAGGCCAGTCTTGGAGAGTTTGAACTGCATTTGTTGCATGGGTCTTTTTGAAACAAAACCAATACACAAACAATTCGAATAGACAGAGGGTTCTGTTCATAGATACAAGCTGTGTTACTTCAAAGCAGTCGTCCTCCTCAAGGTGACATTTTAGGCAAAATCACATTTAAAGGGCTTTTTACCATGCTTGAATCACTCAAAGTTCTGGGCTTAAAGTTTTCCGTCATTGTGATGGATTTCTGTCAATTGGAGAAATTGGGGAAACATTTCCGTCAATCCGTAATGTGGCGTTTAAAGACAATACTATTAATGCTCCTGCCCGAGAGATTCTTGGCCCAAACCCGACAAAACCTGCACAGTTCGGGTTCAGTGTGCACCTGTAACTGCGTCCCTCCGCCGCCACATTACACACTCAGCGCACTGAGCTCAGTCACCGCCTGGATGTTCTTCTTTTTCTACCTCTGTAAACAGGAGAGCAGCAAGTGACACACCCACAATGTACGAATGATTCACTGTCATAACGTTAAACATGTTGTTATGCAAATTAAAGACAGTCACACGTATTGAAGTTGTTTTATAAATGCACTGGTTGTTGGGCCTAATGTTCATTCAGATGTTCTCGCCACTTTAATGTATTATTATTATTATTATTATTACAGTGTATTTATAAAGCGCTTTTCCACCTGCAAGGCACTTCATTAGGAAATGTGGGTGCCAGTGTCTTGCCCTAGGACACAGCATCACTTCCTCTAGTGCATCACTGTGGCACTTGGTGTTCACCCATCCAAGTACTGACCACGCTCTGTCCTGCTTAGCTTCCGAGCTGACGAGATCCGGCATTGGCAAGCAGATATGACCACGTATACTTCTCCAGTGAAAGCCTCACCCATGTGCACTACTGCAGTGTGTAGTACTAGTATTGTGGTGTAATAATGTAATGGGGACTTCCTATTGTGAGTGCCTACTTTGATAATTTTCAAGAACTTTCCTCACACAAACTCCTCGATCGTTGTTTAAAAAACAGAATACACGACATGGAATCTAAAATAGTCAGGCGGACCTCCAGAGCGGCCTTTCAAAAGATGACTAATTCCTTATTACTTTCTCTAATATATATCAATATTCATAGCCATACATTTTCATGGCTCTGGGCTCATAATAGTATACGCTGCAGTCTATAAGTGTAATTTAGATCAGGCCTATTTCCTTAAAAACGTATGCCTTTGAATGTACATTCAAACACCAAATGTTTTGGTCAAAACTCTGCAATGCTCTACTATACTACTGTGGTATAGTAATTGAGTTGGAGAAATCCTTCTTTCATGTCTCCTTGTTTTTACCTAACCGTGCTGTAATGTTTCAATTTTATCTTTTCTTTACCCAAAGTCCCCTCTATAACTGATAAAATACACCAAAATACAGGAAATGTTACCTTCTTTTTGTAAGGTTTTTAGGTGGAGGACCCCCATACCCCCCTTTTTAGGAGTACCTCCTTACCACATGCTAAATCTTCTTAACCGTCATGGCTCTGTGCTCATCAGAGTAGACTGTATTCGACTGTATTAGTGTCGTTAGATCAGGCCTGTTTCCTAAGTCTTCTAAATGTCCTCGTATTTGTAGAAAAAAAAAAAAAAAGCACATTGCCACATTGTTCTGTTTTTAAAACGCAGCATTTATTTTGACTATGAAACATTTTCATGCAATTTTTTTTATTGTTTTGCTTTAACCTCTGATCCTGAGTGATTCATGCATGTTTGAGTAATCTTTATTCTCCTGCGATCAACACGCCATTGCTCCAAATATTCCCATTCTCCCCCTACCCCTCATATTGCTGTGAGGCAAGGGCACCACCATGCAGTGATGACAGTCATGTACTTAGTCATGAAATTACAGAGTATTGCAGTTTTGCAACCAAAAGTCATTTAATTTATTTTAACAAATTTTAGATCATTATTGTGATATTAAATGTGCAAAATATAAATAATGGTCCATATATATACATTTTGAATACTATTTGTTTTATTATACCACAACACAAAGGCGACCACACTTGCTGTTTCTCTTTCTTTCCCTTCGGTCCCATACATTTTTAACTGAATGATTGGAAAAAAAAAAGGTAAAGTAAGTGTAAAAACTATGCACAATAATTAAAAAAAAAAGCCTAATATTTTTCTTGACAGTAATATATTATCAGAAAAGGCATCCAGCAAAAAAATAACCTAAAATAAGTAAATCACTGGCAGGCAAGTGGTATGTGGCAATCACAAGAAAGAAAAAGGAAGGCAGAAGATATGAAAACGGAGAAAGTTAAAAAAAATGGGTTTGAATTGGCAGTAGAAGCCGAGGTGAAAGATGAAAGTACCTCATGTAGTCAAATATAACCAAGAAAAAGTTACATTTTCATTCAAATATACACCAAAGTCAAAAATGTGTTTCATGAAATCTTACAAGTACACTTTGTTCAAAGCAGTGTAACTGGTTGCTTTCCACCTCGCACGCAAAGTGCTAGAGCGTCCTATTTTGAAACCCCTAAATGATAAATTTCATGTATCTTCAGGGAGCCTGCAACAGATCCATGAGATAGTTTTTTAACTTGTTCAAAGTTCAGTAACACCTCGTACTTAAGTCATCTTATAGACTATTTTACAAATGTTTGCCTCCTTGTTCCTCGATAGAGAAGAAGGAGAAAAAAAGGGGGAAAAAATCCATCACAAGCAAAGTGAAAATCTTGGCACAACTTGTCAACAGCCTACGTTTGCTTGTTGATGATTTTCAGCGACTGCCATGAAAGCAAGTCAATTAAATCTGCCGTTCTGAACAGGAGCGGAGTCTGCTGCTAACTGCTAACTGTTTGTGATTTAGGTGCATTAGTTACATTACCTGTTAATTGCTTCACAACATTATAGGCAAACACTTTAATGCAACAAGAGACGTGACACTAGCTAATAACTTTGGATTCCATCTGCAGATTGTCAACAAGACAAGTCTGTTCACAATACTTTAACTGTGCCCAAAACATGGAAACAAAAACATAACGCATTATTTTAAGTTAATTCAGCTGGAAGTGTTACTTGGTGCTTGTCAGATCTTATAAAGCTATACATTTCCAAAGCATAATAAATGATATCAGTACTCATAGCTGAACCATACCATTAAAGCATCATTTCTGCTAGTTTATATGCTAATGCAATTGGCACTAAATGGATGATTGAAATTAATAATTACAGCGTTGGACAGTGATCGTTAAGAGGCAGAGGTTTCAAACAAACTCATAAATTACCATGAATTAAGTGCTATACAAAACCGTGCGCGTCTTCATCAACATACTGTATGCACTTGCATGGACTTGAGCTTGTGCCATTGCCCCGTGGCCCCTTTTGTCTCACATTCAAATCGAGCCTGGGCCTTCAGTATATGCTTGCAGTGAGCATTGTAAGCATTATTTGCATATTCAAGATGTATATTATTCACATGGCTGTTTCTTTCATAAGCACGCCTCTTATGTGCCGTCTCAATCCCTACCCCCATATATATATACCCCCACCTCCCAATACCCCCATACACACGGCACACTTGATTAACTAATGTTCTATTCGATGCGGCGTATTTCACCAGCTTGTCACCTAATACATGCGTCTGATTAACCTGGAGCCTACGTGCTGAAGTTGCCTGTGTTCCCCCAGCGTCTTCATTTTTCTCCCCTCCTCTTTTTTTTCTTTTTTTCTTTTTTTTTTTTTTTTTTTTTTTTTTTGGTACAGCACCCCCCTCGCTCGCCCCCTCCCTCTCCTCCTTAGACCCCTCCCTCACTGTCTTGTATTGTGGCGGCGGCAGCAGAGCATGCATTGCACTGGCGGTCTGAAGCATTGTGTCTGATTTCCAGCAGACAAACTGACCTCTGGGGATTTATTGACAGCGAACTCCACAGAGGCAGACGCAGAGCTGGAGCAGGAGGAGGAGGAGAAGAGGGGAGGAGGGGAGGTGCAAGGAGACAGGGGTGTGGGGGGTGTGGGGGGCTAGACAGACAGACAGACAGATGGGAGGTAAGATGGGGGAAGAGGTGATGAAACAGGAAGCAGGTAGAAAGAAAGGCACGGACAAGGAGATCAATACTGCAAGGAAAAACACACACCCTGTATGTAGTTTGATTTAAAAATTTGTTTAGTTGGAGCAATAAGTGAAATAAAATGGCCGCCTCTTACAAGAACCTAATTAATTTTGAAGGATCATCAGCCCCTTTAGTCCGAGGCAGGGTACAGGATGGAGAGAGGGAGGGAGGGGGAGGCAGACCCCTGGGCTGATTAGAATTCACTGCAGGTAGGCGCTGGCTGCTGCTCACCCACTGTGTCACGGCTAAAATGGAATCACTGTGGTGAGTGGCAGTCTGGGCCACCGGAGCCCGCTTGTCTTGGCCTACTCCTTTGTTGCCAAAGCTCACCTCACGTTACCCCTCAAGCAGGTGCATTTCCACGGCTGTCGGCCCAGGATGCCATGCACTACACATATATGTCAGCATTGTCCGGGACGTTTGCTGTGAGGCCCAAAGCACCAGCCGCACCACGAGCCATCCCTGCAGCAGGAGAGAAAACAGCAAAAGGTCAAATATTAGCCATGCTGGTGGATTCAAGCGTTTTGGCAAATGTCTCTGTGCGCGCCTAACGAAATGGAACATTTTCACTCTCTTGTTGAATACATTTGTTTTAAATGTATTGGTGGTGTGTAAAGAGTATTTAGAGTTTGTCCCAAAAAAATGCCCTGCATATCATTTTTGAAAGAGTTCAGAAGTGTCTTATTATAGCATTTGACCTGGCGCAGGGAATGTGATCTCGTTGCAAATGTGTTTTGTCCCAAATCGTATGTGAATAATAGAAAGTATTTTTCTAAAGAACGGCCCGTCTCATCACTGCATGATCTGTCTTTGCACGCTCTCACTTGTCAGAACTGAATCATCATTTGTCATAAACACTACAAGAAAACAAAAGCACTTTTTGCAATAAATGAGGAATATGGTACAAAGACAAAATGCAGGAACAAAAACCCTAACCAGTTTCAAATCCACATCCTGGATGTCTTTGATTGACACCTGAATATGTATTTGTCCATAACAAAAGCTATGTGAATTTTAACATTCTAAAATTTGTATTTGCTTTGGTTCAAATAAAAGTCCAGTAATCTTTATAAAAACTCGATTGTGTGTTCATGTGTGTCAGAGCCCAATTATAATTGGTGATCTAAGGGCAACTTGTGCCACATTTTGAAATATGAAAACTTATTTTTGGTAATTACAAATATACAAATGGCACTTAATCTTGCAATCTTATTGCAGCTGTACTTCATAAACATAAGTAGTATAGTTGTATCCAGGGTCAAATCCCTTTGCGTTCCTGAATATTTTTAGTCAGCTTATAGACCTACTGCTTTAACTTGGAAACTCCAGAATGGTAGCTGCTTGGCCAGAACATTTGAGCTTATATAAAAGCACTGGTTATATAATGTGGTGTCTGGTGACAGTACGTATGATTATGTTTATTGTCAACGGACTCACTATACAATTGTGTAACTCAGTGGCCAGTGTCTTTTGCTGTGTCATTGTTATTAACATGCAAAAGTAAAGACTAGGCACACTAGGCACTTTTTTTCTAGTTAAGATGTTCACGCACTCATTACTTTTAAGTCAACCTGCTATTATAAATTCCACCATCATGCAATATAATCTCCCCATTTACAGCAAGAATATTGCAACAAAAATATAAAAACTAAATTAATTTAGTACTTTGGCTGTGGCACTGAATTCCTTCGTATACCCTAGAGCATAAGTATTTATTTATTCTGGTAACTTTTGCGTTCTGTTGTTTGACTAAGAAGAACAGTATGTGCCAACAATTTGGTGCAGGTCTGGTCAAATCCTAAATGCTGCAGTTTATTTTGCAGATTCCCTTGTAGGTGGGAAATGTAGGTATAAAGAATGTCCCATACTATAAGAACAGCATTAAGTAGAACAAAACATGAGCAGAGTAGTTTTACAATGCTTTTCTAACAGCGTTCATAGTTATTGTAACAAAAGGAGGCATTACCTCCAGCGTGCAACTAATGCCAGTGGAATCGTTTCTGAATAGCACAAGGGCATTTTGCATGGCTTCGTCGAGGAGCATGACCTTAAAAGATACCATGAGACTTTTAATGTGGTTTACATCATTTTGTCCCCAGCTGCGAGGTCAAACTTTTTCCCAACGTTTGGACAAAATCGGCTGGTCACATGATTAATGTTGTTCAATGCCTTTCTTGTGTATTTAATGAATGACTTCTGTGTTTTAAAAAGTATATAATCTCTCAAGCAGATTGTTGACATTGTAGTTTGAAAAAGGCAGCACTTTGGCATGAAATTTGCTTTGCCAAAATTTTGATTCTTTCGCATTTTTAAGTTGGGATTAAAAGCAATTTATTTAGACGGGCGTGGTTTTACTGCCCGTTCACAGAGATAACCAATGAACAACCCTAAACCATAAAAACAATCTTATTTCCACCCTTGCTTTGTAATTGGAGGTCATGTGTGCACAGGCCCGCCATTGGTCTGTGTGTAAAAAACTCCTCTTCTTCACGCATCTGTTGCAGCGTGTTGCGGGGTAGATATCTGGTGCTACCGTGATCGGGTTCATTAAGGGAGTGGCAATAACATTGAGTCTGTGTGTGTGTGCTATTAAGATTTGTCTTTGTCTTTTTTCTCCCTCTCTCTCTTCCCTCCAAACATTGTGGCAGTGCAACACATGATTTGGGCCGAGTGGAGTGACAGTAGAGCGAGCAGCGCCGGCCTCTGAGAAGTCGTCTCATTCACCAGCAGCAAAACTGACGCCTGACCCGCAGCACCTCCATCACCAGCTACAACTCCAACCACTCACCACGGCATCGGACTGTGAGTATACTTCAGTGCAACTTCTACTCCTGTGTCAATCAGGAAATCCATGCAAAAACAAAAAACAAATTTCCGAGCAGATCTATATTCCCTCATTTTAGTTACATTATTTTGTATATTGGCAATAGGGTTTAATACGCCCATTTACCTTGTCCATGGTATGTATAGTTTGACTACTTCGACTGGATTGCACAAGATTTCATCATAAACAGAGTGTATAAATAGACTTTATATGTTATTGTCACTGTGGAAAGTAATGGTTACAAAATACTTACACCAATCGACCCTTGTTTCAAAGAAAAAAAAACGTGCCACGTTTAATAAACCAAACTTAACATCTAAATAAAACTACTTCAATTGCAAAATCAACATAATTTGCTGTAATTATAAATAACTATATGTTTTATAAATATCTACTTAACAAATGTTAATTATTCCGTTTGTATCGTTCTTGTTTCAGACCTAAAAAAACAAAAAAAAAAACAATTTGCAACTGTGGACCAGTAGGTCACATCTGAGTGCAGTCTTATAGACAGTGAGCGCCATCACAGTGAACACATGGCTAACACAAAAGAGGCCTGTGTCCTGTGAGCCCACTGCTCCATCTAATGGTGGAGTAGGGAACCTCACCAAAACCCACACCTACTGCACCGGGACACAACCAGTGTCCTGTTTACAACAAGTCCAAAAGACTGTAACAGCCAATCTTACTTAGACAAAAGATGCAATTATGTATATATACAGCTTCTTATATTACAGAGCCAGACTCATCAAAATATTTGAATAAAACTCTACGAATGTTATTTATTATTGAAAAATGTTTACTCTTAGCATATGAAATACTCTGATCTCATTTGAACTGAATCTCATCTAAACATACTTTTTATTATGTTAAATATTTCATTGCAGATAGTCAGGTGTGTTTTTTGCTGCTGCAGGTGACCTCAGTTGCAAGGGGATGACCGAGCGCATTCATAACATCAACCTTCACAACTTCAGTAACTCTGTTCTCGAGACCCTCAATGAGCAGCGCAACCGTGGGCACTTCTGTGACGTGACGGTTCGAATCCATGGAAGTATGCTGCGAGCTCACCGGTGCGTGCTGGCCGCTGGGAGCCCCTTCTTTCAAGACAAACTGCTGTTGGGCTACAGTGACATCGAGATCCCGTCGGTGGTCTCCGTACAGTCCATCCAGAAGCTCATAGACTTTATGTACAGTGGGATCCTGCGCGTGTCTCAATCTGAGGCCTTGCAGATCCTCACAGCTGCCAGCATCCTCCAGATCAAGACAGTCATTGATGAGTGCACACGCATCGTGTCCCAGAACGTGGGCCTGGCTGGGCCTGGGGGCTTCCCTGTTATCCCCGGAGATTCGGGACAGGACACCCCCCGTGGTACGCCTGAGTCTGGCACCTCTGGACCCAGCAGTGATGCAGAATCCAGCTATATGCAAACATCGTCACAGCAAAATGTGGAGCGCAACATCACATCGCTGTACGGCTACACCAATCTGTCCCAGCTGAACGGCAAACAGGATCGCTCCCATTACATCAGCTCGCTGTCCAGCTACGACCCAGCTATGGCGCCTCACAAAGACCAACAGGCCCAGGACCCGCCCTGGATGAACCGGCTGCAGGAGCGCTCACTTCAGGGAGACCGCTTCTCTGAGTCCACCACCCACTGTCGCAAACAGTCCAGACCCATCCGAGTGCAGATTAAACAGGAGGATGTGGACGAGTACGGCTGCTACGAACCGCTGTCCGAGTGCCAGGAGGATGGGGACCACGCGGTCGAGAACGAGTCCAAAGGAGAGAGCTTTGATTCTGGGGTTAGCTCCACTCTGAGTAATGAGCCAGAGGCCACAGAGCAGCAGCCAGGCTACATGTCGGGCTTCAGCCGAGAGGCAGCAGGAGAGTCCCAGCACTCTGATGGCGCCTCTGTGCAAATAGAGGTCAATGACTCGTCCCCAGAACAGGCCCAAGACATGGATGATGCAGACATGTCCCACAGCACTAATGACAGTAGCATGATGCAATCCCTGCCAAATTCTGTCATGTCTCACCCCCTGACAAGTGCCCCACACTACACCAGCAACCTGAGGATGCCGCTAAATGTGACCAGCAACCCCCAAGTCATGGGTGCTGGCAGTACCTTCCTGCCTACTCTCTTCCCCACTCAGCCACCCAGCAACAACAAGCCTTTCCTGTACCTTCCCGGTCAGCAGCAGTCCCCGTTTGTGGCAGTGCCGCCACCCGCCATGCCTTCATTCCCAAACCCTCTGCCTGTCCCGCAGTCGCCCGTGCAGCAGCAGGTGAATCCAGGACTGACTCAGGGGGAAAAGAAGCCCTACGAATGCACTCTGTGCAGTAAGACCTTTACTGCCAAACAGAACTACGTCAAACACATGTTTGTCCACACCGGTGAGTCACTTTTAATGTTAACTGCTTCCTTTTTATTTGAACACTACTAGTGTAGTGTTGAACATGATGTACATTGTATACAGAGGTATTACACAGTGGCTGCTGCTCGTAGTTTTATCTCTTGTATCTTTTATGTAGAAAAAGTCAAAAGAAACAACACACTTCTTTCTGTGAAATAGTTAATTAAGAAATTCAAATTAATTAAAACAGTGAAGTGAAACTTTGTAAGGCGTGATAACACTCCTCAAAACATATCTCAGGTGGCAGATCAAAATTCAGACCTTTGCCACAAGTTAATATTTCAAACTTAATTTTGGATGATTGTGTTCACGCTACAAGGTGAGACCACGGTGAAACAAGTTGAAAATGTTATTGCAAATGTGCAATACCCACGTAGAACATCCTAATTCATATCAAGTTTCTGATTTTGAATATTTTAAGTAAAGTGTTCATATGCAGTATTACATTTTTTTTGTGTGTGTGTGTGTGTGTTGTGTGTTTGTGTGTTTGTGTTTGTGCGTGTGTGTGTGTGTGTGTGTGTGTGTGTATGAAGGACATCAAAGCAATATTGCAGTACACACCTTAAATCTACCAAAATGTTTAAATTCAAAATGATTTGTTTATTGTAAAAAAAAAAGAAAAAAATCTATTTCGACTATTACAGCTATTTTACACTTTTCATGACATTGCAGTGAGAGGTCAGTTATTTTTTGACTACAACAGGAAATGAGACATTTTAAAAACTGGTTTGTTTCGAGTTTGCAAAAATAGATGAATATTACTTTGTTCAAAAATACATAAAATAAACATAGTGTAATTAGTGAAATGTGAATTATTCATATTTTTTACTTTATATAGTAAGTTGTTCACAGAATAAATATAAAATAAAATAAATTAGATTAAATAATGAGGAGCACAGCTAACTCCAAGAATCACATACGCGTGTTATTTCACATATTAAGTTATTAGCACTGACACACTGTGTGAGACATTAATGATGTAGCACTTGCCATGTGGTAACAGTAAAAGCATCCAGCTATTCTCTTTTAATAAAAGACAAAACTGTATTCATATTTAATAGTGCCTTGCTTTTACAGGAAGGAAAAACACTTCTTTAGCACAGGACTTAACAGGTGTAACAAGATGACACAGGTTTAAATAATTCTAGCCCGAGGTGAGCGTCTCCAATGGCAAAGTAACACGTCTGGCTGCAGGCTTCGTGTTACTGCAAAAGTTTACAGTTAAAGCTGTTACATCATTTATGTGGCGCCAACGCCACTGGCAGGACTCCAGTCGCTTTACCATTCGCCTTGAACCAAATCTCAACTGGCTGCTACGCATATGTCTCACTGTGATCATTATAATCACACACCTGTGTTCTCACTCACACCTTTGTATCCAAATGCACAGTGATGTGCCCTTCACAAATGACAACAAGATCTCACGTTCTCAGATTGGACGTGAAGAGGGGCTGTTGAATAAGACAAAGGAAATATCCATTTGGGATCTTTTGTATTTTTGAGTGTTTCTGATCTCTTTTACATGAGCTGGGTAAACACATCACATTTGCAAAGTTATTGTACAATTGAACTTACTGAGCAGAACAGGGAACACATAAATAAGACAAATGCATCTTTGGTCCTAATTGTCCCTTTGCAGTGTCCTTTATTCGGCCTTAATGCTGTGTCCTTGTTTACTCCAGGTGAGAAGCCCCATCAGTGCAGCATCTGTTGGCGCTCGTTTTCCCTGAAGGATTACTTAATCAAACACATGGTGACACACACTGGGGTGCGCGCCTACCAGTGCAGCATCTGCAACAAGCGCTTCACCCAGAAGAGCTCGCTCAACGTGCACATGCGCCTGCACCGCGGAGAGAAGTCCTACGAGTGCTACATCTGTAAGAAGAAGTTCTCCCACAAAACGCTTTTGGAGCGTCACATGGCCCTGCACTGCGCCGGGGGATCAGTGATGGGCATCGGCATGCCAGATGCAGGCGGGACGCCCGGCCCTGTGTCCATTCCTATGTCTATGGCGGTGCCTGAGCCCGGGGCGGGTGTGGTGGCCCTGGCCATGCCCGTAGGAGGAGGAGCGGGCGTGGGCGCTGGTGTTGGGACGGGTGTGGGCGTTGCTGCTGAAGCGAGCTGCCAAGAAGGGACCACCTATGTGTGCTCCGTCTGCCCTGCCAAGTTCGAGCAAATTGAAAACTTCAATGATCACATGCGAAAGCATGTCCCTGATGGATAAGTACAAATAGATAAACTTTTTCAGAAAGAATGACAAATAAATGGCACTAGATTTTCCTTTTCTTATTTTGATGTATGAAGAATGATGAGTATAGACACTGGCACATTAAGTTTCCCAATTTTTTTTTTTTTTTAGTTTTTTTTTTGTTATTCTAAATGATATTGAATGAGAGTAATATGACACTCGGCGAATTAAGATCACTGGCACATTAAGTTTCCCAATTTTTTTTTTTTTTTAGTTTTTTTTTTGTTATTCTAAAAGAAAAAAATTGATGGTGGCCTTAAGGCTTAGTAGTTTGATATTGATCTACTGGATGGATCCTAACTACAGGCCTCTAAATGTATGCTTTCCTAAAATCCTGATTTATGTGTTGAACACTACCGAAAGGCCTAGAGTGATCACAGACACACAGACACACTGTGGTGTGGGTGCGTGTGCAGTGTGCTGTGCGAGTCCTGTGTGTGTGTGTGTGTGTGTGTGTGTGTGAGAGAGAGAGAGAGAGAGAGAGAGAGAGCTGTCTGAAGTCAAACTCACGGCAGCCGATAAACCCATACTGACCAGTTTGGAAACTCGGTGTCCAAGCTTACTGTGGTACCATTTATAACAACAATAAGCAGAATGGTGGGTGGAGTTATTATTCCCTCTAAAAATACTGATGGTCACGAGATTGCCTTCTGTCAAATAAAATGAGAGTAGTTAATTTGACACTGGTTTAATGTATTCCCATGTTAAAAAGGGATTATAATGCAATTTTTAGACAGTAGTACATAACAGTCGTTTTACTGAAGTGTCGCATCCTGTCAGAGGGAGGCGACACTTCTGTTTATAATTGTTCTCCATGCATCTGATGCTTTTGTTTACTAAATTGAGGTGTGAAGATGAGTATTTGAGGAAAAAATATTTTTTTCTGAAGTTTGAAGTTTGAAGTTGAACTCATTGCATACACTGCCACTATTATCTTTAAAGACTGTTAAGGCTAGACCTCTTCCATTTTAGAATAAGAAAAAGACAAATTGTGTCGCAAACATTAGCCTTTTCCATCCACAGTTGTGGCAGGCTCAAATATGATTCTCCTTCATAACTGCTGCTCTTCACTTGACTGTTATGGGATGTAGATAAAAACAACTCCTTTAAAATTGTTTCTTTGGACTCCACTCAATTGTTTTAATTTGATAATCTAGTGATATAGAAAAGGAAGGGGATAGGCTACTTGTTGATTCAAATGGTGTTAAAGAGGGATGACTTCAATTTGAATCAAATTTGAATTGAAAATAAATGCCACCGTGATCCTGGCGCCGCTGTATAACCTGTTCATTACGATCACAGAGCCATTTTAGCAGCTGGCAGCTAATTGCGCCTGATGGATTGGCTCTCCCCGAGGCTCAAATGGCCTGCGACGTTGTGAGAGGAATTAGAGGCGCGAAGGAAAACAAGTAGCTTTGTTTCTGAAATACCACATGGTGTAGACAGTTGTATACATTCCTGTTTTCTACAGCCGAGTTACAGCTTGTGCAGAGTAGACTGGACATTAAATGTCTTCATGCATGACATCATCTGAAGCTTTAGTGATAATCATTTTGTATTGTCTCTTCTCCAGTTAGGACACACACAAACACACACATGCAACTGCAACTGAAGGAGTAGCTCTATTGTGTGAGTGAACCCTTTCTCAGTTGTATTGTTTTTAAAGAACTAACAGCAGAAGGTGGTCTTGAAAAGACTGCCGCACAGTCCGACAAAAGTGCTAATTTGCACATTTTCTTGAAATGCCTGTGCTTAACATTAAATTATTTTCCTTGAATGGGCGTATATAATTTTCTGTTATTCAATTTCAAAAGGAAAAAACATTTTATCAATCTCTGATAAGTGGACTGCATTATTTTCTTGCATATATGTTGCACTGCTTAAACCAATAAGTGCACTACTGTAACAAAGACGTTAAAAAATATTATTTTTGTTCATTCAGCATTGGTTGTAGACTTCTTCTATACTCTGACAGTTCTTTATTTAAGGCTTGCATTGACCCACAGTACATATCTGTGTTATAATGCAAGCATTTGATTTTACCGTTAATTCGTGCTCATAAATGTCTCGATTAATCATTTTATGGCATCACTTCCCTATAAACCTTTTGCTATATTTTGAAGTATTTGAAAAGATTTTCCTTTGAACGCATCCAATCCAAACAACATTTATAATGCTACGTGAGTCCAGCTCAATGGGCGGAGCTAATAATGATGATATAAATAATACTTATACTCTGTGTGTGTCACATACAGTTCTGTGTCCTAGACCTCTGTAGTGTCAGAGGAATGCAGCTTCTTCAGTATCTGTCCCTTTGTGCACAGTCCTTAGTGTTTGTGTGAGTGTCCGTGTGTCGTCAGCCTAATCAAACTGTTGATAAGTGGTGTATCTCAACTGTAGGGCTTCCGTTGCAATATGCAGCACAGGTACTATGAGAAGCAGCTCTCCAAAACCTTTTTCTTCGGGCTCATAGATCGCCTGTGACACTTGTTCTGAGGTTGACCAACTGCTACTATAGACTGTACGTGTGTGAGGAAACGGTGGGGTGGTCCGCGGTGTGTAAAAAGTAGCACATTATTGAACATTTGATTGGGCCTGTCCTCTCTGGTCTGCATATAAAGCTAAAAAAAAAGTGTATGGTTCTTGTTGTAGCTGTTGCCAGGACGGTAATATTGCTGCATGCTAGTAGTAGTGCTATATTTGTCTCTACACAGCACGTGGAGGGTGAATCTCTTGCCTTAACAGACAATGCACTAAATAGATTATACTATAAGCAACTGCCGAAATCTCTCTTTCCAACAGTATTGCCACATCTTTTTTCTGGCACGCAGCTCATTGAAGTTGTTCGAGTTTAACACTGCCAAAACCATCTATCAAAAAATAAATTAAAAAAATTGCAGAGGCAGAGAATTTTTCAGCGCATGTTACTTAGCATTCCTTCATGGCACCGTAACCTTTTTGCATATTTTGTGTGAACACATATATCAAAAATGCACTATTGACTGTAGCTATTGTTCAACCAGCTTTGTTGTATCATTGGTCTAAATACAGTAGTAGGTTAAGTAGCTCAATGTCGTTATATATAATTTCAGACGTCCACTACAATCAATTGTTCAATTTTTTTTTTCCTTTTTGTGTCAGAATATCAAAAGTAGCCAATTTGATCTGGATGAGCGTTAATAACTTGTCCGCTTGTCTTGTTGTATCATAGTGGTGTTTTTGATAGCAGAGCGGGCTTTCGAAGTATATGGAAAGAACTCTTGTCTAGTATTAAAACTGTGCTATAGCAAAAAAAAATCCCTGGCCTTCTCCATAAATCCCTTTTTTTTTTTTTTTTGGGCATCACATTCTCCGTATAATATAATATCCTTCTGCTTCAGCTACTTGTCGTGGTCATCTTTTTACATATTGCAACAACAAAAAAAGGATAAAAAAAATCACAAAAAAAACATTCAGAAAATACTTTAATCGTGCTTCTTATAGTTGTTAGTTTGACAAGAAAATTGTTTATGTTGCATATTTTTCCAGAACAAAATACATATTGAGTAGATAATAGCCTTGAGCCTGCAGCTGTTTGTAATGTGTCTCCAATATATTACTGTTCTGTTTATCTTAGCGTAGAAACACAGGGTCTACAATACAATGTTGTCCTGCTTGCCGTATGTTTAATTCATAGTTTATTTTCGGCTTCTTTTTTCTTTTTTTTTTCTGGTGATAATAGTGGTGTTGTTTATACATAGCTTCACACAACTGGATAGTAATATTTTCACAATGTACTATTATATATGCATAATATACATAACAAAACAAGGAAATGGAAAAACAGTAAAAAGGGTTTAGGGGCATGTTGGAACATTTTATTTAGAAAAACGTATGTCTGCATATAACATTTTTTTTAAAAACTTTGAAATACAGTTCACTGCATCTTTGTCCTTCTACAATACTACGCATTATAGTGAATACAGATATATATTTAAGTCATGGTGTCCACACAGAAAGATTACAGATAGTTTGAGAGTATACAATACCTTTTGGGATATAGGGAATATGCCTATCAAGTGCCTATCAGTACATATTACAGCAACTATAACAGAGGAGTCATAGTTTTTCTCTCCTACATTGCACAGTTATACAGATACAGATGGTAATATTTATACTACAAACCTGCTGGTCGTGATCCCCATAGAACCCTTTAAAATATTCAGAGGATATATCCATACAAGTTTATGTCGACTATACATAGTGGAGGATTTTGAAAGTCATTTGTCGCTGTTGCTCGCTTGTCGCTCGCTTGTCGCTTACAAATACCATTTTAAGTTGAAGCCACAAAGAAGCCATATACTGTACTGTACTGTATCTGCGAGGGGGGAAAGGGTCAGTGGTGCTTTATGACCACCAGAGGGAGCCAAACACATCCACAGCCTGTAACACACACACACACACACACACACACACACACTGCCTGGCAAAAATCCAGTGTATTTTTGGGAATGAAAATTTCCAAGTTTGCATGGCAACAAGTGATGTCAGCGGCTCCACTGGTTCCTACTGTAACAGGAAGGTTTTTCTGCTGCAGTAACAGGTTCTGATTGGTCCTTGTATGACCTCTTGACCTTTGTAGTAAACCTCTCCACATGCAAGCTGCTGGCCTCCTCCCTCCAACAATTCATACATTTTCAGATAATCGACAGCTTTGTTTTTTTAATTTTTCCCATTTTTATCCTTATGGGATTTGTAAAAGACAAGCTTACAGCAAGAAAAGTAATTATTATTTTTCCTCCCTAAATAATTTGGAAGGCGTTTTGGCGAGCAATAAATGAACACCACAGACATTTTGTGCACAGAGGGATTTAAGTGATTGGTTTTATTGGTACTTGAAAAGCTTGGAAAATAGTGTGGAAAAATAGCCACACAATTTGGGTAGTTTCAAAAATGAGTGAGATAAAAGGCTTTGCGTTTGGCTTATTATAACATTCCCTGTGGACCAATTACTCGAGCTGCAGCCCTCACCTTCTCCAGCCACTGTTCTCTGCCAAATTTATTTTTAATTAAAACAATAGCAAATAACCGCAAACTGAGGGGGGGGTTATTGAAATTTCTAGAATTTGCTATTGTTTTTTTTGTTTTTTTTGTTATTAATTTTGACTTTCCCAGTCCTCCACACTTTTCATACTTTCAACCAATAGGAGAAAAGAGCTATGATTTACAAAGACCCACACTTCAGCCATTTTGCTTCATATAGACCTAATAGAGTACATTGAAAATATAGGCAAGGTGATATAGTCCCTTTCATCCTACTGTAATACATAACAGCACAGCATCAGTGTCCACATCACTCCACACAGCCAGATTGTAGTTCTCAATGAGCTTTACACAGCTATCTAAGCTATAACATAACAGTCTATGATATAGTTAGTACAACGCTTTCTCAAAACATGCAGTTCTTACTATTTGCTGGTGATTCTCTGCAGTCATGTCTGTACAGCTTTTCTTTCTCTTCTACTTTATTTGAAGGCTTTTGTTTCGTTCATTTTTGAGGTGTATTTCAGCCATTCAAGGTTACACCTATAACGGTAGTCTACTATTGCCGCCGTCTTCTCAGCTCAGTCCAGCTCCCTGTATTGTAAAAACACATGCATTCCTGTCCAGAACATTCCAGCTACTCGTCTGGTGATACTGTCTTTCCACATTTGAAAAGAAATGATACAATTTTCCAGCATGTTATTGTACATTTTCTGTGGGAGAGCTTTTAAAAGCGTGCATTGTCTCTTATTGCATAGTTTACAATGCAGTGGAGGTTGGTTTTCATCTCATAAGAGGGTCTCCGGGCTGAGCTCTGGGTGGAATGGTATTCTTGGTGCTGTTGTTCAGGCTCGAGTGAATGGGGCCATAGTAATGTGTGTAGACGGTGGACAAAAGTGTTATAGACAATGTTTTTGCTCCCAAACCAAAGAAAGTGCAGATGTTTTAAGTTTTTTTGGAGGACAGTTTTGCTCTCATTGTGATCAGGCTAGCGACGCTTTAGTCCGGTGCGTTTTTCTTCATGCCGGGTGCTTGTCAAAGTATATCCATGTTTTGTCACTTGATCTCTATTGGTTGTGTTATAACTCGCCTGTTGTAGACCAAAATAGATTGTTTTGTTTTTTTTATAAGAAAGGTAACAAAAATAGAAAATTAATCGGACACAGTGAAAAGGAATCGCATTGCTCCAGGAAAAATACACACTTTTAGCACACATTATATGTTGACTCCTGTAATTTTTTAGTTTGTCAAATATCCTGGTGTTCTTAGAGTCCCTAAATTTCTAATTTAAACACAACTTTGAACGCATTTAGCCATTTATATACTTGAGATGGACCAAGATTTTTTAAGTTTGCACATATTTGTAGGTTGCTTCAAAAGCCAAAAAAGAACGAATCACACACAAAAAGAAAAATACGACTTAAACTCAGATCAAAAGCGTTAATCAGTGCCAGTCACCATCCACTACAGTTTATTTTCCAAAATAATTATAAACAACCAAATCGAAAACTGAAATGTGGTCCAAATATGGTCACATGCATCTATTTTTTATAAAAGCAGCTCAGTACTGCAAAGAGAATGTAAATTGTTTGGCAGAATTTGACAATATTTCTTGGTTGATCTGAATAGGTGAATCTGCTGTATATTTGTATCCTTTAATGCTCGGAAATAGGACAAAAATCACATTGGACATTATTGGTCCCTCTGGTAGGTTGTTGTCAAGCTTATTGCTGCCATATCTTGTATGTAGATGCTTTTGTAAAGAAAAATGCACTTGAGTTGAATTGTGAGATGTGTATATTTTATTAGTTTTATTTTTTGCTTATGTTAGCTTGCTATTTTTATTATTACCCTGGCAAAAAACACCTGCCTTTTTCAAAACGTGGCGGAAGTGGAGCTGTTGTAGTCATGGTATAGTTTTAACATCACAACTAAGCAAACCCTGAAATATATGCTGCAGTAACGTGTTGTCAGTTGTTTTTGAATAATTTATGCTCCAAGTTGCTTTGTATTTTATTATTATTATATTATTATTGTTATGAGACAAGCTTGTTTGAAATGTATTGACTGCTGTTATGAAAAATGTGCAAGGAACGTTTGTAATGTAATTTGTCAAACACTGGACTGGAGGGAGATTTGACAACATTTTCCAAGTTGAGAGATGATTTTGATGGACAGAACTGCACAAAAAACAAGGCCGCTCTAACACCAGTCTGTAGATGGAAGACAATGGACTTTTTTTCCTTTTGAGTTGGTTAATTGCATTGGGGGGGGGTTACCCATAAAATGAAATATTTTTCCTTCCAAATTCTTGCATATTGGTCATTTTTGTACTGACATAAGGGATACCACTTGACAGCAATCTACTGATCCCAATCATCTGGTTGTTGCTAATAGAAAGAAAGGTCTCATTTTGCATCAGCCGCCACTTCTCAAACCAGAAAAGAGATTTGCACTAGACTTATTTTGGTCTTCGTTCTTCAAAAAGCAATATAATTCACTGATTCATCTGATGGTCACCTGCCCAGTGGGAATGCTTGAGTAAATGGTGAATTCTTTTTGCATTTCTCAAACCAGAAAAGAGATTTGCACTAGACTTATTTTGGTCTTCGTTCTTCAAAAAGCAATATAATTCACTGATTCATCTGATGGTCGCCTGCCCAGTGGGAATGCTGAGTAAATGGTGATTTTTATTTATTTTTTTGTATTGAAAGGTACAGAATTGGTTTTTAGAAATCCACATTTGTGTGTTATTGTACGTAGCAGTTTTTTAAATATTATCCAGCACTTATCCCTTGAGTAATAGTGTCCAAAAATGTTTTGAGGGGCATTACATTAAAAAAAAACAAAAAACTGTTGTTTCTTCCTTGTGGTTGTTTTGGACAAATCAAGCCGCTCTTGTAAATCAGAAAGACATGGAGTGCAGGGGAAAGATTCCCATTGGTCACTTTGTCATTTTGTCTTCATCACATTTTCCATCTTTCAGCAAACATACATACGTACTGTACGTAATACCACCAAAAACCAAAATACAAACCAGCTGCCCACTGTCATTCACCTCTCCATTTTGTCCAGGATGCTTTAAAAGTCTAATAATAAAACACACATCTTTGAGGAAAAACAAACTAAATGCACCTTTTATCTCATCTCCATCGGTCGAGAATCCTGTTTCCATCCATTTTCAAACAAGGTCACTTAACACCTGTCACTCTTGACCTTCTGACATTGGTGTAAATTTTAACAATAATTCACTGAAATTTCACCATTATCTGGATGTAGTAGCTTTCCTGTTTTCACCGCTTTGTGGTGTTGTTGAAAGATGTTGCGGTTTGTCTAAATATGTTGCGTGTTAGAGGAAGCATAAGTATGTGCCTTCTTGTAATCTCCTTGGTGAGCTTGTAATTATTGAGAAGCTGAAGCCAGCCAATTGTGTTTGCACTAAAAACCAAATTGCTTTTCGTGATGTGGACTATTTAAGCAAGCTTGTTGCGTCACTTTAACCGTACAGTATGCATGAGGGTGAATTGGTAAGTTTTAGGGCTAGAGCTCTCATCTGTTGACCTGTAAACCAGTGCAGCTTAGAGGATCTTGTGAATATATCTTGGCTTAGTTCTGCATTCAGTTTTCAATCCCATCTCTTTATCAAGTTTGTCACAATTTCAACAGTAATAAAAATTAAAAAAAAAAAATTAAAAAAAAATTAAAAATTAAAAAAAACATACCATGATGATTACAATACAGCTTTTACTTTCACATACCACAGTTCGATAACATGGGCAGGAGAGCCACGCTCTCTTCCATGGAAATGCATGAATATACGAGGTCGCCTCAAGACTATTGGCCAAACTGTGTTGTTTTTTTTCTAATCTGGTATTTATCACATTTTGTTAAACAAAACCACATGCTTTTAGTCTTACAAATGCACCTTAATCATGTTGGACTATGAGAGCAAAGAGGCTGGCATTGTAATATCTCTGATTTAGCACCTTACAACCCAGCATGTTTCACTGATGCTCTTCTTCCATACATTATAATTTCCAAAATAATCAGACACATATTTGTGAAGTTGTTTCATGGGATGGGCCAAAGTCTAGAGGCGATCTCTCGAATGGTTTCTGCTTTTCATTTTCTCTTTCCTCCTTGTTCAGTTATAGCAATGGTATGTCAACACTTTCCTATAAATGCGTGTGGAATCAATTTATCTCAGCAAACAGTATCATTACTTGCCATTTTACAATAAGCCCTGTATTTCACATATATTTACCAGTGATGTGTATTTGTTATTATAAAGAAAATAGCCGTAAAAGCTTCATTATGTTACATTATATTGTGACTTTTTTCGAAAAACTGTGAAGACTTATCTTGCATATACTTTATACAGAAGTATTAAGCCTTAATACAAAAGACTAAAAAAAGTGTGGAAGAATAAACTGATTGTTGCTAAGTAAGGATGATTTTTGTAAATGTTACCAGCACTTTTTTTGTAATTTTCACTCTCTGAGGTATTGTACAAGTTCAAGCTGTTTGTGAAGTTTGATTATGAAGGAATAAAAACTAGTACTTTCCTGTACTTCACAGAAAGCCTGGTGTCTGCTTTATTTTGGCATTTTTACATTAAAAAGATAGTCTTGTGTGTGCAGCACTGACTAACTGCAGTTCTGTAAAACATACTTCACATCGGCACAAAATGAGAATGCAGAAATTCACCAATGAGTATATTTTTAGTTTTAAAAGTAGTACGTATTATTCCTTTATTCTGAAAATGAAATATAGATCCATCAAGTTTTAAAATTACCCTTTTATTAAAATGTCTCCTAAATCCAAGTAGAAGTACAATATTATTAGAATGAAGGGGGAAAATTGAATATATTTTCTCTTTGACTAAATTACTTTTTGGTGCAGGTGTTAATAGGAAGTCAAGAGAATTTTTAACATTTCAAGTTCAGTTATTGAGTTACAACTTTTCAGATGAGACTTTGGTCACATGGAATATTTCAATTAAAGAGGCTCTTTATTTTAGGACAGTGTGTTCTGCTCACATAGGCCTGCCCTTGCTTGGCCAGCATATGCTTCATCCTCTAAACCACGCAAAATATTTGGACATTGAACTAACTGTTCCATTAATAAAAAATCTATGAATTGTGGGCGGTGTAAACGTGTTACAGATACTACACTGCACACTCGCGGCGAGTAGTACATCAGCCTCGAAGAAAGACACGGGCGCCCCCTACTGTACACCTTATGTAGTGCATGTCACAGCTGTACTTCCCATGGATCTATACATACTGAATGAACTTATGCTTCTATGGTTGTTGCTGATATTTTCTAATTCATAAACATTTGTCAGCGCCATTAGGCCATGTGCGGTCAACACTTGAACACAAAATAGTGTCCTGCATACAAAAACGACAAGAGGTTTAGAACAACAACTGTTGGGGTCCTTCCCAGTTTATTCAAACTATGACAAGAATGGTGCAGAACCAGGGTTGCACACGATTTCAAGTAAGAGTGAACAGCTAATGCAGCGGGCTAAGGAAAGTTAGTCAAGCACAATTTAGATCATTAACGCGCACAGAGATCTCCAAGCTACCCATAGAAGTTTCTACAGAATATGCCCACAAATGAAACTTTATTAACTCAAGAGATTTTGACAAATCACTTTGCGGCTCTCCAAGATGCAAAAGCCATGCGGGCGTGGCCCTGGTCAAGGATAGGAGTTGTAAGCAAACTAACGCCAGAGGCTAAAAGGAGATAAGCACTGGTAAATTTAGCAGGGAGTTGTAATCCACTTGAGTATTTCATTGGCTAGTGAACGCCCTTCTCATGCCATTGACGGGAGACTTGAGAGCAATGGTTAGGTTTGTTCCCAGAATGTGTTTATTCAAGTTGGAACCATACAAATCTATTGAATGACAGGAGGTATCAGTTTTTTTTAATAGGAATGACATTGGTACAGAGGGTGTGGAACGCTTTAAAATAAGAGATTCACAACTTACAGCCAACGAATAGTCAGCGCCCACAACTAGTGGTGACATATTTTTGTTTGTTCCCATAAATAAGGCAGAATGTAGAAGTCCATAGAAATGGAAAGATATTACATTTTAGCCAATTCGGACAGTGATGTGACAATAGGAATTAGATTACTTTCTTCAGCTCATCATACAACACCAACACAAAGGCGCCACCCATGCCTCTGAGGACGTTGGACCAGGCCCCCTTGAAGAAAGCCTTGCCACCCTCGTCCCGTGCGATTTTACGCCAGCAGTCAATTGTGCCAGAGTACATGATGTCAGCTGGAAAAGAGGAAACGGTTAAAAAGGCATTGAACAAGAGCATTGAACCCATGTCAGTAAATAAAAGCCTTCTTTTTCCATGCATTCAACCCACCTCCTTTACGCCCAGACTGCATCATCATACGTCTTCGGACAGTGTCGAAGGGGTATGAAGTAAGACCAGCAACAGCTGTCACACTCTGTGCAATCATCCAGCTCACCAAAATGTGGGTGTTCTTGGGATCTGGGAGCATTCCTGCAGAAGAGAAATACTGGCATTTAGAGGACAAGCATTGAAATTTGGAAAACTAAGCAGAATGTTAGTATACCCACCCTTGGCTGTGTCATAGATGCCAAAGTAAGCAGCTCTGTAGATGATGATACCCTGCACGGACACATTGAAGCCCTGGTACAGTCCACGCAGACCATCAGACTTGAAGATCTTCACCAGACAGTCGCCCAAACCGTTGAACTGTCTTCCGGCCCCAGCTTTTCCGACATCGGCGGCCAGACGGGTACGGGCGAAGTCGAGGGGGTACACGAAGCACAGGGAGGTGGCACCAGCAGCTCCACCAGAGGCCAAGTTACCGGCAAAGTATCTCCAGAACTGGGCACGCTTGTCGACACCATCAAGGAAAATCTTCTTGTACTTGTCCTTGAAGGCGAAGTTGAGGGCTTGGGTGGGGAAATATCTGATGACATTGGCAAGGTTACCTCTCCAGAAGGACATGAAGCCCTGCTCCTTGGGGATACGGACAACGCAGTCCATGATACCCTTGTACTGCATGTCAGCGGTGATCTGCTGACTTGCATGCTGGACCTAAAGGTGAAATAAAAATGGTTATTTGTAAGTGAGTTTCACAGGTGACCATTTGCAAATCATTTTAGTGACCTTGGGACCACTATCCTGTAACTTGTCACAACTTTGCAACAACACTGACAAAAGCTGACAGTCTCATCATATAGATTAATTGTCACTAATTCGCAAGTTGTATAAGAACATTTCACATTAAAAAAGCCATCCTTCAATGTCAATCATCAGCTTGACCAGCAAAAGTGGTAAAACAACGCTGTTATTCAGGGTCATGTAAAAGTGAAAGTCGATGACCGGGCCGCAAAAGCTTGAGCCGGGCCTCGTAGCTCGTTGCAGTCACACGCAGTAGTGCACAGATATTTTAACAATTTGTCAGGGCACTTGCGACGGTTTATGCTGCACCTACATGAATATAAGTGATCATTATCCGCATATCAAAGCATTTAAGAGTTTAACCCATTAGAACATGGTGTCCCAGAGTCAGCTCACAGTTTGTCCTTTGTTGGCTAGCTGGGCCGGCTAAGGTTAACGTGGGATGCTAACATTAGCTGCAAAGCTCCTGTAGGTCATGTACCATTCAATGATGACCTCAAGCTTCTACACACCATTACCAAAGAATAATGAGTTCCAAGACTGACAACACGCATATATACAGGGTTTTAGTTTGTTACATCCAAACCAGCTCATCTCGCCTCATAGTAACAGCATTCTCAGAGACCGGAGGAGCTAGCCGGTTAGCCGCAATGCTACATCCGGAAGGCAGTGTTACCTGAAGGAGAAGCTTGACTCTCTCGATGGGAGCGACTGCTGTCTTTGAGATGGCAGCGGAGATGCCACCGGCCAAAAAGTCCTTGGCGAAAGAAACAGCCGTCTCATTCATGGTGCAGTTCTTGGTGTTGCTTTCAGGTTACCAGTACAAGATATACCCCACTACCCGTTTCGGCTACTGGCCTGCACTGACGAAATGGCCGATTGAAAAGCGTCGATGAGAATTTATGTAAGATTATGACTCGCGATAGAAAACGTGAGTACGGTTTAGACGTCGCACTCATTTCCACCAATCACTGCACGTACCGAAGTTTCCTCGTCATGTACCCTCACGCTCATAAATATTCTACAAATTACGAAACAAGCATCACGTGTAGCAATGCGCTTTTCATTCAGCCTTTATTAAAGAAATACATCAACAATATTTTATATGGAATAACAAAAGTCATTCCTTAAAAATGTATCTTGCTTCAAGATGATCAAAATGTAGGGCTAAAAGCTATTGACTATGGCAAATTAATTTGTTAAAATCCTTTTTAGAAACCCGGAAGACCTTTGGCATATATTGCCCAATAATATTTGTGCCTCTTGTGGAGCGTTCCTAAAGAAATGGGATTTCAATGTAAAAAAACAAAAACAAACTCAAGTCTAGTTTTAACTTGCTGTACATAACTTCACACATCATTCCAACACCACTTTGGAACAGAAGATACAGTCTTCACAGAAACAAGTCTTTATTTCAAAGAATGGATGGACAGAAACATTTGGTGCATTTTGGACTTGCTTGATGCTGATGGGAACTTGTTATCATACAATGATTTATGCTTGAATTGGAACTTATAATCAAACATTCTTGCTTGTAGCTAAAGAGATTGTCTTTATTCCAATTCAATACATTGATAACCCAATTTTTTATTGGTGATATTTAATTTTTGACAATAATTTAATAACAGCTTTATTAGACCATTAATAACAAATAACAGTGCTTTAGAAATTCAAGAATTTAGAGAATTTGATTAGGTAAAGGTTAAAACATAACAAATACTTCAAAAATCCAAGGAAATTCATTTTAAACTCATAACTAATATATATCTCAAGCTCAAGCAAGTCTTCTTTGTCATGCAATATAGAGACAAATTGTCAGATCTTCTTAACAAGTGATAAAATGGACCATTATCATAACTGGAAAGAAGAAATATGGTCTGGATGTACACAAAGTTTAGTAGTAACTTTGTTCATGGAAATAGACACTTTGTATTTTCCATCATGCTCATGATTATTACCTGAACATTTTAAATAAGTGGTGTAATGTTTTATTATCAGGGATCCAAATCTAGTTAAATCCAAGATGAATAAATGAAGTTGAGTTGGTGTCAGAGAGGCATTCTCATGTATGAGGCTTTCCACCAGGCCTTCAACTAATGTGTAATCTAAGTAAGCACTTTAGCCAATGAAACAGTAGTTACTTAATTACAGTGTATAACTCAAACTGTGTAGTGTTCAAAGGTCAAATATGCAAATTAAGCTTGATAACTGATAAGACTGAAGCCATTTAGTGTATACATATACACTAATATATATAAGTGTGTGTGTGTGTGTGTGTTTATATATATATAGTATATATATATATTGTATTATATATTATATATATATATATATTATATATATAGATATTATATATATATATATATATATATGTATATATATAATTATAAATATACATACACTTTAATGTTGCTTATATTGCATATTTGATATTCAGAATAAAGTGGCAGAAGATATTAATGAGCATATTCATTCAGACCCGCAGCACCTGGTCTGGTCTTGTTTTATGTACAAAACACACAGTGGGTGGTTAGTAAGTAATAGGTAATAGTGCCTGTTTATATAAGGTGTGATGGTATGTCATTAGAGTAAACATTTCCTGCAGAAAACTTGTTAAACAATGACGTTCATTTCATGTCAATTTATTGTCCACAACTTTTAACGATGAACTGTTATCATATTTTTGAATATACTAATGTTGCTTAAGTCTATTTTGAATGAAGGGCTTAGAATGAGAGAATATTGATAATCAGTTTCTGGGCTGTGTATCTAAAACAGAACAGATTCTTAGCCAAAATGATATACTGTTACTGCTACAATATCCACTGACTAATGTACAGTACGTGTATTTAACCATATGTAATAAATACATAGGCTAAATACATGAGTAGTAGTCCATAGTCTATTTGATTGTTCAAATATAAATAACACACATACATATAAAAAGCAGGAGTCTTGACATGGCGTCCAATTTTTTGTCATCTGTTGAAATGGACTAATGCTCTTTCTTTTATTCACGACCATAAATCAACTCAACAATGCACAATAATGTCTTCTATAGATAATACTATAATAATTAAATTGTGTTTCATTTGATAGCAATTTGCTCAAAAAACCTACTAAACACTTTTCTTCATACCTTTTGTAGTATCCGTCACGTTTGTCAGAGACATATATAAACGTGTGTTTTCTTTATTAAAACTGTATAACCTCTACTTTAAATCTACAATGAAAATAAAAATATGTTTTTTGCTGTCATCCAAAGGGTGTCTGTCTGTGGTGTGATACCAAAAATACACACATTTTAACAAACAGTTTACACCAAAACCAGAAGGAGCTATCTTTTCATTTCATGCTGGGGAGTAGTTCTTAAGCCACAGATCAAAAGAGATGTTGTAAAATCCAACTTTTCTAAAACAGTTTTGAACATGTCTTGTGGAGTGACAGCTGAAGTATGAATAAGATAATTAAATGTTTAATTGACATAATCACATTTGTAAGTTGAATGTCCTGGTGGTGTGACTGCATACCGTATGTTGGCAGGACGTCTAAAGTACGTAAATAAGTCATAATAATGAACCTGTTTAAAAATGTTTATTAAATAATGCATCTATCTTACATAGACATGAAAGGAGACAGATTATTACTATTTTCTTTTAGTATCTCGTAATAAATGATGAACTTAATGTAAATCATTAGCTCTGACACCAGTGGGAATTTTTAAAATTTGGTCATTTATTTATTATTGTTATTATTATTATATATATTATTATTATTATTATTTTATTTGATTATTTTTTATTAATTATTATTATTATTATTATTATTATTATTTATTATTATTATTATTATTATTATTATTATTATATCTGCATTAAAATGAAGCCTATTGGTGGTTGTCAGATTCTAGAATGCAATGATAGCCCTAGATGTGGGGCAAAACAAATTAGTAAAAGGTAAATTACAAATATTGCACTTGATCATTTGTACCAGTGACTTTGTTTGACCAGCCAGTCCCAACACGTTTTGACAGACGGGACTGGCAGGTCAGGCAATCAGTGATTAGACCAAGAACTTTCTGTTGGATTATTACAACAAAATTACAATCAATGGCCCAATCAGAGTACTGAGTAATTTGTTTTTAATACTTGTTGTAGCCTAATATACTGTCAAAAACATAGGATTAAAACAACTTTATGTTTGTTGCACCGCCTGGTTTTATGCATTTATTTCTCACTAATTAAGGAAGAAGAAAACACCACAAAAGCGGTGTTTTTCTCTCTTTTTTTCAAACTAACGCCGTGCATTGAACCCAAATTGCTTCTCTGCGTCAACAATACAAGTATCTATGGTTAACAAACTGGCCAATCTATGATTGTCGTTTCAGACCACAAGGTGGAGCTGCTGCTTTTCCCATTATTATTATAGTCTACGTTTTGACTCCATTGGGCATGAAAAAATATATGCTATGTGAATGTTTTTAATATCCTGCTAATTATAAGGCGCCGTATGGTAAAACAGCTTGTTAGTTGAACAACAGAGTGCCTCATACCGAGGGCCATTAGGGAAAACGAAACCTTATTATTTAGACGTTTAAGTGCCACTTGAGTGTTGACTAAATTAGTTCACTTATCCAAAACCAAAGGCACAAGGTAAGCCTTTCACGTGACATTGTTTTCATTTAGGCTGCTATAGCAACTCAAAATCAACCTTCAAGTAAGGACATCTTCAAATGACCTCAAAAGCACGAGAGATAGGTTTACGTAGCTCAACCGAAAGTACCTTTGTAAACAGATGTAGGCACTTTTAAATGGGAGACTCTTCAAAGAGACGTCTCAATTATGATTGTCCGTCAAACAGTGGGTTTCAGTGATCAGCAGCGTGTTCAGTGCGCTCTCTGGCAGTGGCCAATCGTGTGGCGCGCGTAAAAGGACGCGCCGCACTGTGCGCGCGCTCTGATCTCAGCTCTGACTGGACAACTGTGGAGCTGCGGTGACACCAACTCTAGTAGTGCCACAGCGGGCAAGCTGGCCGACGAGAGTGGAGCCAAACTCGTCTTTCCAAATGCGCGTTATGAGAACATTAATGGGACAAGAAAAATCACGAGAATTTGTGGTGGCTCTGGATGTGCGCAGGATTCAGTTTGGTTAACTTTGTATCACTATCGATAAGGATAGACACGGAGACTGGATGTGGACGGGTCAGTGAGCTGCACACGACTTTCCCTCTCCAAACTCTCCCCAATGTCAGCGCAGGACGGCATTATGATCACTGGACTTCTGCTCTACATCTTCTTTGAGGGTAAGACTGCAAACACGTTACCCCTTAATGTCAGTCACCATTTACAGTTTAAACAAAAAAAAATATCACATTTACATTTGTGGCCATGCATCTGCTGTAGATGAGCTATAAGAAGCAAGCTGCCCTTTATAGCGTTGTAATAGCCTGACAAAATCCTCTTTAAGGCTTCTTTCAAAGAATATGAAGTTGTTTGAGATCATAAAAACTTACACATTAGAATGCCCTGCAACAGTGGTGAGGTCATATTTCTGCTTGGCTGTTAAAGGTTATTATGATGATTTGAGTGGCGATATCACATTACAGCTTTTTTTTTTTTTTGTCTAAAGTCTCATGTATAAGCACATAGCATGTTTATTTTCTATTACATTTTAATGTATATAGTCTAATACAAGGCTGTCAAATTATTTTATTAATCTGATCCTTGCCTAAAGTTGGCAATGTTGACAAGTTTCTTAACAGTGCCTCACTTATTAAAACATCTTTAAAGCAGGGCACGGCTTTATAGTTTTATTTGGGTGAGAGGTGCACTCAGACAGTCAGGTACCTGCCTTTTATAGATTAGTATCCCCAAATGATGAATGCTTTCTTGTGACTGTCAGGAGGAGCAGCCATAGTTGATCATCCTGTGTCAAACAGCTGACAGTCTCACAGGTGGAGGCACAGCATGACAGCCAATCATTTTCAAGCTCTATTTCACCCAAACACACACCATTAGGAGCACTAATTATCTTGCTTGTCATGATGCTCTGCTCTGCTCTGACATTGCACCCTAATTGCTAAAAATGTTTGGTTTTAATCTGTTGTAATCGTCATTAAGAAAAGCCGGAGGTGTAATGTGCGGATATGCCTATGACTTCCATCCTAATGATACAGTTTCTCTGGCTGTCACATGTAAATAGTCCATGGACACTGTTCTATTTGAAGCCTGTTATTTTTACCATCTAATATTTCTGACCTTGTATGAGCTGATGACTTAAACAATAACAGTGGGAGATCAGTGACTGACAGGGCCTGCCCACAGTCTGTCAGCAGGAATTCTCCAGAGGTCAAAGTTCACTCATGTGTTTACATAATGATTTTTTGTATTAATGATGCCTACACCAAGCAGCAATAACATGACCACATGTCTTATATGCAGACCTACATACAACAACCTGAGATGCACTTATAGCCCTACCGTTGTACACACAGTGCCTTAAATATTTTGTCTTCTTTGAGAATTCTCATATTCTAACTCAACAAGACAGAGCTGTTTTTTTCCCTGTGACCAATTTATATTTTTATAGTTATTTCTGTAGAAGAGCTCAGTTAGTTCGGACCATGGTGGCTAGTCTTTGCCCCGCTCATACATAGATAATCGTTCACTTACAGCTGTAAATCAAATGTGGACACTGCAGACTAGGACCATGACTCTAAATCAAAAAAAAAAAAAGAGACAAATTTACTTCCTTAGATTGAATTCCTTGGAAAATGTTTGATAGACACCTTGAACTACAATCCTTATCCATTGCATTTGGCAAGCTTCAATCTTTTACCTGCAGCTCTTTTACCGCACCCAACAGATGCCAATTTCAGTGGTCATAATGTTATATGCTTGATTAGGGCATGGTCCAAAAATAAGTATATTATCTCGATCAACTGAAATAGTAACACCAGTTGCACTGTCTAGTCTGTATTAATAATCCATATCTTATATTGAAGCAGCACTCGTGTTTAATACAACCCAACAATAGCAGCTTTCCATTGATTTATGTAGCATTAGTAATAGTGCTGTGCCTTTCAAGATCTCATACATTATTCCTGAGATGTCTTCCCTTAGAACTTGGGTTAATTTGGCAAATAGAAGAGATCTGAAGGCACACCGCAAGAATACGTTGAAAATTAGATGGAAGATTTCAACTGAATAGCAATGCATATAAAAGAAGCTGCGTGAAAAGTTGGTGTGCTCAAATTGGTGTGACTACATGCTACAAGCTACAACCAGGTCATACAACATGTTTTCGTCATTCAGTTTTGATATAATGTGCATTTTTAGTTTTCTAAAAGTATCCCAATGATAAGCTGCATTATGCACTACCGACAGGCGAAGTAAGTCCGAAAATGACGATAAAAATGTAATCTGATCCCTGTGACGATATGCTATTAAACCTTTTCAGGACCCTTTTAGCAAGTTTTCAAGCAGGAAAATATGATTCTTGGTATACATTCTTGGTCTGCAATAATCATTATCTATGAAAGTGGTCCAAGGAAAGAACAGCGGTGAACTGGCAACAGGCGATTATCAGCATTACTGCACAAATTGTATAGAAGAAATGAAGGCTTATCGATACAAAACACACCATACGTTTGTTGCTTATGGGACTTCATTGTCTGCTGTTGATCATCTTCTGTCTGATCTCCAGTGTCTATAGGATTAGGGAAGCGCTCCAACTCAAATTCCCAGGTTGATCTAGCCTTCCTTATCTTGCCTCCAGACCATTCTCTCTCATTTCTGCTGAGCCATTGTCTTCATGTACTGCTTAATTCAGTTTCGTTTAGGACGACGGCCCACAAAGATTAAACTGGCACTCCGCCCATTAGACATTTCTCGGATAAAAAAATACGTAAAATGTGTCTTCTGAACATGCAATTATTTCAGATGTTTGAAGTTTAACGCTCGGCGGTTAATTAAAATGTCCTCCATGAAATTGAACATTACACTGTTTTTTTTCCTCCTGATTGACACCTCAGAAAATGCAACGGTCTTAATGGCTGTTGTCTCAAGCATTTTTCTTTTATTTTGCTCTGGCGTTTGCAGTGCGAGCCCCAGTGTTTGTCCAGGGTTTGCATGAGTGCTTACAGTATTATTGAGCATATTGTAGTACATGAGGTACAGGAGGAGAGGCAGAAGTCTGAAATATGTACTGTAGTGGTGAGAAGAAGAGAGAGACAGGTGGAGCATGATGTTCTTAGAGAAGATTGATAGGTCGCGGAGTTGCTTAAATGTCTGTAAACAAATTCATTCTGGAATAGAGGCAAAGGCGAACTGGAACACGATGTAGTTTCAAAGGGATTAACCACAGAATATCGCAAAATATGAAATATTATATGTAATATAATATGTTTTGGCAAATGATAACCTCTCACACACACCAAAAATAATATCAAAGACTTGTTTTATGACATTTACAGTTGTATTTTAAATTATTTGCACTAAATTGGATATTATGATTGGCGATTTCCCATCCTTTGTAATGAAAAAACAAACTAATATTTCTACCCTGAAGATTCACAGTTGTGGCATGTTTGGTGTAAAAACTTAAAACCAATAGCATTTTGATTTGATTTCAGTTAATGATTGAAAGTGTGTCACTCCATTTAGCCTCCAGTCACTTCCATTACAGATAACAGAGCATAACACCTATTGATGTATCAAGAAGGTAGTGTTTTAGTGATTGGGCAAATGGCAAAGCTGCTGTGTAGGAAAGAGGAAGAAGAGGATGAAGCAGTGGACGTAATGAAAGAGAGCATGAAGTTGGTGTAAAAACAGTGCAGAGATAGGGTTAGGTGGACAGATTTGAGAGATTAACCAGATTTAACCAATGAGAGCAAACATCTCTGAGGAAAAAGGCTTTGTCTCAAGTAAATGTTAGAAATAAAAGAACAGTTTTTGGAAACATAAAATGGTTTTGTAATTTAATTCATCTTGCTTTTGGCTGGAAAATAAAACAATTCAAGTGGAAATGAGACTTACTTGCAAAGACGATTACTATTATATACGGCTCATTTTATTTTAACCACATATTCTATACTTTTGTTCTTGAGAAAAGCAAGCTATTTTGTTTCTGTATAATACATATATGTCATGTACTGTATTTGCATTTGAACGGTTGCACTGAGGCGCCTCACAGCAGCATGACTGGACAATGCTATTGGGGGTTAAGGTTAAATCCAGTGCTTTTTAGTTTTGCAGCACACAGATCTTCTGTCGGGCTAAAATTGCGTTTAAAGCAGTTTTGAGCTCAAGCTGTGTTTGCGACACCTGCAGATCAGAAGTTCTCAGGCACCTATTGTACTCAGTGTTATAGGCTTCAGGAAAATCACAGGCTTGGCTGAAACATTGTATGTTAAGGAGAGAAGAAAGTCAGGAATGGACAAAAGATTTTATGGTTTGTTCTGACTTACCTTTTGAGATCCCGAAACTGTGTCCTTTCTGAAAACACTGGGTAAGAACCTCTAAACCAGGGCTATACAATTGGTGGTCCACTGACCAAATCCAGCCCACAAAGCAATATGGTCCAGTCCATCATGGAATAATAGGCCATGGGCCAGTCCACATTGCAATGAAGCCTGGCAAACGTGTCGTTCCTGGTAAGATGAGTTTGCCCTTAGTGCTCTATGTTAGCTCTGTTATTCAGTACCACTGTACCATGCTTTTAACATCAGTTGAATCAGATGTTGCCACTTATATTTAGACCTTATAGTCCTGGTTCAGAATTTGGGGTCTAGTCCTGTTGTTTAAGCCTGATGTGACCTACAATATGTTTAGTCTTGGTTCAGGACTAGGTCTAGTCCTAGATCTGCTGCTATGATCTGCGATGAGTCTGGTTATTGATTGACACTTGGTTGGTCTTTGCTTAGTCCTGTTTTTGTCTTGTTTTATGTGACAGAGCAACATAGTTTTATTTTTTATTTTTTTCAGTGAAACAATAGATTTCTGTTGAATAGTACCATTGCGAGTTGTTTGTTGGCATTGGATATGAATAATACAATTGTGGTGCAGTTTTGTAGTCCAGCCCCTAGACAATAGCCCTCTGAAAAATCTGGCCCCATGGAAAGTATAATTCAATAGCCCGGCTCTAAACCCACACCAACCACAGGGTGGAGCATCCCGCCTTCAAAAAAAGTTCCTAACAAGTACATTTTGATGAACTCGTAAATTTGAGGCATGGTCTATGTAATTTTCAATTTTATTAATACTTTGATGAGAAAAAGGCCAATATAAAAAAGATCCTAATAGAGAAATACATGAAAAGGATTAGTGCTTATGTGGCCCAGGGGAATGGCTCTAAATACGCTTCTGTATTATCATAATTATACTAAGCCTGCTTCATATGTATAATGTTAATGACTATGGGCCTTCACGCTGATTGGCTGGAAGTTAAAATGCTGAGTATTACAAGAAGGACTTCAGTGGTATGAACTAACTGCACATATCTCTGAAAATGTACCTTTAAAGTAATAACAGCCCATTTCATTTGTGCCACAAATCAAAATGGTTGATCCTGATTTTAAACACCTCAGCTGACCATCTGTTTAATAGCTTTGGAAATATTTGAAAGTAGCTTGAATCAAATAGATATTTGGCAGCTTCACCTGTCAATGCAGGGTTTATACTTAAACCAGCCTGTGCGCTGGGTATAAAAGACACAACTCTATTCCCATTTACAAATGAGTTGGCTTTATGACACCAGTGGAAAAAGGTTCATTTAGATTAAAATGTCTTAAAGTGTAAAAGGCCCATCAGTTCTTTCAAAGTTTAGACAGAGGTGCTGAATATGAAGCATGGATAGGATTATTGTTCATGTTAGATGTTTTCACTGAGACCAGCTGGACATCGTTGGGATATTTATTAAAGAAAGACACAGGTAGAAGAATGAAGCGTGAGAGAGGACGCCTGGAGGAGAGCAAAACCAAAGTTTGTTTGTGTGAGAAAGGCCAAGGACTGCATTGGACAAATACTGTGGCAAAAAACAGACTAGCCTGATATAGAGTTGTATATCATGAGTATGGGGCATTTTCCTTAGTATGTCATACATCTAAAGAAGTAATCAGTCTAGTTATCTTAAGAGAAATTGTACCGGCGTACTGGAGAGAGGGGAAAGGTCATCGGGACATCCGGGATAGATCACTCTTAGGGGCCCTCTGAGCCCAGGTGGTCCTGATTGCAAGGTCCACCCCGATTCTAGGACAGCTAGGACTCTCCAAGAACCCAAATGTTCCCACTCATCACCCCTCTTTTCCCCCCTTTTTTTACAAAGATGATTTTATTTTTTTTACTCGCAGGCGCACAAGCAGAAAGTGGCATCTGCCAGCACTCCTTTTTAAATTTTCTCAGAAATCCGGCGGGCCCAAGCTGATCCATCTAGTCAGAAGCCTCGGAGATGCCCAAATGGAGGACAAAGGGACAGCTATTTCCTTATCCAACATGTACTGGACTTTAGCCTCCATCACCTTACATTTTGGGGGTGCACACCTGTAGAACTGCTGCTAGTTAATTAGTTCTGCTGTCATCTAACTAGTTAATTCAGTGTACTGTTCAGGAGAGAAGTGACTAAACAACATCTGCAGACTGCACATGGTCTCCAAGTTTTTAAGCCTACCACACATCATACATCAACCAGAAACTTCACATCCATCACCTCCTCCAGATGTAATGTAGGCAAAAAAATCCTGTTGCTGTAAAAGGCAAAACAGTTACTAGTAATGGGTCATTGCAGCCCTGATTTAAAAGAAGAAACTTGAGCCTTCAAGGGACATCGTGATTTATGTACTGCTACCATTTTGAAACAGAAGAATTGGTTCAAAGATGGGCAGTGACACTTTGTGTCAACACTTTCACTTTCTCTGTCATTTCCTTGTGGGGTCTGTGACTTCCTCTCCTTCTGTGCTCATCCCTCTCATCCCTGACTAGCCAACAGGCTGCATGCGCTGCTGCCCCACTCCCGTTTTACAGGGACATAAAATAGGCCCCAGCACTCACTGTGTACGAGTCTGCCCACTATTACCACACACGCTAGAATAGATAACGCCATTGTCAATCTGCTGCACTTAATTAATCAGACTAGTAAATCCGTAATGGGAAAAAGCATCAGGATAAGAAATATTTGAAACCAAAATACAAATACTATAGCAGAGCATTCGACTTGGGGTGAAGTGTAATTGTGTATTTAGAGTTTGAACATGCAGTGCGGGCAGACATTTGTACCCAGGGCAAGGAATTTTTATGCTACGCATCTGAAAATGGTTATGTCTCAAAATTGTGTAAGGTTTTATATATTCTAACAGCCACTAAACATATTGGCATTTACTAAAAGATCACTACCATACATAATACTGTAAGATGGCGCGGTAGACATATGTAAATACTGTAAAGTACAGTATATGTAAGTAAGTGTAAGCATGTGCACAACGGCGGAGTTGGAAGTGTTCCTGCAGTGGCGTCGGAGCGTAGCCTGGGCTCATGATGGGCTCATGCCAGAGCAATCCTGGACCACATGTGGTGTCTGAAATTGGGAAACATGCTGCAGCAGAATTTGATTTTAGGCTTTGCTTTTGACGCCAGTCAGCAGGAGCTTAATCGAAGAGCAGCCAATCAGACACAAAAGTATGTGTGTTTGAATATAAGCTCTTTTATGTGGATTATCAGCATTGTTACAGTGGACTATCAAGTACAGACATGCACGGCCACTGAATGAAGGCTGAGGGTGGTCCAGGGAGATTTATATTAAGTCAATCTTTACTACTACAACAAATGAAAAATGCTCCCTCTACCCTTATAGCGGCACATCTGTGGAAATATGTGCACAAAATACAAAATCAGACATTTATTCTCTGGTCTTGTTTTGTTCGTTTTTTATAACATGAAAAAAAGAAAAAGAAAAAGAAAAAGAAAATAGAAAAAAGAAAATGTCTCTCTCGCTCTGTGTGTGTGTGTGTGTGTGTGGTGCACACTCTGCTGTGGATCATCTGTAGCCCAAGCTTGTGGCTGCTGTGAACGCTCCAGACCAAGAGCCAGTCCATGGCATTTTCAGTTCAGGCATGAGCTCAGAACACAGCAGCTTTGAAAACCTCTACTGAAATATTCAGCACAAAGAAAAGTGAGACAGCACCTAAAGCCAGTGGAGCACCTTTTGTTCCTCTCTGACCTCTGACCTCTGCTCATTCTGTACAGGCAATGCTCTGGTTCAGGCCTCCCTAGACTGTGTGGTGGCGGAGCAGGGCTGCGTGCAGGACCAGTCCTGTATGGGACAGTACCGGCTGCTGGAGTATTGTGCAGCAGAGGAGGCAGTGTCTCCTCTCGGTTCAGACGCTCGGCTCGAGTGCCTGGAGGCCCAGCATGCTCTGCAGTACTATCGCCCCCTACAGGTATGCAAGTGTCAGCGGGGCTCCAGACGAGAGGAGCACTGCCTGAAGGTCTACTGGATGATCCGATTTTCAGGTGCAGTCAATCACTGATATTTGTGGCCACAAAGGGACTCTGTTACATGTTTTAAAATGAGTGTTTCTTGTTCAGCATATGAAGAGTATGACATATCTCCTTATGAAGAACTGAAGCTCAACCTGGTGAGGAACATCGAGATGTCTCGAATGGCCTCTATTATGTCAGGTACAGTTGCTCTTACACGGTTTGTCCTCCCACATGAATGATTTCTTACACTAGTGCCCCTCCACAGCCTCTTCTCTGTCAGTGGATGGACAAAACCAGTGTCTAAAGGCAGCGCAGGACTGTGGGCTATATGAGAAGTGCGGCTCTTTGCGTTCGGAGTATGTAGTGGCCTGCACCAAGAGATCAGGCCTGTCCGACAGCAGCTGCAACCGACAGAAATGCCACAAAGCCCTACGGCGCTTCCTGGAGCGTGTCCCGGAGGAGTACAGCTTTGCTCTGCTTTTCTGCCCCTGCTTGGACACTCTGTGCGGTGAGCGGCGACGCAAAACCATCGTCCCCTCATGTTCTTATGAGGAGACTGTGAGAGGAGAAGAGAGAGTGGGCAAACCCAACTGTCTGAGCCTGCACACCTACTGCGCCAGAGACGAGCTGTGCAGGTACGATGAAGAGCTTTTACACAACATGATAAGCTATAGGCATTTAACTTTAGCACTAAATCTTCAGACGGAATGAAGAAGCTCATCTCTTGTTATCAATGCTCACAAAATAAATTTAAATCAACTACAAAAAGAAATCTTCAAAAGATATCTGAGTTTGTAGCTTGCTAAGAGTTTGAAGTGTTTACTGAAAAACAAAACATATTTTTCATGCGATAAATAAAACAGGATGTGTTTACAATTTAGCAAAACATCTAACAGAATGTCTTCAATTTATCATTTTACTCTTAGTTTTTATCTAAATGCCTGTAATTGGTGATGTCCATCTCAGCGATCTTAAGTGTTAATTGTTTAGGCATTACATCCTGACATTTACAGTGGCTTGCAAAAGTAGTCCACGTTTTGTCACGACCACAAACTTAAATAAATTGTATTGTATAGATTTTTTAAAAACTAAAAAACTGAAGTGCAGCATGTGAAAAAATTCAGCCCCTTTTCCCTGAGTGCAACCAATTGCTGTCTGAAGTTGCCTGATGATTGCTGAAAAGATGATTCAATAGAGTCCATCTATGTGTAATCTAACCTCAGTATAAATGCAGGTGTTCTGTGAAGGCCACAGAAGTTTATGAAAATGTGGGCAGCAAACAGCATCAAGAAGTCCCAAGAACATACCAGACAGGTCAGGGATAAAGATGTGGAGAGGTTTGAAGCAGGGTTAGGTTATAAAAAGATTTTCAAGCTTTGAACATCTCACGGAGCACAGTTCAATCCAACATCTGGAAATGGAAAGAGAATAGGCCGCGCTGCCTGGTGGTCGAGTGGTTAAGACAGCAGTACACATTCCAGGCTCCACGTGCAGCCGGTTGCAGTGTTGTGGCTTGTGTCATAGTCAGGATTCAACTTGCAGAGTCGAATCCTGACTCTGACAATTTACTGCATGTCCTCCCTTCTCTCTCATCCCCATTTCACGCTCACCTGTCCAGTCTAATAAAGCCTATGGGCCAAAAAAAAAGAAGGAAAGTATGGCCCAACAACAAACCTACCAAGAAATGGCCATCCACCAAAACAGGCCAAACAAGGAGAGCACTGATCAGAGATGCAGCCAAGAGACCAATGGTAACTCTGGAGGAGCTGCAGAGAGCCACAGCTCAGGTGGTCATGGACTCTGTCCACAGGACGACTATCAGTCGTGCACTACACAATCTGGCCTTTATGGAAGAGTGACAAGAAGAAAGCCATTATTGAAAAATAGTTTGCCGTTTGCCAGAAGCCATGTGGAGACAGTAAATATGTGAAAGAAAGTGCTCTGGTCTGATAAGGCCAAATTGAAAAAAGCAAAAAGCTGTGTGTGGTGTAAAACGAACATGACACGCATGACTCTGAACACACCATCTCCACTGTCAACCATGGTGGTGCAGCATCATGCTGTGGAGCTGCTTTTCTCCCAGCAGGGACAGGGAAGCTACTCAGAGATGATGAGAAGATGGATGCAGCCAAATACAGGGAAATCCTCTTCAAGAAAACCTGTTGGCGTCTGCAAAAGACTTGAGACTGGGGTGGAGTTTCACCTTCAGCAGAACAACGACCCTAAACATAAAGAACGGCCCAAAAGTCCAGACCTAAATCCAATTGAGAACCTGGAAAGATCTGAAAACTGCTGTTTACAAACGCTCCATCAGAGGATGTACTTCCTGCAGCAGCTGAGGAAAGCCAAGCTGCCAGTGCAGATGATGATGCAGTTTTACACGGCCATCATTGAGTCCATCCTCACCTCCTCCATCACCGTGTGGTACGCTGGAGCCACAGCCAGGGACAAACAGAGAACTACAGCGCATTGTGCTTCTGCTGAGAAGGTGATCGGCTGCAGACTTCCATCTCTGCAGGACCTGTACGTCTCCAGGGCTCTGGGACGAGCAGGTCGGATCACAGCTGACCCTTCTCACCCTGGACATGGTCTATTCGAACCACTCCCTCTGCGGAGCTACAGTCCATCCGGACCAGAACCTCCCGCCACAAGAATAGTTTCCTCCCCTCTGCCGTTGGACTCATGAACACTTCTTAAACACCTGCCACTTTAACTACAATTTAATCAATCACTCACTGTCACTTTCTGCACTCACAACTGTAAATTCTTGTGTACGTAGTAAGCCTATTTTATTTTATGCTATAGTAATTTTTAAATTGTTTCTTAAAGCATGCCCTTTTGATTCCATATATGTTGTTTTTATTATTGCTCTGTGTTTTATATTGCACCTTAATGCCAAAACAAGTTCCTATGTTGACAATGAATAAACCTTGTTCTGATTCTGATTCAAATCTGAGCTTGAAACCCCAAAATATTTTCAGCTGTGATTGCAGAGAAAGGCAGCTCCATATTGACTTTGGGTCCGGAACACTTAAGCACACTGCACTTTTCATTTTATTTTATTTTTTTAAATCTGGAAACCATTGCTTCTCTTTGATCGTTTGTTATAGATCACGTTTTGCAGATTTCCAGCAAAACTGCCAGCCCTCATCGCAGTCCCCGTCTGGATGTGTCCGCGAGAGCAGAGCTATGTGCCTCAAGGCCTACGCTGGACTCATTGGTGAGTTTCAGACGTGACAGCAAAATCAAAAATATCTATGGAGGGAATGTTTTGAACAGCTTGGATGTGATTGTGGCAACAGTGTTAACTTTAATAAACGCTGAGAGGGGCAAGTTTCAGATTCAGTTGCCTCTACTTTTAAAACTCGATTTACCATTTTCAGCAAATGACCCGGAAGTCATGATTTCTTTTTGCCTTCACATTCCTTCAAAAACTGTAATATTGTGCACCTGCAATTATTAATATCAAGAGCCTGACGAGTGGACACTGAGCCTCCCTGGGGATCTAATATTATTGTCTTATCTCTGCACAGGTGTGAGTTGGAAATGAAAAACTGTGCCACCTGGAAATATTAAGTTAAAAGTTTTCGTATAGTAGTCCATCTAATATCCAACGGTTTTCTTTTTGCCTCTCTAGGTACTATTATGACTCCAAACTATGTGAGCAACAGCAGCACAGAGGTGTCGCAGTGGTGCTCGTGTGAGGGCAGTGGCAACGAGTGGCAGAACTGTCAGCGCATCCTGACGCTCTTCTCCTCCAACGTCTGTCTACGTAAGTACACAAAACGCATGCCCGCTGTAATAAACAAGGGTCTGAGTAGATCTGAAAATTAGAAACCCAATCAGTGAATGATAAAATCTATAGTAAACGCGTTAAAGAACTGCATGACTAGCAGCTGTCAGACATACTTGACATCAGGCGTTGCTGTGCTAAAGCTCTGCAGTCATCCTTCAGGATAAAGTAAAAGTACACTTTACAGTAAATGTATTGGTTAGGGTTCAGTACTGTTTGCTTTTTAAATGTTTAAGACTTGATTCATTCTTATAGGCGGTAATAGGCATAATAAAATATATGAGTGCAGAATGGTCATTAATATTACAATTATTAGTATTAGTATTGAAACAGTTTGAACAAGAATTTATACTACAAAAATCACATCATTAATACAAAATTGTATCTGTTATAAACAGTATGAAATTATCTTGACCTTAGCATCATCATCAAGTTTGGCATTTTAGTATTGTGACAACTCTATGTCTTACATAAAGCATCAAAGTGACACAGTAAGGCCTTACAACGCCCACTGTCTAAATTTAACATTTTGTGAGGCAGGTTGGAAGTTTAACCTTCTCCTGAAGCTGTCATTTACTCGTTGTTAAGTGTTAGAATAACCCACTGTCGAAAAGTGTTCACTCTCAAGGGAAAAGAGACTGACTTAATACCATTCTGTGGAACATTCTAGGCAAAGAAATAACATCTTCATGGAGACAAGCAAGTGGCAAACCCCCAACCGAAGAGTCACTGTACACTTCAAATTAAAAAAAATCTTTCTTCAATCATTCAGTCATTCATTTATTTAATCACAATTATATGCAAGCATTGGTAATTGACTCATGTAAGTTATACATATCATGTAGAAGTAAAAACTACTTTGAATCACTTAATCCAAGATGAGACTAAAAAAAGCTTATTGATTAAAACTTATGGGTTTGCTCACCCAGACATCAGTTTCAGCAGAGACACTGCCGAAGCCCTGATTATTTCCATGCATCTGCAGTGATTGGAGTGGCAGACTCTCTGTCCCCGTGTGACAGAGACGAGGGAAGCGCTACCTTTCTGCTGTCATCTCATCAGTGTGAAACTAAATTGATCTGCTCTGAGTGTTTTATAATACGCATTAATACAGAATTCAAATGAAGCCGACTATAATTAATAGAAAGTGCAAATTAGTGGACCATGATTTTTTTCCCCCTGAATAAATAAATCTGAGATATTCCATCTTCTGTTTGGCCCGGTGCCAGTTGCGATTACGCCTTTCCAAGTCTCTTGAGTCGATAAATCCTTCATCTGAATCTGGTAAACAGAAAGTGACATCATGTCGAGCTTTGGCCAAAAAAGTAGCACAACATATAACAGATATACAAACAACTTGTATCAGGAAAACCAATTGGTTTAATGAATGAAAGAGCCAAAAACGAATTTGCTCTGAGACTGTTTTATTGTAATATAATACATAATAATAATATAAGTAAGTAAGTTCTACATCAAATCAATATTCCTTTAAATAGAAATAATGCTCACTTTAATGTGCAAATGCAAGGGAATATGGGCTGATACTAGGGATGGTATATCAATGATCCAATATTGGTTTCCCCAGATATTATTGAAAATGTTGCCAATATTTGGCACCAATATTTGTTCTGCACTGCCCCAGACTGTGTGAGCTCATGTGTCATCCTCAGTTTGTCCTCAGTGATTCAAATTTGACTTTTTAAACTGATCAGTTAGTTACAAAAAAATGTAAACAGGACGCCACTTTTGCTGAAAATATGGCTGCTTTTTTACACAACCATGCCAGAAATTGCTTTATATGCCAGAAAAATAAATGGTATTACTATTTTTACTGCAGGGAAAAGTTACTTTATTTTATTAACATAAATGTGTGGTCTTAATCGCGGATTCGGCAAATATCGGAACCGGCCACAACATTTAGACATATCGGCTCAAAACAGTCATATCGGACCATTCCAGGCTGATACCAATGCAGAAGCTGTTTTCCCCATTTGGTACACTACATTTTGATGACTTTGAATTCTGTGAAGTACTCATTCATAAATCTGCAGCTACAATAAAGCATTGTCATCTTATCATCTGTCTTCTTTAATTAACGCCTATTGTTTACAGCTCAAAACAACACTGTACAACAATTGACCACCCACTATCACTTGTATCGTGCAGTTTTCCGTTTTCAGACATTCATCTTCAAACCACTGCGTCTGATATTTGCTGTGACGCCTTGAGGATAAATAATAACTTAATGAGCCTGACCCCTGCTGCTTGTGTTTCAGGGAGTGCCATCAGCTCTATGGGGGTCTCAGTCGTCCCCCCTCCTCCCTCCTCTGAGGACAACACTGCAGCGCCCGACTCTCCATCCTCTGAACGCGTGCACCCAGAGAGGCTCCACATCAGCCACAACACCTTCCCAGAATCCAATAGTGTAAGTGCACTCTGTCACTGATCGGCTCCTTTCCTCTGTGCTCGAGGATTAGCTGAACCCCAGCATTCCTGTTTGCACTCCCTCTGGCTCAGAATAGCTTAAATCCTCTTCATTTCTTCACCTGCGTGTTATTGAGCAATCCCTTTAACAGCATCAGGGCTTTTATATGATGTTCAGTTGTTTATTTTAAAATGACAGGGTTTTTGGATCCTGTGCCTGAAGGGACAATACACTGGGTATTAACGGATGCAACGCAAATATAAACTTACTGTTTGTAAAACGGTTTATCAAAGGGCTGCTGTGAATGACATTGAATCTCATCATGCATAAAAACACACATTTCAATCAGACCACAATATCTTTAGCCAACTAAAGGATTTCTTTATTGATTTATATGGTAATGAAAGAATACTAGCAAGCATCCAACCTTGAAGTTTGCGTTGGACTATAGGGCTGCAACGATCACTTAATTGTTATCTGTATAGACTATACAGACTCTAAAACATGTGCCATAGATGTTTTATAACAAGGACAGCAGCACTATTAAATCAAAATTGCCACATGGAAAAAAAGGAAATACATTATTCGTAAAGCCTTCAGTAAGCATATTTTAGCTTTATCAAATTAGAAGTTATCTTAGAAGCGGTGCCGCTTGTGGTCGAGTGGACATCCCTACTTTGGACTAAAATACAATACATTATCTTGGTGCGTTCGAGTTTATCTGCCAATAGGGTTAAACCGGAAACTCCAAAGTCGATCGACACGATCAGGATCTGTTCAGGCCTTGCCTATCCCGAACGCGCTTGGCGTGGCGGTATTGATTGCTGAATGTCACGTGACTAGGGGAACAGGGGAGCTTAAATTTGTGCATATTTTATTCGTTTAATTATATTAAAATAATAGGCATACTAATTGCTATCTTTGCCCTATTGTTGCAGTGATTACACAATAAATTCAAAAGAGAAAATAAAAACCTTTTCTGTTCAATTTGAATGGTGCTCTGGTCCATTAACTCTGACTATTTGTAACTGTTTTAGCACATTAGCGCCCAACAACAACAACAACAACAACAACAACAACAACAACAACAACAACAACAGCAGCAAACCAAACCACAAAGGAAAGTGAGCCATTTTGACTCAAATGAAAATGAATCTGCTTTTGCTCTTTGCTCTCCATAAATGGGCCGTCAGCGCTGCACTTTGCTATGATGACATTTATGCTAACGTACCGTGAAGGGCAAGGTGAAATCAGTGCCTCAGTTTATTTCTTTTATTAAGACATTTTAAATTGCTACATTGATTTAAAATGTCTTAATAAAATAAATACATATAAAGTAATGCTCCATGGGTGTCAGATTTTAACTGTAGAGCAGACGAAAGCCTAATGTCTTCTATAACAACAGCTGTTGTTTGGTTTGTTTGTGTAAACTAATTTTAACCTATTGTTGATGACCTCCATTTGACATTATTTTGAAATGAAGCTATCTGCAGTATACTATAGCGAGATGTTACATTATACTATTTGTACTTGCAAAATATGTTCATAAACCTGAATTGTATGTGTATATGTCACAACATATATCTTCAATTTGGAAAGAAAAAAAAGAAAAGAAAAAAAAGGGTTTGTTTGGTGGTCATTTGTGGCCAAAGGAAACAGCCTGTCTTGTAACACCACAGCTGGGCCATGAGTGCAGCGTGGTGACAGCTGCTTCCTGAGAGCACAGAGTTACTGTAGTATTGTTTACTTACAGTCACTGTCCACAGTGCGGCCCAGAGCAGCTAAACATCTCTGTGTTTGCTGAAATCATCTGATAATAAAGGCCACACATGATTGATGCTCACTTGTGTTCTCAAGCTTGTTTGTATTTTCAGACAAACTGTACAGGGAAGAAACTGGCTAGTGGTCAAGAAAGTGTCCAATATATATTTTATCTGTGTACTGAGGCATATGCCAATATCTGTATTTTTTGTGGTCAAAGAACAAGAGCAGTTTAAAAGTCTAAATGATGAGTGGGGTCACAGTAAACGACACATCATTGCTGACAACTCCATTTCTACTGTTTTATGGAATTGCATTGTGGGTAACTGCTGATTCAAATGTGCTGGAGCATTTAATTATGACTGACCAATGCAAGACAAGAGCGGAGCTTTGATTTGCTGTTAAATATATTGCTCAGTGGCAGCACAAATGTACACAATATGCAGAGATCATGCCGTGTTTGGATTGTTTTGTATATGTATTTGTACATATATATATATATATATATATATATATATATATATATATATTATTATTAAATAATATATATATATTATAATATAATATAATATATATATATGTATATATATTTATTTATTTACTTGAGAGAGCAAGAGAGAGATTTTTCTTTTATTATTTTCATGTTATAAAAAACAAATAAAACAAGAACCAGAGAGTAAATGTTCAAATCCAAAGGAAATAGGTAAATAATGTCAGTCAGCACATGTCCCCCAATGTACTGATCCCAATGTCTTCAAAGTAAAAGTCATTTTTATAAATGTCCAGCATTATCTCAGTCCAGTCCTTGACAGTTGCCTCAGTTCCCGTCATCAGTTTCCTTGTCAGTACCTTTTTCGCTGCAGCCAAAAGTACACTTCCACAGGTATTCATTAATCATCTCCATCGCTGGAGTCCTACATCCCCGGTACATTGTTTTAAAGTCAAATGGATTATCAGTGTTGAGGACAACCTGCAGTGCATCATTGATCTCAGTCCAGTATTTGTGAATAATAGGGCAATCCCAAACACATGGTAATGATTTGCCACTTGACAACCACAGCTTCTCCAGCAGTCAGCAGAAACATTTTCAAACATTCACTGTGTTTCTCAGTTGTCTTTGCATCTCCATCAAAGGTCTCAGTGCAGCTTAGCAGGAGGATTTGTCAGGTTGAGTCAGCAGATTGTGTGTCAGGGCAGTTTGAGGAGATTAACAACCCCCAGGATACAAGATTCCTCTGTGTCCATTAGCCCGGGCATCACTGTGTCCATTAGCCCGGGCATCACAGTGTCCATTAGCCCGGGCATCACAGTGTCCCATCTCTGTGTCCTGCTTCACTGACAGTGTCCAGGGGGAGCCAAGTCATCTCTGGAAAGTCTGGAAAACTCTTCTAAGACACACTCTTACTTTACTCTGTTGATTTTATTGGTGATGAGATGGACCATTCTCTCAAGTAGTTCCTCTGGAAGGTCTTCTGCTGGGTTTGGTGTATAACGTCTGTAGCATTATATAAAAATATGTACAGTATAAAATAATATTAGTCATGTTGCAATATCAAAAGTCTGCCAAAAGCCTGCAAAAACCCTGCAACGCTGTGATAATATATGAGATTTCAAGAGTTTATATTTTATAACTTTTAGTTAAAGCATCAAACACAACATATTAATGATGTACATCCAATAAATCCTCATAAATAACCACTGTGTAAACGTTACCACTATGATGACATTTACGGCAGGCACGTGTCATTTCTTGTATGGACCTGTACCTTCTACCTGAGGGCCACAGGGGGAACAGGTGAGCGTTTTTACCACTCGTAGTGAACTGTCTTAGTGCCGCAGAATCAGAATCAGAATCAGAATCAGAAAAAGGTTTATTGCCATTGCCAATTAACAGAATTCACAAACATAGGAACTTGCTTTGGTGATTTGGTGCAACAAAAAACAATGAACAATGATAAAACAACATATATGAAATCAAACGGGCATGTGTTGAAGACATAAGCTTACTATGTACACAGTTTTTACAGTAAAATGTACAGTTGTAGAGCAGAAAGTGCATATTGCGGTGAGTGATTGATTAAGGAGCAGGAGTGACATATTGCACTATAACATTTTAATATCATCACTGTGATCTTACGTCTCCTTTTTCTGACAAATCAATTTTGAGAGTTCTCTTGTCGCCAGGAGTTTATGATAACCTGTGTCATTACCTTCTGTTGATTGATGGAGAACATTTCTCACAGTAATTGTTGGTATGAAAAAGAGCTGTATCTGCCACAGCGCCAGTGGTGGAAAGTGACCTAGTGCAAAAGTAAAAGTGCTGTACTGTGTATCTGTACTTTACTTAAGTCGTTTTTACAGTACCTGAAATGGACTGAAAAGTAAAGTACTTTTCATATGGTTTGAGGGGTTATTTTTAGTGCGTTTGTGGCGACATCCTGATTTAATGTTTAGGGATTAAGCCTCAGCTGTGTGCAAACAAAAATATACACATAAAATTCACTAGAAATTAGGAAATTGATTCAAATTGCTAATGTAATTCTTTATCAAAATAATCATATTTGATGCTTTAATTCATCTTAAACTCTGTAAAGTACTTTTACTTAAAGTCGTTTTTTGTATGTGCTTGAATCATTTTTTTCTGTCATGTTTTCATACGTTTACTTAAAGTGCATATGACAGATTTTCATGTCTTTCTATTAATAATTTTGGTAGGATGGTCCCTGTGGTTAATATTTATCATAGGTTTAACGTCAGTCAAGTTGCAGTTTGTGAAGGAAGGTAAAAAATAAACGTTGAACATTACAATAAGTAGAGATAGAAGTACACAATCCCTCTGTCTATGACATCAACAAGCAAAAATGCAGGCAATATACACACAACGGACACTTTAAACAATAATTTATAAAAAATAAAGCTAATATCAGGTATTATTATTTGTCAAATCATAAATGTGTAATTTCTATTGATTTTGGCCCTTGTTTACATAAAGGTTGCTAGGTAGCAGTTGTTGAATGACCTCTTCTGTCACATCCGCTGCTCATGTCCAACCAGGAAATAACATCAAACAACAAACTTTTCCAGAATCAAACTGGAGGGTGGGATCTTAAGTATAATCATGTTCAATACGTTTTAGCAAAATGTGTTATCTAACCTGTCATACGCAATTTATGTAACACAATTGAGTACCTCTTCCACACTGCGCTGCACCTCTGAGTCATTCCATGATTCCAGTGCACAAAGGGAATACAAAGCACCTTAATGTAATTCAAAACGAGAGGACATCAAAACCCTGTGGCTTAACCATTCGAACGCATTAGACTTCCATGAATTAAATCTGCTTTCAGGACCTAGTCGGTTATTGCCTTGCCTTGTCTCTGTCTTTTCTTCCAATGCCACTTGTACTGGGTTCATATGTGAGCACGCTGACGCAGTATTAGACAAGAATTAGCTTTAGTTGGTACTTTTAATGTAGTTTAACCTAACTTTTCCACCTCAACTTCCCTCCACACTCCACTTATTTGGCTAATTGGAAATAAAACAACTGTGCCCCTTTTATTTCAGATGGATGACAGCGAGGAAGAGGAGGCCGAACAAGAGCAAAGAAGTAGGAAGGAGTTCAACGTGATTCCTCCGTATTCAGAGAAGGACTCTGAGATGGACTCTGGAGCAAAGGGCAGTCAGCACGGAGCAGCAGAGCGACCACTTCCTGTGCTACTGCTGATGCTGCTGCCACTGTCCATGCTGCACTGGGACTGTTGATGCTTTTGAACAATCCTACAATAATGGAGTAACTGTTTTGTGTAAACCAGTGCAACTCCATGCCACACCTGCCACTGCACATCATAAATATATCATCTTTTCTCTTGGGAGGCTGCATAGTGTTTGAGTTTAAAGGCTGGTGTGCTGTCCAATGCAACCCTCGCTGACTGTCAAGACTTGGAAGTGTGACTGTATTATCAAAATCATATGTGGTTGTACATATGCATACATTATAGATGCAGTGGCAGATATATTCATACTAATCAGTGCCACAGAAGATAAATTGGCAGGATGACATCGATGGCTCGAGGATTTAATCAATAATTTCCAATCCGTGGACAATGTCCTGCAATCTTAAAGAACATGGATGTGGAGAACTAAAAAGTGCTGAAAGGACTCCACTCTGTCGCTTCCTCCTCTTTTAACAAGAGATCATGACCCAAAGCCACACTCACTATATATACATACAAAAAAACAGTGTCCGCTTTTGATTTCTATTTCATGACTCATGTCACATCCGCCTTTTTGTCCCCCCTTTGGCTTTTCCTCTCATCTCCAATTCTTTGGTCGAGCTAGTTAACCCACGTCACAACAAGCTGGTACGAACACCACTTAACCAGTTATGGCAGTTATAAAAGATTGTTGTAGAGAAGTGCTAAATCAGGAAGTAATTTGTTTGTGTACAAGCAACAACTGTTTTGTTGCTTGTACACAAACATGCACGCGGATTTAGCGTGCATGAAAAATAGGCCCTTTGTTAACCCGCAATTTTACTAAAGGCCAAAGCAATAAGATTACATTCTTTTTTGAGTTACGTGTAGAACCGCAGCATAAGCAATTGCTGCGCTGTACCAATTGTGAGGTGCTGGAAGTCTGTGAAAAGGCTCAGGGGAGCAAATAGCCAATTTACTGCTGTCAGCCCCTTTCACAATGTATCCGCTACAAGAAGTGTTTTTAGTGCTGCATATCACAGAGTGGAGAGAGAGATGCAGCGATACTGGGATGGTGGACAGTGGAGTCTACAGTGGAGTAACAGGCCTCTCGCGCTCTCTGTCTGCCGGCCACTACGTTTCTCTCCGTCTTATTCAAATATCTTATGCTGATGTTAATGATTTTCGTCTTATCGCTAATTCTCTGGTGAAATTGCTCAGCTGCGGGGAAGCTTTGTTGGTAATGCACGAGAAGTTTGTCAAAGAGGCAAATTCTGCTCATTTTAAAACACTGGAGACTTTCCAAATTCAAATATGAAATAAAAGTTTTTTTTAAAAAAAGAAAAAAGTCAGCAGTCCACTTCACAGTATTTCCAAGTAACTCATCCACTTTTCCGGTGAAGATGATGAAGAAGCATTCTTTACAAACATTGGAAACTTATCGTTACTAAACCCATTACTAAAACAAATAGCTCACATAATGGAAAATATTGAAAAAGTATTATTATTATTATTATCAACAACATGTTTTAAAGGTGTGTAATGCTTTAAATTAAGTCACACACAGCTCGTCTGCACACACAAAACTCCCCTTGACTGTTCATTACAATCTGAATACAGTGTGTAAATTAATTGTTCGGATGAAAGCATGGCACTTTGTATTACTTCAATTAAGAGAAGTTTAATTATGTAAGTGGCAGAAGTCATGTGTCCAGTGTTTTGGCCTTAAAGAGTAATGCATAATCCATTTTATAATTGTAAACTTTGTAAAATACATCATCTGTGTTTATGAGCACTTGTTGTAATCCAAAAATGTATTTCATAAATGTGAATAGGTTTCACAGGGAAGCACTGCAAATAGTTCATAAGATGTAAGTAAGTCTGTGACAACAATGTACCTTTAGATATACTTATTTCCTCTATCAGACCAGCAATAGAGGAAATAAAAGTATCTAAAGCTAATGAAGGCCAAATTAATCTTTTTGGATTATAAAACAATGTACCTGTTGAAAAAATAAAAGCCACATTGCCAGATCTGTTAAAACAAGTCCATGACAGTGTCGCCTTTTGTTTCATTTTCAAGCAGTTTGAATTCACACATGGTTTTCCTTTCATATTTCTACACTAACAAACTATACTAAAGTGCATCTACCACATGTACTTCAAGATGAACGTTCCATAATTTGCTTACAATGGCACAGAAATAAGACAAACTGTCCTAAAAACAATGGTTCATGGATGAAGGGTTGCTTTTCTTAATTCTTTTAATGCACAGTGACAAAGGCTCAGCAGAAAAAGACCGTTCGTAATGTCGTTTTAAGTGCAAACTGGAGCTCATCTAATTTTCTGGCTTTTAGTTTCAGGCCCAAGTGGACAGCTTTGATATATTTAGTTTAACACAAATGGGCTCTAATTAAATTGGCACAATCTAAAATAAGAATCTGAGTTTGGTGGCAGGTTGCCGGCCGCTCTCGTCACAGCGAGCCAAGACGTAACAGTTTGAGACGTAAAACTGCTGTGATGAGCGGATACTTTCCATTAAAGGTGCAGAATGTCACTTTTCTGGTGGAGGGTCTTGCTTGATCGGTTTGCACAATAAAAGAGTAGTTTTAAGATGTGACAAAATGCTTATTTCTTTTTAAGTTTACATATTAGTAACACATTAGTTACACATTAAGTTACTAAAATAAATAAAACAAATGAAGTACAAAGAGCATTGGGATTCATTGAGCCACAACCGTACTACGTATAAACTAAAGAAACCGCCGGATAAGCACCACTGACTTTCAGGTTATAGGACAACCTCAACACACACACAAAAAATTAAGTTGACTGTAAATAAGTAAATGTCAACTTTTTTCTTTTCTTTTTTTTTCCTTTTTAAAATATATGTTTTTATTATTTTAATATGATACAAATAAAAAGTAAATAAAATCCAATAGAACAAGACACACAAATCTGGCATACTGTATGTCCCCTTTTGCACCTGTCCCATTTATCACACAGGTGTCTACTATCTATCGTTTCCATTGTTTTACATCCAAAAGACATTGTTTGTTGTTATCTTAGTCTATTTTTTGGTTTTTTTTTTCATGTCAATCCAAAGCAAATCATTTAGATTGCACGATGATCTAATCTAAATACACAAAATGGAAACATATTTATTTTATTTAGCAGAATTTCACTGAAATCATCCTTGTTGTAAAGGTTTGCAGTGATTTGCATGTACAGCGGCTTTAGTACTTATAAGAGCAGAGTGAGTCAGAGAAGAGAGCCTGATCAGGTTCAGACTGCGTACCTCTTTGCACACAGTGACAGTAATCATGGCTAAGCCTGGGCTGCCTCAGGAGCCGCCTCGCTCCTCTGCCATTCCCTGTATTGCACTGAGATAAGCACGGACGATCACTTGCTTATTAATTAAGAAACCCATAGCATTTCTTTAGGAGATAATCATATGTGAACCGTCTGGCTGACTCCTGTGTGGACTGAAACTTTTAAAAGTTTCAGAAAAAGAAGAAGAATGAGTTGTGCAGCACACAGCCATTTCTTTTGCCTTTTCAAAATAATAAACAGTGAAAACATTTTAAATGGTGCTGTTAACGAAACTAGAAATTATACGAGATTAAAATAATAATAATAATCATAATTCAAGGGTTAAATCCACAGCCGTAGAACTACAAATTAAAAACAAATTGGGAATCTGCAATATCAGCTAATCATCCAGCAATACCAGGTTATAAAGTTATTACTTAATATATTTACATGGGCTTAACAAAGCATATACTAACTGTGAAAAGGTTGAAAGTCCACCTTGAGCAACCTTATATTCTTTAATAATCATAATCTAATAATAAAATGTCAGTTACCTGGACAGTTCATTGACTTCAGCAAACTACAAACGTGTTGGCAAAGTTCAAGTAGTAGTAAGTAAGGTTATTATGTGAAACAGCTTGTTGACACTGCTACTAAAAACCTCTCTGGATGATTGGCCCAATCAGCAACACATTAGCACATAGAAAGGCTAAACCAATCACACAAAATAGGCGCAGGTGTTTGTGTTGAGTTTGTCCTTCATAAAAAAAAAACTTTTGCAGCAGAGGTGACGTTCTGCTGGTGTTTTAACATATTTTAGACGACCTTGTCACCTGCAGATGATAATAACGCCTTCATTTAACAGTCATATAATCAAGAAGTAGTATAAAAATTGTCCAAAATGCTGTGATTCGCGTATTTATATATTTGGGGTGTAAATTATACATGCAACCTCGTGCAAAGATCTTTTATCCAGACTACACAGTTAAGGTCTCCAGATATTCCGTGGCAAAGCTGTTAAGGTTTTGTTATTGTGGTGAGTACATTTATGTTGTATCGTGCAGCTCTCAAGCCTCGAGCCAGTTGTGTGATATTGACCTGATGCTGCTTCACAGATAATTGAGCCAGGGTTGTGAGATACAATGTCAATGTATAGAAGCAGCGATATAGAAGTGCAAGGTAATGAACAGTTTTTAATCAGCCTCGCAGGCACAAGCCTTTATATTAACTTAACCGCTTTAAAATGTGCCCCTGTGGTTTTAGATATGTAATCTTGTGTGTATTTGACTGTTTTTTATAGCCTGGTACTCTCATAATGTGATTCTGTTTCATTTGATTGATTGATTCAGACCTGGTTTAAACCCTTGTATTTTGTCACAAATGTTTCCTTTTGAGACCTTTTATAGTGTAGGCTCTTTTGCCCATTCAGCCCATGGAGATTCTGATGTGAAAAGCGTTTGCGACTGATAGAGAAACCTGGAGTAGACAGTAGTGGATCACTTCTCGATCACTCCTTTTTGTGGTCTAAATTTTTGCTCCTTCCCTGTGGCCCATCTTATACTTTTGCGGCTTAGTGGCTTGGTTTTATAATGTTTTTTCTTCAGACCTCTCACTCACACTTTTCTCCCTTTTAAATCACACTGTATAATCTGATATAATTTGCCTCCCAAACGTCATCAAGAAATGTGTGAGATTATATGTATATGTGTATATAATACCCACAGATAGGATAGAATACAGACATCTCTATTTCATACAGATGATGAATTTATATATACTCAAGTAGATATGATGTGGACTGATAACAACAAACACTAAAAATGTGATCACACAAGTTTCCACACTTCTAACTGACAGTTGACAAAAAGCGCAAAATCTATAAACCACATAATTGTGCAAAGTATATGTTAGACGAAAGTAATGAAAAAATATATATGTACATCTACGATAAGTTGGAAATTTGCAGTACCATTTCTTATATTGTTGATTTTGAGCAAGCAAAATATAATGTTTTGGTAATAATGTGGAATGCCTTTTTGTCTCCGAGACCTAAAGGACTGTGGTTGCGTTACTGCTAAAGCCAGCTCCATGTCCAAGTGCTGAAAGACAAGAAGCAACAGATGGAGGAGACTACGATCCAGAGAAGTTCATTTGGCAGAATGCAACAACAGGTAAATGTAGGTCTATAACTTATACTGTATAAATAGCAAAGATTTAAAAATGTTGAATGTAACTGTGCAATTAACAATACACATTTGCTGTGTGTCTTTAAGAAGCAGAGTGGCCTCAATAATAAAACACTGTCCGTAATGAGCTGCAGAGGACAGGGCAGAGCTGTCAGCGTAAGCACAAAAGGTGATGAGTGAGAGGTTTGCCCTGTTAAACCCAATGCCCTGATACCCACACAGAGGGAGCCAACAATATAACACGTTTATGATCATTCTTCACACAAGAAAGTACTGTTTGTGTTCATTTAGCTCCATGAGCTCTTGCCGTTAGTTCTCTCATAATGTCATAGTGTTTTAAAGTTTGTACACTAGCATCAAACTAGTTATGATCATTTCAGAACTTTCCATTCACATGAAAGACACAACAATAAACAAATGTATCTGTATACATACTATAGATAATGTGACATTGTCTTATACTTCAAATGTCACCTAATGTCACCTTATCTTTCTACTGGTGCCTTTGTACTTTATTTAACCCAAGTCATTTTTTCCTATATGTTATATGCAGAGACAGGAACATGATGCAACACATGTAATACTGTCAATTTCACGCACTCGCTCCCAGAGCAGTTACTGAGAGTTGTGAGAGTTATGTCCACTGAATTCTAGCATATATGTTTCAAAATATTAAACATGGTATATGTTTGAACAGTCTGCCAGACTGAAGAAAATAAAAAATGTACGTGACATTGGTGTGACCAGAAGAGGAATAGTAGAAAGAGGTTTGGAGGCAAAGTGGAACAACCAAACGGTTGATTTCTGGATAGTGAAAGAGGACTTGAAGTTAGATGGAAGATAAAACGGAGTTTTTCATTCATGTTTGAACAATATAACTTCCCCTTGTGCAATGGCATAGGCTCTTTTTGAGATGTGCTTTATGTAACCTAATGGCTTCATCTGTGCTTCTCTCCAGTGAAGCGGATAGTGAGCAGAAAGCACTAAAATGTCTGGGAATGTGGAGAATTACAGAGGATAAGGATTGTAAGAATGGAGGCGAACGTGAGGCGATGGGATATCTTTCCGAGGTGAGGATACAGCCAAGGGCTTTAGAGCTCCAAATCCTCTTTCTTCTGTCTTTCTTCTGGCAGAGACGCAGGTTTTTCCAACTTTTTCGTCCTTTCATTTCTGATCTCTCACATACACAGAGATAAACACTGCTTCATGAAATCTGCCCATTCACACAAAGGCCTGGAATATTGGCTCTGAATAAAATCAGAAAGCACAAGTCTTTAATGTGATCAAAATACTTGCTTTTTAGCCCTTAAATGTCAAATGACATGACAGTAATAAATCCCTTCTGATTTCTAATATTTGGAGTATGCCCTGCATCATTAAAGATGCAACTTGGTGCTGATTGAATATTAGAACACAAGTCAGGTGCTGCCTGGTGGGCGAGTGGCCGGCCGCAGTGTTGTGGGTTCAATTCCCGGCTCAGGGGGTTTTCTGCATGTCCTCCCTTCCCTCTCTCATCCCCAATTGCACACTGTACTGTCCTGTCAATAAAACCTACAGGTCACAAAATCTTTTGAAAAATATATATATACACTAGGAAGGAATGCCAGGGAGAGAGAAATGCCACTCTAAATATGCAAATATTTTCTAAATGTAATACTCCTGAGGATTCAGTGGAGGCTTGAGCACTCTATCCAAGTATGAGACATTCTCGGATAGAGTGCTCAAGCCTCCACTGAATCCTCAAGTTAAGACACAGAAAACAGTGTGCAACCATGTGAGGAGAGAGGAGAGTTCAGATTAAGAGTTGTAGTAATTGTGAGCAGTAATCTGTGACAGTGTAATTGAGGTCGCACACCGAGGGACCGCTGAGTTTATGAAGGGACTGCTGCCATTTAAATGCTCCAACCTGAGGACGAACACAACACACACAGAAATTTGAGAGAAGCAGCCCTCCTTTGAGCGTGGGAGACCAGTGAGATTCAATCAGTAATAACAGAAAATTAGTCTTAATCAAAGCTAATTATTCAAGATAGAACATGTTTATTCATGCTGTTATTTGTAGAAGTTATAAAGTAAAGACTTTCTCCAATGTTCATTATTTTTAATTTTTCATACAATAATTTTACATTGTCAATTTTGAATTCCCATTGTCTATTTAAGACTCGTTTTGGTGTACTAATTGGTAGAGCCAAACATTGCATGATTCACAGGGGCAGCAATAGCTCAGTGCGTTTGCCCGCAAGGGCGGCATGTTGACCCCAGCTCATCTGAGTAGTAGAGGCCATAGGAGCAGAATGGTAACTATGCATCCGTCTGCCCCAGCTTTGGTTTCTTAGAATGATTGTAAAGCATCAAACACAACAGTGTTAGAATCACTACTTCCTGTCCAATTCTGTATCTAAGGTTTTTGCCAAGTTGTGCAAAAAATTATTAAATTTTGACAAATCAGACAGAGGACAGTGAGCTGCAGGTGGATGTCACTAACAACGTGTTAAAGTCTTGAATATACTTCACCAGAGGACACTTCTGGCAACTACAGTGAAGGTAGTCCTGCCCAGACCCCGGGTGCTGCAGCCCCAGTGGCAATGAAGGATGGGTCAAAGGCAGAGGATACATTTCCCTGGCCTACAGGGACAGTCAAGTGTACCTTAACCTTTACTTCTGTGTTCATAACGAGAAGTGATTATATGTAATAATATAACAGGAAATAATATAATTAGTTAATTATTTAAAATAATTGGACAGTCTTTACTTTGAATTTATTTCATACGTTTTAATAAATGTTCCATGTGCAAAATTTTATGCTACACTGGCTTGTCTAATGGATGCCTATGGGCCAAAAAAAGTGCACCATAAATTGAGTATGAAGGGCCAGAGAGACCCCAGCGAGTATTAACCTCTCTGCCAATGAGCACCCTCATTTAAAACACACACAGCCAGATTCTCAAAATACAACTTTTTCTTTTTAAAAGTCTTTACTGTTAAAGCTCTCGGTTATTGCAGTTTGGTTTGTTTTGGTCGCATTTCATCTTCCCTTTACCAAAAAAGTTAACCACTCTATTCAGCATTCTCTTGCATCTCTCCAGGATCAATATTGTAATACCCAGAGAGGAGAACGCCTCATCATAATCGATAATAGCAGTGTAAAGCCAGGCAGAGGTAGACAAAGAAATCATTTTGCCCAGCGGCCCAACTGAACACTTCTGACACCTCATTCATTTAACTATTGAATAACCTCTGAGCTCGGCACCAGCCTCAGAGCAGGTCCACTGCGTCACATCTGCTGCACAAAAACGTTGTGAAATGCATAAGCAGGCTTAGATGAACTTGAATGTGTTACAATATTGAGCTTGACCCATGGATTTTAACAGGTTGGAAAAGCCATAAATATCTTGTAAATATCAGTTGTCACTCCAACTAATCTATGCCAATGTACCAAGGTAATACACATTACCATGGTGAGAAAAAATATCTAGTTTAGAGGATCATGAAAAAACATTAAAAACGTGTATTTCTCCATTTTAAATAACTTTGGATAAGCTCTATGCCATGTTGAATTTGAGTCTGGATTGTTACAGCAGTCTTACACCTACAACTAATCTGCTGCAGACACGGTGAGGCAGGAAGAGGAGCCATCAGAGACAAAATACAAAGTCACCGTCCCCCGTGCGCATGGTTCTACCGACGGAATGAACTGTCTCTGTTCAAGCGCTGTCTGTTGACTTTGGTGCCACTTTAAACTCAGGGCTAATAAGGAGGTGCTATTGGGAATTTGCGTTCATGACATCTAAAGCAAAAAGGGAGAAGGCTTTGATTAGCTCGGAGCCTATGGTAAAGGGAATCACAGCCAAGCGCAAACCTCATCTGAAAGGAAAAAAGATGCGACGAGGCGCTTTGAATAACATAACCATCGGAATGTCATTCAGAGGACAAATAATAACAAATGTGAAAGCCAGTCAAACTAATTGAGACCTTGGGAGCCAGTCCAATGGAATTAGTTTGAACAATACCACGATTATTATTATCAATAGAGAATAGGTTGTGGTAAATCACTGTATCCATATAGGGACTTGATTTGTCGCCTAATAAGTGGGGCATGACAGAAAATGATCCATAGCGCAGCAGCAGCTGCAGTCTATTTCACACTATGGAGCTCATTAGATGGATTTGATCTGATCTGATTGGGGAGTCAGTGTGAAATGATTTGAGGAAATAAATGGAGAAAATGATTTAAATTAACGACAACTGTGATTGCCAATGTAACAATATGGCTGCCCCTCATATAGATGATGAACATAGATGATGAAAACACAAAATCATTACAGTTAGATTTACCTTGGCTTTACCATTGTTCACGCTCAATGTTGTTGCGTTATTGGTTTTTTTCGATTAAAAGTGCATCATGGGCAGACTGATGCTTCCCACAACACTTCATTCTGATGGTACACACTGTTTCTTTTTTTCTTTCTGATTTTATTACCCGTAGGCTTTATTAGACAGGAGAAGACAGGGTGAAATGAGGAATGAGAGAGAGAGAGAGAGGGGAAGACATGCGGTAAATCGTCGGAGTCAGGATTCAAACTCTCGACACTGCGGCCGGCTGCACTTGGAGCCTGGCATACGTGTGCTGTGACTCAACCGCTCGACCACTAGGCAGCACATTACACTGTTTCATTTGCTCTTTTGTTCTGGAAATCAAACTAGAATCAAGCCTGTATGGTTTTGTGGAACAAGAAGAATGCTTATAAACCAAAGTGCTGCTGCTTAATCACTGTTTGATAATAGATTTATTTCCAATAACTTTTAAGCCTATGTGTTGTGGTTTAACAAAAATAATTGTAAAAATGTTATTGTTTGTTATATGTGTTTAGAAAAGGACTGTATGTACAGTGAAGGGATTCTGCCACAGAAGTTGAAACAATAATATTTTAGCTGATGACCAGTTTTGGTGGTCACAGAAATGAAAACCTGAAGGTAACTTCTTAGTCACTGTACACTGCAGCATGCTTTGTTCAGTTGTGGTGTTTTCATAACGGATTGAACACACTGGCTGTGTCTCAAAAATGTTTTTAAAAAGTATGTATCAAGCAAAACACCACAAAAGGTGGCCATACCTGCTTGCCAAAGCCCATATTGTCAGCTCTTAGAAGCTAAGCACGACAGGGCCTGGTTATTACTTGGACGTGAGACAACTGGAACACCAGGTGCCACAGGGGGGCACTAGGAGGAAATGTTGTGCCCTGGGACAAAACTCTTCACCCACATTGCCTAGTGCCTTGAAAGTGGAAAAGCACTATGTAATAATAGAAATAATAATATTTTTATCAGCTGACATACATATCAGTATTTCTTATTCCATTCAAAATAAGCATTTACATGTCTGATGTCCATTTTGTACACACCTGTGTTTGAATCTTGTGTTATGCTGTATAGAAGACTAACTAGTGAATCCATCCACAATTTTCCCTCCAATCAATTCTACGCACGTTCAACGTGTTGAATATGTCAAAAATTATAGTTTCAGCCAATTTTAATATAGTTTCAAATGACTGTTCCTTGAAATCAATCAAAACATAAAGCCAAAATGGTTATTTCTCAGTTAGGGCTGTTATAGAATTATTATTATTATTATTATTATTATTATTATTATTATTATTATTATTATTATTATTATTATTATTATTGAAGAATAATAATAATACTAATTTTTAAAAAAGAATTCTACACACACCATGTACTGCAGCAATGCTCCCTTGAGGTTTTTCAGGGTTTTATATACAGTTACAAAAGAGCAGGTAAATGTCAGTGAGCAGCTGTGAATTGCTTCAGTGAAATTGTGTAGATGTACAAATAATACAAGTGCAGACCGGACCAGTAAGTGCAGAAAGATGACAACATCTCCAAACACAAATGTGAAATAAGATGAGACCTCAGCTACATGACGCAATACTGACACTGCAGAGGAAGAGGCGTTTGAAGGCACGATCGATGTGAGCAAAACTAGAAATCAGGGGAAATGTTTTTGGATGGCAACTACTTTTTCAAGATAGAGGAGACGAAATGATACACAAACACCAGAAGACATAAGTGGGCACAAGCAATCTGGCCGCAAGCGAGGAAACATTATGGCGGGAAAATGAAGATGGTTCTGCTCGGTCACACTGTGCATTAGCCCAGAGTCATGGAGACACTGGAGAGGAAGTTAATAGATCTGCTATCACTGCCACAGACGCAAACGAGTTACAAGAATTAGGTGGATAAATAAAACTTGCATAGCTGCAAATTGTCATTAATAGAAAAGACATGAGCCAATAGTAAGCGTAAAAGTGGGTGGCCCCCAGTGTGAATGCATTGAAAGCGTTTTGTGAAATTGTGGAAGTGCAGGAGCCCTTTTCAGATAGTAATTTGTAGCCATACTGGTGTCGAAGTCCATCAAAGTAGAGCCAAACAATAATAGTTCTTGATATTTTTATATATATATATTATATATATATATATATATATATATATATATATATATATATATATATATATATATTATATATACACTCACACACACACACACACACACACACATACAAGCAATATTGTATCCATTCATAATAAAGATAATATGATGAATAGTCTTTGTTGTGTCAGTTCCGAGCGTGGATAAATTGTGTAAGGAAGGAAGGGCCAAATGAGATGAAAATGTCAATTCAATATGTGAAGAAGAACCTTTGTTTTGCTTATCCACACAGTATGACATTAAACTTATCTGTATTTGTGGAGAAAGAGACAAGCAGATTACCCTGGGCCAAGGTAAAGGTCTGATCTGTGACGAGGTGACCCCGCTCAATGTCAACAAAAACACCTGTAATACAGTTGAATAGGCTCAACCACTGCTCACTGTTTTTTACTTTTTCAAAACTGCAGCACTGGATCAACTCATATGTCCACCAGGTCTTGCAAAATGATCTTTGAGGTGATAGAAAATGAATGGTTAAGATTACATTATGTGCAATTGATAAACCAAATAGTCAACAAATATTTCAGCTCGTTGAAAAATAAGACTTTTTCCTCAACTCAAAACAATCAGCTGAGCTTATTGTCTGAAACCTGACTGTTGTTGAAAAAAGCAGAAGCTGTGGCATTTATGTGCACAGTATGTGATCAAAAATCTTTACTGAGCGTTTCAGATGAACTGCCCAGGAAGAAAAGACGTTTTGTCAATAATTTCCCATAATTCTCACAAGATGTCATGCACAATGAAAGCATTTTAGCAGGAAGCATTCCATAGACATTACGAGATTACGAGTTGATACGTTCTTTTAGGCTCTTTTTACCCGAAGCCTTGAAGCCATTCATTTTAATTCAAAGAACCAATGAAATGTAGCATTCATTTGGTGTCGCTTTGGTCGTGAACAATGACAGTTTGTTTGTGGATGGAGAGACTTCTAACTGCTCTTTATTAATCGCTATTGATGTGACCTATAAAATATAATGCATTTGAATAAAGGGAAAATGAGCACATCAGAAATGGACCGTGGCATAATTGCATGATAAAGATGCACACTGATTTGAGGCTGGTGTGATGGCTTTTTACATTTATTCAACATGTGAGAGATAAAGTACACATATATGGCCTTCTACAACTATTACTTACTGTCCAGGTGCTCCATGAGTGCCAAATACAAATATAATACTTTCAATGATGTGGCATTTATGAATCCACTGGGCTCATGATTGTAATTCTGTGCGTGTGAGACTCAGTGCCGCGAGATGCAGCAATGTGACCGAAAACCCCCCTCTCTCTGAGCTACACCAGCGTTAACTTAGAACGGATCAGCTATGATTATGTTGCTTTTAAATTTAGCCAGTCTGCAATCTTCAGCACTCAACATCCATGTGATTAAATCCAGCAGAAGGAAATCATGACAGACCTTGGAAGCTTCGCCGTAATTGCGAGTCACTTGAGAAAAAACATTGATCGCTGGTCTATTTAATTAAGTGCTGTCTTCTGAAATAGTTCTGGATCTGGCTGTAATAAAAAAAAATGCATTTGACCTTTTGGAGATTCAGATCGCATCAGAAACAATGTCAAAGCAGGTTTCTCATGATCAAACTCATTGTGATGATCTGGGTTTTCCGTTCACCTTTCTTTATAAGAAAAAAAAAAAATAGATTCATCTTAAATGTAACTTTTTGGTTAAGTGTCTGCCACCTGCTCGTCTTCATGGCCTGAAATGTTCCATGGTATGGCATTAAAGCAGCAGGAGACGTGACCAGGCCAAGTTACATGTCAGAGAGGCAAGTAAGAATGAATGTTTTTTTTTTTTTTTAAAAGCTCTTGCTCGCTCTGTCACAAATTAAGTGCTCAGACTCAAGGCAGATAGAGACTGTGTGTGTCCCTCGTGCAAATAATGTCAAAAAGTCAAACCTCAGAAAAGCTAGTTCAGGCGTCAGACCAAAGAACTTAAGAAAAATAACACTCGCAAATGATACAAATAAACAAATAAACAAGTATGTAAAATGTGGACTGCTAAACATTAGGTAAATTTCCTCTAAATCGCTTTTAGTTAATGAAATGAATTGATGATTGTAACATAGATCTTCTAGCTCTAACTGAAACTTGGCTTCAACAAGATGATTATGTCAGACTAAATGAGTCCACCCCACCTACTTATGTTAACTTTCAGTCTTTTTTTTAACAGAGTTCTCAGACTTTATATCAAACTTGGTGTTGGACTGGGATAAAGTAGTGATAGTTGGAGATTTCAATATCCACGTGAACGTGAACAATAACTCTCTCAGAAATACTTTCAACGCCCTGTTAGATAGCATTGGTTTTGCTCAAAATGTAAATAAACCAACTCAGTCACAAGCACACTCTAGATCTTGTTCTAACATATGGAATAGAGATTAGTGACCTCATTGTCTTCCCTCAAAACCCTATACTGTCAGATCATTTCCAAATTACCTTTCAGTTTGTTCTTAAAGATTATCCAACCCCACAAAATAAAGTCATAATGAAAAGGACACTATCGGAAAAATCGATCTCAAAGTTCAAAGAAATAATAGAGCCAATATTCAGCGACATGTCATGTGATCCTGCTGAAGAACGGCCTTAGTCCCAGTGCAAGTGATCAATTTGTCGACTTGACCATGAATTCTCTGAAGTCTGCTCTTGATGTTGCAGCTCCGCTAAAGCAGAAGGTCATTAGGCCAAAACGTGCCTCCCCATGGTACAATGAAGAACTGCGTTCACATAAACAAAGAGTTAGAAAATTAGAAAGACCATTTAGTCGCTCCCATATGGAGGAATCTCTAAAAGCATGGAAAATCTGCCTACTGTCCTATAAGCAGGCTCTGCGTAAGGCCCAAACCAGATACTATTCAAATTTAATAGAAGTCAACAAAAATAACACTAGATTTCTTTTCAGCACTGTAGCCAGGCTAACAAACTGTCACAGCGCAGTAGAGCCCTCAATCCCAGCTACTCTCAGCTCTAATGATTTTCTTCTATTCTTTAACAATAAAATAAAAAAAACAATCAGAGATAAATTAGATGAAACTACTCCCACTTTTAGCCCTGAACAAGCCCAAGCTGTAAAACTAGTGTCCCATATAAATCCATCAGTAACACTAGAAAGGTTCACTGCTGTTGATCAAGCAGAGATAACTTCAGCCATTATGTCCTCTAAAAACGTCATCTTGTATTCTAGACCCGATTCCAAGCAGGCTCCTCAAAGACATTCTCCCCCTAATTATAGATTCTATTCTTAATATAATGTTCCACAGTCCTTTAAACATGCAGTAATTAAACCGCGTCTGAAAAAGCCTAATCTTGATCCTGACCAGTTGATAAACTACAGACCTATTTCAAATCAACCCTTTGTCTCTAAAATCCTTGAAAGAGTTGTAGTTAAACAGCTTTGTCGCCATCTACAGGACGATAACTTATTCGAAGTTTTCCCGTCAGGGTTCAGATCCCACCACAGCACTGAAACTGCACTAGTTAACTGCTGACGATGGACTGGTCTCAATCCTGGTTCTATTGGACCTCAGTGCAGCGTTCGACACCATCGACCACAACATTCTACTGCAGAGGTTAGAATCTGATGTAGGTGTCAGAGGCCCCCGCCCTCAGCTGGTTTAAATCCTACCTATCGGATAGGTACCAGTTTGTTAATGTAAACCAGAGCTCCTCACCCTGTTCTAAAGTAACCTACGGTGTGCCACAAGGTTTCAGTTCTCTGTCCAATTCTGTTTACTCTTTATATGCTGTCGTTAGGTAACATTATCAGAAAGCATAGCACTTCCACTGCTATGCAGATGACACACAGCTGTATTTATCAATCAGAATCAGAATCAGAATCAGAATCAGAATCAGAATCAGAAAGAGTTTATTGCCATTGTCAATGAACAAATTCAAAACTTCAAAAACGTAGGCTTGTCTCGCCTTAAGGTGCAACATAAAACACTGAGCAATAATAAAACAACATATATTCAATCAAAAAAAGGGCATGCATTAAGAAGCAATTTAAAATTACTATACAATAAAAATAGAAATAGGCATTTCTATGTACACAAGAGTTACAGTTAGATTTACAGTTTTGAGTGCAGAAAGTGACAGTGCAGTGAGTGGTTGAATATTGCAGTTAAAGTGACAGGTGTTTTGAAGTGTTCACGAGTCCAACGGCAGAGGGAAAGAAACTATTTTTGTGCGGGAGGTTCTGGTCCGGATGGACCGTAGCCTCCTGCCTGAGGGAGTGGTTCAAACAGACCATGTCCAGGGTGAGAAGGGTCAGCTGTGATCCGACCTGCTCGTCCCAGAGCCCTGGAGACGTACAGGTCCTGCAGAGATGGAAGTCTGCAGCCGATCACCTTCTCAGCAGAACGCACAATGCGCTGTAGTCTCTGTTTTGTCCCTGGCTGTGGCTCCAGCGTACCACACGGTGATGGAGGAGGTGAGGATGGACTCAATGATGGCCGTGTAGAACTGCACCATCATCTGCACTGGCAGCTTGGCTTTCCTCAGCTGCCGCAGAAAGTACATCCTCTGCTGGGCCTTCTTGATGAGGAGCTGATGGAGGGCTCCCACTTGAGGTCCTGGGTGATGGTGGTGCCCAAGAAGCGGAAGGAGTCCACGGTGGTGATGGGGGAATCTGTCATGATGAGGGGGGCTGGGGGTGTGGCTTTCCTGAAGTCCACGATCATCTCCACTGTCTTCTGGGCGTTGAACTCCAGATTGTTACCGCTGCACCAGGACACCAGCCGGTCCACCTCCCTCCTTTAGACAGACTCATCCCCGTCCGAGATGAGCCCGATGAGGGTGGTGTCGTCCGCAAACTTGATGAGTTTTACGGAGTCGTGGTTGGAGGTGCAGCAGTTTGTGTACAGGAGAAGAGCAGAGGGGAAAGTACACAGCCCTGGGGAGCTCCGGTGCTGATAGCCCGAGTGTCTGAGACATTCTTCCCCCAGCCGCACGCACTGCCTCCGATCCGTCAGGAAGTCAGTGATCCACCTGCAGGTGGAGTCAGGCACGTTGAGCTGGGAGAGCTTGTCCTGGAGCAGAGCAGGGTGGGTGTGTGTTGAAAGCAGAGCTGGAGTCCACAAACAGGATCCTGGCGTAGGTTCCCGGGGAGTCCAGATGCTGCAGGATGAAGTGGAGTGCCAGGTTGATGGTGTCGTTACAGACCTGTTGGCTCTGTAGGCGAACTGCAGGGGGTCCAGCAGGGAGGAGGTGAAGGACTTGAGGTGGGGAAGGACCAGGCGTTCAAATGACTTCATGACTACAGACGTCAGCGCCACAGGCCTGTAGTCATTAAGTCCAGTGATCCGGGGCTTCTTGGGGACAGGGACAATGATGGCAGACTTGAAGCAGGCTGGACATGGCATGACCCCAGGGAGGTGTTAAAAATGTCTGTGAAAACGGGGTTAACTCTCCTGCGCAATGTCTTAATGTAGCGGCAGAGACGCCGTCTGGTCCAGCAGCTTTTCGGGGGTTGGATTTCCGAAATAGCCTGTGAACATCCTGTTCCTGAACTGAGAGGGTGGTGGGGGAGGTGGGGGACCAGGTTTGGGTTGGCGGAGGTGGCCACCGTGGGGAGGGGGTGGTCACATCAAACCTGGAGTAGAAGGTGTTAAGTTGCTCAGCCAGTTTTCGATTGTCTGCAGCAGGGGGGCTCGGGGCTTGTGGTTGGTGAGGAGCCGGAGCCCCCTCCACACGGAGGCGGGGTTGTTGTCAGAGAACTGCTGCTTCAGACGCGTATTGTACTGTGATCTCGCTCGAGAAACCTCTTTGCTAAATCCATACTTTGCGTCTTTGTAGCGCCCCCTGTCACCAGCCCTGTGCGCTGCCTCCTTCTGCTGCCTTAACTGCCTCAGTTTTTGGAGTGAACCAGGGTTTGTCATTGTTGAAAGTGACTTTGGTTTGTGTTGGTATGATGCTGTCCTCACAGAATCGAATGTATGACGTCACAGTGTCCGTGTACTCATCCAAACTCTCTGTGGCAGCTCTGAAAACCTCCCAGTCTGTAATGTCCAAACACGCACGTAGCTCCTCCACTGCCTCATTGGTCCACTTCTTAGAGGTCCTCACTGCAGGTTTGGAGAGCTTCAGCCTCTGCCTGTACGTGGGGATCAGGTGAACCATGGCGTGATCTGAAAAGCCGAGAGCAGCGCGAGCCACGGCGCGGAAGGCGTTACTGACTGTTGTGTAACAGTGATCCAACGTGTTCTGCTCTCTGGTCGGGACTTTAATAAACTGTCTGTACTTTGGTAGTTCGTGGCTGAGATTCCCCTTGTTAAAATCACCCAGGATAATACACAAGGAGTCCGGAAGGTCCGCTCCACACTCAGAATCTGGTCCGCGAGCGCGCGCTGTGCCACGTGCACGTTTGCGCTCGGCGGGATGTAAACAACAGCCAGAATGAATGAGGCGAACTCACGTGGCGAAGTAGAATGGTTTGCAGTTAATGAAGAGATATTCCAGATCAGGAGAGCAGTGTTTGGAGATCACAGTCACATCTGAAGACCAGGCGTTGTTGATGTAAAAACAGACTCCTCCGCCGCGTGTTTTACCCCCGGAGAGACCCTTTATGACGATCCGCACGAAAGAGGCAAAACCCCTCGAGCTCCGCGGGACGGCGTGAGCCGTCCGGGATCGGCTCACTGAGCCACGTCTCCGTGAAGCACAAAACAGGAGATGAAGAAAAGTCTCTGTTTCGTCTCATCAGCAGCGCCAGTTCGTCCATTTTGTGGAGAGTGACGCGGACGTTGGAGAGGAAAATCCCAGGTAAGGGCGTCCGTGTACCGCGTCTCCTGAGCCGTACGAGGACCCCCGCAGCGTTTTCCTCGCCTGCGGCGTCTCACTCTTTTAGCCAAAAGAAGGGCTAATTCAGCAGCAGAAACTAAAAAAACTGGAACTAGGTCCGTAGGAGCAATCAGACCGATCAGACCAATCAATCAAGCAGACAGACTTGGTGCTTGTGTGAAGGATATAAAAACCTGGATGACACTTAATTATCTGCTTCTTAACCCTGAAAAAACCGAGGTCATCGTACTAGGCCCTAATCATCTACGAGATGCTTTATCTGAGCAGATAGTCACACTGGACAATGTCAGTGTAGCCTCAGCTCCACTGTAAGAAAACCTTGGAGTCTTATTTGACCAAGAAGCTCTCATTCAAAGCACACATAAATCAAGCCTGTAAAACAGCCTATTTCCATCTGTGTAATATAGCCAAAAATCAGAAAACATCTTGCCTAAAGGCGATGCTGAAAACTTGTCCATGCCTTTGGAACATCTAGATTGGACTACTGTAACTCCCTGCTCGCAGCGTGCCCTAAAAGCTCCATAAAAAAGCTTTCAACTGGTTCAAAATGCAGCAGCAAGATTCTAACAGGAACTAAAGAAGAAGCACTTACGCCGGTGCTTCGAGTTCTTCACTGGTCCCTGTGTTTTAGAATCAAATTCAAAATCCTCCTCCTGACTTACAAAGCCATAAATGACCTGGCCCCATCCTACCTCAAAGATGCTATAGTACCTTATCATCCAAACAGAGCACTTCGCTCTCAAAATGCTGGACTTCTGGTGGTCCCAAGAGTCTCTAAAAGCACAGTAGGAGGTAGAGCGTTTAGCTACCAAGCTCCTGTGTAGTGGAATCAGGCTTCCTGTCCATGTTAAAGAGGCCGACACAGTCTCTTCATTTAAGACCAGGCTTAAAACATTCCTCTTTTGAAATCGCTTATGGTCAGGCCAGTTAGGAACAGAAATAAAAACCTACAGTTCCCAGCTATGCTGCCCTAGGAGCAACTACACTGAGGGAAGTATGGCAGCTTGAGCACTATCCTCTGTTTCTACTACTACTTTTCAAACAAATATTTTCATATTTAATTTCACTGGCAATTTGTTCATCGCTTTTCCTTCTTTTTCTCCCACTTCCCCGACGGGAGTGGAGCAGGCACATCGATGACCTGTGGATCCAGATGCTCCTCAACTGCCTAGAAAAATGGTCTGCCTGGAGAACGGTCTCTACTCCATATGAACGGTTTCTTCATCAGCCTCGAAGAATTGGTTCTCCTCCTGAGTGGGTCTAGCTCCACCTTCTATCTGCAAATGGCGCGTCCGCCTGTTCGTCCGAGGGAGTCGGATCTCTCCTCACTGTGGAACTCCTACAGGTTTCTACTTTTTCCCAAAGAGGTTTGGTAGTTTTTCCTGGCCGAGAAGGAGGGTCTAAGGACAGGGGAGCTTGGGACATCTGTCTAAGGACACAGGACGCTGGGACATTTCCAAGTCCCTATGAACATTGTTTATTTTGTTCTCCCCTGTAGCCACTCGAGGCAACTACTGTTGTGTTTTTGGGCGTTACAAAAATTAATTGAATTGAATTGAAAAAGTACTTCTGAACAATAAAAACTAAGGTAATTGAAAAATGTGAGCTAAGTTTATGCAACGCAATGACTTCTCCATGAACACCAGAAAAGTGAAATAGTGCACCTTTAAAATGATTTGCAGAAATGTCAGACACTTGAACAGTGCTTTTATTTGCTTTTGCAGAATGGTAATAGCACTATTAATTGCATATATTAATAATAATATATGCTGCAAGGTGTTTATTGCAAAGACCATTGTAATATATATAAAAATGCGTAAATTATAATTAGACTCTGTAAGGGTGTGTCTGTATGTGCCACATTTTTTCTAGAGAATGTAAATTTCATCCACATTAAAAATACAGACTCCAGCACATGTTGAAAAATGTATTTTTTCTGTTCACTCTCTCTCAAACTGTGCCATCGTGTCAGGATCTGCCTCTGCAACACCGAGGAGCTGGAAAGTGAAATCACCATTGTGACAATTCATGGATATTGGAAGCTCACTTGGTTTACCTTTAATTTTATTGTCTATATTACTTCTTGTGTGGGTATAAATCAGATGGATAAAGTCATTAAAAAAATTTAAACAACCTTATCCATGGTTTAGAGTCATTTTAGACCCGATTTGGTTCTAATTGATGGTTTGGATCTGGTGGTACTCAAAAAGCCAAATGTTTGAGTACTACTGGTCTAATTGGCTTTACAACTGGACTTACATTACAAGCAGTTTATATCAAGTAAGTAAATCAATGAATATAAAAGAACTATGATGTGTTTTCGACTTTGTTACATCTAACAGCTACAACTTTTATTATTTTGACATCATTATATTTGATAGTTTTCTGAAACGAAACATGAGAAATAAGTCCTTTTTTGAACTTCACAGTTACTCCAGCGAAGAGAGCGTTGCTTGAACCTTTGAACATTGCAGCTTCATTATAGCAAAACTAGCACATTATTACAGAACTCTAACTTTGGTTGAACAAGCCACTGGTTCATGTTTTTGAATGACAGGTACCACATCAATAGATTCACCATGCCTGCGTGTGCGGTCCACTGAGCCCGCAGTCATTAATGGGAAATAATTAAAAGTGAAACGGAAACAAAAGCTGGTCACGATGCTCTTAGCCCAGCTTCATTAACTTTAAAGCATCACAGAACAATGAATCAATGATAATGACTATGTGTATATCCAATGCCATGCACTTTAATTTAGCCAAGGATTTAGAAAACGTAGATATTGTCTCAAAACAAAGCTGGAAAAATCTCTTAATTATAATTTTCTAGTTCAATTATCTTGCTTTAAGTATTTTTTCTTTGAAAATCTGTGCAATTTAAGGTCAGTATGAAGGGAACTAGGATGTTTTTGCTTGAAGTTCTCTTGATGCTCAAACAACATGAACAAGAACATCCACAGAGAACATCCTTTGTGTCTTCAGCACTGCTTTGAACCACAAACAGTGTTTACAACTTTGCAAGATTGAAAACATGCTTCAGGTACTAAGGCTTAAGAGGTACCACTTCCACACTCGCTCATGTGCACATCAGGGATTAGCTGTTATAGCCTTTAGCAATCTCCCTGACATTTCTAGAAAACTGAAGAATGTCTGTCCACAATGATAGCTAGGGATAAACATAGAAATTGTGGAGACGTTATGGCAGATCTGATGTTATTCGACGATCTACGCATGTAATGCAACAAAACTGACCAGAACAATGCCCACTGTTTGACAAATGTGAGGTTTCTATTGTGATGCTTAGTCATGTTTTTTTTATAGAATGGCAATGTGCGCTTAGTCACCTTATTCCAGAAGTTGCCACAAGCACCGCCACTGATTGTCCCTCCTTCTGGTTGTATGTCGATCTCAACAGCAAATAAGTTCTAAACAGTCAAAGGTGTTTTCAAGCTTCCCAGAGAAACGGTACATTGTTGATTTGTTTTTGCAAAATTTGACACATATCTACTTAGCAACCAGAATTTTCCCTAGAATTAAACGGAATTCCCGCTTAAGTGGAAGTGATCATAATGGAAGTGCTGATCAGTAGTAAAAAGTGGGTGGAATAAAGTGTATAGTTGGGGGGTAAATGCTCTACTTATGGAGCCACAAAACTATGTGTTACACATTTAAAGAAACAAATTGATATTTCTAGTGACAAGAATGACAACAGTTTGTAATCACAAGCTATTCAACAAACTGTTCCTTTTGGCTTTTGGTCTTAGAAGTTGCCACAACAACCTTTTATGCACTGCTTCACATACAGTGTTTGATATTATTTTACCTGATGTCAGTTCATCATCCTAGGACTGCCATTTAGAGTGCACTGGGTTTTACCTCACAAGGCAACTCTAAAGGTAATATCCTTGGTTGAGATATGCATTCCCATAAGAATAACAAACTGTTCAAACCACCTTATGTTATCAGGTTAAAACTGCCCTAAGCTGCAGTGGGGTTTATCCCAGAGAGGGGCCGCCTGATGGGGTCAGTCACAGCAGAGCCTTCAGCAGCAGCAGGCGACGCACGTCACCATTTGACACAAAAATTGCCTGGAGACTTGTATTCTCACCACAGGAGCAGGTTTACTCGTTGGCTGTATCACAGACCAGTGTGGGAAAGTCATTTTGATGAGATGCCCAAAAGCAGGCAGAGTTTCCTCATCAGAGGTAAACAGTGTTGCAACAATGGAAGTAGAATGGACTCAATGGTTTCAAAAAGCACAAAAGAGAAATATGAAGTGTTTGAATATAATAATGCATATAAAATGATTGCTGATGTGCTCACATTTGAATGTAAAAGGTATTGAGTTCAAAGCTGTCACTATGAGGAATGGGGGGGCCGAGAAGGGTTGTTGCCGACCTGTGTCAAGAATACTGCCTTTGGTCCTAGCCGTTTGCAAGAGCTCATTTTCTACCTCAGCAGGTAGACATTTAAAGTACACTTTTTTTTTTTCTCCTGAAGAGTTTTTTTTTTTTTTTTTACAAATCCCCAGCTCACGGATGATATTTAGACCTGGCTTTGGAGATTTAAATTGCATTAGGGAAATATTCAATCATATCATCACCTTAAAATGATAATGATGAAGTTAGGAGGGCATTTCAATTGAATATATTGTTCTGTAAGTATCTCTCATAGAAAATGGTGTGGAGTTGGGCTGTGTAGGCTGCTGACCTGCGGGTGAAGGGTCAAAAGGTTAAAGTAACAGAGTCAGCTGTTGGGCTCCAGAGGTCGGCCGTTTAACCTTTCTGTTGACTGATGTGTATTTCTAAGAGAGACAACATCCACTGCAGATTTACCCAGTCATTCTGCTATTTATAAGGATTTACAACAAAATATATATGACAGGTTCTCCTGTTTATCTAATTATGACTTAGTTTGGTTGGATAGCACCTGTGGTAAATATTTGTCATAGTTTTGCTTCAATTAAGTTGATGTTTCTGGAGACATGTTGAAAAGTAAATGTTTAAAATTACAGGAAGTTGATTCGAGTTCTGTGATGTCATCAATATGCGACTTAACTGACACGCTTTTTGAGAATTTAAACAATTACTCAACAAAATAAAGATGTTATCGTGTATCATTATAAGTCAAATCATAACTATTGTGTAATTTATATGGCTTTTGGCTCTTGTCTACAGTATGGTTGCCAGGTAACAGTTGTGGAATTACCTCTAACTATGTCACATCTGCTGCCCATGTCCAACCAGGAAGTAACATTATAATCCATCCATCCATCTTCTTCCGCTTTATCCGGGGCAGGGTCGCGGGGGCAGCATTCTAAGCAGGGACTCCCAGACTTCCTTGTCCCCAGACACTCCCTCCAACTCTCCTCCAGGAGGATCCCGAGGCGTTCCCAGGCCCGCCGAGAGACATAGTCCCTCCAGCGTGTCCTGGGTCTTCCCCTGGGCCTCTTACCGCTGGGACATGCCCGAAACGCCTCCCTAGGGAGGCGCCCAGGAGGCATCCGGAACAGATGCCCGAGCCACCTCAGCTGGCTCCTCCCGACGTGGAGGAGTAGCGGCTCTATTTTCGAGCTCCTCCCGTGTGACTGAGCTCCTCACCCTATCTCTAAGGGAGCGCCCAGCCAAAGCTCATGACCACAGGTGAGGGTAGGAACGTAGATTGACCGGTAAATCGAGAGCTTTGTCTTTCAACTCAGCTCCTTCTTTACCACTACAGTCCGATGCAGCGACCGCATCACTGTGGACGCTGCATCGATCCGCCTGTCACTCTCACACTCCATCCTTTCCTCACTTGTGAACAAGACCCGAGATACTTGAACTCCTCCACTTGGGTCAAGGACTCCCACCCGGACAGGGCAAGCCACCTTTTTTCTGGTTGAGAACCATGGCCTCAGATTTGGAGGTGCTGATTCTCATCCCGGCTGCTTCACACTCTGCTGCAAACCGTGCCAGTGCATGTTGCAGGTCCAGGTTTGATGGAGCCATCAGGACAAACATCATCTGCAAACAGCAGAGATGAGATCCTGTGGTCCCCAAACCGGACACCCTCCGACCCCTGACTGCGCCTAGAAATTCTGTCCATAAAAACAATGAACAGAACTGGTGACAAAGGGCAGCCCTGGCGGAGTCCAACACGCACTGGGAACAGGTCTGACTTACTGCCGGCAATGCGAACACAGCTCCTGCTCCGGTCATACAGGGACCGGACAGCCCCGAGCAAAGGGCCCCAGACCCCGTTCTCCCGCAGCACCCCCCAAAGGACACCCCGAGGGACACGGTCGAAAGCCTTCTCCAGAGCCACAAAGCACATGCGGACTGGTTGAGTAAACTCTCATGAACCCTTTGAGCACCCGATGGAGAGTATAGAGCTGGTCCACTGTTCCATGACCAGGACGAAAACCACTCTGCTCCTCCTGGATCTGAGGTTCGACTATCGGTCAGATTCTCCTCCAGTACCCTGGAATAGACCTTACCGGGGAGGCTGAGGAGTGTGATCCCTCTGTAGAGGGACCATCCCCCCGGTCTGCCAGTCCAGAGGCACTGTCCCCGACCGCCACGCGATGTTGCAGAGACATGTCAACCAAGACAGTCCTACAACATCCAGAGACTTTAGGTACTTTAGGTACTCGGGGCGTATCTCATCCACCCCGGAGCCCTGCCACCGAGGAGTTTGCCAACAACCTCAGTGACTTCGGCTTGGGTGATGGATGGGTCAGCCTCCGAGTCCTCAGTCTCTGCTTCCTCTTTGGAAGACGTGACAGTGGGATTTAGGAGGTCCTCAAAGTATTCCTTCCACTGCCCGACGACATCCCAAGTCGAGGTCAGCAGATCTCCACTCGCACCGTAAACGGTGTTGGTGAAGCACTGCTTCCCCTTCCTGAGGCGCCGGACGGTTTGCCAGAATTTCTTTGGGGCCGACCGATAGTCCTCCTCCATGGCCTCCCCAAACTCCTCCCAGCCCCGGGTTTTTTGCCTCTGTGACAGCACAAGCTGCGGCACGCCTGGCCGATACCCGTCAACGGCATCAGGAGTCCCACAAGCCAAAGAGGCCTGATAGACCTCCTTCTTCCACCTGACAGCATCCCTTACTTCCGGTAACATTATAAACTTTACAAAAATGGTCAAACTGGGAACAAACAGGCAAAAATGTTTAGTAAAATCTGAAATATAATTGTTTTCGCTACATTGAAATGTGACCCTACATGAAATGTGTAGTATAACCTGTTATATAGACTTTAAGTCACAAGAAAGCAAAATCTTCCATTGGTAGATACCTAATGGTAAAGATATGGTGTTGCTTTCAGACCTGATGTCAAACCAAAAATACTTCAGTTCAGGGGAAATTCAAGTATCATCAGTTCAATCAATCAATCATTTACTCTTTTAATATCCCCTATGCCTTTAGTTCGTACAGAGATGGGAAGTAATTGAATATTTGTACCGGAAATACAAATCCAGAATACAAATTATAGTAACTACTGTATATTCCGGTGCAGTTACTCTTCCATTTGAAAATATTCAGAACACAAAGCAATGCATTGTGGTCATGTAATTTAGGTTTCAAACTGTGCGGTATTGATGAGAAAAATCAAAAACATCACTCCTGTGGTGAGTGGCTGTGCAATCCTTTTCGAATTAGGGATTATTAAAAAAGAAAAAACATTGCAACAAACATAAAGCTGTTAATACTATGTCACTTTTTTTTACACTATAATATTATGCAACTCAATGTGAAAGTATTCAGAATACAGTACTCTGATGTTTTTATGCAGGTACATTGTTCTGTAACTAAATACATTTTCAGCGTATTCTTCCCATCACTGAGTCCTGTATTTATAAATGTCTTTGCTACAACAAACTTTTACCTACAAAAGCACACTTTAGTGGCTCTGGTTCTTTTGTGGTTCTGGAGTGCCACAAAGAAAACACCAGTAAACACTAGTCAGAAAGCTAAACTAACCATCGTTTTGGTTAGTATTTGTTGTTGTTGTTGTTGTTGTTGTTGTTGTTGTTGTTGTTGTTTTCTCATGTTAAGATGTGTTGAGAGAAAGAAATGACAAGAAATCTGCACAATTTTCTCAAACTTGCTGGTTTTGTTTCCATCTTGTTACATATAGAAGATTTCCTACCGACAGTAACAAAGATCTAACCCTATTTTACATTCCCGTCACGCAGGAGCAGTGATATTGTTGTAACAAAGTCATGCCATGTTGTTGTAATTTATTAATTACCTGAGAGCATTGCATCATGTGAGCAGTACATGTAGTCAGGTTATGAATACATGTATTCATATAACTGATACATGTACAGAGCTTAACGAAGGAGGAAAATGATTATCAGAACAGAAGTCATGGATGAAGTCATGAATGATGAAATGTTTTGCATGCATTTACATTTACATAGCCGTGGGTGCAGCTGCCCAATTAGCTCCCTCTGCTAACAGTCATGACCTGCACAGCCAATCACAACTGTTAATAATTAACTAGTGACCTGTGTTCATTAATTTTACCACAACAGCAGCTGAGCAGGTCACGCAGAATGATTAAAACCCTCCAGCAGGGGTTTGATATTTCTAAAACTTGAGGTTGTAATAGATTTACTGCCACAGTATTTTCTGTATTGTGTGTAGTAATTATTTGTTTAATGTCAGACAAAAATGCCTTTAGAGCCCATATCAGTGGATTATTCAACACATTACTTAAAACGTGTAGGCACACTAGTAGAAATACAGTAGTATATTAAATTGAAATGTATTTTTCACTACAGTGAGTACACAGCAAACACAAAATGTCCACAAATCCTTAATATCACTGCCTTTTCTCTGTTGCACTTCAATCAAATTTAAGACTTCCTTTCAAAGCCATTTTTGTGCAGGATATTATTTAATGACAGTAGTGGGGAAAAAAATTGTAACTTAAAGATCCTATATTATGCTATTTTTCCCGTTTCATAGTCCTATGGGCATAGTTGATAATAATAAGTGTTGTGCAACACCCATAACATAATAGTTATAAAATATCACCCATTATCTTGGACCCGCACACAAACCCGGAAGATTTGAGATTCGCCCCCCTCGCGAAGAGCGATCTGCCGCCCCCGGCCAACACGTGACGTAGTCTCAGTGTGCGCGTGCGTTCCTCCGCCCACTCCGTGACTTAGCCTTGAGCGGAATATAAACAGAGGCCGCCGTGCGCCAGTCAGCGCCGGTACACAGTGGCACATGTCAGCGCAGCAGCGTTGGATCAAAAGAAGTAGCGTTTGAAGCGTTTTGAACTGTGGCTTAAATAGGCTCGGGGGAGGGGGGCGTGTTACAGGTACAGAGTGCTTCCTGGAGGATGGGCTGAAACAGGGAAGCGCGCTGCAGCACTCACCAGGCTGACTCATCCTGGTGAGTAGGCCCTGTTCGTCTGCTCATCCGAGGGAAAGGATAGAGACTATACTCTCGCTAAAGACTGAAGGAATCAATCAAAAAACCACTTTGGGCACATATACGAGGTACCAATAGCACTGTAAGAAGATTAAAAGCTCTGAAAAGTGGATTTGGCATGATATAGGACCTTTAAGCAAAAGCACAGATACAAGGGCAAGAGTTGTAGAAAAAGTGAACATAAAAAGTAAAAGTATTAAAGACATGTATTTCAGACTGATTTTGTGAACTTAAATAGTCAAAGAAACATGTCGGTGTAATCCCTCATTCGTCCAGGAGTGTTCCATTGTAGAAAAACATTCAGTTGTAGTCATCTGGACTCTGTTTTAGAAAAAACAAAACGTTTCAACTCTCATCCAAGAGTCATTCTCAATCAGAGAAACAAGTCTGAGAACTTTCGTTTATATCCTACTCTGTGAGAGCCCTGCCCACAGAGAGTTGAAACGTTTTGTTTTTTCTAAAACAGAGTCCAGATGACTACAACTGAATCTTTTTCTACAATTAAATAGTCAAATGTATTATCTTGACATCCTCTGCTTTTTGCTACTTTCTACGACGGAGTATAAGGGCCAACCCAATTTTTTTAAATTGAGGGGCACTACGAGAATTAACTCGTAAATCAATAAGAATAAACTTGTAATTAACGAGAATACAGTCATACATTTATGACAATAAAGTCATAGTCAAAATAAAGTTGACATTTAAACGTTTAGTGTGTCAAAGTAACTGGGGAATCCCCACGTCCAGGACGCAAACAAATGGGCTTGGATGAGTAAACATCTTAGAACTACATAAAAGCAAGACAGATCGCCTCTGCAGTTCAGCAGCACCTTTCCTGTTTCCGCATCATTCACAAACTGTTGGATCAACCCTTTACTTTCTCCATGGCGTAGCCGTAGTGGACCAGCCGTGCTCCGTGCCACAGCCGCCCGCAGACAAGTGGAGGAGCCTCGGTGTTGTATTCACACATGCTCTGCTCTATTGCTTTGTCTCCCTAAATGGGACTTTGTGCACAATCACTGTTGTTACGAGATCATTGTGGTTTTTGCTACGGCCCCTGTAGCGGCCCGAGGAGCTATGCCCCCGTAGCGGCCCGAGTGAGTCGTGCGCACTGGGAAGCCTCAATTTTACGCACCAATTCTAACCTTTTAGGCATCCCTTGGACAAATGTGGTAAAACACCAGCCCACACTGGACAGCATAGTGGTGGTTGGTGGTGATCATTTTTTGGGAAAAGATGGATGGCACCAATTGTGTTCATGTTTGTTGGCGATGTTTAACGCACACACCATCATCCATACAAGCCTCTTGCATCCGAGTAACACAACTACACACCCATGTAGCCCAGGCTGATAACTACAATGAGAGGATACTATAGCTAATAAAGACATATAGAGCTCACATGGCCATGCATGACAGAGTACACACATATCCCAACTGTGAGGTGTCTTAAATTTGCGAAAAATGAACACAAATGAATTTCCATGCTCCCCAGAGGACTAAGCATCCTCTAACTGCACACTGTTTGTCTCGAAATGTTTATAAGTTAGTCCAATACACAGAGTTTATGGGTTTAGTCCCTGATCCCGAATTCTGCAGAACCCGTCCACAACGCCCCCCAAGCCCGCAGTACAGGGTCCAGGGTCTCTAGCTTTGGCCCCTGGCGCAGTGCGCACGGCTGCACAAGCCTGTAGTGCTGTGTTGTAAAAACCTATGCACACAAATAACTCATATGAACGGTGACTTTAGACAAAGTTTAGAAGGGTGAAGCGGCCGAAGTCGCAGATTATTGGCGGTCCAAGACTCCCTCACCTGCAGCTGTGGCTCTGACCTGCCCAGTGCCCAGGAGCTGAGCTCCGCACGCAGACCCTTAACCAAAAGGACATGGGGGCACTGCACGGGAAATGATTGTTTGTGATGTCTAAAAGGTCCGCATTATAAAGTTCGATATCTATTATGGGCTTTTTGATAACTTTTAACTCATCCAAGCCATTTTGACTATGACTTTATTCTCGTTAATTTTTACAATTTACGTTTTTTCTCATTAATTTACAAGTTTATTCTCGTTAATTTACAAGTTTATTCTTGTAGTGCTCTGCACTTTTTATTATTTGGGTTGGCCCTTATACTCCGTCATAACTTTCACTATCAAGAATATTTAATATTTTAGTGCACCTGTAACCTGTTAATTGCGGTTCACATATTTTTCTCCTTCTTCCACTCCTCTCGGGGAGTGGTTTTGTTTCAGACACTGCTGACGTTGACCTCTAGATCTGGATGCTCCACAACTGCCTGGAAGAACACTCTCTACTCTACAATTCAATTCAATTCATTTTTGTAACGCCCAAAATCACAACAGTGGTTGCCTCAATGGGCGACAGCGAAAAACAGAATAAACAGTGTTCATAGGGACTTGGAAATGTCCCAGCATCCCATGTCCTTAGACAGATGTCCCAAGCTCCCCTGTCCTTAGACCCTCCTTATCATCCAGGAAAAACTACCAAACCTCTCTGGAAAAAGTAGAAACCTGGAGAAGTTCCACAGTGAAGGAGAGATCCGACTCCCTCTGACGGACTCTTCATCTGCCTGGATGAACTGTCTTGCTAGATGAAGCGTGTCAGCCTGTCCGCCTGTGGAGCAGGATCTCTTCTTCACTGTGATTCTTCAGGGGTTTCTACTTTTTCCAAAGAGTTTCTGTAGTTTTTCCTTGCCGAGAAGGATGGTCTAAGGACAGGGGATGCTGGGACATTATCCATTTGCTAGTTTCCTATGAAATCTGTTTTTCATTTTTGCCGGTGACCCACAGGCCTCTGTAGTAGAATGCCCTCCCCCTCATGAAAGAGTTTGTTGTTGTTTTTTGTTTATGTTTGTTTTTGTTGTTTTATGTTTGAAAAATAAATCGTAAAAATGTTTTTTCTACCCATGCATATTTGAGGGTAGCACAAGTGTTTACACATTTTTTACAGTACAGATACCTACTCTCAAGTTAAGTAAAAAAGTATCCACTGAAAAGTGTGCTCAAGAAACGTACAGATACCTAAATATTTTACTTAAGTGCAGCACTTTTACTTTTGTATTCCGCTACATTAATTTGCTTTCACTACTGAGACATTTCGTAAACCCTTTGACACACAAACAAGCTACAATCTTCTAAGAGCAAGTTCCTGTTTTAAGGCAAAAGTATGATTTTCCAGCTCGATTTATTTCTAAAATTTATTTCTAAACGTATTATCAAACTACACAGAGAAACAATGTGTTGTTGATTTACAACAAAAGCCATTGCAAAGCCTTTTCTGCTTTTGACGCAGCATCTGGCTTGAATTCACACCTTCCTCTTAATTAGTCCCCTGTCCTGAGCTACATTCACATGAGTCCTAGCACTAGCTCCATCAAACTCTCAACCCCCCCAAAAAACTTCCTGTCCCTCAAAGCATTCTGCAGTAAAAGCCTGATTACATTGCAGGATATGATAGCAGTGTGTGCATGAACTTTACGCTGACAGAGACTTTCCATCCGAATTAGTAATTAGTGCGTAACATTTTCCCAGTATCCTGTCAAGTTGGGACATGGGGTTTTGGTTGTAACATAAGATTTATTGTGTCTGCTCTCACTCTCCTCTGCACCTGTCCTGAAAGGCAAGTTAATCCTGAGAAACCCCTCCTGGTGCTTACAGACATGCCACATCTGTCTCTGCCTTTGCATGGACGACATGTTTGGGACACATAATGACACTCCGACATACGCACTCAGGCTTATAAAGCAGGTTTATTTTACTCTCCTCTCCTTACATAACCTCAATCATACAGTCCATTTGAGGCAAAGTGGTGACAACAAATGGGGAAACAGATGTCCGAGCATCCTTAGAAAACCAGAAAATGGTTTTATATTTGTTTTTTTAGATACAGTCCTGAGGTTATTTTAAATATTTATCATTGTTTACTAGGGCTGTCACTTATTTCAGTAGTCGACTTGTCAAAACAATTTAATACGTGTGTTTTTATTGGTCAAAATGACCTTGAAATGCATACATTCTTACTGGCGTCCTCTCTCCACAGATCTGACCTGTAACTTGGCCTGGTGGTGTGTCGCTTGCCTGTCTCTATGAAGATATGTTTAATGCCATGCTGTGAAACTTTTTTGAGGGTGCGAGAAACTAAAAAAAATCTAAATAAAAATAACATTGGGCTATTTTGATTAAATACATTGTAGATTGTATGTTCTTTGCAGTCCACCTCATACAAAACAGAGGCACATCTCTCAGTGCTCAGGTGGTGGTTGTCCTCATGACTTTTCTTTTTGGTCAACAACAACATTGACCAATCACAGCGTCCTTGGCCAGACCCCCAAGATCCAAACCACAGGGACCTGGCCAAAGCAGCTTTTTCACGCTTACTTACACCAATGTTGAAGGATTTTTTTTCTGGTTCATTATATATTGCTTAATCCACAGACATTTTGCTCTATATTGCTAGTAAAACTTCTTCTTCTGCTGCTGCAATTTCATGCCGGACTTTAGCAGCAGTAAATAAACACAAATAAAACAGCGTTGATCCACAATGTACTCATCACTAGGGCTCACGTGTTTTTATAATTTTTTTGCCAAACATGTAAACTAGATTGCATACTCTTTGATGTGAGTCCCAAGAAAGCATAATATATTACAGCTTTACACAAGACGGTTGAGAGTTTACGGGTTAATTAGGTTGATAATTCATCAGCGCACTGTACATCTATCAAATAGAGCTGATACATTCCTTGTGTTTTGATAGACCTAAAGACTTATGTGCCATGTCAATTCTTTACAACCCCATAACAGTTTATTAATATTTAGTACTCATAAACCATTTATAGACAAGACGGAGAATATAACCAAGTGTAAACAGTATTGAGATGAAGTTTACCCCCTTTAGGGAAATGGCGCTGTCCTAGATTCAAATTCCAGATTTTTTTTCAAGGGATAATCTCTGTAAATGAGGCAACAAACAAACAAACAAACAAACAAACAAACACATTACAATAATTCACCTGTATCGTGGCAGCTGTAACAAGCCGTAAAAATGCAGCAATAATACAACTTTTATTGCATCTAATAATTGCATCTTTTTTTCTTCTGTTTGATCCACACCAAAACCTAATACTGTATATTATTTCTTTGGGTGATTACTGGCTTTTGCTGTTAAAAATGATCAAAATTAAACAATTACTTTTAACTTTTATATTCAGCATAACTAACCAAAAACCAGTCAGCCATGTTATTATTATTATTGTCATTAACCTTTATTTAACCAGGTAATAAAAAAAAACCCCATTGAGATCCAAACCTCTTTTTCAAGGGTGACCTAGGCCAAAGTGTTAATGTGTTAATGTTAATAAAGCACAACCTCCTTTGCTGAGAGTAAGGCCTACATCCAGACTCAGAATGTGATTTCCACATGACATTCTCACAACAAAGAAACCACAAATGCAAAAATGATGTAGTTCCCTTTGAATTTCCCAGCTGCCTGTCTCAGCAGTTCCTCCGGCCCCTCACTGCTCTGTACCTGCAGGATATGTGTAGTACCAAAAGGGCTGAAAGACAAACACAATCACAATTAGCAACTGACAGCAACTATTTTAAGTCGCATAATTTCCTCAGCAAACCACAATGTATCTCAACTTATAATATTCAAACCCTGTAGTTAAGGTCTCTTTAAACTTTAAAATGCATGAGATTCACTTCATATGTCTGTCTTCTTTTACTTCTAAGAATCCTAAAACATACGGGTAGGCAATGCTTGTTTGAAAAATTGCAATTTGATATTCTTCTTCAAATTCCTTTATCCCCAGTACCAAATGGTTTGAGAGACAAACATGTGTGAATGGAACACACGATATAAAAGAGGAGACAGGGATGGACCGTGTGGCCTGTCATCTCCACCTGCTCACTCAGCCATTGAGCCAGGCCTTGTAAACTACACTGAACTTGATTGCTTTGCCAGTCTTCTTAAGTGGATTTTTTGTCTGTGTCGGAAAAAGTCAAACATGTCCAAGACACTGTGACCAACAGAGGGCGAGGACAAGAAATTATAGTCTGTCATATCAAAATGACAAATGATAATGTTTAATGAACTATCGTGTATAAGTCTTGTCTTTGTTTGGGTTATCACTTTTTATTAGGGAAACCGGAAAGCTAGTTTTTATTATGAGGAAGGAAAATGAGGAAAATGCTAGGAATAGCCTTTGTATTAAAAGTTTATGCAAGAAATGCGCTGTAAAGCCAAAGTGCACGACTAACAAAGGATGTGAGAGAAAGACGGTTCAACACTGCCTCCTGTTGGAAAAAAAAAGAGTTGTACTTCTTAATTTTTCTTCTGTTTATATTATGACTGTAAGTTGTCTTTGAGAGTCTTAAGAGTAGCAAATAACTATAACTGTTTCTTGTATTCCTTAAGGGTATAAGGGGTCACAGTCAAAGCCTACACACCTAACATTTATATAAGGCTGAACTTCCAAGAGTAGTTTTCAGACATCTTACTTTTACTCCTATCTTAGTAGTATATTATGTTGTACATTACTCTTACTTCTCACTGAGTCAAAGGCCATTATGTCGAATTCTCAATAATATCATGCATTTTGAATAATGGGTTTATATTTTAAAACATTCTAAATGCAGCAAAAAGCACCGATTAAAGTAAACATGGAACAAACACATATTTCTGATATTTCTGCCCTTTTGACGATCATTTTACAGTTCTTCTCTGTTTAAATGTAGTTGATGATGTAATCATTGACTGAGGTTCGAAGTGGGACCACGCCTCAACCTCCTACTCCTCCAGCAACCACGCCTCCACTCTTTAACCACACCTCTAATTACCCAGAAGCCCTATTTATACAGGCCTATCCCTGCATCTCTTGATATCTCTGCTCTCTCGACCCCACCCTCCCACCCCATGTCTCTATCATCTTCACCGTAAACAGGGGTGTCAAACTCAAATCAACAGTGGGCCTAAATGTAAAACTTGAACAAAGTCGCGGGCCAGTATTGAACAAATGAAACTTTTAATATTGACCCAAACAAGATTTGCTTTAACATTGAATATGGAACAAGCAACACTTATTACTATACAATATATAATGGGATTTGGTAGTAGTAACGATGAATGAATGCGCTGTATAATACCGGCGCGCCAAGCCCTAGTAGTCATTTGGTATAGCCTCTCGGGCCAAATATAATTACACTGCGGGCCAAATTTGGCCCACGGGCCACAGTTTGACACCTATGCCGTAACATATCACCATTTTAGGAGGGGGGGTTCTGAATCGGCTGGGCTGATTACCCGAGACGGAGCCCCCATCCACAGTCTCTCTACCCAGCCAACTCTAATCGATCCATCATCGATCCATCATCGATCCATCATCACTATTATCAATAAACATTCTCTCATATTCCATTTGTTGTGGCGTGGTCTCTGCTAGTTAACACTTTACAATTGTAAAGAAATGTTTCAGCAAATTTCTTTTGGATTGTCAAAACATCTTCTGTTTATCATAATCTGGATACTCCCAAATAAATACAGAAATATATTAATTTCCATCAATATTACTCACACATTTGTGTTTATAACATTTGAATTACCTAAATTATAACTTTATAAATAAAGTTATAGTATTCTTACATGTAAAGTTAAGGTAATGTACACTTGATGACAGGTATTAAGCCCTTAATCACCTTGAAATAGAAATAAATTGTCTACCCAAAAAAGTTGAGCATACCAACAGATCAGGTTGGTTGGCATTTTGACCCCCCTAGTGTTTCTAAACAGAACACCTGCGTTAAAAGGCTTCCCAAAAAAGTTGAGCAAACCGAGTGAAAGGGTTGCTTGTCACCTAGATACTCTCTACAACGTGTGAAGACTTTCATTGTTTCATGTTATTTCATTGCACTGAGGTGCTGAAGCAGAAATGATGCTGATTTTGACAGACAGCTACATGATGAGCTGCATCAGCTCGGCTCCACTGAAGCAGAGGGAAGCACTGAGGACAAACCAGATTATTGAGAAACAAAACATCCAGGATAACACTGAACAATATAAGGATTTAGAGGGGTTCAGCTCTGTGTTTCTAGAGTTTTGGTTAGGTTTGGTTAGGGCCTTTTTTATGACAATGGCTAAATTTAGGGATTTGTTGTGAAGATTACAGCCTAGTTGTAGGGTTATACTTTAGTTGCAACAAAGGGTAATAATAAAAACAGATAGCTCTTATAAGCTTAATAATAATAACACTCTTAACAATCGTATATGGTTGTGGTTAGGCTTGGTGAGGGTTATGGATTTACATTAACATTAGAACATTTACATACATAAGCTCCAAGTGCAGGGGCGTCCAAACTCTTTTCAGATCGGAATCAGAATCAAGGGCTCTGCACAAAGCCTGTTGTCAAGGGTATTATTATAGATTCTATTACTATTCTTTTTTATGAATATATCGCATTATATTTTCCGGGGGCGGAACTTCCGGTGTCTTGGGGAAAACTGACCAATCACGTTTTGCTTACGGTGAAATATGAAAATGGCGGCTTTGTGTAGTGAGTTTGGGGACCTGGCAGAAATTAAAAAACAGCTTATATCTGTGATTTCTTTATGTAAAGAGAGAGGACTTCTTCACAGTGCGAAGTGGTACGACTCACAATTACTAATATATCCTTTACTGACTTCCTGTCTTCTTTGTTTTTTTATTTACTTGGCGAGTTATCTGTTAGCATTAGCGAGATGTGCCCTCTTGTTTCAATAAGATACGTATAATTTAGAAAACATGATTATTTTTGTGCGACAGTGGTTATGATTATTAGCATTCCCTGTTGTCTACCTTAAATGCTCGTAGTGGCTCCCCTTCACGGACCATAGAAGCCATGAATATTTGTAGGCATAAAAGAAACGGAGCATCTTTTCATTTGTGTGTTGTTTGTTCAGGGCTTCAGAACTCGCCTTTGCTTTAGAGCCACTTCCCAAAGAGAAAGTGCCACCTGCGCCTGAATTTACTGAGGTATGTGCTTGCCTTCTCCGGTTTATGTATTGTATTTGTCTGTTATTTTTTCCAAACGTGCAAGAAGAGCAAGTTTTTACTGACCTCTGCTGGGGAAAATAGGACTAACACTACTTCGCTACTTTTTCTGGACAATTGCAGGAAGATGCCAAAGACCTGGATGCACTGACTCTGGCCAAATCCTATTTTGACCTGAAAGAGTATGATCGTGCAGCTTATTTTCTAAAAGATTGCTGCAGCAAAAAGGCCTATTTCATCTATATGTATTCTCGTTACTTGGTAGGATCCTCAACAATTCTCAACTGTCTAATGATTTTTAAATGATTTTATGATTTGAACACTTTGTTGTTGTTTTAAGTCTGGTGAAAAGAAGAAGGATGATGAGACTGTTGACAGCCTTGGTGAGAATGTAAAACAAATATAATCACAAAATGTTATCAGTACTAAATACTGGTCCTCTTGGTCGGCAGGTCCTTTGGAAAAGGGTCAGGTTCGCAATGAAGCCCTACGTGAACTTCGAGTTGAACTTAGTAAGAAGCACTCTCAACTCGACGGCTTTACATTGTATTTGTAAGTTTCATCTAATGCTCTCTGTGGTAGAACTATTATTTAAATGCTATGTTGGACTTAATTTATTTAACAAAACAGGTATGGAGTGGTGCTGAGGAAGCTGGATCTGCTGAAGGAAGCTGTAGATGTGTTTGTGGAAGCCATTCATGCCCTTCCTCTTCATTGGGGAGCATGGCTTGAGCTCAGTAACTTGGTCACCAGTACAGAAATGGTAGATAAATCTTGTTTCTGCCATAAATGAAAGACTATGATGCTTACATAATTGTTTATGTCGTCAGTTAAAGTCGCTGTCTCTGCCTGACTGCTGGATCAGAGAGTTCTTCATGGCGCACATGTACACAGAGCTGCAGATGATCAAAGAGGCGCTACAAAAGTACCAAAGTCTGATCGAGGCCGGTTTCTCCAAAAGCACGTACATTATCTCCCAGATAGCTGTCGCCTATCACAACATCAGAGGTGTTGATTTGACTTTTGATATTGTTTAATGTTATAACAATCTGTTAACCTCAGACTTTTATTTCAGATATTGACCAGGCCTTGGCCCTGTTTTATGAGTTAAGAGCTCAGGATCCCTTCCGTATTGACAACATGGACACATTTTCTAATCTGCTCTATGTTAAAGTCAGTTAATATTAACAAACTTGAATACTTGGTAATTAATGTCACTACACACTGTACATCTGGTGCTTCTTTGCAGGGAATGAAGCCAGAGTTGAGCTTCCTGGCCCACAATTTGGTAGAGATTGACAAGTACAGAGTGGAGACATGTTGTGTAATTGGTGAGATTGAGCTGTATTCCCAAATTAACTTTGTAAACCAACCTTTGTTTATACTTTTCCATTTTGGTTTATTTGCAGGTAATTACTACAGTTTGCGATCTCAACATGAAAAGGCAGCCTTGTATTTCCAACGAGCTCTGAAGCTCAACCCTCGATGTCTTGGTGCCTGGACTCTGATGGGACACGAGTATATGGAAATGAAGAACACGTCTGCAGCTATTCAGGCCTACAGGTCAGACTTGTAAAACAGGTGTTTACTGTATATAAATGGTTTTGTTATGAATGTAATCTTGTTTGCAATAGGCATGCCATTGAAGTGAACAAAAGAGACTACCGAGCTTGGTATGGATTGGGCCAGACATATGAAATCCTGAAGATGCCCTTTTATTGTTTGTACTATTATCGAAAAGCTCACCAACTCAGGTACCAATTTGAAAAATAATTGTATTTGTTTTTATTATATTGTATTCCTTGGCTACAGCATTAAGATACTGTTTTTTTAAAGACCAAATGATTCACGCATGTTAGTCGCTCTTGGTGAAAGCTATGAAAGGTTGTCACAACAAGTAGAAGCTAAAAAGGTACAAATATTAAAACTTGAGTGTAGTTTCCATAAGTTAAGTATTTATTTATTGTTTCAGTGTTACTGGAGGGCATACTCTGTGGGAGATGTTGAAAAAATGGCCTTACTCAAATTAGCAAAGTAAGTCAGCTTTAATGGTCATTAGTTTGTAAATCTGAAGCAGCTTAACGTTTAAATAAAAATTCTTATTGCAGGCTTCATGAACAGTTGAACGAGGCTGATGATGCTGCTCAGTGTTACATGCTTTACATCCAGGACATATTCTCATGTGGGGTAAGATTTCAAGTAAAATACTACTGTTATTCATACCCGTCTTTCATACTTATACCTCTAAAGATTGGTTTAAACTTCTTCGTCAAGTCTATGCAGACCTCCCCAAAGCACACACAATTGATCTATTGTTTGACAGGAACAACTGGAGCATGCAGAGGTTAGCACGGCCCTCCGGTACTTGGGCCAGTATTATTTTAAGAATAAACTGTATGATGAGGCATCACTGTGTGCTCAGCGCTGCTGCGACTACAATGATGTGAGTGTGCATATTATTTCACAATTTGCGCCTGTTTTTACTGCAGCATAGCCACTCATTGTTGACTCTGTAGGCTCGAGAAGAAGGAAAGGCTTTGCTGAGACAAATTTCGCAGGTCAGAGATCAGATTGAAACACCGTCTGCAGATCTGTTTGCTCCACTGTCGAACAACAACACACCCGTGAGGAGGCTATCACCACTCAACCTCATCTCCTTCACACCCTGACATTAGTTGATTTTAAAGCGTTCACACAGTGCAAATTTGTACTTGCATGAGAAATTTGCATAATTTTACTGGCAGAGAATTGCAGTTGTCCTGAACTAAGACTATGTGAAATGTAAATTTGCACTTCAAGTTCTATCTGTGCTGTTTATTTGTACATAAAGTATATACACCTGTTTGTTAGTAAATATTTTTTGTCAAATACAATCGCGTGTGCCTCATTCCTGATATTTTTTATATAAGATGTACAAAAGCAGACAGACACACATAAAAATACACTTCCAAATGCCATAAAGTCCCATATTTTTTGGTATAGACTGTGCACCAAGCAAAAGGCATTTACACACAATTGTTTACACTCCCCAGGCCATAAAGTTGAAGCTAAACTTGGTGAAAAAACATAACAGCTCAGTATTTGCCCCTGATGCAGCGCGGTGTCGGGGCAGGGCTGCGAGGTGGAGACTGCTGCCGAGAGCGCAGGATTCGAGAGTATGGAGTGGCACCTGCTTCTTCACCTCCACGTGTGTTGTACTTCCGATTTGGAGTACGTGTTGGGAACAAATTCTGGAAAAATTGTCGTTTCTCTGGAGGTCTATTTTCAGTGTCACCACTTGCTGCACACCCTCGCTTTTTACAAGAGCCTGGGGTGGTAGAAGGGTATCCAGAAGGGGGCAGTAGAGGTCCTGTGGATTGTGTGTGAGACAGCGTCTCTGCTTTACGCCTCAAGTCTACTTTGACCAACTGTAAGTTGTTCTGCAACTCCACCAGGATCTGGTCCTAAGAAAAAAGTCAGTGAACAGGGTTAGCCAAGCCACAGCCGTGAAAGTGCAGCAGGAACAGATGGTAATAACACACAGAATCATGCTCTCTCACAGAAATCACTGTTAAAGGCTCACTGTGCAGTAATGGTGTTAGTATGAGCAGAAAAGGGAAAAAGAAAAAGTTTATTTGCAAAAAGAAATCCAGAAAACGTAAGCCCCATATGTGTAACCATCAATACTGTGTGTGGTACAATCATGAGTATAAAGTGTTCACACAATAAATTAACTGTGGATGCATAAGGATAAGCAATCAATATCCGACAGATTTGTGTATGGAAAGTCTGAGCTACCTGTTTGGCCAGTGTTTCGTCAGCGGTGGTTAAAGCCTGGCGCAGACGCTCTCCTCCAGTGTTACGACAGCAGGCCCTTTCCCCAGACTGCAGGTCTATCCCTAACCGATGCAAGTCCTGACGTAGCTGCCGGAGGTTCTAAAAAGAAATGTATTTGTATTTTGATGCAAAAAAGCCAATACAAACTCAGTAATGTGATACTTACTCGTTGACGCTCTCTAGTTTGCGGTCAGGCAGCAACTAGTCATCCCGCTGATCCAGGGACTTCCAGCTGTGTCTTCAGTTTGGCCATCTCTGTACAACATTATTAGACATGATGAAAAGAACTGCAACGATGTATTTATATAATGTAACTAAAACAATTGATATGTCTGCTTATAATTTGTGAATTTTTATACCTTGCGTTTTGGTGAGCAGTTCAGCCCGGCACTGGTCCAGCTCACAGTGAAGCCGGCTAACTTCTGAGTTAACTGTGAGTCGCTGTGATCGCCGTGGTGCCTCAGTAAATGTGTCTGGCACAGCTGATACCTTGGGTTTTTGTTTTTCCAAAGCAGCAGATAAAGCTTCAATTTCTTGATCTCGCTCCTGACAAAAGGAATGCGCAATTTCATGTTCAATGTTTACACAACAGTGCATACAAGTACATTTCCACCTCTTGTGTTGAGCAATACCTTGAGCTCCTGGCTGTAGAAACGTTTCAAATGTTTCTGTAGATTGTTAATCTTATCTTCATACCGCTCTTCAAGCAGAGCCTTCTCAGTCTCTAAACTTTCACTAGACAGGCAGAAATTACATTTTTAGTTCATAGTTAATTAATGCCCTTTTCATAGTGTCAAAGTAGTTTAATGTAATTTAGCCTCTCACTTGAAACCATCCTGCATCCCAGTGATAACCTCCATCATTTCAGAGACCACTTGCTCTCGCACGTTTGCCTCGAGGACTTCTTTCTCCTCCCACTGACGCTGCACCTCTTTTTTCAGGACGTCGATGGCCTGCAGCAAGGCCTAAATCAACAAAAGTGCACCATTATTGGTACAGGCTTTACTTTAGATAAAACGATACATTCAAAAGGCCTAGTATGTTACCTCAGTATTTAACATAGTGATATCACCATCTTCCACATCACTGTCCTCCTCTTCATCAATTACAGTACTGTCATTACCGTTAGCGGCAGGTTCTCGCAACAGAGACAGAATATAAGCCACTCTGGTCTTGCTTGATGGGCCGTGCACCAGCTAAAATATATTTGGAAAAGGTTTAGACACGGCGAGATACAAATTTATTGTCAATACCAAAAAGCAGAGATTACTTGAGTAGCAATTGCAGAAAACTTGAGAGCTTGTAGAGTCTCGTCGTAGATGGAGGCGCAGGGGTTGATGTTGACCACCATGCTGGAGGTTCCTTTACCACAGAAGAACCCTTGCAGAACACGGGTCAACTTACTGTCACGAAAAGGCACAACCTGAGGAGGACGACTCCTAAAAACACACAGAAGGTGAGAAAAGTTACTGACAACTCATTGAATGAATGAATGCATTTATTAAAACAATATGGGAGACAGTAAATTACACAAACAAAACAACGAGATCAAAAGGAGACTACCGGTAAAAGCACAGTTCTGTCATCAAGTTTTCTCCCACTTTCTCTCTTTCCTTGTATGACCAAAAAGGGAACGAGAGGAGGTAAAAACTTATTTAGCCCAACCCCTTTTCTACAATACAATAAAACTAAATAGATTAAAACTCCCTCCTTTCAGATTCTTACTTGATATAATCTGCACTGCTATACAAATATTAGACTTCACTAACTTCTTCAATCTGGTTTTAACAAATGACAAACTTACTTATTGTTCTGGTTGTGACGCAAAGCAGCAATACATCGCCCCAATGTCAGCAGAGAAGTGTTGATGTTGTTTGCCTCCTTCATCCTCTCACCATTGCGCTGCTCTTTGCACCGTTCCGACCCAGCCAAATCACATATGGTTAATCTAGAACATAAAGCAGATGGATGTTAATAACGTGATAAGGGAGAAAAAAGCACAAAAAAGAAGGAAAAGATATATAAAAACACCTACTCGCTGATACGCATGGCTTGGGTTGAAACACTCTCTGGGTGAACATGCAGGACGCGGATGGAAAATATGCTGTGACTAAAGTGGGGAAAAATGTGTTAGATCCAAATGCTATGGCAAAGAACAATATTTCAATAACAAATCTTTAATACATAAAATAAATATAAAAAATACCTGCGGCTAGAGTTTTGATTGAGATGAGTACTGGCAAAACTTTGGTTACGACGTCCAACTCTGAGAACCTGCCATGCCTCCTCAGCACTGCGGACCTGAATCCATGTCAACTCTATAGAAGAAAAATACATGTTTTATCCAAGGAGTAACATGCCAGATTTGGGATTGTTTGTCTCTGTAACTATGCGTTACACTGCTTATATAGACCATTGTCAATCCTACCTTTTACATATGGATTGCCCTGCTTATCGTCACTAAGTCTGAGAGTAACTCTTTTTCTGGGCTGCATTGAGGGCGCCGCATCCAGTAAGTCATATAGGAACTCATTGTAGATCTCATAATAGGACACCCAGATAGAAAACTGCACTCCGGCCTCGAGGTCGTCCCCTCCACTGTTGGACAGGCTGTCTGGCTCCAGACACACACTGTCAGCATCTGAAGAAATTATATGAAGTTAATTACTTGAATATAATTTAAAGTATAACATAGCCAAAGCTTTTCTACTGACCCTCCAGTTGAGTGGGCATGTTACTTGTGGATGAGAGTCCTCCGATGCCACTATCCCACACTGTGGTTGTGCCAATGCGACGAGACATCTGATTATTGTCCTGTTCAAAGAAGCAGATTAAAAAAAAAAGAAAAAAGAAAAGACTTAGTAACATTTTTATTTTTTTGCACTCCGGTAGATAATCTAAGATCTTAGATTATAGATGGATAGATGTAGATATACATTTTTTATTCTACAACTGAGCCACCCACATATTGACTATTGGTTTACCTCTTTGAGCAGCGAGTTTCTGCGACTTTCCTCCACTTTAACCTCAGTGTGGTCTAGCTGTTTTATATCTTGGTACATGACAGGTTTGAGATCCATGGCACCGTACAGACGGCCCTGCAGCTTCATAAACATGGAGGCCAACGCTCGAGGCAAAAGACCCGCTTCTCTGCCACTTCCTGCAGAGCAGAAGCCCAAAATAACCACAACCTATTATATGAAGTGTTCATCATACTTATCATAATGGATGACTCCTGCGTAATGTGAAGCCATACACACCCTGAATAGTGTAAGTCTTCCCAGAGTTGGTGACTCCATAGGTATACAAGAGTCTATTCTCTCCTTGAAGCACATCCTTCACCATTGTTTTCAGAGTGTGCTCATAAAATTGCTGTTGAGTAGTGTCAGGTCCAAAAATCTTAAACATAAAAATGAATACAGTGAAACACACTATAGTGGCTTTGAGCATAACAGATCATACTGTGAGATATGAATATGGTTAAATACAGTGAAATAATAAGCCTACAAAGTATTTAAATATGGTATAGATAGACATCTTTATTGCAGACTTGTAGTCAATAGTATGATGTAGCCATTTGCATATTACCTTTGAAAAGCTGAACTTGTGCATGCTTTGAGTGATGCCTCGCTCTGCAGTTCTCATGTTCTGAGACTCTTTTGGAGCTTTTAGGAGAAGAGATTTTTCATCCTGGACAAGCACGCAGCCCTAAAATGAAGATACATTAGCATATAGTATCATAATAACTATACTATTTACCTGTAGTTAAACATTTGAAATAAAGTCTCACTTGTTCTTCCCCTCTATCGTTCTCCATTTCAGTTAGAGGTCTGATGCGCAGATAGACCTTCACTTTCTCAGGATGTCCATGCTCGTGAATGCCTGGTCTCACAAGCGTCTGCTTCATAGTCAGTAACTGAAAGCATTATGATGTTAACATAGCTAATTCAAGTCTAGGTATATAAACAATTAAGAATTACTAACAGCCTCAGTGGTGGATGGTCGTCTGTCAAGGCCTGGTGAAATCAAAGATATTTCGGGTAGACGAGGTCTGCCCAGGCCCCCATGCTCTGCAGCAGTGGACTCAAACACAGCCATCTCATCGTCTTCATCACCAGAGCGAAAACCAGGAGACAGCAGAGTCAGCGCCATTTTTACCTGGATAAAGAAAAAGGGTCATGCTAAATAATGAGGCCAGAATTGCATGTAACCAATCAATCAGATGTAAAACGTGTGTAAAATAAATATGAAAGCAAATCTGACACACCCAGGATTGTTTTAGGAAAAGTAAGGGTGCATCAAAGACAAGCTGAGAAAGCACATAAAACAATGAAGTGCATCTACACCAAAAAAAAAAAAATATTCATCATCAACTGCCTTAAGTAAGTTTTTACTTCAGTAAACTTATTTTTACTTTATTTTATTAGTACATTCTTAATTTATGCATGCTTTATTTGATTCTATTGACGGTGCTGTTATTATTTTATTATTCATTGTTATATGTTGCACCTTTATGCAGAAACACGTTCCTATGTTTGCGAACTGTGTTCAATGAGAATGGCAATAAATCTTTTCTGATTCTGATCACACGTCATTGAACAGGGACATTTGCTTTATTTGCAGAGAATGAAACCTGGATGTATTTTTTAATCAAACTATAACCTGACAAGAAGGATTCTTGAAAGAACATGTGTTCATGTAGCGTAAAAAATGTTTGCCTTTCGGTTATATTTAGCTAACGTTATTAAAGTAAATTCACTAAACTAGTTAAACACAGAGCCGGAACTCGGATTCTATCTAGCAAACAATCAAAAGGCGTTTACCCGACTACACTAACTTTACTTTACGTCATCGGAATTGATAGGTTTATCAATGGATTACCATGGTTTTACACATTTATCTAATAATAAACCCTCTAATTAATTAACTGTTAACAGTTAACGTTAGTAATACTGTTACCATTATTGCCTGTACCATGTTTAATAACCTTAAACAATGCTATTAGGTAGCTAAGATATGCCTTAAAAAACTACTTAGCGTTTGCTTGTTAACGCCAGGTTAGCATGAGCAGATTTGTTAACAGTTTGCGTTAGAGCTAAAGTTTATTTCACTTACCACGACCGCAGGCAGTCCTAAGATGCAATATTTGAATTGATCTAAATAAGGTTACTGTATTAAACGTCTGCTGGCTGTTTATACCCTATTACGTATCCATCTACAACACACTTTTCGCTCGATGCGCTGCTGCTCGAACAGCTGACTTGTTTTTCCAGTCCGCACCGCTCTTGTCTGGATTTTTGAACAACGCGGCTCAATCGCAGACCTGGCCGCTGATTGGCTGAGGACACTCACTCTGTGTGTTCTGATTGGCTGTTCTGAGTGTGCAATAAAATCAGTTCCCTAGAACAAAGCGTTCTTTCATTAGTTCCTTTTAACCTTGTATGTGGCATACAGTCAGTGGTTTGTATTTGGGCAGAGGTCAGACATCTAGTCTAGTCTAGTTTTAAACAAGACATAAAACAATACGTTGAATATTGAAACATTTTAATGACTCTGCAGTACTAATACATTAATAACACATGAAATAGATGGCATGCCTTTTTATATAGGCTTGATGTATCCAAACTGGAGGAGACCTTATTAACAAACAAATCGAGAGACATGAGAGACATGCTCCGTGTTGGGCTCATTGTTTGCAGCAATGTTATGAATAGCAATTTCATTGCGTGGTCTTTGAAGTCTTTGTTTCTGAACACTGTGCTGAACGCCATAGCAGAAGTAGATGATTAAACCTGTTAAACCAAAAGGGTCAATACTATGTACAAAGAAGTGGCCTATGTTTTATAAGTATTAAATATTTATAGATTACTACAGACCTATGGCCATCCACACTGCATATCGGATCCATGTGTCCTGCCCTAGCTGAACCATTAGGTAGACATTTACAAAGGTGCTCAATATTGGTAGAAAAGGGACAAATGGAACCTGCATTCAAAAAATAAAATAAAAAAATGTTACACAAATGTTAACGCAATTGAATGTGTCTTTAGTTGTTGTTGTTGTTGTTGTTGTTGTTGTTGTTGTTAGAATCATACCATAAATGCAGCTTTGGTCTGGCTCTGAGGCTGTCTCCAGATTATTAGTATCAGAACAAAAAGCATCAATACATTTACAGAGACACAGAGCAGAATCCCCCACTGATGCTCATGCAGGGCCTCAACACCACCGGATATGAAGAGGCTTAAACTGATTACTAAAAAGACTGGGATAATACACATGGCATTGAAGTAAAGATTACAAAATTTATGCAAATTGTTAAAATCACAAAAGACTTACTGATAAAAACAGCAGAAACTGAAGCATTTTTAGATGTCCTTGCTGTGGGTTGCATAGGAGGACATAACAGCCCATGGACCGTCAATGGCTCTAGTTTGTTTGAAACTGAATCGTCACAGTCATCTGGTTGAAATCTGGGCAAAAATGTTGGTAATTATCATAAGGAAACATTTAGTCTTCACCACAAGAGCTTAATATTCAAGGATAATTCAGCAACCACATGGTATACCTTAGTTTGAGGATACAAATTGCTACTAGAGTGTAAGCAAAGAGAGTCCCAATTGACATCATATCAACCAGAGCTTTTAGGTCAAACAACAATGCCATGATAGCTGCAAAGACACGACAGCAGAGTACTAGTAATAATCTTCAAAAGAAGTAAACAAAGAGAAATGCAATACCTGCCATAATCCCTGAGGCCAATGTTGCTATAACAGGACTTTGTCTGTCACTCATTTTACTGAGGGGCTTAAAAAGAAGTCCATCCCTGGCCATTGCGAAAAGCACTCGAGGCATGGGGAACATAGATCCCAAGAGGCTGTGGGCAGAAGTGAGTAATGATCACTCACTTACATCTGAGTAATATTACACCCAAATGTTGACTGCTGTTTAAAAAAATTAATTCTGAAGTAGAAATAATTGAGTAAATTATGATGAATCATCAAAAAGTGTGACAGAAAATGTTATGTTCACAATATCGTCTTTCTGAACAAATTTTCCTTAGGTTTACTTTGAACTTATATTAATATTATTCAAAAGTAATGGTACTCCTACTTTATATGTTTGGCTAGTCTACCCACTGCTGCTGTAAAGTCATAGAGTTTAAATATTTTCCAGTTTAAAACCTAAAACCTTGTACCTTGTTGAGAGTGCACAGAGGGATCCCACTGCCACAGCATATTTAGCCGGGCCCCAGCCAATGAACGTGAAGGCAACTGGCAAAGGACTGTTAACGCTGAGTAAAAAGTATGGCATCATCAGAGTAAGGGCAGCAGATACACCAAAATAAGCCAAGAAACAAATGAGAAGAGAGGACACGATGCCCAATGGAATGGACTTCTGAGGGTTTTGCACCTCCTCCCCTGAAAAAAGTGAATAGCATTATGAAAATGTTGAAAATACAGATATAGTGGCAAGTACCTGTTGTTGCTATACAGTCAAATCCCACAAATGCATAGAAACAAGTGGCTGCTCCTGCCAAAGTCCCTTCAAATCCAAATGGGAAAAAGCCTCCAGACCCATAGTTGGTGGTCATATTGAAAGATATGTTTTTTCTATAAAAATATATTTTTTTTTCAAACAATTATAAAAATGTTCAACTGCAATGCGCTCTTTACAGTGTAGTTGTAGTATATTTTCCAACACTTACCTGTATTCATTCAGAACCTCTTCCCCAATGTACCAGTTGTTAATATCTCCTTTTATGAATCCAGAAAGGATGACAAACAACAACACCAAGACATTCACTGCTGTAAAAATCTTATTGACAATGGCCGACTCCTTGACACCAAATGCAAGGATCCCTAGTGAGAAAATATCATGCATGGTGGTATTTCAATCCAAATTACACTGTCGAATATGAAACAGTGTTTTACCTGCCAGAAGAATAATGAGGGCTGCAGCAAAGAAGTCTGGGTAAGGCGCTAATCCTGGTAAATTCATAGGGGCATGTTTCCCCAGAGTATTGGCAATAGCTTTTCCAATTAAGTCATCAAAGGTCCCACTCCAAGCTCTGGCTACGCTGGATGTTCCTAAATATGACATAATGACAATATATGTAAACGTATGTGTATCATTTGACAATCTAAACATGCATTACATGCTCCAGATACTGTATTCTCTAAGTGCTTTACCAATGACATATGACAAGAGAAGGTTCCAGCCTGTTATAAAGGCCCATATTTCCCCCACTGTCACATAGCTGTACAGGTAAGCAGAGCCAGTCTTGGGAACTCGAGCTCCAAATTCAGCGTAGCAAAGTCCAGCAAATACGGACGCTATGGCTGCGATGAGAAAGGAGATGATGATGCTGGGACCAGCCACAGTACGGGCCACTTCTCCTGACAAGACATACACCCCAGCCCCCAACGTGCTCCCCACACCGAGAGCAACTAGGTCCAGAGTCGTCAAACAACGCTTAAAATTGGACACCTCTCCTTCAGGCTCCAATGGCTTCCTACGGGACAGGCTTTGGAGGAATGACAACACTTTTGCAGCAGACATCCTGTACAAAAAGATAAACTTTAATAATGGAATATTTTGGAAGTTTCAAAGATTTGTGCAACAGTGTTCATAAACCAACAACAATACAAATATAAAACTATATAATCAAAAACCTAATAAGATTAGTTTCCTTGCAACAAGCCATTTTAACTACATTGATTTTAACTATCATGTCCATACGAAAATGCAAATTGAAAGAATATTTTCAGATTTGACACCTAAAAATATAGTCCATCACTGTAGAGCATGAAAACCATAACATTTTATATCAAAGCCTAGCTTATTTAATTCACACACAAAAAAAACAAATGAGAGACCCTTACCTTTTGGATGTAGTGATGCTTTTTGATCCTTCGTCAACCTTGCTCTTGGTAAGGACACATCCATTTGCTGTGAGGACGACTCAGCCCAACATTTTTTACACATTATGTTACATTTTGGAGGTGTGTGCTAGTTTTGAAAAAAGCAAGGATTTGAATGATTTGTGGCATGAGGTGTTTTGAACATGTTGAGCAAGGGCACTATCAGTTAAGTTATTTCTTCATTTCTTTCAATGCACTTTTTGAAAAAGATATGTCATCATTTGCCATAACCTTAGGATGCATAATGTGTTTATCATTACATGACTTTTGTTGGAATGGGATTTGGTTTCAACTTAAGCACTTTTCTTTATAAAATAAGAACTAGGACAGCACATCTCAAACATCTACTTGTTAAGCTTTCATTTGAGAAATTTGAATTTATTTATCCAATTATCATATTGTCTACTAAACCCCTAAACATCCCCAAAGATGACTTATTTGTTTCTAAACTATTCTTGACCATTTCTGAAATAGTAAATTTGCTAGCTTTTCATCAAGTGTCACTTTTACATACTGTAGTGATTTGTTGTTTTAAAACAGGACCTATAAAAGTAAACATGTTGTAAACTGTAATTGTTGTGTCCGGTGTCTTCTGCTCAGCAACCAACTGGACCATGGTTCAACAGAGCAGAAGAAGACATCATTGTTTGAGGAACATAATGGTGCGATCCACTGCTTCCAGGGCTTGATCGCATCATGCGTCATACTCACAAAAATGCTGGGAAAAATATCAAAATATTCTAAATTTGAGCAACATAAGTCAACCAAAATGTGTGACTGAGTGCCAAAAAAGTAATGTAAAAGTAAATCTTGTGCGACTCTACTTTTTTGAGTTGAGGCCTTCGCTTCATTAGATTAGGAAATTGCCCACCTCTTTTTTGGTTAATAATTGATCCACAGGTACAAACTTGGGTGCTCACACCATTGTCCAGTACATTTAGCCCCTGGAATATTTTGAGAAAAGACTTAAAACCCGGCATACTCGGATTTGACTGACGTAAAGAAAAATGTAAGTGTTTTTTTTTTCATGAAAATAATTTGTTTGTTGCAATTTGTTCCATTTTTTTTTTTTACAGGCATGATCTAAAATTAAGTAAATTAATTTCAGTCACTTGTTTTACATTGGCCCTTGAGCAGCAGAAATCGTCCTTAGACCAGTAAGAATATAATCAGAGATGACTTTAGAATAAGAGTACGGTATATTAGAAGGCAGCAAAACCATACTCATGGCACATGATTTTATCTTATTGTGATAGATATTTTTACACAATACATGACCAGGTAATACAAATAATTCCATGCCAACACAGTTTAAATTGGTATTATGTGGTCCTTTCCTTACACTAGCACTGCCTGATATCATTAGTGCTGTCCAGATTCAGTGCACGGCTGCAGTAACGGTCACCATGGAGACGGGCTTGACTGGCCACTGTATGGGACCAGACCTAAATAGGAAGAGGAGCAATAGACTGTGAACTCACTTTCTTGCATTTACTTCTGTTCGCAATTAGTTAGTTGTAACATGTTTGAATTTGTCTTGGATTTAAGGGACTTCGGGTCTTAAAAGTGAACTAATCAAACTGTGTTATTTTGTCTTAGTTTCTTTGTAGTGCCAAAAGTTATAATGTTCTTAACATAATCAGCAGGACACAGGAGGGAAGTTAATGGCGGAGCAACTCTTTGAGAGTGCAAACAATCTAACACTGAGTTACAAAGAAGAAACAGCACAAAGATGAGACTGGTCCTGTATTATTTGACACTGCTGAGTACCAGTTGTGTCATTTCAACATATGGACCCCATCAAAGAGCTCAGATGACAGGGGACATCCTCCTCGGTGGACTATTTCCAATACATTTTGGGGTGACATCCAAAGACCAAGACCTCGCAGCTCGGCCTCAGTCTACACAATGTGTCAGGTAATAAATGTCCTCATACAACAAAAATCTTGATTTGGTTCCTTTCCTAAGTTGGTTGTTGTCACAGGTTTAATTTTCGGGGTTTCCGATGGCTCCAGGCCATGATTTTTGCCATTGAGGAGATAAACAACAGCAGCAGCCTGCTGCCCAACATCACACTGGGATACAGAATCTTTGATACATGCAACACAGTGTCTAAAGCTTTGGAGGCAACTTTGAGCTTTGTAGCTCAGAACAAGATTGACTCACTGAATCTAGATGAATTCTGTAACTGTACAGACCACATACCATCCACCATTGCAGTTGTGGGAGCAGCAGGGTCAGCTGTTTCCACTGCAGTCGCCAACCTTCTAGGACTGTTTTACATTCCTCAGGTGAGACAGTACGGTTTAGTAATAGAAAAAACAAACTCTTATATGCTTCATAAACTGTTGACCGTAACTGTTTGGTTACATATTTATAATTCTGCCAAAGCCTATTTTTATTTGCCACTTTATTTTTTGCATCCCCTTTAGTTTATTTTATATATTTTACTATTATTATTCATTGTTTAGTGTTGTACCATATAGCCAAAGTAAAGTTTTTGAACTTGTTCCCTGACAATGGCAATAAACCTTTTTTTAAATGTTCTGATTACAGATCAGCTATGCTTCCTCCAGCCGTTTGCTGAGTAACAAGAACCAGTACAAGTCATTCATGCGGACCATTCCCAATGACGAGTACCAGGCAACGGCCATGGCTGACATCATTGAGCACTTTGAGTGGAACTGGGTTATTGCTGTGGCGTCAGATGACGACTACGGACGCCCAGGCATTGAGAAGTTTGAGAAGGAAATGGAGGAGCGGGACATCTGCATACACCTGAATGAACTCATCTCACAGTATTTTGAGGAGCATGAGATCAGGGCAGTTGCAGACAGGATCGAGAACTCCACAGCTAAAGTGATTGTTGTGTTTGCCAGTGGACCGGACATTGAACCTTTAATCAAAGAAATGGTGAGAAGGAATATTACAGACAGGACATGGCTGGCCAGTGAGGCATGGGCGAGTTCATCTCTTATAGCTAAACAGGAGTACCTAAATGTTGTAGCAGGAACTATTGGATTTGTCCTGAAGGCAGGGACCATTCCTGGATTCACAGAATTTTTACAACAGGTGCAACCGAAGAAGGACAGCCACAACGAGTTTGTGAGGGAGTTTTGGGAGGAGACGTTTAACTGTTACCTGGAGGACAGTCCCAGACTGCAGGAGAGTGAGAACGACAGCACCAGCTTTAGGCCTCTGTGCACCGGGGAAGAGGACATCACAAATGTGGAGACGCCATACTTGGACTTCACTCACCTCCGCATCTCTTACAATGTGTATGTGGCGGTCTACTCTATCGCACAAGCCTTGCAGGACATCCTCACCTGCACACCTGGACACGGGCTTTTTGCCAATAATACATGTGCAGATATCAAGAAAATTGAGGCATGGCAGGTAGGTTAAACTATATTTTCAAATTTTACATGCATGAAATATTTGTTTAAAAAGATGATTCCTATTGCCAGGTGCTCAAACAACTGAGACATTTGAACTACACCAACAGTGTGGGGGACAAGGTGCACTTTGATGAAAACATAGAGCAATCTGCCAACTACACCATAATAAACTGGCACCGGTCAGCAGAAGATAACGCAGTCCTGTTTGAGGAGGTCGGCTATTACAATGTGCGCGCCAAAAAAGGAGCCAAATTGTTCCTCAACAAGACAAAGATCATGTGGAATGGACACAGCTTTGAGGTAAGTCAGATGAAATTCAACAATGAAGAGGCAAATACTTTAAATCTATCTGTATTCTGTGTGTTACAGGTGCCGTTCTCAAACTGCAGTGAGGACTGTGAACCTGGCACAAGGAAGGGCATCATTGACAGCATGCCTACTTGTTGCTTTGAATGCACTGAATGTTCAGACGGAGAGTACAGCAATCAGAGAGGTAGGAAACAGTTCAGGTTTATAGTAGATATTTGTTACATTAAAAAAACAACTTTTTTTCAGATGCCAGTGTTTGCACCAAGTGCCCCAATAATTCCTGGTCTACCGGTAACCACACGTTCTGTTTTTTGAAGGAAATTGAGTATCTGTCTTGGACTGAGCCTTTTGGGATAGCCTTGACTATATGTGCAGTTTTAGGTGTCGTCCTGACAACTTTTGTCCTGGGAGTGTTTGTCAAATACAGAAACACCCCAATAGTGAAGGCTACAAACAGAGAGTTGTCCTATGTCCTGCTGTTCTCGCTCATCTGCTGCTTCTCCAGCAGCCTCGTCTTCATCGGGGAGCCCCAAGACTGGACATGCCGCTTACGTCAGCCTGCCTTTGGCATCAGTTTTGTCCTGTGCATCTCTTGTATTCTGGTCAAAACCAACAGAGTGCTTCTAGTATTTGAAGCTAAGATCCCCACAAGTCTCCATCGAAAATGGTGGGGCCTGAACCTGCAGTTTCTCCTGGTCTTTCTCTTTACCTTTGTCCAGGTGATGATATGTGTGGTGTGGCTGTACAATGCTCCTCCATCCAGCTACAGAAACCATGACATCGACGAGATTATTTTCATCACTTGTAACGAAGGTTCTTTGATGGCTTTAGGCTTTCTCATCGCTTACACCTGTTTCTTGGCTGCCATCTGTTTCTTTTTTGCCTTTAAGTCACGCAAACTTCCTGAAAATTTCACAGAGGCCAAGTTCATCACCTTTAGCATGCTGATCTTCTTTATAGTTTGGATCTCCTTTATCCCTGCCTACTTCAGCACTTACGGCAAGTTTGTGTCAGCTGTGGAGGTCATTGCTATTCTGGCATCCAGCTTCGGGCTGCTGGCCTGTATTTTCTTTACAAAAGTCTATATCATCCTCTTCAAACCCTCCAGAAACACCATTGAAGAGGTTCGGTGCAGGACAGCAGCCCACGCGTTCAAAGTGGCAGCAAAAGCTACCCTTAAACATGAAGCTGTTTCCAGAAAAAAGTCCAACAGCATCGGAGGGTCTTCCACCCCTTCACCCTCCTCCTCCATAAGTCTAACAACCAACAGGAACGACAGTGAGCGCAGCTCCAGACCCAGGGTGAGCTTGGGCAGTGGGACGGTCACTCTATCTCTGAGCTTCGAAGAGTCACGCAGGAGTTCTATCATGTAAACACGGCACACTTTTCTATTCATTTAGCATTCTGTGAGTAGCTGAGTAGCAGGGTCAGTATAAATAGCTTATTTAATTTTTGTTGGGGAAAAAGAAAAAAACTTTAGTAAAAATAAAATCTGTCATATTAAGGTTTTTATATTCAGTATAAAAACCTTAATAGTCCATTAAGTATTTCTTAATGTTGCAATAATGTTGCAATAAATTATGTTTTGAAAACACAAAATAATATAAATAATAGGAGCTACAGTATTTTATAATTTGTATGATGGCAATTTAAGTGGTACAAATTGATGCGGCTAGGGTTGCACAATATCAAATATACATTGATATATATATATATATATATATATATATATATATATATATATATATATATATATATATATATATATATATATATATATATATATATATATGCATAGAATGTCCTCTGCAAAGAACAAAACATCTTGTCTTTTTTATAGAAAAATCTTATTGTATCCAGATGGGCCAATATGTTGAAATGAAGAAATATTGTGAATGTTGTTTGAAGTAAATTTTGAATATCGAGCATATCGTTTCATAGAATAAAAGAGAAGATACATTTTTTAAAAAAGTTACTTTTTAAAGTTTCACATTGGCTGATAATAATAAGACATAACATATTGCTGTTGATTGACATCATATCGACTAATCGTTACAGGATACTCAAAAAAAGATATAGAGTTTGGTCTCTATAAGCCCTAACCGGTAACTTGACCTCTACAAACATGTTCTGAAATTGGACTAGTTTATTTTAGTTTTTACTGTCTTTTCTAAAGCTTAAAAATCCTGGAGTTGTTTGCATTGGGCACTCTGAACATCCTACTTTTTAAACATAATATTGCAAATCTAATTGTTGTGCAGCCCTAGAAAGAGGGAGAGAGAGAGGATAGAGAGAGAAGAGAGAGAGGAGAGAGAGAGAGAGAGAGAATGAGAAGAGAGAGAGAGAATGAGAAGAGAGAGAGAGAGAGAGAGAGAGAAAGAGAGAGGGATAGAGAGAGAAGAGAGAAGAAGAAAAGAAACAAAGGAAGAAAGGAGGTAAAGAAAGAGAAAAAAGAAAGAGAAAAGGGAGGGAAGAAAAAGTAATTTAAAGAAATTACTTATTTTGCTATGATTAAGAGAGAGATGAGAGAGAGGAGAGAAGAGAGAGAGAGGCAGGCGAGGGCGAGAGAGAGAGAGAGAGAGAGAGAGGGAGACAAAATGTTGACAGTATAAATTAATTTATCCTGACCTTCAGCTTACTATTTTTAACTGTTGGTTGGCGTTTGGTGTACTCTCATAACTGTTGGTGCGTTTGGTGTATTCTCATAACTGTTGGTGCGTTTGTGTGTATTCACAAACGTTGGTTTGGTGTAATTCTATACTGTTGGTGGCGTGTTGGTGGTATCTCTCATACTGTTGGTGCGTTTGTGTATCTCTCATAACTGTTTGGTTGCGTTTGGTGTATCTCTCATAACTGTTGGTGCGTGGTGTATCTCTCATAACTGTTGGTGCGTTGGTGTATCTCTCATAACTTTTGGTGCGTTGGTGGTATCTCTCAATACTGTTGGTGCTAGTGTTGTATTCTCATAACGTTGGTGCGTTTGGTGTATTCAATAACTGTTGGGCGTTGGTGTTCTCACATAACTGTTGGTGCGTTGGTGTATCTCACTAACTGTGGTTGCGTTTGGTGTATCTTCCACATAACTGTTGTTGCGTTTGGTGTATCTCACATAACTTTGGTGGCTTTGGTGATTCTCATAACTGTTGTGCGTTTGGTTATCTCTCATAACTGTTGGTGCGTTTGGTGTATCTCTCATAATGTTTGGCGTTTGGTGTATCTCCATAACTGTTGGTGCGTTTGGTGGTATCTCTCATAACTGTTGGTGTGTTTGGTTTATCTCTCATAACTGTTGTGCGTTTGGTGATCTCCTCATAACTGTTGGTGCGTTTGTGTATCTCTCATAACTGTTGGTGTGTTTTGGTGTTTCTCATAATGTTGGGCGTTTGGTGTATTCACATAACTGTTTGGTGCGTTTGGTGTATCTCACATAACTTTGGTGCGTTTGTGTATTCTGTGTGGTGGTTGGTGTATCTCTCATAACTGTTGGTGCGTTTGGTGTATCTCTCTCATAACTGTTGGTGCGTTTGGTTGTATCTCTCATAACTGTTGGTGCGTTTGGTGTATCTCACATAATCGGTTGGTGGTTTGGTGTATCTCCATAACGTTGTGGTTGGTGGTATCTCTCATAACTGTTGGTGCGTTTGGTGTATTCTTCATAACTCGTTGGGTGGTTTTGGTTTATCTCTCATAAATGTTGTGGCGTTTGGTGTATCTCACATAACTGTTGGTTGCGTTTGGTGATTCTCATTAACAGGTTGGTGTGTGTTGGTTTGTCTCATCATAACTGTTGGTGCGTTTGGTGAATTTTCAATAACTGTTGGTTCGTGTTGGTGTATCTTCTCCAAATAACTGTTGGTGCGTTTGGTGTATCTCTCATAACTGTTGGTGCGTTTGGTGTATCTCTCATAACTGTTGGTGCGTTTGGTGTATCTCTCATAACTGTTGGTGTGTTTGGTGTATTTCTCAATCTCTGATGTAACTCCCATCACATGAACTTGTACATCCTGTTATTATGGACATTTTGCATTTAATGGATTCTTTCAAAAAAGGGAATATTGAAAGGACTTTCGAACTGAACTGTTTCTAACCTAAAACTGAACTGTAGTTTCAAAGGAAAAACCTCTTTAATGGACTCAAATATAAAAAATATATTTGTTCTATTTATTGTTGTTATTTGTCTGTTTAACTGTTCAATTATAATTATTTGACAGTTAGTTACGTCTCCTTCTTTAATTATTTTCACCTAAAGTAGGGGTGTCCTTGGTTCCTTAGCATCTAATTTAATTTTTGTCAATAACTGTTAAAAGAACCTCTGTATTTCAATACATGGTTACACTGAGTAGTAGAATTACTGCAATAGATAAGTAACATCAAATATCATCAGAAATACAAAAATATAATTAACTCAGCATCTTTGATTAAGTAATGGCATTTTTACTAAATTCTTGCAAATTCATTTGTAGATGAAAACATAGTCCTGACTTGTGTCAGCTGCATGTGAAGTTTTGGAGAATGTGATGTGCTTACCTATCACAGGGTTCTGACAACTGCAAATACACTGGGTTGGCCTCACATGCTAACTCTACTGTAGGCATTGGGTGAAAACTCTCCACATGAACCTTTACCTTTATGAGAGCGCGTTAGTCCTAAGGCTCCTGTTTGTGGACTCAGAGACTGTTTTAATGTTTAAATCCAGACTAAAAACCTTTTATGTGACACATGGTCAGCTTTCATAAAGCTTTTGCATTCATTAACATTTGAATATCACTTTGTTCATTATGTTATATGTATTGCTCTACTAGAGATGGACAAGATCTCGTGAGTAGAATGATTTTTTTTTTTCTTCCCATGACCTTATATCTAGCTTGGACAAAAGTGGTTAAAGCCCATATGACAGGTTCTCATGTTTTACTAATTATGACAATGTTTGATGAGGTAGTCCCTGTGGTAAATAATATTAATATTATCATTTTCATCATCCAAGCTGTAGTTTGTGAAGAAAATTTGATAAATAAAAATTTTCAATAACAGAAAATGTATCATCAAAAAGCATGTGTAGTCAGGTGTAATTATTTGTCAAATAATTTGTACCTCCATTACCTCCACCTATCTCATATATGTTGGTAATTTCAAACCATTATAAACGTCACCAAAATTGCCAAATTGGGGAAAAACAGGCTAAATGTTTTGTAAAATCTTAAATATAATCATATTCCCTTTGTTTTAAATGAAGTGTCGTCTAATGTGTCTTATGGTCCTTAAGCATTGGTGAATTACATCTCTTGTTGTAGTTGTAGTTGTAATTAAAAAACCTGAATGGAACCATTTATTTATTCACATTTATGTCACAATCTCATCTCATTCTCGTGGAAAAAATCTTGTTTTTATGTGGAAATATGTGGTATGTTATTGCTTGATATTGATTGATTATAAAAATGACTGTGCAGGAGGTCAGGGTTAGGCCTAAACATATATAGGGTTAGGCCAAAACAAATGTTAGGCCTGTACATCCAAACGTCAAAGTCAAATACTTCAAGCAATTAAGCCACGAAGTTGTACACATCCGATTATAGGCTATTTAAAATATATAGATATAATGCCCAACAAGTCAATGATTTATGAAGCAATTAAATAAATGTGATTTGTCCTCCAAGTGTTACGTTGTATCTCAAAAGTAAAGGGGCCAGAAGCCGGTCCCACAGACTCCCACAGGCTGCTGAATCGAGGTGAACTCAGCCCCACACTGGTCTGAGGAGCAGCTGGACAATCTCAGACTACACTGAGCACAGCATGAGACCAAACACTGAACCCTGGCCAAGGAAAACGGACCTTAGGCTACTCTTAATATATTTTCCATCCCTTTTGGAACAAATTGGCAATATTCAAGTATGAAGCTAATGACATTATTGAAACATTTTATTGCTGTACCAACAATTAGTGGCTTAAGACCCTGAAGTGGATGGCCATAGATTTGTAACAATTCCAGCTGTTGTTGAGTCCTTGGGTAAGAGACGCCACACCCCATTCCCCACTATATGTGTAATGTACCTAAATGTTGTCATAATACTAAAATGATAAACTCAATTGCAATATGGGAATAGGCTCAATGCTTGATACTGCAAGGATAATAAAAATGCTCTTTTGTAAGATACCAATTTTCAACACAAAATGATAAAGTACTTTCTTTACTTTATCAGGTTGTCTTGTACTAGTTCTCATAAAGATCAAGAAGACCATTTTAAAACTATTTGGGAAGGGTCCAGGTCTGTCCTGTTTGTCTTTAGTTTTCGCATCAATTTAGTAATATCGATAATTGCTCAAATGAGTATCTAGTTTTAGAAAAAACTTATAGGATATCTGCTTTTCAATACTTTTGACAACCGAGGCTTGGAACAAAGGGCCATAACATAATACTATAAACAAATAAGAAGCCTACCAACAATTATGCAGCCAATGTTAAAAGTAAAGTGGGTGGAGCATAAAATAGAACGTAAAAGAAGATCATACCATAGTTTACATTGTACATTATGTTAGAAATCGACACGTAACACTAGAGATGCTTTTATGGTGAAAGTCTCCACCCGGAAATGGGCTGTTCTGTTATGAGCTGCAGCCCCAGCCTTTGAAAAGGTAAGACAATCACCGTTATTTGTGAAGTAAGAAGAGAATCAGGCCACTTCCCAACAAATAACTCTTTGTTCTGTTTCGTCTGAGCAGCAGCTAGTCAGTCATCACGGCTAATACTGAACTTACACACCACTTTGATGAAAGTTGCGTTTGTAGTTGTCGCTAGCCTTAAGCTAACTGAGAAGAAGAGCTACAGCTACGAGCGTGTGGATTTCACTCCTGATGAACAAGTATTACACTGTCAGGAGCCAGGGACACGGTAATATGTTCAATCTTCTTTAACGACTAAACTAACGATCAAACTGGTAATAACAATGTTGTTTCAGTTTCAGAAATACTGATTCTGAAATGAGTTGTCAATGCTTTGATCGTTCTTAAGATTAGATCTGTTAATCTAACGTTAAACATATCCAATATATTATTTGAATCATTAACCAATATAATAATTAATTTGTCAGGTGTACACATTGCATTTGAATCATGTGACAACCGTTTGGCTGGTCATTTCTTTCTTAATAATAACCCACTTTGAATAGGAAATGTGAATTGACTTCCCTTTCTTAGTTTGTTAACATCCCACACATAGTCAAATGAGACTTCTTTTTAAATGCAGTGCAGTATCCCAATGCCCGCTTAAGTTAAAGTAGCTGGGTTAAACCATTGTCCTGTTTCATTGTTGAGTTAGACTTAGGCTTTGTAATGGGTGTGAACATGTGGAATGCAACATTACCTGGTCTATTTACCTCTTCAATTGTGTGTGGTCCCAAATGAAAGGAAACCTGTGGTTTGAATAGGATCTTGTGTTGTTTAGCCCATTTTTACAAGGGGCTATTGTATGAAAAGTACCAAATGTATTTTGTGTCAGTGTGTTTACTGTTTATTGAAATGTTGACACCCGTTTCTCGTCATAACTTTTTTTCTCTCTCAAACACTTTTACAGAAACCCTGAAGTGAATTTGGAGTGTCCATGATGTTGTTAAAGTAATCTGTCCTCTGGTGAAACATGCTTTATTCCTATGGAGTAACCGATTTGGAAAGACTATTTGAATGACAGTTGACATGTCTTGTGCTGAAGACATTTCGTAAACCAAAAGTGACGGTGCCAGTTCCTCTGCCATGGCGCTCTGCACATCTATCTGTAAGATTTTGCGTCGTGGGAAATTTGTTTTGCTACTATTTCTGTCTTTATCAGTGCTGGCCTGGATAGCAACCTTTTCCGGAGATCCTTTGAAAAGTATCCAGTTTTCCTTTGCCACACCACGGACTAATGTAAAAGACACTCTGAGGGAGAAACAAATTGCCGCTTCATTGGTGCCAACAGCCCCTCCAAAGCCCTACTGCCCAAAGGAGTCGCCACTGCTAAGTAAGTTCACCTACACCTGCTTACTTTATCTATTTCTATCTAAACTTGAGTCAAATGTTTTGGTGTGCAAGCACAAGCAGTGAAAGAAGCAGTAGCGATCTGCAATGAGAAACATTTGGCGACATCTTGTGGTTAATTTTTTTTTAGCTCCTGAACCAACTGGACCTTTAAAAGAGCTCTGACAAATTTGCAAGAGAACTTACAGAAACGTTATATAGTTTTTATTATTATTATTATATATTTTTTTTTCTTTTTTTTTTAAAGCAGAACACTAGGGCCGCAACAAATTATTGAAATAATTGTGACAAGTTCACTCGACTATTAAAATAATGTTTTTTTGATAATTGTAACCAGACTTTACAGACGCTATACACTATACACACGCATGCCAAATAAGTTTTATAACAAACATGGCAGTATTATTACATTAAAATCAAACAATAATACACCTAATCCATTTCTATTTTCTATCTAGAAGCCTTCAGTCACCATATTTCAACCTTTATCTGGTTAAAATGTATTTAACAAATATCTATGTTCTATAGAAATAATTGACAACAAAATAATCGTTTGTTGCTGCCCTAGACAGCACACCAAACACAAAAACACAGCTCACTTATGTAACACATCCACAAGATTGGTCCAGACTAGTGCTGTTATTTGTTCCGTGGTCTGCTTATGTTTTGAACTGTGTGAACAGAACACAATGTCTTTTTCTTAATGGGATGGAAAACGTAAAAACAACTCACATAAAAATGTATTGTATGTGTTTTACAACAGATAAACAATAATAAAAAAATTATTTCAGCAATTTATGTAGCATTATTCGTCATGTTTCCAGTGGTATTACTATAATTGCTGTATTATAACAGGAATAAAAAACATTTCAAGTCAGATGATGGTTTTAGGTTGTATGCAATGTGGTAAACGCAATTGGTTTAGAAAAACAGAAAAGCACAAGACCCGCCTCCCCCTTAAAGACCATTATATATTGTGATTAAGTCTATGTTTTATTGTGTTTTCATGCGATATAGAGGGAGCCATAAAGCTGACCTTCGAGTCCTCTCTGACGCTGAAGGAAGTGGAAAGTGAGAACAAAGTAGTGGCGGAAGGCGAGTTTGAGCCCAGAGAGTGTAACTCGAGACAGAGCGTGGCCATCCTCATCCCATACAGAAATCGAGAGCGACATCTGCTCTACCTCCTGCACCACCTCCACCCCTTTTTACAGCGCCAACAGCTTCACTACGCCATCTATATCATCCAGCAGGTAAGTCTACCACTGCTCTTCATGTTTTAAATATGGTCACCAAGCTCCTTTCTACAGAGTTACAACTGCCCCCTGAACCTCCTATCAGCCAATATCTTATGTATTTGACCTTGAAGCCTTAAACAGTCCACATGGCACAAATATGTAGCCCGTTGTCATTAATATACACCAAGGGACACATCGTGTTTCATCAGTTTAATGAGGAAGTGAATGTGGACGCGGCAGAATACAAAGACACACAGATACAAAATACGGCGATCTGCCGCATTGTTTCTTGGCCAGACCTGACTCACGGGTCAAAAGACAACATGTATATCAATACACAGATCCTACAGTTGTTATTTTGTCTGCTTTCTCAGTGAGTTTCGGAAGTAGCACACCGCAGCGCAAGCCGACAACACAAGACAACAGCGGAGCCGTAGAACGCTCACATGAGTGAGTCAGGCCGAGGAGCAGGAGGAGGAAACGAGTAAGATTACGCTCTGAGCGTAATCTTACTTGTTAACGCCGTTTTTGTCCTTCAGAGCAGTTTGTTATTGACGCGACCCAAAGTAAAGCTGACATTTTCTACATCTAAAGCCCCTCCTCTCAGCGTTACCATGGAGCTTGTCTTATTATAATAACTAATATTATAGTTAAAAAGGGCTTCAAGTGAGGTAATTATAAGCTGAACCTTCTAATATTTAGTCTAGTTATTATTTTATTTTCAAAATAGTCATCTGTATGAATGAGTCTAGTCAAGTTAATTAACAGACTTTCTCTTCCCTGCTTTATATTGCACGTCTATACATAATAAAATATTATTAGGCACTATATAGGCCTATTATATAGGCCTATATAGTGTTAATAGTATGAAGTAGGGGGCATGTACCTTTTGGAAATGAAGGTACATTAAACCATCCTTGGAGGAAAATGCAACCTCTTTTGAGGCATATTTACCGTCCCTTTAAAGGATTCTGGGGAGAGCACTGATACGCTATGTTTTTTTTCAGGATGGAGATGCAACCTTTAACCGGGCTAAGCTGCTAAACGTTGGCTATTTGGAGGCTTTGAAGGACCACAACTGGGACTGCTTCATCTTTCATGATGTGGACCTCGTGCCTGAAAACGATCATAATTTATATTTGTGTGACAAGCAGCCTAAACACTTGGTGGTCGGCCGTAATGCCACAGGATACAAGTAAGTTATACATAAATTAAACTGTCCTCATCACTCAAATATTATTCATAACAGTTAATCTTCTTTGCTCCCAGGTTGCGTTATAAAGGATATTTTGGAGGTGTCACAGCTTTAACTAAAGACCAGTTTCGTCAAGTGAATGGGTTTTCAAACACTTACTGGGGCTGGGGTGGGGAGGATGATGATCTTCGTATTAGGTGAGGAAAATATTCCTCAACATTGATGGTGATAATTGTGACGTCATTATTTAAGTATTGTGTTTTCAGGGTGGAGATGCAGAATATGAACATTGTGCGGCCTCCTGCGGCTATAGCTCGCTACACCATGGTTTTCCACCAGAGGGACAGTGGAAATGAAATAAATAAAGACAGGTGTGACAAACTAGTGTTCTATCCCCAAATCTGGGTTGTGGATGTAACTGTCTTTATTTTTTTAGGATGAGGTTGTTGGGCCGAACACCGCGAGTGTGGAAAAAGGACGGACTAAATAGCTGCTCCTATAAGACGCTGTCTGTTGAGAGGATGCCTCTTTATGTGAATGTAACTGTGGACATCGGGAAGCCAAGCTGACGTTTATTCAGCCTGAGATGGCTGATGTGATATCGTTGTTTTTTTTCAACAGTGTGCAACAAGTGAACTTGGGTGCCACATTCTGTACTTGAACATTTAAACTAAACACAAAGTTTTCTTGATTTATCATTACCCAAGTGGCAGATTGAGTTAGCACATATGTTGGCATCACATTTCAGACTTAAAAAAAAAAAAACTTGATTCAAGACTATGCCTTATTGCCATTTTAATCTATATCTCATCTGTATGTCAAATTGTCTTTTATGTTCTTTTGTACATATTTTTTAACACATTACTTTTACTAGCAAATGCTAAATGAGATTTATGCTGCAACTTTCTGCCGTTGCAGCCAATTAACATTCTGCCTTCTTGGCACTTATCGTCACTTTTTTGTCCTAACTGTTACATATTCCATCGTGTGATTATAATGCATTATTTCCCTTTTTTGTCTTGACAAAAAAGGGAAATAATGAGCAAGAACCAAGGAGCATCAGAAATATGTAAATCTCTTTTGAACATCATGTGATTTTTCTACGTTTTGACGGCCTTTTATTGTATTTAACAGCTGATAGAAATACACTTTATTTAATGATAAAAATGACAATGATCTGGGACCGATTTTTAAAAACTTTTACACAAAACGTGTAAAATCTACATAATCATTCCTTTGATCGTTGCATGCTGCTTAGAAAGAAATGCCGAAATATATGAACATCTATTTTATAAAAATCTATTTTATGAAAATCAATGTATGTAGCTGTTGCGTGTCTTATTTATATTTAGTTTTTTTTTTTTTTTAAACACTGACAGTAAAACTATACGTAATTATGTCATGAATTCAAGATCTGTATTTTTTTTAAATAACCTGATTACTTTTTATGTTCAAAGCTGACATTTGGTTCCAATCCATTTCTATGTGCCATTGTTTTGTTTACTTTCTGTACTAAAAAAACAGAATGTTTATTTAAAACTCATAAAAGTAGCTTTGAGAGAGATGAATGTTAGTGTGCAAGTGCAGGTGCTGGGTTTTTGGGTGTTTGGGATTTTTATTATATTTTTTCCTTTAGTTCTTATAAAAAAGACTGATCAAAGGGAATTGTAAAAAAAAAATAAAAAAATACACGTTTCACTAATGAACTCTTTTCACAAAATGTGAAAAAAATAAAATTGTATTTTTCTATGAGGTGTGTCTGCATGGAATACTTATGAATTAAACCCTTGTCTGTTAATGACTTGTTGTGGTTAAAGTCAGTTGTCTAGTATTGATCTATACATCCACAATACACATTAAACAAAGTACTTAATAATACTGACATGCTGAGAATTTCACGGCCTCTCAGGGGTGTCAAACTCAAATCCACATTGGGCCAAAATGTAAAACTTGAACAAAGTCGTGGCCAGTATTGAACAAATTAAACTTTTTATATTGACCCAAACAAGATTTGCTTTAACATTGAATATGGAACAAGCAACACTTATTACTATCTATACAATATATAATGGGATTTGTAGTAGTAACGATGAATGAATGCGCTGTATAATACCGGCGCGCCAAGCCCTAGTAGTCATTTGGTATAGCCTCTCGGGCCAAATATAATTACACTCCGGGCCAAATTTGGCCCACGGGCCAGAGTTTGACACCTATGCTCTAATACATAGCTTGCCCTGAGCTTACCCTCAGACCAACTGAATCCTATAAAAGCAAACATTTATTTTATTTACACAGGAAAAACCCAACGAGAACAACTCTTATTCATGAGGGCCCGTTAAGAACAAAACACAGATTAAACAAACAATCAAACAAACACAGGATATCCAAAATAAGTGCCAAAAAACATTCAATAAAACAATCAATAAAATTAACATGCTTACACATAAATATAATAAAATTATATAAAACAAGTGGATCGCCACTGCGGGTAATCCTTGACCAGTGCTTTAAAAACGTTAGAAGGCATAACATGATTTCATTTTAAAAGTTGTTCCACAGGCAGGGCGTAAAGTTGCTGAAATCCTTTTTCCTGTCTCTGTGATCCAGGAATTCCTGCACTTGCACTATAAAACTATAAAACAACCTGCTTGGCTGCTGTGATTACATCTGACAGTATGATCTTGATATTTAAGACCACTAAGGGGCGCTAATGTGAGACGATTGAACTAGAGATGCAGTTCAGATTTTACATCCGGGCACATAACATGTAATTATCTAGCTTTTTTTTACTCCATTCCATACATTTTCATTGCATCAATTTTCCACATTTAGTCACAACAAAGCTCAAATATTACATAATGCTGAAGACATGCAGGACATGTTTTAGTGTGGCAGCATACAACTCTTTCATCTAGACACAATGTGACTTGTTCTGAGCTCAGCCACGTCTTTAACCAGTGCAGAGAAAGAGCAGGGTGTCTCTGTGTTTGTATGGATAGAATGATGTCACCTACTCTTCCTATGGAGCAGAATACAGCCCTTTGTCCCACCAAGGCCTGGCCCGGTCATCGTGTTCACATGTGACATTCACAAAACACTCGGAGCACTCTGCAATATCTACAAATCTGCAAAACAGAACAGACTCTGCGCCACAATCTCACCCATTCAGATACGACAAATGCCAGTACAGCTTGATATAGTGAGTCGCAGAGGGATGTGGAACGCTTTCTTAGAGAAGGAGACAAGGAATAAGGAATCTTTTGCAGCCGTTGGTCCAAAGCTTTGGTGGTATATACATTTTTTTTGACACGATGAGACAAATAAAAAACTCATCTTACTGTATAGCATTGTATTTCACTGCGGAAAATGTACAATATGGCAAAGAAATATAGTGGTAGTAATTTAATCCCTATATAATCACAAAAATACATGGTAGTGACTTCTCCAAAAACACAACGTTGTACATTTAGATGTGATGAATTAGTAGTAGTAATAGTAGTAATAATGATAGTAATAATAATAATAGCAGTAATATCAGTAATAGTAGTAATAGTAATAATAGTAGTAATGGCAGTAATAGTAGTAATAGTAGTAATAGCAGTAATAGTAGTAATAGTAGTAATAGCAGTAATATCAGTAACAGTAGTAATAGTAGTAATAGCGGTAATAGTAGTAATAGTAGTTATAGCAGTAATAGTAGTAATATCAGTAATAGTAGTAATAGTAGTAATATCAGTAATAGTAGTAATAGTAGTAATAGCAGTAATAGTAGTAATTGTAGTAGTAATAGTAGTAATAGCAGTAATAGCAGTAATAGTAGTAATAGCAGTAATAGTAGTAATAGCAGTAATAGCAGTAATAGTAGTAATAGCAATAATAGCAGCTATTACTAATAGTAGTAATAGCAGTAATAGCAGTAATAGCAGTAATAGCAGTAATAGTAGTAATAGTAGTAATAGCAGTAATAGCAGTAATAGCAGTAATAGCAGTAATAGTAGTAATAGTAGTAATAGCAGTAATAGTAGTAATAGCAGTAATAGCAGCTATTACTAATAGTAGTAATAGCAGTAATAGCAGGTAATAGTAGTATAGCAATAATAGCAGCTATTACCTAATAGTAGTAATAGCAGTAATAGTAGTAATAGCTAGTAATAACATAATAGCAGTTAGATAGGCAGTAATATCGCAGTAATAGTAGTAATTAGTAAGAGTAATAGCAGTAGATAATAGAGTAACGTAGAGTAAGCAGTAATGCAGTAATACTAATAGCACTATACTAATAGTAGTAATAGCAGTTAATGTAGTAGTAATAGCAGTAATAGCAGTAAATGCAGTAATTAATAGTAGTAATAGCAATATAATAGCAGTATCAGCTATTACTAATGTAGTAAAAGTAGTATAGCAGTATATAGTAGTAATAGCGTAATAATAGTAGTAATAGCTAGTATAATAAGCAGTAAGTAGTATAATAATCAGTAGTAATATGCTGCAGTTGAATGTAGTCAATATAGTAGTAGAATAGTTAATCAGTAATCAGAATCAGAATCAGAAAGAGTTTATTGCCATTGTCAATGAACAAAAATTCACAAACATAGGAACTTGTCTCGGCCTTAAGGTGCAACATAAAACACTGAGCAATAATAAAACAACATATATTCAATCAAAAAAAGGGCATGCATTAAGAAACAATTTAAAATTACTATACAATAAAAACAAAAAATAAAATAGACATTTCTATGTACACAAGTTTACAGTTATTTTAGTTGTAGTTGCAGAAAGTGACAGTGCAGTGAGTGGTTGAATATTGCAGTTAAAGTGACAGGTATTTTGAAGTGTTCATGAGTCCAACAGTAAGAGGGAAAGAAACTATTCTTGTGGCGGGAGGTTCTGGTCCGGATGGACCGTAGCCTCCTGCCTGAGGGGAGTGGTTCAAATAGACCATGTCCAGGGTGAGAAGGGTCAGCTGTGGATCCGACCTGTGCTCGTCCCAGAGCCCTGGAGACGTACAGGTCCTGCAGAGATGGAAGTCTGCAGCCGAATCACCTTCTCAGCAGAACGCACAATGCGCTGTAGTCTCTGTTTGTCCCTGGCTGTGGCTCCAGCGTACCACACGGTGATGGAGGAGGTGAAGGATGGACTCAATGATGGCCGGTGTAGAACTGCACCATCAAATCTGCACTGGCAGCTTGGCTTTCCTCAGCTGCCGCAGAAAGTACAATCCTCTGCTGGGCCTTCTTGATGAGGGAGCTGACGGAGGGCTCCCACTTGAGGTCCTGGGTGATGGTGGTGCCCAGGAAGCGGAAGGAGTCCACGGTGGTGATGGGGGGAGTCTGTCCATGAGAGGGGGGGCTGGGGGGCTGTGGCTTTTCCTGAAGTCCACGATCAATCTCCACTGTCTTCTGGGCGTTGAACTCCAGATTGTTACCGGCTAGCACCAGGACACCCAGCCGGTCCACTCTCCTCCTGTAGACAGACTCATCCCGTCCGAGATGAGCCCGATGAGGGTGGTATCATCCGCAAACTTGATGAGTTTTACGGAGTCGTGGCTGGAGGTGCAGCAGTTTGTGTACAGGGAGAAGAGCAGAGGGGAAAGTACACAGCCCTGAGGAGCTCCGGTGCTGATAGTCCGAGTGTCTGAGACATTCTTCCCCAGCCGCACGCACTGCTCCGATCCGTCAGGAAGTCAGTGATCCACTCTGCAGGTAGAGTTGGGCACTGTTGAGCTGGAGAGCTTGTCCTGCAGGAGAGTAGGGAGGATGGTGTTGAAAGCAGAGCTGAAGTCCACAAACAGGATCCGGTGGCGTAGGTTCCCGGGGAGTCCAGATGCTGCAGGATGAAGTGGAGTGCCAGGTTGATTGTGTCGTCTACAGACCTGTTTGGCTCTGTAGGCGAACTGCAGGGGGTCCAGCAGGGAGGAGGTGAAGGACTTGAGGTGGGGAAGGACCAGGCGTTCAAATGACTTCATGACTACAGACGTCAGCGCCACAGGCCTGTAGTCATTAAGTCCAGTGATCCGGGCTTCTTGGGGACAGGGACAATGATGGCAGACTTGAAGCAGGCTGGGACATGGCATGACCCCAGGGAGGTGTTAAAAATGTCTGTGAAGACGGGGGTTAACTCTCCTGCGCAATGTCTTAATGTAGCGGCAGAGACGCCGTCTGGTCCAGCAGCTTTTCGGGGTTGGATTTCCGAATAGCCTGTGAACATCTTGTTCCTGAACTGAGAGGGTGGTGGGGGAGGTGGGGGTGACCAGGTTTGGGTTGGCGGAGGTGGCCATCGTGGGGGAGGGGTGGTCACATCAAACCTGGAGTAGAAGGTGTTAAGTTGCTCAGCCAGTTTTCGATTGTCTGCAGCAGGGGGGCTCGGGGCTTGTGGTTGGTGAGGAGCCGGAGCCCCCTCCACACGGAGGCGGGGTTGTTGTCAGAGAACCTGCTGCTTCAGACGCGTATTGTACTGTGATCTCGCTCGAGAAACCTCTTTGCTAAATCCATACTTTGCGTCTTTGTAGCGCCCCCTGTTACCAGCCCTGTGCGCTGCCTCCTTCTGCAGTACCAGTAGTAATAGTAGTAATAGTAGGGCTGGGCAATTAATCGAAAGATCTGGAAATCAAGATTCAGTGCTGTCTAATAATCGATGATATAGTTTGGTGACTTGAATGGAGAGGTCCGCCGCCAACTTTGTCAGTGAAAACATGTTGTTTAGACTGGAGGTCAGATTTTAGGAGAAGAAATATTTGTTCTTTTTTTTTAAATTAAATGTCACAGATTAAAAGTCTATATATTGCTGAAATCGTCGCTTAAAGCAATTTTATCATTTTTGAAAAGACCAAATAAAGTGAGCTGGATCAATATGAAGAAAAAAATAATAAAATTGTACACTGTGGACAGACGCCAATGTGTTTTATAAATGCATTAATCACACTTGCTACAGTCTGTCTGTAACAGAAGCATCATAACAAAATTGTCCTCAATTTCTTTTCAGTCCTAATTTCCAAATTTACTAAAGTATTATATTCAGGATTTACCAGACGATAATCAGAATGTATAAAGACAAAGAAGTGTTTTTTTTTTTTTTACTTTAAATTAAATGTTTTTGCACCAAGTCTGATGAACTGAATTGTAACTGCAGAAGTTAAAAAAAAGGTGGTATGTGAGGGGTGAACCAATGTTTCCCATGATCATATTGCATGTCTAAATCTTACTAAAAAGAGAAAGTGCTTGGAGTTAAACAAACCCCATTTTTATAAAAGCAACTTTAGTTAGCGCCATTTATTTCTCGGACATTGAAGTTTCACCCAAATCTCCTCACACAGATATTTTTTTATTATGGCTTTAATGCAATCTGTCACAAAATGTGCATGAGTGATACACAGAACACAATCTGTTTTTGTAGACTTCTGTGACATGGTGCTCTATAATTCTGATAAAGCTGTTGTTTGGCATGATGTTAAAGTCATTAAACTGTTTCACACAGTTTCTTCAGTGGTTCATGTCACCACTGATCTATACATGCTGATGTTACTGTTAGAAGTCGGCCAATGTGAGAAGTGTGTCAATCAAGCTGCATTTGGCAAGGGTTACATGTGACTGTTTAAACCAGGACAAAAAATATAATATTCCTCCTCTAGAGCTGGGTATTGCCAAGAACCTCACAATAGGCATGCACCCATCCAGTTTTGGTCAGTACCAATATCAATATTGATACTTGGGCTTTGAGTATCTTGCAATACCCGATATCAACTAATACCAGATATTTCTAAAGGATTAAAAGCTGCTATAATATAATTTGTACATCCTTTACAGTAAATTTGTCAGCAAAACATAAGCAAAAAAGGAGGTAAGCTTTAAAATTAGGCATCACATATCAATATCTATTGGGTTGAAGTCAGTAAAATTATGTTTGTCTCGTCAAAATGTCTCATTGGAGTATTGGATCAGTATTCTAGATAGGGAATTGATATCCGATCCATTATATTTTCTGGTATAGTCAATGACACTGATACTGGAAACTATATTGGTGCATTCCTACTCACAATACAATACGTATCTCGATACAGGGGCCAAGATACAATGCTGATATCCATACAAAAGGGTCCTATGATTTTACTCAATTGATATTTTCAAAAAAAAACAAAATGCATTGCAATTTCAACCGACAATACTCTTAATGTGGAAACACACTTTTTCAGCTATAAGCAGCGCTATCTTTAATGCAGTAATGCAGAATTTTTGTTATTTGAAATATCATCTCTTGTATCGCACATTGCCAAGAAGTCCGTGACGATATATTGCTGTTTCAATACTTTGAGTGCAGCCCCATCCTAGAACCACTTTTAAACAAGTGTAACAGAAACTGGTTACAATTACACTTGCTATTAAAGACATTTTGTATTAGTTTAAATTGCTGATAGTATATGATTTTACAGCACATGTTTTTCATGATGCTGATGAGACCTTAGATAAGATTAAACTCTGTGGCGTTCCAGATAAGTTTGAGAGAAATGATCTGACAAATCATTTCAGCTGGTCCTTTGAAAATGGTCCAATCTTTTAAAAAGCCAGTTGCACCCAATCCGAGTCTCACACATGTAACACTGATTCACTCACACCCTAAAATAGTGTGGCTATTGACGTAATGTCTTCAAAAATTTACAAAAGCATAGCTCTTCCTAACAAGAACCATGTGGAGCGGGTCTCCTAACCCTCACCCCCCGGCCCTCCCCCCGTTTCCCCTCTGTGCCCTTCAGCCTGCTGCTGCTCCAGTCACCTCCCACTTCCCTCTTCCCCTCAGAACCTCTGTGTGTTTTTGTTTTTCAGCCCGGTCCCGCTCCCAACAGGAAACCATACACATAGGAAGCCTTCAGAAAAGGCACCGGAGGATTTTGACTTTCCCGTCCTAAGTTTGGGCACCATAGATTCTGAGGTAGACGATGTAAAAGGGTCAGCTGTTGGTAGACTTGGATCAATTACAAATAAATGTATATCAAAAGTAAAAGAAATCTATAGGACCGGGCCATGCTCTTTTTGCGGTTCTTTGGAATGAATGTGATATTGTTAGGATTAGACAGAATATGTTTTCTAATGCAACATAATTTATTTATACATTACTTTTGAAAAAACTAAAAAGCTTCCAGTTTCTTTCTAAACATTTGAAGATGTATGTTGATTTGATCATTCTTGCACAATCTACATACACAAGCAAAGATTGAAATAAATACCATAACTATTCATATTTAATCTCTTCTCATTGTGATGTATTGATTAAATGCTAATATAGTGTTATTTCCAAGATTATAAAAAAATTTGCCTCGAGGGCTTTATTAGTCAGGAAAGGTGAGCGTGAAATGGGGGATGAGAGAGAAGAGAAGAGACCACTGGGCAGCACGATTACATAGAAAAAGAAATTTAGGTATGCAGAAAAAAATATGATTCTTTACATCATTTACAAAAAAATCAACAAAATGTATTTCATGTTGCCTATTCAACACTAATAAAACTATGTATGAGAAGAGCTGTTGCAGTGTGTGTGGTGGTTCTGTGCAGCTGTGAAAGGCGCTTGTGTGTCTGTGAGAGAGAAGGGAAAGAGGAGGAGATAAAACTGAGCAGGGCGACTGAGCTGGGGCTAAAAAAACAACAGGAAACTCTGAGCCAGTCTAATGTTGTTTCTGCTCAAGCCTTCGGAGGAACAGCACAGCACTGCCACGTCCTACTGCCAAACTACCATCAAAAGATCATGATCTCCACTATCTTCACGTGAAGTTGGGAACGTGACGTCACTTTTGAAGACCGACTTGGAGCGGATGCAAGCTTTTTGGGAGTCCAGAACCGAGATTTCCAATTCTTACGACCTATTCATTCTAACATATGGATCCGTGGAAGGGATATACAGGTTTTTGTCATTGGGAGAGTTAAGAGAAGACACATGAGGAATAAAGCTGCCAAGCAGAAGTCTAAGAAGAAGGCTACTGACAATGCGTTCGGCTGTGACTTGATCGAGCATCTACAGAGCACAGGACAAGATGGTAAACATTTTGGAGACTAACTAATGGTTGGAAATATTAGTTAGTTCCACAAGCCAGTTCAGAAGAACAAACAGGCTCATAAAGTTGATGGCAAAATAATGGGAGAAGTGTTGTAAAGGCAGTGTCGGTTAGTCCAGTGGAAATGCTTACAGTGCTTTGAAATACATGTGTTTCAGTTTATGCACGCTCATTCATTCTCCCAGTGGCAGGATTAAAAGTTCATGTATCACTGGGTGGGGTTTGCTCACATTTGAAATCGTTTTATTGACTTTTACATATTAGAAACAGAAGACTGGGCGGTGACTATGGATGAGAAGAAGTTGTGCAAAAGACATCCGACAAAAATATATTTCAAATCAGACCCTTCCAGGCATACAATGGCTGGTACCTTTTTAACATCGACAGCATTTCCTGAAAACAGTAAAATGACAATGTGCAGTGACAGACTGAATGAATAGGGTTGAAAATAACTTAAGGAAGAGGCCGCTGGACAGAGTGGACATGAGCGCAGAGAGAGGAGGAGCGAGCGGGGCAGGAAGTGAGGGAGGAGGTGTCCCATTGTGCTCTAGTGTGGTGGATGTCCAGCAGATATGAAGTCCCTCCACCACTGACACTGATATGCATTATCTGTGAAGTTCAGACCTCTCAGCAGTGGACAAAACTGTTAGATATTAGTCTCCTCACTATACCTCTGATTTTGATTCCATAAACAACAGCAGAGTTTGACATCTTATTTTGCAACAATTTAGTATAAAAAAACTCACAAATCGTATATGGCAAATTGTATAGAATTTGTTGTATGATGTGGTAAGCCCATCTCCCAACATCTTGCCTCAACACAGGAAAACACTCCTGTTATTATGTCTATGTAATCTAAGAATACATATCATCATTGTAAACTTTATCTTGGACCCTAACTGGTCCACAGAAATTAAAAGACAAACACACAGACAACAACAAAAATAGGGAACGTCATCCTTTTCTGTAGAGCCAATGGAAACCTCCTTTGATCGTCATAATTGTTCATTTTAAAGCCATAACTATTAGACAATTTTCCACACAAATTTTTACCACCAATGTCCAATATTTGTCTGGTTGCCGTGGCTGATAACCGATATTTGCCTGTACAGTTATTTAGATTCTCAAATCCATAGCAAGACCCACAAATCTATCTTAAGGACTTTTCACTTAAGAAAAAATAATAACAATGTAGTTATTTGGGATAAAATTATTTGTGGCATGATTTACATTTACATTTTTTGGACTAATTGTTAAATTTTTACTCATTAGTTTGTTAAAAGACAAATCTGATGTACAGAAGGCAATCTGGCAATGGTACATATACAGACTAAGGTACCGTCCAAAAAAATACCGTTATCTGTGAAAATCGGTAATTATCGGCCGATACCGTTACCGCAACCTATATAATGCCCATCCATGTTTAAATGTTAACAATTATTTGCAGATTTAAAAAGAAAACCCTTTCCAGATATTATGAACATAATAGTGACATGACATAATCTGATCTAAGAAGTTTCACGACAAATATGGCCTCAGATTGAACCCAAGTTCCTAATGCTTCCGTAAATACAACAACCTTAAAACAAGCAGTTCTATTCTCTCTATTCTCTAGTTTATAGGAATGTAAATAAAACCAGACAAGAGGACAGTTCTTGTAAAGTCAACCACTGAGAAGCAGCTGAAGCCTCCCCATTCACCATCACGAACTCACAAACAACTCCGGTCTGTGTCCCACATTGTTCATTTTTTGCAGTCTATCTCTGCACAAACAACAAACAGGGGCAGCTAAAGTCGTCCTTAGGGCTGCTTATTGGGGTTAGACCACAGGCACGTCACCAGAAGTCTTAATTAAACCTAATTCACGAGAATGTAAGTGCTGTAGATTCCTGGTGTCTGCAGTTATTATGGAGAAATTACACTGGGTTTTAAATGACTTGCTTAGGTTTGGAAAATTATACCTTTTATTGGCTCATGTGTTTATACTGTCTACACGTAAATTAGTCTCCAACTACACAGAATTAACTGCCATTTTGTATGTGTTACAGCAATTTGTCAGTTATATTTTTAGGCTATCATTGGGTATATTTTAAGGTCGAGAGTAAACTATTATTGTATGGATTTTTAAGAAAAGGTTACACAGTACCTGAAACAAAACGCATTCTAGGCATTCATACATTTTGCAAAGGTGTAAGAATTACAAGGGCAGCAAGCTCTCATTTAGCTCTTTCTAAAGCTACAAACCCAATATACATCCACAACATAAGACATATTGAACAAAATGGCAGTAATGCTAATTAAAATAGATGCTCAAGTCTCTTGTCAGAGAGATCTAACTGTAATTTCCATTTACAATTAACACAAACTGACACCAAATGTTCCAAATGCTCTCTGACATTACCTTCAAACTCAATGTCTATGACAGCATTGTTTTCACTGTCAATGATTCACTTGTTACACATCCTCTGCTGTCCCATATTTAGTAATACATGATCATTATTTTGGGTGCTAGAAAGAGGAAGTAGTGGCCAGACCAGAATCAGTGTGTAAATCACTGTCTGAATCCAAACAAACTTGAGGACTAAATCAGATATCAGGGGGCTGTTGTGTGTGGGCCAGTGGTTAAGATTTCAAAAGCACTTTTCTATTAGAGGAAATGTCGTAAGTAATACCGGCTATAAGGACTGGGTGTGTCAGCCTTCCTCTGAAACAAACAAACCATTTTTAACTTCCTGCCAATGTCCACCTACAATCATGGGCCCTCAGGAATAGAGAGCCAGACGGCCCCATGGCCTTAGAGTACATGTGCAATAGTTTCCTAATTGTGTAATGGAGATTGTCAAACAGGCCAAACTTCAACTTTTGAAAGTGCTATTAATTTATATTTTTGGCTTTAGTCCCTCAGGTCCTGAAGAAGTGTGCAGAGTTCATTGAGAAACATGGCATTGTGGATGGAATCTACAGACTCTCGGGCGTCACATCCAATATTCAGCGTCTCAGGTAAAATGAAAGAACAAGTCATTTAATGCACTGCTACAATCAGTATATTACAGAAGAAATAACATAAATAATTGTCCCAAAACTGTTGCAAATGGTGTGTTCTTTTTGTTATAAATGAGGCGTGAATGTCATCAAATGGGATTACATGGAATTTTTTAGCCCAAAGGCTTTATTAGACAGGAAAGGACAGTGTGGTAAATGGGGATTAGGGAGAAGGGAGGACATGTTAAAGTCAGGATTTGAACTCACGACACTGCCACCGGCTGCACTTGGAGCGTGGCATAAGTGTGCTAATGCCTTAACCACTTTGCACCGGGCATTACTTTTTCACTTGCATTTTTCAATCTTAGCAAAGGCTTAACTGGATAAAGTTGTTGGTATCTCCTACGTCACTAATAATTCAAGGAAGGAACCAGACAACAAGTCGGGAATCCTTCCTATAGAATTAGTTTACATTTAATGTGTATCTCACACTATAATCTTAATTGTAAATAAACCAACTCAACTATAATAACCCTAACCTTTAAGAAAAACACATATATAAATAATACTACAATAAAAAATGTCAGGATGATGTGTAAACCTTTTGTTCTGCAACATTCTTCTCCAATCCATCTCAGAAAATTAATGCTTGACTTGTTAAACTGTTCAATGAAACCTAGTTTGGAACTTAGTTTGTATTGTGTAACATTGGGGGGATTGGGTTGTAGTACAAAAATCAGATGTTATTATTTCTTAAATGCATATTCCTTCTTATAGGTTGGGTTCACGTGACATCACAATATTCTTAATTTCCTATAACACTGAGCTGGAGACCATCAGAATAATATAAAAGAATTTGCTGTTTAATTGTCGGATTACAGATTTGTTCACCTGGTTTATGACCTCACAGCAAGAAGGTCGCAGGTTCAACCTTCTGCCAGGTTTCCTCAGCGGCAGAGAAAGATGTGTCAAATGCAGAGAATGTATTTTCCAAACAAACAAAAGTGAAATATTTGTTTCACAATAGTCTCAGAAATGTGTTAAACTCGAAAGATTTGATTGTTGTCAATTGAAAACAGTAAATCTCCCATAGAGTTACACAGGCCCTTACCCACCATTGAGACCATGAGATTACAACATCATGAAACGTCAATGTAATCCCTCATTCGTCCAGGAGAGTTCCATTGTAGAAAAAGATTCAGTTGTAGTCATCTGGACTTCCTGATTCCATCTGGATTCAGTTAAGGTCAATTACAGACAAACCTTTTCTTACATAAACCACTTCTTATGGTTTATTGATTATGCATAAACATGTTAATTGGCCAAATCCTTCATGCTCTTGTGTGTTTGCATGCGTATAGACAGGAATTCTGCTCTGAGGCTTGTCCTGATCTTACTAAGGAAGTGTACCTCCAGGACATCCACTGTGTGGGCTCCTTATGTAAGCTGTACTTCAGGGAGCTTCCCAATCCTCTGCTCACATACGAGCTCTACACCAAATTCACTGTGAGTATCTAAATCAACACATATGTTGTATAATTTATTATTATGTAACAAAGTGAGATATCGACAGACGCAGTGCATAAGAAAAATATTTCCTCTGTAGCTTGTTCGGGGTCTCAGTGGATTTTGACAGCATTTCATAGTCTACCTGCAGATGTGAAAGGGCCCACAGAGAGAGAGCAACAGGAATGCTCCACTGAGGAGAACTCTGTTTACTTACCCGGGTCATTTGCATATCTGGGCATTTATACAGTATTTCTTACGCTACTCGTGCCTGCCTCCTGTCCGAAAACAGTACTCCAGTGTTGTAGAAAACTTTGAGCAATGCTTAGGAGTATGCAAACTGAGGGTGAATCTGATTAAACTTCTTACCTCCAAAGCCTGAAGGTCAGCTGTTTAAAAATGTTCATAATCAATACTGTAGTGCCTGTACTGTACTGTAATGACTTATGCTATCATATGCTAAATGTAGCTGGGTTATTGGTAACTAACAAGCACATTTGAAATTGTGTATATGTGTGTAATTGTCACAGGATGCAGTTTCTGTCCAAGGGGATCATGAGAAAATTGTCCACATCCAGAAGGTCATCAAAGAACTGCCAAATGCTCATTTCAGGTACAGTTTACACTTGTCGCTATTAACAACAACAAGGCTGTGTTATGGAAGAGAACTGTGACTGATCCACAGGACTCTGGAGTACCTGACCAAGCACCTGACTCGCCTTGCCACCTTAAGCACAAAGACCAACATGCACACACGGAACCTGGCCTTGGTGTGGGCTCCCAACCTGCTCAGGTAAAAACCGATGTCTCACTGATCTCTGTAACATACAGTGCAATATCTAAGCTCCAAGCAACCGATCAAACTGTTTATCATCGTCTATAATTTAGGTCAAAAGATGTTGAGGTTTCTTCTGGCAATGGGGACATGGCATTCCAAGAAGTCAGAGTCCAGCAGTCAATCATTGAGTTCATTCTCAACCACACAGAGCAGATCTTCAACGGTGGTTCAATCCAAGTTAAACCCAAAGAAAGTAAGGTTCATTATACAGTAGCCTATAGAATATGGAAAAGATCATGAATATAAATTAATATTCTCTAGGTTTAATGTGTGGGGAGAAGTATGCCACTCTGCCCATCAGTGGACCCTCAGGACCCATGAAACTGATGAGTTTGGAGGAGGCCCAGGCGCGATCGCTAAGTCCAAACCATCCTGTGCACAAAGAGCGGCAGAGAGAGAACAGCCTGCCTGACCCCAGCACCGCACAGCTCTATCACACTGTCATCGACATAGACAGCAAGTACGGACACCTCATATTTGTATTGGTAATTGTATTCTAGATTAAATGTTTAACATGTCTCTCTATCCAGGAAGAAATTCTCAGGAAAATCAAAAAAGTGGAAATCCATTTTTAATTTGGGAAGATCTGTGGATTCAAAGGGAAAACTAAGCCGCAATGGCAGTGTGTTCATCAGAACACAAGGGATCACAGGTAAGAGAATAATTATGGTACTGCGCTCCTAACGGTCTCTCATTGTGTACAAGGGTCTAAAGTAATGCAATGACAAGGTCTTCAATGTCAAGAGTATTTAATACTACAATATAAAAACATATTTGTATAGGTGATAAAAAACATTAATAAACTTTAAGCCATATTATTACAATTAAATCAATCATAAATATACCTACATGTGTCGAACTCAGTTTGAAAATGCCTATTATATATATATATATAAAAAATAGCTAATATTTTCATTACAGAAAAGGCTAAAGGCAGAAAATCCAGGAGCATGGAGTCACTGTGCTCCTTACCGACAGGTAAAACAAAACCAAGATACATTTATAAGGAAGTCTTTCAAACATATGATTCACATCTGTTCTTTTATGACCAGATGATGACAGAACTGGAGGCCGTGCGGCTGTTGGACCAGGCAGCATTTTTGCTCCAGATGTTAAGTCTCGGACTCTGGGCTCAGACTCTCTGTTTGACCTGAGTGAAGATGAACCGACCTGGGAGATTAAAGGGATCAGACCTAGTGGAGCTACAGCGGGATGGACCGCACACATGGACCAGGACAGCCCACTGGGGACATCACTGCCTGCACAAAGGACACTGCCGGAGCAGTTGAAGGTGTTCAAAGGAGAGGACATGAAGGGGTTCAAGCCGTCCTCTCCAAAAAACAGGAGGACATTGTACTCATCCTACAGCTCCTCTTCTCGGCCCTCGTTCCCTGGAAGCTTCTTCCCTCTGGAGTCCTCCCCACGACACCAGCGCAGAGCCCTCAACATTTCCGAACCTTTTGCCGTGTCCGTGCCTCTGCGTGTGTCTGCCGTCATCAGCTCCAACAGCACACCCTGCAGGAGTCTGGTCAAAAAGATCCCCGAGCCGGGCTTCAGCGGAAAGCGCAACACTGTCACACAGCAGGATTACAGGAAGCAGGAAGAGACAGAAAAGATCAACAGAGAAGAGGGCAGCTCCATCCAGTCAGAGGGTGAGCAGTTTTATATTGTTATACCAATAGCCTTTTGTTCTGGTCAAAACTGAAGCAAAAACAAATAAGAACACTTTTTACTCAGATTCAAGAAATGATGGATCACAGGGGAGTCAAAGAAGTGAATCTGAAGACTCATTCAGTGGGAATGCAGGGCAGAAGGTGCCCTCTTGTGGAGACGATCTGCACATTCAGTCTACGCCTAAGAAACTGGTAAAACTGACACCTATGTAGCCTAGTGCTATACAAGGAGTTACAAAACATATCATAATGGGTCTCACAAATAACAGCACAGACAAACAACCTCTTCTTCTTCTTTACAGGGCCTTTTATCTTCACATGGGAAAGTACTATTGGCTGACCTCAGTCCAGAGCTAAAGATAAGTCAACCAGAAATCAAGATACTGGATGAAACGTTTAGGCCGGTTTTTGGGACACAGAAGTCGTATGATTGCTTGAAGCTGACCCCTGATGTCAAATCCAAAAGAAGTCAAAGCTCTCCATCTCTGACACTGTTGTGTAAAGAAATGTCTTCACTGACATCCCTGAACCACCAGAGTGGATCAGAATCAGCCAAGAAACAGCCTTCGGAATCAGACATATTATTTTCTCTGCGTAAAGACTTTGATGTAGCTGTAGGTGGTAGCACAGAAAACATACAGCCGTCTAAAATCACATGTGAAATAGAGAAATACACTCAACCACCTCCTAAGAAAATAGCTGTAAACAATAGAGTAACAGAAAACTCAGCTCCTTTATGTCAAGATGATACGTTAACTCAGAAATCATTGGAAATTCCTGCAGTGCACCCTCACAAAAACAACAGCTTATCCCAAGATTCAGTGCGGAAAAACCTTGTTCTTGAACTTGATAGTGTGCCGAGGCTTTCAGTATGTGTGGAAGAGAGGAGAAGTATTTTAGAGCTGGAGGATGAGTGTGGACATGCAGAAGAGCTGGATTTAGTTGATCCTTGGGATGAGCTGAATTCAGCCAAGCAGTGGGTGACCAGTCCACTGCACTCCCCTGATGTGGAGGAGCTGTTCAAACAACTGGCACCGTCCTGGTCAGAGAAAGATGCTACAGTCCCAGAGGAAAGCAATATTTCAGCAGTGTTATCAGACATCAACAAATCCTCCACCAAACCCAGTCTGACAAAAAGTTTCTCTGGGAATATTCCGCCAGGGAGTAAAGCAGAGGCTAAAGGGATGTATGTGCCCACACGGACAAGCAACACATCACAAGCTCACAAATCTCACAATTTATGTAAACACAAGAATACAGCATCATCTCAAAGGTTTCACAGACAAACGTCTCATGAGGCGGCTACTTTAGACAAAAAAGAGGAAAATACTTCGCGACACAGACCATACTCACTTAATCTAGATTTGGGACATCGCTGCATAAGGGACATTTCTAACCAACAAAACCTTGGTTCATCAGAGTTTTGTCAAAAGCCTGGGATTATAAATAACTGCTTATCTGAATTGGATTTGTTTCTGAATGATAATCAGGCACCATTGCGCAGAAACTCTGCGCCGGTCAGCGTGTCCTCAGTGCGCACAGCCTTCATGATAAAAACATGCCAGGCCAAAGCTGTTCCCGTTGTCCCTCCAAAAGTCCAGTACAGTCAGATACCTCACTCCAGACTTGAGAAAGATACGGGGAATGAAGAGGAAACGGAATGTCCAATAGAAAAGAACATTGCACTGCCTCCACAGGTGATGTCTGAACTCAAAGAGGAGCTGGAAAACAAAGAACCAGCACCACCTAAGCCTGTCAAAGCTGCTCATGTGGAGAAGATGGTGGAGCCCGCAGGGGAGTTACCGGTCATAACGCGGCGGCACACACCCAGTCTGGAGGTGTTTGTGGACGCTCCTCGACCAAACAAGTCCAACCTTTTACAGAGATCATCGTTTAGGAACAGACAGAGACCTCAAAGTCTGATCCTGCTGAGCCCTCCGTTCCCCATTATGGACTACCCCTCTTCTGGCGACGACGGGAGACTCATTTCCTCCATCAGGAGCCTAAATGACACGTCAGCTGAGAGCAACAGGGTGACCGAACAAGTGCAAAACAAAATGACTATTCCAAAAAGTGGACAGAGATTGGAGACCTCCACCAGCTGCTTCTATCAACCACAGAGGAGATCCATGATCTTTGACAGCAGAAGCCATAGGCAGATCGAGTGACAAACCACATTGTCTATATATACAGTTTGCATCAGAAAATGTTGGCGCATTGGGAGGAGCTGCCGAACTATATACATCATTGGATCTGCGCATTATGTTTTATTCGTTTGTTGATTTGAATAAAATGTAGAGTCAACATATCAAATTTCCAACATGGTTTTCAACAACGTATGAACTTGAAATAATCAAACACAAAACAATGTATTAGGTATGTTATACTTGTGAATGATCTACATTGCATATTTTGGAAAATAATCATAGTTTAGCTGCAAAGATATTATAATTTACTTTATATGAATCATTTCTTGATGATATGTCAACATTTTTACCAAAGTTTTTGTCTTCATGTTAACATTATTAGTTGGTATTTGCTCATTTTTACTTGTTAGCTCAGTGTTTAGTAGCAAAACGTTTCCTTTCCCTGATTCACTGAGCTCAAGCAGGTGAAGAGCACAAGAGATGATGGCCACTCAACAAGGACTACACCTATAGTATCAATGCATAAAACCAATTAGGGTGGTATCAGATTTAAACAAAATTACTGGTGTATCCCCCATTGCTATATCATTATTTATATTTAGCTCCATGGAGGAGATCAGTGTGTTACTTAAAAGTAGTAATATGTTTTTCAAGGAAATGTGCAGCTCGAAAACATTTTTAATTGTTTGATTTGAGCGTAAGGCTACATGGCAAATTATGCAGTTATATTTAAAGACTGAGAACATGTTTGTTGTTTATAGAAATCTTAAGGTAATTTCACAATTGTCATTTGACTTTCACAAAAACTGACAATTAGCTCATTAATTGCCAAAGTTTAAAGTTTTAACATAACACCTAAATATATATACTGTATATTGACCATAAATGTAGAATTTATTCCTAAAATAAATGCAACATGAAAGATAAACGTATGGTATAGATTGTGATATTGGTTTGTCTTGTTTAGTTTTCTGAAGGTTTTAACAAATGATTATATTTTATTCATGGATTTTCGGACAGAAGCATTTATATGCTCAATGACAGTGCTAAGTTTGTGCTTTTTAAGAAATGCATCGACTCTTAAAATGAGATGTTATGCAAAAGGTAAAAGGGGAAATGTGTTTGTGATAGGCCAACTTTGATTGTCTTGCAAAGAGTTATGGCCATATCAACTTGTAAAAATAAAATAAACAAATAAATAAAATCAAATGAAAATGATATGAACATTTGTATATAGTTTCCACTATACCATAAATCGGAATCATACAATGGCCTCATTAAGAAGAACTCAATAAGAAACAGGCTGGAGAGAAGAGGCAACTATGTCCGTGCAAAATCTTGATACCGATTGTTACCAGCGGGTGGCGCTGCTCTTCCACATTGCTTGAAGCAGTGGTTCATGGAAAGATCACAGAAACTAACTTGGAGCTTTCAAAAACTCTAATATTCAGCAATAATAGTAAAACTGGCATTATTGGTGTAACCGCCTGCCTGATATTTACGCTTTTCAGGGAAGACCTGTCACTTAATCGGCATAGGCCATGGCACGTTAGCGAAACCTGCTTCAGAGTATGGACATAGCAATTTAGTATATTTTTTGGTCTTTATTAAAATGAAGTATTTAAAACACCAAATAATCACAAGAAGCCTCCCAAAGCTCATAAACACTCACAATATTCTCCAAATTTAACAAACGCGTTCGAAAATCAAACTTGCTGCCAGTTGCGGACCCTCGGGCCTACATCGTGCGTTGTTATTGTACTACGACTATGACAACAGTATGCTGAAAACTGATCTATTCAGAATTGTTGGTGACAGCAGGGGTCACTTCCATGTGCACAGAGTTAATTATTTCTCGACCTCTGACACGGCAGTGTATGGACCGAGAATTAAAAGGCGTATTCTGTGCACACACTGAAAAAGGCACGCAGAGGCGAGGCACGGCGCGCGTGTTGAATATTCAATTAGAAGAAGAGGGGGAAAGCTGCGTGCCACACCATCTCCCATCACTGATGAGAACTGTTTAACACTTTACAAAGCTTAGATCCTTATGTTAAAAATCTAAGACACTAACATATTTGGTCCTAATTCAAGTTAAATTAATAAGGGATTCTATTTTGGGACTATTGTCTAAAACAATGTCATAATTGTCTTCAGGTTTGTAGTGCAGGCTTAAAGTTGAGGGAAATTAAGTCCACTAAATTAAAAAATTTAATAAACTTAGAGATAGAGGAGCACAGGATAATTAAGTAAAACTTAACTGCCCTATTAAAAGCCAAATATAACAATTCAAATTGTAGGCCAAAACGTTTTAGTAACTCCACAACTTGTCCTTCCACGCACAAGTCTTGTATGGATTACAATGGCCCAAAATAAAAACAGTTCAAAAGTTGTTAAAAAGTTAAAAAGAACACATATTTTTATCATGTAATGCGTAACAAGTGAGGAGTGCAACCTGTCTTTGCTGGACAAGTTTAAACTGAGTGAATGTTCTGTGCCACAGAAAGCCACGCGGATCCAAAAGAGCTCTCATTGAGAAGCCACGTGTCCGTTTCCAAAGCCTCTCCAACTTAACCACCTCCTTTGTACCACTAACCCACATCGGCAGCGTCCCTCCACATAAAGGGATTTGCAATTTCAAGATATTTCAGCTTAAATGTTTTTGACAGTTCCCTCGCTTTTACTTCGGCTTGGTTATTTTAACTGTGCCAAATGGGTCACCTTGGGTTGCTGTCTGCGCGCAAAGGGCTTTTGCGCGCATTCAGTCTGAATTTTTTCCAACTTTCCTTGACGGGGAAACCAGCTGCTGGTCGTGAAAAGACGGCTTATTAATTGTCCTTTGTCATGCAGAATTGCTTGATTTCTAAAGAAACGTACAAAGGCTCTTTTTCAGGATTCAAGTATTTTGTTTCGTGCGTATTTTCAAACCATCGAATCAGCTGCAGCGCCGCGCCGTCTACCAGACTCTCAGGTACTGACTGCCTGCTCCCTTTGTCCCCTTTTAAATGCTGTTGTAAATCGTGCAGACTGATTTGTTACAAGCTGTTCTTTTAATCTGATAGATAAGAGACATGTCAAAGAAAAGCCGTAAATAAAAAATTAGGGTGAATAAAGACAAGGGCGAGTCTGCTAGATGGGCGCCTGTTGACTCAAGCGGCTCTCCAGCGTCAGGGGAGCCCTTCTCTGCTCCGTCAAGGTTACGTCCACAATCCCCTTTTCTTCTTTTCTAAAAGACACCGTAGTCTTTTTTGCTTCAATGAATTGATCGGCACAAAATTAAGAATAAATAATTTGAGCATTTGGAGCAGAAGCGTATAAGCTCCCCCAGGGCGCATACCCCCAGGCTATTGAGCAGATAAAGGGCGCTTTGCACAGTGCGTTGGGAGCAAACTGGAGCTTTATGGTGTAATTAACAAAATGGTCTAATCCTATATATCTAATCAGATGCAAATATTAGAGGTTTGTAAAAATCGTTTAGTTTGACATTAAATGGAAACTTGCAAATGGAACCGCGCGTCCAGAAATGGCACGCTGATGCCAACAATTTGTACAACATATAACGGTGTTATTCCATCCTTCAGTGTAACTCAGGCATGCACTTTGGTATTATAAACAATGTTTAGAACATACTAATCCAAATAAATTCTACTGAGAGTAAAAAGTTTTACTCACGGAGCAGCTGTGGCAGTGCGTAAAGTGCATACACAAATGAAAGATGCGCTTCTGAAATCACCACGTTTTACACAGTATTGCAATCGCCATTAACATGAATGTAGATTTCAATGAAATTGTGGATGCAGTACTGTGTCAAAATAGTAAACACTAGAAAGCATCTCCTCACACATATCGCTGTACTTTCTTACAATGACTCTTAAAAGTGACCTGCTGCAACCAATTTTGTCTCTGCGTTTGGATGACGTTAGGGATCAGTGACGAGTTTGTTAATCTTTATGCCTTTTGTATCTTTCAAAATATGGTCTTATATGTGAACGTGTCTTCTCGGCAGAGTTCACTAAAGTATCACTCAAGGAGAGCATCGAGCTGAGAGTCGCGCTGACAGCGGAACAATGCAGGTCATTGACACCAAACCGTTTTTGTCCCTCATTTATTTTCATGTTAGATCGATATCTAGAGATGCACTCAACATTATACAAGCTTATAGTCAATAATAGGCCGGTCGCACGAGACGGGTCACTTCAACAGTGTGGTCCCTGAAAGAAAGACTTGGTGTCCCGATGAGAAAGGCGCGTTACGACATCGGTGCCTTTATTTGGCCTGACTTTTACGCATTCAATATTTTAGGCTCCAGCCTACGTCTTGGTTCGTGGTTAAACTTAATTCTGAAACTTTAAGAACAACTGTAACATATATCATCAAAATAATCATCATCATCAACAACAACAACAACAACAACAACAACAACAACATCCTTATTTGTTCCTCGTGGATTTGGCGGAACCTTAATTGAGGCATACTTACGCACCATGCCAACTAGGCCTACTTTAGAACTAATTCTGACATTCAGAAATAATACCTATAAGATTACTATTATTATTACATTAACATTTGATCTTAGAGGTCATTTATTTTGTAGCTTCGTTAAACCTCAAGACGCAGGGTTTTACGCGCGCAAAAGTGTACCACAGTAATGCGTAAAGACACGTTCAACTCAGACCAGATAGTTTACAGCTCAGAAATATTTTATTTATCAACATTTAAATAAATAAATATTATTCCATCACATTGAAGATATAATTTGAGATTCATCTCAACCGTCGATCTCGACAGTTTTTAGTCACAGCAATTAATGCAGTTTCCGTTTTACAAAATAGTGTATAACCCATAATATTCACAACACTGTTGTCTCTATCGTTTGGGTTTGTTTTTACGTTTTTACAAATCTGCCTAACACTTGGATTGGCAACAACAATTTTACTGTTTTCAGAAAAAAACTACATACAAAGCGTACAACATGTATACAACTATACAATATTCAGGACAAGGCCTGATTAGAAAAATCTCTGTTTATATACAAGCGACTGGCCTCAGCGGAGCAGTCTTTTTTGGTACTTTGAAAACAAGTGCTGGGGTTGTAAGAGATGCTCAAGGGGACACAGACAAGTCCACGTCGTCTTTCTCTGATGAGGATGGAGAGATGGGCATGTCGTCCTCTTCCTCCTCTGAGCATCTCACCGCTGAGCACTTGCAGTTGTGAGAACCAGTCCGTGGGACACTGCTCTTGCCCTCTTTTTTGTGCTTCACTCTGCGGTTCTGGAACCAAATCTTGACCTGTTTTTCTGAGAGGTTCAGGTAGGTGGCGATCTCGATGCGTCTCAGTCTGGATAGGTACATGTTGGAAGTGAACTCGCGTTCCAGTTCCAGAAGTTGTGTGCTGGTGAAGGCTGTGCGCATGCGCTTGCTGCTCTGAAGTTTTGCGTTACTGCTTTCTGTGGAATAAAACAAAAACAAAGATTTTGAGCCATACTGTTGAAACTGACAATACCAAAAAGGGCAGAGTTGGGGAAATTGTTAAATTGTACTTACCGATAGATATGCAGTGGAACTGGCGAGGGTCTGGCACAGAGTAGGCCGCCTGGTAGAGACCGGGCGCATGGCCCAGGCTGACGCTGTTACTCGTGGAGTGGCGGGACAGTGAGGGGCAATACTGTGAGGCGAACGGTGAGAAGGATGCTTTAAGCAGCGGCAGTGCAGGCGGTGATGGGTGCAGCTGTGTGGCCGTGATGCACAGCGGACAGAAGCACAAGAGCCCAGCTTTCCGCGAGTGGCACGCTCCCGGCAGCGCGTGCGGGTGATGCGGAGAATGCACGGCGTAAGGAAAGAGCGGAGGGTTGTTCTCGCTCCCTTTGTCATTAGTTTCTCTTAAAATCAAAGAATCCACGAGGAAAGAGCGAGGCATTGTTGCAGACTAGTAGCGTTGCAGTTTAGCGCGTGAAAAGAAGCTGCCGTGCGTCAGAGAAGTGTTGTCCTCGAGGTGTGGACAGCGAAGTGGTGCTGAACGCGCAGCTCGGGCTTTAAATAGCTGCGTGGACTCGGTTCGGCCATGTGACGGTTTCGCTCAATAGGGTTTTGTGCCTTTCTCTCGGCATTCCCACTGCACGCTTCCCCATTATTTCACTTGTTAACTAAATGAACTGCATAATGTAGTCTATTCTTGTCAGCCCCACCCACGCCGCGAGAGGCGGCACTGCCCATTCTCCCTTTTATCATCTCTCATTTCATCATGAGCTGCACAAACTCGTATGAAGCATACTGAACTCATTTACTGTTAAATACACTATAAGTCGAGCCCAGTTTTTTTTATCATTAAAGGTCCAGTCCAATACGCTCATTAGAGACATTGAAGAATTTGGGAACAATCTGCAAATTTTGCTCAATTTCAAGACTGACTATGGCCAACATCATATACTTACGGGTTTTCAAAGCCTACAGGTTACGCGTCTAGAATAGAACTCAAAGAAAAAAAAGTCTAAAATGGCCTGGCAAATAAATTGGGTAAATAAAAACATAGGCCTAGACTTTGGCCTTACTTTTACGCGGGTTAAACAGCACATTTTCATTAGCTTACAACGTGGTGGAGTTTCTTTAGCTGTCATTCTCTTTTCATTAGCCTTGTTTAAACAGACTGCTTCACATTCACTTGGTCCTTAATGCTCTGCATTGAGGCCTGTGTGTGGCTACTTTACTGACAGTTTAGCGCAAACATAAATGCAACAGCTGAATGTAAAGCTGACGCATATCCACCTGAAGGTTAATGTGTCATTTCTGGCCACAAAAAAGGACAAGCGATCGCCCGGAGGCTGCGCTGTTAAAGAGCACTGATTCATTCCTTTGGCCGGGCCCCTGCCAAGTTGGCCCAAAGAATATGTAAAAATAACCAGGTTTTCACTCTGCGGCCCTTATTGAATGTCATTGTGGTGCGGTTTCAATGAGAGAAAAAGAGAGTCGAATTAAAGTGTGTGACAGCGGCGGATAGACGCAACAAAGGCGACTCTGTCATAGAGGAGCTCAGAGCGCGGCGCGTCAAGCCCCCGCCTCACACTCATTCAATTAAGTAATAGGAAAACATTTTCTCTCACTTTAAGGCCGCGAACAACACCTTCAAAGTGGAGTAACCGTAACATCAAGTAAACTGTGCAATTGGCCTGTTTCTCTCAACTTACTAACACTCAAAATGTGTTTGAACACGTTTAAAAACAAAAGGCCAACTCCGTAGCTAAGTCTCCCGGTGTTGATCATTTTTATGGACTACAATTTTCTTTTTTAGGAACAAAATGATCTTTGAATGTTTTGGGCGCTTGTCTTTAAACTGCAGGCTTTAAGCCTGAGTTAGACTGTCACCATGTGGTCAATTAAGGTGGTTTGCTGTCCACATTCATCGTGTCTTTTTGAATTAAAGCGTTGCCTATGACAGTGTATGTAATAGTGTACAGCAGTGGTCCCGCGGATAGTAGCAGCCAGGGCTCATGGGTCGTCACGCAGGGAGCCTGTCCTAATTTGCAATCCCAACTGGAGACTGACAAATAGTTTTGACCTCCCTCTGGAGGCGCGGATCAGAAGTGCAAAGAAGCTCGTTCTCCACAATCACTTTACCGATAAATAATGGGAGCAAATAGCCCACTTACCATAACCGCCAAATTATGGTGAACTGTAGTTTTACATAAAATATAAGCTGTGAGTAAATGTCACTTGTGTGTCTTTCAATTTTTATTCAGTAACAAAACGTTATACACCAAATGGATACGGTTTATTCATGTTTTATGAGTCTGCATCTTTGTTGTGATAATTACTGAAAATGTCACAACTCTGACTGTTTAAATTGGCTTGATGCCCAACACACAAGGTTTGCATGAATACATATATCTAGAAAAGCCAAGTTTTTTTTTAAACCTAAAACATTAACCATTTCGGTAATGTGCAGCAAGTGGCAATATAAAATATAAAATGGAAACTCATGAATATGTTGAGCTCCCTTTCAAACCAAAAGAACGTAGTTGCATGCAGCTGTATTTTTATGAAGTTCCAGCTTTGTGAGGCAGTCCCCTCTTATAGTAAATTATTTATAAGATATTAAGTTGAACAATTGCCATCACTCAGATTTATCCGATGATAACACGGACCAGGGCCCGCTGTCTCTCTGCACAAACACATTTTCAGGGGCTTTTACACAATTATTCCCAAAGATCTCGTGCCTGATGACAAAAAGAGAGCAGTCTGTTTATGGAGATGTAGTCAATATCTCCTTTTCTTTTGGTATGAATTATTCATAGTTTAAGACACCAGTCCCCTCACTTAATATGTACACACTTAAACACCCACATGTCTAATACAAATGATGGTTTAGCTGACAGTGTAACAGGATTTAAGGTCCCTCTGGGGTTTGGCCGCTGTGTGTATGGGCGCTGTGACTGTCGACGTGACACACTGGGCCGGTTGCCCCTCCTAATCTGCCCCTGAGGCAACATCACACCCTCAGCTCCGGCTGCACCTCTGCGCACACAAAGGCTGATTATCATTCATATGCTCGCCACAAACACCAGTCCAATAGATAACAGATGACACATAAGTACCAGCTCAATGGGCCAATATGGTAAGACTCACAGAGTCTATAGGGACTAATGAATCCTTAAGAGAGAGCCGCAGGGACCAGCACAAATCCACAGGTGAACCGGACTCTAACCACAAGCATGACCAGAGCTCTGCCAGCTGGAAACACTGAGCCAAACAGTGGGCTTTGTTTGTACTGATAACATCTGAAGAGTGATTATTTGAGGTTGAGGAGCTCTTTGAATCACAGAGGGCCACAAATTAGATCAATTATATTTCACTTTCACCAAAACACAGCCAAGATATGCCAGCAAATAAACAGTACAAGTAGAAATAAACAATGTCAAACAATGTTTTTAATGAATTCAGGGATCATTTCATACAGCCAGCAAAGACCTAAAAGGCTTTGTTATGGTGTTTTAGGAGACATATGGTCCAAGCATTAAGTTAGGCAATCTATGCATTATTTGGAAACACAAAGCCAGCTCCTAACACTATTATTTATGGTAGGTTAGTAATTTCACTGCATACAAGACAATGCGATAAAAGCCAGACAATTTGCTTAAGAATTACATGCTTGAGCTTTTTTGACCGTTAACTGTAACAGGTTTTTGTCTAATGCCCTTGGCCTTGAAATTAAATGTAATTTTAAGGCTGCATTTAGATTGGAAGGAGATAGTAAATACAAATTGTATCTTTTAAAATGTTAAGTTTTCCATTTAAAATACTTCATTTGTGCTTCACAAAATATGAATAAAATGTTTTAAAAGTTATTTTGTTTTGTTGTAGTTGAAGTGGTAAACTTTGTCAATTGTTTAATTATCTGGTATTGCAATAATCAGGCTAAATGTGCTAATAGTTATTCTATTTCTCTGTTGCTTATACTGATGAAGAGCCACTGGTGCCCAATCTCTTGCGGGCCTCAACAGGACAAACCCTGCACAATGGACACTTAGTCCCATCAGTGCTGACTTTCACTCACTTTTGGTCAAGGCAATTGTGTTCCTGGTTCTTGCCAGGTATACTGATTCTCATAAATGCAAAGAAACAGGAGAATAAATTGCAAATTGGTCCCCCCTATTTATATAATACCTGTAAATGAAAACATATTGTTGTGAGGGGAGTGAGATGTTAAGTTTGGTATACTCAGTAACTATTACTTCTAATATTTCATTCAGACAGCTAAGTTTACAATAATAACAAGGCTGAGTTGTGAGGGCTTGATGAGATAAATGTTATTTAATACATGCTAAATAATAACAAATTACAGCGAACCTAGTCTGTGCACTGAAGGTGACAAATTACAGTCATAAGTCATGCTGACACTGGCTCAGTTTGACTCAGACGATTTACTATTGCGTCCTAGCAACCACAAGGTCAGGTCCTACAATCCTCAATCATAGACATATCATTATAAATACCTATGTGTCCCGTGGCAGGATGGAGTTAGCAAATTATGTAGATATAAATGTAGATGTATATTTGTACACTGTAGTGGATTATTATTATCTTTTTAAATATTTATATAAATATCATTTTAAAATATGCTGTAAATTTATTCCTGTAAATCAGGAGCTTAATGTCCTTTCAAAAGAAGTCTAAGCAAAATTACACTAAACTAAGCAACAACTTTTTAATTGGACTAAGATTAAAACAATACTGAATTGGACTTTTTAAAATTATTTGGCACATTTAAATACTATTAGCACACAATCACATACTGTATGAGGGAATATCATAAGGGAAAGTGGACAACAGACTGAACCGAGGAAAGGATTAGAACCACCCTTCCAGGTATTAAATAATTTTTCAACCTTATGAGCTACTGCTGTGGGATACCATACATATTAAGCCTTGGGACAAAAAACATAAAAAATATATAAATAAAAAATAAGAGCACAAAAAGGTGCCTTCTTGTCTTAAAAAGGACTTGAATAATCAATCAATTAAATAATAATCAACAGAGATATAAAGGTGCGTTGATTTGTGTTTTAGTTTGTGTAATTTTTTCTGTACTTACGTTCTTGTGAAAACTAACTTTGTTCATCTTATTCCAGGGGTCAAGTGAAAAGCTTAGTGGTGCATCCTTTCTGCTTTCTCTCTGCAGAACAGATAGAGAAATATACACAGTGTCTACCCCGACACTCTGAGACACTGTACAGAGGAACAGACTCCCGTCTTCACAGACATTTTTAACACCTCTCTGGAGTCATGCCACGTCCCAGCCTTCTTCAAGTTGTCCATCATTGTCCCTGTCCCCAAGAAGCCCCGGATCACTGGACTTAATGACTACAGGCCTGTGGCGCTGACGTCTGTAGTCATGAAGTCATTTGAACGCCTGGTCTTGCCCCATCTCAAGTCCTTCACCTCCTCCCTGCTGGACCCCCTGCAGTTCGCCTTCAGAGCCAACAGGTCTGTAGACAACGCCATCAACCTGGCACTCCACTTCATCTTGCAGCATTTGGACTCCCCGGGAACCTACACCAGGATCCTGTTTGTGGACTTCAGCTCTGCATTCAACACCATCCTCCCTGCTCTACTGCAGGAAAGCTCTCCCAGCTCAACGTGCCTGACTCCACCTGCAGGTGGATCACTGACTTCCTGACGAATGGGAGTATCTCACACATCGGACTATCACCATAGGTCTCCACAGGGCTGTGTACTTTCTCCTCTGCTCTTCTCCCTGTACACAAACTGTTGCACTTCCAGCCACGACTCCGTAAAACTGATCAAGTTTGCGGACAACACCACCCTCATCAGGCTCATCTCGGACGGGGATGAGCCTGTCTACAGGAGGGAGGTGGACCGGCTGGTGTCCTGGTGCAGCGGTAACAACCTGGAGTTCAACGCCCAGAAGACAGTAGAGAATGATTGTGACTTCAGGAAAGTCCCAGCCCCCAGCCCCCCCTCGCCCTAACAGACCCTCCCCCCATCACCACCGTGGACTCCTTCCGCTTCCTTGGCACCACCATCACCCAGGACCTCTAGTTGGAGTCCACTATCAGCCCCTCATCAAGAAGGCCCAGCAGAAGATGTACTTCCTTCCTGCTGAGGAAAGCCAAGATGCAGCGCAGATGATGGTGCATTTCTTGAGTCCATCCTCACCTCCTCCATCACCGTGTGGTACGCTGGAGCCACAGCCAGGGACAAACAGAGACTACAGCGCATTGAGAAGGTGATCGGCTGCAGACTTCCATGTCTACAGGACCTGTACGTCTCCAGGGCTCTAGGACGAGCAGGTCGGATCACCGCTGACCCTTCTCACCCTGGAGATGGTCTATTTGAACCACCCCTCAGGCAGGAGGCTACGGTCCATCCGGACCAGAACCTCCCGCCACAAGAATAGTTTCTTTCCCTCTGTCGTTGGACTCATGAACACTTCTTAAACACCTGCCACTTTAAAGACAATTTAATCAATTACTCACAGTCAATCTAACTGTACATTTTTTGTACATACTAAGTCTATTTTTATCTTATAGTAAACTTTCCTGTAAATAGTTTTTCTTTAATGCATGCCTTATTTGATTTGATATATCTTGCTTCTATTATTGTTCATTGTTGTATGTTGCACTGAATCATCAAAGCAAGTTTCTAGCATGTGAATTGTGTTCACTGACAATGGCAATAAACCTTTTCTGATTCTGATTCTTTGCAGATTTTTATTATGTCTTAAAGAAGTAACTGAACTGAACTGAGAGGCAACACTTTATTGTAATTGGTTAAAACGGTAGAAGTAAACTGATTTATAGCAGGAAGGAGTGGGAGAGTGTCACAGTTGTTTGCGTATTAAACTAGAAAAACAACAAAATGTAAAAAATCTTCTCACAGGGTCATATCTTATTATATCATCCACACTAACAATGTCTGTTTCAAAAGTGACAGTGAAACAAAGTTTTCGAGTTTAAAACCAAAGGGCAAAAACATACCTGAACCATGTTTAGTTCAACTGACCATTCCCTGGACTTGAGTGAGAACTTCTGAACTCTCGAAGTGACTTTTGACACCAGAAGTTTCATAAATCTTCACACATTTCTCATGGACAAAAATAATTTGAGTGTCCTTTGGTGAGAATATAGTTATAAAAACTTCACAGAGCCATTAGCACTCTAAATATCTTTGGATGATTTCAAATTCTCTTTTGATGTGAATCCATTGGTTCTGCCATAGATATGTCTCAAACTTCCCCTTTGACCCTATTCATGCGAAGGCCTTGAAATGCTCTTCAAAAGGGTTTGTTACCCTGCCGAGGTCAGTAGGCTATTACGTATGGCTGACTCACATTTTTCCAAATCAGCAGACTTTTGGTCTAGAAATAACAGGTCAAACCAATGAATTTAATGAACTCTCCCAGACACAAAGGATGCCTCTTGCCATTTGAACTCCAATAAAGGGATATGGGCAGGTCAGCCAGCCCTTTCAAGGGGTTTGTACACAACTGTGACAGAATGCAGTTGCTGAGTGTCCAAACTGACAAGTTGTTCAAAGTGCCGGGGATGTCAGCGATAGTGCCTTCATCCACACAGCCCTCTTTGTTCTCAATTTTGTGTCTGTTGCTCTTTCATGGACACTGTCGAAAACACAAAAGCCAGAATGCAAAGCGTCTTTTTCAATCCTCTCCTTGGCTCATTTCTCTCGACTGAGTCCGATTCTGCGGCCGAAGTGAGGGAGACTTTATTGTGGGAAAACAAAGAGCAATTACACCGAGAACAACTTCTGATGCATCGCACAGCTCCTCCTTGCTTTTCACACATGCACTTTTGTGATCCTCCCTCATTCACGTTTTATCCACATTTTCTCCCTGAGTTTGTGCATCTGATGCTATTCATTGACTGGTCGGGAGTAAACAGTTTGTTAGGTACAGATTCCAGAAGCGAGAACACCTTTTATTTCACTTTTGTAAGAATAAATCTCCTCAAATGTGCCAGCTCTGTGTAGCTGCCAAACGTTCATGGATGGTTGAGAAAAAAACATCTTAAAGCATATGGTATTTGTGTATTGGGTTAATTGAATCAATTGATAGTCCATGGGAAACCACAGAGGGGGGTAAGGGTTAGAGAGAAGAGAGGTCAGAGAGTTAGAGAAGCAGGGACGGGGGGGGGGTAGCGCCCCACAAGAAACTCATGTAGCCATTACTTACTCATTTTCAGCTCAGCAGTGCATGATCAGGGCACTGTCAGTGGGTCTATCTCAACAGCAGGATATGTATGAGCCTGTTGACAGCAGTCTGAAGGTTTAAAGGAAACTCGGACTGAGAGTGGAGTTCTTTAAACTTTATGGTTTTCTCATTAATGGCCTCCTGCCGCTTCACCCATTTCCTCCCCTTTCAGCTCACATTAGCTTCCTTTCAGGAGTCACTATTGTTTTCAAATTGTTTTGATTTCATTGAGTGAAAGTGAAAACTTTCAATGATAATACAACTTAATGAAGGTTTTCCCAGGCTTCAGGCAGTTTCCTGGGAGAGGAAAGCACCTGTAGGACAGTGGATTCAAAATATAGTACATATTTGCAGTTAAATGGTTTTCACAATGCATTCGGCTATCTTGTTAAAGTGCATAAGGGAGTCGTTTTTTCAACATTGAGTTTTGCATCTCATCTACTGACCTCTGTGGAATTTGCAAACTAGTATTGACAGAATGAGCAAAATGTGCCTGTCTCACTCGATGCATTTTTCTCATGAGATGCAGCATAAAGCAGTGAAAGAGAGGCTCATACAAAGTCTATATGAGCATATATGTGCTCCATGAGCTGCCGGGTCACTGCCCATCACACAGGGCCCTTCAGTTTCTGCAGATGCAGTCTATTGAGGGGGCGACACGCGGCAGGACACTGCTAGACCCAGTTACTATTTCCCCATTACCATAGAAACTGACACAGTGGCTTTAAGCAGGACCAGACCAGGGGTCCACTGACACCAACGTTCACACTTTTGGACCCCAAAAAGCCCCAAATGGCTCTCTGTGTTTCAAAGAATGCCCATTTGTGGGCAGTTGATGAACAAAGTGAGTAGCAGCATAATGCTATGACAAGCCGTCTGTGTCTACATATTGAGTCAGAAAAATAAAGAGGCTTCTTTTGTGCAATACATAATGCACAAATGATGGGAAACGGCTTCTTCAAGGCTTTCAAAGTGAGAGAGCAGTTTGAGCAAACATTGATTTGTTAAGTTGTAATATTAGGGTGCACGTTAATCATCTTACCTAATACATGTCCATGTTTTGGGAGCATTTAGATAATTCTTTAAAATTGTTTTTATTTTTTGGATAGATTCGTGTGAGAGTAGTTTGTGTCTGCATCCATTTACAGTTATTGTTGCCATTTTTCTTTTTACTTTTTGCTGTCTCATTCCCCCTGGGCAAAGTAAACATACCTGTGCTTGAGTGGGAAACCCCCTCACAGATTTTGTATTATTATTTTTTCAAACCATAAACAGCAGATGTATGTTAATGCCTGAACTTTTGCTCATGCTTAACGGCTTCATGTATGACGTATCTATTACATGGTGCTAAGAGTGCTTTGTGGAAGGTATAGGCAGCGAGGTCAGAGTTCAGCATTGATCGTGTGGCAGGTGCAGCTCACGCCAGGCCCCTCGACTCTCCCACCTCTTCACGCTGCTCAGCCACAGAAAGACGAGTGTAAATGAGTGCTCTCCAAAGCCATCACCTGCTCCCTCCTCCACGCGACAGGCCCCTAACTCAGACAGACAGAGGTGTCGAACCAGCATGGCCCGGCGACTCCACTGGACCTAATGAGACACAAAAGAGACGCAGGGAGATCTACTTTAATACACTGAAAATCTATTCATTATTTTATGTATATGGTCCAATTTAACACAACTTTAAGTCCTAGCTGCTATTTCACTATTTTACATCTTTAAAATACAAAATCATCATACAATCAAACTAACTTTCCAACAAAAAACAAAATCCTGGTTTTGATCAGGTTTTAGTGTATTGAGTTAACAGGCTTTTGTGTTTTATCTATTTATGAACAAAGAGCAATTTTCAATATCGCACATAGCTTGCTTTTAAATATATGTTTATGTTTAGGTTTATAACATTTAAACCATTTTTTTTTTCATTTGTGTTTCATTATATCAAATTCAATACATTCCAAATATTTGATCCAGTTCAGCTTTCCGACATTTTAACTGTTGGAATCAATTCATGATTTTGTATTTCCTGTTTTGTAATTCTGATATGTAGTTGGTGTACATTTGCATATTATCACCCATTCCACAATGATTTTAAAGAATAGTGTAATAAAATAATAGATAGTGTAAGTCTTGAATTTATTTTAACTTCAACATTCAATTGAAATTTTTTAAAAATCTCAAAAGCTTTGCTCTTTGTATAGCTTTGTTTTTAAAAGCCAAATCTATTTTAGTGCAATTTGAATAAAATTCCATCTCTTCTTGAGCAAATCCCTCAACTATACTGTTATAAGATGATATCAAAAAGAAAAAACAATGTGGCAATTTTTCGAAAAGGAGATATCCATTTTCAAACTCAAATGAAGCATAATTGCTGTGATATTGAAGTCAATCAGCTGCATGGAGTATATTGGGAGTGTATGGATTAGGCTGTACTGATAGGTGCTCCTCCCAGCCTCTCCCAGAGTCTCTCTCTGCTCTATTGTGCCTGTTGAGTGAATGTATCCTCCTGCAGAAGGCCAGAGGAATGTGTCTCTTCAGTCCTGGTGTGATGGATGGCCCCTTGTTTTTCACTCCTCCGCCCCTCCCTCTGAATCCCTCTTTCTCTGCCCGAGCCTTTGACGCTTTCATCACATCCTTTTCTTCTGCACTAATAAAAGTCAGTGATTCTTCATCGGGCCTTGTGCAGATCTGAGGCCTGTGTTATTTCTCATCAGGAGCGTGTCACACATCACCATTCACACACTCCTAGCACGGGCACACAGACCGAGCAGGTGGAGATACACCATCAATGAATTATGGAAATCAAGCATCAAGCATGTCCCTAAAATTTAATTAAAGGCTTGCTTTTGGGCGTTTAGCACTTTTCTACGGCCATTTAGTCACAGCAGGAAAATACAGCTGCACGCACAAATTGTTTTTTTTATCATTATTTTATTATACATTATAACTTCTTTTATTGTTAAAAAATGTTTTTAATACAATGCAATTATTGCCATTACATCAAAACTAACTAACATATATTTTCAAAAAAGAAAACTAGACTCAGAAATAGATTGATTTTTGCCAGGGAACTGGTCACGCTGTGGTACAGACCTTCAAGATCAGCTATGAGCCAGAATAGCTCAATAAACAAATCAACAGTTGTTTTGTGTTTACATTTTATGCTGTGTGTATTTTTTTTATTTTTATTAAATGTTCTGTTTAATGCTATGCCATCACACAGAGCTTTACATATAACAGATCTGTATTTTCCTCCACTTCTTTTTTTAAATTTTCTGCCTGTTTGCTGTGCATCATCCACAGATAATGCATACTTATCAGTTAATTTCCTCTCCTGGGCCTTGTAGAAAGCAAATATGTCCCTATTTAAAAAGTATTACTCAACAGAGGGTTGCATAAGGAGCTCCAAACTCTATAAAAATGACTCATAGACTCAGTCAAACAAGTATCCTCTGTGGTCCAGCACTCAACGACATCCGCACACATGTAGAAGCTAAAAGCATCACTTACAGGAATATAAGTAGCTCATTTTATTTGCACATTTACATTCAGATAAACAAGCCGGTATCTGTGTCAAAGGGGAAAAATTAATACATGCGACATAATTATGAGGTAATCATTGTCCCATATGCAAGTTATTTTGAAACACGCAGTATTTACCAAAAAAAAGTTGTATCTAGTAGGATGCTGGGCTTAAACAGTGTACACACAGACAGTCAAAGCAAAGGACAGTTTCAGAGTAAAATAAATAAACCCTTAATGAGTCGGGCAGAACACACCAGGAGAGTGTGTCAGAATTAGAATTGAACCCACAACTGCTGGAAGGCAACAACACTAACTACTTTTCATTAAAGGGACAAAATGTCAGAGATATTGAAAGTTTGAAAAATGTTATTAAATCCTTCAGACATTTTTGCTCGCGTAAAATTCAATTAGCAAGAAATCGTTCACGTTGCGACGCAATACACATTAAGGGGATGTTTTATAAGAAACTAAAATGTTTAAGATTAATGCAGATGATAAACTTTTAAGACAGTTATGAAAATTGTATAGCATTTTATAAGGCGTCTTTATTATGCAGAAAACAACAGTAATTTTTGTCCAAATCATGTCAATTTCAAACAATTATTTATGTACTTCTGTTAACAGAGGACCAATATAATAATTAAATTTTTTGTGAGTCATGGTTTAAAATCTTTATTTTTCTCTGTCTGATCTAGTTTTGAGTGGCAGAGTGGTTGTGTGTGTGTTTTTCTCAATTATACAATAATAATAATAATAATATTTCGGGTCATTTTTGGGGGGAAATTGATTTAAATTTTATTCCACAGTGCAATATTTTTGGCTTGTGCTAAAATAATCCAATATATAGGGGACAAAATTCAAAATGCACAATGAGTTAGAACTATTTAGAGAGACAAAAAAAATTCCACCAAAATTGCTCTATTGATTATAATTATTGCATGTATTGCTTCATGTGTCATGTGTAACTTCAGAAGGATGAGTGTACAAATATTCACCGTAGAAGTCCCCAATAATAAAATCATTGTTCTTACTTCCTTGATTTGAGATAACTTTAATCATCGTATTTTATTGGGTTTTATTTTCTTATGTGTTTGTTGACATTTGTGGTTGAAAGGGGCCAATTAATAAGGCTAGGTCTGTTTTGGACGAAGCCGATTATTTTGCCATTCCTCTTTTGCACGTGTTCAATGTTTACGACTGTTTATTTGTTCAAAGAAGAACCAAAGGGCTCTCTCATCAGTCCCGGGATAACCTCTTCACGCTCAGAAAAAAACGTTCCAGGCATTAAACATAAAAGGGAAAAAGGGCAGTAATGAATTTAGAGGAAAATGGACATTAATGGTATTAGCATTACTCATGTTCCATATAACAAATTATTGGAAATTTGACAAGCACACCAAATTATCTCCTCATGGCTGCCGGGAGTGTGCTGAAGTCCTCTCTACCTGCCGAGGAAAGACAATTTCTGCTCATTTGACTATTTTTAACAATAGAGCCGACCCATTAAGACAAATTAATGTCATTATCAAGTCTCTATGAAAATGACAAATACCAGCGTTTGGAGCAGCTTTAGAGGCTATTGACAATAATGAAATTCGCTGTACAGGTACTGAAAAGAAACACTCCAAGTAATTATTTTCTAGTAGCTTGTTTGTCTGCCATCCGTTCATTTGCTTTCAGCTCAATTATCTGACTCTGTGAGCATGTGGAGGCGCATAGTGCTCGGCGGCCCACGGAGCCAGGGCCCTAATTGGGCAATTACCGTTGTGTTTCAGGGCTTTTAGCTGCGCTGGAGAGTGGAGGGAGGCCGCGACGAGCAGGAGAACCAGGAGGACCTGCCGCACATATACCAACTACACATGCACTACACTGATTCCACGCAAACAAAAGCCATTGTCACTACACACACAATACGCAGATGAAGCCTATACAGGCAACACTATCAGGAGTGACAGAAATGCTTTCAGTGATGTGTGTATATGTGCTTAGGGACATCCACAAACAGCAGTTTTCCATTTTAACAGATCATGGACATAACACGTACTATAAATATCTGAGAGCTCTCATGCTGTCACCTGCAGCGTTCAGGTCAGGGTCAAGGTGAATTTAGTGCTTTGGAGAACAAGCTGAACAGTGCAGCTATTTGCACACAGCAAAGGGAGATCTAAACAAAATGTCCACATTTAAATAATATCTTCACAAAGATCTAGATCTTGCCCAAAACATGCAGTAGTTAGGTAAAATCCTTCTGCAATGGTAGTCCTGACCAAGCCTAGCTAAAAGATCTGGAGATGGGTCCCCGGGCGCTGCTGTGATCACTGAGGAGATGCCCCAGCAGCATTGAAGAATGGGTCAAATGCAGAAGACAAATTTCTCTACAGGGACATTAAAGTGTACCTTAACCTGTACCATAACCTTGTCAGAACAGAATCTTCCCAAAATTACTGTATTTCAAAATGCAAACCAACACCTGACTTAACTGTATAGTTCTATCTGTGCGGCCATATTCAGAGACGTTTATTTCTTACCTGTCCCTCGAATACAGACTGCGTGCCTTCTGTTATGCTGCTCAGGCAGCTTGGAGCACCCTTCAATGCCCCTGGGGCAACCTGTCTGGAGCAGTGGTCGCTGCAGTGCCTGCTTGAGCTCAGCCTGGTCAAGACCTCAACTGAGGATTTTACCTATGGTGCATGTTTTGGGTTGATGGGGGAAACTGAGGCCCAGAGGGAACCCACCATTAAACAGGGATAAACATGGAAACTCAGCATGTTTAGCCTCGAAACATGCAGAGTTTGTTGGAATAAAAATCCTCTAATTCTACAAGAAATTAGAAGAATAAGAACAAAAATTAATTACTTTACGTCACAATAAAAAATGGGGGGAAAGGCTCTTTCTTTTTTTTAACAAGCAATGATTTTCTAAATGATTTGCTTGGAAACTTTTTTTAAAATAAATAAATAATCATGCTAACCTAGCTGGCTCTTACCTGATGTTGAGTTTTACACATTTATCAATCTGGAAAGACTCTCAAGCAATTGGAACAATACTTCACATTAATTGGTAAAGTATTTTTAAGATAATAATTTATTAGCTAAATGAATAGCTTGGAAACAGAGCCATTTTTGAAATAAAGAATCATGCAAACCTGGCTCACACCAGATGAGTATCACTCTGAAATGAGTTCTATACATTTATCGATCTGAAAAAGCTCTTGCTGAAAGCGATTGGAACATTTAAAGAAATACTTCATGTTTATTAGTCAAAGTGTCACAATACCAGAACAAGCTGAAAAAGCAACTTTTTTTTTTTATCTAGTTGAAAAAGCAGACAAAAGCAGAGACAGCCTCCCTCTCCACAAATGCAGAAAGTATATGTGCGCGTTAAGATAATAAAACATTTAAAATAATTTGTATTTCTAGAAAAAATAGGCTAAAGTGTGTCCGTCAGCGTTGCCATGTTTGATTTGGTTAACTTGGACGCTTTACCTTTAGCTTCCACCCAAACTACAATCCTGCCCTGTGATTGGTCCGTTCTCCGCACCAATCGCAACAGTGGGAGCCTCTCAAGAACGCTTGAGAATTCATCTTGCTGACAAAGTTAGATTAATGTCATAAAACCAACCAAGACCAAAAACAATCTTGTTTAAACAATTTAACAATGTAAAACAATGTTTTAACAAAACACATTTCCCCAAAAATATTCAGGAGGTAACGAAGGTAAAATACATTCCTTTAATGATAGACTCAACCTACCTGTCATGACTATGGAGCGAAAAAAAGAATAATAAAAAAAAAGAACAGAAATAACTTGCTACTATTATTATTCATTGTTGTATGTTGCACCTTAATGCCAAGGCAAGTTCTTAGATTGTGAATTCTGTTCACTGACAATGGCAATAAACCCCTTTCTAATTCTGATTATATCTCAATGTACTATTGCTGAAGTTAATGAAAGCTGAATGGCAGAAAGTTACACACAGAATACATTGTGGCTCAAAGTCAAGGCCAAAGTAGTGAGTTCCTGTGGCTATGCCATTGCATGGGAACTCAGGAAGATAACGCTATGCTGACCAGAAGATTCTTCCTTCATATACATTGGTGCACACTCCTATAAAACTGGAAACACACCAATAGAGCTCTTGAAGTTGTCATCACGCTATTCTGGGATGTACCACCAATCCTTACAAGTTCCCTTACATGATTTGCTTTACTTTAGCCAGGAGAACCAGGAGAGCCATGGAAAAGCTCATTGGAGACTTTATTCCTATAGCAAATTTCATAAACTGAAACAGCATCCAAAGTGCTGCACAATACAAATAAAAGATACAGAAAAATATGTAAATAAAATATATATCTATATCTATATATAATATTCATCTCTTCTAGTCCTAACACTACAAACTAGTAAAATGAAGAAATTAAATTAAAATTAAAACCCAATAAAATAAATAAAAACACAGAAGACCACACAAGTAGTGCGTGTAGTGTTAAAAGCCAGAGAATAAAAGTGGGTCTTAAGACAAAACTTAAAACTGTGGGGGCCGTTCGGACGTGGGGGTGCAGAGTGTTCCAGAGTTTGGCTGGAGTTGGCTCTCAGACCTCAACACGCATGCTGGTGTGTACATTTGGATGAGGCCCGAGATGTACTGTATTTTGGGGCCAGTCCATTCAAAGCTTTCAAAACAAAACAAACTGAAATCTAATGCAAAAATGTTTTACAAAATAAAAACGGTTTAGATAAAACCCTCAAATGGTAAACAACAGCATTTACTTGTTTTCAAATTCAAAATCACTGTCAATATTGATGGCAAGGTTGGTGACAGTTTCATTAGCTGTCTAAGTGCTGCTAAACAATAACATTTCTGTTTTTCTCTTAAGACTCAAAAGGGGATGGGCTAACCAAGCCTTGATGTCACTAAAGCACTCAAGCACTATCTGGGGGAAAGCAGCAAGCCTGATAGTATCTGCCTAAAAATAATAATGTATGCCATGTTTTTTGAAAATCAAGTCAAGTGGGAGAATGTACAGTGCAACTAGAATAGGTGTGAGAATTGAATCATGGGGGACTCCACAGTGAAGAGAAGGAAGAGGAAGACGAGGTGGAGTCCCCCAGTCTGATTGAGCAGGACCTCCCACCCAAGTAAGACCTAAACCACAGTACTGCCCCCCTGACACCAACACAATTTTCCAAGCGATTTAAAGAGTTATATCATCAACTGTGTCAAAAGCAACCGTCAGCGCTGAAATGGTAGAACCACCAGAATCTGCCATTGAAACCTTCAAAATGTTTTTAATGACTTTATAACATGACAAGAAGATGTCTAAAGTGCCATGCACTTCTAGAAAAGACTGCAGCTGCACAAGGACGCACTTTTCTAGAATTTTTGCCAAAAAGAGACTTTGGAGATAGGCATAGTTAGAGGCAAAACAATGGAATTTCACCAGACACAAGACTACTGTTGATGATTACCTGGATATGGGCCAATAGTTGTCCACGCTTCTTTGGGTCGTGGTGGGACAGTGGCATTTGGGTTGGAAGAGGGTTTAAGTTCACTAACAACTTTAGAAAGACATGCTAAAGATACTGGCTCAAAATCAAAAGACAAAGTTAAGCAGAGCATATCTGGTGGTGGGCTGAACGGGGAGACCTGAATGTTGGCCCTTATTTATTTTTAATTTTTTGGCTCGTAGGACAGTATAGCGTGAAATTGGGACATGGGAAAGGACATTGTGGCAAACTGTCGAGAGCTGGATACAAACTCATGAGGGTTGCTCACATGGAGTGCACATGAGCTATCCACTTGGCCACTAAGCAGCACGGCCCTAATTTGTTCAAATGCATTTAGTAATCATTTTTCTAAATATACTTTTAAAAACTCTTTGACTAAAAGTACTTTTTAAATGATTTATGAATGATTTTTCAGATGTATTATTAAAAAGTGAAATTTCAGGCTTGTTACCATTCATTTCCAGAGTTTCTTCCCTGCCGTAATGGCGTCCTCAACAAATTTTGTCACGGGGGTTCAGGAGCTCTATATATTAGGACTCTCACACTATTCTTTCTGGAGAGTCCGTAGCTACGCTGTTCACTTTGCCCGTGTGATACTCAATAAATCCTTCTGATTTTACATTTCAGATTGATTGACTTTGGATAGCAAAATGTATACTTTTTTTTTTTTTGTAAAATAAAAATAATACTAAATGAATTGATTATAGTGATGCGCCGGTTTCTTCTGACCCTGGGGCGGGCTAAAAACATTGTTATTTAATTGTGGGGCGGATTATAAAATTGCACATCCACACCGAGGCGCAAATGCATCTTTGCATTTCGTGTCTAAATTCAGCTCCTCATTAGACTCGCTTCTCTGTGAATTTGAGTCGAACTGTAATCAAACATGCATTATTTTGCAGCCTAAACTTATTCAGACTGACTCAAAACACCAGTCATACATTGCATTTCCATACTCAACCTTTTTTGAAAAGGTTTGAAAAATAGATTCCATGGCGGGCTGGGCTATTTGTCTCTCCAAATCCTCTCCAAATTCTTTCCAAATCAGAACGCCAAAATTGCCTACTATCTTATAGGAGAAATTGTGGCTGCCAGGTGTTTTGGGATTGTCTGTTGACAGTTCAGAAATATTGGACTGAGATTAATAAAGCACTAAGAATGATTTGCAATAGCAACATCCTACTTGACTTTAAAACAATCCTGGGACATACAACCCCTGCAATGGAAACAATACATGGATACCTTTGGAATGTATTTTTGGCACAGAAGGAATCAGCTGTCAAGGGCTGGGTTCAAAGTAGAATGGATATTTATATATTTTTATAGATTATTACTTTTATTAAAATTAATTTGACATATTTGATGATCATTGGTATAAGCACTTGCTACAAAATTGAACAACAAATAATACTATGTTGTACAACAATGAAATTACTACACTTAATATGCAAATAATATACATCAGAAGACACGATAGTTTATGGGTGAGTGGTTCCTTGATACCTTGAAGGTAGAGATATCATTTTAGTTAACACAGAGCCAAAGGAGCAATGTCCGCCACGCTCTTTTCATCGTCATCACCTGCACCATTATTTATCTGTTCATTTGGGGTCAAGGTTCCTGTATCTCAGGAACTATAGGCCGAACGGGACATCATGGACAACAGCCAGTTAATCACAGAGATATACACAGACAGGCAAACAATCACAATTTTTCACTTTTGGCAATTTAATATTTGACCTGTCAGGTGTCCGCTAGTGTAAGAATCATGTTATATTTTAGCTTTACTGCCAGGTTTAGGATTCTGATTGCATATTTTGATTGAATGTTTAAGAATACCCAGCAGAATTTTCCAAAATGTCTCTAAAACTTTTGTCTTCATATTCAAACAATAGTTTATGTCGCTTCAAACCCACACTATCTGAACCAAAGTTACACGTTGTGACATTTAAAGTTTGTAAAATTTGCTTTGTGCGATTCTCAAAGTTAAACCTGTCTCGGCTCATTTGCTGTCTGACTCTCTGCAGACGCTCATTATGTTGATATGACAGCAAGCATTAATGTGCAAAAACAAAAGTAATTTCTCCACTTTACACCTGTGAAAGAAAAGTTGGCAGGAAAATTACTGGTGACCCCCCTCTCCCCAGCTGCCTTCCTCCCTCCCTTTAGCATGCTGTTACGCGCTCCTGGATCATGCAGCTTGTGTTAATTAAACCCTCTTTCAGATAATTTTCTTGCTCAAGTGGCCTTAGTGCAGCACCCATTAGGCAGAAAGCTCTGTTATCTGAATTTCCAAATGTAGCTCAACATTTATTAAAGTGAAATTCATCCAGTAATTGCCCGCCTCAGTATGGCCCGCGGCTGCCTCTTTACCTCTGAGGCTACATGCTCAGAGACACCTCCAACTATTTACCACATGACGTGGTAATTAGACCCCGCCGACCCGTGCCGCTAAGAGCCCCATAATTGTGTTAATAAAAAAATTAACAGCAGCAGCATGAGGATCATTATGTAAAAATACCTTCTAATGAAGCATTAGCTTTGATTTTATTTGGATTAAAAACCGCTATAGGTATTTAAAGGTTACAATGTCTGTATATCACACTAACTCTGTCTTGAATATAGAGCATATCATTTGGCATAACGAAGAAAGAGTGGTAGAATGGAGTATACAATAAGACATGGCAAGAATTCCCATATATTAAATTGTGGGATGCATGCAACAGAACAGTTTTACAGTGGCAAAACTGTTCTGTTTGATGCATTTATTTTATGTCTTGGATTTGATTATGAGCCACAGTCTGTATAAAAAACAATTCAAAAATAGGTACATGAACAAAAAATTTAATGTAATATTTATACTGTCAGGGCATTTTCATTTAGCTTTCATTCATTCCTAGTCTCTACAGCATTCAATTCATGTTAAAATTGACAATAACTATATATATTTGAACCTGAATTAACAAATGTTTCTTAGTAAAATATATTTGTCAGCTAAATTTTAAAGATACATATATCAAATGTTAAAAGTAAATGTTTTCATTAAACTAAAAATAATAATATTAAAATAAATATTTTGTTTTAATGGACGGTTGTCACATTTTCATGTAAGAATAAGTCATATCAGCTCTATATAACACCTCCGTGCTGTTTCTTTCTGTTCAGATAATCCCGCAGTCCTTAAAAGTTTACATGGCCAAAGCCAGTCAAATACAGTACATACAGTGACACCCTCTGGCTTCTTTAGGCAACTGCAGCATATTTATAATTCCGTTTTGGTACCATCAGTGTGAGCACTTTCTGTAATTAAATTGTCCAAATATTTTATTATTTGTGTTCCAAGCAAAATACGAGGCCATGTGCGGATTGATGAATTTATATGTGCTTAAATTGTGATTCTCTACAAGACTAACGTAAACATTTAGACCCATGTTAATCTCATCTTTTACAACACTAAGCTGGTGGAGGCTGGTTAAATCCTTTTGACTGCATGACCACCTGAACCGCTCTCTGAGGCTCTAAGGCTAATGTTGAGGAGATTGTGGGTCTCGAGGCTGACTCCAGCAGAGACTCCTTCTAAACTCAAGCTGGGCCGGTCAGAACAGCTCACTTGTTTGACCTGGCTACTCCAACCAGATTTCCAAAGGACGGCCATTTTAGCTTTAGGTAATCAGTATTAAGTTTGATTCGGTTGGTGAGGGTTCGGTCAGACATGGAACACATCATTTGAGACTTTTCTGAGGAAGGCAGGAGAATGAAAATAGAGGAATTACAACATTTTTTGACAAATCCATCCTCCTCGTTCCCTGAAGTCCACTCTGTTGTTTCTACATGAAAGAAAAGTAAAATACCTTGTACATTAGAGAAATGTAATGATAATATTCTAAAATGTTCTCATACGCGTAAAAATATCCCCCCTTTAATAAATTGCACTATTGTTTGAAAAATTATATTGCAAATTAATTTACTTTTTTCGTTTTTCAAAGGTTTTTATCGAAGATACACTTAATTGATGACATTCTAATTTTGCATATATCCAAAACAATAGATTTAAATAAAGTATAATACAGTAGAGAATGTGATAGATGATTACCAAAAACCTTATATATATATAAACTTCATAAATGAGACTGTACAGAATATATTAATTGTAATAGTATTTTCAGTCTATAAGAGATCATGTAGCGAGTAATTAATAAATAATTAGAACTTAAGAATTAATAGTAAAGATGGTATAACCGCATTTTAGTAGACACAAGCCTTTAAATGTGTTATTGACCATTACTTCCTCATATAGTTGCTTCTATATATCTCCTTTCTGTGTGTCTTTGTTGAGTTAAAACTGCAGTATTCATGCTTTAGTCAGTTGGGTTAAAGCGCTGAATGGGAGCAGGGCCACAGCTTCATCATTACGCCGCGGCCTGTGTACAGCAGGACTGCTACAAGCATCGACAACCATTCACATCCAGAACATAAACACCACACCCGGGCCAGATTCTGCTGAAAAGACACTGGTCTGTGGTGGATCCAGCACAACGAAACACAGTTCAAATCCTAATTAGGAAATGGGCTTTTTCATTCTGAATACTCTTTAGGGCATCTTTTTATATTTAATCAGTCAACCATGCACAATCATCCACCTGCTACTTCCAAATAGTACGTGTTTTGTCCAAAATCTTCCTAAAGGAATTTAAATGGGCATGCATCAAAGTGGATTATTTGGAGGCTGGGAAATGTGAATGTGTAGTTGATATACACAACTTGAAATGTCTAAATGTTGTTTGGAAAATGTTTACTGGAAAATGTATCGAGTGTATGCAGTTACGAAGTTGCAAAATGTAGTCCTCAAATTTACTTTTTTTTTTTTTTTTTTTTTTTTTTTTTTTTTTCAGTATTTATGTGAGCTTGAGACTAGGGCTGTAACAATATGCAAATCTCAATGTGCAATATTATCATGAAATGCAATATTAATAATAACAGAATTGTGGAAAAAATAAAAAAATCAAATGCCTTGACAAGTCTTTGGTGCGAATGTTGATTAATTAAGGCTTAATAGTTGTTATTTTGTTATGTAGTCTGTGCTGAAATGGAGCAAAGGATCATAGTTATAATGTTCATGTTGAACACTGAAATTATTGAGAGACTTTTGACGATACAATATTTCGGCTATTGTTACATTCCAACTTGAGCAAAAAGGTGATCTTGTTAAGAGCACTTTAGTCTCTAAGATGGCATCACAATTGTAAATATGTTGAAATCTGCAACTAAAATGAGTTGTTTGCATGTTCTCTTTATCACGTGCATTTTCTACTTCCCTAAATATATACAAATTTAAATTATTGGTATTAATTTAATTTAATGGCAGGCAGAGCCATCGATACCATTATAGTTTCTTGCTTGCAGACGGCAGGCAGGTGACGGCGCTTGACTAAAACATCAGAACGCTGAGCGAAGGTTAAAGCCACAGAATAAAGCACAGATTAGCCTCTCTTTGACACCACAGCTTTAAACATATTTACCTTTTGTGGTGCATCTGACTGTAAAATCTTTTTATCGTTCTTTCTATAGACTAATGGAATGGAGGGTATCTTTGTGCAGCTAAACGTTACTTTATGGAGTTTTTGAGTTTTGCAGTGTGGCCAGCACTGAGTCAGACGTCATTACAGTCACTACATTTTTTATAACCAAACATACAGTTTCTAAATGTTTGGACAAACAAGCTAATCTGAAGACAATAGCCACTTTATTCAAGCTTCTAAAGGGGCTTTGAAGGCTTGGCCCAGAGAACTATTCTGTCAGGGCCTCAGTCTCAGTAAATGCCTACAAAGGACCACACTGAATGGATGGGGAGTTCAGGGGAATAATAGAAAAGCAAATGTTGAGAAATGAGAGCTTAGAAGACTAGCAAATTTATAGACTCCGCACGGATTTTATTAATTCAATTCCCGGGAGAGAGAGTATCGACAAAGGTCCGAGGAGAGGGCTACCGGCGGAGGTCAAATTGTGTCAACCTGAGTTAGGTCCAGATGAGTGCACCGGGACTGACCTGTAGACCGCAGCAGCCAGCGCTCAGCTCCTTGAAGTATCACATCTCCAGTCGGCCATGAGCCAGTGGCCGACAGCCTCCCATTCGACCAGCCGGAGGAAATCGGCTGCATTTGTAGAAAACTGCACCTTTGTGATCTGCAACAAATTAGACCATTGATAAGCTGTGAACAATGTCAAGAATTCGAGGCTTTGAGGATATTTTAATGACTCACCGCTTCTTGCATTTAACCAAATTTCAGATATTAACAATTTCAAAGAGTGAAGATGGGCTGGTTTATTTTTGAACAAATATACCACTATAATAAATAAGTTGTAAAGTTTTACACAGGTGTAAATTAAAGTCTATATGAGTTGTTGGTCATCCCACTACATCCCACACTGTCATCCCACTGTATTCCTCTACGAAATATAAGAGCCTGTGACAATTTAATATGGACAAACTAGCAATATTAGTACACTTTGTTCAGACATTTTATCTATATTTTCTCTAAAAGTAATTCAGTGCTATTTAGGTATATTATACAGCAACAAGTATAAAAGCCGATAGCCAAGCTCATTTTATATATGAGCACACATCCCTCTAGTGGTGAAAACTGAAAAGTGAGGTCACTACTCCTGTAAAAATATAATCAATAGCTTAATTTTTTTTCAATTTGTGACTGATTCATATCCTACCACCAACCAGTTCTATAAGAAAACTCAAAACGTGCACTTTTTTTGGGTTGGATTTATGCTGTTAATTGGCTAAAAATGTACTCAATTACAAGAACAATAGTGCTGCCAAATATGTACTTAAATCAAATTTAAATTAATGCATGAAAAATAATACTCAAAAGTACTTTTTTTAATGTAGCAAACTAGAATTGCACAGTAAGTACTAGTGTATGTTTCAAAATCTACTCAAGAAAGCACAATTCCCAAGAAAATATCAATTACAGTAACTTGAGTCTTCGCAATGAGTTACTTTCCACCGCTGCCAAATACAATATACTTTAACTTTAGTCATACAAAAAATATATTTATTATTTGAATGTATGTTTTATTAAATTCAAACTGTGTAAAATGCTTTGTAGTTTGGACTCAAATGTAACTACTATTCATGTCTTCATATTTAAAGATAATTTTAACTCATTTAAGTAATTTTTAAGTAATTTACAACTCTATTCTTTGTGTGCCCTGAAATCCTCACGTGCCTCTAAGAACGGCAGCGGCTGTTTGCCTCGTCTGCTCTCGGGGATGTGCTCCTTTCTACGTACCACCCAACACACGATGAGATTCCTTGGCGCACACAGTCACACAGGCTTTTAGACACTCATTAGCTCTTACTAATACAATAAGTGTCACCTTCCATTTCATGGTGCAGAGTGGGATATCCAGGATTGGAAACCCACCAAATCTGCTCACAAGGGCCACTACCCCCTCATGCATCATATTGTCTTTCCATTACAATGTCGGATTGTTTGCCCATTGCTTGTTAACAACGTATAAAGCAAAACTATATACCCACCTCAAATTATAGTTTAGTCCAGTGAGATTTTAAACAATTGTGACCATGATTATCATGAAGGTAGACCAACATGGTAATGTCACATGCTTACTCTGCAGAGAATGCTCTTGTTAAGGAGGCAGCAGCTGTTTAAAGATGCACTGTGCCCCGCCTGGTTCAAGCCTGTTGTCTTGCATAAAGACAGCACATGCAGAGTGGTAAAAAAAATCTTAATTAAGACTGCTAATTCTCCATGGTGTCGCCCGACCAAGGCTGTGTGCTCACGTGAAAAGCTCTGGATCTCAGCATGCTGTTCTATAAGACCTATCATTTTTCTGTCTTCCGCACAGCGGGAGACCAAGCAAATTTATCAACGGACTCTGCAGTTTGTGTGTGAACATGTGAAACGATTCTGTGCATGTTGATTTGTTTTGTTTTTTACATCAGTAAGAACTAAGAAATATAATGTCTATGCATATTTATATGTATATTTATTTCACACAAAAAAGTAAGATGTCTTGTGAGAACAGGGGCATGCTCTAAAGAGTGGTCACAGAGGAGCTATAGGATTTTAATTGGCAATATCTCATAACTCTATGGTAATCCCAAAGGTTACTGTATGGGCCTAATGATTGTAAAGAATCCCCTCATTATCATGCCTATAGCTGCAGTAACAGTGCACTGTATCCCTACACGACTAAAGAAGTGACAAGTGTTACTCAGTGTAAGGCTAAGGGGTTTTGTATGTGGTTAGAGCTGCTCCCTCTGTGAGGAGGCAAAGGCCATGTGGTCCTCCGCTTGTAGCAGATGCCCTGGAGACGACTGGAGACAGATGAGTCCAAAACAAGCGTGACATGTGTTAAACAGGCAAAGCCCTGCAACACTGATGTTTGACAAGATGATGGGCGTATGTAATTATTATGGCCTCCACTTAAGCAAGCAGTACATATTCAGTACTGCATAGGGACATGAAAGATATACATACAAATAAGCTTGGGCAGATGAACATGTTAATGATGAACATGTTAACTGTCAACAAACTAGCGTCAGACTCTAAGTTTATATTTTAAAAATTCTACTGCGTCTCTGGCTCAGGTAAGGATTTAGATTTTTCCACTGTTGTTGTGAGTATTGTTGTCAGAATTCAGAAAGTAATGTACTCTGCTTTAGGCACTTGTACTCATCTAGGTAGACTCGCAGACCTTCGACCTTGGTCCTTCCTACTTGACAAAGGTACCAGTGATGGTGAAGTTCGGTCTGGGGAGGAACATGCCAAGGAGGTGCCCCCCTATGGCCCTTAAGACCCCCTCCCTCAGCCTCCAGAACCATTTGGACCACAGGGAACGGGTTAATCACATTAGAGGCCCAGAAGAGAGATGGGAAGTAGACAGTACCGTGACAGCCGGGGTAGCACTGGCACGACTAATCCCGTTAGGCCAAGGAAAAAGGGGGACGCCATCGCGCCTACGAGGCTGGGAAAGAAAACACATTTTCCCAGGAATGAGTTCACCTGTATGGTAACTCAGAGAAGTTGGCCTGCTGATGCCTATTAGAAGAAACAATTGCACTTGGCACGTACTAGTGTTTTTAATGCTGGGCACAACTCCGTTGTCAGTGGGGCTTCAAAAACAATAGGCAGCAGACAGTGGCATCGCATGAGATCCTCTTTCATGCCATGATAAGAAAGCTCCTTTAAGTTGCTGCTCTTAGTCAGCTCAACAGTGAGAAGATGGGAGGGGCCCTGGGGGGTGCTGTAAGAATGATAAAGCTTACTTCATCCACCATTGTAACTGCACCCGAGTGCAACCTTCTTGTAAACCTTTGCGGGCAGGATAAGAATAGGATGCACTCTATAAAAATATATCCTGCTGGGTAATCCGGCAGATGGCCGCAGCATAAGACACACCAGCTCCTCTGGCCACAGCAGCAGTAACAGGAGCAGTCCGGACCCCTCTCTGTACCGGGACATGGAGCTGTGATACTTAACTCCCCTTAGTAACGCTGGGAAACTGAGCCGTCAGTTTACATCAATCAACTTTCTGCTTAATCCCACACACTATTTTATTTTCCCCATTTTCTTCTTTTTTGTATCTTCCCTTTTGTCGAGGGGATTAAGCCAAGTGGTAAAACAGTGATTTAATGATCTTTCCATGGCTATATGCAACACTTATACCATGAGACAAACAAGCTGAGGCATTCTAAGAGTCACCCCCTCAAAAGGCGCTCCTCAGGAACTGTGGAGCTTTTGATACGGCCTTAATCTTTCCCACTGACGTGTGATGTGCTGCCGCTGCTATGGGAAAGTTTAAGGTTCAGGACTTTGTATAGAGTCATTGTGAAGGAGACCCAAGTAAAACGGTTGGTTAATACTCAATTTGTAACTGCTTAGTCTAGATTTGATTACAATGCATTGTGTTTATTTACCAGAGTAACAAACACACAATTAATTTCAAATGTTAATTTCAGAAAAATATGTTAAATACTGTATATGACCATTGCTCCATTACTTAACACTTACACTTACTTAATAAATTACTGTTACTAATATTACCCGCATTGGAATATCAGAGTAAAATGTTTTGACATATTGACTCTTTTCTCACTGATAATATAACTACCACTGGGAACAAAATTACATTTAGACTGAAAATGGGAACAAAAATAATAGGTAAAACCAACCGCTGCAGACTGAATTTAATATACTTCACTGTAAAATTGACTAAATTGTCACCAAGACAAGTGAAATAGTGTTTGTGACATATTTAGCAAAATCACATCACTTTCCTCTGACAATTTCATGATTATGCGTAAAGGTCTCTTGTACACACCTTGAGTTGTGCTGCTGCTCATATTCCTTCATATCCCTCGTTGTTCTCCGTCTGCGGGTCTAAATGGTACAACAAAATGTGTTAATGGACGGTACTTTTATGCAAAACAACTACATTGAATATCATTACAATAACAATACAGTACATGATCATAATAGCCTGCTTTTTTGACAACCTTTCATAAAAAACAAAAGGCCCATGACACAGCTCAGCATTTATGAGACAGGTACACTATCAGTGAGTAATAACAGGCGCAGCATTGGCAGTCGTCTGTATTATGGAGTGACACTAGAAAGCCATAATACAAGGACAAATATCTGAGGGACTGAACATAATGGATGGCAGGGCTGTTAGTGTTTTGCTGGCTGTGCTGTAAGTGGGAATAAGCTAGCGGTTGGCCATATTTGGTGAAACAGCGGGGTCAATGATGGCGATAATGGGGAGGTAAGTACTGTATTGGGGTTAATACTTACGAGTCTGCCAAGGGATTATGGCACTGTCTAAAACAGAGGAGCCCACAGTGAAATACTGCACTTTCGAACTGCCAAAAGTACATTGAGATGGGATTATCGCAATTAACAAACACTCCAAAAGGTGTTACTCAATATACGCATGTACTTTATCAGGGGGTGAGCGATATGCCCAAAAATTATATCATGATTATTTTTTTTATCTAACATCCCGATTTTGATTTGATCACAATTCATTAGTTAGTATCGCCTTTGCATCTGCTGCTTCTGAGGGCTCACACAGAGGCTGACCAATTCATGGGTTTCAGTGTCTAGTTATAGGCATTTTGAGGACTTCTGATAATTCAATAGATAGAATATTTAGTTTTTAATTGCCAATTACTATGATGACAACAGTCTTAATTTTTCATCACTCTGAGACCCATGGACAGGAGTGAGTGTGTAAAAGTGTCCGTGTTTGAGTATAGAGCTATATTAAACACTGAAACGCACAAGAACGTCACATCAAAACAGCAGATCCTTATTAAACCCTCAAGATATCAAAATTACCTCTATTTTCCATTAGATTATTTAATTTGTCTTAAAGTCCCAGTATGTAACTTTTTAGGCATAAAATAGTCTAAAATGCAAGCATGTTTTTTTTTTTTTTGGCGTTGTTATTGCACTGAAAAACCTGTTTCCTTACCATGAGCGGGCTTGCCTCTTCTCACACCTGACTCGTACTTGACCTGGAGCAGCTTTCTCCTGCTTGTTTCCAAGGAAATGTTGTTCCTTTGACCATAGTAATATTTCAGTATGGTATGAAACGCATCTTTCTCCATGGAGAATGTTCAGAAGTATCATTTTAACTTTCTGTTGCCATGGAATCATGCAGAGTTACATTGTGTTGCTTAATGGCATTGGTACTAATTGATTTGTTGACAGATAGGCTATTGCTATGGTCCTTGCATTGACATAACAGCTGTAGTACTTACTGTTTGTGATGCGCCATGGTTCTCTCCATGTGATCGCTGAACTATGGAGTAGAAAAGAAAATCAATACTTGGATGATAAAGCATTTTATTATTTGGTCTTATAGTTAGCCTTCTGACAATTATAGCCATTGTACTATTTTTGCAACTAAAAATGCTGTCAATTATGTGTACAAGTTTGAATATGTTTAAGTAGAATTAAGTAGTATAAAGATATTGTACAACTCTTAACAAAGGCCTGTCCATGTGTCTCTGCAGATAATGGTTCTTAACATCCAAGCCCTCAGTCAGTGAAAATGTCATTCATAGAAGGATGTTTGTGGTCCAAAAATGAGGACTAATACAGACATGCCACCACCAAACTGAAGTGGAGGATGGCACGCGGCTGGCATTGGGGCTGTGATTGGATGACAGCAGTAAATCTGCCAAATCCCCCGAGGCTCAAGCTGTGATTTGGACCACAGATTGTTTACAGAGGATGCTGAGGCTAGTGTTCGGCACACGACCACAGAGAGGACATTTTATGTAGCAGTCCTGTTGGAAAGAGATTGGATAATACAACTTTGACTGCTCCGTCCCTGCGGCTGAGGAAGTTACGGAGATGGACCGATTGTCCGCGTAGCGCCATGGTAGGCCACAACTTTACCCTGCGCCAAGTGCGTAATGACAGGCCGTGTAAACATTACACACAGCAACAACAAAGTAATCGTGGAGAAACTTACATTCAAATTCCTCTGAATATTGCTGGTTCCCTTCAAATAACTGAGAAGAGTAAACGCTAGTTGATTAAATAACCATTGCGTTGGTTGGATTAGCGCGCACAGCATCATGGGAACCTGTTTACGTCAGGGCCATAGAAATCAGGACGTAAGTAAAGTCAGACAATAAGGTATATATGGTTTTATGTTATCCCAAGTTAAGTAATTGCAAAGCTAGCCTGCATTATAAAAATATAGTACACTGACTCTATATACTTGGAAAACTTAATATTTAAATCACTCGCGCACCTCCCGCTGTAATTATTTTGTGACCAGTTGTTCAGAACACTGTAATAACACTGTTTAATGGTTTTGTTCAGTGATTTTCTAAATGGGCTCTGAACAAAATGCCAAATTAGTAGGTGTACCATTTTTAGAGACAGTGCTAAATGGCAACATTCAGGAAAAGGTGCCGTTATTGTGATGTGATGCGCAGGTGGCACATTTGATTTACCCAACTAGATGTTAATGTGTTGCTTGTCATTTGCAGTTTGTTGTTGGAGGCTGCAGATGTGTGGTGTGAGGAGGGTTCATGCCTCTCGTGAAGAGAAACATCGCCCCTCGGCACTTGTGCCACGGCACCGTGCCTGATGGGATCGGCAACGAGCTGGAGTGTGTCACCAATAACACCCTGTCAGCCATCATCCGGCAGCTCAGCAGCCTCAGTAAGGTCACTCACAGGATGTACAGCATTAATCAATGCAGTTATACTGTAGGCCCTATATTTTAAATCTGATGCCCTTCCTTGTGTAACATTCAGAAATGTACCTTGCTTGGGACTTTAGACAGTAGATTCGTACACCATGTCGCTGGATTGGAGTTGATTGGAGATTGAAAGGTTTTTTTAAACTCAGGGCTATAGCTCCAGCTGGACATCTGCAACAGATTTTAATCTTCATGTGAAATATACCATCGCTGGTCTTTGATGCCGCTCGGCCCTCTGTCTTTCACACAGCAAGTGACAGGATCAGACTAATGATAAATATGTGGGTCTGTCTTATTTGACAGTAGTATATTACTATTCTCTTTCAATGAAATTACATCCACAAGAGGCAGTAAATCTATCATTGTTACAATAAAAGCTTAACCGTTATATACTGGGCATTTGAGCAAACGCGAGTGAAGTGTAGTGACAATGCTATTTTTGGAAGCTGATGCACTGGACATCTGCCCCATACATAGGGATTAGTGTGGGTTGGATTTAGTGAAGTAACAGGAGCACAGAGCTTACCGTTATGCCCTGTATCACCAACACGATAAAGAGTGACTGGAAAGTGGTTTCGTCTGGGATATGTTTTATTTTATTTTGTCTTGTTATGCACAAATTACATATATAGAGACTCATGTTGTACAATCTAGGAGTCAAAATGACAAGGAGATTTGAATATTGATTCTGTTAATTACTAAATATTGATGATGATGATGATGACAATGATGATAATAATAATCCTAAATATTGATATTAGTCTTGTATTGCGTCACCCAACAATCACGTACATTATTCATTACAGATTTGCACTTTTTGTCTCTTTTGTGTTTTTCTTGAAGGCAAACATGCTGAAAATGTGTTTGGGGAACTCTTCAATGAAGCCAATACATTTTATGGGCGTGCAAACTCTCTACAGGACCGCATTGATCGCTTGGCCATCAAAGTCACCCAACTAGACTCCAGTATTGAAGAGGGTAAGGGACATGTATTTTATTAGCACGCATGTAGCAGGAAACATTTGCACTTTCTAACTTTTGTTTTTTTCTTCTTCAGTTTCTCTTCAGGACATTAATATGAGGAAAGCGTTTAAAAGCTCAACTGTTCAGGATCAGAAGGTTTTGTCCAAGGGTAGCACTCCCACCTCAGTGACAGACATGTACAACACCAGTGACAAAGCCCCTCCCCTAAGTGCACTGACTGCCTACAGGTATGTTCGACTGTGCTTACCAAAAAATCAAGTTGTACTAACATTTACTAATGATATCATATTGCTTTCAAAAACAGAGAAGATTCAACAGACGCAATGAAGTTTTACTCAGATCCATCTTACTTTTTTGACTTGTGGAAGGAGAAAATGCTGCAGGATACTGAGGAAAAGAGGAAGGAGAGGAGAAGGCAAAGGGTGGGTGCGCACTCTTTTATAAAACAAATTAAAAGTAAAATAAAAGCTAACTTTACACTTTTACAGGAGCAAAAGCGTTGCGTGGACAGTAGCACAATTCAACGTGAGGTTAAAAAAGTGAGAAAGGCCCGAAACCGCAGACAGGAGTGGAACATGATGGCATTTGACAAAGAGCTTCGTCCCGACCACCGCCATCCACAAACTCTGCGTCGAGGGGCGTCGTCAGAGGGATCTCTCTCTCCAGACGGCAGGTTTGTGTTTGAAATGCTAAAAGTATATTTACGCTATTATTTCTTAATGAAAAAATGATAGAACAAATATGGAAGGATTAAAGCACAGTTTCTGGAAGCAAAACACTGAATTACATTTTACCATTAAAGAAATAGTAAATTACGTCTTTATGGAGATGCTTTTGTCATCTGCATGTCGCCATGGCCAAGGTCAGATCTGTGGAGAGGCTAGGCAAACACCTGCAGTGGAATACATGCAAGATGGAACAGTTTAATGTCATACTATGGAACATTTGAATCCAAGAAATAACAGCTCCTCCAACAGACAAGTTACAAAGTACACCTGATGCCCGTACTGTCCATCAGCAACTACTGACCACAATCACATAGCAAGGTCTGGAGATTGTCCTGTGAGTTGGGTTGTTCTAGTGGTAGTAAGGTAGAGATGTTGGTTGCAAACTATGTTACAATTAAAGAAGCATCACGATTTTTACGATTTTTTTCTATTGACAACAGTAAAATCATTCATTTTCAATCATTACAGTTGTCTTCAATGTTACTACTCTGCTATTATGAGACCAGCTTTTTGTAATCAAACATGCTGACTGAAAAGCAAAGTTAATGTGACAACAAATCGTAAGATAAAAAGCTGTTTACATTACTATATATTGTGATCTGAATAATCACATTTAGGATAGGTCAAATGTAGTGAATAAATGGAGACAATATATACCCAAATATGCCACTTGAAGGTTATGTGATGAAGTACAAGAAACATGTATAGTGACTGTTTATGTCTTCTATCCAGATTGCAGATTGGTAAAAAATATATCCCCTGTTTGCTTCTGTTGAGGATGGTCTTTCTTTTTGCCAAAAATTTAGAAGAAAAGCTCTTTCACTTCACACTTTGACATGTCTTTCTCTGTTTATATTTGCTCCTTCAGGCCTGACCTTCCAGGGTACCCCATCCCACCAGTGCCTGTCCATGCGGCTTGTAACTTTGCCAAGTCTCCCGATTATGTGCTGGGGAACGCACACCCCTCACCACCTGTAGAGCATGAATACCACAGCATTGATGTCAACTACAAGAGAGGAACCTACTCCACTGTGGAGCCCCCAATCACAGAACAAATGAATGGAGCGACATGTCCACCTGCTGAATACAAGTAAAAGAACCAAATTTTACATGAAAAAACAAACCAGGCATAGCAGGGTCGCTTAGATTATGGTATTATTGGTTAGTGGGTGACAAAATGAACATTTTGGGCAGTATGGTGCCATATTATGATTATTATGGGGACTAATTGTTAAATATTTCTCTCGAAATAGATATACAAAATTATAAAAAAATGTATTAATTAATTAAAGTAATGTATTTTTCAAGATGAACATGCGGTAAACTGGAAAATGGTACTTGAGCAAGTTTGATCCAGGCATACAGACTTGTTGTAATGACTAGTGATGCGTGGATGGATACGAAAATATCGTATAGATACTGAATGAGATATCAAAAAGTGTCCATTTGCATGCATAAATATCAATACTAAACATTTAAAAAAGAAATCCAATTTTTGTATTTTAGTTTATCTGCACATACAGTATATTTAATATATATTTAATTAGATAAATTCAAGCTGTGGTTGTATTTGCCCCCGGTTTTAGCGTTAACTTAGGTGCTGCGGAGCTCATTTCTTGCATATTGATGACACCGCAGGGCATGGAATTGTAAACAAGAGGTTTGATCATGCCGAAATATGAGGTGGAGTGAAACAACTTGAGGGCGTGGTCTAGTGTATTCTGTGAAAGGCCAGAATCGTAACTAAAACACTTCTAAAGTAGTGCACTGGAGTCATGTTACATTTCCCCCTATGAACGAGCTAATCATAATAAAACAACATTCATGGGCATAAATAACACAAATTATAAGAGAATATATATATAGAATAATATAGAATAATGAATAGAGTCGTATTTTTTCTCCCACTCACGTGAGCAGTTACACACTCAGCTCTTAAAGCTCTTTGCTGGACACCTCCGACATTGGACACTTATTACTGCGTGGTCTGGACCAGACTGGACCGTACAGACTTGCATGTGCTCAGCTTAGAGCGGAACCTCTGTTTGGGAAATTGAATAAATCCCCACCGTGACGTCACCAAAATCCTTGTCCCAGTCTGCGTATAACTGGCACAGACTGACAGCACAACACGAGATCCACACGTACGATAAGACGGAGCGGCATTCTCCGTTCTCACACCCTCCGGAGCACGCAGCATCCCACCGAGTACTCAGGTGTCCAGATGTGAATACCGGTGCGGTGCTGTGCTGCACGTGACTCATGTAGTCCTTGTTGTCCTGGACCTGGTCTTGGTTTAGTCCAGTTAAATTGGCACAAGCCCATCTCGAGGACATACGCTCCGGGGAAACTTGGACTGAACTCATGGCAGGGCAAGTGCCACACGGTTTCACACAAGAAGTCCGCGCACACATCTCTGCCTGTAAACTCCCCATGCTGGGTGACAACCATCACTGAGGGCTCAGAGTTCTGGCACCGGGTCTAATGTGGGTCATTGCAGCAGTCTGGGGGTATGCGCTCCCTTGGCTCTGCTGCTGCCTGCCCTTGTTCATGGATCACAAGATTTGTGCGCAGACTGCGCAGTATTCTGTGCTCTGCATTTCCGGGTTTTGGACCTGGTTTAGTCTGGGTTTAGTCTGGACAACCCGGGGATGAAGGCAACCTCTGCGTTGTGCAAAAACAAAAGTGAATTAAATAAAGAAACAATGCCCCGAGGCTGCATTTCAATATTTAATTTTATTTCAAATGGGAAAATGGAAAATCAAACATTGTTATTGCCAACTTATTTTATTGTCTGTATATGAGGCATGACTGCAAACATCTCCCACACAGGGGCCAAGCAGGTGGTCTTTTGAATGCCACAGTTATCAGTCATTGGATCAAAAAGTATCACCATATATGGACTGGCATCATCCCACTCCAGCCTCCAGCGGCCATGTCCAGCCTCTTTATACCAGCGTTAAGGTCGGGAAGGGAGCATATAAAAAATAGCGCCCTGGAACTGCCCCATGGAAAAGGCTCCACTCTAAGTCCAGGGGCAAAATATGGCCAAAGGTGTCATTATAGTAGAGAAGTTTCAATGCATTTTCAAACACAATTAATTTGCATCGGTATCAAATAAGTATCGCGTATACTGATTTGTAATGGTTCAGAAATCTCAGAAATATGACTGATTCCTCCAATCTTCAATTTCTGTTTTTCTATCTACTGTGTCTCAGTAAAGTTAGTGCTGGCTCTGATATTCATATTAGACAACTGGACATTTCATGCTTAATTTATGTATTTGAATGAATTAAAAGCATCCTTTTTGTCTGCACAGCACTATCCTTCCTCCTCATGTTTCTGGAGCACAAATACCATCTGCACAGACAGCATTTGGGTGTCCTCCTGTTGCTCTGTCTCCGCCTCATAATGGAGTTCTACATGTGGGGCCTGGATACGCACTCCCACCCGTACCTCCACCTCCAGGACCTCCACCTTTGCCTCCGCCCAGCGCACCCCCACATCCACGGGACTACACCAACGATGGGCGAGCTGACGCGCCACCTGTCAGGGATGCCAGAAGTGATCTGTTATCTGCAATTCGAATGGGTGAGTCAAAGACATTTAAACAAATGAAAAATAAAATAAAAATGTTTACTTTGAATCCTTGTCTTCAGTGCAATAGATTTCTATCCGTGGGTGTCTGAATTATGAAAAATTAGGAGCACTGCCTTAGCAATTTACAGTTTAAAACTAAATATTTTATCTTTTGAATGATGAAGAGTCCACAAAATAGTTGCCTATTACAGGAAGCTGAAACCCTGTGTGGCAAGAGAGCGGCCACTAGCCGGAAATATACAAAAGATAAATGAAAGAAACCACAATGCCACCTGAGAGAAGGCTCAGGACCTGGAATAAATAAAACCATAACATAAGGCGCACAGATGAGTAAAATGTATTGACAGGCGGTAGATTAGTAAATGTATTTAGCTCATCAGTAGTTCCTTTAAAATTCTGTTGCATTAGTTCCACCTGAGTTCACCATTCTGTCCCTCATTGTCCAACCCTGTTTCACATTGTCAGAAGTAAGCGTTGGTTGAACTGCATCAAGAGCAGTAGTAGAATAATAGTCCTCGAAAAGGGGAGGCGGCCACAATTCACACATTACAGACAATACAATACATTTACTCTGGCCACAATTGACAGAGGTCATTATTTAGTGGGGCTATGACAGCACACCTACCAGGAAGTGCCAGACACCCAAGACCAGCCACGCCGTAGACCCCGAACACCTGACCCCGTCCAGCTACACGTGCAGTCGGCCCGTCCTCAGCACTCTAGGATAATAGCATTCAGCACCAACACCGCACCCAAGTTAAACAGTCATTATTCAAATGTAAGTGTGCCACAGAGCATCTTAGTTGTGAACACAGTTGCTGCCTTTACGCCTTACGATGCAGCCTTGGCGCTTCAACACGATGCATTTCTCACAACTTCAGCAAATTCAGCTCACTGCGGCCGAGTCTGGATCATGGTCTGGATCTATTAAAACAGGGGCAGAGTGCTGTACAGCGGCAATACTGTGGCTTAAGTTCACTGTTAGGTCTTTTACCAAATTGACTCAAACTAAGCTGATTATTTTTAATTAATTCTTCTTTGTTTCGATAGGTATACAGTTGAAAAAAGTCCAAGAGCAGCAAGAACAGCAAAACAAGAGGGAGCCGGTGTGTAATGACGTGGCCACAATCTTGTCCCGGCGGATCGCAGTGGAGTACAGTGACTCTGAAGATGACTCTGAACTGGAGGAAAACGAGTGGTCTGACTGAAACGAGGAGAAAATTGAGCAAGCAACTAAGCTGCCACTTTATGACAGCACCTGCTCTGACTCCATCTAGTGGACACTTTTATGCACAACCCCTCTTAATACAAATGTTTACATCACGCCACAGCTAACACTAGATTACTCCAAAGTTAAATAGGGCATCACAACCAAATAGAAGTAAATAGGCCAACTGTTTGACAATGTAATACATTACATTACATTTGGGTTTAATGAGCTGCTCAATGATAAAATATGTTTGAGCCAGAATTTATGCTCCAAAAAATTTAAATCATCATCATTTAATTTTGTATTGTGTTTCGTCCACCCCTAATTGTACATTTCACCCCAATTCATTTTTTTAAAAATTATTGTCAGTCTTTGTAATTAATTGATGTAAGTGTACACATGAAGCATATGGATTATGGATTAATATTTCAAAATGTGTTATGCTGTGTTTTAATTTTTTTTGTTATATATTTTTTGAGGCAGGGACAGTGCATATCATAAATCAACCTTAACAGTAGAGATGCATTGTACCAGGTTGTAGCTCAAGTGCTAATTTCCACCTGTAGTCCTTGGAAAGGCCCTGAAGTTATTAAGTCCCAGGCTATTGTAGTCTTTTATGTTTTTAGTGATAGACACGGGGAGAACATGCAAACTCCTTATTCCATTTAATGAAGACAAAACGGCTTCTTTCTTTGGCATTGCTAACTGTCACCAGCAGATGTCAGACCGACGAAACATTTCCATGAGCAGAACGCCATCTTGGCTCAGATCCATCGCCGAAGCAGAACGGTTGCGCAGCTTGAGCCACAATGGCACTGTGGTCCTCCGTGTTCAGCGGGTGAAGTGATTAATTAGTTTTGCCAAAAAACTCACTTTTCTGAATGAAGGTGAATAATTCAGATTGCAGACATCTGCTGCATATCAATCATTATTTTTATTAAGGGAAAGTTTGATGAACAACAAAATGGGCTCGCTTTTCTTACAAGAAACCTGAAAGCTCCCGCACACACACAAATCCAATTTGCTATGTAAATCCACTGGAATTATGTTAGGTTGTTATTATTCTCTATCACTTAAACATTAAACATGTTTAATGTGAGTGTTGCTGCAGCCAGCAGAGCAGTCACCTGGGCAAACAACCTGTTCACTGTTCTGTCATGCTGAAACATCTGGATTGACCGGGCTCAGGTAAAAGAAAACATGCTGCAGAAATTTAAAAAGTAAAAAAAAAGAGCAAGAAATATCTAGACTGAATGAATATTTTACTTCAGGGCTATTCAACATCAGGCCCAGGGGCCAAATCTGGCCCTCCAAGTGATTCAATCCGGCCCACGACCCAGCTTCCAAATATGAAAACAAAACAAAAAATATTGTTACGAGGATGTCTCTCAAAGTCTGGTTTAGACACTATATTTTTGATTTTGGCAATGTTTTTTTAAATGGTAAAACGCTGCTGATGTTATTGATTTGATGAGGCTGTTAAAAGTCTGAGATGAGTCCATTATTACCCCCAGATTTCTAACTTGATTTGTAGGTTTTAGAGCGAGATTCTGGAGGTGACTGTTAACACTTTCTCTTTGTTTCTGTGGGCCAAAGATGATGATTTTAGACTTGTCTGAGTTCAGCTGGAGAAAGTTGTTTTGCATCCACACACTGATCTGTTGGATGCAGTGACAGAGTGAATCCACTGGTCCATATTCACCTGCTGTCAGTGAAACATAGATCTGAGTGTCGTCTGCATAATTGGGGTAGGACACATTTTGGCTGCGTATCAACTGACCTAAGGGCAGCATGTAGAGGTTGAACAGAAGGAGTAACCAATTTCAACAAAGTACTTCCTGCCTTCCAGATAGGACTTTAACCAATTTAGGGCAGTGCCAGTGATGCCCACTCAGTCCTCTGGTCTCTGCTTCAGCGACTCTGCCCATCCCTCTGTGTCTCCAGGCTTAAATCTCACTAATAACTCACTCCCTTTGCATTGCCTTTAAATGGTGAAATGGAGGAGTGGAGGTGGAGGAGGTGTGACGTGAGGAGCAGATTCCGAGGAGTGTAAATCTGCAGAACCGGAGGCTGTAGATTTATGCCCCACACATTGACGCCCCTTCTTCTTCTATTGCCTTTTTCTGGTTGTTCTGAGCCTCCATGGTACCACTATCTTGTTGGAGGATATTTTTGTGGCATTGTCTCCTTACATTGACGAGGCATGGCAACACATGGTAAAGTTAAAGCAAATGTTGGAAAATTATTTAGATGGCAAAGGAACAAGGACACTTTCAATACATAATTGTTTAGTAATAATATTTTGTGAATGTTGAATGTTAATGAGATATCTTTACTATTTGATTATTACCAACTAGCTTTGTAGTTAACTTTAGTGTAATGCTTCAGTTTTGCCTTTGAGTGTTGTCAATGCTAAAACTGCTAAGCTAAAACAATGTGACATGAAGTAGTAATTAACATTTACACACAATACTCTGTCAGTAAACCCATGTGATTTGGAGCAGGTAAATTAGATAAATTGGCAACCCAATATTGGCCCTAGTGAATGAATGTGAGAGTGAATGGTTATTTGTGTGTCTTTGTCTCTGTGTTAACCCTGCAATGATCTGGCCCCTATCCAGGGTGTACCCTGCTTAAGGCCCAAAGTCACTGAGATAGGCTCCAGTCACCCGCGACCCACTAATGGCAACGAGTGGTAGAAAAGGAAAAAAAAATGACTCTACTTTGGAATGAAATGCCCAAAGAGTTGAGAGAATTCTAACCCACTAACCCTAACCCTAAACTTTCAGAGTCACTTAACCCCTGCAAAACCACGCCGACTGTAATTCACTGAGAGATTTGTGTCACTCAAAATATCCTACTAACACTGATGTGATCAAATGATTAATTACTTGTGATTGCTCCAAAATAACGTATTCAAAAACAGAACAATACCAATAAATATGAAGCGAAAATTTAAATAAATAAATATTGTGTAATTATTAATACGTATTTCTGAAGAAATGTTGTGAGTCTATTCCCCACAAAAACACCACACTGAAATGTGCCTTTATTGAACTTGCTGATGCACAATCTTCAGTGTTATGCTTGTCAGTCCATTGTCTTCTTACTCTCAGCATTATTTCTTCTCTAAAATAGATTACAGCTGGTATCTCGAGCTCTGGCCTCCATCAAGTCTAATGGACTTATAACCCACAGGCGCTCATGCAGGCTCCTTTCTCGACATTGATTCAGTGTATCCATCCAGCTAAAGGCTAAAAGGATTCAATGGCTAATGCACCTGTCTCCCCATTGTCATCCTTCAGTTAGCATAGTTTTAAATACACAGGTGGACAACATTTATAATAAGAATAAACATAGATATGAGCTTTTGTTTGTTAATTAATTTCACTATACACAATTTCCTCTGGTCCCAATTTGGATTTAAGCAAAAGCTAAACTTAAGTAAGGTCATTCCCTCCACACAGTTCACACTTTTGGAGATGACAGCCTGTCAGAAAGGTTTGTCAACAAAATATAAACTTTACACTTTCGTTTTGATGGGCACGCTTTTAATTCTGTATTATAATAAAAAGGAAGGCAAGATCCATCCCAAGAAAACCAAAAAACTACACCTGTTAAAACATAACTAAAGCAATGGTAATTGTAATGGTAATAACTGGAAATTTAATTGGAAAAAAGGGGTTTTGTTTGGTCAAAGCCTAGACCCCCAAAAAGAGGAAACCTACATCACATCCGTGGGTAAGGATCAAGAAACACACAAAAATAATGATGTTATCGTGTATTATTATTGGTCAAATAATAATTGTGTATTTTGGCCCTTGTTTACAAAATGGTTGCTAGGTAACAGTTGTGGAATTACCTCCACCTATGTCACATCAGTAAACAGGAGAAGGGTAGGCAACATTTTTAGTCAAATGTATAATCATGTTCACTAGTAATTACTAACTTACTTACTAATCACCTCTGTAAAATATAGTATTACTCAAGTAGGAGCAAAAGTATAGTGTCGCAAAACTACTCATATCGAAAAATGACTCAAGTAAAGGTGTTTGAGTAAATGTACTGTGCTCACCCAACTATCATCCAGACTTTTCGGAGGGAGAGGAGTTGTAGGGTCATGTTGCTGTCTGGAGGAAACGTGATCCTGGAGGGTGGGGCTGTGTCTCATCACTCACTCTCCTCCTCCAACTGCCTGTCATATTTCTGATATGAGCCCAAAGCCAACTCAATGCCTGGATTATCAGAGCTGTTAGTGGCTCTCCAGTTCCTCATTATACACTGTGACAACTGATCTGCTGCACCAAGGACAGCCCGGACCACTGGTAACCCTTCGCTCCAAAGGTGCTTGTGCCTATCAAAGCGTACTGCTTAGAGGTCTGGAGTAAAAGCAGCCAAGGTATGTACGAGAATGACTTGTGAAGAATTTAGTGTAACTTGAGCAAGATAGTTTTTGAAAAGTGACAGGTGCACCACAGTGAAGGCGGTGGAGAAAACCACTTGTCAAAAGGAATTTAAGAAGACTGCTTCCAAGAAATGAGATGAAAAGTACTGACTACACAAGATGGTGCGATCAATCCAAGGATATTTTTGAAATTAGTTGAAGAATTTTCCAACAGCAAGAAACAAAAGGTATGTTGACCTAATGAGATTCAATTACTTTATTCAAACAAAATGAAATGTTCTAACAATGAAAACATTTGTAAAGCGATAAAGATTTTCTGAATGGCCCATTTAGAAGGGTCCCTATGGACAAAGTGCTCCTGTTTTAACAAATTAGCCTGGAAACTCTGGGGGATACAAGAGAAGATCTCAGATTAGATAAAATAATTCACATTGGAGTTGTAGGTCACTTATGGGCTTTTGTGTGAGATTGTTTTTACAGAATAACAGGATATAAAAGAGTTAAAGCGTTTGTTCAAGTGGGACTTGTGGTTAGTCAGCCTCCAGTTACTCCGGCAGAGTGCTGTAAGTGCATCTTCAGAGCACACAAATCAATAAAAAAAGGTTCAGATCCTTCTCGGTTGTTTAAGAACCCTTCTTTTAAAACAAGATCACTCCTCAAAGTAACGCTGACATACACCAAACTTTCTTGATCTGAACACTATTTGATTAATTTTACTGAAGGATTTGTGGATCTCTAATACGAAACCTTTTCTTACTAAAAAAAATTAGGCAAAATGTAAAATGTTATGCCAATATTGAGTCTTTGTATATATATTTTTTTTATATACAACCATAAACCATAGAAAAAGTTTCAAATTAATGCCTCTAAATTCATGATTTTTATATTTTCCTTAACCTTAACCTGCCTTAACCTGTTTTAAGCACATGATTCCCGGCTGGTCTAAAACTAATTAGATTGACTGTTAACCTTCATGTCTTGTCATTGCAGTGCCATGCTGAAAACTACTGTTCTAAAAATTGCTTGTTCTTTTCATATGTGATCTAATATTGACTCCTTATCAGTAACCAGAATGAAGTGGGAGAAGTTGAAGGCTCCAGAGCCTGATGACCCAATGTGCTGCTGTGAATGTGATCTGTCCCAGTGCTGTGACTGTGAAGACATGGACGAGGCCTTTAACAGGTGAGACACACTGAACTGAAAGCGATAATGCATGCATTCCATTCATGTAGGGATGTAAAAGCGTACTTCAGTGACATCTGCTGGACAAAAAAAATCACATCCGCTCTACATCAATTTAAAATGTTCAAATGTCTAGATGTACATGTATGGGACCTTGTAATTATCAAATGAGAGGGGAAACAATACACTGATCATAAAACAAAAAAACAGTTGTGTTCAAATAATGAATGGTCTCTTTAATGCAAATTTCATCAATAAAGATGTTAGCATGATGGAGAGTCAACTAGAGGTATAAGATCATCACATTCACATTCCCAATGGACCTGATCCGAGGCTCTTTTCTGTACAGCTGGCTGAAGACCACACCCCTGAAATGCAGCTTCCAGTCTCCAGGTTTGCAGGCCATTATTGATAACCTGGAGATCTCTATGATCCCAGCTCTGGTGCTGCTGCCTCTCCTTCTGCGAACTGCAGCTCTACACTTTCTTTTGGGCGTAACTATCCTGACAGCTCTACCTGTCCTAGTGCTTTGGTACTATTATGCCACACATCAAAAGAGGCGACGAACCCTCTTCTTTCTCACACTGGCACTTTATTCTCTGGGCTACATGTACTACCTCTTCATCACAGAGATTCTGCCTCGAGGGGATGTCAGCCACATGCAGCTTTGCACCGTCACCACCGGCATGATCCTGACCATCATCTCCCTTATCAACACAAAAAGGGGCCCGGGATTTATCACTGCTGATCTGTATGACTCACACAAGCATGAAAACGTGGAGGTTAATGGAAATGTAAAGTCCCCAAACTCCGATAGAGGCAAGTGGGTCCGGTGTGCTGTGTGCAAAATAATGAGACCTCCACGAGCAGGGCACTGTCGAACCTGTGGGGCCTGTGTCCAACGCCTGGATCATCACTGCATCTGGTGGGTCATGTGCAAAAGCTGAACAAACACACAAAAATACCTTTAATATCAGTAAAACATTCAAATACTTTACAATAGCAACCGGTACTGAAGAGGGTGTAAATTAAATATTGACGAGTAAGAAAAAGAGTTGTATGTACTATAAATGTTTCCTTTTATCTGACTTTATGAGATGCTGCAGGATAAACAGCTGTGTGGGACAAGCCAACCACCGCAGTTTCCTGTTGACCCTGGGCCTGTTCCTGGTGACCTCTGTGTATGGCATAAGTCTGGTGCTGCGCAGCATTTGTCCTGGGCAGTATGTGCTGACTGCTGCATTCTACTGTCCTGGAGTCTACGCAAACTTCAGGTAACAGTGTTGGATCACTTACCATGACATGTAATACAGCTGATTATATCAGAATGATGTCTTTATGGAAACAGCACAGCTCTGTGCTTCACCTGTGTGTGGTACAGTGGAATCATCACAGCGGGGCTCTTTTACTTGATGGTGGTGCAACTCCTGAACGTCAGCTTCAATGTGACAGAGCGTGAGGCCCAATTGGCCCTAAGGAATGGCCCAGGCCACTGGCATCTGTTTGGACTGGCACTGGACACTGGAGAACATTCCCATGGATTCACTCACAACTGGCTCCAGTTTCTCACCATGACACACTCCTCCTCTCAGTCCACACAAACAGTCTTGGTCTAGTTTACAAATGCATCATCTGAAAAGCATGACAACACACAAAAAAGAGCAATTACTGCATTTGATTAGAAAGAGTTTTATATGAGTAGTACTAGCTATAATAAGGCTGTTCAACATAAGGCTAACCCTAACCCAAATAAAGCCCTTCAAGAGATTTAATCCGGCCCACGACCCATCTTCCAAATATTTAAACAAATAAATAAAAAACATCTTGTTTACTGGTTTAATCCTGGGTTAGCACTAGTTTGGACCTAATTTGGTTTTGTCCATGTTTAATTCCATTTTAGACCTGGTTTGATTCTGGATAAGTCCTGATTCAGGTCTGGTTGGTACTAGTCTAGTCTTCAGTCCTGGATGGGCAATTTTGCAAAGCAAAGTTGGTAAAGCACAGCAGTAGTTATTTTATTATAAGTGTTTTGTGCGACCCAAAATTTTGTTACAGTAGTGGCGTGTTGTGCACCTCTGAGCCCAGAGACCTTGGCCCACCAAAAAATCTGTCTCTCAGGAAAATTTATGTTGAATATCCCTGAGCTATAACAATAAATACTGATATCCAATGTTCTTTTCTTTTTGAATGTTTGAATAATGTTATACTGTGCATGTAAACAATTGCTCCATGTATTAATCTTGAAATAAAAAACTTCCTAATGGTTTACACCTTCAACATTTTCTCAAAAACAAGATGCCCAGTAGTTGTTGCAGCCTTGACAACTAAGCCTGACAAACCAAAGGTCTTGAGCTCATCTTATTACCTTAAGGATTACCTTAACTGGAGGATTTTACCTATTTAGCATGTGTTGGGTGGATGGGAGAAACTTGAGTGCCCTGAGCAAACCCACCTAGACACAGGAACAAACATTCAAACTCCTCACAGCGAGGCCTGGTCAGGTCTCGGAGTGGAACCTGGACCTTCTTGCTATGAGGCGAAAGTGCTAGCTACTCTGTGGTTTTCAGGCATTTACACTGTAACACAGGGAAGATTACTTCTTTTTGACTTTTGATAGAAAATTAGAAGCATTCTGTGTAAAGTTTTCAGTGTCGTCCGCGCTGTCTTGGTCTCTCAAATGTGACTGTGCATCTCCACTGCAAGCTTTACTTTTCTCTACTTCTGCACCTCCTCATTGTTTGCCTAAGAAAACAAATTAAACCAGGAATGCACATGCATTTGTACAAAAGATTCCAAATACTCTATTATTTGATGAAGAAGTTAAATACGTTGATGTGACCCTGTTAAAGAGGCTAATCTGTACAAATTTAACAGTCAGATATGCATGCAAATATGCATGTTTTGGGGGCATTTGCCGTACTTGTTTTAACTGGCAATGGTATTTAGGCCAAAGAATGTAATTGCTGTCCTAGTGATTTATAAAGATGATGATATATTTGACTTAAGATACCTGTGGGACAAGTCTGGGACCAGTCTGAAAAGGGAAAATGAGCTACAGCTGAACCAACAGACTTTATAAGATACATAGTCATTAGGTGTCACTGATATCACTCTGGTGTCAAGAAACTACTCTGTTTACGTATTGCAGAACTTGGAACGCAGAAATTAGGCATGATGTGTATGTATTTCATGAAGGGTCTAGGTCCTATAATGCAAATATATACCTGGAGAGTATTTTGTTTCATTCAATACATTTAGTGACGTAAGGATATAACATCTGATTTATAATTTGAAGGACAAAACCTTAAATATTAAAAACCTTAAATAACTAAATCTAGTGTTTTCAATGGACAGACTACAAAAAATTGAAAAACAACTTCATATCTGAATGAGCCCTGTGCACGAAATACAAATGTTCAAAATTCAAATAACTTAAGATTGTCAACATAAAGCTTTTGTCACTTCTTACACACAGTGGGAAGAGTAAACAAAACTTGTACTCAAGTAATTTGTAATGTTACTTAAAACAAAATCTTTCTTAAGTAGGAGTCAAAGTATGCAGTCCAATAACTACTCAGAGAAGTACCATACACTTACTAAATGTACTACCACCTCTGGAAGTTTAGCTTTCATGACACTAGATCCCATTGTTTACTTTGTAACATACAAACTGCTTCCTTATTCAATGCACCAGGTAAAATACAGGCCTCACTGCTGACATGGCAACTAAAGCACATAGTCTTATGTTGAAAGGTTACAAATAAACTTGCCTTGCCTTACAGGACATACCAAGGCAAATGCAGAGTGGGAAACACAATAATAAAATATGTACGTAAATTGTAGAAAAAGATTCAGTTGTAGTCATCTGGACTCTGTTCAGAGTCCAGATGACTACAACTGAATCTTTTTCTACAATGGAACACTCCTGGACGAATGAGGGATTACACCGACAAAATATGTAAACCAAATTAAAAAACATTTTGTGATGACTAATCACTAGCTGTTATTCATTATGATTGCCTTGTGTCTTGTTGGACAATACCACACTGCCAGGTCTAATACATGCACAGACAGATCCCAGCTCCATCATGTGATTGGGCATGTCTGTTTATGCTAGAGGGAGGGAGCTCTGTCTGCTGTATAAAGAGATGCTTTACAGAACCTTGCACTTCATCGGAGCTTCTCTCTCTGAGTCAAACAAAACCCATCACTATGACCTTCTTCTCCACAGCACTGGGACTAACGTTCTGCATCTTCTGGGCATCGGCGGACGTCCTGCCGCAATCAGACTTCAACATTGAGGGGGTAAGAGATGTATTGCTTTTGATGAGTATAAGGTATTCTGTACCTTTAAACGGCAAATTAGTTTCTTGCAAAATTTAAATGAATTTGTCTTTTCAACTAAGCTCTCAATTTGATGTGTGGCCTTGCAATGGTCTAATCATCATAACTGCAGCAATATGTACATGCCATAGATAATTTTATAAGAGCAAAAATATCTATAAACATTACTTTGAATGAAATCACATCAGTGGTAATTTATACTCTGGGAAATGATCTGATTGAAGATAATAATTGTGCTCTTTAGATGTCAGGAAAATGGTACCTGACTGGATTTGCGACTAACGCTCAATGGTTCATCAGGCATAAGGTAACCATGGGGATGGGTACATCAACTTTCACATCAATGGATGGGGACCTAGACATGCCCTTTGAAAGTCTCAAGTAAGTAATGCTGCATAATAAAAGCTCATTTAATACAACAGTTCATTTATTATCAGAAGATGACTGTATGCGCAGCCCTGATGGCTCTTGCTTCAGAATGCACAACTTGGCCAAAAAGTCAGATGTGCCTGGAAAATTCACATATGTCGGTGAGTTGTAGTGAAATCTTGACGCAGTTTTGTGTGTACTGTATACATTCTTTTTTTTGTCAGGACAAGGCAGTGTGAATGACATGCAGATAGTGGACGTTAAATATGATGAGTTTGCACTGATTTACACAGTCAAGACCACTGGAGATTCTTCTGATGTTGTCATCAAAGCTTACAGTAAAAATAACTGTTTACAATTTACTACTTTTTGTCACATCTGAGCCAAACGTTCATATATTTATATTTATTTCTATAGGTCGCGCACAAGAGCTCAACGCAGAGCCACAGGAGAAGTTCAGGCGGTTTGCCTCAGAGAATGGAGTCCTCTCAGAAAATATAGTCATCTTGCCCAAGAATGGTAGTGCCCACGTTATTTTCCCTTTCAAAATATTGGAGCTCTCTAATATAAGTATATAAAGTTAAGATTTTGAATAAAATAATACACAAAAAATACTTTGTCAGACGTGTCTTAAGATCAGTTCAGTTCCATTCAAGATGTGAAACAGCCACAACATCTATGTTTATGTTCAGACCAATCTGCCAAATGTTTCAAATTTAACCCTGATTACGCGGAGAACCTAATTTATTTTTTCCATACAGGTGACTGTCCTTCTGAGTAATTGCTTCAAGAGCCACTGCAAGCCTTGATCCGCGTGAATTCATTTATAGGCCATTAGGTCATTAATCGGGTACAATTAGTTGTGTGTTTTCCTTTTCACTGCATAATTATATGCCAGATGGGGGTGGGAGGTGAAGAACAAAGGCAGGCACAGACATGAAATTAGGGAAGATAAATCTATTGTTTTTAATGCTGCCAATACAGTAATACAATAAGAAAGATGACATTGACTGAATGCTCTTTTATCCTTTTTAATAGTTAACCCTTAGTATTTTTGTGTGTGTGGGAACATTTTTGCAGCAAGTTTTATATTATCAATGGGCTTGTATTATTTTACAATGTATTATTGCATCGGTTTAACTTGTTTCAAATGTAATAAACTGCATTTAATACAATTTATTTTAACTGCTCTTCGTTTTATTGCACAATTTCAAAATTCTCTCAATTTTATGCAATAACGCCATTTTTAAACGTGGCTCATTTCCCATCCCACATCGCCATGATTATTACTACATTGTTTATTTAATCAACATGGGTCTAAAGGCATTGTGTCTACAAAACATGAATAGGACCAAGAAGACGGTATGAATTTTCCAAATATATGTATAGGATCTTAATTATAAAGTATTTCAAACACACAGCTAGTGCGTTTAGTACTCATTACTTCTTTGGGATTTGTTTACTAACTGTATTGTGCTACATACTGTAAAGTTGTGGTCAAGACGCTGACCTTAACTGGGAAACTATTTCTGAACCATTCTCTGCTCCTGTGAACATGTGTTGAATTAAAACATCTTGTCTCAGCAGTATCTTAAATACACTAATGGCTCTCAACTAGACAAGAAATGCAGGCATGTGAACTGTGAAAACAAAAGAGCAACCGGGCTAAAAACATCGTATTTTTATTACTTTTAAACAAGTATGCTGTGGTACATCCATAACAACACAGTTCGGAATCCATTTCAAGTGTTTACATCTACACGCTCTGTACATGTTGTATACAAAACAATAATTTACGTCCCATAGAAGTCTAGTTACACTCAACTATACAAGTAAATGAAATAAATATAGGAGGACAACGATGGTCACATGAAAAACTTAGAAAGCAAAACCCCACCAGCACCAGGTTTTTAACTTGCATCTTGATGTGCATTTCATTTTTACAAGAAAAAGTACATCAGAAAACCTGCATTTGCACTAAACACAAATGAAGCACCAGGCAGAGTCATTTAATATTCAATTTAAAGAAAATATTTTGATAAAAACAGTCAGTTAATACTGAGAGTCTTTTGGCTGGATGAAAAAGGTTTAATTAGAACTGGATTTGGGCAATTATTCTGGTATTTTAAAAACTATACCACATTATTGAAGTAAGCATAAGATAAGCAGTTACAGAACTGTTTTCATGAATAAAAATTGCCAGACAGAAATGTGGGCACATGCAGTTGCACGCACAGCACTTCTTCAGCAAGTGCTACTGGAAACAATATTATAGCAAACTGTGTAACATACTACTTATTATCGGTGCAAACAATTTGCACTTTACGTTTGGGGGAAATGGATGAATACAAAAGTAAAAAGTGTATCTACAAAGACATCTGCAAAATCTGCCATGCAACTGTCACCACAGAGGGACATGCAGTTTTAAGTGCATGTCCAAGAGAGGGTCTGTTTCTAAATGTATGTACATGTGTATACACTTCAAGACTTACAAGCCTGGGAATGTCAAAAGTTGAATAGAACATGGACTAAGTGCAGCACAAATATACTACACTGTATACAATTTGATGTGTGCAGAGTGGTGTCTGGGGGGTTTGACGGTACAATAAAAACAGTTCTAAGCTGTAGCACAGCGTCTGGCTGCTAAGAGTCACTCTGCCTGGACCACGTCTTTGTGATGACGCATAATGTGCTGGTTTTTCTCTGAGGGTCGTCGGAAACCTTTAGAGCAGATCTCGCAGCGATGAGGATAGTCTTTTGTGTGGATGGAAATTACATGTCGTTTGAACCCTGAAGCATCCCCTGTGCTGTAGTCACAATACTGGCACTGGTAAATTCTTCTCTCCTTTTGTCCTTTGCCAATCACTACTGTGACACTGCTAGCTAGGCTGGCGGCACTCACTCTGGCTGGAGTACCAGAGCCACTGGAGCTGCTCACAGACTTTTTAGGGGTGACTGTTGAAGAGTTTGCCTCTGGCCGCTTAGTCTCAGTCTTTTCAGGAGATGCCTGTTGCTCTTTTGTGTGGACAGACAAAATATGGCGACTGAGAACAAAAGGATCTGCTATTTTAAAGTTGCAATGCCGGCACTGATGAAGTTTCTTGCTGCGATGGGAAAGGGAGTGCTTTTTCAGTTCAGATGGCCTGTGGAAGCCTTTCCCACACACCGCACATTTGTGCGGATAGTCTTTTGTGTGGACAGAAATTATATGGCGTTTCAAATCACTGGAATTCGAACTCTTGTGATCACAGTGGGCACAATGGTGGGTCTTATTCTCTTCATGAGTCAGTCCATGTTGGATTAGCTCCTCCTCCTCAGCAAAAGTCTGAAAACAGCGTTCACACTTGAATGGCATTTCTTTGCTGTGTTTGGTCTTGATGTGAGTTTTAAGGTTTGATGAATCAGCAGACTTGTAGTCACAGTAGAGGCAGGAGTAGGGCTTCTCACCAGTGTGTGTGCGCATGTGTTTTTTAAGTTCTGATGGGTGACGGAAGCCTTTACCACACTCCACACAAATGTGAGGGAAACTTTTACTATGAACAGCCAAAAGATGTCGATTTAACAACCCCTGTTCAGCAGTTTCATAGTCACAAAACTTGCATTTATGCAGTTTAGATGGTGGAGGTGGTGGCTGGGCTTTGGGCTCCCTTTGGTGCTGCAGTCTGTGTGAGAACAGCGCCGACTGCTGGTGGAACTCCTTCCCACACATTTCACACTCAAACGGGGCTTTGCTGCTCAGGGCATGCACCTCCATGTGGTTGTGGAGGCTGACCTTCTTATTAGTTGTGAAATCGCAGTCTGTGCATTGGTACTTTTTTCCTGGTGAGAACATCCTGGTGGTGGTTCTTAGTGTGCCGTTTAAGGAACCCACGCGACTTGAACTTCTTTCCACACAGCATACATGGATACACAGTTAGAGGCTGACCATAGGGCCCAATGATGATGGCTGGAAACAAAATTGACAAAACTATATGAAAAATTAATAATGAACATGTTGCCTATCAACAAGTCCACTAATGCATAGAGTGATATTTAGTTTTCTAAAAATGTACCACACTAACAATTCAAATACAGCATGTAAGAGTTTACGACCCTCACCTGTTTGCACCTGCCTTGGCTCAGACCTTCTCTTCTTGCTGCGTTGCCTGTTCAGTTCGTCAATTCCATCAGACTCATCAATGTGCAACAGTGCGCTTGCCGCCCCATTACGATTTTCACAACCCTCGACGTCATCAGCGCCTGAAGAAAAAAGTATGTTCTGTTTTAACTAGGATTGGACATGGTTAACATGTTACTATTGTGTCGATTAATTTTGATTGACATAAAAAGACGGCACACTTAATTCTTCAAACCTAGAGTAATGTTAAATAAAGTGCGCCCCAGTAACTTGCCAATGATCAGCGGAAATACACAGAGGAACCTCGGACTGCACCAGAACTGAACCAGGGCTAAGGCGGACTGAGCAGAGCACTATAACCAGCCTCAAAAGGTCAAATACCATTACAATCTTATAACAACTCAACAATAAAGACATTGGTTAAAAAAAAAAAAAAAAAAAAAAACGTATTATTTGAACTATTGAAACATCATAGCCAAGTCAAATCAGCTGGATGAATTCCACACAGTATGTAAGCCTAAATGGTCAAATAAGACTTAAGTGCACATGCAAATAAAACATTTAACTGGTACCAGCACCATTTAAAAACAAGAGGTTCGGATGGTCCTTGTTCACAAATTCTCAATAGCTTACCGTGGTTTCCTTGATTGTGACGAGAATCCCCAACAGACATGTAAACCATTTTCTCTCTGAGTGGATGTCCAGAGTCAGTTAATGTCATACTCTCGTTGTCACTGATATCTACAGATTCCCCTGTAAAAAGAAAAAAGGGTGGTTTCAAAGATCAGGAATAATAATGTGTGACAAAACTGACCAACAATCAATGTCAATGACAACACATACCCATGTCATCTTCTCCAGAATCTGCTTTAAAGATGTACACCTTGATTACTTCTTGTCCATCCTCATCCTTCTCCACTTCATGATCCTCCACAGCCCCTTCCACAGTAACTTCTGTCCCATCTTCAGACACCATTTTACCAGCTTCATCCACTTAAAATACAGATACAAAAATATTACAGAAATAATGGAGGATTGCCCTGGTTTAGACTTTAAAATAAAAATTGGCACTTACAAGATATCATTAAGTAGTCTCCACACCCGTCCTGGTCCTCGTCCTGCTGCTCTGGGTCCAAGCCGTCCTCAGGGATGTCACTCATGGCTACTCCTTCCTCGTCTCCCTCTAGGGCCATCACACAGGTCTCTACAGCAACATCTTCATCTTCATCGCAGTGTACATACTCAGAAACCACATCCTCAACTGCATCCTGGATGACTAGCTCCTCTGAGGCAAACCTGTGAACCGCCATGCCTTCCCCCTCGCCTTCTGATACCAACACAGTCTCTTGAAGCTCCACAACAAACTGCCCGCCGGCACCACCCTCATCTGCAAGAAGCAGGATTACCTAGTTAGCCAGTTAACAACATTGGTATTTTTTAACACTAGCCTGAACTTGTCCCATAACAAATATTAAGTCATGTTTAACTTTACGATGACAGATTTATCTATAATCTAAATCAATAACACCATTCATATTAGTTATCTGGCTAACAAAAGAATCCCGCTTCTTGAAATACCCCAAAATGCATACTGCATAAACATACACAGATGAACAAAAATGAGATCTTCAATAATAAAAAATCATCTAAAAAAATGCATGACTAATTTAGACAGATTTGTTTGGGAAATAACCATTAGAATAAATTGCCCCCTTTGGAGTCTAAACACATTGATGCGTTACCCGATCCGTGTAGTATTAACTTAGGCTCTCTGGATTGTATAGAAAGCCTGGTGTCATCCTCATCCATTGTCCTCGCACTGCATTTGTTACTGGAGAGCTGGAAGCAAATTATGGAGAAACTTAGATCTTCACAAAAACATTAAGTTGATTAAGAATGCCACATTATTAAAACACGAGAGAGAGTGAAGAATAAACCTGCTGAGACACAGACGTTTCATTTGTCCCCAGAATAAAACAGGAGCCATTGATGTTTAGTGGAAAGAAAAAGCTTTTGTAATTTTAAGATATTTATTTGGTCACAACAATGTTAAAAAGTAGAAAGAGATTTTAAGCTCCCGTGAAACAGATGGAGGAAAGCAGGAGGATGCAGATGTAAACAGAGGTGGAAGTGCAGCTGGTGTCCATTGATTCACAATAACACCATCCCCCATGTTCAGGTGAAAGAGCAGACCCCCCCGAGTGATGAGATTCAGGCCTCTTTTAGCATCTTAAAGTGTATTAAGATTGAGAGAACCACTAACGCCTGTGTGAATGTGAACAGAACCGGTGCAGGACCATTGCTGTTTGCCTTGTTTATTTCCCTCAAAGCCCATGTGAACCTCACTGCCTTCAGTAAAGATCAATTAAAGACGTTTAAAAAGTACAAGCCGTGTTATCGCGGAGCTGCACGTGTCCATAAATGTAGGAGTGCATAAATGTTGTACAAATGTGCCAGCAGTATTGAGGAGGAGGACGGCTGCACATCCTCCACAGTCTTTCAGGCAGAGCAGCATGCGCCATTTTGTTAGCCTGCTGTCGCAACGAAAGCTAATTTCACAATGGCTGAATTACGCTTCTCACCAGGGGAAACATGTCCGGTGTTATTATTAATAGAGTGCAGACCAGAATAAGTGATCTATAGAGCATAAACCATCCGTGAGCAGACCCATACATGCACAGTTTAGATGTAAACGCGCGCTAAACAGGCCTACATAAGTCTGGCCTACGACGAGGCCTGGGCCCGGGCTGAAAAGGCCCAACCCTCTGCGGCCTCTCAAAGAGAATAAAGACCAAAGCCCTACATGCACACAAAGCAAGGCGATATAGCCACAGATCACTCGATAAAGGCCTCGAAATAGCAAAAGTTAGCGGCGTACCAGATTTCCGCTGCTGCAGGGATGGCCTCTGTCCCTCGTCCTTCCCCAGGCCGCTGCTTTCCCCAGACTCGGGCTCGATTCAGACGGGATTTTGTGTTATTTGGGCGGGCCGCATAGAAGCAGAGAAGGAGGGGTTATGGGTTTCTTCTGGAGCTCTGCTGAAAGCGTCTGGAGCCAGGTCTTGTCCTGCTACAGCCCCCCGCTCCTCCAGCGCCAAGGCCGCCGTCAGCACAACACGTCACAGCGGAACAGCGGCAGGAAAACGCGGAAGAACTGGGAAAAGACTGCGGCAGCAGCACCACAGGGTCCAGGCCATCGCACAAAGACCCCAAACCACCCAGGGCCCTGATTATACCAATATTCACGGCCTGGGACTGGTTTTGTTCATTTAGGTCTTCTAACGCCTTATGATACGTAACCCATCATCTTTGGACTTCTGTCTTGACTGGAAAATAACAAATGCAGCTCCTGCAGTGACCAGGAGTCTAGAATCTTCTAGAGGCCATTATGGTCTACAGATTAAGACTATGATTTAAATCCTTTGATTCACAGCCAACTCTCCAAATAATACAATAACAGTTTAGGTTCAGTGAAAATGAGAATATCGAAAATCACACACAAGAGCTTTACAGAAAGAAAAAAGTTAAATATGGCGTACTTAATTAAAAAGAAAAGCTTCTTGAGTAAAATGTCGGTGTAATCCCTCATTCTTGAGTAACTTTTTGGAAAGTTTTTACTTCTCTGAATTGTTTCTAGTTACAACGTTTACTACTTAATGCTGACCTATTTTACAGTGTAACTACTCTTGAGCAAAAGTTTGGGTTACTCTTACTCAATTGGCTTTATGTTGACAATATTCAATGTTTTGAACCTTATTGTCCTTCCAATTAGGCCTAAATGAACTTCAAGTAATAAAATCAATTTTACCCACCAAAAGCAATTAAGTATTGTACAAAATTAAACAAAAAGTGTCTTATAGCTAAACAGTGTCATAGGACAGCTCACTGAAGCATATTAACTTGATAAGTGTGTAAAGAATAACAGGACCCAGTACGTGTCTGAATTCTTTATAAACAAGCGTTCATACATAAAACGTTCATATATATATATATATATATATATATATATATATATATATATATATATCTCACACATATATATATGACAATAAATCTGAATTTTCTCTGTATATCTTAATAGTTCAACAGATGTGTGGATTTGATTATTTTATTAGATTTTTCATTGCTATATCTAATCGTTCCAAGATCAAAGATTGATCTATAAATCTTACTTATACAATAATCAAATTTCCCTTCTCATCAAAACATTGTTCCATTTTATTTTCCAGTCATTTTCACAAGGTCCTTTTTGTTTATTGCAAATAGTCGCCAGCCCTCTTCAGAGGATAGATCAGCTGCTCCCCTGCGCTTGTAAAATTCGATGGACTTTGTGTTGTTTTCTGCAACAATAAAGTGCATGCTGCTACAGCGCGTTTTAACAGCAATCTGGAAGAAAAAAAATTACTTAAATCTGAAAAAATAACTCCTTTTCAAACTTATTGAACCTTACCTCACTGAGAACCTCAAGGATTTTAGATCCAATTCCAAAACCTAGAAGAAATAATAAGTGTTAAATAACAACAGTTTGCAACATAATATTTACCATTAAAAATAACAAACATACCTCGATAATCTTCCATGACATAAAAGTCCTCTAAATAAAGCAGTTTCCCAATCCAAGGGTCATAAGTAAAGTAGTACATTGCGAATGCTACAACACTGTGACCTGCAAAAACAAACTTCGTTTATCATTTTTAGCTCACTTCAAAATTGTTATTTGAAGGTCCGTTTTACAACCTTGCACAGTTTGTTGCTCTTTTGGTATTTCAGCGATCAGGCAGTGATAAAATGGATGATCCCCAAATCCATCCTCAAGTAGATCTGGTAATGACATACATGTTAAAATTGAGTACAGCATGTATTAACTAAATATCATAGGATTACAAAAATCACCTTTTTCAGTCAGCTTGACCTGCTCCTCCATTTCCTCAAATTTGGCAAGTTCCTAAAATTGTATGCAAAAGAGGTACACAAGTGTTTTCATGTGATTACCAGAGAAACTACTTAGATCAGCCAAAAAGACAAGTCCAAAAAATACAATATTGGTCCAAAGCTTACCTTTATGAGACGCAAGATATCAGTCACATCCTTGGGTTCAGCTTTCCTCAATATAATATTGGCCATTTTCTCTTTTTCCCCTTTTTCCCTTTGCTTACTAGTCCTCTGAATGTGAACAAAAGAAGGATTTGTTTCTTCATTCGCTCCTCAGGAGTTTACCCCCCGACATAAAATGGGAAACTATCATATACTGAAAAACATTTGCTGCTCTACAGAGAATGAGCTCCACTTCCTTCTACACTTGCATTAAGAAGGTCGTGGATGTGGTCAGTAGTTGGAACAAGATGTTATTTCCGGTTCAAGCTTGTTTTTTCAAGATAACCATTAACTAGGTCTGGAACCTAATGGCAACATAAATTGTTAAACATCTACTAACTCATTACATACTGTAGGCCTACATATAGTGCATACCACAGTTCAATACACAAATAGTAAATCACTTGTTTGGGATTTTTTAAAATACTGTTGCACCAATTATGATCATTAACTTATTCTGTAATTATTTTGTATATAGGTGTACACCAGAGCTTTGTCTGGCGCGCCCCCCTTGGGAGATTAAAAAACAGTATCCACGCCCCCCCACAGCCACTCGGACAGCGCAGAATTGGTGCTTCACTGCTGTAAATACGCGTTTCAATGAAAAGACGCGCTTGCGTTACTTCACGTCACTGTAGATCACTTTTACCACTGCAGGTCCACAACCGTCACACACAAATTGGTGCTGACTCGTACCACTGCGTTTATGTTTCATTGTCTTTAAAGGCCATGAGATCAAAGCGGAATCGAATGCACACGAGTTCTATTCGCATATGCTTTATACCGTCACATGAGCGGTAAGTCCACACTCAGTCCAGTAGGCGGCGGTAAACACACCTTTTCAGGTTCTCTCACTCTTTCTCCCTTTCTCTCTTTTTTTCTTTTACGGTATAAAACACAGACTTATGCACCTTTCGGCTGCCAACCTCCATTAAAAGTAACACAACAACAACAACACCTTTTCAGTTGGCTGCCAACCGCCATTGAAAGTAACACAATCACAACCACCACAACAAACAACAGTAGCAGAGGGGGGGGGTACCCGGTACCTATGTTCCCCGAGACCTGGATTAGGGTTATTTGCTGCTATATAATATATTGTAAAACCATACAAGTATGCTCAACTATTGGGGATGTGGAACCTGAACCAGTAGCCCACGCTCTAATTTGAGGTGGCACCGATGTTCCCCTGTTCATGGAAAAATGGTACCGAGGACTATAGGTACGCAAGTTATGTAGAAAAAGATTCAGTTGTAGTCATCTGGACTCTGTTTTAGAAAAAACTATACATTTCGACTCTCATCCAAGAGTCATTCTCAATCTGTAAACCATTGGTTTGCTGAAACCCTGGAGACGCCCGAGGCATTCTGATGCTAAACAGGCACTCAAGGTGAGGGAGCCAAACGCCAGGGACCAATGAGCCCATCTCAGTTCAGTTTCAATGGGCCATTAGCAGGAGGTCCCGCCCTGTGGGCAGGGCTCTCACAGAGTAGGGTATAAAAAGGAGTTCTCAGACTTGTTTCTCTGGTTGAGAATGACTCTTGGATGAGAGTCGAAAAGTTTCGTTTTTTCTAAAACAGAGTCCAGATGACTACATCTGAATCTTTTTCTACAATGGAACACGCCTGGACGAATGAGTGATTACACCGTACGCAAGTTATGTTCAAAACGGGGAGTGTTCCGTCCAGTCGAATTGAGAAGGTCAGAACTGATGGTTAAATTAGGTAAAAGATGGTAAAATTGTATTGTGTCCATTCCGTGTCATTCAACCAACGTCAGAGGTAGGCAAGAACAAATAAAGAATAATTAAAAGTATTTTCTTTATAATCACTGTTATTAGCGCATCACATTAGCATAACTGTTTTACATACATTTGTAAAATAAACATTTAAAATTGTTCATTTATACATTCACTCATATTACAAACCTTGTTCCCCTGTCGACTGTAGCTTGATCTTTTTTTTTTTTTTTTATAACTTTCCACTATGTTTTTTCTATGTTTTCAGCGTTAAACGTAGCTTACTTTATTTTGTGTCTTTTCCGTGACTCTCAAATAGATTTTCGTTTCACTGTAACTTTCACAAGAAGTTATCAAAATAAAAGCGAAACCGTGAACATTTACCTTTACAGGAAGGGAGACGACCGCGAAGGGAACCAAGACTGAAGTGTCGTGCGTGCGGACAGAGGAGGGACAGAGGAGGACAGAGAGGACAGAGGAGGGACAGAGGAGGACAGAGGAGGACAGAGGAGGGACAGAGAGGGACAGAGGAGGGACAGAGGAGGAAGAGGAGGGACATGTGTGAGGGGGCACAGATGCAGGCTGTCCCATTCTTCCGCTGCTCTCTCGTATTTAGAGATTAGCCCCCTTGATGGCACTGGACGTTTTTCTGTTGCTCAAAACACGCGTCACACGTAACGTGGGCACATGTCCCAAATGTCTCGTGCCCCCCTTGGCATGGCTCTGTGGCCCCCCAAACAGTTCCATTCCACACTCTGAGAATCTAGTGTACACACAAATAACATTCAAATTCCGTTGTCCATTCTCCTAATGTAACTTAATTATGGTCTTTAAAATGTTTTCTTAAAAACTTTATTAAAAAAGATACAGATCCAAGTTTTCCACTTTTTTTTTTTTTTTTTTTTTTTAAACAGAAAATGGACAGAAAGTGCTGTAACAAAGAACTAATATTTGGAAACCTCCCATGAACCAAACAAACATGTTTTTAAGACAAACATTTATTGCGCCATCATAAGTGTATGATGGAATAAGTGCCGCTTAGTTGGTCTTATCAAAAATATTTAGCTTGCCCGAAGGGTCTGGAATGATCTGTGAAGAAATTGCAGTAAGTAAATACAGTATACAACCAAACTGGCAATTAAAAAATTTACTTGACAATATAATAATAATAATAATAATAATAATAATAATATAATATTATTATTATTATCATTATAATCATCATTATTATTCAAATCATCAACTCAAAAGCTACTCACTGTGTCACTGCCAGGCTTCCATCCTGCTGGGCACACTGTAAGATGATAAACAATGTGTTACCTCATACCTACAACTACTAAATACCCTAAAACAGGACTCCACTCCATACCTTCTCCATGCTTATCAGTATACTGGAAGGCCTGGACCAAACGCAGGGTCTCGTCCACGGATCGCCCCACTGGGAGGTCATTCATCGTTATTTGCCGCAGGACACCTTTGTCGTCAATGATGAAAAGTCCCCTTGACAAGGCAAAGCAACAATTTACAATTCTTGGTCCAATTCAAGTTCCTGAACATAAATTAATTGGTATACACCTTAGTGTGTGTCCCTGATCTTCAAGGTAGACACCATAGTCTTTGGAGATTTGGTGAGTGAGATCTGACAGCAGAGGGATCTTCATTTGTCCAAGCCCTCCTTGCTTTCGAGGTGTGTTTATCCTGACATAAAAACAAGCAAAACTGGTTATAAATAAATAAATAAATACATAAAATACATGACATACATAAAACTTCCAACCTGCAGCTCATGAGCTACCAGTAGCTCTCCACTCCCTTCCTAGCAACTCACCAAGGATTAAGGAATTATAAATAAGATGCTGAATAGTTCCAATTTGATTCATTATGTGCTTATTACTACTGTAAATGTAGACTTTGGATGCCTCCCTTTGTGCACAGATGAATGGATAATGGTTTATGTTATAAAGGCAAATTAGGGCGATTTTGGTAAAATTACCATTTCATGATTCACAAATTTTGTCTTGAATGCCACACTATTCTCAAATAAAGTTACTTTTCCCCCACCTACACCTGTGACAGGATTGTGACCTGGATTCAACTAATTACAATATTTCTTCAGGGCAATAGGATGATACTAAGTTGACATGAATCGTGATCAAATCAAAAGGACTAGCGTTCTGTTTGTTTTTAGTGCACTGGAAGAAAAAAGGTTGAAGACGTAACTTAAACAGTAAAAGTCAAGCATTATGTAAATTTCAAAACGATTTATATAACTGTGCAATTTTAAGATCCATTGTAATTGTGTCATGTCTCACCAGGCCAGATGAGTAAACTGGGAGTCCACCGAACAGGCGACCACCTCTGTGTTGACAGCTTGAAACTCGTGCACGCGATCACTGAATGCAATGATCTCAGTGGGACAGACAAAGGTACTGCAAAACAAACAGAATTCAAAATCTCTTTTTCCAACTAGACACAAAGGTAACACCTGCAGTGCTACTCACAAATCCAATGGGTAGAAGAAGAAGACAAGATATTTGCCTTTGTAGTCAGACAACTTCAGCTCTTTGAATTCCCCATTGATAACGGCCGTTCCTTCCCAGTGCGGTGCAGGCTTAGAAACTGTAAAATGTCATATTAAAAAGGTGCAGTATGTAATGCAGTGGAAGGCCAGCCATACAATTCAAAGAATGTTCATTTGTATCGATCTCCATGGAGACAAGCAGGAAGGGCATGTAAGAGTGCATGTTTTTCAAGGTATTTTAGAGCAACAAAAACTTGTGTAATTGAATAAAGGCAAAATAATTTTCATTTACATACTGTGGAACATTTATATGCTAAACAACCATATGTATAATATTATCCATTGAGGAAAATCAGGTAGCAGACAAGCAAAAATTACATAAGTGCACTTTAAACTTGACCCCCTTCATTTCCTTCTTTAATAATGAGAATGAAAGCAAAACCTGTCATTGACACACCATGGCCCTCTCACAGATGTGTCATTTAAAGCAAGTGCTGAGCTGGTCTTTCTGCTCTTGTGTGATTCATGTGTTAGTTTGTGAGCAAGTGTTGGAGATGTGCCATGTAAAGTCATGTGTTAAAGGGGCGGACATATCACCATGCTTTTCTTAAGAGTGACGTGTCCTTTTTAGTAATATAGTCTTTGTGGATAAATTATACAGCCATCGTCCACTGAGGATATGGGATTTCATTTGCCTACAGGTAATGATCAGATTTCAGAGCATGCTTTAGCAGGCTTTTGTGAAGAGACATTTGAGCGAATAAAATGAAGGAGGCAGATGCCCAAAGTTCACAAAAGGTCGGTAAACATCTCTCACTCTTTGCTTTGCTGAGGTGCAGTGAATGGTCGGACACGGGCACACGGAAAGCCTCCCCGGGATAAACGTGTCCTCCCGCGTAGTTGTGGCACTGGGAGCCTTTCACACCGTCCTCCGCTGCAGAACTGACTTTGGTGATGAAGAGCAGAAACGTGCACAAGGCACAGAAAAGATCTGCCTTCAGGTTTGGCTGCAACAAAAGCTCCATAGCGGCGATGCTTCGGGTGCACGTAGCCACCACTCACTGTCACGGCTGGTTTGAATCTTTTTCCTTGTTTTTTGTCTTCCTCTCCTAGGCTTTCATCGAGGATCTGAGCAGTGCTGCCATCTGCTGGATGGCTATTCCCATTCCGGTCGTCATTGCCCCATTACCCCAGTCTAATAAATAAATGGCATTTAAAATACACCGTCATATATTAAAAATGGAAATATCAATTTTTCCACTTCAGTTGTAACGCACCCCAGTATGAAACCAGAAAGGTCAGACTATGAAGCAAAACTCAGATGCCTTAAAAGAGTCTTTTATTTCGATGCTACAAATTAAACCATTACGTTCATGGAGTCATTCTTTCCAAAGTCTGTTTTTCCTTTGGGTAACAGTCATTTTGAACAACATTTTTTTTCTTCAGTATAGGCCTATCCGCATTTTAACTTTTATCTCATCTTCCTTCACTGTAATTCCCTTTCTTCCTTGTAAATGGAGAATGAAAGGTGAAACAAAAACAATTGATTACAGCTGTTTACACGCTTGACATTCATGTGCATTTGTAGTTCACCATATTTGAGTTAATGTTTTTGGAGTTGTTGAAATTGGCAGTTATTTGACATTTAATTACTTGGGCATAGTGTGGTATATAGGTGAAGTTACACAATAAAAGGTACAACAGATTGGATCACCCAAAATATATAAACTCCATGTCAGACACTGCTTGTGACAATGACAAGGGTATTTACAGTATCCAGACCAGTATTTACCCTGCATGTTTAAGCAATAAGGAGTGCAAAGAAAGAAAAAGGCAAAGTGGGAAATAAAACATAAGAGTTACTAGTCCAAAGCAGTTTGTCTGTTATAAAACAAAGGGCCTTGAAAAGTTACCAGTTACCCAAACATCAGCAAGAAGGTAAATTTAATTGAATATATAATGCATCTATACACACACACACACGACTTATGAAAATTGATAAGTTACAATATTAACGATAAAAACAAGTGCATGTATATAATTCTGAGAATAAATTACTATGCCAAAGAATACCATGACTTTTAGGGGTTTTCAAGGTTTGGGTTTTTGAAGCTTGATATATTATAGACTCATCTGACTTGCTGATGGTTAAGTGCCAGGCAATAGGCACTAGATATTACAACATTATAATTGTGCGATTGCACAGCTGGGACCTCATTACAAAGACTCAATTAAAGGTAAAATTTTAGCTGACAGATTTGAGCTTTGACCAGGGGTTGGTGCCCCGCACCTCAAGTGGTGGATTGTTGTGATAGATGTGATTGCACAGCTCTTCCAGTGAAGGTTCAGGATCTGTGGTAGCAAACTGTGAAGCCTCTTCAATTTCTTTTCTAACTGCAATGTCTATTTCCTGCAGACAAAGAACAGAATATATTTAAATTTATATAAAAATACACAAAATGTGTCAAGTATTTAACTAAATAAATGTAGACAGTACCTTAAGCTCCTCTATACTGGCCATATTGTTGCTCAGCATGCGATCCTTCAGCAGAGAAATGGGGTCACTCTTGCTGCGGACCTCCTGGATCTCCTCACGTGTACGATAACTAGGATCAAAATGTGGACGTGATGCATTGTTTAACTATTTCTAATAATTAACTGACAATATCAAATGTATCTTATATGGCAATTACATTACTAAATGGCAGTACAACTGTGTAGTTGAAAAATCAATACTAATATTGATTTACCTCACACCAGGATCGCTCATGCTGTGTCCATGGTAGCGGTATGTCTGTAGTTCCATTAGGATAGGGCCCTAAAAATAACCCATAAAAATAGGTTAAAAAGGACACTTAAAAGATGATTCTAACCATTTTGCTTTAAATGCAGAAAGCTTTACCTTTCCAGACCGACAATGATCAGCTGCAAACCGTGTTGCTTCACGAACACACAAGATATCCATACCATCAATCTTAAAGCAGAATAATCTTAATTTAGTCATACAAAATATGTATTGACGTTAACTGATATATTATGCAGTCTAGTATATGTTGTCATTTAACACATTTGCAGTTTTAAGTCTATTTTTTACCCTGAGGCCAGGAATGAACTCTCCCCTCTTATAGTAGTCTGTGCTGGCAGCTGCACGCTCCACTGAAGTTCCCATACCATATCTGTTGTTCTCACAGATAAAAATTAAAGGAAGTTTCCAAAGAGACGCCATGTTGTAAGTTTCAAAAATCTGACCCTGTGAGATGTAAATTAAAATATAAATTAAAAAATATTTTCTATGCATTTTCTCAATCATTTGTATGTTAATATATAATAATAATAATAATAATAATAATAATAATAATAATGTATGGAACAGAATTTCCGGTCAAAATAATTGCGCCACACCTGGTTGGCAGCTCCATCGCCGTAGAGGCAGACACAGAGCTCATTGTTGCCCTGATATTTGCAGGCCAAAGCCACACCTGCACCCAAAGGAACCTGTACAAATGAAATGAATGCTGTTTTGAAAAGGTGGCAGTTCAATTAGTTTAAAACTATCCTGATTATCTTTTTCAAATAAATACCTGTGCACCAACAATTCCATTTCCTCCATAGAAATGTTTACAGTACATGTGCATAGAACCTCCTTTACCCTTAGCAATACCACCTCTTCTCCCTGTAAACACAAAACATAAAAAGTCTAGTCTCCATCAGGATTTAAATGTTATGTCCACTTCTTTTCTAAACAGACCAGTAAGTTCAGCCATGATCTCCTTCACTGTTCCTCCTCGAGTGTAGGTGTAACCATGGGCCCGATATGCAGTGATCAGGTGATCAGACAAATTAATAGCTGCTTCAATACCAACGGCACAAGCCTCCTAAAGACAGAGGTTTAATATGTTTTAATACTGGAGATGATGCTCAGCTGATATTAGTCACATTACACCTGAAGAATGATCACGTGCCTGTCCATCATACAAGTGACAGAAGCCTCTGATGATCTTCTGCTTGTAAAGCTGGTCTGCCTTCAGTTCCATGCGCCTCATGGTCTGCATGGTGCGGTAATACTGCAGACCCTCATCTCGAGTCATCACTACTTGAGTGGCAGGGGCGTCGTCCAACTTATGCGTGTCGCACTTCTACACACACATTAATCACCAGATACAGTGTCACTGTTTAGTGCACAGAATATTAAAAACCTGTCTTACCTTGATCTCAAATGAAGCTTCCGCGGTGAAGTCTGCGTAGGTGCGCGCGGACATGACCGCTGCAGCGCCCTGGAGAAGACAACGTAAACAATGATGGACCACTCTCAAACCCATCTCTGAAATACATTTCATTTGTCATCAAATTGGAAAAAATAAATAAAAATCGAATTCACCCTTTGGGAGAACAGCAAGTGCAACACTAGAAAAGCACATCTGGAATTTGGTGGACTGCATGGAGAACCCACGTGGCTAAAATGTTACCTTATGTTTTATTTTACAAGTTTATGACACTAATGCCAAGAATTCACTAATGGGGTCGTTTACTAGCTACGCAGTGTTAGCTAAACAAGCTATCATTGCCCGGCCAAGGTCAGAAAACGGCAAGAGTTTTTGGAAGAAGCCTTGTCTTTTTACTCTGATAACATAATGTTCAGATAAGATCATGTTGTTTTTTGTAGCTTTAACTTACATGTCTCTGGACGCAGGCTCTCAGCACAGAGGAGATATTGGTCAGCATCTTTAGCTTTAGCTCTAGCTGCGCCCTCCGTCCTTTTCCGACGCTGACACTTCCGGTGCAGCTTTTCCTTCCAAACCTTTGACAAAAACAGGCCACTATCGCCCCCTGCTGGCAGCGCTGAGTGTATGACGCTGCACAAACAAAACAATATTACACGTGGTGATTTAATATTGCGTCTATGTTCCTTCTGCTCTTTGGGTGTAAAATCAGAGATCATTGTGATTATTATGGAAGATTATAAGCATGCCATCCGACCGGGCTGGTCGTTTTGGTGCTTTGGCTCAGTCTTACGTCTTGTACCATTGTCTTTGTCTTTAACAACAAGCTGAGTCCTCCTACACCCTTGCACGTCTCTCTCTCTCACTCTGCGTGTTCTGTGTGTGCTGAATGGCACAGAGTGCAGAGGATCATTACGCAGTACGCTCAGTGTGCACGTACAGCACAGTGGGTCTGTGCGGCGGTAAAGTGATTTAGTGCGCAGCATCCACCGCACCAGCCCCAGCTCTTCTCCATCATCTGCCCGTCGTATTGACCTTCGCAGCATCCGGCTCATTTTGTCTGGTGGTCGTTGGCATTCGCTCACTGTGTTTTGAGACGGAACTGACCTGGCGTCTCTGCAGATTGTCGGGGGAGAGATCATGTCTACTACAATTGCGAAAACTACTGCATCCTCTGCGAACCCAGGTAAACCAGAAAAACCTTCTCAATATTGATTTCTCGTTACGTAGGTGCATTTTGCAGCTCTTTTAAACAGGCCACGGAGCTGCCACCCCCAACAAGCACAGCTCGATCAGCTATAATGGTAGTCAGTTAGGGATGAGAGGGTAGCGCTTTCACAAATTGCAAAGAGAATTGCCTTGTAATGATGAGGCTGGCAGCTGAATCTTTGCGTCTTTGTGAATGGACTAGTCTGGGTGACTCTTTAACCGCTTCAAAAGTCCACACCGACTGAGAAGAACCTTTCTGGGAGCTAATAATGCTCTTCAGCAATCAGTGAATAATCAGTAACCATTACAGGTGAGGCCTCATTAAACTATCTAACCATAGCCCAACAAAAAGCAACAATCAACCGAATTGAACAGAACTGATGAATAGATGAATAGTTGAAATAGTCTAATCGGAAAGTATAGCTGGTTTGCAGCTTTTTCTGAACAGTTCATATTTCCATTTATTGAACAAAGCTGCCTGTTCATTCATGCAGTCTCAGCCAAAGTGCAGAATTTCAGACCAGAATAATCCATAATGCCCTACTTAAAACACAACTATTTACTTGATAAGGCAAAGCTACTTACTTGTTTTATAAGACTGTTGTTCTGCATTTTTTTTCTCATATTTACAATATTCACAATTTTATAGGAGTTGAAACTAAACAAGCACATATATTATAACTCACATAGTTTATATTGGTTGTTAATAATAATAATAATAAAAAAATGTATTCATATTTATTTGTTAGAGGAGAAGATGGCACCACCCACAATCACTCTTCTTGAAAAGAAATCTCCAACTAATGGTCACCGCTCTCCAGCCCGAACTGGCAAAACTAGTGAGTAACACCCTTTTTCTCCCCTTTTTCGTCCATCTGCTGAATATATTCTCTGGATTGGGTGCTTGTACAACAGAATGTCCTTATAGTCCGTATAAAATATGTTGGTCTCTCTTAGTAAAGATTGCGCCCTGGTTGTTTCTACTATAACTGCAGTGTCCTTGGCTTGGGGCTTATTGGCATTTACACTGTGCTGTTTAGTAACAGAGAGCAGAGTGTACAGACTTCCCATTCTCTGCTGGTAACAAGTCAGCACTACGCCACTGCACTGGGCTATAATGTCAGACAGTAATGTATCACCGCTGAGTCTCTCCTACATAACTCGATCTTCTGGTCCTTTTAGCTCCATCAAGCACAGAGAAGAAGCCACAAATAAATGGTCATGCGTCTCCTTTGCATGTCCAAGCAAACAGCAGTAACAAAGCAAGTAAGTGAGTTGTTTAAACAATCCAGGTGAAATCGTCTTTCATTGCTTTAATTTCTGTTCTTATTTGTTTTCAGTGTTAGAGGGTTATATGAAGACCGACGACAGGGTTCGTTTAGCCAAAGAAAGGCGTGAAGAAAGAGAGAGAAGTCTTGGTAATTTCTCATAATTCTGTCTAAGATCTTTGTCATTTATCCATTGTTCATTCGCTCAGTCATAATTTGCCTTGGGGCAGACAAAAGCATACTGCTTTTACAGAGGCTCTCCTGTATTCTTTAATCTCACGCTAAAACAGTTTACATTCATACAGAAAAGATGATTAAAAATGTTTTTTTTTAAAAACAAACAGCATCTGTTGGTCGCATGGACAGCTAAAAAAATCCTCATAATAACACATAAAATGATAAAAACAATAACATTTAACAGTTCTATCTACAGTATTTAGAACAAATTAATATTATACCACCTGCTTTAGATTAGTTGACTAAGACTTGCGTAGACTAGAGCTTCTCAAACTTTTTCTGGCGCGCCCCCCTTTAGAGATAAAAAAAGTATCCACGCCTCCCCACAGCCTCTGTGACAGCGCAGAATTGGCACTTTACTGCGGTAGGAGAGACAGAGGCAAACATGTGTGAGGGGGCACAGATGCAGGCTGTCCCACTCCTCCGCTGCTCTCTCGTATTTAGAGATGAACCCCCTTGATGGCACTGGGCGTTTTTCTGTTGCTCAAAACACGTTCGTCACGCGTAATGTGCGCACATTTCTCCAAATGTCTCGCGCACCTCTTGGCATGGCTCTGTGGCCCCCCAAACGTGCGCACCCCACACTTTGAGAAGCTCTGGTGTAGACAGTGTTGAAAAGTAACCAAATATTGTACCAAAAATACGTATTCCGATTTCTATTTTTGAGTTATTTTATTCCAGTACATTTGGTGCTATTCAGAATACAGTTACTTCCTAAAATCAAAGGAATACATGGCAGTACTTAAACATTCAATATAGGTTTCAAACTGCACAACACAGTGTGAAAAATAGATAACACAGCTGTAGTGGTAAGTACATATGTATAATTTTTCCTTCTGTAATTTAGTGAATAAATGCAGAAGAAACAGTGTAACAAACATAATAGTATTTGTTATATGTTGCGTTTTTTTAGACTAATATAATGCAATTCAATGTTAAAGTATTCAGAATACAGTACTCTGATTGAATCAAGTAACGGAATATGTTTCAAAATACATTTTAATGCAGGTATTCAGTATTTTGTAAGTGTTTGAACACTGTGTGTAAATACACTAGTCTTTGCAGTCTTTCCTCTCTAAATATACTATATGTTTAAAAACTTAAACCAAGTACAGTAATATTCTGGTGTTAGAAGATTCTCTGTAAATCTTAGCCCTGGTCGAGATTATCCTCACATGTACTATCCCCACAAAGATAATGTGTCACGACAGAGGTCACTGATTTCTGTTTCGCTTCAGAGGATGTAAAGACAGAAGAGTTAGCAAAAGTAGGTCTCTTGTTCCAGCATAACTCTGCTTTACATTTCACACATTTCACATTTTACTGGACCTAGAGTGATACAAATAGATTACTAAACCAGATTAAAGGTGAAAACAGGTCTAAATCAAGGCTTAAACTACTAAACCACTTCCAAACATCTAAACCACAAGTGTAAACAATGACTAATAGACTGTAGATCACTCAGCTACAGACAATTACTAAACCGGTTATGAACCAGAACTAATCCAAAGGCATATTTGTGGATTTGTTAAACCAATACATAGTTTTCCTGAATGTGTTTCAGTTGCCAGAGAGCAGATGATTAAAGAGAAAGAGCGGCGTGCGCAACTGCAATACGAGCGCACATTGGAGGAGCGATGCCGGCGTCTTGAGGAGCAGCGTCTGAGAGAGGAGCAGCGCCGAGCCGCGGTGGAGGAAAAGAGGAGGCAGCAGCTCGAGGAGGAGAGGGTTAGGCACTGCACAGCTACTGGGGCTGAGGGCTTAGAGTAAAGAATATCTGGCATGTAATTATGACCATGATTACTGACACCATGAAGGACAAAAAACAACTGGGGTCCCTGACTAAAAAGGAGCAGCTAAATGGAGAAACGAAATCTTTCATCACACTATTTAAAGAAGACATATTAAGACATACTTAGTATAGTAACTCTAACATAGATCATTTACATTTAGTTCAGTGTGAACCGTAATATTGATATATAAAACGGCATGATAATAAAAGCAGGTCTATTTACTTCCTGTTCAAAACTGCAGAACTGATAAGTGGCATTTCCTTGTAATTTATCATTTAAATGTTTTATTTTTGAAAAGTGGTTATTTTAGAAATGTACATGTATAATTTGGAGTCTTTTCACATAATCACAATTAAGTTCAATGATGTGGGCGGGGATAAGGGGAGGTGAAAACAGGATATCTTTTTTATTTTTTTTAATCTGGAGCCTCAATTAAAGGACGATACAGAATTACTCAAACATGCAGTAATCAAAATAGAACTTTGAGTAAACTAATGATGAGAAATCACTGTTGTAATATGTCACCTTTAATATGCAATATGTGTATATCAACATATACAGTGTAGTAGATACACAGCTTTATTTAATTACATTTCATACATATTTTCTTTGAATGTGTTCTTTATGCAGTCAATTTTCTTTTTGCGAAACCTTGTATTGTGATAGTGAAATTATTTACAATTTATGAACTTTTTTTTTTGTCAAGTTAATTTCAGATTTGTTCACACAATTAACCCCAACAAATCACAAACAAAGTAGGCAGCAGTCTACCCAGACATGCCCGGTTTCCCCACATTTGTGCACCTGTGAACAGTGAGCTTTGCATGTGTGTGCTTCAGGAGAGACTGGAGGCGCGGATGAAGAAGTCTCTGGAGCGCAGTCTTCAGCTGGAGCAGAGGAGCAGACGATGGGGCAGAGGATACCCAGGCGCAGGTAGGCCCGGCTCTGCACACAAACAACCGGAATGCCTCTAACATCACGATGCAGTTTGCCATCTCCCGCATCTAACCGAATGTGATTGTCTTTCCTTTGCCTGGGTTATTTTGCATGGGCAGGAATAAAACTCAATGAGGACAGTTTCATACAATACCTTCGATTGTATGAATATCTGTGCACAGTTTGATTATGATTGTAAAGCCTAATATTAACAGTATAATTTATAATTGCCGAAGAAAATAAAATCAATTAAAGAACAGCTTAATGAAAGTGATTTAAATTGTACGTCAAATCTTTTCAAACCACAGCATAAACACTTGAGTGCTTTGAATGACTTGCCATCCAGGTCTCTGGATCTGGATGTTGATTGCTTAGATAAACTGTTGATAATGCTTTGTTTGCTCTGCTCCGCCCGCTGCCTTTAGGTGACTGTGAGAATGCCTCTCTCCCCTCCGCTGCCTCCGCCTTTCCCCATGGCATTGCCTCCCCTATTCCTGCTGTCAGCGAATCTGGTAAAGTTATGCCCTGTCCTGCCCACATGTATCTGCCCACTCTGTCATTCACTAGTCGTTTGCTTCCTGTGGGTGAGGTAAAGGCATGACGTGCATGTTTGACTTAACACTGCATATTCATTTGATTGGGTTTTTGTTTATGCAGATCATTTTGTCAAAAATAAAATGACCAAAAAAGCATATTTGTTTCCAAAAAGTAAACGCACTAGGTAATACATTTAATTATCTATGTCTCTGTTCTTCTGTTTTTGATCTGGCAAATTTTGAACATGATCGCATTCAGAAGCTTACACATTTTGTCGGTAACCAAGAACCCTCTTTTTCGTGCATGTTTAGACAACGTTACAGTTTTTTAGTGGTTGAGTTTGTAGGCTAAGAAATGTAGTCACTCCCCACTTACTCTGAGCGTGAGAAGAAATTGCTTTAGATTTGATTTGCTTTTGTAAATCACATCTTGTTGCAGCGCCCTGTAGCCCGCACAGATCCCCATATCGCATGGATCACAGCAGAGTGGTTCTACAAGGAGGCTCTCAGTCCACCCCAAACACCCCTAAAGTGAGTTGTATCCATGAAAACACACAGAGAGTTTCTATAATCTATTGTTTATTTTTATTTGGTTGAATTTGTAGAAACAGCGGTCACAAAAATATAGAAATGCCTCTCCGGGTTATGGTTCCCCTTTGAGAAGGTCTGAATCTCCAGCAGCAGTCAAACACGCAACTTCTCCCACATCTAAGTAAGACCATATTGGATGAATGTATAATTTAGTTGTTATTATATTTTTTAAACTATGTTTGTCCTGTGTTTTTTCAGGGTTGTGTCAAATCTGCGTACCCATTCACCCCATAACCAAAACTCCCCAGTAAGGCAAAATGCAAATCTCTCGAAGCGGGTCAAGAGAGAAGACGAGATGAAAGAAAAACACAACAAAGTCTCAAAAAATGACATTCCTCTGAGGAGTGTCCAAACGGAAAGAAACAGTGCAGATTCCAAAGGTGGGCCTCCGCAGGGCGTAAAAGTGAACATGATTGAAAAGTTTGAGTCTCCCGAAAGAAAGAACAAAGGAGTTCAGCCAAGCGTCTGTGTCCAGGAGGGAGACAAGAAAAAAGGTGCAACATTTAATAGCATTTTTTAAACATTAAATATCAATGACATTTGACAGATAAGATATGATAAGACAAGATGGAACTTTATTTATAACAGTGGAGGAATTCATACTCATTGCTGTTCACGGCCCATTTCATGAATCACCTGCGCACCGTTAACCTGCTGTCACTTTGCTTTTGCCCAGGACCACAGATTAAAACGTGCTTGTTGCTCTCTTTGGTCTGGGCAATGTCAAATAAATAAATAAAAACACATGACAAGTGTTTTTGTACAATAAAGTGCAGACACAAAGGAAAATGTGTATGCAGTTAAAATAAGAATATGAACGTTTACAAGGATACAATAATTTCATTAAACATAATAATGAGACGTCTCTCTTGATAGATGCTGTTCCGTGCACTTCTTCTGGAAAGATGAGCGCGGGAACAACAAACGAGGAGGAGGCCACGAGGCTGTTGGCTGAACGTCGACGTCTGGCTCGAGCTCTGAAAGAACATGAGGAAAAGAAGCGAGCGCAGGAGGAAGAAGAAAGGTGGGTCATTTTTTGGTGAGGGAGTCGGCCCCTCGCTTGCCTCAAAGGAGATGCACATACACCACAAGAAAGACAATTTAATATCTTACTGTGGAACATGCAGGCCTATCCCTAACCAGAAAAGTTACAAGGTGCATCTTTAAATGACACCATGTATTAGTTATGGACTAAAAATTGTATTTCCCTGCCACATAGACTGAAAAAGGAACAGCTGAAGAAGCCAATCACACGTCAACAGGAAGCAAAAGCAGAGGCGCAAAAAGAGGAGATTAAAAAAGTTGAAAACCTTGTGCTGAGAAATGACAATGTAAATCAAGTGAATGGAGAAAACGAACAGCTGATACAAAATGACAAAGAGGTGACCATTAAGAAGTAAATAGTGCATCTGTGCGCATCCGGTGTGACGGTAAATATGATGTTTTGATTTTCAACATCAGGCCAAAGTTCTGACACCTGAAGAGGCATTACGGCAACAACAAGAACGAGATCTACAGAAGCAACATGAAGAGGCGGAGAGACAGCTGCGCAAAAAGGTTCATGAGACCGCAAAACCAAATTACGGACTGTAATTATGTTTGTATGTATGTAATAATTGTCTTTCCTTTCTGCAGAGAATTGAAGAAATAATGAAGCGAACTCGGAAAGGGGAAGGGGACATGAAGGTACCGTGAGAGACACGGCTTGTACAGTTCCTCTGCCTTGTTTTCTTTTTCCTCAATGCTTTTTGTAATATATATATTTTGAATCAGATTTTTATTAAATATACTTGTTTTGCTTTTTTCCATTGATTCATTAAATCTGAAGATTACTGAGCCTTTAGCTTTTGTGTGACTGTTTTCATGTTTGGAGCAGGTGGAGGAGAGTGCCGGGGCAGACACAGGTCAGTGTGTCGCTTGCTCTTTGGTCTGCTACTGACCCATGCTTTTTCCCACTCTGTGCTGCTTGCCTTTAAAACATAAGCATGTAGCAGTTAGTCTTATTTTATTTCCTTATGGAAGGTTTTGAAAAGTCATAATCATAGCATTTCTTTGGGTTCTAACCAAGATGAGTTTTCTGTGTCATATTTTCTATGTTTTGCTTTCAAATTGATTTCGCAGTGCCTGGTTAGATATGTTTATCCTCTTGGTCTTTTTACGTAGGTACAGTAGCCTATAAGTAATTGCTTCACTTTGCCAAAGTACGAAAAAACAAGACTGCACTTTCCACAAATACATTAGATATGTGAATAGTCACGTTCTGTTTGTTTCAAAGCTTTCTATTTTTGTGGTAAATAGTTTCAACCTATATTAATGCAAAGATATGTTTTCAAGAAAAGCCAAGAGGATAAAGGGTTAGATATCATTACAAAAGTGGTTGTACCTCTTCCCAGTCCTGTGCATGTGGAGCTACATGCCTGGAACATGGTGCAGTGTCCAAAGAACTGCTGCTGATGGACACAATTTACTGTAGAGAGCTGTGCACTGGGAGCTGAAGTAAAATTAGCTGCTCTTGAAAATGCCCTTGGTCTATTGAGTCTGCCTCTAGAGACCCGCTCTGCAGCATGAGCCTGTGACGCCTGCTGTTAATGCTCAACAGCAAAAAGATGGTAAAGATGGTCAGAGCAAGTAAAGTGTGGACATGTGTGTTGTTTTATTTCCTACAGGGGAAATACCAGTCAGTGTTGATGGTAAGGTGGAACAATCAGAACAAAAAGTTGCGGTGCAAAACAAAAGTGAAAAGAAAACGGTTGTTAGCACTTCGTCGAAGATGGAAGGACTGATTGTTCAACAAAAAGAAAGCCCCACAAGTGAGAAAACCCTAAAAGTGGATATCGAAAAGCTGGAACCGACCCAGCAACCCAACTGTATCCCGAAGAAAGATATGGATCAAGGCAAGGAGAGCAATACAAATATTATAATGATAAATCAAATAAATAAGGCAGTTAAAAGGGAAAGCAGTGGAGAGTTTGTGAACAGAGTCGTGAAAATTGACACTAATCGTATGACCACAGAGGTTAGCAGACAGCAAACTCTGCATGTGTCAAAAGCTGAGGTCAACGGAGCGTCCCAGGACAAAGTCAGTAAACCCTTGGTGACGCCCCTCCCTTTGAGACAACTCACTCCCCCGGTCATCAAACTCGCACCTCTGGAAGTATCCGGGACAAGCTCTGGGGATGAGGTGCAGTCAATGGAAGTCAGGTAAGCCCAAAATTAAAGTATACCACTTTTTCACCACCTGCTTGTCTCTTGTTATTGCTTTGCCTGGATTGTTCCACAGTATAAAATAAACGGAATAACTCCATAGACAAGCAGGTAACACAACAGGCCAAGTAACAGTCTCATTTATAACATTTTATACCACTCAAAAACCAGGCAGCAGTGGATTGTCCATATTCATGTCAAGTTATCTTTTTTAGAGCATAGATGACCTTGGAAAAGCATGTATGCATATACATTTATACATACGCATACTTTATAAGAGACTCTAGACCTGTGGAGAGGAAAGCCCACTCACAGTGACAGAATGCATGTTTGTGTATGTATTTTTAGCAATAACAACACTTGTAAATGCAAGATGGATGAGTTCAATGCAATAATGTTGAACATTTCTAGGCAAAGCAATAACATTTCTATGGAGACAAGCAGATGGTGGACTCTCCACCAGAAAAATTACATTGTGCACCTTTAAATATAGCCAAGACAAAGAATTCAAAAGTATTGTGTTGTATTTCAGTCCAGTGTCAAAGGAAGAACTCATCTCAATCCCAGAGTTTTCTCCAGTAAACGATGGACCAAAGAGTGACTTGAGCAACAGTAAAGCACTTGAAGACTTGATAGATCTAACAGGAAGCCTGAACCCACGGCTCTCCCCTCAGAACCACATTGGGGACTGCAACCAAAATCTAATCCAAGGCGTGGTCAGCCCGATTACAGATTCAAAACTGGTCAGGAAGTCACCTCCATCCTCAAATAAACTCACTGTTAAGTAGAATTGGCATGCTTGCCTTCCCACTATGTCCAAGCTATTCATGTAAACATTAGGGCACTGTGCTGCTGTCTTCATAGGAGTTGAGCCATACTGGTTGGTGTTGAAATATCAACTGTAACTTGCAAAATGTCACAAATACTGGAAATAAATATCTTAGAATGTAGCTGTAATATTTGTTTAGATAGTGATTAACCATAGTCAGGGAAAAAACAGACGAGGCATCAGGTTTTTGCAAGCATTTAGAATTGCATAAATACTTTCATTACAAAGATTTGTGTTAGTCAAATAATCTTGGTTGTGTTATTTGCACAGTTTTATTATTGAAGCTTAAGATGTCCTAGTTGTCTTTAAACTATATGTATGCATGTATTAATAAACTGCAGTACAGTATTTTCCATAAATGTGCAAGGGTCCATGATATCAGATGACAGAAGTTGTGGGAGCATTTGAAGTTGCTTATTAACTTAAATCAATAGACAAAATAGTCTCAAGGCAATGCCTTGAACATATTATTGTCTGAGGCACAATACAAGCTGAGCATCTGAAAACACTGGTGAAACTATGTAGACAGCTTTGGTTTATTTGAAAAAGTGTGTTTCAGACAAACTGTAATACATCTTGTGTATCTAGATGAATAGCAACACTTTTGATACACATCCAACTGGCCCCTGTGTAAAGACTGCAGCCATATTTAGATTTAGTTTGCATCAATCAAGACCCTCAGAATCTACACAGATGTACAAAATGAAGAGTACCAAATGGCTAATTGTCATGACAGCTTTTTGTGCATGCTCACTACAATTACAATTACCTGAATGAATAAAATGTACAATCATATAGTATATGTCTTTTTCCTCCCTCTCTTTCAGGCTTCTGTGCATTTATTATAGGCTACTGTAGACTACAGGGAGTAGGGTGGCCAGCTCAAATTGTAGAAAAAGAGAAAGAAGGTTCCAAGCGTGAGTCTCCCAAGTGTGAAGCTCCCAAGATTACTGAGAATACTGTGGTTGTGGATTGGAATGATTTCGTACTCTTTATGGTGGGATGTTATTTACTGTACTGCTCAAACTCAGAAGAGAACTGAAAGGATCAGGATCATTGCTAAAGCTGCAGAAAAGTATCTTGGAACAAAAGATTTTAATCGGGCAGAAATAGAAAACACACTAAATGAGTATCAGAGTAAAGAAAGTTCCTGTCCGTTGTCATGTTCTGGTGGTTCTAAAGTCTAATGTCTAAAGAATGAAGTCTAAAATCTAAAGAATGAAAAATTAAGTTTAAAGGATGAAGTCTAACGAATGGCAGTAATGTAACACTATAGACACCAACCGCCATAAAACACCACCAAAGAAGAAGAAGAAGAAGAAGGGAGTGTAGCGTCCAGTCGAATTGAGAAGGCCAGAACTGTTGGTTAAATTAGGTTTTATTGTTTCCATTCCACGTCATTCAACCAACGTCAGAGCTAGGCAAGAACAAATAAAGAATTACCATTTTGTCTGTATAATCACTGTTACTAGCTCATTACATACACTTGTAAAATTAGCATTTCAAATTGTTGAAAAATACATTCATTCATATTATAAACCTTGTAGTTAAGTGTCACAAAATACACCCACACACTGCAGTCCATACTCCAGGCCAACAGAGGGCGCATGCTGATTTGAATGTTGAAAGGTGCCGTGCCTTAGGACGTACGTGCAGAGCCTTTTCGACCATTCGACAAACCAGAGCAGCTGAAGTTGGTTGTGTTGCACGTCTCTCAACATATTTTTCGTGAGTTTTCTTCTTAACCGGTTTCGTTATAGTTATTTGTTACTGTGTGTAATCAGAGTTTGAAGTCGTCGAGTATCTGCGAGCTGACAAAGTGTTATTTATGTGTTAGTTTCGGTCAATTGCAGTGCTAGGCCCGTCCTGTAAAATGGTGTCGCGCCCCAAATAATAGTTTAGATAAGTGTTTGTGTGTCTCTTGTGTACGGACACGTATTTATCTAGTATTGAAGCTGTCTCAGTTTTAGTTTGTCTTTGTTAAAATAAAATAAAAATCAAACCAAACATGAAGCTTTTTGAACGTTGGCTGTGGTTTTCCAAAAATAGAACCGTGAGCTTCCCAAATGTCTCGGGGGGGGGGGCTTTTTAGCTTCTAGCAATACGATGCAACTATCAATATAACATTGAAAAAACAGGGTAAATGAAACGCCTACTGTGTTTATTTGTCTTTATTTAGATTGATAATAATATGTCACAGCATTAAATGGCCCCTGAAACACTGGCTTTATTGTATGCAAACCTTTTAATCTTGGACTGATAATTTTCTTCAGTCAGACTTTTTTTTTTCACATATTACAAAATTATATTGCAGAAATATCTTTATATACTAACTCACAGGTCGCGTTGAAGCATGTGGTATCTAATCATGCTTTTGTATTTTTAGCCACCTCACGTATTTTCATTCAAAAGATGGTGCGACCTCATTTTGGGCCACCACGCCTAAAACCCAGGTAATTTTAAGTAATTACGTTTACGCTATTACATTTAACCTACTAATTTACTTATCATTTACTTAAATAAACTGGATGTGTTTCTGTTTTCAGACCTTACAGAGACGACAATGGCATGGGATCAAGTGACGACAATTACAGGTCCCGAAGAGAGGACCATGACTTCCATGGAAAGCCTCCTCCTCCTCACTGGAAAGACTCCAGAGGTAGAGGCCGGCCCCCAATGGTGAAAAGGGTCCCCCCTGTGGGAGAGCCCAGAGAGTCTCGTTTCGACAACTGGAGGTCTTCAAATGAGGATTCTTATCACTCCTACCCCTCTAAAATGGAGCCACATCACCAGAGGAGACCCTCTCCTTCCAGGCCAAACCGGTCACCCCACGGCCCACATCACTCCCGCAGCCCGCAATACACCCGCAGCCCGGCACATAGAGGCCCACCTTTTCACAGTCACCCACCCCCTGGTCACAGGTCACTGTCACCCAGGCATTTTCACAGCCACCCAGAGGACAGGAGGCCTGGCCCTCCCCCGCCCTTCAGAGGGTCATTTAGAGGAAAGCGCCACCCTGGGTTTTCTCACCCAGAGCAGAGGAGTCGAGACCCTCCTGGCAACTACAGAGAAAGACCCTATGAGCCCTCACAGATGAAGCGCTGGAATGGGGCAGGAGCGTTTGCTCATTCTCACAATGACAAGAGTCCCAGAGAGTTTCATGGCCGAGGTCCAGAGAGGTACAGAAGTCATGCTGGGGCTTCAGCTGGGTAACACTACTAAGTGGGCCCTCCAGTCTTGATTCTTAATGAAATTTCTTCCCTGTCCTTGTCCCGACTCATTATAGTAAAGGGTTATTGGGGGAATCTTTGCAATAATGGCAAATCTATGCTGCTCAGAATATACTTCTGCTAATGCATTATGTCATAACATAAAAAGAGGGTGGATTAACATAATGGTTAAAGTTCCACATCCCAATAACATGGCAACGGAGCTACCAATGTAACCATGTCTGTGTTTGATGGATATGCAGGTGGGCTGAACATGACCCCAGACGGCAGCGCGGACCAATGGAGCGGCAGCACAGCAGATCCCACAGTAGAGAGCGGGCACAAGATGCACATTCTCACGCACCTCCATTCAGATCTTCACCATGGAAAGGAGCACCCCCACAGTCACCCTCTCATGAAAGGCATATGCCAGTGCCACGCAAGAGGAGGATATCAGATGTCCACCAGCACCCTTCAGACCATGCCATAGTGCATAATCACCCAAAACACTTCAGAAGAGAGCGACCTCAGCTCATGAACATGCCCAGACCTCTAGGTCCAAGGCCTTTTGGACCTAGGCCATTTGGTCCCAGACCATTTGGTCCCAGACCATTTGGGACAAGGCCGTTTGGGCGGCCTATGTCTCTCAGAGACAGAAGTTTCCTGATCAAGAGCAGACAAATGAGAGCGGAGTCTCTGATGAAGCTGAGATTGCCACCGTCGTTCAAAGCCAGAGCCAGCTTTAGCTCGGTACTTGCTTTGAGGAAGAAGAGATTCGAATCCGGCGCTGCGCCCCTGAGAAATCAAGAGCCGAGAGAGACAAGACCCAAACACTCACCCATCAAGACTGATGGCAATGATAGCTCGTCCTCCTCAGACTCAAAAGAACAGGTGGAGTCGCGACGGTCCGTGAACTCGCACAGGTACGGTATTTCCCTATTCGCTCTGTCCGCTGGGGCTTGATGGTTGAGGAAAAAAAAAAGGAGAATGGAGATATTTGAGCTTTGTGTGCCACGATGCATCAGTCTGTGAAAGTGCCTCTTATCACCGTGTTATCCCTGTTTGAATATTGAAGGAAGTGGAATGACCAGAAGTAAAGTGTGTGCAAAATGTTTGTAAAGAAAACTCAAATATAATGCCATATAATTGGACGGTGAGATGCAACGCTCGGAGGAATAATTTATTCAAGGCTGCAGTAGAGTTAATATCTGTTGAAATCACAGGAAACAAAACAAGATGGAACTTCTTCATGAGCCTCAACATGAACAACAATCCAAACAAATGTCTAAACGCCAAATCAAAATAAACTACACGTGTTACTGTGGAAACTGGTGACTGGTGTGATGACCAAATATCAATAAAAAATGAAGAAACCAAGCAAATGGGGACACAGAAGACAAAGATGGTTCACATACATTTATTTGATCACGTTTGAAAACCTACAACAGTAAGTCAAGTAATTTGCCCATATATTCAGTGAAACAACAATTATTATCCTACCTTAAATTTAAACGACATGCCCTGGGACCAATTCAGAGAAAGTCTGAGTTAAAATGTGCATTGGACAGCCCTGGAAACGTGAAATCTACAGCAGGTCTTGAATGGTTAATGCTGTGATGCACTTTATAAGACGAGCTCTGAACAACAACATGGCCGACACGGATGTGCGTTGGTGCATAAGGACGCACCTGGATGAAGTTTGTCTTTTACACAGAATCGTGCCCGTGACCACTGGCTCCAAGATTCCTCCCATTGCGGTCTCAAATGTTGGGGTGAAGGTGTTATGAAGATTACACGATAAACAGAATATATTCTGTAACATTCAGCCTTTTTGATGTCTAAAAGGAGTTTTGGATTGGGAGAAAAACAAGGCAGTGCGTATCTGTAGTTAAGTCGGACATGTTTTACCCACATCTAATGGCGACTGCATCCTGATATTCAGAGAAATTGTAGTCCAGGCTTGAAACCCCTACCAAAATCAAGGGCTTGAGAATGAGTTCCACATGATTACTCACGACATACTTGTGAAAATGTCAAAGCTCCAGCAAGATGTGCCCCATTTAAAAAAAATATATACAAATAAAATCTTCAATGATGCATGGACCAAAATCTGCTTTCACAAGAAGGATTTGAAAAGGACAAATGAAGTACTACTGTGTCATTTATTCACCATCACGACGTAGAGTGTGGCATCAATGTGAAAAACCGTTTTTAAAAAGATAAGAAGATCTGTGCCTGGCAACATCTAGACATATCTTATCATTTGTGCCACTGAAGAATTACAACAAAATGTAACAGAAGAAAGCTCAGGGTCAAAATAGGATAAGGAGCAAGGACAGTCCATGGTTTTGTAAGTACCCAAGCTGTCTTTATGCCTTCATTCTTGATGTGTTGATGGATGTTTTTTACTGTGTTCTGACTGAACAGGTCAATGTACTATCAGGTTTTCCTTAACACTGGCGTCATTGTTCTTTCCTCAGATCCTCCCCACCAAAGGATGACCTTGTTGTTTTGTCCCAATGGGAGTCTGGTGCAGGCTCCTCTTCAAAAGACCTTTCTCCTTCACGGGATCACAACCCCAGAACTGGTTAGTAAAATAATGAACATTTTCAGGGGAAAAACAAAAAAATTCAAATTTTATGTCCCTGTGAATTTCAGGTGCAGAAAGTGCATCAACCAGCCGAATCAACAAACCATATTTTACAAGGTCATTTGAAGAGCGTAATCATCCCTATCCCTACTGCAGGCCGGACAAACCAGATGGGTTCTTCAGAAGGCCATTTCATGCTGGTCCAAGAAGACCTGGCCCACCAATGGTATGTTCCACCGCTTCCATTTTTACAGTATTTTTTTATATTTGGGGTGAATTGTTTGGGGGGAATTCAACTATGTATTTGATTTTTTCCAGGACCGTTTCCAGAGACCGGCATTTCGAAAAAGTCTTAGTATTGTGTCCAAATATCGTAACTTGAGAGTGATGCGTCAGCGTGGGTCGTACAGCCGAGGTCCTGATCAGCGATGGTGAGCCAGTCGTGGTAAGTACAACGTTCAGGAGGTTCGACATGCTTTTACGTTCAGTTCCTACGCTAACATTTTGGACATATTTGTCTTTTACAGGTCCCATTGAACAACGGACCTAGTTTGCTGTGAACACCATTTTCTACATTTCCTACCTGTATATAGTAGACGCTAAGTGCTGCTAATGTGTTTTAAGTTGATGTTTTTAAAGACTGCAAAGCCCTTGTTTTAGTTTTACGAAAAGGACATTACCATTTCCTTGTCCACTTTTTAATCAATGTATCCTAATCCTTGAGATTAGCTAAAAGTGATTGTTTTTGATAGTATTTTTCATGGGTATTTAGTGCTTAGCAGTGTTTTTGTTCAGCAGCTACAAGCGGGTATCTGTGTCAAATGTTTATCTTTTAAATTCTTGGGGCAAAGATCTGGTCATAGGTGGTGCTATCGGCCAATACTGTCATGTTGCCATGAAAAATAAAATAATATAATGCAAGTAGTATTCTCATCTCATTATTTTTTATTACTTTTTGAAGAAAGTGACAGTGCTTTTCAGTCTGTATGAATAAATAAGTTTGGAAAAGTCATTACTTGTGTGATTGGCTGCTTTTTAGTCTATTTTTTACATGTACGTCCATGGTGTTTCACACTTTTGAGCTCATGAAAAATGTAATAATTTATTCAGTTGAGCATGTAATAATGATGACGTTTTTAATTCAGTCAACCATTTCACTGGCCTAAAGTGAACTAAAGTCGCAATGGATGTACCACCTGATTGATGAAGCGCTGCCTGCCTGTTTCTATGAAGATTATTGCTTTGAGTGAAATGTTCCACAGTATTACCATATCCAACTTGGATTTAATCAATTATTACAGCTGTTTTTATTGCCATCTATCCATCCATCTTCTTCCGCTTTATCCGGGGCAGGGTCGCGGGGGCAGCATTCTAAGCAGGGACTCCCAGACTTCCTTATCCCCAGACACTTCCTCCAACTCCTCCAGGAGGATTCCGAGGCGTTCCCGGGCCAGCCGAGAGACATAGTCTCTCCAGCGTGTCCTGGGTCTTCCCCGGGGCCTCTTCCCGATGGGACATGCCCGAAACACCTCCCTAGGGAGGCGCCCAGGAGGCATCCGGAACAGATGCCCGAGCCACCCCAGCTGGCTCCTCTCGACGTGGAGGAGCACCGGCTCTACTCCGAGCTCCTCCCATGTGACCGAGCTCCTCACCCTATCTCTAAGGGAGCGCCCAGCCACCCTGCGGAGGGAACTCATTTCAACCGCTTGTATCCGCGATCTTGTCCTTTCGGTCATTACCCAAAGCTCATGACCATAGGTGAGGGTAGGAATGTAGATTGACCGGTAAATCGAGAGCTTTGTCTTTCGTCTCAGCTCCTTCTTTACTACAACAGTCCGATGCAGCGACCGCATCACTGCAGCTGCACCGATCCGCCTGTCAATCTCACGTTCCATCCTTCCCTCACTTGTGAACTAGACCCCGAGATACTTGAACTCCTCCACTTGGGGCAAGGACTCCCCACCCGGAGAGGGCAAGCCACCTTTTTCAGGTTGAGAACAATAAAAACAATGAACAGAACCGGTGACAAAGGGCAGCCCTGGCGGAGTCCAACACGCACTGGAAACAGGTCTGACTTACTGCCGGCAATGCGAACACAGCTCCTGCTCTGGTCATATGCCAATCATGCCATATTACTGTGAGTTTCTTGCCTCTCCATAGACCAGCTGACCTGTAACTTGGCCTAATGGCATCATCTGCTTGTCCCCATAGGTCCGTTTAATGCCATACTGCGGAACATTCTAGGCAAAGAAAACAATAACATCTCCATGGAAACAAGCAGGTACCGTCCATCAAAAAAGTGGCACAGTGCACCTTTTAAGCTTGGCATTTCAAACAAAAGTCTGCTCAGACATTTGCTCTGAGGCGCTGCTCTGACTGTGCTAAACTTAGCAGTGACAGCAGCAGCACCACTTCAACACCACAGTCTGCAATCCGCTACAATGGAAGGTGTCGAGTTTCCTCTCATGGGACAGTTTCTCATCGGGAAAGCTGCAAAAACAAGGTGAGGGCCTCATCCTTAGCTCGTTATAATCTGTTAATTGGTTTAATCAGCACTGGAACTGTCCGTCTATGTCTCAGTGTATGTTAGTTGGGAGATTGGAGCTACACATTTGTTCTCTGACTGCAACTGCCAGATAGAAATAGCTGTCTTTGAAATGGCATCTAAACATAGCTCCTTATTATCATATAAGATTAAATAAAATGTAGCCATCATATAGGACAAATAGACCAATAGAGAGAACAGGCAGTTATATTGTTATATATATTTTTAGTGTAGTGAGGTGTTGTCATTTTGTCATAGTGTTGGAGACTCCTCGTGTTTGTTATGTCAGAGTTTCCGCGTCTTGTTGTCCTCTGTGTGTCTTTGATGGGCAACTATAGCTCAGTCCTCCTTCCGGGTAAGCCTCACAACAGTTATAACTCAAAAAAGCTGTTGCGCAAAAACAACTGACTTGTCCTTTTTATTTTAAAGATACGGAAGAATTTGAGTCTATTGTGTCTCTAGTGACAGAGAAGCCGAATGAGTCCAGCAGTTTACTGTCCGAGCTACAGACTCTGGGAAGTATTCAGAACAGCCTAGTCTACTAATTTGCATGTTTATCATCCGTAAAATTACTCAACATACCCATGCCCTCATTCCTCGCTTAAATTTTGTCATTTAATAATTCATTATACTGTAACAAATGGGAGTTTTGTTTTGGCCTGTGTCCTTGAGATAATTTTAACTCCTCTGGGCTGCCTCAGATGACCACAAGCTCATGGAAACCCAAGATAATTTGGCTGTGACTCTGCTTCTCTCCAAAGCGTTACACTATAATGGCACAAGCGGTGATAACTTTCAATAAAATTCAGATATATCAGAGATCTTGGGATCTTGTCTTACAGGTGAATATGGAATCAGAGAGAAGAAATAGCCAATATGTAGAAGAAGATTCAAGAAAGGAAACGTCTGACAATGTAAGTCGAACCGCACAGCAAGTATAAAGTGTGATCCTCTGTGATGAACATTTATTTTCCATTTGCTAGTCGTTATTAGCAGCATCGAAAGCCGAGCCCTCAGCATCTGGTTCAGGCGAGTCCCTCTCCTCTCTGCTTCCTAAAGCCTTGTCCGCTGTCCTCCATCAGGCACTTCCTCCTGGACATAACAGGAACCCTCCCACCAGCGAAAACACCTCACCACTGAACCTTGACCAGCTACAGAATGAGCTGACAGTTCTGAGGGGGCAGTTTGAACAGATGAAGGCCCAACACAAGTAAGTCAAATCCATACACATACCGTATTGTATTTACTTACAGGTTATAATGATGCATCCGTGGTGGTAGAGTGGTTGACTCACACAGGATTATTTGTTTAAGCTGCTGCTGCTGCATCCCAGCATCGTTTTTGCCTGGGATCGAGAATACGCCCATACATGTATATCTAAATATGTTTCATTTCTTTAACAAGGTAGCAGACAACACAATCAACACTGTGCAGAAATATTACGTACAAACAACTCTCTCAAGAAAAACTTCTCAATCACCACACTTTTTTTGGCCCGTAGGCTTTATTAGACAGGACAGTGTATATGAAATGGGGAAGAGACTGAGGTAGGACATTGCAGCAAACTGTCAAGAGGCAGATACGGAGCGGGCGTGTGCTATCCACTCAACCACTGTGCACAAACTATTTTCTTGACCTTATCAAGTGACAGCTTCACGTTTGAGCTATTTGAGCTATTTTTTGTCAATTATTCTAAGACCATGGTGCAGAGTAGGGAAAAGCAGATTTTTCCAGCTCTGTGAGGCACTGAGGCAGGTTGAAAGGTAGTTGGGATGAGGAGTGATGCCAGTACCTAGAGTGAGCAGACAGTGAGGAGATTACTGAGGTACTTAAGACGTTTCCCTAGAGTTGCTTGTACGTATATGAGGTGAAATAAATATAAGATTGTTTTTTTAGCAAAGAAATAAAGCTTCTAATGAACGAGCTGGATGAGGAGAAGAAAATACGTTTGACTCTGCAGGTAAGTGCAAGGATACATACAAATAGCCTACTGTATTGTTTGTTTTAATTAACTGTAGTAACTATTTTTGTAGATGGAGCTCAAACGCATTAAAAAGCACATGGCCAAATAAAGCAGAAAACATGACCTCAGAAGATTAATTTGTGTAATTTTTCAGTATCACTTTGTTCCAGCTGTTAAACATTTTATGTGATATTTTAGGAAAGTAAATGTGCTGCTGTTGATATTTGTGAAGACATCGTTGATTTTTATCAAAATCTGTATTTATTGTCCTAAACAATAATAAAATATAACAAAGTCATTGTTTATTTTTGGCAACAAATTGATGTGATACATCCACAAATAATACTTCTGAATTATTACAAATAAAAAAACATTTAAATACTTAAAAATTGACTTACTTACTTTAAAAAAATATATGATCTACAAATGTTACACTGTCACATTTCACTGCCTAGAAATGATATGATATACAGTATGATTGGATCGTCCTGCAGTCCAATTTTATTTCCCGGTTGAGATCTTAAAGTTCTCTTAAATGTAACCCTTTTGGAGCTGTCCTTAAAAGTTGGTGTCCTCACATGGAATTGGCCTGACTGTTTTCTTTTTGTTTTCCTCGAGAGTAAAGTCATATCGACACAGGGGCCTGGGTGAGAGAAAGACTACTTAAACATTTTCCATCAAGGCAAAAATTATTTAATAATAAATACAATTAATTGTACCTTTCTTTGGTCTCCACCGGTGTCAGTCGTAGTCTCAGGACTCGGAGCTTATAAAGAGGCTTGAGGACGTTTCCAGTGGTGAAGGTGAGAGAAAGCTTATTTACTGGACCCTTAATGTCCGAATCAAAATGGGCCAACATCTTGGTTTCTTTGAACTTTTTGAACTTTGATGCCTGACTGAAACAAGTAAAAATAGTTGTTAAATGTACTGTATGTAGCATGGCCCCTATAGCTTTAAACAGCTAACGCTGACTGTTCTGATCTCTGTTCTGATCTCTGTTCTGATCTCTGTTCTGATCTCTGTTCTGATCTCTGTTCTGATCTCTTGTCTGTTCTGATCCCTGTTCTGATCTCTGTTCTGATCTCTGTCTGTTCTGATCTCTGCTCTGATCTCTTGTATGTTTTGATCTCTTGTCTGTTCTGATCTCTTGTCTGTTCTGATCTCTTGTCTGTTCTGATCTCTGTCTGTTCTGATCTCTGCCTGTTCTGATCTCTGTTCTGATCTCTTGTCTGATCTCTGTTCAGTCCCTGTTCTGATCTCTTCTCTTGTTTGATCGCTGCCTGTTCTGATCTCTCTCTCTGTTCTGAACTCTGTTCTGATCTCTGTCTGTTCTGATCTCTGTTCTGATGTCTGTCCTGATCTCTGTTTGTGATCCCTTGTCTGATTTCTTGTCTGATCCCTGTTTCTAATCCCTTTCTGTTTCTGATCTCTGTTGTTCTGATCTCTGTTCTGATCTCTGTTCTGATCTCGTCTGTTCTGTATCTGCTGTCTGTTCTGCCTCTGTTCTGGTCTTGTTTCTGACCTCTGTCTGTTCTGATCTTTGTTCTGATCTCTGTTCTGATCTCTGTTCTGATCTCTGTTCTGATCTCTGTCTGTTCTAATCTCTGTTCTGATCTTTGTTTCTGATCTCTTCTCTGTTCTGATTCTCTTGTCTGATCTCTGTTCTGATCCCTGTTCTGATCTCTTCTCTGTTTTCTATCTCTGTCTGTTCTGGTCTCTGTTCTGATCTCTGTTCGATCTCTATCTGTTCTGATATCTGTCTGGCCTGTTCTGTTCTGATCTCTGTTCTTGTTGTTCTGATCTCTGTCTGATGTATGTTCTGATCTCTGTACTGATTTCTGTTCTGATCTCTTGTTGATCTCTGTTCTGATTTCTGTTCTGATCTCTTGTCTGATCTCTGTTCTGATCCTGTTCTGATCTCTTCTCTCTTCTGATCTCTGTCTGTTCTGATCTCTGTCTGTTCTGATCTCTGTTCTGATCTCTGTTCTGATCCTGTTCTGATCTCTTGTCTGGTCTAATCTCTTCTCTGGTCTGATCTCTTGTTTGATCTCTGTTCTGATCTCTTCTCTGTCTGATCTCTGTCTGTTCTGATCTCAGTTCTGATCTCTGTCTGTCTGATCTTGTTCTGATCCTGTTTCTGATCTCTGTCTTTCTGTCTCTGTTTGATCTCTGTTCTGATCTCTATTGTTTCTGATATTGTCTGTTTCTATCTCTGTTCTGATCTGATGTTCTGATGTCTGTTCTGATGTCTGTTCTTGATTTCTGTTCTGATCTCTTTGTTGATCTCTGTTCTGTGATCTCTTCTCTCTTCTGTATCTTGTCTGTTTCTCATCTCTTCTGTTCTGAGATCTCTGTTCTGATCTCTGTTCTGATCCCTGTTCTGATCTCTTCTCTGTTCTGATTCTTCTCTGGTCTGATCTCTTGTTTGATCTTTGTTCTGATCTCTTCTTGTTTCTGATCTCGTCTGTTCTGATTCTGTCTGTATCTGCTCTGTTCTGATCCTGTTGATCTTCTCTGTTCTGATCTTGTCTGTTCTGATCTCTGTCTGTTTGATCTCAGTTCTGAGCTCTGTCTGGTCTGATCTCTGTTCTGATCTCTTGTCTGTTCTGATCGCTGTCTGTTCTGATATCTATTCTGATCTCTGTTCTGATCTCTGTTCTGATCTCTGTTCTGATCTCTGTCTATTCTGACCTCTGTCTGATCTGACCTCTGTCTGTTCTGATCTCTGTCTGTTCTGATCTTTGTTCTGATCTCTGTTCTGATCTGCTCTGATCTCTGTTCTGATCCCTGTTCTGATCTCTTCCCTGTTCTGATCTCTGTTCTGATCTCTGTCTGTTCTGATCTCTGTTCTGATCTTTGTTCTGATCTCTGTTCTGATCTCTTGTCTGATCTCTGTTCTGATCCCTGTTCTGATCTCTTCTCTGCTCTGATGTCTGTTCTGATCTCTGTTCTGATGTCTGTTCTGATCTCTGTTCTGATTTCTGTTCTGATCTCTTGTCTGATCTCTGTTCTGATCCCTGTTCTGATCGCTTCTCTGTTCTGATCTCTGTTCTGATCTCTGTCTGTTCTGATGTCTGTTCGGATGTCTGTTCTGATCTCTTGTCTGTTCTTATCTCTGTCTGTTCTGATCTCTGTTCTGATCTCTGTTCTGATGTCTGTCCTGATCTATGTCTGTTCTGTCTGCTTTCATTGCCTTCTTTCTGTATTTGTTTCTCTGCTGTATTCTGTCTTCGTAGTTTTGTTTGCATATGGTACAATGCTGAGAGTGCAGCACTTTGTAAACTTTGTTTATTAAAAGATAATTATATTATTCTTATGATTATTATTATTATTATTGTATAAATTTGTGCAATAGAAATATTTTAAGACTTCTGTCTTTGTAGACTTTATTTTATTACTTTATTTTATAACACTGCCATCTTTCTTATTCTGATGCTTTTTATTATTGTGAAGTTATAAGAACTCAACTTACTGATCAATGATGGCCACTGCTTCTTTGCAGCCGCTGTGAAGTTTAATGGTAATATATCCAAAACGTACGTCCTGGTTCCATGTCACTATATGAACAGTGTAGGTTGTCGCTGAGAAAGAACATTTATGTAAAATTAGAATAAAATTAAACATTAACAGAACAATTGAACACTGTACTCACTACAAAATGGTGATTGTGGATTTGTTTTGAAGTAAGTTATAGTTTGGTCCATCTTCAGAAGAGTATCTTTCATCTCAATAACATCATAACCTGCATTGAATAGTCACAGTGTTGTCTTTATTTAAAGTAAATAAATAATTAAATAAAGTACACTATCAGAATACATAAAGTATCAACAAACCAAATATGGGGCACCCAGCAGGCCCAAACTGCTCACAGTTCAAGCATTTGCCATCCAGAAAGTCTCTGTAAGAGCTGCAGGGGTATGCCCTAATCTTACAGATTTGCTTTAAAGACTCCAAATAGAGATACACTGACCTCTGGTGGTCACATTTGAAATAGGCTGTTCCTTATTTTGGAAAAGGGAAATAAAAATAATACTTTTATCAGCAACATGAGCTATAGTCTATTTCAAATTGAAAATACATGTGTGTGTACATACCAGAGAAGATGGTTGGTGGACAGCCTGGCTGGTCTGTGCCACCATTAGCGTAAAAGTCTATATGGCCTATGGCCTGTCTGAAGCCCAGGGCTGAAAAAACAAAGACATCATGTCAAAATGAGCATGGTTATAGATGCGATATGAAGAAAGGCTCTCCGGTGCAGACCATCTATGTCAGTGTGCAGGACGTCTACAAACTGGGCATCACTGGGATCAAGTCTCTGTTCTGGAGAGACGCCAGTGAACAGAGGTCCTGCAGGGTCCAGGGCTGCAAAGCAAAACAGTTCACTTTTCTTTATTATCATTATTTCATCAAAAATAATATCATGTTTCCAGCATACCAGTTATTCTGCCAATTGAACCATTTAGATTAGCGCCAGTAAAACCTGCAATATGCGCTCCAAGACTGATTCCAATGATGTGAATAGATTCGAGTGAAACGCCATTATTCTGAAAGTATTAATCACGATCAAGTAAAAGTATATTTTTACTATGTGAAAACAAACATTTGCACAAGCTTACTTGCATCGCTTTGACCAGTGCTGTGAGGTTTTCTCCAACTTTGAACGTATTTTCTTTTGCTTTGACATAATTGACATTGGCTGCTCCTCTGTTCCAGTCCACCACAATGATGTTCATGTCTTTTCTTTCCAGAAGCTGCTGAACGAATTCTCCAATCCAAGCTGGAGCAGAGCCAGTGGGACGGTACCCATGAACGATGAAGGTGGTCGGTCGGGACACGTTGAAACTAGGTGTGGCTGACAGGTCAGTGTGGGACATCCGTAGACCACATGACACATTTTCTCTGGTGTAGAGCAGCAGCTTTATTCTAAGGTGTGTTCCAAGGAAGGCATGTGTAAAGTCTAAGTCGGTAAACTTGTCACACGTCTGCGCTGTAATAATAATATCAAATAATTTAATTGAGACTATATTATGAATGCACTTGAAAAAAAATCTTCTAGTTCAGAGTGACTCATGCACCTATTCTATTTTATTTTATTCAACTATTTCAGCAACAAAATTCTCTACAAAAGTCATTACAATTCGCAACCTCAGTGAGGACTTATGGATGGACGTCTTTGACAATAAAATAGAATAAAAAAAATTATATCTTGATCTTTAAAACAAACTGAATATTAGCACATTACATTAGTCATTGGTTTTACCATTGTAATACAAGTTATACAATACATTATTTCCATATGCAACATAACTTAAAACTGAAATCAAAACAATATTTGACTTATTGATGCCATATTTCCCTTTTCATATTTTAGGGGACACTAACTCCAGTCTTTCTTAATGTCGCTCAAACAAGTTCATGTCAATTTTCACTTCTGCAAATGGTTCTTAACAATATTTCCAGAAACACAAAGGTTTACAGTCACTGAATGTGGGGAATGAACTTATATATAGTAAACTGAAACCATCTGTTTAGCTATGCAAGTGTCTTACCTTTGCATATTTGAACAGTTATCAGCAGCACTGGTGTCAAATATTTCCACAGGGACATACTTCACAAACATGGAGATAATTTTTTCTACAAAGACACGTACAAACAGTGGCAAAATTGAAGTGAAATACATCAGTCAGACAATACATTGATACAGAGGTGCAAACAACAGGCTTTCATTTACATTTTTAAAATTCTTTTTTTATCATGCCACAATCTTGGCCAAGCCTTTAATAAACATTTGCCATGTAATTATAGCAGTCAGCCAATAGAATTAGTTATAACAGCATACAAGAGATAAAAAACAAGTCATTCATCTACTTGTTAGATGAAACTGTACTAGGATAGAAATAATATTAAAAAAAGATCCCAAGTCACATATCGATTAATGACAAAATGATCACACTTACATGAGACATAAGTCCTACAACTGTAGTTATAGTTCACAAATTGAAACTAAATGATCCTTGAACCTACAATATTGCACTTCTTTTGTTGTTTCTCAGAACAAAACTGAACTAACCTTTGCTCTTTGCTTAGCCTTGAGTTTCTACTCCACTCTAGCCTCCTGTTTGTCAAGAAACACACTCCTTTCCTCAGCCAAGCAATATCAACAAGAAAAATACGAAACTTTTCTCTTACCTGTGTTTCCTGGCAGCTCGACTTGTAAATCAGTGTCCCTGTAGAATCTGTAGTGTCTTCATAGTTTGCCTGCAGCGCTTTCTTAGGACTAGAGAGGAAGAAGTCTCATGTAGTATTCCCGCCCAGCATGTTCTCACAGATTAGGCCCCACCCCTTTGTCAAAGTGCTCAAACAGGTGATTTCAGCAAAGTCACTCCTGAAACCGGTCAGGCCACTGTGGAGCATGTTTGTGTGTTTCACTGGAACTACTGAAAATGACAGTAAAAGTGAGCATTTAATGTACTTTGCCTAACCACAAAGTGCAGATTGGTTATACAATAATCAGATTAAAAACAAATCAATCTCCTGCCAGTAGTTGCAGTAGTTGTGAGAGAAATGTGAGAGAATCAAAGTAGAAAGTTAGTTTCTGTGGGTGTTGAAACAATTTGTAATCATCAATTATCAAAAGTAGAAACCTGATTTTAAGGTGTGTGAAAAGGCTCTCTATCAGACATAAGATAAGATAAGAAGTATATAAGATATATATATCATATCATTATAAATAATGCGACTTCTTTCTCTCATTTTCTTGTCTCTCTCTCTCTTTCTCTATCTTTCTCTCTCTTTTTTGTATGATATAGCGTAAACACACACTTTGAAGACGTACAACTACAGAAGACGTACCACTACAGTAGGTGGTGGTAAATGCACCTTTTCGGTTGGCTGCTGGTCGCCATTGAAAGTAACACAACAATGACAATGACAATGACAATGACGACGACGACGACGACGACGACGACGACGACGACGACGACAACAGCAACAGCAACAGCAACAACAACAACAATCCTCTACTGGAGCTGGTGCAGGAAGCAAGTCTAAAGAATAAAGTCTAAAGAATGGCGGTAATGTAACACTATGGATACCAACCGCCATAAAACACCACCGAAGAAGAAGACTTTAATAATATGCAGGCCACAGACAAATGCTCTGGGAAATTGTTTCTAAGTGTAATGAATTGATGGAGGTCGTGACTCTGTGTGAACAATCTCATTAGACCAGTGTCCTTCTCCCTGTGTTAATTCTATTAATTCTTTATTAATTAAGAACACAGAGTATCTACTTGATGGTTTCTAGTCAGTCCCACACCTGCACAAAATGAGAAGCCTCGGAAAGGGAATGTGTAAGTCAAGCACCTCACTCCTGTATTAACTATGAGAATCTGTCTTTTTTTTTTTGCATCTACACCAGGGTTGACAAAAGTACTGAAAATCAGATACTAATCAATATTAGTATATAACTAGTGTCGAAATTAGAAACTCATTTGAGTGTTGATCCAAAAATAATCCCATAAACAGGACAAAATGTGAAATTTCCTGAACAATCTTAGAGCGATCTTGAGCTTTATCAGAACTAGTAAAACACCACCTGGCAACAAAGATTTATTTTTTTGTTATCATTTTTCCACAAAAAATTAGTATTGAGAGTCAAGCCAATAAAAACAGATGTTGTGAAGGGAGAAGCCAATGGGTTTTCAGAGTATTGCGTCACACGAGCTTTAGACCTCAAGATACAGTCATCTTGAGGCCTACATTCATTCACTGAAAAAGCCTGTTTTAAAATTAGTAGAAGGACATCAGAGAGTAGTGACTCCACCCAGAAGTGGCTTTTTCAGTCCCCTCTGTAAAGCAAAGGGAATAGTATTTTTCTGTTTGAGATTTGCTTTGATATGCAGGCCTTTTTAAAAATTATAGTTTTTGTTTTGTTTTTTAGTTAGTCGTTTTTTTTTTCAGTTCTGGCATACTCATTCTGGACTAACTGTGCTGTTTGAAGCTTTACTCTTTGTAGTAAGGATTCAAAACTTCAAGCAAAAACATGAAGCAAGAACAACAACTTCAAAAGTTGTCATCTGACTTGGTTGTAGACATTTTCCGCTTTATCCAAGAGGCTTTGTCAACATAGGGTGCAAATAAATTTGTATTGGGGAAATGTTAAATCAAGTTTTACCCAAAAATAATTGTTAAAATGTATTAAAAAAAAACAATTTAGGAGTATATCATTAAGTAAATGAATAACTTCTATACAGTACACTGTGTGCACAAAGTCACTGATGGCAATCAATTCACATTACATAATAGCAAGTACAACCCTTAAAATACTCAGAGCAATTCATACAGTTTGGTTCCAAAGGCTGTAGAAAGGGATATAACATGCTTTAGGTCACTTCATTTACTCTGCACTTATATGAACTCCAAATGTTTAACAATGAGATTTAAATAATCATCTTACTGTTTTGAACCAAATCAGGTTATAGTCTATGTGTTGCATTTGGATTCTACCAGCTTCATTGTTTTCTCAGGAAATATGGGAAACTCTCCACACTATTGATTATCTATGCCTCAGGAGTGAACTTTGCCCACTACATACACTCGTCATCAGGGTCAGGCCGGCAGACATCAGGCTGTACTCTTAAACAGGACTCGCAGATCTCAGTGTACGGGACATTCACTGGCTGAAACTGAGCACGATGGCAGGGAAAAGACGGGGCAGAAACAACAATGGCCACCAGCAGCAACAAACCGCTCAAAACCCCAGAAGAGTCCCACGGAAGGTAAGTTACAGCAAAAATAGTCCGAGAAGAACATGTATGTAGCACTACAATGTATATTCTAATCAATTTCTCTTGAGACAAGAATCATAGTTATTACACTGTTAGAGAAGTTAGGGAAGGCATCTGGCATAAAAGCAAGGACGGAGAGGAATTTTTAAGGTAAAGTATAGTCAAGTAAAACGTACAGTGTAGATGTATTATATTGTTTCTTTACGTCTTCCACGCCAAGTTGAGCAATTACAAAATTAGTATGGCAGTTTACAGTTAAAAGCACAGATTATCTCTCTCACTGCAGATAAAGTATGAGTCTATGTACAATAAATATCTGCAGAAAACACAAAGTCCAGAACATTTCAAATGGTAATTGCTTTACAACTCTTATATATCTAATTTTGATAAAATGCAAAGTGAGTGCTTTGCATGCAGTGTATTATATCGTATACCTGCTAAGTAAATTTAAGGTTAATGTGGGATGCAGGTTCATTTTACATTCTTGCTCAGAATGCAAGTCCACACATGTAACAAGAATGGGAGCACTTTGAGTTGGAAATGCCCTTAGGTGTTAATGGGATTGTAAACACTATGAATTGCCTTGTCCTTTTTCAGGAAATTTGGAGGAATCACAGTTTTCTTGTGCGTTTTCAGGCACTGAGAGAACCAGCTCCTTTTGCAAAGCCTACGAGCTCTGAAGTTGAGACTTCCACTAACAAATTGACTATTGCCCAAGCACGGAGGGGGACTCCAGGTTCATAAAATATCAATTGAACTATAGATATACAGTTGCACACATAAGATGTGCTCAGAATAAAGTTATTATTTGTTTCAATTAAAATATCTGGAAATTTGTTGCAGCACATCGCCCTGTGCGGGTCTACGCTGATGGTATTTTTGACCTCTTTCATTCGGGACATGCTCGAGCCCTGATGCAGGCGAAGAATTTGTTCCCCAACACCCACCTGATAGTAGGAGGTACTTTTTGTTCTTTAATTTAAACTTTTAATTTAAATTATGTGTAATACGTTTAATGGTGTATTTGATTTTACCATTAGTTTGCAGTGACAAACTCACCCACAAATATAAAGGGTTTACTGTGATGTCAGAAGATGAACGGTATGATGCCCTCACACACTGTCGTTACGTGGACGAAGTTGTTCGGGACGCTCCCTGGACCCTCACCACTGAGTTCCTCAAATTACATAAGGTTAAAAGTATGCCCTAATAAAAATAAAAAATAAAAGGGTACATGTGCAGTTAGGTTTAATTTATGCAACATAATACTAGATTGACTTTGTTGCCCATGACGACATCCCCTACACCTCTGCTGGATCAGAGGATGTGTACAAACACATCAAGGAGGCAGGTGAAGAGGCACTGTTTTGTGATTGATTATATATTTTTAAATGCTAAATGAACAAAGTCATTAAATTGTTGCCATTTATATGGCAGGTATGTTTGTGGCCACTGAACGAACAGAGGGCATCTCCACATCTGACCTCATCACAAGGATAGTTCGAAATTATGACATATATGTCCGGCGTAACCTACAAAGAGGCTACACAGCAAGGGAACTAAATGTTGGCTTCATCAATGTGAGAACATTTCATTTTAAAGTGTTGTTTTTATATCATCGTCTCCGTCAGTGACTTGTAACATGTCTTTTAAACAGGAGAATAAATATCGACTTCAGAATCAAGTGGACAAGGTGAAAGAGACAGTCCGCACTGTGGAGGAGAAGTCCAAAAGCTTTGTGTATAAAGTGGAAGAGAAGAGCCATGATCTGATTCACAAGTGGGAGGAAAAATCACGTGAATTCATTGGCAACTTTCTGGAGCTTTTTGGCCCTGATGGAGCTTGGGTAATGTTAACTTTTATGATATCTTTGTGAATAGTGGAAAGATTAGTTCTTCATAATTTATTTGCAAATTTAGTGTACCTTTAGTGTGTTTTGCATATTTGGGGCAGAAAAGTACGTCTGAGCATGTAAATGTGGCTGTCAGTATGAAGAAAAACAGAACCATGCTTTGACCGGTCTTCTACTGTTGTCTGTTTAGCATGCTATTCAGGAGAGAAGTGAACGGATGCTGCAGGCGCTCTCACCATACTCGTCACCGCGGGGATCTCCCAGCAGCAGTCCCACCAGAAGACGTTCCATTTCCCCGGACTCCTCCTCCCCGTCTCGGTCTCCCTCCTCTTCTCTCAGTCCACCTTCCTCTCCATCAACCTCCTCACGTAAAAGGGGCTCAAGATCCTCAGTTAAATCTTCCTCCACCTATGCCAGACATCTACAATAAGCATCTCAAGTCTGGTGCAAATAAAGAGTTTTGTTTTTGTTTTTCCTAACTTAATTATGAACATAACATGAATGTTGTTTTCTGTCACACCACTCCTCCACAGCACCTTGAAAATATGACAATGCGTTTTGTCTTTGTATTTAAATGTCCGATTTGATTTAAAATCAGAAAATGAAGACCATAAAAAATAAAATAGTTTTACTTTACCAGCAGTAGTCATTTTTTATTTTCTGCATATTGAGTCAATAATAAACAGTAAAATAAAATAAATGTTATGATATGATGTGACAATGACTTTCAGATTTATTTAATTTGTCAATTTAACTTTTCACTTATAATAGAGTAAAATTATGGATATAACAAAATAAAACAACAGGGGTGTGCAAACTCATCACATGTTTTGACTCCGTGACAATAAAGTGAATCATTCAAAATGCTGCATTTGACATAGCTTCGATGAGCTACCAACCCTTTAATAACATTAATGTTAGGTCTGTATCATATCAGAAAGTTTGTTATTTAGATTGTAGTTAAAATTATACTTTAGGGCAGTGTTTCTCAAACTGTGGTATGTGTATCACTTGTTGTACAAGGTACTTTACACTTCTTTATTGTCTAGTGTTTTATTCATTTAGAGTACATTGCATTTAATATTTTTGCTCTTCCTTGAGTAATTTCTTAGTTAAACCTACTGTAGCCATGTTGTATTCATGTAAGACCTAGTTTAGCCCTGATTTAGACCTGAAATAGTCCTGTTATAGAGTCAGATCTGGTGGTACTCACCAAATCTTTTCTTTGGTGGTACTTGGTGTCAAAAGTTTGAAGTTCTTGCTGTTGCTTTTGGTATTCCAGAAATGCCACAACACGGTCTTATAGTTTTTTCGGGATTTGTCGGATGTGCCGGAATAGTAGTACTATGTAGTTATAGAACTTCTAGTACTTGTAGTGTTTTCGTCATGCAAGGATCATGGCAACTGTCCAGAACTACTAGAACTACTTTGTAGTATATATATTTTTCAGGTAGGGCAACGACTATCCAGACTAAAAGTATGTTCTAGTACTTGTACCGTATGCAGTGTTTTCGTCATTCAATGATCATGGTAGTATTCATTTTGGTGTTTGTCATTTTTTTTTAGTTTTTTCAGAATGAGAAGTTAAAAGTTTTCCCTATTAGTTTACATTGCAGAGTTTGTCAGTTAGACTTCAGAGATCTCAATGGCAAAAAAGTATGAGTGAGTAAGAGTGACCACTTTCACCACACACAGACTGCTTTCTGCGCGATACTGTTGTTGTGGTGCTTTCAATGGCGGTTGGCAGCCAACTAAAAAGGTGCATTTACCGCCACCTACTGTAGTTGTACGTCTTATGTAGTAGTACTTCTTCAAAGTGTGTGTTTTATGCTATACCATCAAAAAGAAAAAAGGAGAATGCGGTTCTGACTCGTTGTTGTTGTTGTGTTACTTTTAATGGCGGTTGGCAGCCAACTGAAAAGGTGCATTTATCGCCATCTACTGTAGTTGTACGTCTTATGTAGTAGTACTTCTTCAAAGTGTGTGTTTTATGCTATACCGTCAAAAAGTAAAAAGGAGAATGCGGTCCTGACTCGTTGTTGTTGTTGTGTTACTTTCAATGGCGGTTGGCAGCCAATTGAAAAGGTGCATTTAAAGCCACCTACTGTAGTTGTACGTCTTATGTAGTAGTACTTCTTCAAAGTGTGTGTTTTATGCTATACCGTCAAAAAGAAAAAAGGAGAGTGCGGTCCTGACTCGTTGTTGTTGTTGTTGTGTTACTTTTAATGGTGGTTGGCAGCCAACTGAAAAGGTGCATTTACCGCCATCTACTGTAGTTGTACTTCTTCAAAGTATGTGTTTGAGAGCGAGAGAGAGCGAGCGAGAGCGAGAGCGAGAGAAAAGAAAAGAAAAGAAAAGAAAGAGCACTGAAACTGTGTTTATGTTGCACGGCTTCTAGTGGAATTTGGTCTTGATTGGTTAAGATTGCGTTGCTCTGTCTGTCCTGTATTTCAAAATGTTTTCATTCCGTTTGTTCCACGTTCTGCCGGTAACCGTAAATGCATAGGATCCAACATTAAATTCACAAACTACTGCATAAAGTTCAGTGAACTTGTGAAGCCCATGGATTCCTCGCACGCGCGCGAGAGAAAAGCACTACTGCGCATGTTCGCTGGACTGTGAACTGCCGGATGTAGCTAGCGGCTAAAGCAATACATCCATGATCCATGGGCTAAAGGCTAAACTGGCGACACGCGAGCGCTCCTATTGGCTTAAAACGGTGGCCATGTTTTCTGGCTGGGGTTTGCCCTGGTCCCACAGATTAAAGATGGCGCCCTCTCACGCGCTGAGGTGCTGTAAACGGGCTTTAAACTGGGTGCCCGTCCTGTTTATTAATCTGGTTATCGGCTGGTCTTACTATGCTTTTGTTGTGGAGCTGTGTGTCTGTAAGTAGACTTCTTTTCAGACATTTACTCATATTATTGTGTTGATAATGTTGAGATTTCAGTACTTGATAACTTTGTCAAGCCGCTGCTGGATGGGATGTAAACTCCACTAGACTCCACCTTCAGAATAAGAATTAAACTAACCAAACCACTTTTAACCATAGAGCTATAGCATATTTTTTGACAAATTGATTATAGAAGAAAAAACAAACAACAACGTATTATTGGGTAGTTTATTCATCATAACTTATATACCTCATCCATTTTCTCTTGTCTTACAGGATGTTATTTTATTGAGGACCGTATTTCTGTGCAGTTCTATGAAAAGTTATATTTTGCTCAAACACATTAATTGCAGGTATAAATATGCAATATGCAAGTAGAAGGCAACAGGCAATGTCCTCTTATAGTAAAATAATCCTTGATAATGAATGAAAAATAGTATTTATTATTTTACAATGTGGTGGCACATATGGACTTAATAATATAAGTATTATTATTATTATGGTTGTTTTTCATTTTATTCATTTGTTGCACTTTGTTATTATATTTGAATGCGTGAGCTACTGTGTACAAGTAATTTTTCTTGTCTATAGGCACAATGTCCCCGTGTATGTGTACATTATAGTTATGTGTAAGCGCAGGAACACAAAGCTCTGTTGTAACAGGGTCAATGCTGGTCGTACCAGGCGGCTGCCGCATGGAGGGTGGCGTGAGACTATGGGGGATGTGAAAACATGAGATGAATACAGTTAATTCAATCATTTGTCGTTAATTTAAAGCGTATTAACAATATCCATTGGGTACTTTTACATGGCCAGGAAAGATCAGAATAATCAGATAACCCTGATTAACGACTGCTTTTAGAGGAACTGTATTTGAAAGTACAATAAATATGAAAATAACGCTTTAAATTGTTAGCATTTGCCCTTTTATTTTTGCATTTGCAACACTATTTTGCATAATTTCCCTCGTCAAAACCATCAGAAAGAAATCAGATTAGTCCCATCAGATGAAACGGTTTACATTTCAATAATCTTACAATTTCAGAAATCATATAATGATCCATTTTTGGTGTGCAAGTAAACTTTGCCAGTTTAATATGTTCCCACAATAAAATCCCACAATATTTAATAACATAATAACTTTTTACTTACACATGTAATAGACATTATCATTGATTCTCCTTTACTTCCTATTGTCTAGATACAATCCCAAATAATGCAGAGAGAAGTAAGTTAAGCATTATTACACTGTTTTGCCTTTACTTTTTAAGTTTAATAGATTAACAGTAATTAGACGATATCCTGGTAAATTTGTATTCTTAATTTTTTTTCAGTCAGTTATTTGGTCATCTTTCACATTTGCCTCATCATGTTCATTTGGTCGTACTGGAAAACCATTTGGGTAACACCAGATGAACCATCCAAAGCTGTAAGTGTGTTTACGAGTTAGATATTGATTGTATTTCATTGATTGTGTTTTTGCTTACAACTGTCCTTTTTGTCTCCTGACAGTTTGGTTTGCCCCGAGCAGAGAAAGACCAGTTTGAAAAAGAGGAAAGAGCAGAAGTACAACAGGCGATTTTGAAGAAAGTGGTTCGAAATTTACCGGTTTACACTCGCACTGCAGGAGGAGGTAAGTTGTAAAAACTGTAAACTGTAACGGTAAACACTGATTATTCAAGTTTGTAAATACACTTTATTTTTCATTTGAACCTCTGTGTAGAAGCCCCAGAAACATGTTAACATGGTGTACCCTGATATGTGACTTCAGATGTTTATGTCTTTGTGTCAGTGACTCATGCATCTGAGGTTTCCAAAAGGCACAGGTGCATGTTGTAACATTTCCCATGGGACCCTGGTTCATTTACTCTCGTATACAGACTCCACAGTTCAAAATGCCCTGAATCATAACGTCTGCTGCAAATGGGGTCAATGTTTAGAATCTATGGAAGCATTATTATTTTCAGAATAGATTCCATTTACAACCCTACACATTTACTGTCCCAGGATGTACTGATTAGGCCACGCCTGAAGTAAATTCAATCAAGGTTTATGTAGAATCAAACCAGGCTTTTTAGAATTAAACCAGACTTACTGTGGCACAGAATTGGGCTCTCTTAAACAGTTTTAATAGGGACATTTTCCTTCTAGGGCTGGGCAATATGGAAAAACAAAAATTACAATATTTTTCTAACATTGACCAATTAAAATGTTTTTCTTAGTAAAAAAAAACCAAAAACTTAGATTTAATGATAAGTTTCATGAAGAACTTTTACAATAAATTGTTTTTTTTTGTTTGTTTTTTTTACTTGGGCAACTCAGTACATTTTTTTAATAATTAACAGATAAAAGCACCAGTGCCACTCCAGTGCCATTTCACGCAAGAGAAATCTAATAACATTTCTCCAAACTACATGCTTTTACTGACAGGATTGGCTGCTGTTGACCTCTCGGTTTAAAAACACCAAGCTTCATATCATTGGTGCTTTTCAATTATTAGATCACGATTCGATAAAAATGCCATTAATTGCACAACCCTAATATAAAGTCATTGTTTTCTTTTTCTTTTCTGTCAATAGCAGTTCGATACTGTGATCCTTGCCAAGTGATCAAACCGGATCGCTGCCATCACTGCTCCACATGCGAGAGGTGAGTGGTTTTATTAGACTTTTATGCAAACTAAATAGGTGCCAACTATTTAAAGAACTCCACAGTATGCATCAATTGATGCATCGAAGACCACTCAGCGCACTCCAGCCCCTTCCAACTCATTCCAGCTGCCATATGCACTAGACAGTTCTTAAGCACTTAGTCTTCTCTACCAGGCATTCAGATCATCCTACAGGGCAAGCCCTTCATCATTTCAGACCAAGAATCTGCTTCTCGTCTCTATGATGAGTAACTTTCATGCACCTCAAGTCAACACACAGAAGTAGCAGACTCACTCATATTTTCATGCGACCATCGAACTCCTCAGTAGAACGATTTTTTCTCTCGTTACAAGGTTTCAAGAGAAGAAAGCTTGTTCTGTCTAGTCCAACAGGTTCTCACGTCTGTTCGAATTATACCCCACTATCGTTCCAGACATTCTTTTGGGGGTTCGATTAGTCAGAACGCACTCATTCGATAACACCTCTTTAGTAGATCAATAAGGGATATTCTATTATGTAGTCTACTCTCCTCCATCAATCCGTCACACGCATTGCTTGTACTCGAGTCACTATAATCAGCCAACTTCTACTCTCAATTTGCTGTCCCAAAATCCGATGCTCAGCACTGAACTTCGAGGAATGTCCTAATTCCTCTTCTTCGATCTTCAGGAACCATCTTAATCAGACTACCCTCTCATCTATCTTTCGTTCCTCTCAATCTCATTTAGCTATCCATTAAGTTCCCTCATCCATCGCGCATAGTGATTTCATTACTATCTTCATTTCATCAACTCCTTTATAAGGATAAGTATCCCGTTCTCCTCAACCTTTCTCTCTACTCCGGAGCAAGGCGACGACCATGTAATCCACACTGTTTAACAATTGCTCGTCCGAACCTCAACCCCATCACTCTCGCACCTTATTCATACCCATGCACTTCCTTCGGCTACCCACGAACGTATTGTCTTTATGCCATCCATTTGACTTGAGACTGTATTACAGCACCGCCAACTCTATCGCACTCACCTGCTCTCCGTATCTTCCAATTCATCGCCTAAAACTCTTTCAAAACACTATTGAACTGCACCGGTATTAATCCTCTTCTCCAGTAATGGACAGACTACTTTTAGATTCCATCCTGCTACTCTTCAGAGAGTCCTCGACTATCCAGCTCCTCTTCTCTCGTGCCACTCAGTTGACATCTTCATTTTCAGCCAGGCTTTGCGTTGAGATCCTGACCATCTTTGCTAATTTTAAATCCTCTTTGGGGGTTCTGAATCGGCTGGGCTGATTACCCGATCCAGTCTCTCTACCCAGCCGGTAGATCGATCCATCATCGATCCATCATCGATCCATCATCGATCCATCATCGATCCATCATCGATCCATCATCGATCCATCATCACTATTATCAATAAACCAATATTCCAATATTCCATCTGCTAGTGAAAAGGCATTTTCAGAATCTCTGATAAATGATTGTCTGTTTTTCTCCTGCAGGTGTGTGCTGAAAATGGACCATCACTGCCCCTGGTAAACTCCTTTGTGTCCTCTTATGTTGTTCCGCTGGTATAAGCCTGTATCCCACTCTCTTTGATCATCTTGTCTTTGTTTTTCCCAGGGTCAATAATTGCGTTGGATTCTCAAACTACAAATACTTCATTCTGTTTCTGGGTTATGCTTCACTTTACTGCATCGTCATTTGTGCTACAGTAGTGCAGTATTTCATCAAATTCTTGAAGGTAGGTAAAAGACTTCCTCTTTTTCACTTTGACACTGACACTGCAGTTTTACACAGCAAACAAATGTGGTCAAAATAAGGTCGGAACAAGAGCCAAAAACCGCATCATTGCCTTAAGTGTGTGTGCGTGTCATGCGAGGTGTGATGTGGTGATGCTGATGGACCAGACACAACGTTCACACTGTGACTGTCACACGAGCAAATGGTAAAAAGCTCAATATCATACCACTAAAATGCCAACTGCAAAGAGTGTAATATTTACTCATCATCCTTTGTTTTTATTCCCTTAATTTGTGCTTGCATTTTAAACAAACACTGAACAAGATGGACTATAGTGTGAGGGAAGGATACTTGTGGCTTTAAAAACAAAACAAAACAAAACATTTTCTAATTTCTACTACTTGATGTTTTGTTCAGTGTCCAGTACCACTCACCTAAATTAAAGTGTGTTTAATCCCACATTTGTGTATGATTTCAGAAACTTCTTCCTGACACTCACGCCAAGTTCCACATCTTATTTCTGTTCTCTGTGGCGGCTTTGTTTTTCATCAGCATCGTTTCACTGCTCAGCTATCACTTATGGCTTGTTGGGAAGAACCGGACCACTATAGGTACTCTACAATTATTACGATTACAGTCATTATTGTGAAATGGCCTAATCGTCTCTTAATTGCTTCTTTGTTTTTTTGTGTTGTTGTTGTTTTTTTGTTTTTTGTTCAGAGGCTTTCAGGGCCCCAGTCTTTAACAATGGGTCAGACAAAAATGGCTTCTCTTTAGGCTTCAGAAGAAATGTTGCTGAAGTCTTTGGAGATCAACCAAAATACTGGTTTGTCCCCGTTTTCTCCAGGTGAGTATAATTCATTTTTATTTTTACATTGACTTCTAAAGGCATTGTAAAGTTAACTTGGTAGCTTTGGTTTTGTCAGTCTTGGAGACGGACATTCATTCGTTACCAGGTTGGTTCATATAGATCCTGAGCAGGCGAACAGCATTCTTCAGCAAAATGGAAAGAGGTTAGCACAATTTATTACTGAAATATATTAGTTAAATTATTGAATTATTTACGATTCAAATTATGTAAATGGTTTTAGTTGCAGTCCTGTGGATGGTGCAACAAACATCTGTGAGCATGCAAATAATGTACAGCATACACTGGACGATAAAACGGGTATGTATTCATTCTACTTCATTCAATTATGATTAGTTATTTTATTTAATTATTGGATCCCCATTAGTCTTTACAAAAGTAAAGACTATTCTTCCTGGGGTCCAAGACATGCATTTTACAATAAAATTATATTCCTACAAAAGTTCCAGTACACTACATCATAAAACATTTAGCAAAAAATAAATATAATACTAAAGACCAAGCTGGCATGTCTCTTTAACATCCTCTTAAAACACATTTTATTGACTTGAATTATTAAAGCTACGGGGTTCCGCAGCACTATCGCCCTGAACAATTGTATTTTATTGTACAATTATAATTATAATTGCAGCAGTTTGGAAGAGAAGGTATTATTAGAATAATAGTTTTGTTTAATTTTGTTTTAAAGGACAGGCAGACTCGGTGGCAGTGGAGAATGAGCCATAGTGAGTAACGATTAATGATTGAATTAATAAATGAATGAATGAATGAATGAATGAATGAATTGTTGTTTTGTGCAGATATAAGACCTCCAGCTATAACTGAATGTGATGCCTTAGCACGTCTCAGTGAGTCGTCCATGTTCCCTTGGCATATGATAAGGTGCAGTATTCTGTACAAACCGTCTTTACACTTTGTGCTAGAATTCACACCAGATCAAATGTACAAATATAAAACAGTTTGTCTTTGAAAGGCCAAATGATTTAAATCCAGGGTTTATTTATTTTATGTAATTTCATGAGTTGAGGAGGGACCTGGGGAAGTGTTGTGATTTAATAAATTAATGCAAAATGTTTACAAATCTCATAAAATCATATTTTTTCACAAAAGTACTAAAATATCAGGTGTTGAAAGCAAGCAGATATTTTCGGAAAACAACATACTCGGAGTAAGAAACAAAACTTTTGAAGCATGTGATAAGCTGCTGTGATTAGCCAGGTAAACACTCAAGTCACTGTGGTCTGTCAACCAGTATTACTATCACTTATGATAATGTTAAGCCTTAAAGGTTTCCTGCAAAATGATCCCAATGCAGTAAATGGTTAGTTACAACTCACTGTCTAACTTTTAAAATAAATTGTTTACATGTATTATTTTATTTTCCTGTTGTGATGCTATTATGCTTATATTACTCCAAAAAAAAAACTTGACCAAATTGTTGTTGCACTGTAACACTGTGAAATTAATATTATTTTTAAAATATATTTAAAGTTTTATTTATTTGTAAAAAATACTGTGTTTTTGTAATAATGTAATCAACAAAGAAACAGATTTGCTTAAGCTCCACAATGAAATGAAATTATTTATTTTGTGTAATGTAAACGCACTCTTTTAAACTGATCGAACTTTTGCTTCTGATTCAGAACTAATAATGTATTTTAAGTGTTCAGTTTTGTATGTCACAGCTTTTTATTGAGAAAACATTGAACAATTTCTGATTTATTTATTTTTTTAGCTGTTATAATAAACCCTTAATAAATACTGCATTGTTTAGATTTGTAGTCTTACTCTTGGCATCTCAGACATTATACTTCAACATGGTGCAATGGCAGAGTGGAGAGCTCTCCGGCCTCTCGAAGAAGGTTTTATACCAAGATTGTTTGGGGTCTCTCCTTGTTGAGTTTGTCATGTGTGTGGGTTTCCTCTGGGTATTATATTATATAGTATCGTATATATTATATACTATATTTCAATCTAAAATATATCCAATAAACTATTCTCCCTGCTCAGTAGTCCTCATCAAGACCTTCGCTCAAGACAAAGAGATTGGTCTTTGCATTATGTCCGTCTGCTGCTCTGAATCAACAATAAGAACCCCATTGAAGAAAATATCAAAAGCATGGAGAGTATAAAATAAAAACAAGTAAACATCATCCAAACGTGAATACAAACAGAATAGTGGCATATTTAAATTAAAACAAAGGTCCCATTTAGTCCAAAGTCTATTAAATATATTGTCCATTTCCAAATTTAGTCCGAATGTCATTTTTTCCATTTGTCTAATGTCTGCCGCGATGTCAGTCCAGTCCTTGATCGTTGGTGTGGTCCGTGTCATCCATTTCTTTGTGATGACCTTTTTTCCTGCCACCAGAAGTATAAGCCAAAGGTATCTGTTGAGTGTGTCCATGGCAGGAATTCTGAGACCCAGATACATTGTTCTAAAATCAAGAGGGATGGCAATGTCAAAAACCGTCTGCAGTGCATAATTAATGTCAGTCCAATAACCCCGAACGACAATCCCAAAACCAGATAGTGGTTTGCCTCCTGGCTGCCACAGTTTCTCCAACAGTCTGCATTTCCCTGTGAGTAATGGGCACTTTGACATGGTGTTATAAATAAAAGAGACACACTTTTCCAACAGAATTCCCTCCAAACATGTGACCATATGGTTCTCCACTGAGGTGTACATATTCTTTCCCACTCTTCATCATCCAGAACCAAGTGGCCCTCTCTTTCCCATCTTTCCTTTATGTAATCAGTAGACTGAAAGGCCAAATTGTTAATACATTTATATCATTTGGATATTATTCCTCTTGAAAGTTCTGATTTATAAGTTTTAAGAAATATTTCAGTCAAGGGGCTATGATGGTCATTACTCTACTTAAATTGTTTAAATTCTTGATTATAATAACTCCTTATTTGTAAAATATAAGTCCTGTTTCTCCAAGTCAAAGGATTCTTTCAACATATCAAAGCTTTTCAGATGATTCTCCTTTACAATCTGGTAAAAAAAAAACAACTGTATACCTTTTGTTGTCCAGACTTTAACTCTTGAGTCTGTGCTGTTAGGTGTGAAATGTTTATCATAAGCCAACCAATTTAAAATGTTAACATCTTCGTTAAATGTGTATGTTTTGATTAGCTCCTTAGATTATTGTTTTTGATTAAATGAACTGTGCATGTGTGTGCATAAATAGTTTTCAGTACATTAGACTAGAGTACCATTAATTAGTTTACAGCATGTTTTGTCAACAAAGCTGTAGTAACAGATACTGAGGGTGAACGGCCTGGAAGTTACTGATCTTACCACTCAATCACTGATAAAAAAGAACTTGAAGAACTCTCCATCATTAATGATTTTTAGTTGGACCAGACACTTTGAACTTAAGTTATAGGCACACGTTGGTTGTTTGCAGGGGAAATGGCACACCTTGTCAAAGTTCATCTTTAGTGACACATTACTGTGCCTCTAGTGTCGTTGACCCCTCTGTTTTTATTGTTCATCATCGTCATGGATGAATTAGTTACTCGCAGGAGTAGAGCTGAGAGCTGCTTCACTCCACTATTTGATCATTGCAGATTCTAGAGATTTTCAACTATTTTGTGGCATAGATTAACAAAAATAAAACATGGACAACCTGGAGGAGACTATTAATAGCACAATTCATCCTGCATGTTTACAAGAGCCTCCGCTGGCCATTGATGTGATAAAAGGTGAGTGAGCCAACTTAATGTTTTCTTAAAATTAAAAGCTTTTTGAAAGTTTGCCATATGATATAATATTTTTGTAGAATAGCTAATTAGGATAATATATAATTTAGGAAAAGTTTTTGTTTTAGCAACAGAACGACTAACATAAACATTTAATGGGAAGTAAGAATGGATGAATTTATGGGAAGAAATAATCAAATGCTCTTGCGGTCAGTAGACTTCAATTCAATGACTTAATAGCCATGTCAAACATTTTTTTTAGATTTATAATTTTTTCTAATACAATTTATGTAGTATATAGTTATGTCATCCATTGCCTATATATTTCATGTTCATTATGCTAAATTTCAGTGGGACTTTTCTGGTAAAATAAAGGTAAATAACAACAATAGTCCCCCCGTTAATCTGAAACTCTGTGTAAACCATGCGAGCGCCCAGCACACACAATAAAACTAAGGCCTTGACTTTTTCAGTGATACTTGTTTAAAGCCTTCTCATATTGTTCCTTTTTGTCCTTTTCCCTGTAGAACTGGATGTATTTGGGATCTGCCTGTACTCCATGCTGACCTTCATGTCCTGCCTCTCACTGCTGCTGTATTTGGACACATGTGTATATATTTACAGAAACGTATCGTACCCCAAAAAGACTACTATCATCTGGATCAATGGAGCAGCACCTGTAAGTTCTCTACATGTTTTTTATGTGAAAAATTAGGACGTACAATCGCAATTACCAGCTCTAACTTTTGAATGATAAAAAGTCCCAGGCAGCAGACCCTTCACCAGAAAAGTTACTTTAAATGACTTTCTAAATACTGTTTTCTTCCTCCATCCTCCTTAGATTTTTAGACGAATGAGTTACTTGTGTCAGAGACGGTGAATAAAGCTGTATAAAGTTAAGAATGTATGCATTCTTTAATAAAATTACAACATTATCTCCACTTTAAATAAGTTGTGAAGTTAACTTCTGTCATCACGGGGGTGTCTTGCAGTGTAAATCACATACAAAAGACTCAACTGATCATCATATTTGTACTTTTGTCAAATCTTTTCTGAAAAACTTTGAATGTGTGCCAGTTTGTCTTGTGGTGTGACAGCTTTATTTTCAAAGAAAAAAAATCCTTTTAATTGGCCAAAATAAAAAAAACCACAAATAAAAAAAACAAAAAATAAAAAACACTTAGGATTTGACAGTGGCATAATTACTAAACGAACACTAGAGTTATTAGAAAATCTAATCTAAAATCTAATTTAACAACTTTAAAAATTAACATTATTTTGAGTTAAACCCAAAATAATGTAATGCATAAATGCAAGCGCCCAAATGCATATTTTTCACTTATCTTTTTCAGTGTATTGCCACCATGTCTTGTTTTGGGATGTGGATCCCCAGAGCGGTCATGTTCACAGATATGACATCAAACTGGTGAGTTCGTTTCATCTTTTCGTTATTCCATCCAACAAGCAAACACATAAAATATCATGCTGTCCTTGAGAATATGTCCTCAAATAAAAAGTGGATAAATCATTACACACGAGCTGTCCAAAGATCTCCTGTGCCCATCTTCAAACAAACACTCACTTTTATTAGCATTTCTCTGGATGTTCTCTACAAAGCCTTTTAATATTATGACACTGTAAAACCTGACTCTGGTATGTGCAGTTATTTCGCAGTGGTGGTGTACAAAGTCCTCATGTTGATAGTGGAGGAGTTGGGGGGCAGCAGTGGCTTCCTGAAGAGGTTTTCTGGTCAACCCTTTAAGATCAGTACAGGGCCTTGCTGCTGCTGCTGCCTGTGCCTGCCCAGAGTGCCCATGTCCCGGTAAAAACACATGACACCCACAGTAAACTAGAGTAGACATACCGATAATACAGATAACACACTTTGAAGTGCGGTATGTAGCTGTAGAAAATATCGATGAACAATAGTATTGAGACTACTTAATGCCACTGAAAGGATAACCTCAAAGCGTAAATATTGTTAAAAACATGATCAACATCAGTTTTATCTATGATGAGTCTTTGGAGTTCATTATTTAACACTCGTCAGCTCAAATCTTATCATACTACAAAAAATGAACCACAATGTCCCCCATTCATTGAATGATAAGTCGATATTTGATAATCATCATGACAGGTCTAAACTAGAGGCCGTTCACATTTTACTAGATAATGTTATAATAGTGTAATCAAATGAAGTGCTAGCAGTCGCTCCTAATCTCCTACTATACATGTTAGTATGTACTGTGAAGGCCAATAATACAAGAATTATTTTTGATATGTGCCTTTTCAGACGCATGCTGTTCTTGTTGAAGTTGGGTGCTCTACAATACGCCATCTTTAAAACAGTCCTCTCTGTCCTCTCCATTATCCTGTGGACCAATGGAAACTTTGATCTCTCAGACGTAAGTATGAGTCTCCTAAAGCTGCAATGTTTATGTTTTCTGGTGGAGGGTGCGCCACCTGCTCGTCTCATGAAAAGGTTTTTGCCTGGGATGTTACACAGTAATGGTAAAAACTTAAACATTGTTCATTTGTTCAATTACAGTGGTTTTCTTATGCAAAATTAAATAAATATTGCTAAGTTATATGCCAGTTTGTGAAACTTTGTAAGCAAAACAAGAAGGTTTTCAAACCCTCCACCTGAAAACTTTCTACATGACTACTACTTTATTGTTCTGACATGATCGAACTGGATGTGACTTGTGTCTTGTTGTGTAGCTGGAGATTACTGGCACAGCCATTTGGATCAACCCATTCATAGGCGTCCTCACCATTGTCTCCCTTTGGCCTGTGGGCATCACGTTCATGAACACTAAAGGGCTGCTTCGGCACCTCAAGATAGTGCCTAAATACGCCATGTACCAGGTCAGTCCTATGCATCAAAGATTGTGCAAAACTTTCTAGTCAGTTTTCAACAAAAAACTTCTACTACTACAAAAAACTTCTACTTCATAGTACATCTACTACATAATACATTGCAAAGTTTATCCAACCGCATAATGAGGTCAGAGTCTCAAAGATGTGTTCATCATCTTTACTGTAATGTTGGTAGTTCAAATGTCATATAAACCTTGTTGTGTCATTTGGCAATACATTTACCCAAACTTTCCTGTGTGAATGTGGTACGTGAGTAACTGTTTGGTGGTGGTTGTAGAGGCTGTTGGCACAGATGGACAGTAAGAGAGCAACTGTGGCACTAAAAAATAGCTTAGCAGCACCAAAGTGAATGAATAAATAATTAACTAATAAGTGCTTTGAATTTCATGTCAAGCTCATAAAGAGCTAAATAAATTTGAGCTGAATCCATGGACAGATGATTTATTGTGGTAATCCCCAAGAAATTAAGTGAGTTTGGTCCTTTCCAGTAAAACAGTATATTTAAGAGCTTGCACATCTCTTCTGTTTAAAATTCACAGAAATAGAAATAGTTACTACCTTGAGTTTGAATTTGAAATATTCTTTTACACATTGTTTGGTCCTTATTTGTTATGTTTTTAGCTGGTCCTGGTCCTAAGTCAGCTGCAGACCTCCATAATTAACATCCTGGCCCTGGATGGGACAATCGCGTGTTCCCCTCCCTTCTCCTCTCAGGCTCGTGGATCCAGTAAGAACACATTTTTCGTCATGTTTTTTTATTTTTGCCTTTCTTTGCTGTAAAGCACATTTGGTTTGTTGTGTTTTTTTCAGTGCTCAGTCAGCAGATGATGATCATGGAGATGTTTATCATTACACTGGTCAATCGATGTTTGTATCGGCGCATGTACAGCTCCATTTCTCCAGAGGAGCAGGACAACACTCACAATGGCAGCGTGCCCCTAAAGGCACCGTGTGTGGAGCATGATGTATAAACCTATTTTGGGACTCTTTATTTCAAACTTTAAAGGAGACATATTACGCTTTTTCCGGTATTTGAACTATACCACAAGCAGAATATCATTTTACATATTGTTCACTGTAAATAGCAATATATTCATCCAAAACAGCTTCATGATAAAATCAGGTTAACTTCCTGTTCAAAATTGCAGCATTTCACCATAGCAAGCAGTAGATTTTCATTTGTGTTTTTATTTGTGAAAAGTAGCCACGTGACATTTTTTAACACAGCGTGTATAACTCGGAGTTCAGGGATGCAGGAAAATACATTACTCAAGCATACTCAAAATGTAAGTAAATGTTGAGGGAACACCCTTGTTAAAAGCTCATAAAACTTAATTTTGTATGATATGTCTCCTTTAAAAGATATGCAAAAGCAGGAAAAGAAAAAAGTTTACATTGAGTGTGTGTAAATCTTGAATGGTCTTTGTACTGTAAACACATGTAAAACAATTGTGTTAAAAGTTAAATATTCCTTTAATATATTTTTTCAAAAAGTATTTATCTTTTTGGTAACTAGAATAAATAAAATACAAACTGAAATAAACATCATTCATGTCCAAAATGCTTTGATAACTACTGTTATATTTTTAGACTTTGCTGCTCCAATTTCTTCTGTCATTAAAGGTGCAAAATGACAAAAGGGCTTACCATAAATAGCACAAAAACTTCCCTGCCTTTTTTTTTTTTTTTTAATCCACAAGAGGAGTCTTGTGTCTCATCCAGCCTTACTTTCACTTAAGGTGACAGTCTACTACTACTACATTGGCCTGGATGCTTTACATGCATAGTAACACACAACATAAATGCAAGTCAAACAATAACTTTTAACCCCGTAAACAACTTTAAGCAAAATGTATGTTTTCTAGATAGATGCTAAAATTGTGTGTGTGTGTGTGTGTGTGTGTGTGTGTGTGTGTGTGTATATATATAAATATATATATATATATATATATATATATGTGTGTGTGTGTGTGTTTCAATGGCTTCATTGTTGTCTAACATTGGTTACAATATTAAGATGTTCAGAAAGTCACAGCCCTTAACAGCAAATGTTTCATTTGATTATCAAACCTAACTACGGCCTTATTATACCTCAAGTACTTACTTCTTTTACCTGAAGCATATATAAAGTCCTATAACTGTAGTTGTGCTCCTGAGCAAGACACTTTACCCACATATGTATGAATGTGATGTGTGAGTGATTGGTGGTTTGATGGTGCAGATTGACAGCCTCTTTTCTCTCAGTCTTACATCACAATGTAAAGTAATTAAAAAATGACTACAATGTAGCACTTTAGGAGGCTTTGTCTGAAGAGCAATTCAAGTGTATGAGGTTATTATTATTTGTAGTGAAATGATCAGTCACAGAATTTGTGTACATCGAGATGCAATGCCCTTTGATGGTTGAAAACTGTTTTCCACTATCTGCGCATAATCCTCTGCATTACCCAAGATAGGGGCGTTTATATAAAGCCGGATCAATGAGAAATCCAGAATTTGGCTGTATTAAAGGAGTGTTTGTTTGTGGCCCTTATGTAAACAGTCATCAGACAGCAATGGAAGGAGGAGGAGAGGGAGACGTGTTCAGGGTGCCTCCTTGATTGCCCCTGGCTCCGCAGCGCTGACGAAAGCTGCTTAGCCCCTCAGTTTCCATGGCGACCCACTGAGAGCAGTCAGACAAAAAAAACGAGGCAAAGGGGAGTGGCTTAGAGGGAGAAATAGAGGAGAAAAGCTGGATGGCAAGATAGACAGAGGGAGGGACACACGCAGGCTGTAACACTGTGTGCCACTGAGGTAACATAAGGCTACACACGGATAATAATATTGCATTGCTCCCTGAGGAATCATTCATATTTACGAGTGACTGGTAGAAACTCAACAAAGGACAAAGCCCTGAAGATGGATGTGCAAAAAGAGAGCACAGAACCACCACCGTCTGAGTCGCAGCCCACCGGAAAAATCAGAAAGGGATTCAAGCTGTTTGGGAAACGCAAGCCTGGTAACATCTTTTCTATTCGAAACAAGAGCGAAGGAAACAACAAATCTCCACTGCACAGGAGCAAAACCCTGGACGTGCCAGACTCTGCTGCTAACGACTCAGAGGACCAGGAGAAAGAAAAGATTGAAGGAGATGAGGAGCAGACGGAGGAGGGACCGCTGGGCGAAGATGGCGTTCTGGCTGCCGCTCCTGCCCGCACCTCCATCTCCTCTGCCAGCTCGGCCAAGTCCCTGGGCTTCCTCTCCATCCTCAGAAGGGGTCGGAGGGGAGTGAGCGACCGCAGAGTCCACACCGTGTCCCAGTCCGTAGGTCACCAGCGCAGGGGGATTAAAGGTCTGTTTGGAAATGTTAAGTTCCGCTCAAAGGAAACGGAGGAGAAAGAAGAGGTGCCGTCAAGCCCGCTGTTAATGTCATCCAGGAGTAACAGTGTGGAGATCATCAAAGAGGACCTGACGCTGACCCCCAAATCCCAGCCACGTTCACTGGACAGCCCCGGGACAGAGAGCTCAGAGCCAACCAACAGGAGCCTAACAACTCAGGACAGCGCGGCCACGTCCCCTACCAGGACAGTGACTCCAGGCGCTGAACCAAATGAGTCACATTCTACTACGCAGGCCGCCATGGTTCCCGGTGAGACCAGCCTGAGCACGCTATTGGCTGACATCTCCTCGCTCCTGACCTTTGACTCCATCACGGGAGGGGGGGACATCATAGCGGATGTGGAGGCAGAGTGGGGCAAAGCCAGCACGGCCATTACTTCTGCTTCACCGTCATATACATCCTTTTCAAAACCTCTCTCTTCACCAATTTCTTCAATTAGCACTTTCGTTTTACCTAAACCTGTTAACTCCACCACGCTGCCTTCTTCACCTACACCATCTTCTCCTATGAAACCCAGCAGCATCATCACCACTTTGACCAAATCTACAACGTTGACAACACCCACCATCAAACCAATAAATGAGATGGCAGCACATGTCACGACATCTGCCACAAAACAATCGACAACCCCATCAACGAACATTTCCGCACCAATTATGTCTTCCCCAACAATTACAATGAAAACTACATTAGGCGTATCCTCAACTGCAGCAGCTCCTCCAAATACTCCAGCCACTGCTACTACAGCGCCTTCGGCAAGCCCAACTTTGACCTCAACAGTGAACAAGCTCTCATCTGAGACAACCGAAACTCCCAAAACAGTGTCATCAGTGAGCTTTGTTGCCACACCACCTCCAGCAATGGTTACTCCACCTAAAACTGCCCCATTCACCCTGTCTTCAACTTCTAAACCAGATTTGACAAGCAGTTTTCCAGCCGCCTCTTTCAACAAAGTCCCAGTGACAGTATCGGTGTCATATCCCATTACAGGCCAGCTTCCGCCTCTCGCGCCACTTATCTCTTCAAAAATGACAACAACAGAAGTTACCTCTGCAAACGCGTCATTATCTACAAGCATAACTACGTCTGCCCAGTTCTGTACAGCAGACCTGAACAAAACATCTCAATTTCTTGTCAGTGAAAGTTCACGTTCAACAGCAACAACTTTTACAAAGACGCAAGTAAGTTCTGTATCAGTATTACCTACCATATCAAAAAGTCAAGATCTGCCCACTTTTGTTTCTAGTGCACCTGTTTATTTAAATGGAACACTTCCGACTCAACTTTCTACTATGTCTGTACCTGCGCCTGCTTTAACCCAACTCTCTAAAGTCCCTTCTTCCTCACTTTCTGTATCTAAAGAAGGCCCACTTCCTATCTCACAACCTAAAATTTCTCCTGCACCTTGTGAGATGCCTTCTTTTCTTTCAAAGATGCCCACCCCAGCATCACAAATCTCCTCATCGTCACCGCAAATCCCCTTTCCCTCTACTACCACGTCTACTCACCCTGCACTTTCTCAAACGTCGTCTTGCCCTGTTTCCTCTACCCTGCTGTCCCGGGATGGCTTGGTTAGGAAAAGAGAAAGTGACCCATGTTCGGTTGACGGGAACTTGACAAGTCCAAAAACACCAGAACCTCGAGGCGTCTTGCAAGAACATTCACACCAGATTAAAGAAGACAAAAAGAGGACATCGCAAGGACATAGCACAGGGTTAAGCAAAATACCTGTAGTTGGGGGGGGCAGAGTTGGCAAGATTCCAGTACGTGTTAGCCAGAATACAGAGGAGGAGGTAAACAAGGACACGACTGCACCCGCCCCAGAGGAAACGACCCCTCACGTGAACTCACATGATGGCAGAAGCAAAGATAAAATCGCTATCTCGGAGGTGGCTGTGGTCACCTCTAAACACAGCCAGGAGGAGAGCCAGACGCTACCAAAAGCCCCCGCCAGTTCCCCGCGTGACTCCAAAATCCCTGTAAAACATGGTTCTCAAATCCCACAAGCAAACAGAACCAAGATCCCAGTGTCTAAAGTTCCAGTGAGGAGGGCAGCGGGGGCCAAACCAGCAGCTCAGAGTGGCAGCACACAAATACGGAAATAGAACAGTGGATCAGATCAATGACTTTGAATGCGCCTTTAAAGTCTTTTTAAGCTATTTTTTGCTCATCTCTCAACTTCACGACAATACAGAAACAGTAAATATAGACTCAAGCACAAACCATCTTTCTGGGCAGCCTAAGGAAGCGTACATTTGAACATGTTCTCAGGAAAGATTTGGTGTCATCATTGGTAACGTAAATGTTAAACAACATGGTCTTGGATACAGTGTTACATATACAAACACACGCCTTCTAAAGAGGTGCTTTTCCGACAGATCAATGTTTTTTACTTTGTTAACTTCAATTTTTGTAGGAACGGTTTTTCTCTTTCTTTCCAGCAAGTCTCTTGTCTCTTTGATACGTTGTTTTTCTGTCTTCTAAAGAATTAACAGCCAAATTCCAAACATTCCTGTTCTATCTGGATGTACAGTATGTAGCAAAAACTTACAATTATTATTTTTGTGAAATTTTTTTGGACTGTACAGCGCTTACGTGTTTGTCGGCAGGTACTTACTGTAAATTATGTGATCAAATCTCAATGTGAACCGTGCGAAAGACTTGCCAATACCTCCTCCCAGTTATAAGCGGACAGTGGCTGTTATAAATGGCTAAATGGACAGTGGATTCAGTATGGGAGAAGGTATTGAACCGGCTCATACTTATCTTTACCCCACTTATACTCGGACAAGAGCAGTTTTTGTGTATTGTCTCCACTATGTTGTTCTGTTTACTATTTAATCAATAAATATTACAGTCCTTAGTAACACGATATCTTATTATTGCAGTGCTTTTTTTCAATGACGACTAAACTAAATACTGATTTATATTTTTAGGTCAAGTTCAATTTCCCCTTAAATTACAACTACCGGTATTTTTATGTTTTTGAGCTGTCTTTCAAAAACACTGTAGATTCGGTGAGTGTTACAAAAACAAACAAAAAAATCATAATTTGAACGTTACACAAAGCAAATGGGCAAATCACAAAGGCTGCAATCAAAATTAGGCAACATATTTTTCTCAAACAACAAAAGATCCTGTCTAACCATGAAGTTTAGACCGCTACAAACATGTTCTGACAAATATGTGATTCTTGCATTAGTTTAGCAGTTCGTACTTCAGTCTTCACTTAAACGTTGGACAAAGTAAACATTTTAACAGATTCCAACTATTAAAACAAGAACCGCAAATCTAATCGCAATGCTGGTCAGAAAATTCACAGTTAGATCATTTTCTTAAAACGTTCAGCCCTAATATGAAGATACTGGTTTAATTTCCCCTCAACAGTAGGTCAGCATCCTTCTACCACAGTCTGTCAAGTGGCCCGCAGAGCAGTATCATAATAACATCATTCACTGGCCAAGCTCACTGACCTGAATAGACAGAGCCTGAATGTTAGCAGCGACCGGCCAATCAGCTGTGAGAGAAACACTTAATATGCATACCTCATTTGAGACAACTATGGGAATGTGTGTCACTGCTATTCTTAGTGCGGCATTTGGACGGTGGACCTGCTGAATAATGTCCTACTAATTGTGTTTATGGTTTACTTTTCCGTGTTTTTCACGTACACATACAGTACTTTCACTGTGCCTTGCTGTGAGGGATTTAATTGATCTGTGCTGGTTTCAGGCTGATTTAGTCCTGGTTTGGTCATGATTATGAGCAAGCTGGTTAAATTCTGCTTTAGTGATTGATTAGTCCTGGATTAGTTTGAGTAAGGATCCAATTTAATCTTGGTTGAGCCCTGGTTTAGTCTTACTTAAGATTGGTTCTGGTTTAGTCCTGGTTTAGTTTGGATTTAGCCACTGTATTAAGCACGCTCTGTAGTGACTAGCCTCCTTCTGGTTTAGTCAAATTTAGGATTCATTTTTAATCCTTATTCAATTGAGTCCTGCTTTGAGCTTTCTATAGATTAGTTCTTGCTTAGTCCTGGTTTAGTTCTGGATTAGTCCTGGTATTGTCTTGCATTGGCTGTGGTTTTGTTCCCATTTAGCCTGGATATTGCCCTGGTTTGAACCTGGTTTGTCATTTGAAATGCACATATAGGAAGGGTTGAACCAACCGGTACATCATATTTTCCTGTACAGATGATAATTGATGTGAAAAGTTCAAGTGCCACAAATTTAAAGTTGAAATAACTTACTAATAACATATTATGATGAATCAACTTCATGAGCTTTTAAACATACTTTAACGTTCATCGCCCTTATCAGTTTACTCAAAGTTGTACTTTCATTGATAAATGCATGTTTGAGTAATCCTGTTTTGTCCTGCATTTGAGTGCTCAGTTTTCATCCCGCCCATATTCCTGTACTTCGTCGTGATAGTTGTAAAACCAAGACACAAAGTGATACAGTACATGTAGGATAAAAAAGGTCATGTAGCCATGAAAAAACTTTGAAGAGGCGGAGCTTATCAGTTCTGCCGTTTTGAACTGGAAGTCATTGGACCCATTTCTATTAAGTCATTTTAAATCAATTTTACAGTTGTAAAAATTTAAAATTGGCCACTTGTGTTAATGTTTATTACTACTTATTATCTGCTTAATGCTGTTAAAATATTGTGGATCTACATATGTTTCTGTATAATACTAGAAAAATGCATAATATGTCTTGATTTGATTTGATTTGATTTGATTTGATTTAAAAAATCAGACTGAAACTAATGTCTAGTGGTACAGTGAAGATGATACGGGTCATGAGGATGGATGTGGAGAGGAGTCTGATGTTAAGAATAAGAAACACAAAGGGTGAGTTTTTAAAGATAAAGCATAGCAGAGGTGACACAAAAGGGCTTCTGTGTTTCAATGGGCCAGAGGCGGCAAGATGAGAAGAACACAATCATTTGGAGGAGGAAAAAACACGAGGTCATGAAGGCATCAGGTGCTATTACAGACCACAGAGACTGAAACCGTATCCCTGAGAAAAGAACGACGTTCCCCTGAGGCATAGACACAACTCAAATAAAGCCTTTATTCAGTAAACACCTGCAATTGAAGATCAGAGCGGGTTTTATGGGCACTTTGTGTGAATGCATATCATGTTTCACACAAGTGTCTGATAAGGGGCAATGATTGAAAGTGTTGTCACAAATAATAATAACAACAAACAAGTGTATCTTTCTTAGACAACCTTAATACAATTGCTTACACAGCTCAACCATAAAAAGTTTTATAAAAGAAAAATAAGAAAAAGTTCAAAACAACTATGTCTACATTTTTAACCAAACTTTAAAACAGAAAAACTTGTCTAATTAAAACGTGCATTAAAATCATAACATATTCCCAATACTACGAATATAAACTATTTCATGAACAGTACATAATACCATAATGCTGCCAAATAATATAATAATATAATAATAAAATAACCTTGCTAGCAAAGATGATTTCTCGCGATTTTTGTGAGTTCACAAACTCTTAATTAATGTGTAGAACTCAGAGTAAGAGGCATATCAATGTGGTGTGAGCCAGGTTAAATATAATACGCTGTATTGAGCAAATAGTGAATGGTTAAAATATATTGTTTACTAAGCCAGCATTAATTACCCCAGAGAAAAATAACATGGGACCCTGTTACAATCAACCAGACCCCTGAATGCAGCGTTTGTCTTGATGCGTTCACATGATCAGCAGCAATGTGGTTTTCCTACTTAACACAACTGGATGCTCTTTCAGGCGTCTTTGCCTCAGCTGTTCCATTAGTTTCCCACAGTTTATGAGATTGTCTGCAGTGATTTTGAAGCTATTTCCCCAAATTACAGTACCCACAATGCAGTGGGGCTACACTGACACTCTGTTTAAACCTTATAAAGGGTCTGTTTTTGTGCATGTGCTGAGTCTGGAGAGACTTTTAGAGCCTAATTTAGCATGCCTCATTCGGAGTATCCATGCCAACCCCACTAGGTCAACCAATGAGAGGCCAGGGAGAGTAAAAGGGGCAGGGCTTAAGCAGGGTTTTACTCATGTACAGATGCGTATGGGTCATGTAAAAATAAGTCAATATAGGCTCAATAAAGAGGGAATGACTGTTTTAATTCTAATCACATTTAAATAGTCTTTTAGAGTTCAAAATGTAAAATAGACATTAAATCATAAAGGATGTTTTTGCAATCATTTCATCACAAATGATGAAAATATTTATTCTCGTTCACATAATCAGTAATGAACATAAGATATTGTCATTGAAATGACTATTTTTCTGGTACAAAACTCAAACATAAAAAAATATAATCAATGTATAAAAATGCTTTCCTTCAGCCACAAGCTGTGTCATACTGTGGAGGGCAGTTTAAGGATGAGTCGCCCTCTAAAACAGCACCACAGAAAACAACTCAGCCACAATTTTTATGAGAGCCACAGCAGCAGCCGCTCTTGGGTCGACAGCTGCTCACCTCGAGTTAAAAGTGACCTATCCTCATCTAATTCAGTATACACAATAAAAACATACACATCTGCTGCTACAAGATTATTCTATTTGTAGATAAATGCTGAGAAACACAAATATGTTTTTGTAAAGGAAATACAATGTCTTCCAATTCCCAAAGTTGATTCTATACTCATTTTGATCCCTTTAAAACGTGACGCATCATTTACAGTTGAAGAGTCAGCCAAAGCATTACGTCATTTTAGTGCAGATGCAGCACTGCAGCCCTCTGCTGGTGAACAGCGGTAGTGCAATGAAGGCAGTAACTTTACATGCAGTGCCAACAACATGGAATATTCCATTGTCTACACCTACTAATAATAAAAGTCACAAGCTGCACACTTGTCAAAAGCGATGTGCTTATATAAAACGTCTAAAATACTACATACAAAGTGCCAGATAATTATAAATAAATGTCATGTAAATGTTATAATCGATATTAGATGAATTGTAACACTGATCATGGTAAATGCAAACTCTATGTGAAATAAAAGTCCTGTTCACTTGGGTGAAAGTAAATATGAGGTAAATTAGAATATATGTGCATTTTTTTAACAATGTTTGTGATCTATTACGACCGAACATTCAAATTAAACCTGTAAAATAAACGCAAAGGAGAGAGCAGAAATAATCTTAAATCTTAAAGGCAGCCAGATACTGCGATGAATGCCCTTTAATATACACAGTCATATTCCATATTAGCTTATCAATTAAAGTGGAGCATAACATTACACATGTGAAGAGTTTCCGTAGTGGCCTTCAGCGAGCTATAGTAACAGTAACCACTGTATCAGCTCTTTGTATTATGTTGTGCTCCAACAGAGGACGCTTGGAGGGAAAGTGGTGTCCATACAATGTTCAAGTGTTAGACCATGAAGTGCATGTGTCCCTCAGCACCTGTGACTATTACATCCATCCAGATACGCATGGCCTCGGGAGATGGAGCCACCATGTAGTACACTCGGTCATGGGTTTTCACACTGAAGGTCAGAGAAGGGTTTGGACTCTGCAAAGAGAAGAGGCTGATAGATGGGGACTAAAATCACAGATAAGTAGTTACATTAGTTTGCTTACTTTGTGTGCGTTTTTTAAGTGGTCGTAGTACACCTCCTCTATGGCCTGGAAGTAGATGACTCCTTTCATTTTGGTCTCATGTTTGTCTGTGGTACAGAGCATAAACACAGGATGGTTTGTGTAAGACTGATAAAAGCCAGCCATGCTCTTAACCACTGCTTTACTGACATAGTAATGTTGTGCTCATTTGATTTTCGTAGTTTATGCAATATGTCAGACAGAACAAAAAGGGAAGCACTTACCTGCATAGTAGGTGAGTGTCCTGCGGTTTTGGTCAAAGACAAACCAACGCTTCTTCCAGGTTTTGATCTTGCCGCCCATTTTGACCAGGAAGCCCCGGCAGGTTTTATCAGTGATGGCCAAATGAAAGCACGCATCTGGATTATGTCCAGCTGCCTCTATGTGTCCATGGAGATCAAAGTCATCTTTTCTGACCGGGAGGTAGCGTGACAGGAGCCGGGACTGTTGACGCACAGAAACACATGGAAACACAGTCTAGAGCACTGTTTTTTCCCCTCAACTGTGGTACAGGATTTTATGTTTAATTGTCTTTATTGAATCATTTACTTGTTAAGTTGAACTATCTTTAACAATGATAGTTATTATAGGTTTTAGTACTGAGTTTTTAAATCAAAACTGGGGAACCTGATATTAAAACAGTTAAAGGAGGAATTCTTTAGACTTTTAGAACAACTTTTTGAGACAAAAGTGAAACAGGGTGGAGCACTCGAATCAGCTCTCATTCCAAAGCATCAGATAGTGACGCACATGGCTCTTTCTTACAAGTTTGCAAAAGATAAAATGTTTATCTGTGTGAAGCAATCTGATTTTTGTTACAAACAATGGCAAGAAGTGTACTTATTCATGAGAAAAAGTTGGGTAATGCAGCTTTACGAACCGTATCGTCTTTGGTCACAAATCTCTCCTGGGGATAAATATAAATAATTCTGATTCGGATAATTGTTGGTCTTGGTTAAGAGCTGCTTAAAATCTGTTCTAAATTTGTCCTAGTTTGATGTGGGTGAGCCCTCTGTTCAGACTTGGTATTTCCCTTTAAGGGGCTTTAGTCCTTTACTTTCATAAATTTGCTTTAGTTCTGAATTTGAGTTTGTCAAGTCCTGCGCTGATCCAGGTTTAGATGTAATTAATTCTAGATTAAATCATAGTCAAATCCTATATCCTATATCCTTGTATTACTTATAAATGTAATCTGTTTATTTTGACCTGGTACATTCTTTTTTGTGGCTTTTTATTGCAAGATAGAGGATTTAGAAAGTCAGAATGGTAACACTGACAACTCTGTCAAATACCGTAAACTGTCGCATCAGATGTATGGTTCCAATACCTGAGACCTCTGCTTCTCCCGTAGCTTCACCTCCCTCTCCACCAGCTTCTGTCGGCGGCTTGTTTCTTCCTGTAACCGCTTCTCCAGTTCCTCCCTTCGTCTCCTCTCCTCCTCAAGAGCCTGTCTGCGAATCTCCATTTCACGCTCCTACACATTAAATAAACAAGGCCTAGCATCAAACACACACATGTATACAGTTGGCATAGGGTCACTATTACAATTTGATAATTACTCGGTGTTCCAGCAGCCTTTGCTTCTCCACCTGGGCCTCTCTGAGTAAACGCTCCATCTCCTCAATCTTGGCCATGTTTGATGTGCTCGCACTAATAGGAAAAAGATTGTCAAACAAAGAAAGAATGTAAAAGTCAGAACAAAGGAAACGTAATTCATCATACACCAAATGTATGTTGAACGTAGTTCACCATCAAAAGTGTTGGTCAAATGCAAGTATGAAAGGAACAGCTGGACTGAATAAGTGGCTGACACAGAAAACCAGACTGAAACATTCCTCTTGAAATTCTCAATTCCTCTAAACCTCAGATCTTTTCAGACAAACAGACGAGTCAATTGTCTTCTTGTGAACTAGTGTTTCTCACCTGGATATATTGTCCGGGGAGCACGCAGAGAAGCTGGTCTCCAGGCTGTCCGAGCTGTCCACGCTGACTGTGTCCGAGGTCTGGCTGTTGTCGGCAAAGGAGAAGGAGTCCAAAAACACACTGGGCTCAGAAACCATCCGGCTGCAGAAGTCGCTCCGCCTCTGTCTCTCATCACTCGTCTGGATGTGGTTATTATTGCCTGAAAGAAATACAACATATTTCACAAATAGATCGGAATGATGTACTGCACTGAAGCAAAAATGTAAGCACCAAGCAATACGAGAATGTAAGACCTGGCTTCTTTACTGAGAAGGTCGCTCTGGTATTGCTCCGTAAAGCTTTGATTTCCTCTGCCACATTTTTGCTGGACCAATCATAGCCAGGGTGTGCTGTTTTGAGGACTATCCTGAGTTTGAATGTCTTTAACCAAAACATTAAAAATGTCAGCCATATTAGATCAGTCCTTGCAGCTGATTTCATTTTGTAACTGTGTACAATTGTAACACAGAAAATGAACAGGAACTCAATTCACTGGTTGGTTGTTTCTCTAATTGGTTCATCTTTGCCTGCTGTCCCATTTTGAAAATACATTCATTAAAACAATATCAGGCTTTTCTGTTGCACCATCTCTTTAAAGTTGACACAATACTTTTCATTATGCAGTTCATTCATCGTGAAGTATAACATTGAAGGTGTCAGTTTAGACCCCGAGGTGAAGCGGGCACTGTGCACTATGGTTACTATGCGAGTGAGGGAAGTGGATCATGTGACTCACTCTTCTGCAGGCGGCGGGCGTTCAGGTCCCGGGACGAGAAGGTGAATCCTGGAGGAAGCACACTGCCACAGCTGGAGCTCTGGGAAAGAGGAGGATGAGCCTGAACAGGGGAAAGACGTTTGTCAAGGCTTTTAGAATTCTCCCAAGGAATGTCTCAGAGGAAGATTTTATGCAGGACAGAAGGAGTTAGGAAAGGATTGAGAAATGTTTTGCAAGAAATATATTATGAGTGAGAGTCCCAGTCACACTGTATCCACTTATCATTCTAGAAAGGAGTGATGGAACAATATCTTTTGGGGCTAAATATTTATTGCATGTACCTTTTCTTTGCTTTTGTAATTTGTTTGTAGTACATAAACATTTGAGCTGTAGCGGGATAATTATCATTGTATTCATATTTTGGTAAGTACTAAAGTGTTTATGTATCACAGCTCATGTTTTATCTATGATATGATTCACTTAGAAAAGGGTTTTCTGGGATTATCCTGATTTAGGACTATTGTGTCAGTGGCAGAAAGTAGTTTCAATATGATTGTTTATTGAGCTATTTTTTTTGTGGCAATGCATCGCACAACAAATGTGTTATTGTTGTGCGATGCTACTCCACAACTGAATAGGTGAACTGGCATTTGACTATAAAAGTTTAATAATGCAATTTTCTGTATTATCATTTCAATGTTTAAGGATAAATCAAACGTCCTTCACAAATCTATACTTGGATATTTCATTATGCGTTCTCCTGGCATTTAGACAATTCTGAGTGTAGATGCAGTACTGACCTTAGGGGGCAGTGTGTGTCCCATAGACCTGATGTAAGGCGTGAGGATCTGCTGGCTCCTCTTGTGAGGTAGACTGTCGCTTTGGTGAGACATGTTTTCTTTGCTCCTTCTCCTTTCCTTCAGAGAGTGCAAATGCTGGGAAGATCCCCAAACCACACCGTTAAAAACATTTCTGCTGTGTGGTTGAATTGTGTGTTTCTACCTCTTTGATGGGGTTGTTAGCAAAGGCTTGCCCTTCAGATAACTCTGCATACTTTTCTTCCAAAGATGCTAATTTCTCTTTTTCCTGCCAAAAAAATCTCACAAAATAAATACATTGTATATATTTACATTTTCATAAGAACAATTAAGATGTAGCTCACTTTTTGAAGCATAACAAGCAAGTTGTTTTTCTCTTTTTGGAAGTTGTCTCGTTCTTGTTGAGCTTGTAAAGTAATCTGTGTAGACTGTTTCTTCAGTGTCATAATCCTTTCCTGCAAAGAACAACAGTGAAGTGTTCTCTGTGTGGCCTTCACATTCAGAGGCAATGGAGGAAGACACAACCTGCTAAGCTTTGGAAAAATGCACAACCCTTTCTTGAATAACACTGAGAAACACTATAAATGTAAAAGGTTTTATTTTCACGTATAATAATTACATAAATGCTACTTTACCTTGCGTGTGACAGAAATGCGCTGACACTCTGCAATCTCCCGCAGCAGCTCTTGGCTTTGATTCTCTTTTTCCTCGTCCTGGTTAATCTCTCGTTCCAATTTCTGAAAATCCAGCTCCTCCAAACTTTTGATCTGTTCTTCAACCCCCTGGGAGTGAAAAACATATAAATTCACTAAACAACACAGATCGAAGTTCTAAATAGAATAATATAGATCTGTTTTAGACTATAAGCCAAGTCTTATCCTCTTTATCCTTAATGCTTCTCATTGTTCTTGAAGTTAATTGAAAATAAACATTTCGTTTGCCAGAAATTGTTATGGTTTTATATTTAAAACCATAACATACCATTTCCTTTTGGTCAACAAATTAGAGCCAGGTTCAGTGAATACTTTTCAAACACATGGCAACTATTTGGGGCCTTCTCTCTTGGTCTAAATTGAGATTTTTTTTTACATTTTCTTCAAAAAGTAGGATCATACAGAACAAGGTCAAGAAATACATACATACATACATATAATGGTGGTAAATTATGAATAAAACTTCTTTCTTGTGCTTTACGTAAACACTCAAATTAGAGAGATACATTAAGTACCATGGAGTGCTGTTCCTTTATTTAAATCACTAACTACTTACGGTACTTAAAATGTGATATCTCATGTGTGTACTACTACAAGCGGTTGTATAAAACAATAGCAGAAATAATAAATGAATAGTTCGAGTCTGGTAGTACTTCGTATTTAATAGACCATATCAAGCATTCATTTCAGAACATTTTTGCTTTTGCAGAACTGTCTTCTAAGGGCTGCTGTATTGCTAATCCAGATGCACAATTTCTCTTCGGTAGCAGTCTTATTTTTACCTCTGTCGTCTCGGTGCCATTTGGTTTTTCGATCCTGTGAATCTTCTCCTTGAGTTGATCCAGGAGCTCTTTCTCTCTCTCAAACTGGGCCATCTCCGACTCATGTTCCCCGTCCAACAGAGCACGCTCCACCTCCATCTGCAGCACATCAATACGACATCACTCGACTTTATGAAGAAAGACCATACTGCAGTTTTCAAACAGAGCATAAAAGTGTCCACTTGTGTCTGAGGCAGAACCACGCCGATGGATTTTGAATTTGAAAGTACAATTTTATACACATCAAGGCATCGAATAAATCTAACGGAGACAATTCATTTCTACATTACGCCTAATCCCAAGAAGGTCTCAACCAACCAGGACTATACAAAATCTAAAAATGGTCTAACTAAACCAGAAAAACAGAATGAAAACAAAGACCGGAACAACCAGGACTAAATGAAAAGTGAGCAGTGGTCTTTCTGGAAGTACACAGACCGGATTCTTCTGCAGCTCCAGTGTTTATGTAATTTAACCCTTTTTTCCCACATTTTTGTTCTTATTTAGGTCGGTCCTTGTAGATGTACTGCTGCAAAGATGTACCGGTAGTCCTATTTTAGGCCTGGTTTAGCTATAGTTTAGGCCTGATATGGTCCCGCTTAAGAAATCGTTTAGAGCCGGTGGTACTCAGAAGGTAAATTTGTTTACGTGGGACTTTTTTTTAATGTGGGACAATAACTTTAACGGGAAAGGAGTTCCGAGTTCAACCAGATGACACCAGCATATAACCTTACTTATGTCTTACTCGTATACAAGAACCCAGGCTTGCCTCTTCCTCGTAGCCGTACCTCTCTGACGGACTCCTCCATTTGGTTGTCCAGGTCTTTGATCTTCTGCTCCAGCTCTTCGATGTTGTTCAAAACCTGGATGCGCTCTTCTTCGATCTGTGTCACCTCTTGCTTCAGCTGCACACTCTCCAAGGCCTGCAGTGAAACCAGGAATTCAAATAAACACTTTGTTTTACAGACTCCAAAACTGCACTCCTTTACGGTTATTGCTCACGGACACAGCCACCAAAACCCTTAGATTTTAGTGCATTCGTTGACAGCAGCTGTACATTTTTATCTCTTTCAAAGTTGGACCATCGACAACAAGAGATTCTTTTCAGATTAGTGCAATGGAAATGTGGTGCCCTCCATGGCCAGTCAGTCCAAAATACTCCCACACAAGCCGTCATGGCGAATAATACATCAATAGCAACCATTCATTCCCACAATAAGACACTCTTGATGTATTCACTTAAATTGAATCTCGCCATAGGGGGTCAAATGTCAAAGTACTATTTGTGAGATAGAAGGGGCACCTGGCTTTAAACTAATATTGGTCCCTAAAATGAAAGCCCTTTTATTCTATTTATTTGAATTGTTTCTTTTTAATGACATAGATGTTCCATAAACGGTGTTACATTTATTTGTAGAAAAAATAAGAAATGGTTCAGAATGATAATCTTTAAAGGCACTTTCCTGACACATATTTGTTTCATCTTCTATCTTAGGGCCACTATTCAACATTCCTCAAGTACAAATCAATGAACAAATCACCAAATTCCAGTGAGCACATGATTTGCAGTTGCAACCCAGGAGGGAAAAAGCCAAGATTAAAAGCAAGATCAAAAACCTAACTAACTTGAATAGTAGCTAAAGCAACAAAGCTATGTGGTAAACATTAGAACCATTTGGGTATTGTGTGAGAGAGAGCCGAGGACAGGACTGTGGTGGTATGTGGGAAATGAACGAGAAGGTACCAGGAATTTATAAACATCTGCCACTATTGATAAGTAACAGAAAATCACCTCGGTTTATTTTAAGGACGCGCAGAAGGATAAGGAAACTTGTTGATTGTGTGAATATGTGTAAACTACAAGCTCTGTTTAGTTAAGACTGTTCATCTGTTGGTTTTAGGCTTAAGGTTTACACATCTGGCAAAGGCACAGGTCCCGAAACGCACACACTCAAGCACACACATGCGCAGGCCAATTCTCCGTGGGATAAAGTCATTTCCTGTTCCCCCTCCTTAAAGGGTCTGAAAGGCTGAGCGGTGAAGCAAAACTAGGACTTCATCATTAAAACCAGACGTGCCATTAGGTTCTGCCCCAGACTGAGAAGAACACGGCAATACACTGCACACAGACAATGAGACTTGGACTAATAAAGTGAAAGGTCTATGGTAAAATCCAGGTGTCCAATCTTCAAAATGGACACAGATGTTTGACTTTTGGGTTATCCTCTTTTCCTTTTTTGAAGCTACTAAGCCTTTGAAGACATTTGAATAATCATTATCACAGTCACTTTGGGTAAAGTTTATTTATTTATTTTTTAACGTCTAATTAGGTCAGGGTAGTTAGTAGCTCTCAGCAATTCTTTAGAATAGTCTTTTTCCTGATTATGCAATTTTCAAACCCATATAAACAGGAAATATGAATCAAATCCTGTTTGAAGACCACCACCACAACATCCTCCTCTGTTATTACGATTATTATATTTTCCACTGTGTGCTACCACTTCAACTTTCAAGCAGCTTTGAGACATTTTCTCGAAGCCCAGTTGAAAAGACTTCTCTATTTAAAATGATTACATTAAATAAATTGTCTTGTATTGTATTGTTTTTGGTAAGGGCTCAGATGTAGCTCTTTCAGTTCGATCATCAATATGTGCAGTACTTGTTCCTAGTAAGATATTTGTTGCAAAATTACAATTGCAAAATTACAATTACGTTACCATTCTCTGAAAAAAATTATACATATAGATATATATATAGAAATGTGCTATAATAATAAAGGATTTTGTGGGAAAGAAAGACTTGGGGGGGCACTGTACAAGACATAAACAAACTAAGATTAACAGACAAGTCGGATAAACAAAAACAATAATCTTGACTAAGATGGAAGGGATAGCAAGAAATTAAGAAAAAACAAAAAACTCTTCTCCCAATTGCAAGTTTAATATAGCATTTTATATATATGCACACACACCCATTATATATATATATATATATATATATATATATATATATATATATATATATATATATATATATATATATATACATATATACATACATATATATATCTATTTTTATAATATCATTACTTTTGGGAAGTGCTCTGGTGGGTGTTAATGTGCTCTTACTTTGGTTCTGTGGTGTGTGGACGGGGAGGGGGCGCTGCTGTTGAGGCTGACTGCAGGTGAGTGTGACCGGGCCCCGCTGTAGGCACTCTGCTGACCTCTCTGGCCCACCCCAGGGTCCTCACTTAGGGGATAGTCTCGGGTCTTGGGGGTGAAGCAGGTGTCAGGAGCACTGCTGCTGGGAGAGTCTGAAAACACAGAGTCATCATCCGAGACCTGCAGTTTCTCCAGTTCTTTGTTGATCTTCTGGAGGCTGGACACGGCTGAACTCGAGGTGTCCCTCTCCAGCTCTGTGCAAAGGTTCAAGATTGTTTCCAGACGCTGACACTCCTGCAACAGGCCAGAGCTTTAAGTTCAATGTGTTGTCGTCAGTTTTAGTATTAGAAATCATAATTAAATCAAAAAATTATATTAAGTTCTTTATTTTTGTTAAACGTGGCAAAAAAACTCACCAGTCTTTGAACTTTCTGCTCCTTCAGGCGCTCGTCTCTTTGGTGCAGATGATAGTCTCTCAGCTCCTCTTTTCCGTTCAGAGAGCTGATGCTGCCTACTCTTTGTCCTGGGCTGAGTCCCCCCTTCCCAAAGGACATCCTCCTCTCTCCAAAGCCGAGATCAAAGCCTGTCCCATCCAGGTCTGCCCCCAGGGAGCTGAGAGAGGCCATACTGGCCCTCCGGGGAGTGTTGGGCATGCTAGCCGGGACAGTCACATCTGGAGGCTGCTCTAAGGAGGACAGACTTCTCCGAGCAGAGCCCCCTGCTTTGTGGGACACTGCAGGATTACGTAAGGGCAGTGACAGAGTGGGGGGGTCAGCAGGGTTGTGGAGGCGTGGCAAGGAGCGACTGTGAGTACCTAAACTGGTCAGTGATCCAGTGGAATACTTCCTCTGGCGGGACTCCCCAGCTTTAACCTGGGAGTAGAATCTGCGTGCCATGCGGGGACTGGAGGGGACGCTGGCCGCACCACTCTTAATCCTGGGAGAGCGGGGCACAGGGTCATAGGAGGGGGACAGTAGTGAACCCCCCTCACTAGACAAGAGCAGACTGTCCTGGGACTGGTGGCGAGAGTGCGAGATGCGGTGAATGCCATTGGAAGTCACCTGGCGCTCCCCTTGTCGAGGAGAGGGGGGCACACTGCTTCCACTGGACACATAGGCGAGCATCCTGGACGTGGAGGGGGGCCGGTCCATGCTGAGGGCCGATAGGGGCCGTGGGGGCTGGGGTCCTGCGGCAGAGGGCACACTCAGGTACTTCCTGCTGCACTCAGCTGCCCTCAGACTGGCCTCCAGAGCACTCTTTCTGCGCTGCAGCGTCTCCATGAGCTCCTGCAGCTCCGCCTTGGACCGACCGCTCCTCATGGCCCCGCCTACAGACGGACCACTGGGCTTCACACAGTCTGCACATAAGTATGATAATGTAAATCAAATACATCATCCTGGTCCACAGGTAGGAGGTGTGATCGCTGCCTCAGGTAAATACTGCCGTTGTGACACTTAACCTGCCTCTCAGTGTCTGCATGCAACTGGTGTGTAACTGTGTCTGTGTGAATGGGTGACTGGTTCTGAGGTGTAATGCGCTTTGAGTACCTTGAAGGTAGAAAAGCACTATATAAATGTAACTATTTACCATTTATTTTTACTATTTAGGTTTGCCACTTTCCAGCAGTACTCGGGCTGGATCCTACTTAGTCTAATTATGAGTAACAGTGTTTTATATCTACCAAGATTTGTTATCTGTTGATTATTTCCATATAATTTCACCACAGCAATTACACAGTAAAAAAGATATGTTTGGTAAATAACTTGGAGCCTTGTAGTAGTGGGGAGGGGTGATTCAGTTGGACACATACGCTGAGTAAGAGGGGAATACCAGGGAAGAATGTTCTCTCATACACTTTTAACCCAACACAAACACTGGCCCAAGTGCGTCTTCTAAAAATGGAAGAAGGCTAGTGGACCAGGACACAAATTTGCTCTGTAGTCTTTTGAAATTTAAGTAAAGCTGAGGGCCCCTTCGACCACACTAAGCGATATGACTCAGTGAGACATCATGGAAAGGTGTTATGAGACAAAACAACTTTTAGATTCAAATAATATCCAGCCGTGAAACAATGTAATGCAATTTGATGATTTACCTTATTAGGCAGAACAATTTGATTAATTTCTGAAGCGAGTAGGGTAGATTGTGATGTCAGTTAAAGCAAGATCTAACAGCTCCATCTAAATAACTTTATTACTATCAATAGTAACTAATTTTCAGTACTCTACGTTTGTTGTTTTTGAATGAGTTTATCTTTCTATCTCTTAAAAAGTCTGGAAAATAAGGTGGAAGACAAACAATTTGGTGGAATTTGCTTTTGGTAGAGCATTGAAATGGAGCTCAAAATTGCTGTATCACCACAAACAAGCAAACAATAAAGCCAACAAAGACAAATTCTTACCTGTGCCATAGCTGAGCGTGCCCATTGAACTCCTCTGAGGAAGCATGCTGCTGTTCATGTTGACCTCCTTTCTCTGATACAGCCTGGTACAGCAGATTTCAGCTGAACGTGTTGATTACTGCCTGAAGGGAAACACAGATATAAGGGAGAGAAAATTAACTCTATCCAATGTATAAAAACTGTTAGCTGTGAGCATCTTGACTTGAGGCCTAATGTGATGAAAGGTGGTGAGAAATGCTGCCTGCTGTCTATGGATAAGGATTAATTACAAACGCAACAAGTACCATTGTACTTCAAATAGGAATTCAGAAGAGAAATTAGTAAAGCAGACGCAGAATTCGTCTTTCTAAAAACTTGCAACACTTGAAGTCTGGACTGTGGCACTTGCCCTGCAGCTTAATTGATCTTTTAGCCCCAGACACTTGAGCGCTCGTCCAAAGTGTTCCCTCAGAGACCCCAAAACTCATTGAAAGAGCAGCCAGAGTCAGGCCAGTCCCAGTCTGGGAATACTGAAGGAGCTGGAGTGTCCTATAGTTACTGCTGCAAGGGGTGAAAAGTGAATTGAAAAGAGAGACAAAAAGGTTTTGTCCTGGGGAATATTAACCTCCACACTGATACGTCCAATGGAAGTAGGTCGTAAACAACTTTATGGTGAATTTTGCCACTGTGATATGATGACATCACCATCTGGACCTGGACAATGATGGAACCCACAAAAGCTTCAGTAATGTTCAGGATGTTGAGCTCTGGATTTATAGATCAAACTTCAAAGGCGCACTAACGTTTCTGGTTGGGGGTCCGCCACTTGCTTGTCTCTATGGAGGCGTTATTGCTTTGTCTGGAATGTTCCACACTTTGGCATTAAACTCATCTATCCAGCGTTTCTCCAATTATAGGTGCTTTGGTTGTTTAAAAAAAAATCCTTGATAAACATATTCCCCTCTCCAGAGATCTGACCTGTATCTTGACCTGGTTGAGTCCATGGTGACAGATGACTTTAAAGCCATAATTACTCTTTTAAATGTGTAAATTATTTGTGTGTTGCTATTTTTTCATTTTGCCCCAGGTCATCCTTGAAAAAGATGTTTAGAAATCAATGGGTTCAATAAATGTTATAATAAACAATAAATCAATAAATCAATAACATCCACTTGAAAGCCCCAACTTTGTCTTAAACTGGGAAAATGTATACATTGCAACTGTAATAGATTAATTTAAGGTATAATATAGTATAAGGTTCCAGTATACTTTGATACACTTCTAAACCTGGATCGTAATTTGGCCCAGGAAGCAAACCCAGCATAAAATCTACCATCCAACACACATATTACTGAATACTAGAGGCTGAGGTGACCAAGATGTCAAAGGTCAAGTGAAAGAATAATAGCCGACTTATTTTGGACATTTCTGAAGGTGGAAAAAAACAAATGCTACAACATCCAGTTTACACGCAAAAGGTTTGTTGACTCCATCCTCCAGACCACAGAGGAAGGAGAGAGACAGGCAGAGGAGGAGATGCCCAATCCAAGGGTTTCTGGTGAACTGTCTGGAGCGGGACTGAGCCCATGCAGGAAGTGGGGTATCCTTTTACACACTCACACAATCAATCAGCGTGAGTTCATTCTGCAGACCTCCTGGAAAAAAGAGGGGAGAGCGAGCCCCTGCACATGTGAGGAGCAGGAGTTTTTACTGCATCACCCGGACTACAGACCAGCAGGGCAGACTCCCCAATAATAACGCACAGGAAAGACCCTCAGTGAAGCTACACGCGCCTCATATACTGTAACTATGTGGACTGAAGCGTGAGGCAATGACACTCAAACTATGAAGATTTGGTGCAATGCAATGTAGAAATGTGAAAATGATCAGGATCAAAGTAAAAAAAACAACAAAAAAAACAACTTGTGGTCCCAGTTTAGAGCGCCACTGAACCGGAGTGACTGCTGGATAAAGGGTCTCTCCATTTATTAATAGTAACATAACATAGACAACAATTGACTTACATCAGATAAATTAATTTCTTATTTGCCCATTGTAAGTAAATCATACTATGTCACGTTTACCCCCTTTATTTTGCAACAACTCAAGTTTTTATAACAACAATCTGAAAAGTTGCGCAAACGTTTGGATAGAAAATGTATGAGCTAAAATGTCTCCTTGGTTGAAGAATCTATGACGACTTACCTGACAGTGTTTCCAGTAAAGTCTGCTATATTCCCCGCAGCATCCTCTGAGTATCGATTATCAGCCAATCAAAACTCGATTGACCGTGCCAGTTACCTCTCCAGTCCTGATCATATTTTTTACTTTTTGCGCAACATTTGCACGCTTTAACTCATCACAATCGCTTCTTTTCCCACAAGGAGCAGCAGAGAAGTCCAAAGTCTTCCCATGACAAAGAGAGACAGGAGAGACCCTCTGCCCTCCCACCTCCACCCACAAAATGTGTTCCAGGAGGGGAGTGTTTATGCCCGACATCAGTGCCAGAGTTCCACTGCGCCTCCTATAGGCGAGCAGAGGGATGTGATTAATATCAAACCATGGGTAATTTCACAACAAAAACATGACAAAAAAGTAAAGAACAAAACAAAACTACATAAACATAAAGCTTTTGTTTTCAAAGAATCACATTTGACAAACAGTACAAACTATCACTAACAATCTGCATTTTTAAAAGATTGATTGTGCCCTTTGACCCCAAGGAGTAATCAATAAGATAAGCCTACCATTTCACATATCACATTACATTTCCCCACAAGACTTTTGTTGTTCTTAAAGCTCCTAATCATAAACTGTAAACTGTTGGTCAATAAACGTCACCATTGATCTTCTTTTATTTCTTTTTAACTTAATCGAATAATTAAAAACCTAAAACAAATGGAAAACATACAAAAAGGGAGGTTGATTTAAGGAGGTTTTGTGACTATTACCAAAAAAGTGTCCCACATACCTGAATTCACCCTGGATCAAGATAGCAAAGAGTGTAATTCCTTTTCCAGAATGTAACCCAATTCTAAGGGGGAAGGTAAAGATAATGCCTTTTATATATAAGATAAATGTCTATGTTGCACAGAATAGACATGTTCTATTCTTTCACAGCAAGTTTTTACATAATGTATATTTTCTACAATAGAGAAGAATTCCCATGTACTTCTGGAAAATGGTATAAAAGGTAGACAAAAATGTAGAGTTTGTTGTTTCAGCAGTACTGTGGAGTGGAGGCGGGATGAGGCCCATACTGTTATAACTGTGTTTGAGAAAGCGCCAAGTTCTCTCCCCCTCCTCAAAACAAACGGCTGTAAGAACTCAGAATCACTTCAACCAAAACACTATCGCAAAACATTGAGTGTTAACAGTTGAGTTTTGATCTGACCGGAAAATATGTAGTCTTATATCAACGGGCTCAGTGTAAATGGGTCAACTTTGAGAAAAGAATGAACATGAAACCTTTTTGGAGACAGGCCCTCATTCTGACTGCGATCTCCGACCATTAGGCACAAACCTTCAATGACATCATGGGGAGAGGGGCGGTGGAGCGCCGCGGGACGGCATGATTACTTCCAGACGTTACTGTGTCATAAAACACACATACATGAACACACAATTACATGTGTGTATGCTACTCCACCATCTCTTTCTCTCTCTCCTATTGACAACCTAAATTAAATGACAGGGTAACACTTTAACTAGACCTTTATTACCCTTAATAAAACATGAACAACGACTTGATTCATAATGAACAAATGGTTTTATTAAGAAATATTCAGGCTTAGTAACTACTTAATGAATACTTAAACCCTAACGTCTAACACCTAACACATAATAAACAGTTTGTTCATTATGAATTAAGTCTGTCCATGCTTTGTTAAGGGTAATTAAGGTGACGTGATTATAAAGTTGCACCAATGACAGAGATAAATCTTTGTCACATTTGAGACTGTGCTTTGCCAAATGTGAATCGCCAAAACACAAAAGACGAGTTGCTCTAATATTGAGCCAACAACTTGCTAAAAGTGTCTGCAAAGCTACGGGGATTTCAGACGACAGCACGCTCCTGGTCCAAACCCTTCAACATTACATTTAGATTTTGGTATTCTGGATAATGCTGTGGTGCAATGAGCCGCAAGAAAACAAACAAACTTGATGAAAGTTTTACTCATGCGCTCAATACTAACATCCTATGCATTTGTTGATTTGGTTCTCTGATTACACAGATCTCACGCACAAACTTAGGACTCTACAGTAGCATTCAACTCTTTAATCGTGGTTTAGATCTGGTTTGTCCTCTTTAAGTCCTACTCCCCCCCTCTTTATCCATAGCACTGGTTTAGCTTAGTCCTATTGTAGGTCTATTCAATATTTTCTGCTGCTTGCATGGGGTACTTAAGCATGTCAGGGTTTAAACTATTACAAGTCACATTTGGTATAAATTTAAGGGTTGAGGAATGAGTTATGTCAATGTTATCATAAGAGACATTGAGCATATGACCACCCAAGAATACGTCTCACCCTTTTGTTATTCTTAGACATTTTAAGAGACTTCAAGGTACCAAACGCAGATGAACCAGCTTTAAAAATCTCCATATACACAACCAAGGTTGGGCGAGTTTTTCCTCCCCTCACAAAGCCTTTTCACTGGCATAAATTGTCCTCATAGGGACAGTGAAACCTAAAGTATGTGTGCAAGGCTTGTATTTGTAAAAACAAGAGCAAAACCATATGTGGTGTAATTGTGCGTCTGGCTGGAGTCGTGTGGAAAAAGGAGGTTGGAGGGAGAACGAGTGGAGAAATGGGTGTCAGATTATGGGAGTGGGATGTGCAATCGATTGTGGCAGTTGTTGGGAAGTCTGAGTCACGCCATCGGAAGTCATCTCGCAAATAATTACTGAAGAATTTAAAGTAATTAGATGTAATCCACAAAACAGAACAAATTAGGTTTGTAACTTTTTACTGAAAATGGACAACAATTTCAATTTTTTTTCATTTTTGTTTGTAGAGAAAAAAGTTTAAATTTAGTTTTTCTTTATGGCTTGTCACTAAGGTGTTTTTCTTTTGCATAATAATTTAGGCTTGAATGTAAGTCATTGCTTCTTGATATGGCTTATGGCTAATAAAATCACAATATCTACTTCTGCAAAATAGTATTAGTCTAGTACAGATGAAAGAATAGACTTCTAGTTGTAAAGTAAACGTCACATAAACAACCCAAGCAGATCATGTATTTATTAGATCATGCCGTGGAAGTGACCACTAATGACTAAATGAGTCCCAAAGCCTATTTGTGGAGCACGCTAGCAATTAAGTCAATTAACGTAGTCAAGGCTTTTTTAGATCACGCTTAAAAACCACTAAGCAAAGGTTATCTTACTCAGTCAATTTAGTTAATTGGATGAAGTGGTTCAAGGTCGAAGTTGAAACCACAAAACAGGACGTTTGAGGCCACAAAGAATGTCACAATAAACATTGATAACTGCAAGCAGTTTTTGTTCTCCAGCCTTGCGTAGCATTAATAAAAAGTCATTTTAAATTAGAAATAGGTTTATTTCTAAAGTTTAAAAAGGTCATTTACATTTTGCCAAATTCACCAAATTTGGTTGATGATTTGTACAGTGCATATTTTCACTTGTGTTCATATGTCAGCTTTAAGCCCCATCTCAGTTGAGTCCAATAATATCTCTTGCCCATTCAACTGCACCACGTCAGTTTCTTTCATTATGACAGAGTTTTCTTCTTCTTCATATGCTTTTTGTGTCTCTTGTGATAAATTCTCTACACTCTCTGATGATGATGACACAATTCGGATTTCTTCCTCTATTTCCACTTCCACGTGAGATTTGCCATCACCGTTGTGTTCAATTACATATGAAGCTGTGGTGTTTAGATCTTTATGGACATCTGCTGCTCCATTGTAACTACAGGAAACTGTTCGGATTGACATTTCTGGAGGAGAAAAAGAAAAAAGTTGAGCAAATATATTTACTGCTTATACAGAGTAGAAAAGTTTGTAAACAAAAACATTCTAAATACCGGAATGGAGGCAAAAGTGAAGTGGAAGATAATAGTATTTTTGCTTCCATTCTGGGCTTTTGAACAGTCTGATGAGATAGTATTTTAAAGGGTCTATTAATGCTACATACTAACAACAAAAACAACTGTTATCTGTAAAACATATTGACCATGAATGCGTTTAATCATATCAATTCCATTTTCTGACATTAAACGTATAACTTTACAACTTTTAACAATGCACTGTTACAGCTACAGTAGTTCCAACAATGTATTTAAAACTATTTTCAAACATTGTTGAACATACCTTTTTGTCTTATAAACTGAGGAAGAACTACAATAACGACCATCAAAACAAAGACTACAGAGGCCACAGTGCACCACCGCGATCTCTGCACACTCTGTTCATCGATACCTGCCATAAAACAAGATACACATTCAGTTTAATACCTATATATTATGCCCATATTCATGCAGTTAGTAATTTCTTACTTATAGGAGCTACTGTGACGTTGACGTGGGTTTTCACAGTGTGCCTGCCTTGATCATTTGAGAAGACACAGGTGTAGATCCCAGAGTGCTCCTCTGTGTCCGGTTTGTGGACCAAAAGAGACCCATCTCCGATCAGGAGCAGGTCTGGGTCCAGGTCGGCCTGTCCCTCCCAAAGGTTGAAGGTTTGTCTGGTCCGGTTGTCATAGCGCAGGATCACCAAGGGCTCATAAGAAGCCGTAAGGGTCCAAACAAGGGAGTAGTTTTGGATATAGTGCGGGGCCACACAGGGAATGGACAGTGTATGACCTTCTTCTTGTATTATATTCTCTGGAAGAAATGAACAAAATACAAAATAGTAAAACACATGTTCCAACAATAAAATTATTGTACATTAGTAACACTTAAAATATTACGACACCATTTTAAGATGAATTCACCTTCATAAAGCACAAGCAAAGACTTAATTCGTAATGATTATTATTATTAAAGATGATTCAGGCTTAGTAACGACTTACAGTAATTAATACCCTAACATCTAAGCCTAACCCCTTAATTAAGTAGTTACTAAGCCTGAATCATTCTAAATAAACTATTTGTCAAGGAGGACAGTCAAATTTTAACCCAAAATGCATGAATACTATAAACATAACAATAACTACGTCAGAGGGCGTCACAAAACCACAAGACCAGAGTATGAAGCATAAAACCAATGCCAAATCAAAAACCCGTATTTGGGCAATTTTGGAGATAGTTGGTTTATTGTTTCATAGAGGAGCATCACTAAAGACATTTTTAGATTCATCCTGTGCCTGATCAAGCGGTCCCTAGTGAGGCCTATTGCTGCGGGATCCCATCTGTTTCATGAATACAGATGGTTGTGTCTGCTATGGTTAAGCCATTTCAATCCATCTTATTTTCCATTCTGAGACACAGTTTGAACTTCAGTAGGTTTGTTTTACACATGTCTAAATGAAGTGTGCAATTAGTACGTTTTTAATTTGTGGTGATAAAATTTACCTTGTATTTTCTGAGAGGCCGTCCACACTTGCAATTTGTCCGCTGAAGTGAAAGAGCAGATGTAGGTCAAATCAGATAGATTGCCCACAATTCTCAGAGTGCTTTCAACAGTGAAAAGTCCTTTGTGGTCTGTGACTTTGATAGTGGCATTAGTTCTCCGGGCTGAAGGCGGGTCAGTCGTCCAGGTCAGTTGTGGGACAGGATAAATGTTTGAAGATGAACAGGTGACGGCTTCATCTGTCATTTCTAGAAGAACTGTCTGGATGTGGGCTGAAAGAGAATGATCTATGTTAGTACAAGCGAGACAAGATTATTATGTTATTCTGTATATCATGATGGTATAGTACAGACCCTTTGCTATTAATTACTATGACATCAGCGCTAACAGTAATCCCATTTCAGGACTAGGTCAAAGAGTATATGTGCCCTCTTGTGGCTAGGTTAGTGTAACACAAAAGTAATAAATGTACCAAAAAATAAATAAATGTAAATATGTCAAAGTAAACACAATAGAAAGTCGAGGCAATTTTAGATCAATAAAAAACTGTAAAAAGTCCAACTTTTTACAAGACACAGAAACTCTAAAAATATATCAGACACTTTCAAGGCTTCACTTTGTTGCAATTACAGTCTCTTTATTGCAGATATTTTTTGCGTCAGAGGAATGAGAGGATTTTAGAGAAGCTTATAAAACGCTCCAATCCTATAAATCTCTAATGGAGCGCATTAGTGCTCTTTTTGACATTCGTGATGACTCTTCCAGGACAAAGTACAAAGTATTTAATGATGTTTTTATTACACTAGGAATCTATTTTTTGAATTTTCCTCTGTAAATTGTGGATGGACTAAGTGCACAGAAAAAACAACCACTGGCTTGGAGAAAACAGCTTTGGGTTAGGAAACAAAGCCAAAACACAATTAAGCTGTACACAAAATGTTTAATAACAAACTTTGGTAGTTGTCCTGCTGTTTCTTAAGATCACATTTAAAACATAGCTTGAGTGGAAAGTTGAGAAGAAAATGTTCCACTGTGCATGTGTGCATGAGTAAGGTAATTTAGCCTCCTGGTTTAGTGAATCAAAAATTCAAGCTGTTTGAATGTGACGTTGTGCTCAAGAGTATACCTTTCAAGTCTAGGTTAATGTAGACCTCCTGGTTTCCTTTCCTGGTGCTGGTGTAGCACTTGTACCTGCCCTTGTCTTGAACTTTGACCCTCTTCAGAAGCAGCGAAGCATTGCCTTGTGGGATTTGGGAGTTGAAGAGCGAGGTGCGTCCGCTGAAGTGTTTGTTCTGGAGTCCAAACTGGTCCTTGTTGTAGTAGAAGCTGTGTACTGGGATCTGCTGCTTGTACCAGTGAATGACCACAGAGCCAGTGGGCCTGAAGGGACAAGGCAGCAGACAGTCCTCTTGCACCAGACAGGTCACGTTCACATCAAGGAGGACCACTGCCACAAAACAGCAAAGAATGACATTACAATAGTCTAGCGATGATGTTTATATATTTCCAACATCAAGCAAGCCGTGAGTAATTAGATAACATACATTTTTAAACTAATGATCAATTATATAAAGAAAATAAAATTGCAGCATTTTGATGTTATGAAAATGTACGATGAACTACTTTAACAACAAAAGCAGACTTGAGTCTTGAGAGTTTATTAGGCCAGGCCAGTTTTATAAAAGCTGGAGCATTTCTACAGCTGTCCATATCTGTCAAAGCAATGAGGACACAAAAACTGAACAATTTAAAGGATAAATAAATAGGTTCTACGCTCAAAATAATACTCATTAGCATAAAACTTTTTCACTTGCGTACTTAATGAGAAATAGAGTGTTTAATAAATTCTGAGTCTAATCCAAACAGTGTTATGCTTATATGATTGATTACTGTTGACTATTACAGCATGTAAAATTACACAAACTGAAAGTCTCACTGTACCTTTTGAGTTTGTCATTAAGAGAGTCCAAAGGAACAAAAGCAGCAGAGCCCAGAGTGGTGCCATGTTCCCAGGAGCGGCTGCTGGGACAGAAATCTGCATCTGAGAGTGTGAATGCACCCAAGTGTGTCTGTGCATTTACATCCTGTCTAACGCCACAAACACTCACTAATTAACCAGGCAGGTAGAAGTTTAACCAGGGCTACTGTGGATGCTACAAACACTAAATGCACTGATAAAATAATATAGTTTGAAATGATACGGGTATCCATGCTAAGATCTAAATACAAACGTCTTTATAGTTGTGTAAAATAAGTATGTTTTATTTATTTGTTATTTTATCTTTCCTTTCTTACTCCTTATTGACTTTTTAAAATTGTTGATTAAATAAAAAGATCCTTGAGGGCACCCACTGTGATACTGTCATATTTATTTGTCAAAAATGACTAAAATGTACTATCATAAAATAGTTGTTATAGATAGTGACCTGTAGGGGGCACATATGAGACGCAAAGAAAGCAGCTGCAGTCCAGCGTCCTGTGGTCACATGGTCACACTCAAAATCCACGTGCCTAATTCTTCAAGATGCCGCTGCTCATCTCTACCGCCACAATCAGATTTAATCCAGATTAAACGAGCCTTGCCACTCGACCGGACTGATGATGTTTGTGTTTTAATTTTAATTTACTTTATTTAATTAAATGTACTATTTACTTTATTTCTGGATAACTTTTGCAGTATTATTCAATGATCATACTTATATTATAAAAAAGAACAAAAAGAAATGATAATTAATGCATATTGAAACGATCTCGAATTCATAAGTAAGTAAGTAAAGTTACAAATACAAAATGCGTATTTAATTAATTCATTTTCCACCGCTTGTTCCCATCAGGGGTCACAGGTCACTGGAGCCCAGGGGCCAGCTCGTCACAGGGTTAACACAGAGACAGCCATTGACTCGCTACAGGAGCAATTTAGACTTGCCAGTTTCCATCCAACATTGGCAACTTTATATTAGAGTATGTAAGAGTTGCCAATGTACCTAAGGAGGACAGGCAGACTCCACTCTGAGAGAGATGAAGTGCACGGGAATTGAACCCATTATCTCCTTTTTGGGTTGCTCAAACCGAACATTAAAAAATAATATTAAATATATATATATATATATATTTTAAATGAATGCGTATGTGGATGTGGTTGAATCGCATGTGCTGTGACGGACCAAGTGTCTTATAGTACATGCCTCGTCTACATGTGTCTTGAGAGAATGGGACTGGTCATTCCGTCCTCCGCTGCACCAGTGCACTTGATCCTCTGTGTCGGAGGAGAACGATGATGAAACGGGTGCTGGCATTATCCCTGTCCCCGCCCCCGGCTGCCTCCCGTTTGTAGGTTACTAAAAGATTTCACCAACCACAGATAAGAAGATTAGAGAGAATTAATGGTATTCCTTTGTCATTATGGGAATAAATTGATATTCGGTTTTAGATCGGGGTGGGGACAGTGCCATGCTGTGTCCGCAGACGTAAGCGCGTGGGGATGACACAGTGACAATCAGCGTGAACCCGGGGATGCCTGGACTTTAAGCGCTGGACACACGACTGATGTTCTGCACGTTTGCTGAGATGAGAGTGCCGGATCAAGCTAAAAGTGGGCTGGTGTGTGCGTGGCAGGACAGACTGAGCGCAGCCGACGGGACATGGACGCAGTGAGGGGACAGGGGCAGTGGAGCCGCCTCCCTGGGATAGGCAGCGACGAGGTATAAGGGGTGCTCTGGGTCCTCACCATGAGAGTGGTCCTGCTGGCCCTCAGACTCATGTGCATGGCCGGGCTGTGGCCTGTGACGCAGCTCAACACCAGTCACTTCAAGAGGAGGCACAAGGAGCACTACCTGGGAGACAACGTCAAACAGAAGCACACTGGGTAAGACAAAAAGAAAACGAAAAACAAACCAGATTGCTGTGTATTACTGCCACCTAAACGTTTGAGTTTAACATGCCTTTTAATGTTCTGCCAGTGCGGTTGCATAACTCTAGTAATTAAGATGCTTTGCCATTAGAGTGAGGGTGGATTTGGGAGTGGGCACAGGTTACAGAGTCATGCAAGGTCAGAGACACACCACTCAGACAGCAAGGACAAAATCTACAAATTTAAAGAGCTTTTTTGATTATGTTTTGAAACCATATTTCTGTAAGCGTGCGTACTTAATTGCAATTAATTTGTGCCAGGCTGTGAGCTGAACAGATACATTGGAGGTCTCTTTAGGGAAAGTTGTGTCATACTTGTTATAATAAGCAAAACTGACAAATCCTCTGACACTTATAAGTGTGTATTTGATTTCCAAAAAAACCCCCGACATTTTATGTCAACAAGTAAAAGGGGTGCAAGGATTGGTTAAAATCAGGGGGTCAAAGGGCAAGCTAGTGGCAAATGGAGGTTTTCTCACACATCCCTCTTGACGTGGTTTGTTAGAAGTCTGTCAGATCAGTATCAACGTTTTAATTTCCTTCAGGCTTTCCCTTTTTAATCAGAGTGCTAAAGTCCAATAAAGCAACACTAATTCCCACACCAGATGTCTGTCCAAGTGTGTTCAAAACAGTGGGTCAAAGTTTCACCACATTCATTATTTGTTTTGCAGACGAGAGGATCCTAAAATGAAAAAACTCGACAGCACCAAATCAATGCTAATTAAATCTGAGCAGCTGCTTCGAATAGAGGACCATGACTTTGCAATGCGCCCAGGATTCGGAGGTGAGATTCTCGTGGATACTGTCAAGTTCATGGTCAAAACTATTCCTGTTCTTTACTTCTATTGTTCACTGTTTCGGTTCCATTTTAGTTTTGTGTGTGTGTGCTGTGTGGCAAACTCGATAACGGTTAAAGTAGGTTACTGTGTTGTCTTTGGTATTATGCCTCCAAAAAACCTTGGTGACCTAGATTGTGTGCTTTGTGAGACAATGATTGCACCCAGTAGAACAGATACAATTGTCTAAATCTCTGGGGGGGAAATTAAAATACGTTCTTTTTTTTCTTTCTTTTTAAAAAAAAAGAGCTTTAAGTATTGCTATAGTAACACGTTATTAAGTCCAAAAAATTGAGCTAGAATATCCAGATAACAAGAAGTTTGTTACAGAATTCAGGCATTTTATTTCGTCTATAGTCTTTGTGGTTACTCCTGGCTTTTCCTCGATAAAGAGTAGTTTTATTTTACTATTCACAAGGTTAACCCCTTATGCATAGGGCCTATTTTTCAAAAAATGCCTGAAAAAATGAGCCCGATTTCAAACTGAAGCTGTTCCTGAACCCTCTGGAGCACAAACAATTGGCTGGAGCCTTTGTGAAGCTGAGACTGTAGTTTTGGACTCTGATGTCTGTTTTACTCTAATTATAAGTAGAAACAAGCTCTGGACAGAGGAATTCAGATTTTAAATTTCACCTAGATTATCTTTGTTAAATATATGAAAGAGTATAGCTGGTGTCTGGAGGTGAGGTCTGATTGACACTAGTTTTAACATTTATTGGGTTTTGACCATTCTCCTTTAAAAGCTGAAGGTAAAGTCACTAAAAAGGAGTTTTAGGGACTTGTAATAAAGCAAGTCCTGGTGGAATCCATATAAAAGTCCTATTCATTTTTCATTTTATTTTAGGGTAATTTTTTACAAACTGACCCTGATGCTTCCCAGAATGATTGATTTGACTGGAAATAAGAGGGTTAGCTTGAGAGTTTTCTTATAGAAGATGGTGGACAAAATGGAATAACTAAAGAAAAAGTCATGGGACGTCCTCCTTTTAAGGGGTCAACAAAGAAAACTTTATAATGATCAATGTTGACATTATATCAGCAAACTATAATGCCAGTCATCATTGTAAAAATGGACAATTAAGCTTTAAATATATCTGCTATAATCCCCGGCTGTTCATTAGATAATGGCAGAGAGAAAATGATGTGAACGCACTATACACTTGCTGCAGCCTGACATGAGGATGCTATATATATATAATTATCAGACATTTCACATTTGTCTGATAATTCAACCACAACTAATACATTTAAAACATGTTTTAACACATTTCTTTTGGATTGACTTACTATGGTCTGGCTGTCATAATACTACAAATAATATCTCGATATTAATTTTGGTAAATATCTCCCACTTCTGTTGTACATGATATGATAGCATTTTACATACAATGCAGGATTACAAGGATGCTGTTGTTGTTGTTGTTGTTGTTGTTGTTGTTGTTTTGAAAACATTTTCAAAGTCTGGCTAGATCCATATGGACAGATATGACCATATTGATTACAAGGATGTTAAAATTCTCTTTGAATTAGAAATAAACTTTTTCCGGTGGCAGAGACAGATGAAATGAAACACTTGGAAAATTGGATTACAGAATGCTTCTATTTCTTCTAATCATTACTAGCATACAGCTGCCTATACACATCTAGTCTATGATCAGCGTGTTGTAAGCTTCTAGCATGGCACAAAGAGACAATAACAAAACAAGTGTTGAGTGTTGAGACATTAGTTGTCAGTGTGTGTAACTATACAATACATGCTTCAGAAGATTATGGGGATAATGATAAAGCTGATTCATGATGGATCAGCGTAATGCCTCTGTCTTTAGCTTTGCTTCTCTAAAATACTTCTCATGTGGTTTTGGATGAACACATAAACATCAGTGACATTTCAGTGCGAGAATGTGATCTCATTACTTTATTATGTAATCTTTTTCAGGTGGAGCCCTCCCTGTTGGCATTGACGTTCAGGTGGAAAGTATTGACAGCATATCTGAAGTCAACATGGTACGTTCTGAGCTGCTAATAAAACACTGCAATTGTAAAGCACAATTTACAGATAGATTAAGCATTATTTTCACACAGATTACCATCAAGCATTGCTCTTAATTGTGGGCGGTAGATACATGTAAATTCTCATGGGTTAAACAAAAAGGCTAGATTCAATTGTTTATCAGCTTGTCAAGAGCCAAAAGGTTAAAGTTCAATGTTTGGTTCAGATTGTGTTATTGAAAAGACTCATGAAAGAAAACTATGGTGAATTAACAGGTGATGCGCATGGAGAGTGAAGGCTGGCCAGTGTGGTTTGGTAGCAAATAATCTACACAGTCAGATAAAGGAGGATTTACCGTAAATGTGGTGCTCCATATTTGGCAGGTTGTCATAAATTTGCATTATAATTAACAGCTCCTGGTTGGTGAATGGTCATCAATATTTGAATTAATCAGTGTTATTGTCGTAGGACTTTACCATGACATTGTACCTGAGGCATTACTGGCAGGACATCCGCCTGGCCTTCCCCTCCAGCAGCAACAAGAGTAGGACTTTTGACGCACGTCTTGTAAAGAAAATTTGGGTTCCTGACGTGTTCTTTGTCCACTCAAAACGCTCCTTCATCCATGACACCACCATGGAGAACATCATGCTGAGGGTGTATCCAGACGGCCATATCCTGTACAGTGTGAGGTAAGCAAACGTGTGTCTGACTAAAAAGCATGAGTGGTCAGCTTACCAGTCTCGGTAGCATGAGCCTCCACAGTGGATGGTTCTCTTTCAGCCACAGATGTTGACAATATGGTGTCTCAGTGACAGCTTGTGGAAAGCCTGTCATCACAATATTTACCAGAACAACAAATTCATTCACTGACACACATTTTCTATATATAAATGATCATCAAATGGTACGGTTTCTGCATATTAACAATATTGCTCCATTTTTTTTTGCTATTTTGTTTCATAAATGGTGGCTACAGTATTTGGAAGTCACGAAGAAATACATTAATTAAATTCATTCTCAAATACAAGAAATACAGTCATTTAATTCATTCTCAATTACAAGAAATACATTCATTTAATTCCCCTTTGTCAGAAAATAGAAATAAAGAACGAAGATTGGTTAATATACTCAAAGAATAATATATTGTGCAAAAGTAAACAAAATGAATAAACAATCATGTCAAAAGGTTTCATAAATGTTGCAGCTAATCGAGAAGCTTCTATGTGCTTCTGCTTGTCCACCTGCATTGACCATGGTTTGTCCTTTAGGATCACTGTGACGGCTCTCTGCTCCATGGATTTCAGTAGTTTCCCACTTGACACACAGAACTGCTCACTGGAACTGGAAAGCTGTAAGTACAACGCGAGTCTACAGAGGTGGATAGTACTCTGTTACATTTACTTTTACGAGTACCATACTTATAATACTCCTACTTTAGTTGGTCATTTTCCCACTGAGTAATTCAAAAGTAACAAAAGCTTTATATGAACAACATCAAATGCTTTGAACTCTTACCTTCAGACACGATCTATTTATGTGTCGCTTCTTTGGAAATACCAGAATCTGTGGATTATTTAATGTTTTCTTTGCCCAATTACATAAACTCAAATCACAAATTATATTTTAAATACATTTTACGTTACTCAGTACTCAAGTAATAGTTTCTCCAAATACTTTTTTCCTCTTACAAGAATACATATTTGGACCAGTACTTTTAACTTCTACTTGAGCAATATTATTTTTAAGTAACATTACTCTTACTTAAGTACATATTTTTGCTACTCTACCCACCTCTGCTACTCTTTATACGTAACATCTATGTATTTCTCTACTTGTTTTAGAACAGAACTTTTTGCTTTCTGTTGTGAAAGCAGTCTTACAGAATACAGCATGCTTGTGAACACCATTTCCATCTTTGTACTAAAAATAAACCCATTACTGTGACCCACATTACCGTTTTACACAAGTGACGTGTAAATTTGATTAATTTTGACTGTTACTTGATGAGAGGTGATCTAAAAGTGGATACATTTAGACCTTACACACTGTTACTCTGAAATAAACCAGTAGTAATTCTTCCCTCCTGACGGGAGACGAGGACATGCTAAAATTGGACATGCCTGACCTTGTCCCATGTTGTTGAAGATGCATACAATGAGAACGACCTCATGCTCTACTGGAAGAACGGGAACGATTCCTTGAGGACGGATGAGATGGTGCTTTCACAGTTTTTCATTGAGGACTTCCAGCCTTCCTTCGGACTGGCCTTCTACAGCAGCACAGGTAAGTGCTTTGGGATGAACAAGATATTTACTCACGCAATAAAACAATAGCTTCCACAAATAATACAAATTAATATATATATATGAATAATAGAAAATAGATTTGAATTCACTAGACATTTTAAAGTGACACGCATAATCTTTATTACATATAATTAGTACAAACTGACTGAATTTGTTTTATATAGTAAATTGTAGGTTTAGTGCTTTTGTACTTCAGAACTATACTATTTAACATTACTATATACATTTTAAAATGAATGAATGCTTTATTACACTATTACCTATACAGGAAACAGAATATATTATACTTGAACTACTTAAATACCGGTAATGTAATTTTCCTACTATGCACAATTTTTTATATAAAGTCGTTACATAATACAGTCAGCTTTAGTTGGACGATGTTGGGATTTTTATTTCAACACCTCCTCTGCGCTGTCACATTTCTGTCCTGTGGGTGAAGAGCAAAAAGGGAGATTTTCTTCAGTTTGAAATAATCTCCAGAGAACATGTTTCATCAGATAGACTGTTACATAACATCAGCACAAGATACAGTGGTCACTGGATTGTAAATCTATCTGTTTTGAAATGTCGTCTGCCTCTCTCTCAATGCTGTGTCCCTGTCTGTTACAGGGTGGTACAACCGGCTCTATATAAACTTTATTTTGAGGAGGCACATTTTCTTCTTCATGCTGCAGACATATTTTCCCACAATGCTCATGGTCATGCTGTCTTGGGTCTCCTTCTGGATCGACCGGCGGGCTGTACCAGCTCGGGTCTCTCTAGGTAGACGAGTCTAGTTATTCTACTTTTAAAATAAATGCTACATGTTTATTGTAAAATTGCTCTACACATGTTTAATTCCATGCACTGCTATTGAGTTGTTTGATGCGGTCGCAATGGTAAGTTATAGTTACTAGATGTGGTTATTTGTGTGTCCAGGCATCACCACAGTCCTGACCATGTCCACCATCATCACTGGCGTGTCCGCCTCGATGCCACAGGTGTCTTACGTCAAAGCTGTAGACATTTACCTTTGGGCCAGCTTCCTGTTTGTGTTCCTGTCTGTCATTGAGTATGCAGCAGTCAACTACTTCACAACTGTGGAAGAGATGAAGAAGCTCAAAAGGGCAAAGGTCAGAAAGCTTATTGTCTCACGCTCTAACTCAAAAATAACTGCTGCTGCAAAAGCTGCACATGGAAAAAATGATGACAAAATATGAAACCCTTTACTGTCCATTGAGTTATTAAAATGTGTTAAAGTTTTCAGAATTTTAAGAGATTAAACAATATTACTTCTAAATCATGCTATATTCTTTTTACAGAAGAGGTGGTACATATTACATGGTTAAAATTACACCCAAGCCAAGCCATGTCCACAACATGTCAGGGTCTGGAAGCTTCCTGTATTCTCACAGTGTATTTTATTGTCAGATTGCACCTACATGTTGGGTCAAAATTCCGTGAGAATATTTAATCGGTCTACACATAATAGTTATAATTATTAGATTATTTAATTATTTAAACACAATTACAGTTGAACATGTAAATAATTCCGCTCGACACAATAGCCCATAGCTTCACGCCCCTCACAACCTCGTCTTCTTCAGACTGTTCAACACACAACTGTCTACAGACTAATGCCCCCTCTATGTCACTGCAAACAATATCTCAAAATGGACAAACGCAAGAAAACTTTCGGAGTGGCTCTAGCGCCCTCTGGCAGTTGGAAACATGCATTCCGCCCCAAAATGACTCAAACTCAAAGACTACACTGGACATGGTTTTCCCTAGGCCAATTATAACTATGAGAAATCACAGATATAAACATTCTATCCATGAAACTGTCAATCAGAGACATTTAATTCATGTACCATGTGGGAAGACAATGATTAGTTCTTCCGAAACCAAAGTGAAACTTGCTGTGCTAAATATCAGGTCTTTATGTTACAAATCATTTTTAGTCAATCATTTTATTTCTTATTATAATCTCGATTTTGTGTTTTTAACTGAAACATGGCTTTACGAAAACACAGGTAATCTAGTTCTTATCGAATCTGCTCCATCCAACTTCAAGTTTGAATCTGAAAAACGTGAAAACTGTGCAGTTTTTAGAGAAAACTGTGCAGTTTTTAGAGATTAAATTGTTACCTACAGTTTGTCCTTCGGGGTGTTTTCAACATTTGAGTATGTATCCTTTAAAATGGAGCTAAAACAGTCTCCATTCATTCTCTTCATTGTTTTACACAAGCCTCCACAGCACTGAGATGCTTTCAGTCGTATGCACAGACTGTGATGGCTTGGTCATTACAGGTGATTTAAATGTTCATGTGGATAATATTTGTGACAGAAACGCTAAAGCGCTTGATGCTGTCCTTGAAATCTTTGGTCACACAGAGGCCACAGAAGAGGGCACACTCAGGAGCGTCTAATTACAAAGGGGGTCAACATTTCAAACGTCAATGTGGTCGATGTTGCGTCTTCTTTGATCTGCTTCTTATTCCTAAAACACCGGCTGCCCTTGTTCAGAGGAGATACATAAATGACAGTACAGGTGCACTTTTCATGGATATGATAAACTTTCAAAATGTCTCATGTTCTAATGTCAATGATTTGTTGAACTCTTACATCAAGTGTTTTGAATATTCAAGACACTATTCCCCCTATGAAGGCTAAAATGGTTAAGAATAAGCAGAAGAAATGAAGAAACGATTATTCGGTCAGGGCACAGAAAAGGGAATGCCGCCGAGCGGAGTGAAAATGGCGCAAGTCAAAGCTCCAGGTTCATTATGAAATATACACAGGAAAAATGTCTGAATACAACCAATTACTATGTCGAACAAGTGAAAGGTATATCTCAGAAATAATTGGAAATAGTAATAACAACTCGCATTCTGTTTGCAACAGTAAACAGACTGACAAACCCTTCAGCTCAAGTGCCGTTGGAATTAATTTCCACATCCAAGTGCAATGAGTTTGCCACCATTTTCAAGGACAAGGTCCAGAACATTAAGAATACCATCAATCCCACGGTGCAAAAACCAATTCAACCGCCAGTTAAACACGTGGAGAAGATTCAGTTTGCACCTGTGGCTGAAAAAATTGTCCAAGAGACCACCACCAGCCTGAGTTCTTCTACTTTCTGCCTTGACATGTTGCCCACTAGACTTTTAAAGTCTGTGCTGTGTAGTTTGTTAATTCCACTTAGTAAAATAGTCAACATGTCACTTAAATCTGGAACATTCCCAAAGGCCCTGAAAACTGCTGTTATTAAGCCGCCTGGATCCCACCATACTAAACAATTATCGACCCATTTCAAATTTCCCTTTCCTGGGAAAAGTCCTTGAAAAAGTAATTTATCAACATCTTATTCAGTTCCTCACAATTAGTGACTCCATTGATGTCTTCCAATCGGGTTTTATATTGCATCACAGCACTGAGACGGCTCTCATTAAGGTAACAAATTAGTGTTACCTTAGTGTTACCAGTGGGCATCACTGGTAAAGCCTTGGGTTTGTTTAGGTCTTACCTTGAAAACAGGAAATCCTTTGTTGAGATTAGTGACTGTGTCTCTGACAGCATGGCGTTGACCTGAGGGGTGCCCCAAGGGTCAATCCTTGGACCCCTTCTGTTCAATCTGTACATGCTGCCGTTGGAACAGTTAATACAAAACAGTGGTGTGTCCTATCACAATTATGCAGACGACACCCAGATCTATGTTTTACTGACGGCAGGTGAATATGGACCAGTGGATTCACTCTGTCACTGCCTTCAATGGATCAGTGAGAGGATGCAAAACAACTTTCTCCAGCTAAACTCAGACAAGACTGAAATCATCGTCTTTGGCCCACAGAAACAAAGAGAAAGTGTTAGTAATCACCTCCAGTCTCTCGCTGTGAACAAAAGTAAGTAATTTAGGAGTAATAATGGACTCCGACCTGAATTTCAATAGCTACATCAATTCAATAACATCAGTAGCTTTTTCCATCTGAAAAACATTGCCAAAATCAAACCTATAGTGCCTAAACCAGACCTGGAGAGACTTATCCACGCATTTGTCTCCAGTAGGATAGACTACTGTAAAGGCCTGCTCACTGGCCTCTCCAAACGAGCTGTAAAACAGCTGCAGTACATCCAGAACGCTGCTGCTCGGCTCCTTACGAGAACCAGGAAGTATAGGCACATTAGTCCTGTGCTCAGGTCTCTGCACTGACTCCCTGTGCCTCAGAGAATAGGCATTAAAACAGCTCTACTTGTGTATAAATAGCACCAAAATACATCTCGTACTCTGAGGACCTCAGGGATCGGCCTCCTGCTGGTGCCTAGAGCCAAGACCAAACACGGGGAATCTGCTTTCCAGCTCTATGGGGCAAAGGTCTAGAATAGCCTTCCCGAGGTTGTGAGACAGGCCCCCACCCCGGCTGTATTTAAATCTAAGATAAAGACTGTTTTGTTTAGCCGCGCCTATAACTGAAATACTTTAATCTGATTTTTGATATTTTAAATACCATGTTAATGTGTTTTTATATTTTTATTTATTTTATTGTGACTTACACTGTATTGTGTGTTCTATGTGTTTTTAACGTGGTAAAGGACTTTGAATTTCACTTTGTACGAATTGTGCGAAATAAAATTTTATTGATTGATTGATTGTGGCAGTGTCCAAGTGCAGCCTCTTTGCAGGTGCCTGGGGAGAGGGTTAAAACACTTGCTGGTTAGATTGTCAATTGGCACTAAGGCCACTAAAAAGTCTAGGAAGAGCCTGGCGCACCTACCCACTGATAAAGAGCGAGTTTTAACACTGAAAGCTTTGGTCGAGTTTTGTCTGGCACAATTAGTTTAGCAAAAGCTAAATGTAGGGAGGCGGCAGACGAGAAAGGTTCAGTCATTAAAGATACAAACGCACCACACAAAAGGTGGAGGCGTCGATGAGAGAGTCATCGTAAAAGATACATACGCTCAGCACAGACGAGTGCAGAGGCAGATAGCGCGCTGACGTCTAGGGATGGTCAAACATGGGAAAGAATCAATGCTGGCATTGTCAAATAAATATAGAGAAATTATTTATAATTCTAAAACTACTATTTACTGTACTGAATGAATAGAAGCTAAGATTTTGTGATTTTAATGAGTTTTTTTCTGTTTTGTGAAGCACTTTGAATTGCCTTGTGTACGAATTGTGCTCTAGAAATAAACTTGCCTTGCCTTGCCTATAATTGAGATGTTTTCTTTCATAGGTCCCTGCTTCCTTCAACAACACACAGGCCATGGCTTTTGATGGTTGTTTCCATGACAACGACATTGACTTAACCTCTTTCCCAGAGGCCATGAGTACCCCAAACACAGAGAGGAACACTCAGGCCTGTAACTCCACTGTCTCCTCTCCCACAGAGGCCTCAAGGCTACGCTGCAAACCACCTTTGAAACGCCACCTACGCTTCATCATGAGCAACAGTTACATGATCGACTCATACTCCAGAGTCATCTTCCCCCTCACATACCTGCTCTTCAACATCATCTACTGGAGCTTGTATTCATAGGAGATTCCTCTGTGGCCAGGAATCACCTAAAGTTCTAAATCTCTGAGGGAAAACTTCACAATAAATGTACAGAAACTGGATTCAGATTGCACAGTAAGGACAGTTTATCTATGACATTGTGCTTATTTTCTTATCAAATAAGTATATTATTAGTAGCATGACTTTTATAAGATGAAGATAATGTATTTTATTCTTCTTCTGCTGTATATAAATACTGTGTACCACTTCTGTAATAAATATATCCTAAATATAATTCATATTTAGATACTTTCAACGGTTATATTTGGACAATGGTCTTATTTTACATAATAACCATTAGTAAATGAGTTAAATTGAGTTACATAACAATATGCTGTTGTATAGATCCAGCCAAATGTTCACTCAATCAGAATTGATTGATGAATAATATGATGAAGGAAGCCAGCTCTGAGAAGGGGCAGCACAAGGACACAACTGTAATCATTATTTGATGTCAGGGGAACATTAAGATTACTGCCTAGAATTGATAGTCACAATGTTCAGCAATTTTCCATTTCTTCCAGCTATAGAGGTTCAGACAATTAATCACACCACACCGGTATTTGTACCTCTGTAACATTTGTTTTTGATTAAACATTAAGTCTACTTTGGACGCTGACAGGTATAGAAATCCCCAAAAGGCCTGGAACTGTCTAGTGGTGAAAATGTTGCTTTCATGGCCCTTCCTCGTATTTCTACATGCACTGCACTAGTCTATGCATAACCTATTATTTTATGTATTATAAAACTATATGAGACATTTAGTCTCCCTAACTGATTTGTCACACTTTGAGTGTTTTTACTTTAATTGTTATGCTTCATTGTCAAGCAATAATATGATGTCTCACAGTCTTTTTTAAATGTATAACACCCCCTTGTGTGCATACATAGAACTACACAATATTGTGCCATGCATTGTCATTCTAGTATGAGACCAAAATCTGCCTGTCCATTACTCATCATCAGCTCATGATCAAAGTGATACAAGAAATCACTGGCTGACCAACCTCACCCCTGATGTGCAAATAGCAATTGGTACAATACTAGATGCATACTCTTAGTAAAAAGTTGTTATAATCCAAACTAGAATTTACAACAGAATTAACATTAATACAAAATAATCAGATTGTTATGATCTTTTCCATTGAATTTAAGATGATCTTTTTAAATAACATATTATTAGGCCTACATCAAATTATTGGCCAAGTTCTGGTTACAAAATCAGAATAAGGGTGTAACTCAAAAGTATTAGGTCATTACATGTGAATCAAAGATCAGAAATGTAAGCTAATGATAGATGTTGCAATGAGTTGGCACAACCAGCTCCTCCCACTCCAAATCCCAGAAACAGGTGCAGTGCAGACATATAAAGTGATTGGTGCATGACTTATGTGACGCAAAACGAAAATGTCTCAACTCTACAGACTCTGAATGGCTTCTCCCTGGAAACATAGTTTGGACACACCCTGAGGCACGCCTTGGCTCATGAATAGAGAAAAGGCATTTATAATTCACTAAAGGTATATGGACAAAATACCTAGCACACAACTCAAATACTTTGACAGAAGAAGTTGGCCTACCTGTTCTTGTTGATGTTTTTGGGGCGGGGCTTTGACAGGTAATAACCTTGTGAGGAAATCACAGTTGTACAACAGCCAGCAAACTAAACAGGTGTCTTGTGAAGTAAAACTGAAGATGGAAGTCTAGTCTGTGTGGATTTAACCTTTTGGATTTAATGCTACCCCAAAATGAGAAGAAAGCCATGAAATCTGCAGATGTCTGTTCCAGAGCGGGCCCTTTCCTGCGAAAGGTGGTCCTGCCTCTCAGGTAGTTTATTCTCTTTATGAATATGGATCAATTAATACATTAGAGGACTCATTATCAACACAAATACAAAGATCAGTGTTCATTTGTACAATCTTGTGTAATGATCCAGCTTGTAACAATCAGTGCTCTCAAAATAAAACACACATAGACTGTATTATTATTTCAAGTTTGGGTGTTAACAAACATTTTTGTTGCCAGAGATTTGATTTTCTTTACTCGAATAATCAGAGCCCCAGGATGTGCTTTCATACAGCTCCAAGGGAAAGCTTCATATGTCCAAAGTGTGTAACCCCAGTTCAATGAAAACCATTACTGTACAGGGACGTAATGTTTGTACTGCTCTGATACATTGTACTCCAAGGTGTGACCACTTTGCCATGTTCAGCATTTGATAAGACTGAAACATCTCAAATTTGAGATTCAAATGTGACTAAGATTAGATAAATTAGAAGTTTAAATAAAAACACACAAATCTAAACATTTGTATTCCTTTTGAGCGCCGACCAAATGTGTAATGCTATTTGGTTCTTTTTCCTTTCTAGATTTTCTTTCCCACAGTATTTGCAGATACACCTGGTTCTTGCCCTTTGTGCAGGTAAAATGTGTTCTTAGTATTTACCGATGACACTGTATCTTAGGTGGTATTTTACCTCTGCTCAAAGAAGTCCTATTTTTGAACCTGAAATCCCTGACATAACCAGCCCAGCTTTGTAATTTGCACATTCATAAATGCCCTTACAATTTTAAAAATAGCATAACCTGTTCTTCTAGTCTGTTATAGAGCATAGAGACGTCACGATAATGCAGTTTCCATGCAAAGGTGGATGATGATGCTTTGTCCATCATAATATCACTGTAGCCAATGCAATGTCATTTTTGTTTAATGCTGTCTTTTGTTATCAATAAGTAAAGATCAGACTTTAGATATAGTTAGTATCAGGACCAAGTTATAGTTATAGTCACCAAAATTGTCAAACTGGGGGAAAATGTTTAGTAAATTCTTGAATCTACTTATGTTCACTGCATTTTATTGAAATGTATACTCTAACCTGTCATATGCACTTTAAAAAGGCCAAATATAACCATTTGAGCACAGATCTAGGTCACTGTATGTCTTCATCATAGTTTTGTCAATAATAACTTTTCTTCATCAGGCTTTGCAGCTGCTGCCTCCACACCAGTGCCCACAGCTCAGTCTAGTCAAGGTAAGACTGCCTGAAGAGAGATGACAACAACAGTCAATAATAGCATTTGAACATATTGCAGGAACATTTTTACACCAATATCTATTTTTTCATTTATCATTGTAGAAGTAATTTATTATCTTGAAATCAAAGTGGATGTAACAGGACCAGGAAAAAATGAACAGAACATTTATGACTGGGTATGTAAATAAAAAGAACAACAAATGTTAGTAGTAAATAAACATTATTCTTTATATCATTTGTGTTATATATTTCTTTTAGCTTCAGCCAGTGATCCAAAATGTGCAAACTTGTGGGCCTTTTGTCACTACAGCACCCACCACCTCAACTAGTACATTTGTGACAAGCTCCATTTCAACCACGACAAATGATACAACTACAAATGCTACGGGAATTACTACTACAAGTGCACCAGCTAATACTACTACAAGTGCAGTTGCTACTACAAGTGCACCAGCTAATACTACTACAAGTGCAGTTGCTACTACAAGTGCACCAGCTAATACTACTACAAGTGCAGTTGCTACTACAAGTGCACCAGCTAATACTACTACAAGTGCAGTTGCTACTACAAGTGCACCTGCTAATACGACTACAAGTGCAGTTGCTACTACAAGTGCACCTGCTAATACGACTACAAGTGCAGTTGCTACAAGTACACCTACTAATACAACTACAAGTGCAGTTACTACTACAATGAGTACACCTGCTAATACTACTACAAGTGCAGCTACTACTACAATGAGTACACCTGCTAATACTACTACAAGTGCAGTTACTACTACGATGAGTAAACCTGCTAATACTACTACAAGTGCAGTTACTACTACTATGATGAGTACACCCGCTAACACTACAATTGCTGTAACTACAACTACACCCATTAGTACTACTACAAGTACAGATACTACACCAGCTAATACTACAAGTGCATTAATTACCCCTACACCTATTAGTACTTACAACAAGTACAATTACTACAACTACAGCTTCAAAGTACTACTACAAGTACAATCACTACACGTACACCTCCTAGTACTTTGACCAGTACAAGCACTACAAGTACACCTCCTAGTATTACTACAAGTACAAGCACTACAAAGTACACCTTCTAGTATTACTACAAGTACAAGCACTACAAGTACACCTCCTAGTATTACTACAAGTACAAGCACTACAAGTACACCTTCTAGTATTACTACAAGTACAAGCACAACAAGTACACCTCCTAGTATTACTACAAGTGCAATCACTACAAGTACACCTCCTAGTGCTACTACAAGTACAATTACCACAACTACAGCTCCTAGTACTACTACTAGTGCAATTACAACAAGTACACCTGCTAGTACTACTACAACTTTGGCAACGACTATGTCCACAAGTACAACAGTACAACCAAAACCAACATCAACAAGCGCAAGCAGGGAAACTACAACAACTACAACAGTTTTAGGTGTTTTAACCACGGTGTTAGCCATAAACAAACCAAATAATGCAAACCCCAACTCAGGGAAACAAGTACGGATGGTTCGAGCAATAAGGTATATTCAGTAATGCTTTATTATTCAATAACCTTTTTTATAAGATTGTTTTTTAAACTTTTTTTAAACATGTGTTACTGTCTTATCCAGTGGGAATACAACAGGACTTTTCAAAGTAAGAAAAAAAAAAGTTAAACGCAAATAAAACTGATTACAAATGTTTGCATTTGTAATCATCACATGTTTGCATTTGTAATCAGTAAATTGTAAAAAAAAATATTTTTTTTTTGCAGCATTTTGAACTTTCATGTGTTGACAACACATCAATTATGTAAGATGACTTACTTTTTTTCACCAAATTATGTTAAGCTATAACAGGTCCACCATATGAACGTTCAGTGATTATTTGTTTATTTGTTCAGAAAAACCACTTGTTTTGTGACTTTGACGCTGAAGGAGAGCGTAAATCCTTGCTGCATCCTGCAGACTCTCTGTTCAACCAGTAAACCATCCACTGATATCAACGTGGTCGGGACAAGAGCGGAAAAAGCAGGTAAAAATGTATACCATCACAATATGTTGAATCACATTTTTATATTGTGCTCTGCTCATAGAATCTGGTCCATAATATTGTCTTTGTTTTTGTAAGGTTCTCTCAAACCGAATGACATTCAGTGCAGTAATCCTGCAGGAGATGTCTGCGTTTATACGGGAACAACCAATTCAACATGGTAACATATCGTTTTAACATATCTTTTGAATGTTAATTTTTTGATCATCTTTTTGACTTTAACTATTGTTTTATCAGTGATGAGTCACAGACGGCCTATGAGTTTCCACCAAACAACTTAACGCAGTGTGGTGCAGGTAATGGAGCCGTGCTATTGCTTTAATTAAAATTATTATTGATTCTATTGATTATTAGAATAAGATTATGATTTCCTCTGATAATATTGGGGCACATTATATTTTTGTTTAATGCATTCCAGAGAACAAATGCAATTGCTCAGATTTCTGCAGTAAAACAGGTTAGTCTGTTTCTTGAATTGAATGAGATCTATTCTCATTTCCTTTAATATTGCCTTCCTGGTTCTGTATTTTCAGATGCATATTACATCTTCAATATAACAACAACAAATCCGTTGATAACTGAATCAAGCCTTCGCTCTATAGTATGTGTCTGACTATTGTTTTTTGCTTTATGCCTTTTTACTGGCACTAAAAATAAAATGTCTTTTATCTATTATTTCAGCTTTCAAATGTGAAAAATACTATGCAATGTCTTCTGTAAGTCTAACCTACACTCCCTAAAAAATAAGATGCCTTTTCCACAGGTTTTGAACTAATTTTGTCTTTTTTGCTCAACTACAATATTAGTTGTCCACCCGCAATTACATCTAATTACAAGGTAGTCATATATTTAGACATCAACACTACAATGTCAGTTTACATATTGTTTTAACTAAATGTGGTTTTATTTTAGGATGCAAGCATTACCTGCAACAACAGGATGTGAGTTAAAAATATATGTTGTGAAATTGCACCATGTAAAGTCATGTTAATTTACTCTCTCTTACAGCTCTGTGACCAGCTGCACAGTGGTCGCAGTCTTCACCAAGGCGGTTTCCATCTGTGACTTGTCAGAATTGGTCCCAACTTTGCTTGCCACACAAAATATAAGCATAAATGGATTGTTGACTCGGGCTGGTATGTGAGCAGGGTCACAAAGTTACAAATGTATATGCAACATACCTTAAGTATTTTTCTTTATGCCACATAGCAATCTGTGGAAAAGCTGTGACAGAAGGAAGTACTGGTCAACTATTACAGTCTTCATATAAAATAGAAGCTGTAAATATAAAACCTGAAGAGTTCTGCGGGGCCATCAATTTTGGCACTTGGTTTGTTTTGCAGCAGCTGACTAAATTGGAATTTAAACGAACGGTGATGTAAAACAGTATAATAAAACATATTTTCCTCTGTCTTCGCTAGTCAACCAGAAGAGAGAGTGATTGCAATGCTGAATGAACAGTGTAATCTGAGACCGACAACAGTCACTCCAAATATGACAACGTCTCTCATGCCCAACACCACACTACCCGCAAATGAAACAATGAACACAACAGCTATGAATAATGCCACCACGATATCAGCAAATGAAACAATGACCACAACACCTATGACCAATGCCACCACAATATCAGCAAATGAAACAATGAACACAACAGCTATGAATAATGCCACCACAATATCGGCCAATGAAACAGTGAACACAACAGCTATGACTAATGCCACCACAACACCTGTGACTGAATCCACAACGCCAGAAGGTTAGCTCTCGCTATTTTTACAATCATAATAATTTAAAATCTTGGAATGGTCTTGAATCAACATGAGATCTACTATTAGCCCATTTGACAATATAATAGAACCAATATTATTCGATGTTGAAAATGACATTCTTTTGTATAAAAAAGATAATTCAAAATTGGTGTTGATTATCGAGCCTTTTACTTAGAATCAAAATTTAGTTTGACATTTGAATTGTGAAAAGGCTAATCGACTCTAGTAAAAACTTAACTGTAGTTTGTAAACTATGTATTTATTAATTTTGATAATTGTCTTGTCTTTGTTTTCTTTACTGAGTAGGCTCTTGTATCTTAATCTTGTAACCTCTTTGCTGATGATGTTGATGCCATGATCTATTGTCCAGACAACTTGGCAGCTGCTAGTGCACTACTGGCTTCAAGCAAAGATGCCTCTAAACTGAATGCCAGTCAAGTTGATCAACTAGTGTCAGCATTGGAAAAACTTCTGTCAGGCCCAAACGTCAGTGTGGCACTAGGGAACACCAGTGTAGGCATTGTCAGTAATCTTCAAAATGCACCTCTGGAATCAGTGGACAAGTCCAAAAACAGGTCTGGTGTAACAAGCAGGCAATTGGTGAATATAGTAGCACACCTTATTCACATTGGGTGACTTCTCTCTTTTAGGATCATGGGAATAGTTGATACAGTTGGTCAGAAGCTGGTCCTCAGTGAAACCACAGTGTCCATCCTGACTGAAGCTGTGGCTCTCTCTGTACAAAAGGCAGATGGGGAAAACTTTAAGGAAACATATTTCACCATCTCAGATCCAAACAATGTACAGGTAGGTCTATACCATTCATAAAGTTAGAACTAATTTAAACAAAAAATAACAATTAATAATAAGGTAAGGGAAAAACTATATATAGCTATATATATATCTATATCTATATCTATCTATATCTATCTATCTATCTATCTATCTATCTATCTATCTATCTATCTATCTATCTATCTATCTATCTATCTATCTATCTATCTATCTCTCTCTCTCTCTCTCTCTCTCTCTCTCTCTCTCTCTCTCTCTCTCTCTCTCTCTCTCTCTCTCTCTCTCTCTCTCTCTCTCTCTCTCTCTCTCTCTCTCTCTCTCTCTCTCTCTCTCTCTATATATATATATATATATATATATATAAAATAATTATTAGTGGTTGTGTCCACGTGGTGTATTTGCAGACAAATATACTCTGCATAAAATATAGACTAGTGCAGTGTTTTTGGGGGAATCTCCATTTTCATAATTCAGAGAAAAAAATAATACACGTAAGCATTATTCCCTGCCTTAGACCCACACATATACCATTTGTCAATTTAAAAGTAATGAATTTACTGCCCCTGTGTTTACATTATTACTATTAGAATTTTGCTGCTCTCCTACACTCACAAGATGGTCGCTGCAATTGTCATGGCGACAGAATCCGTGATCTCCCTAGTCTTTATTATATCTCAATGGTCACAGTAAACACACTACAGCTAAACCTGTTGTTAGCCCAAGCGCTTTAAAGCAGCATTTTAAAGGATATCGAACGTGCCAAAAGTGTATGCTTAATCACACAAGATACATTATTATTGTTCATTGCTTTATTGCAATTTCATAAAAAACAGACATGATATGAAGAAAAAATGTTCATAATGTATTTCCATAAACACTGTCATGTGACTATAATGAATGCTGCACCTGTCCCATCTGATCACAGGTCAGGATGCCCAGGGCCACACGTGCCGTGAAAGAGGACTCCTCTGTCCCCCAGGGCTCCATCCAGCTGCCCCAGACTCTCACTGAAACCCTCTCAGTTGAGCAACAACAGATGGTCTCCAGGGTCCAGTTCAACTTCTACCAGAAGAGCACACTATTTCAGGTTTACAATTCCATTGCTGATTATTAGGCATAGCATACAGTTGTAGGTTCTTCATTAGGCCAATATCATTCACAAACACCAGTAATAAAGTAGTCTTTTGACATCAAAGAAGCTCATTGAAACAATTCCGCAGCAAATGGGTGTTGTAATAAAAGATAAAGGGGGTCCACTGAAATATTGGAGCGTGACATCATTTACCAAACCAGGAATAACTTAGATCCAAACCAATCCTAATTCAGAACCTCACAGCAACTAATATATCAAATCTAAACAAAGTAGTATTAATTGTCTTATTTTTGTTACAGGACAAGGCTTTAGGGGAAAGAATCCTCAACAGTGGGATACTTGGAGCAAGTGTTGCTAATCTGACAATCTCTAAACTGCAAGACGACATTATAATTACCACTTAAGAAACATACAGCCGGTTCCTGTAAGTTAGCGGTGCCTACTCTTATTATTTATTTATTTGTTATTTGCACCCGTCTGTGTGAGACTAAAAAAAAACGTGTACTGTTTTATTCATAATCGCACCGAAGCAGCCTATAAATAGATTAATCTAAGTGGAAATCTGCTCTGTTTACGCAACAGTTGCTGCTTAAATACATTCCCCTTTGGTAAACTTTGTAAGTGGTGGGCATCTAAAGTGCACTCATGTTGCTTAATTTTATTTCCAGACAAATTATGTGGCTACATGCGTGTTTTGGGATTTTACATACAATAGTAAGTTTATTTTTATTTTTATAGATATAGTATTAGTGCAATGCAAAGACAAGAGAACAGTTTTAGTAATGTTTATTTTCCAGATGGATCAGGTGGTTGGAATTCAATGGGATGTTCTCTCCGAAACAGTACAAACACCGAGACCATTTGTGGCTGCAACCATTTAACAAGTTTTGGAATACTTCTTGTAAGTTTAACCACCTACAGAGTTTTACTGTAAATACACAATTAGGAAATGTTTTTATTTGTGTATTTTATTGTCTTAGGATCCCTCCAGGAACCCGATTACCAGTCAAACCCAGGCCACTATCCTTACTTTCATTACCTACATCGGCTGTGGCATCTCTGCAATATTTCTGGCTATTACCATCCTCACGTACTTAGCTTTTGGGTGAGTGCTCTGAACCATACACTACACAAGCCTATTATTACCAGCATCATTGGTTATCAAAATGTCATAATGTTACATGTCAATACCACAGACAAGTGTTTCCCATTAATACAGGAGATAGTCTAATTTTTGCCTCCATAGTCTAAAAGCAAGCTTTTTTTTTTTTTTTTTTTTTTACTTCATGCTTATAGTAGTGTCATAAAACATATAGAAATAATCATCTTTATTCTGTAATAAGTGCTTTTTGATCGGAAGAGGCAATACTTTATTCTCCATAAATTGTATTAAATAAAATGATTCAACTATGGATCATTTGTGCCACCAGCAATGTAAACCAGTTGGGAAAACAATTATGTAGTAAAAAACGTAATTGTTTGCACTGGCTTTCAATACAAGTTGAGTTGCCAGTTTTATTTCTTCCTATATCTGTAAATGTGTACAGCATTTTGGGCAGCTAAATGTGCTCTCTTAACAGTGATAGAAAAGAATACTTTGAAAATGTATTTGGTTACGGAATACTAAATATCAGTGGCGTGCGGTCAGGGCAATCAAGGCAATCAGTGATTGGTTGGCCAATTAAAATCTAAAATTACTGTGTGTCACAACTATGAATGAATTGTTCTAAAATATATTAAAAAAAAAATAATATATATATATATATATATATATATATTATATATATAGTATATATATATATATATATATATTATATATATATATATATATATATATATATATATATATATATATATATATATATATATATATATCAAATATCAAATTAGCATGTTTTCCCCTCACTTCTGCTGCTGAAGCTTGGCTGAAGTCACGGTGTCTTTTACTGGCCTCTACAGGCCGCGGGGCAATACTGCGTGGGAAGCATGGTTCTGCTTTTACCACAGCAGCTCATTCTGTGACCGTTGTTCAGAGGCCCGTTTCATGCTCTGCTCTCTAACATGAGCTTTTAGAACCAGAGCGGACAGCAGCTTCTTTTTAGAGGTCTGCACATGTGCTCTGAGGACCACACAGCCTCAAACCCATGAATCTATGCTCAAACCACGCTGAATAAACCTGTGTGGGAACTTGGATGTTTGCAGATTTTGCAGATTTTGCCTTAACTGAGCTTGAGCAGAGGAGAAGTGAAAGCAACAGCAAGCACCAAGTTTCAAACAAGTGACTTGAAAACGATCTTTTAGAGACAAGTCTTTGTTTGTAGCTCGGGCTCTGTTCACATTTCTTAATGATTAGATGTTAGTTAGAAATACAGGCAGTTATTTAACAACACATAGAACGCTAAATTGTGTGATGAATTAGTCGTAGAAATGAGCTTATCTAATCCATTTAGCATGACTTTAATGTAATAGAGTTTAGCTCAGTAGCCCAACATTCCCATTTTTTATTTTATTTTTTCCCTCTTTTTCTGTCATCCATTAAATATTGATGAAAAACCCCAGGTCTGCTTGCCCATTCAAAAAGTCACCACCCACCATTGCTAAATACCTGCATTTAAGAGTATTTTATTACATTTTCCGTAACTTGGTTTAATCAGAGTACTGTATTTTTAATATTGTAATTAGAACACTTTCATGTTGAGTGGCATTACATTATAGTGTGAAACCAGGACAAAACTGCTTGTTGTTTTTGATTTCAGCTTTTTTAATGTATTCATTTATATAAGATAAGAGAACCTTTATCACAAATTAGAGAAGGAAAGCACACGCATACACTCACTATTAGAGCTGTGTTTTCTATTTTTGTCACTAATTACGTGAAGTTTGAAGCCTAAATTGTGTGCCCAATATCATGACCTTGACAATTAGGACTATTATCATTGGGCACCATAACTTATGCCTCATTTTGTAATATGCATATTCAAAGAGTGATTATTGGTCTCTGCCTGATAGACTTCTTGTTGCACTTTGCAGAAAACTGCGTAAGGACATCCCGTCTAAAATCCTGATTCATCTGTGCTTGTCCTTACTCCTTCTAAACCTGGTGTTCCTCGTGGATGCTTGGCTGGCGCTCTACCCTGATGCCCTTGGGGCTCTGCATCTCCACTGCTTGGTTCCTGCACTATTTCCTGCTGGTTTCGTTCACGTGGATGGGGCTGGAGGCCGTTCACATGTACATCGCCCTTGTCAAAGTGTTCAATAGTTATATATCCCGCTACATGGTTAAGTTTTCACTGGCCGGATGGGGAATACCTATGATCGTGGTCATCATTGTCATTGCAATTGACAAAAACAATTATGGCCTTGTGTCCTATGGGAAGTTTTCAGATGGCACTACGGATGAATTGTGAGTCTTTTGTCAAATTCTTTATTAATTTTGAGTAAAGATTATGAGAAAAAAAATGTATATTAAAATGGAACATATCATACTGCCCGGTGGGCAACTGGTTAAGGCACAGCAGGCTTGCCAGGCTTGCCACTGTAGCTGGACGCAGTGTCGTGAGTTTGAATCCTGACTCTGACAGTGTACTGCATTGTCCTCTCCTATCTAATAAAGGCAATGAAATCTTAAAAAATAATAAATAAATGAAAATTAATTCAATCATTAATACCATAATATATATATATATATATATATATATATATATATATATATATATATATATATATATATATATATATATATATATATATATATACATACATAATATATATTATATACACACACACACACACACACACACACACACAGTAAATGCCTGCCCATTGTACTACATGAGATTTGTAATTTCTCTTTCTTTATTTCACAGTTGTTGGATAAAAAATGACGTGGCCTTCTATGTGGCTGTTGTGGCCTATTTCTGTGTCATTTTTCTATTCAACGTCATCATGTTCATTGTGGTCTTGGTTCAGCTGTGTCGAATAAAGAGGCAGAACCCACAGAACCTACAGAATCGGACCACCCTCCAGGACGTCCGGAGCGTGCTGGGGATAACTATTCTCCTTGGCCTCACCTGGGGCTTCGCATTTTTTGCATGGGGACCTGTTAACCTTCCCTTTATGTATCTCTTTGCCATCTTTAACTCTTTACAAGGTGAGCGCTTTTTAAGATAAATCAGAAACTATACATTATTTCTCCTTTATTGTTTATTATGTTGCATGGATCCAGGCAAAGTCCACAAAGTTTGTTTCAAGCAGGAATATTTTTCTGGCAAATATTGCAATTACATTTGCAATTTTCTTTTTCAGTCAAGTTCTGTTTGTCTTTGAAGGCCAGAAAACATTTCTCCCAACCCTTGAATATGGGGACATTATATACACACATGACTTGACACAGTTTATCACAAATCTCAAATAACTTACTAATCACTGTCTCAGTTTCTCTGGGTTTGGATTCCCCTCACTTTCTTTATGTTGATTCGATCATTGACACATGTTCATTTAAAAAATTTAGTTTTTCTTCAATCAAACTTACTGCCACTCATTACACGTAAACAAAATCCCAGCTATAGTCTTTGAGCCTCGCTGCCGCTGCTTGTGCTGTGGTAGCCGTTGAAAGTGGTCTGAGACAGGTGGTCATAACAGTAACACTGACCACCAATAGGGTTACGCCTGGTTTTCTGTGTAGGCTGCAGTGTTTATTACAAACCTTTTTTTTTGTCCTATAGGTTTCTTTATATTTGTGTTTCACTGCGCTGTAAAAGAAAACGTGCGTAGACAGTGGAGGACATATCTCTGCTGTGGACGAATGAGACTAGCAGAAAATTCAGGTGAGGTTGAACTGACTTGGGGAAACTCGCTCACTCTGTTATTATCTTTTGTGTAGTCTGGTTATTTTCTTCCTCATTTCATCACAATTTTTCTATTGTCAGAGTGGAGCCGCACTGCAACACAGAAAACAACAAAGAAGACGTCAATGAACAGGTTAACATCCCTTCAGTCATCAATATCCAACAACTCATCCAGTTCCTCTTCATACCTTGTCAGCGACAGCTTTGAGCAGACAAATGGCTATGGTGAGTGAGCACTGATGATCTTTATGGGACTTTGTGGCAATGGGCTTCGCTCACCTCCTGCAACTTTTATGTGGATACAAAAGCCAAAAGGTATCTTATTTAGTGCCATAATGAAATATAGAATGAATTTGTTACTTTAAACTTATTACTTTTGAATGATCAAATCCCCTCAAAATACCCCCTGAAACAGGAAACTGATACCCATGAATACTGTTGTGTTTCAGGAAGCCCATTTTCTGATCAAATAATTACAGCAGATGAAGACCCCAGAATGGACGTGGTCCTCAACGAGATCAACAGTCATTACAGACGCCTTTAGTGTCACAGCAAGATGTACAGACTGTATATAGAAGTAAATGTAGTATTATTTTAATTCTCTTTTTGTTTTATAAGATGTTTATCACAAAAATCACTTCATAAACCAGCACTTCTTTATCGTGAAAAAAATATATATTTTTGCAAATTGCATTGACACTAATTTATTGTATTTCTTATAAATTATAAAATTGTAAATTTTATTGATGTAACAATTAAGGTCCAATTCTATCTTATGTAGAAAGTAACATTAACATATACAGTATATCATACACTCAACTACACAAACAAGTTCAATGCAACCGGCCCCTTATTGAATTTACATTCATGGACCCCTAATTGAGGAACTTTTTCTTTCAGTTTGTTAAAATGCATTTCAAATCTAATGATTGTTTAACTTTCTCTAGACATGTATGCACTGAAGAGCACTGCAATAGTGTTTTGTACATATTAACCATTTACATTTGAAGAAATCTTTCTCTGTACTTTATTACACTGAATCTTATAATCATGTTTGTTTGTTTGTATATAAACATATATATAACAATTTTATATATGTGTGTGTGTATATGTATATATAATATAATATATATATATATGTAATATGTAATATGTAAATGCATTTATACATATACACACACAAGCATAACTATCATATCAGAAAAACTAGACACAATTTCTGCATCAAAATACACTTTAATATGTAATGGCCAATAAAGTTGGACAACACAGCTTTGGGTGAAATCATATTGAATAAATAAAACTATGTCCCATAAGATCTTAACTGTCATGTACGGTATATGCAGCTACATTCACCGTCCTTCACATGCACTTAAAACAGTCTTTAAAAAATGTAAAAACAAAAGTAAATCAAACAAAACAGAAAATTACACAAACACAAATGCGGCATTAAAGTGTGGAACCAGTTCCCTTTTAAAACACATTCGGACAAGTCTTTTTGGGCATCATCACATTTTTGTCACCCCAAACATTTACAATTGAGTGCCATATCAATAACATCTGAAAAACCCACATAATCAGGGTTGAAAGGATTAATTGGTCTATGAGACAACTCAAGTAATAAGTCAAAAATAAGTAAAAAGTAAAAAAGGTACATCTGTGTTTTATCAGTGTTTATAAGCATGTGTACAAGTACTGTACATGCAAATGGACATTCGTTATCAAGTAACAAAACAAGCCAATGAGCTGCATCCAAATAAAAGTAAAAAGTAGTAAAACTTGGAAGCATAATCCATACTGCATAAAGAGCATGACAGAAGGGGGAAAGAGTAAAACCGTCACTTTCAGCTTAAGGTGTGTTCAGACTATTTCAAACTGACTTCATAGCCAGAGATTGCTAGCAACTCTGGGGTGTTAATATATTGTTTTTTAGATTGGATTAAATTTGTAGTAAAGAGGTTTAGAACATATGCTGTATTGCTTCAAAGCAATAAAACTAGTGGACTGCGGCTCAGTTTTTGGCCGTCTGAACATGCCTTTAGGACACAGCAGTAACGGGAGCCTTCACATTTCAGTGGTGGGGATTCAAGCAGATAAAATATTATTTCTTCCATACGGTGTAGAAAACCCATCTGACAGTACATTTTAAGGAACACTAAATTGGATATATTGATTTTTTATTTCTTCAATCAAACTCATCATCATTAAAGTGCTTAAAAGGATACAGCTCCAGGTAGGAGGGCACACATACCACCTCTTTAGAGAAACCCACGGGACACGAGAGCTTCCCCAGCTGCTCCTCATACAGACTCAGTGCCTCAGTCAGGTTCACACTGTTTCCCTTTGACACATTTTGAGAAGTGAACAGGTTAAGAAAAGTCATTTTTGTGAGGATATTGAAAGAAAATGTAATAAAAGTTAGCAAAAGAGTACCTGTGTGAAATATTTCCCAGTGGAACGAAGAACTTTAATTGACAGATCTAAAATGAGACGCAGAAACTCCCATGTCGAATCTGCAGCACACAGGACATGTTAAAGCGTGCACAAATACAGAGAAAAGCGGGGCTGTAAGAGCAATGGAGGTACATACCTTCCTCTGGCTCAGTGGATATTGGGACAGCAGTAAGATCATTGATAACATAATCAAATGTCTTTCCATCATGCACATATTTTTTCAGCACAGGAACACAGTCCTCAACTAATATCTGGAGAGAACAAGTAAAAAAAAAAAAGACTTACAAGCTATTAAGAGTTGACAAAATCCACAGTAAAAAAAAATAAAATAAAATAAAAAAAAAATCATACTTGGTAACAGTCTCCCTTCAAGTTGTCCAGAATATTGCCACAAGTCTTCCTCATGTGCATTTTGCAACCATCAATTACTTTCTGGTCAATGTTTACATTTCATTAAGAAAATATCACATACACAATGACAGTTAAATCTACAGAGTGAGAGTGAGTTTAACAAAGTAATTCAAAGGATATCTCCACCATTGTGACCATCTTTGGCTTTTGCTTCACTACTTCAGCGAGGATTCCCCCATCACCACCTCCTAAAATAAGCACCTCTTTTCCAGTATAATTCTCTTTTCCGCTGCCCATAATGGCTTGGGTATATGACAAATCACTCTCTGCCAAGTCTGCAAGGAAAACAATGAACACTTGACTACTTCCATTTGTAAAGGGAGTGCAAAAACAACAGATTATTATTACTTATTTTACCACCCATTTAAGTATTAACATCCGTTTCGATTAAGTATTTTAACTGCACTTACTAATGTCACCATTGAGGACCAAGATATTCCCAAACTGTTGTGAGTGGAGAATCTTAATGTTTTGGTATGGAGAATCCTCTTCATACACCACGCGGTCAATGTCATACTCTATGAGCCTGCCATCGGCTGTGGGCCAGTACCTGTCCACCTTTGCTCCTCGTCTGAGAGGAGGAAGTCTAAAACCAAAAGCACAGTGAACACATTAACACAATAAATCCCTAATTACTCTAGATTCCAGGTTACCTTTTAATCCTTGTAATATTGCCATGTAATAGAACTTTGAGTCTCTTTTCAAGTGCATTTAAAAGCTGTGAGGAAAAAAACAAAAAAAACATTGACTTGTAAAATATTATATGCACTTTATAATAAAAGTTGCAAATCGGATTGATGCTATACTTACATTGTCTAGTTGCACAATGTTATCATCGTCGTAATATTGCAGATCAATGGTGACTAAGCCTTGGGAGTGCACACGAAGCATCACAACTCTGTAGCAAGAAAAAGATTCAAGAACATTCAGGACTTCCCACTAATACGGTTTGTTCTGGCTTAAAGTCAGCGCGATCATAGATTGTTCAAGACTAAACTAGAATATCTGAGGAAAAGTAAACATTTTTAATAAATCCAAACCTATTAATTAATTGTACCCTTGATCATAGTACATTATGTATAAACTAAATCAGGCTAAAATAAATTAGAATAAATTAATTTGCCAGATTTAAATTGAAATTTAACTTGACTGACAGTTGCCATTAATCCAACCGAAATTTGTGGAATGGATTGAAGAATAAAAAAGGCAAGGAAGCAAGAGTTAAAAAAAAACCACAACATTCCATCAAATATTCCCCAGCATCTGAGGCAGACCTTGTTGGCAAAATCTGAGCCAGCATCTTGTACGTTTCATTGTCGCTCATCATTGTATGAGGTAGGCAGTATTGCTCACACTTGACGTTGGTAGTAGCTCATTGCTGCACAATTCGAATCCAGTTTCAAAAACAAAAAAGAAGACTCACCGGCCGTTCTTGCCCACAAAAGTGGCGAGGCAGCCATGTCCATCTGTGTCATGAAGAGTCTCTGTCATTTCTTGCTCATGAAATATGGACAGGAGGCCGTGGACTGTGGAGGTACAGTCAACTGGGAGACAAATGATAAATGTGCTAAATTGGTTTATTCACATGCCATTACAGGCTATCCATAATAACACAGTATATATATATAACGACTTTACAGTAACCTTTGTGAGAAATTTAAGACTAGAAAGAGTTGTACAAAGCCATTTTTAAGACTATGCACATAAATTTGTGTAATTCCTCATTCGTCCAGGAGTTTTCCATTCTAGAAAAAGATTCAGTTGTAATCATCTGGACACAGTTTTAGAAAAAACAAGACGTTTTGACTCTAATCCAAGAGTCATTCTCAATCTGTGTATCGCGTTTGGGAACAGATATTTATCCATGACGAAGGAGCGAATGTCAGTTTACAATAGGATTTTAATAGCCCATTACAGGGCTGCTAGGATACAAAGAAGAGGAGTCTCAAGTAGGGATGTCAAAATTAACCGTTTTTTCAATAATCGCGATTATTTCTGGCCACGATAAGTTATTTGTGGTTTTTTTTGGAATCTGCGGTTAACCCCAGAAATATCTTCAAGCGCAACGAGAGTCATGTACAGTGGCACACATGCAGCATGACGTGTCAACAAGGCTGGATAAACGCTGAACGACCGGTCCTTTACAAACAGGGATCCACACTAGTGCCAGTGAACAGCGAGAGCAGTTTTTTTTAATGCCGCTGCTTCTTGAGTTTACACGGGGCAGAGCGAGGAGCCGCACCGCTGACGGCACATGAGCGCAAAGCGACCGCTCAGAGCGAGCCGAAGCGTACTCTTAACTGTAAACGCTTTTTTATATTCTTCACAAATCTGTTTGTTGTTGGTGTGAGCCAAAGGACTTTCTCAAAGTTTCAAGCCCCTCCCCCGAGCGTTACCATGGAGCTCATCTCACTAATAAATTATATAATGCTTAAAAGAGCTACAATGAGGGTCCAATAAACTTACATTTATATTATGTAATCCATTTGTGGCCACTATATTTTTTACATTAATATGCTGTTTTAAAAGGGCAGGGAAGTTCATTGTTATAAAACCAAATGTTCCTCTCACAGGAATATTTTCAAGTTTACACATAAAAAAATACAATATAAATGTTTCCTTTCTTTTTGCTGATAGTCGTGAATAATCATAAAATCGCGATATTTCTCCTCATGATAATCGTGACTCATATCGTGTCATCCCGAGTCAAGTGAAACTGTAAACACCCATTATCAGGAGGTACCGCCCAGTGGGCAGTGCCTACTCAGAATAGGATAAATACCAGAGTTCCCAGACTCGATCCGCAGCTTGAGAATGACTCTAGGATGAGTCAAAACGTCTTTTTTTTCTAAAAACAGTTCAGCTTTTTCTACTATTCACATAATGATGTTGTTGGCTATTAACTTTGCACAAACTATTTGCATTACAAAAAAAAAAATTAAAAAACAATCGTGAGACTTAACACTGATCCTTTATTCCAATGGACATGCAAACACCCCCAGCTGACCTAAACCAAGATCAATAAAACGATTTTGTTTTGAAGGGCAGTGTCACAGAAGCAGGTTAATATTAGCAGGCTAGTTAGCCGCTAGCATGCTGCCCTAATGGTGCCTGTTTAGTGCCCGTGCTCAGAGCTCGTACCTGGCGTGGAGAGGCAGACGTCGAGGGTGTAATGTCGCAATGCCATGTCGGTGTGCAGCCGTCATCCATGCCTGGGACACACAGGCCGGGGAAAGCTCAGGAGACGTCCGTGAGGTGAGATTAGCCCTGGCTTTTGAATGAACGATGAGCAGCCACAGGCGACTGCGGCAGGGGGCGGTGACAAAAACCTGCAGTGAAACCCGACCAACCCGACCGCCAGCGACAGGAAGTCGTTACAATTACACATCAGTCACGCTACCAAACCGGTTCCTTTTGAGTCCTCAGATGACGCTGAACTAACTAGTCAAATATGTTTTAAGGTTTAAATTTTTTATTTGTGGTGTTCTAAATCCGATAATATACCGGCATTTGTTAAAAAAAAAAGAGTAAAACATATTTTTTATTCATTTTTCACTTAATGTGTTCATCTATATTTCAACAGCTACATACATTTTTTTTTAAATCAAACCCATTGGTGTTTTTGTTTTAAGGTCGTAAAAGTGAACTCATGATGTACATTTATTGATAATTGGTTCTATTTTAACTGTACAAAAAGTATTAATAGTTTGTGATTTGACAAATTGGTCTGATACTTTATTTCAGTATTGAATTTTAATTTTTGAACAATTTAATTCACTATGCCATAATAATTTAAAGTGGTATTTGCTAAATGCAATTTCAAAATAAATTTTATTTTGCATTTTTATAATATATTTTTTGAATTAAATGTTCATTATGCCAAATTAATTTAATACACTGTTCAATTGAGATTTGTATGAGAAATCCGTGCCATTTTAACATGTATTGTTAACATTGACATGAAGATACCAGTTTGTCTTGCAATGTAATCTTCTTTAATTCAAAATGTGAATTAATGTTCAATTGCAATTTGACAAATTAAATTTAAAAATACATGATAAAAAACGGCAAAATGAAATGAATTTCAAAAGCAATTTCAAATTGAAAATGTATATTGCAAAATGCACATGCGTTAACTGTGAATTAACTCTTATTATTTGGACATTTTATTTTCAAGTTGAATAAAGGGTCCAAAAACCTTTTTTTTTTTTTCAAATTTTCCTGAATGAGGGTGTATGTAGGGTGTTGTATCTTGGGTGAGTCTTTCACAACTGGAAAATGTAGCCAGTGCAATTTTAGAAAAATAAAACACAATCTTTTTTTTCTTTTCTTTTATAACAAATCTGTTTTTGCGTAGGCATCTTGTCTTTAGGGTGAACCATACTGGGTGTTGTCTAAAAATTATTTGCAGTCCGACAGTCCAGAGACATAAGGGATAGATGTTATTTCTTTGTGGTTATGTTTCCCTTTTGTCCCTTTTGTCCTGCTGCATATGTATATATGAGAAGTATTGTTTACTTCTTAACATTTTACTGTGTGGAAATGACGACAAATAAATACTCATTTTGTATGTTCTGTGTGATGGAAATTACACCGAGCCCTCAGGTCTTTTTTGGGTTAAAAATGCATGACACATTTTGATAAAATAAGGAATTTATATTACATAGCCTGTGTCTTAAAGTTACTAATACATCTACAATGAATTCAAAGTTATGATGGATTAAAGGTCCAAATCTGGACTGTGGGACAAAGGGTGTCCCAATATAAACCTCTCAATCACCAAAAGAATCATAATTGTTTTAAGTTTGTCTTGATGGGTAATTGGTGTGGAAACAAATGCAATTTTTTTTAATATATATTTTGAGCCGTGGACATAAAGACAGCTTGTGACATCAAATAATTGAAACAGTCAGTGAGTGTTTAGACTTTGAATCATGCTTTATTGTGAGTGTTGAAGACTCTCAGAGGGATTATTTTTTAAAGGCATCATCCCGACCTGGCCTCTATATCAAGTCCACATAGATATTTGTAAACCATGTGGTTAGTTATAACAACAGAGACAACAAACAAAACAATTTAATGAGGTCATTCTTAGATAAAAAATAACAATAAAAAATATACCACAACATATGAAGGAGCTCTTATGTCTAAAGTGACATACAAATCAATCAAATCAGTTCATAATCAGAAAGTAAACCCCCCACAATCAAAGGCATCAAAGTCTGAGTCGGTCATCTCAAAGTTAAAGGTGTTAAAGTGAGGAGAGTCCAGCCCCGGGCTGCTGGAGTGGTACGTCCCTGTTGGGCCTATGCCAGAGAAATCTGAGGTGGGTGGTAAATCGGGAGCTTTGGCCTCCAGATTAGACGGGGAGGATGTGCCAAGGTAACCTAAAGCTGAGGAGGCAGCAGCCCCCCCCATCAGCAAATACACAGCCTTCATGGCCTGGGCATTGTTGATAGTGCCATGGCGTAGACATCCCACTGAATGGGCACTTCCTCTGTACAGCTGAGAGCGCAGAGCATTCCTGCCTGTAACAGTAACATACAAGTTACTTTGTACAAACAAACTAAAGAGAAGCAAATCCTTTGAACCCACCCCCTTCTCTTGGTGACCCACAGGTGTCTGTTGCTGTGGAGGAGGCCTCTATGTTGCCAATGGGAGGAGTTGGTGGATCTCTTTCTGAGATCTGTTCCGGCATTAAATCTTTGAGAGTGATGTGGGGTGGCACCTGATGCCTCTTACAAGGACTGACTATTGATGACACACTCTATAAGGAATATGTGTTCACATGTTAACAAGCATATTCACATAACACAACAGCTAAAACCATGACCAAAACACACCTGTTTCACTTTTTTCAATATATTCAGCCACTGACTGAAAAAGAACGGCATGTTAGTCAATGAAGATTATTCATTTATGATTAGGTCATCTCCAGTGCTACCTGCAGTCTGCAGCAGTGTCTGTGAAGAGTAGCAGATACTTGTTCTGGTTAAGAATGAGAGCAAAGCAGCAGCTCCGGCTCCCGCCTGGAGGTAGCTTTGGCAGATCGAGAATGTCTTTGCCCTCAGCGATGGCCTCACAATCGTTGTGCAGGGACACCAGCTGATCAGGAGGAGATGTAGCATTGTGGCAGACCAGCAGGCTGCCCTCCGGGGTCAGGAGCAGAAACCTTTTCTTCCACTGCTTGAATAGGAAGCCACCTTAATGCCAAATACAATCAAAATATTATATATATATATATATATATATATATATATATATATATATATATATAATATATTATATATATATTATATAAAAGAAATGGGATTGTGAAAGTAACACCCAATCGTTACTAAGTGTCATCCTCACAGACATCATAGCAGCGTGCAAAAGGATTAGAGCCATTCTATCATCCCCAAAGATTAAAGGCAGTCAGATGGTTGGAAGATTAGATATGGGTTTTGAAGCCACTATAATGTCCCACACGCCTACATCTGGACGCAAACCAAATACACTAACAAAGAAAATAAGTACTTAAACAATAAAATTCTAAAATAAATAATGTAGATATTAAAAAAAAAATCTCATTGGTGTTGATTTCTTTTTTCAAGCAACACCATAACATACTTGAATTATACAATGAATCAATCTCAGTATATTGATACATTTTATTTGAATCATATTCTATTGATGCAGTTTTTAGTAAAAAAAAAAAAAGCTTTTAATTTCAGGAGATTCTTGTACTGACCTTAAGTACAATAAAATGCTTATTTAGAGAAACTGCTCTTTTTTAATGAATCATACCGATATATTGGAACTAATTTTGATAGTAAATATTGAACAAACCTTACCGTACATTCGGAGCATCCCCTGGTGTATTCCTGTAGCGTTCATGTCTGCAGTGATGGCGAAACAGAGCGCAGTGTGAGTCCTACTGAGCAAAAGCACATGAGGCGCAATGTGAGTTTTAATGCTCAGGACTAATCCTCATTCAGATGAATGTTCTATGGAAGCCACACTTTAGCTGCTTAGCAGCCTACATACAAATGTAGAAATGGTTTGGGAATGGGTCAAGACTCAGCTGCATGCAGAGCAGGAGGTTTACATTTTAACAGACAAATTAAGCCTGGAAATATGATTTTAATCAACTAATAATATAATAAATAGTGGATTTATCTTGCACCTTTCAAGATACTCCTGCCTAATGACACAACAACAGTATACTATACTGCAGAGTTTTAAACCGTAGACCATCAGGTTGGTTCAACCAACCTAAGGCCCGGGGGCCAAATCAGGCAAGCAATTTAATCTGGCCCATGACCCATCTTCTAAATGTTGAAAAAATATAATAACAAATCTTGTTTACTGGTTTAATTCTGGGTTAGCACTCAATTAGACCTGGTTTGGTCTTGGGTTTAGTCCTTGTTTGATTCTGGGTTCATCCTAGTTCAGACCTGGCTGGTTCTAGTCTAGACCTAACTTAATTCTGGTTCAGTTCTGGATGGGTGAATCTAGCAGTAGTTATTTGTATATAACTAAATGTATGGAAACTGTGTGACCCAAATTTTTTATTGTATAGTAATTTTAAATTGTTTCTTAATGCATGCCCTTTTTTGATTGAATATATGTTGTTTTATTATTGCTCAGTGTTTTATGTTGCACCTTAAGGCCGAGACAAGTTCCTATGTTTGTGAATTTTGTTCATTGACAATGGCAATAAACTCTTTCTGATTCTGATTCTGAAAATGTTGTTGTGCACTTCCGGCCCAGAGACCACGGTCCTCTGAAAAATCTTGCCTTCGGGAAATTACAGTTGAATAGCCCTGCCTTATTGGAACGTCCTGGTCTTGACTAAACTCAAGATCTAGAGATGTTTTAATGAGCACCGCACTACAGCAGCTCACTGCTCCTGACAGGTTGCCTCAGAGGCACTTGGTTTAGGATTGAGTCAAATGCAGAGAATGAATTTACCTCTCTCGAGGAACTAACAAAGGAAAACTTTACCTAGAGTGCGTTCAAACTTATACAGACCACATGGAAATTGGTGCTAATTGGGACTAAATCCTAAACTAAATCTGGATTTGCAGGACTATAGCTCGGCCAAACAGACCCTAAATCAGGACTAAACCAGGATAAGTGTGAACAGACCTTTAGTCTCAGTAGAAACCCGAAATTGTACCTGGTGTAACATGGTGGTTGTTTTTCTGAAAGACTGTATGCCTTTATTTCTTAAAATGAAGTGAAATCTTCTACTGCATAATTTGGGATTGGATTCCTGACCTTCTTAGTTGACAGACATCCCCTGCTAAATGGCTGAATACATTATGGAACAAATAATTAATTAATTAATGTATTAATTTATTTGATAGAGACATACATAGCAATGACATTGGACAAACCAGATGCACTGGTTCAAGTATTATAGTATATAAGCTTATTTTCAACATAAACTAGCAAGAAAAACTAAGACGACATTATCATAATCATTTATACACCATTACAATATCATAAAGCATTATTGTGTGTAGCTACTTTTTCAGACTTCTGTTCAAGTCAGTCTGATGACATAGCAGATAAAATATTGTTGTCAAAGTAAAATTTATTCGCCTACATTTCTGATAAGACATATAAATAGACAAATTAAACTATAAGCCTCACTCAGCACTCTCTGCAACAGGCGGTGAAGTCCTTTTGAATAAATAACATGGACTGACATAGATATACCACAACTGATACAATATTATAGTTAATGAGCAGACTGTAGATACCATAATAATTGATTTGAAATTTTGGCATTTAAATTCGTGTTACAAAAAGGCCGGGAATGATTAACCAGTACAACATGTTTATGTCTGAATTAGTATGGTTGGACTACGAAAGTTGATCTTCATATTGCTTTCTGAAACAGTCTCCGGCTGGAAAGAAGTCCCAGCATCGCTCCTGGTACATCTTCCACACATAAGACTCCTTTAAACAAAAGGATTTTTAAAGAAGACTTAGTTAAATCCTCAAACAAAGCAATATGCATATAATTATAATCTCATTAACCTGGCCTGTGTGTTCCGTCTCATCTTTGTTGATGAGGTACATCAAGAAAAACCTGATAACATTTTTTAAAATAATAAAAAAAAAAAAAATCACATAAACGAATTGCGAATACATAGGGAACATTTAAAAAAAGAGGTTATCTTACATGTAATTGGCCAGGTTGTGTTCATCAAAAGTGTGGGTTTCAAAACCATGTGGTGTAGTGTCAAAGTAGTCACTCCCAATGCCACATATAAAGCATTTTGTCTAGCAAAAGAAACATAATACTTTATGTTAAACTGCTCCTGAAAGGTTCCCCCAGTGACACTGGTTGAAGGATGGGTCAAATGTAGATGCATTTCACTACAGCGACAATAAAGGATAATCTAATCTAATTAATTTCATCAAAGTTATACCTCCATATCCTCTTTGACTTGCTCCTGTTGGTCTCTCAACTCTCCAAAAGCATCAATGATCAAACCTGGAGTAATTGTAAAAAAAAAAAACACAATTCAGTTATTTCTCATAAATTAATGCAGTTATGATCTTGTTTTTGGATTAATATTGTCACCTTGAATAATGGCCAGAAGAATGACAATAACAAAGAAGAAGAAGGTGATATCAAAGACCACTCGGTACAACTCGTATTCGTCTCCAGCAGGATCCTCGATCTCGTCCCCGATGCCGCCTCCAGCTCGCACTCCCACATACATGTGGAACAGGTAACACTGGAACAGCATAATTTCAGAGTCAAACTATACTAAGTAAGGTATAATGTTTCTTATGTTTATTTGTGAAGTCACCTTCAACATTATATTATATTATAGTTAGTCCTCTGGATTTTTTGTTTTGTTTTTTCACCTCTGATCAACATTGCATGGATTGTTTTTAGAAGTGGGTAATACATCATCTACAATATAATAATGAAACATAAAGTATATTTATCATAAGAAAAATAGAGATGATTTAAAAGAAAAAAGAAACCTATAGTGAAATCATCCAAACAAGGATTTAACGTAATAATCCTGCACTTAAATTCACTATGTAACTTTTATGATGGAGGGTACGCCACCTGCTTTTCTACATGGAGATGTTTTTGCTCTACCTTAAATACTCCACAGTATTGCATTGAGTTACAGGTTAAATTTGTGGACAAGCGAACCCACTCACAGTAAGAATGCATGTTATTCAAGGTGTTTCTGAGCAGTTAAAATTTGATCAGATTATAAGAAACTGATCATAAAACTGATTATAAAGAAATCACTCACAGTCATCATGTCATCACATTTCATATCAGGCTCATCTTCATCTTCACTTTTATTGTAAAACTTTCTGAAGAAGTTGAAAGCGACTACTGTGTAAAGGTAGACTACCACGGCCAACAAACCCACAGTCATCATGAGCTGTTAGAAGAGACAATACAAGAGTCAGAAAAACATCACATTATAAAATATTTGAGTATGTAGTACCTGTTTGCCATTGTGTGTGACGGATGACAAGATTGTACGCAAGGTTTTGACCCCCATTGCAATATCCAACAGGTGGCAGGCAAAAAAGAAGTTGTTGTAATGCCCAAGCAAAGACATAATAAGGTACCAACACAGATAAAGAAACGTCTAAAGAAGGCAAACAACAAAGTATTTAGGCCATGATCTTCTAATTGTTACAAAATTAAGCATTATTGTAACATATGCATTTACCCCATCTGTAAACACTACACCAAATTTCCATATCTGGTACTTGAGGTCAATAGAGGTCATCCTGAAATAAGAAAAGTGATCTTGGATAAAGATTGTTTTATCTGTGTGCAACATAGGTTAAAATTTTGAAAAAAGTACGGTACCATGCAAATACTGAGTTGTCCGGTTCTTCCTGCTTCTTTCCATGTTGCTGACTTACATCCAGTGAAGCAAGATCTACTCCCAGGAGCTCAGCAATCCTCTCCCTGCCATAAATATCACCATACTTGTCCAGGACCTTGTTATAAATACAGGGTTTGAATAGCATCTCATTTTCAAGGGGGACCAAGAACATGCAACATACAGTACGCTGTGCCACAGGAACACAAAATAGCATATATATAATATAATACATAACCATACAGAACAGTCAGAAACTACAGGACAATTCTGCTCATATAACCCCCTCCAAGACCATCTCAAGGTCAACAAAATAAAGGAATAAGGATCTCAAAGATGGAGGCAGATTGTTCCTAAAGGAGCCTTAAAACAGAAGAAAATCCGACCACCCGCTTTGTGAATGAAAGGGACGGTAAAGTCAGACATTGGGAGTGTCAAAGGGAATAGGTAGGAGTATATATATTCAAAAAAACATTTCAGATATGGTGGTAAATTTAAAAAGAAATTGAATCCAGTAATACTGTCGTCTTTGTTCAGGCTGTAAGCAGTTAAAATGATTATATAATTGGCAGTGATGAGTTCTATATGAACATTTCGAGATGACACTACACAAAGTATTAAATAGAACACTGAATGATTTGAGATGCAGGGTATATGTATTTTATAAACTATGTCTGCTTAGTCAGGTATTGGTCAAATTAGTTGGGTTATTATCTTCTTTCGTACTTGTCATGTATGATGAACTGGAGCTTGAAAAACAGTGACATTTTCATGTAGATTAGATTTGACAATTTTCACACACTTGTGATGGATTATTAATAAGAATAGAAAATAACAGGGGGCCAATAGTAGAACCCTGTGGTACGCCTTTTTCCATAATACATTCACCAGACTGCACATGGTTGAATACTACAAACTAACGTCTGTTATGGAGATCACATTGAACCATAGGAGAGCATTTCTATTGAGGCCTAAAGATTTAAGCTCGTCCAAGTCCAAAGCCTTGGAGAAGTCAAGAAATACAGCACCTGTGCGTTGGAGGTGAATGAACATGAGACAAAAGCTAATTTACCTTTCGTTTCACAAACTTGTCCCAGTAGTTGTTTGGAAAGGAGCTGTAAGACAAAATGCAACACTGAATATTTCCACAGCAACAGAAGAGGATATGAGCTGATGTGAGTTCGATCGTACGGTGTGTTTAGGACTAGTCGGTCCCACTGGCCCTTGATGTCATCATCCTCCGGCTGCTCTGTTATGTAAAGACCATCAAACTCCAGCTTTCGGGCAAGTTCTTTCTCTCTTTTGAAAATCACCAGTGGAATCTAAAAGAGGGATTCAAATTCATGTTAGCTTTTGATTCATACAGTCCAATGCCATGTACTAAATATAGTAAATTCAAACTCCAAAGTGAAAAAATAAAAGTAAACTGAGATTAAAAATATTACAAAATTGAATGGAAGTGAATGTAATGAAGCTGTACATTCAAAACCATTTTCCTAACTTCTGTTTACCCCCCCACTTTTTTAAAACTTGAATATGTATTTTTTGAAATGTTATTTTAGACATTTACCTTGAGACAGTTGTATCCAATAATGCAGATGAATGAGATGACAGTGTGCAGGATAGCGAGGAAGGACAGCGTGGGCTGCATGTATCCTGTGCTCTCCTCTAAATAATAATAAACTGGAACGTCCTCCTCATCCTCATCTCCGTCACCCAGTCCTGATCCCTCAGAGTCTCCGGATCCCTCGAACAAACCTGACCCTTCGAACAGACCACTGCCCTCGAAGAAACCAGAGCCCTCCATCTCGTCTCCATCAGGGGGAGATTCAGACACCTGTGAAACAAAATACAAGAACAAGAATAGTAAAGTGTGTCAATTTATTTCCTGTGAGCAACTAATCCAAGCTGTATTTATTACTAACCTTGTAGAAGAGGAGGATAAAGTTCAATGCAAATGCGATGAAGAGAGCCAAGAAGCGTAGATTGTAGAAATTCCTCGACAGATAGTTCTGCAGATAAAAAAATACATATTGCTTTTGTTTATATGATTGCAATATCAAATACCATACCATAAACTTATTCCTCTGAGTTTCCAGCTCAGTCCAGATCTGGAAACCTCCTTTTCTCGTTTTCTTCTCTTTTTTGGCAGCACATTTCTTTGGCTCCTCAGGTTGTTTTATTTCTTTGGCCTGAGACTCCTTTTCCCCACTTTCAGCACTAAAACACAAACAACCACCATAAAAAAAAATCAAAAATGTCCAAGACTGCAACATTTTAAGAAATCACTTACTCTGCCTTCTCAGGCTCTGGAGGGGGCTCCTCAATTGGAACAGGTTCAGGAGGTTTCTGACCACCATCAGCCTCTTCTGGTTGCTGCAAATAAAAATATATTTTGCCAATCGATTAATCTAGTTAATTATTCTTTAAAATCCCCCCAAAAATGTTTCCCAATTTTTATTTAGATTGCAAAAGGCCCATGAATATGAGATTTTATTAAATTTGACCTAGATGAAGTTTTTATTATGACAAAAACATTAAATGTACATATTTCCTGTGTCATTTTGGTGCCATCTCTGCTCTGAGTCATAAAACTTCGGCACAGCACAACTTTGTTGTCTGTATATAGTTTAGATGACAATTCCTTGATTACTAAATTAGTTTTAATATTTCAATAATAAAGATGTAATCAATCCTTTAACTTGTTAATTGGAAAGACTTGCCATTTTTCTCTTGGTTATGGGGGTGCCTTCAGGTGTAGGGGGTTCCACAGTGGCCTCAATGCCCATGTCTCCAAGCCCACCGGGAGCATCCATACCCGGCATCCTGCCCCCTTCGTTCTCCTGAGTATCCTCCTCCTCTTCCTCTCCACTCCCCGTCTCCCCAGTGTCCGTGACGCCACCAGTGTCCTGCTCTTCTCCCATCCGCAGCTCTCCCGGTCCATCGCCGTGCACGTCGTCTTGAGTCGGGTCAGGCATACTTGCTAGGATTTCAGTCACTGTGATATTTTTGGCTCCTTCCACTAGTCCACCTCCGAACAGAGTTTGCCAAATGATCATGAAGATGCCTTTGCACACGCTGTAAATAAAGTGAAGGATGCTCATGAGGATGGTCCAGAAGAACACAGACAGAGCGACTACAATCTCCTTCAGGGTCATTTTTCGGATCCTGCGATATTGACGCCGAATGTTACGGAAGGTGAATACACTCAAGAAGCTTAAAATGCTGTTTATGAAGTCGGCAAAAGCAGAGCTGGATTCTGGTGGTGCCTCTTCTCCATTACTCTCCTCCTCACCTCCTCCAGCTCCTGCGGACTGTCCTCCCTCACCCCCAACTTCTTCTACCTCATCATCTTCCTCACCCTTCTCCTCTTCCTCCTGCTCTGAGATCTGTGACGCAATATTCATTTCAAAGATGGTGTCCTCACAGAAGTTCACAAACATCTCCATTTTCTCTGACTCGCCGCCTTCGTTCACCACATCAAAAATGAACTGCCGCTTGGACTCTCGCACCTGAGGCATCTCCCATTGCTTGCGGTTGACCTCACTGATCTCAAAATAGATTCGTTCTATCTTTCGGCTCGCGCCCATTATCTCAATACGACCCAAAAACGGTCTGAAATAGTTGAGCACGCTTTCAGCTTGTTCCAGGAAGTTCTTTAGTCTTGTATCATGGGGAACATGCTCAGACAGGTTGGTCAACAGCACTGCGATGTTGAAGCCAATGTCCTTTGCAGGCTCCTGGAAGCGGCTGGCAAACTCTTCATAGTTTATCATGTCGTTCTCATCCGCTTCAGAGCAGGACAAGAGGAACTGGATCTCAGAGGGAGTGTACTGCTTCTGACTGTCCATGGATTTATGAAAGTCCTTTTTGGATATGAGCCCCCGAGGGTCAGTCACATAATCACGGAAAGCATCTGAAGCCACAATGTCTTTGAGTTTGAGGAACATGTCAAAAAACTTGAGGATCATCTCTACATTACTGGAGGACTCTACTAACATGTCCACCATCTGACGAGCAATTGTACCATTCACCACATTTCCTGAAAAAGAAAACATTGTTGAAAGCATTGTTGAAAATGTCAAAGAACTAAAATAAAAACACAATTTTACCTTCTAAGAGAGAAAGCAACATGACAACCATGTCTTTTTGAAGATCAAGAAGTTCCTTTAGCAAACCAATCTGACTGGAGTCCTGTGGAGAGAAAATCGCCTTACAGTACATTCCAATGCATCAAAACCTCAAAATGAAAAATGTTCATGAAGATGCAGTGATCGTTTGTCACATGGGAACAAACAGGACATCAAATAACAATATTTAATAGTAGATCTAAGATGCTGTGCTCAGTCAAGGGGACAAGGGGAAATTCAAATTCATGCTGTGAAAAGCTAAGCTATTGGGGTAAAAGGAAAATATACTTTTCTGAATGTCTGTGAAATCCCTCAGTTGTCCAAGTAGGTCCATAGCAAAATACATTTTAATAAATGTTTTAAGAGGGAATATGTTTCATTTCATCTGAGAAGGACTGGTGAGTCTGCCTAATTGTGAATGTGTACTTGCTATTTTTAACTAATAATTTAACTTTGCAATGCACCAAAATGCACTGACAATGACTCTCATGAGACAACATATACATACATATTGCTTTATTTTTTAATTAACGTGACTCTTGACTATATTAATCAAGCTTTTACAAAGTATATACCTGTAATAACTTTCATATGTGTACTTTATATTGTAATTCAAGCAAGCCAGAAGCCAAAAACAATTCACCACAAACAAAAGCACAACCATTTGCATTAGATGTTAGTCAAAGCTTAGTGACGTCTGACTTGTGTTAAACGTGTGCACACAGGGTGGATGTCACGATAACGTCAAATAATCTTGGATTAAAGTGTTTACTACAACAGACAGTGGAGGTTAAAGGTCAAACCCTTCCTCAGGGAGTTTTGCATTCACCTGCTTCAATTAAAAATAAACTAATTTATTTACTCAGTAAATTAGTGTTAGTCCACAATGAAACTACCTGTTTGCTTATACACACTTTACAGTTCACAACATGTAAAAATAAAATAAAACAATTGCACTGCAGTCAATAACACTCCCCCATTTGGTAACATAGCGCTTTGTCCTGCCACAAAATGAGAGAAAGACAATGACCCTGGAAACATAAGTGCCTCTAACCAGAACACAGTTGTGTTTGTTGAAGCAGGTGAGCTAAAACAACCTGATAAGAGAAACCAACACTGAACTAGTAAACACATTATCACATCAATAGATAATGAAATAGATACATACTTTACCCTGCAATGACCATGTGGAAGACAGTTTCAATAATTATTATTCAGCTTTTGAACATACGTACATGTAAATGTCAGCACATTTGAAATATCTATATAACCTTCAGCCTAAATTTGTGTATGTGAACGGTGAATGGGTGAAGCTGACAGCGCTGGAGCTGTGTTAGGTGAATTATGAGTTAGCGTTTGCTGAGCTGGGGACTTCAGGATGCAGTAATGCTATGTGCTACACTATACAGGCTTTTACATGCAATACACTGAACCAGGCTGTAGGCCTCAGTCATCCATGAAGAATGACTTCAGCTATGAAATTCCCTCAAAGTATTTTTAACCTTTTATTTGTAAGGTGTTTCACCATATGGTCTGCAGCAGTTCCACACTATCACAATTATATACATGCTACCGAAGAAAACAAAATGACTAACACACTATATGAAGACGCACGTGGTATTTTATGGCTGTTATGTTGATTAAATATTGAAGTGTGGAAGAACATTTAACCCAGTCCATACTGGTGGTACAAATAAACTGTGTGAATACTTCTCGGGAAAAAGAAGAGATTTTCAGAGCTCTATCAATAAAACCTTTATTTTCAAATCATAAACAATTACAGATGCATTTTAATACATTTATAAATGTTTCATGTTCCATATTTGTTGGACTTATGTCTCTGTCACAGCAAATAGGTCAACCTCATCATGTATAGAGATTTATTCTGTCAATACCATATATTATCAAGAATGTTTTATTATACTTGAGCACATTCCCAGCAGTAGCCAAAGAAATTAAAGAGGTTTTTCTATTTTAAAGCCACACTAAATAACCTTTCAGAGTGCAATACCAATAGGAATACTACACATTAATCCTGCTGCAGCCTGATACACTCAACTAAAATATTTAACACTGTCATGTGCAATAATTGATTATTTCAGTGCGCTTTTTTCAGCAGAAAGCGAAAAATGTGTTTTTGGAACTCAACATGAATGTTTATTTCTGTTCTTACCTGAGCAAGCTTCATCATCATGTGAGCAAACACATGAAGGAAACCAACAATTGCATCCCACAGTCTGCTGTGAGCTAATGACTGCTGGTTTCCAGTGCATGGACCCTGAAAGAAAAGTCCATTAGAAACATGATAACAGTGTGCGATGAGAGAGATTCCACTCGGACTCACCTGTATGTATTCTGTGAGGCTGTTGAATATCTGTTTTGCCACCGTCATGGCTTTGGAGAAGTTCTTTTTGCCTGGTTCATCAATGACGTCTTTGCCAGAATAATACCAATAGAAATCACTAATAGACTCCTGGGAAAATATGATGGTATTTTTATGCAATAAATTACAATTAATCCAATTCAAACCTCTGTGATTTGGCAGACCAATAAATGATTGTCTGTACCTGTAGTCGAAGAAGGTAATCAACAGTGCAGATGATGATGTTGATGGTGGTTGTGCTGCCCGTCTGCGTACGCAAGTAATTTTGAAAATCTGCAAAGCATAATTGAAAATTGTGTTTTATGTTGTAATATAATTCAATAAATTACCAAAAACTCCTTTGATATCATTAAACCCACCATTATTATGACCCTCACAAAGTAACTGCAAAAACCGAAAGAGGTCACATGTGAATTCATCATCAGCCATGACTTTTTCATCTAAAAAGAAAAGAGACAGATGTTACATTCAAATTTAAACAATAGAACAAAGTGGTTCCTTTATGTTAATATGTGATCAATGAGTTGATGTAATAAATGTAATAGAAATAATTAACTGTACAACTTACCGTATAATCTGGGTAATTGAGGTTTAGTATGTCACACTCCAAAACCACACACCAGGTTTCGCATAAAAAATAATTGAGTCAGAGTGGTTAGTATTAATTTAATTTGGTAATAAAATACAGAATGATATTTTAAAATGTAAAAATCCTTTTATTGAATTCATAAAAACAAAATTTGGAATTATGGAATATATACGATTTTGTTAGAAAGCATGGCATCCAAATGGCTAATAGGAATAAAGAATGACTTAAGACTTGTTTTAAAATAATAATAATAATAATCAACTATTTTAAAATAATCATTCTCATGAATGTACGGACACACTTTTTATCAGACATATTATGCTAACATATAAAACAGCACTATATGACATTACAACATATATAATACAGTATTATAACACATATACTAAGACACAATGAACCTGGACAACTAGTCAACAAACTAGTCCAACCATTTCATGTGCATAAGCAGCACACATTTTCTTAAAGGATCACTTCTTGTTTTATGACCCTATAGCCAAAGGTAGAGTGAGTAAAATACATGCATGAGTCATATTAAGAGAGACTGGGTCAGTGTCCATCAAACCATAAGACATGACTAATGCTCATCAAGTGACCATGAAATTGTTGGTCAGAGAGTTTGACCTCTCTTGATCTGAAATGGAAGTTAATGATAAAAAGAAAATCAGACAGCACCAATCGATGGTTTTAGAGGTTTTAATAAATGAGATTAGACCAGATTTCATTCATTGCCCTTTGCAAATGAATGACAACAGATTTGAACAAATGAAAATGAGCGATGGACAGGATGAGCCAGTCCCTTTTGGCAGAAATACAGTGTTAGTTTTATAGACAGAAGAAATGGCGACAGGGACAGCAGCAGGAGAGATAGAGGGAAGAGAAGCAGAGAGACAGGTGGATAGGAATGCAATTTACCCCGATCTAGGCTCATGTCTGAGGACCATGAAACGAGGGACAAGGGAGAGGTGGCAGTGATCATGGGGAAGGGAGAGAGGATCAGTTTGTTGACAACAGAAAAGGACTAAGACATGAGGACGAGGATTAACATCATTCCATGGAAAATTATAAGAATTATCAATGGGCCCCCACAATTAGGTCACAAAATGGTCGGTAAAGTTCAATCAAGTCCAATGTAGCTACACTGTACCACAAAGCAAGCTTATTACAAGGCTTAACTCCAATGTTAATTTAAGGTTAGAAAACTGGACATTCGATTAAGACAATCCGTATCCAAAAAATAACACTATTGACATGTATTATATTGAGTGGATCCTCAGTTTTATCAGGTAAGGATAACAGTTAAACCAAAATGACACCTAACCAGAAATAGTGTTACTGGTTTTGAAAATGTGTGTTTTACACTGTGATGTAGCACTATTTACATTCCATAGTCTACCTTTCTGTATCCATGGTAAAATGGTGGTCATATAGACCGTGTTGCTTAGGTAAGATATAACCATGTGCTGCATTTTGACTAAACATATTGAGACTTACTGGTGCCTTCTTCTGAAACCATGCCCAGCCCCTCAGCCTTATTCTGTCTTTCAAAGGCATTCAGATCCAATACACTGCAAGACAAAATAGAGTCAATATGTAAGCTACAATTAGTCAGTAGTGAATAACACACTCACCAGCAAGTCTGCATCAGAGACTGGACACTTAAGAAGAAGCCCACGTCCTTCTTGTCCTTCAAATACTCCAACATTTTCTATGTAGTAATGAAACAATAAATAATATTTTTCTTTAAATGGCCTAATCACTAGAAGTAATACTTTTACCAGAGACTTACTCGTTGCACCTCACAGTTCCCTCCATTCAAAATAGAGATACCTAACTTAAGAGTTGTTGACACCATTGGGCCAGTTTCACCTAAAAATAATATGATGATAAATAAAAAAGAATGATATCTAACAAGAGAAAGACAGATGAGATTGATTTAAACCTTTGCAGGCACTGATCATTTGAAGGACCATCTCTGCAGCTCCTCGGTTGTGAAGTCTTGACTGCTGATACAGCAGCCTCTGTTTTTCCATCTCTTTTTCCTGAAAATGTTTGTATCAATTATTATTATACTCATAAAATGTACTTAACAAACACTAAAATTAACATCTCAAATGGTCTATGTATCTGAGGCATCCAAATACATACACAGCAATAGAAATAAATGGTATTTATAGCAATACACAATTATTCTCTGTATTGAATCTTTACTTACCTCTACTGGCCAAGCAGCATTATAATTATTATTCATTTAAAACATTTTAGGGTTACTCAATAACACTATTATACTCTTTCACACATTCAATCCACTTAATTTGTTAATATGGAGTGTTTAGACTACTTTTCCACGTTTGCTACATTTAGCAAACGTTGGACTACAGAAAGCATCACTCTCTTACAGTATATTTAAATTTGTCTATAATTCATATAACTATACATTATTTATACAGTACTATGTAGCTAGCAGGCATATAATAATAATAATAATAATAATAATAATAATAATAATAATAATAATAATAATAATAATAATAATAATAATAATAATAATAATAATAATACTATAATACAATATCATCAGATGGGATTCATTCATTCACTTCCCATTCAGACACGCCACCTCCCAAACCACCCGCCTCCCCCCGCCCTCATAAGCCTGGCCATGGTTTACCCACTATGTGTGGAGCAAGGGCCTCAGGTCTAACGTCAGGTCTAACCTGTTAAACCTCTTCTTCCAGACTAATGCGTATGCTGCGCATCCTAAATGTAAAGGCACGATGGTGTATGCATTGAGAGTACTGAGCTTATCTGGCTTTCTTCTCTGTAGTCTGTCAGTTGACTATGTAAGTGAGGAGGGACACTGATCAGTTCATGCCATTAATAAACACTGTTATGACAATGTGAGACATGACATGGAGAGATGGAAAGACAAGACAGCTATATAAACTGGGAGTAGGAAGGGCATTTTTGTCTTTTTTGTTGTTGTTTTTGTTTTTTTTTTTTTTTTTTTAAGCTTGTAAATGTTTTTATAATTAAAATCTCCAACATCCCAGTTTGATATGAGCCCTAAGACATAGACAAGAGGTTTTACTGCAAACAGTACGATAATCTACTTTACAATATGTTCTTCTTTTGACTCAACTGTAGTTTCTATGGCCAGTAAATGCAAAAAAAAAAACAACAAGATTTGCCAACAAGGAACAGGTAAAGGTATCATTCTATAAAAGTCTAACAGCGGAAAAAAAAAGTTAGCAACGAAAAGTTGTATGTTAATAATTTTAGTATAAGTACATAATTGTATTGCAATTATTGTTAATTAATTTGATCCAATCCAGGTAAATTTAGAATGAAACTTTTCTTGAAGGAATTTTGGTTAAATTATGGTACTTCATTTCTTGACTTGAATAAAAAATAAAATAGTGTAAATGATTGCATAAATCGCAAGAGATCAAATAGATATCCGGATTGGTCCAAATAAAACAAATCAAAGACAAACAAAGGAAAGTCAGAGAGGTGTGATTGTGAATTGATGTCTGATGATGGATCACTCGTGCGTCGGAAGCTACCGCTGTGTCCTGATCCCAGCCCCTCGCCGCCCATTACCAGTTCTGACTGTCGCACCTCAAAGGACATCTCATCCTCTGCACTTTCAAACATATCCTCTCCCCCTTCTTCCTCTTCGTCGATATGGCAACTCTACAGATGTAAACAGATTTGAGTAAAATATTTTCATTATGATTGTAACTTCCAACACAGAATGCTGTTACTTACCTTAGCCATAATATCAGCATATGCCATGTAAAGATAATCTGTGTCGAGTTTGCTGTAGCGCAAGAACAAAACGAAACAAAGAGTGAGAAAAGGCACTAATGTGATAGGATGAATTTCTTGAAACAAATTGTAACCTCTTTTCTGTTAAAGCAGTGCGGCTAAAATGCAATATAAGCTGATGGAGAGGGTCTGGCTTGGTTTCTCTTTCCTCTTCTTCTTCTACTTCTTCCTGCTCTAAAGCTTTCTGTGATCAAAAGGGAATTTTAACAGAACAAAAAATATATCAATGTATATAACTGGCATGAGATGAGGTCACTCACGGATAGGTCGTCAATCATCCGGTCTTCAAAAGCATAACCTTCGGAGAAAAGCCAGTTGCGTTTGTAGCCTTCAAGGAACATATTCGAGGCTCTGTGTCTGCAAAATACATACAGAAGAAATACAATGAATTTCCATATATTAAATTGGACAACTGTAACTGATTTACCTTGGGATATTGTACAAAGGTGTCATCCTAAAGCAAGCAACTACAGCCCTACGCCTCTGCTTGGACAGTAGCTTGTGCCACACCATTTTCTTGGACTTAAAGGGATGCTCTGTCTGTTTACACAATGTTTCACACAATCATTTTCAAGTAAACAACCAACTAGGTCCTAAAAGTATGAACATAATGATATAATAGTCACTTACCACTTCAAGATGGTACAGGACAGCAGAAACCTCCTGGACTCTCTTCACAACTTTTTCGGGAGCATCTGCGTCCTCTGCCTTCCCAGCCATCTCTTTGTACAGAGCCATCTGCCAGCGCATGGATGGATTGTCCACCTTTTCCGAACCCAGGCAGTGATTTAGGACAAAGCTGAACACAATACAATCTCGATAAGCCGATTTGATGATTGTACCTTTCCCTGAAGATGAAGATTGTTCTGCAGAAACTCTCTTACTTCCTCATCTGTGTCCCTCTATAAAATACATAAAAATCTAGTGAACCAAAAATATGAATGTTGCTTAATTTTGAGATACAAAGATGTATTAAGCGTAACATCTAAACTAGAGATGTTTTCTATATCTACCAGAGAGTATCGTATCTTGGCCAGGTTAATGAGCTCCTGGTCGGCAGGGGAGCACATGTTGAGTCCAATGGGAAGCATCTTTTTCAGAGCGGCCACAATCAGAGAGGTTTGCACAGAGTATCGATCTCCTCGCTTCTTCTTCTTGGTTCGTTCTGCATCTGAGCCTCCAGCCTGAAATACAGAGAGATGATCTAAAGAGCATTCAAACTATCTCATAATGTGACAGCCAAGATCAAATGTTTAAAAAAAATATTTTGGACAGTCTAAAGCATGTTACTTATCAAGCAATGAAGACTTATCAAGCAATGAAGAATACCATCTTACAAAACCCTTTAAAACAATGATAACCAATTGAACAAAATATCATATTCACTGAGAGACAGCCAGTATATTCTGGGGTTCTTGAGAGTTTTCCCAAATGACCTCACTTCCATGGTTTGAGGTTGTTACAGGAAGGGCCATGTTATAAGGAAACAATACGATACAGCTTATTGGAGGAAGGAACGGGATGACAATTAAAGACACTCATGCAAGACTAAAGTCTTGTCTATACAATCAAGACATACACAAAGAAAATACACTGAAGCCGTTTGTAAAGGTCAATACATTTGGGTTGCGTTGTGAGTAAAGTAGTAGTGAATACAACTTAAGCATTAGCTGCATTATTTCTAAATGATGAGGCTGTAAGCACACAAACTACTGTATATGCTCGTACTTTCATTTCTCCTGCTGTCTGCTCTTTCTAAAGTCCTCCAAAATTAGCATAGATCAGACACATATCAAATAGCATATTTTAGTTTAGTTAATGCAAGCTGTAAATTTAGATTCAAAATATTTTATGCAAGTATAGCAAGACTCAAAGTACTTAAGTAAATATGGTAAGACAAAACAAAAAGCATGTCATTTTGGAATGTAAATTAGATGTAACATAATGAATTTCTGGAATAAATATGAATTGAAAATAAAGTGTGCAAGAGGAATGTCTTCAATATGTTCATGTAAGCTACTACCATAGTGCCAGATGCATATGTGTTACTGAACACTAGTAAAGAAAAAACATGGTACATTTAGTGGATAACTTTGTGTCTAACGACATATTAATATCTTGGTTAGAATTGGGTCATTGTGCGGAAGAGGTAGGTTAGCAAATGTTACCTTATATTTGACTGTTAGTGGGTGTGTTTATTAGGAACTATAAAAGGAAACTAAACCATGTTGTGCCATGGCATTTCCAGGGAGGAAAGAAGAAAGAGCACAGAGAAGACTATTATCACCCCCTAGTGGCAAAAATCTGCATTACAAAAGCTACATGTCATCCATCCTTGAAAAAATAAACAAGACATATTGAAAGACTCAGACTCAGCTATGTTCAAAAAAGAGCAAACTCAGAGTCTCTGGGCGATGGCACAGTGCTCTCACAGCAGCGTTTGGTCCTGCCTGGAGCCCAGTGCCATGAGCCCAACTTTAGCCGAGTACTTTCATCAAGCGCCTCGAGACTCCCCCCCTCGCACACTGGCAAGACAGAGGAGCAACCACAGGGGGCCGCATCCTGTCCAACTGTCCCTGAACTACAGTGTCATCTATTTGTGTCTGCACATGCAGTGTGTCAGGGCTTGTTGGGTGTAGTAGTGATCAGAGTAGTACATGATAGTGCGGCTCTAATGCCAGTGTAAGCAGATACAAACTGCCTCTGCTGCTTCTCTGAAGTAAGGCTTTAAAGGATTTTTAGCTTCTATTTATAGCTGAGAATAACACTGTATCTATAGCAATGACACATTCTTAACAAGGCTTTGAGCTACTCATGGATTTAAATGTATTAATGACTAAGCAGATACAGCTGCAAAAACAAATCAGTATTTAGGAAGAGCACTAAATTATCTTCAGTCATGCCTCTATCATGTGACCATGAGGTATTTATGTATATATGGATCAGATGTGCCAGTGTGCTGGAGAGGTTGATGAAAAGCTCCCCCAAAGTGAGGTGCCATGCGATCAGCACAGCGGACGTGCAGAAACAAAGTCTAACCTCTGAGTCCCCGCCCTGGAAACCCAACAGAAACGGACAAAACATAATGTTAACACCCAGGTCTTCAACAGGTTAAGGCCCAAATACTGTATCAAGCACATGTACACAAAGGTGAAAATATTGTTTGTGATAATACACAAATGAGGCACATTTTCTAATATTTGTTAACATAAAAACAGAGAACTTAGCTGATTGTATTTATGTATTTATTACATATTCAATTTCTGAAGTCACATTTTTATTACGGTCTATAAAAGACTCTGATCTGATGGACCCACCTTGCTCATTTTGCTCTTGCTGTCAGCCGTCAAAAAAGACATGTTGTTGATCTCATTCATCACTACAAAGTTCTGCTCTTCTCTCTTGAAGTTCTGCACATTCATCAAGAGACATTAAAACATACACAAAACATATACAGCCGATAGTTTGGGCGTTGTGCATTATTGAAACATACATGAGATTTAGACCAGAATATGAAGACTTCCCCAACCATTCGGAAAAGCTCCTCTGCATCTGGGTCTGGACAGGTCAGCCACCTCGCTCTGAAGCAGAAATACGACAAAAGGGTTATGCCATCATACAGCTAGAACAATAGTAAACAAATGAAATGATGTGTCCTGTTTATGTTTAGTTCACCTGTTGTTGTCCACATATCGAATAAGCAGAGGATACAGAGCGTACAGATCTCTACAGAGGACGGCAAACTCGTCACGTATGGTGCCATCCTCCTCGTCTCCCTCTGACTTGCCCTCCATTCTTAGATGGTCTTCCTCGGCCACTACTTTGGATGTACGTTTCTTAAGTTTCTCCATTGTTGGAATAAAGTGCGATTTAAGCATTTCTGGCTTTGCCCTGCTCACAATTGGCTGTGAAAACACTAAAATAACAATTATTCAAGTATTTGACCATTGAATTTGTATGACAATTAACTTTAGTAATGTTGAACAGTGCTTACCAGCCAATCTCTTCATCCATGAGGCCTCGTCAATACCCAAATTATTAACTACAATTTTCATGATGCTTCCCAACAGTTGATTCAGGTGTTCTGAAGTAACGTCAGTGCAGACTCGGTCCTCCATCTCAGGGAGGCTTTCGGAGCCCCTCTCCCACCAGCGCGGCAGGTAGTTGCACAACATGGGTAACGTGATTTCAATAACATGAGGCATCTCTGTGTATCGTGCACCTGACTCTGCCAAGTCTCCGATCTCCTTCAACAGGATATCCAGTTCTGGGATGTCTGGGCATAATTCCTGGACTTCATTCGGCAATCCCAGAACTTTAGAAAAAAGACATTTTGTCATTTTGCTACATGTTTTGGATATTACATTTGAAAGTGTTACTTACTGGCTCTCTCCCTGGGTGTTTTTGTGGTGTAGACAGAGAATGCATTGTATTCATTTAGGTGTGGCTCTAAGTAGGCAACAGGCATAGCTGCTGCAAGATGAGCCAGGCACTCCCCAAGAGCAGGCCGTTGTCTGTTCATAAAAATGCAGATGAAATACTGTAAGGTTCACAATTTGATTCTGATATAAACTTGATTTGGTGCTGTTGTAGTCTTGGTTTAGCTTTGGTTTAGTCCAGGTTAAGTTCTGGGTTTAGTCCCAGTTTTAATGTGGTATTTGTGCAAGTGTGAACGCACCCTAAAGCTTCAAATAACCAACCTCGCCTCAACTCTACAACGTAATCTTACCTCTCGACGTGTGGATTCTTCACAGTCCCCAAAGAGTAAATGCTGCACATAATACGATAACATGACATCTGCAGATCATCCACTGAAAACAATAAAACATGATCAACCCACATAAAAGCACTTTTTTGTCTGAATGATTTTGTTTGTGATCTTACGGATAACATCATCCCCAAATAAGTGCTGAGCAATGTGATCGAACAAAGATGTCAGAACTGGCAGGAGGGCGATGGTGGTGTAATTGATGTTCTGAGACACTCCTTTCACTTGCTTCAAAGTATAATATATATACAATGAGACATAGGCATTATGTATTGGTTTCAGAAAGAGGAGGGAATAACAAGTAAGTAATTAGCAAATTCTTATCCTTACCTGGTTGCCTTTGGATACTTTGCCCAGTTTCAAATTCTCTACCATTTTTTCAATATCGTCAGCTGCACTCTCAAAAAATGATCGCAGTCCTGCCTTTACAATCTCTGGTCCTGACTTCATAACAGTCCTGAAAAATAAATAAATAAATACATGAGAAATATATATATATATAAAAAGTAATAATTTAAAAGAGCACCTGACCTTGCATCAAGTGACCGTGCCAGAATGTGAAGACAGTTGACAATAGCAGAAGCATCAGTGCCTGTTTATTCAAATGACGTTTTGGTCAAATCTCAAGGTAAACAATTACAGCTAACATGCAATGTAAACATATCTTACCAAAAAGAGAGACTCTGTGTCTCACAAGAGCAGACATTTTACAGAAAATACTGAAATTAAAAACAAATTTAAATTTACACATTTAAAAAGCAATGTTGAAGACTAGTTTAAGCAGTCTAAAGATTAACTAATTTATTTTACCTTGCTATCATTTCCTTTTCCTTGTTTGATGAGTGCCCGCCACTGCCAAGCACCTTTGCAGGTGTAGACAAGAAGTACAAGCAGTGGTTTTTGAAATACTGGTTGATCAAAGGCATCAAGATCTGTTGTGGAGAGAGTTGAGACCATATGTGAAACAAGTCTCTATCTCATTTAAATCTTTTTCTGAAATTAAAAATGAGCGTTACTTTGGCAAAGAATTTGATTTCTTGTTCATGAGGCGACTTCTCCACACGTCCGCTGCTCACAACGGCCTCTGAATAATAGTTTAAAAAAAAAACATTTTTGTTGACATTTAAAAAATAAAAATAAAATGCTGCTTCAGTGTCTTTAAATTAATTACCAAGGTGAGCAATGAATTCTTGAGCAATTTCCATCCATTTTAGAAGCTTTTGCAGGAACCCATATGCAAATCTCTTCTCAATAGAAGAAATGTCGGACTCCATATCTTTCAGCCCTCTGGGAAAAAAAGCATCAAAAAGGTATGTTTTTCTAAACCAACAGCATATAATTTATAGAAGTACGGTAATAGGTCTTACCTTGTGACAGCATATCCATTGAGCTGCAGAAACTTCAGCAACTCATAGGCTTTTTCTCTGTCTCGAGCTTTTTCCTTTGCAGTCAAAGTGTCATAGGGCACAAGCAGGGGATGTGTACCGCCTCCTACACAATACACCCTAGTGAAAATCAACTTTGTCTATTGTTTGATTCACACTTTTATACAGAGACTTTCCACATACCTTTGGACTGTAGTTCCATTTTCTTTTTTCGACCCCAGGTGTTATGGTAGTTTTCAGCCAGCTGCTCTGCCATGGACTGGATGGAAAAGGATATATTAGTAAGGCCATAGGTTGACATGTATGTAGTTTAATAAATACTTGTGCACCTGCAGATCTCTTGATAGAGCCATATGTGCGATGTCAATGGGCTGTGGGCTATAACCGTGGCTTGGGTCATAGGTGGCCTACATGAGAAAATGCACATTATTTAGTAAAGATATTATACACGCTTAACTAGTGAGCGCTGAGCAGTACCTGAGCAGTCTGGGAGATCTTTCGAGAGGCTGCCGCCTTCTTTTTCTCTGACTCTTCTTCTTCTCTTGCTTTGTCAATAGTCCACTCCCACGCAAGCATGGCTTTTACGGACTCCTTAATCGGCCACCGGTAAATCTCTTTGTCCTAGAAATGGTTACATATTCAGGATGGTTGTAAGTATTATGCAGATAAATAACAGAAAAGTCATGTTTTACCTTTTCTGAGAATGTTTTATATGGTCTAAGCATGGGGTGAGTCTTTGCGTTTTCATCTAACACTTCTCCATATGACCAGTTATTCTGAATCTGCAGGATAAAAAGATATAATGTAGTGTTAAAACATACCTCAAATAACATTAGTACCTGTTTTGTAATGCTATACCTTTTCAAAAGCCCATTTGTCATGTGTATACTCTGCATATTTGTTGATAAAACCATCCAGACGCTCAGGGATAATAGTGCTGCATTCAAGGACACATCGTATTTATACCATATTAATGAAAGGACTAAAAGTAAGAACAAGGATGAAATATGTTCTCACTTTGTGGTTTCCACTGGTTTTGGATCAAAGTTTCCCTCTGCATCCACTGAGGCTTTTTTCTCTGTTTTAGAGGAGTAGCTCGCATCAACGTAGTCTGGAGGAATGGCTCCAGCAATGGCACAGATGCAGGGCATGGAAATCTTGAAAATCTCTGCATCAAATTTCTGAATGAGCAAAAAAACCAACAAGATAAATAAATTATGATGATTAATATGATTTAAAATAATGATTCATTCAAGTGTCTTCTTACCTTGTGCTCCAAGGACTCAAAGATGCCCCAGAAGAGTTTACGCGTCAAATGGAGCTCCTCCTCTGAGGCCACCCCAAAGTTTGCCCATCCATTAGGAAGGCAGTAGTATTTCCAACAGCGCTCATAGTGATTGGTCAATAACTACAACGTAGTATTGAAGTGTTTGCGCTCAGTTAGTTGTAAAGATAAAAAATAAAACTCTTTTCTTACCTTAAGTGGCATTTTTGCATATTCATTCAATATGGGCACATCAAAAACAAGTCGTCTGAGCAGGTGCTGAAGCATTGATGGACGTAGGTGCCTGAAAAGCAAAATCTTCAGTCAACCTAAAGCCAATGTGAAACCTGTGCACATAAAGAGTTTGATGTGAGTTTATACTCACTTGCACAATGCCATGAGACACTCTTCGATTATATCTCTTTGGGCCTTTGTGAAAGCTCGACCGCGGGACAGACGGTAGATTGTGTGTAACATGGAGTCGATCATGATGGCCCTGTGGTCACTGCCAGCAAAAAGGGGGGCACATTTGGTAATGAGGGGCAGCACTGCAGAACAGAGGTAGCGGTTCAATGCCAAGGCCATCTCTGTTGTGCTAAAGGCAATCTATGAGGAAGAAAACAACAACTAAATCAATAGGGCAATACGGTGCATTAAAGTTGAGCAATATCAGCAATATCCTCTACAACACATGTGTCAAACTCAAGGCCCGCGGGCCAGATGTGGCCCGCCAGACGTTTTCATCTGGCCCGCCGAACATTTCTAGTTTATAATTATTCATTTCCAATAGATATATCGCGTTTTACTACAATTCCCACAATCCTTTGCAGCCGCGGCCAGCTCAAGTGCCGAGGGACAGCGACCAGCGACACTCATCGCAGCAGGTTTAAAATTGAGGTTTTGCAAAATTATTTAACATAGTAAGACAAGAGGATATTGTCTATAATAGTACCACTGCTTCAAAATGAGTTACATAAAAACTGAAAAACAGAAACTTACAGTCAAATTTGTAAAACCGGGTCATAAAGAGACATTTTTACACTTTTACAGTTAATTTTACAATCCATTAATGCTTTGTTTGACACTTGAACCTAAACCAAGACATTTACAGGCGTAAATGTAATTAATATTGATTATATTTCTGATGGATTGTAAAAATACCATTAGATTATCTTTATCAGTAGAATTTATTCCTGTATTGAAGACTTACCGTGTCCAGGGAGGCAGCCGCTCTCATGTCAGGCAGAAAGCCCACTTCAAGAACATGGAGCAGGAAATCTTGGTTGTCAATGCCATACACTCTGTCCAAGAAGAGCACCATTGGAGCCTTGTGGTCTGGGACAAAACTGGCTGACATCTTTGGTTCAATGATACTGTTATCTGAAACAAAACAGTATTTAAATGCAGATAATAATGACCTGCTATCCCAAATCTCAATATATGCTTAGTGTATAAAAGTAGTTACCTTTTCCAAAAGTAGGAATCTGAACAGGAAGGCTGATGACCCCAACAAGATCTTCAATGGGCACCAGAGACCTGAGGATGGCCCTGATCCGGAGAGCCTCGCCTTTTCCAGCCTGAATTAACTGTTGAAAATAATAGATTTATCTGTCAGCAATTCTGAGTCATTTTTAAAATGTATATATAACATTTTAAAGACGGTTTGACATACGTGCATCTCGGGAGCACAGCGCCCCAACAAGTCAATGAGGGCAGAGTAGAAAGACATGATGGCATTCCCAAGGTGTACTCTGTTCTCCTCATGCTGCTCCTCTCCTCCAAACCTACCACAAACAAGAAACACTCCCAATTGTGTGTTGGAAATAATTTGAATGATATAATAAAAAAGCCCTTACATTGGAAAGCGCCTGTCTTTCTTAACAGATGGGCCGTCTCTTGCAGGATCCTCAGATATTTTTATTGCTTCTTCAATTGCAGCCAGTAAACCGTTACCACCTTCACCCCTCAGGGCTGGACCAAAACATTCAGGTCTTCGAATTAGCAGACGCACGACAACGTTTGCATTTTCCTCCACGCTTTCCCCTAAAATAAGATACAGGACATTACATTTTGTATGATGCATAAACAAAGTATGATTAATTATAAAATCCCTATGTAAAAGACCACAAACCATTGACAAAGACGGCAAATCGAAGGAAGTCCAGGTATTTCTCTCCACCACAAGGATTCCAGCCAATATCTGGGTAGCCTTTGGCCAGAAGCATCGGGCAACTCTGCAGTCCACACCCGGCCAAGTACTTTACCACCTGAGAAAAGATTTATAATAATGAGTTTAACAAAGATTTCAAACAAACCTCATAGGGATATTTTAAATAGTAGAATAAAAGTGTGTGTTCTTTTTTTTTTTTTTTTACCATTTCTAAATCTTGTTCTTGCAATGCCAAAGCTAGCTCATTATTGTCAATGCAGGAAGCAGCAGCAACGTCCAAGGGAGTTGATCCTCTCATTCCTAACAAAAAAGACGATCGGATTTTTAGTCCATTCAACAACCAGTCAAAGAAAGCTGTACCCAGACGACATACACTCACCAAGACCAATGCCACTGTTTTGTAAAAGATAGCTGAGGTGGTCAAACATGGATCTTTGGTTCTGGCGACTGATGCGACAGAAATAACAAAGAAAGCGACAGCAGTTTGTCACCACACGAGGAAATCTGATCTCCTGTAGGCAGAAAAGTCGAATGTAATATTTCAATGGTTGGCACACTCAGATAAAAGCTATTGATAATTGTGTTAATATTGATACAGAACCTTTGAGTCTCCACCTCCGAGCACATTCACCATGACCTCCATGACAGTTTCATGCATGCCTAAAGCTCGCATCAGGTTTGGATGTTGATAGAAGACTTTGTTACTCATGATGTTCCTATGCGCAAAAAGAAAATCTGTAACTACACATCTTCATATAAATTGTATTATGACGAGGGGTGGGAAATATGGTATGAAAATGATTCTTCTCTTGATATCAATAATCATATTGTTGTTTGTGCTAATGTTTAATGTGTAATGATTGTTTGTGTTAATTGTGCTGAAACGTGCCCATGAAGATTTTGCACAACCAAAAATGCAGAAATATCACGACCCCTTGTTTGGAAGATTATATGGTTTCTGTTCTTTTTATTTACTAATCCTAACACTATTTGACAGTTTTCCTGATATTGACAATTTGCTCAAAACAACATCTTTATATAGATAGACGAGACAATTAGGGATGTCACTATATGAAATTTTAGTGGGATTATTGTGAGAATTATTATTGATACCATGGCCAAAAAATTCTATTCTATATATTTTTTCATTCACATTGTCTAACAGATCACCCTTCCTCTAGTATAGTGAAATAAAATGCCCCAAAACTTTAAATTTAGGTTCATTTTTTGGAGTATAGGTTGAACAGAAATGGTTTTGATTGTCTTCCAAATATTCTCACAATTATTATTTATTTAGTTCCTATTTATTGTGACTTTAATTAAGGTATTAATCAATTAATCAATTAACCTAATAATCTTGACATACCTAGTATAAACAATATGGCCGACCTCTCATAGTGAAACTAACCCGATGCTTTGAATCATAAGCCTTTCCTCTTCTGGACCCATCTGGACAATAAGCAGTGACCGTATCTGACCCAAACACTCCAGGAGGTCCATGGTGTCCCGGATTGACACTGCATTGATGGTGTAGGCCTTGGGAAGGGCACGCATCAGTTCACCCAGTCCGTCGTACTGTCTGTGGAGGAGACTGAACATCATCCGCACAAGCTCTGGATTCTGGATAAATGACTCCTGGGCCCAATGGATCATAGTGTGTGAAATCAGCTCCTGCAGTGTGCCTGAGAAAATATGAATACATCAGAATTAATCCATGTTGAAAACAGAAATAATACTTCAAATTTGCAACTCACTTGGCTTTTTGTCCTCCTGCGGCTCAGGCTCTTTCTCCACTTTCTTTTCGCGAAGTCTTTTCACCTTTTCTACCAGACGAAACAGTCGACCTCTGAGTGAAGTGTCCACAGCTTCCTCCGCTCCTTCTTCCTCGATGTGTACACCTAGCAAAAGTAGGGATGTTAATATTATTCAGGAAATCAATATTTGTTGTTATTTAGGTCACAATATGATAGCAAGAACAAAAAAATGATAATTGTGAAAAATTTAGAAGCAAAATGAGGTCATATTAATTCACTATACTCCAAAAAGTAAAACTAAATGTAAAGTGCGTTTTATCTGGCTGTTTGTGTCACATTACCTTAACTTTATCATTCAGAAAGTTGGATTTCACATACTAGAAGAGTGGCATGTAAAAAAAAATGCATGAATGAATTTCACTGTTGTTTGGCAAAGTGTCAGCCTTTGCGAATAACCGTAACACAAACATTTTATATATTGACATCCTTAAGCACAAGAGATGCATTTGATTTGATTCATTCTCATTCAATGACTTGTGACAACATATTCTTCTTCCCAAATTAATATGAGAATATGTGTGATTGAAACTGACCACAGTGTGCAAGGACAGCACGGTGAAAAAGAGCCATCGCCTCTCGGACTTCATCTGGGACAGGGCACTCCTCGTCTTCAGCGCAATTTTTAAAATTCATCAGCATGTTCACCTATGTGCAGTTCATTTTAGTACTTACGTAAAAGCAGAAAATGTTTGGACTACTGTGTTGCCTATGCTACCTGCTCCTGTGGCGGTGAACGAAATTCCCGGGTCTTGCGGGCGGTCTCCGCAGCACTCATAGTAAAGGCCTGCATGAGGTCATTGTAGCGCTGCCTCTGGTTCGACTGGATCTGATTCACAAACTGGTCTGAGAAGGCGATGATGGCTTCCACTCTGTGACGCAGCTCACAATCACAGAAATACTGCAGGAGGGTGCACATCTAAAACAACAAATACATTATATTATTGTAACACACCGCAAATAGGGACACACAAAATCTGTCCTAAAGTATGCAGGATCAACACAAAAATGACCCAAAAAAAGAGGTGATATGCACAATTTGAAGCTCCAAGAAGTGACATCATTTGCAGTAGTGTGCCGCAAATAAAGTTACATTTTGGAGCTTATATGTTACTCTTTTTTTATTGATCAAACTTTTATTGTAGCCACAATTGCCCTAGGGTAGACTGACGGACGTGAGGCTGCAACTTTTAAAACAAGACTAAACCATCTCCAACATTAAATTGACCAATATGATTGGAAGTCGTTTTTGGATGGAAGACAATAACATCTGTATCAGAATCAGAATCAGAATCAGAATCAGAAAGGGTTTATTGCCATTGTCAATAAACAAAATTCACAAACATAGGAACTTGTCTCGGCGTTAAGGCGCAACATAAAACGCTGATCAATAATAAAAACAACATATATTAGTTGGTTGCCATTACTCATCGTCGCCATGAAGCTTAATATCATGTGGTCCTGGATGCTGTTTGAGACATACCTGTAATTTGACAGACTCTGGGAGCTTCATCTGGAACAGCCCCTGTTCAAGATGTTCTAGTTTAGTTTCAGTCTCTCCAGGTTTTGGCTCTTTCTCCGTTTCTTCTGCCCCCTTTTCCCCGTTCACAGGTCCAGTCTCCTCCACCACTGCAGGCACAGGCTCTGGTTCCTCTATCTCCTCCTCTTCCTCATACTCCTCTTCCTCACCCAGTCCATCATCTTCATATTCATCCTCATCTTCCTCGTAAGTTTCTTGTGGAGGTTCCTTTACTGGTTTTTCAGGTGTTTTTTCTTCCTCTTTTGCCTTGGTATTGTCCTCAACAGGCTCCTCTACTTCGCTGCTAAAGACCACGGGTTCGAGCATCTTCAAAATATGTGTGACGTCTTCATCATCAAACACGCCCATGATCAGAAGAGTGCTGATGAGCTTCAAAATTGGCACAAAATGAAACTCCACGCTGCCCCCTACAGGATCTCTCATGGCTTGACCTCCGTCTTGCACAGCCTCAGTCAGCATTGTCAAAGCCTTATTTTTCAGTGCCTGTTGGGAGAAGACAATGTATTATTAGTACTGATCAATCCTGAATTGGTAACATTTTGTAATCACAACATTAGCAATCAAGAATGTTTTAATACGTTACAGAATATAATGTTAAAGTTGCAACAATAATAGTTCAGATAACCTTGATGTAAACCAATACAAGAGAGGAGATTATTTGTAACTACATTCTATTCTGTGTAAAATTTCAATACCAAAATGTAACAATTTAGCCTTCTTTCTTTTGTTAAAATTTATTTAACATTAAAAACAGCTTGACCTCACCTCCAAAGGTATCACTGGGCTCAGGGTGTAAATGTCCTGATTTGTACCTACAAAACTGACAGAGGAGAAATGCAGTTTGGGACGCAGGCATGTGGTAAGCCCCACTCCAGGAAGAGTATTGGCCTTGTCAAGGTACAAGATGATACTGCGTGTTTCATCCGTCATAGGAACTATGAACTCTTTGTTGGTTCCCAGTCGGTTCCTTTTAGCAGATTCCAGGTGCATGCTGATTAGTAGGTCATAAAATCCACTTCTTATTGGCCCTGGGAGGTAAGTGTTTTCAATGGCGTAGAAGAGCTGGGATTCATCCACGTGGCTGCAGAGGGCATGGGCCACGCGGTTGTTCCCCAGAGCACACACGGAGCCATAGAGCTTCAGCGTGTGATAATGAAACTTCAGCAAATCCATGCGCTCAGATAACTCCAGGATGTCAATGCACCTAAACAACAACAAATAGCACAGTTAAAAAAGAAAGGACTAAACAATATACTGCACTTAGTAAAGTCGGATCAAGAGACGGATACTGTTATAGCAGACTCTTGATTAAAATAAAGTCATATCACTACATGAAAAAGCTCTCATTCCTGTGCTGCCCAGCGGATGAGCGGTTAAGGCACACATATGTCAGGCTACATTTCAATGTACTGTAGATTTGACTTCTTGTCATTTACAGGATTTTCTTCATAATTATATTTATAAGCCTCTTAATGGCTCCTGTAGCACAAGAACTTCCTTTGAGATTAATAAAGTGATGGATACTTTGGCAGTGGATGGAAATCACAAGTTATCCATTTACTTTGGAACAATTTCCAACTCTTAAAGTCAGTAAACTAAATTTGACATAGCCGACCTGTTTTCTTCCGGGATATGAAGCGCCATCATTGTGAGCGGCTCCTGACACTGCACCATCCAGCCCATCCTCTCACTGGCCCTCTTTGTCTCTGGAGCCAGGAAGTGGTTGGGCATGCGGCTCCAAATAACAGGGGTCAACATCTGGATGTCCAACCGGGGCGGACACTGGGGAACCGGATTCTTGCGTTCACTCCGAAACATGGCAGTAGAGATTGGCATGATATTCTGTAATGAAATGATACACATTCAAACGTTTGCTAGAAAATAATGGATTCAATGAATGACATAAATATCTTGTACCTTGAGCTTTCCTAGTTCAAACTGAATCATATTTTGATTTGAAGGAAGAACAAAGCAGGCAGGGAACAGTTTTGTGTTTGGCTCCACCTAAACAAAGGAATCACTGTGTTACATCACTGTTTACTTTACATTTGTGTTCAATTAATCACACATAAACTTTGTAGAAATTGTTGCAATATGTGACCTGATAAAATGTGTTGATTTCTTTTCCATTGGCAGTGAAAGTCATGAGTCCAGTGTCTAAATCCACCAGACAGCCGATGATGAAGTCCTCCTGACTGACTCGAGTCTGCTGGGAGCTACTAAACTCTCCTCCACACACCATGTAGCAGTTACTCCGTTTGATGCTGACACAAATGATGAGATGTTAGTATTTACAGATTAAGAAACGTTGACTGGTACATGTGACTGTTAATGCACCTGTCATGTATGTTGCCTTTATCGTCTCCTACAGTGACGGTCACGTTCCTCACTTTGTTCAGATCAAAATGGGCGTCGTACTGGTGATATTCAGGAGTGATCCAACCGACCCACACGCCATTGAGCTCCTGACCCGCAAACACTCGAACTGAATAGTAATACTGAAAAAGGCAAATGCACAATGAATATATTCATTAAAATCTGGTAGATGGTAGTATTTAAAGAAGACATGTTATGTTTATTTGTGTATTTAGTATTGAACTAACATACTGTATGAAGGTCATTACTTTACACTTTGTCCATTATTGATCTAAAACAGCTTATTAAAAGAAGCAGATCCATTGACTTCCTGCAGAACTCAAAAGCTCCACCCCTTCACACCTCTTTTATCGAAGCAAGCAGCAGATTTTTTTTTTTTACATTTACATGTTTTTATTCTTGAAAAATTGCTATGTGATATATTTTTTAAACCCTACAGGTCCAGAGAATAATAAAGAACAGAACAGTGGGCGGAGATCAGTGGTAGGGGAAAACAGAGGCTTTCTAAGCACTCAAGTCTCAATGCAGGACAATATAGGATTAATCAAATTAAATTACCGTAATCTAATTATGATTCTGACGAAACTAATGGTGAGAGAAACCCAATAAAACATGGTTAAAATCTCCTAAGACTTGATTTGACACAATACTGTAAATGTCCTTTTAAATGAACTAATTCACTTTGATCTTACTGTGGTGGTGTTGAGGATAATGTCTACGTCGTCACGGTCATCTGGCACTACGTCCTCCACAAGTCGAGGCATAGTCGGAACAACAGGTGGAGGAGTGATCAACGCAGCTTTCTTTGCTTTGAAGAGAAATCTGTCAATAAAAAGAAACAACAAAAGAATTTGAATTCAATTGTCTGAATGACAAAGCCGAGACCTGATCATGAGATTAGAACCTTTTCAGTTATGTATGTGTAAAATCAAACTGGCTATGGCTAGTGAGAAAAAACATTTTAATTTGGTGAGTGTTAATGTCAAGTCACCCTTTCTTCTTGCTTTTCTCTGTGGATGCATCCTTCTCGTTTTCACCATTTTGGATAGCAGGAGTTTCCTTGGGCACCGACGACTCTTTTTTGTCTTCCTCCTGTTCTTTGCGTGAGGCCGACTTCTTGAGTATTTCAAAATCCGAATCCGGGTCGACCTCTATCACTTCGTCCTCTGGGATAGTTAAGGCTCGAGTGAGGAGTGTAGTACCAGCTGGGACTTTGAACGTTTCATGAAATTCAATGGGCATGCTCAGTCTGAAGAACAACAGGTCTGTATTGGCATTTTGAGATCCATACGTCTTGTGGGTCACTTTGAGACAAGGGGCAGTGTCCACTGTCCCATCTACTCGGGACACCTGTAGGACAATGGGGCATATTTTGAAATGTTTACAGCTACAAAGTTAATGTCCCAGAAATAAACACACCTCTATATGGGCATGGTCAGTTGGCACAGCGATGTACTGCGGAAGGCTCTTGCTAAACCACATAGTAATGTCTCGTTTCATGTTAATGGTAAAAGGTTCAAATCCTTCCTGGAGACCACAGATGGTGAAGTATTTGAGACTGCTGACGTTCTGACCCAGGTTTATTCTGCCAACCTGGGACATGCCCAAACTGCACACTGGTATAAAGCCTGTGAGGGGTAAAAAATGTAAATCAAATTGGCACAAAAGAGTATAAGACATACATTCTGTATTTAGACCTACCATCTCCTATCTCTATGTCCTTGAAGGCCATCTCTGAGCCCGAATCGCTAATCAGCATCTCACCATTGAGTGTAAACATAATGTTCATCTCTGTGAGGTCAATCATGCAGCCCACTACATCACCCGACTGCCACTGTCGACCAAACGGCTCGTTCCCCACATGCCAACGCTGGGCCTAAAAAAAACAAAACACAGTAGTATCACACAAGTAATTTTAACTACACTCATCAAAGTCTTTTTCTGCACCTTGAATCCATTGAAGACATAGGCTAACTCATCCGCACCAAGTTCTGTGTCAGCACGGACACAAGGTCTGGCCCAGCCGACTCGCATTTCCCCAACGGTCACTGCCTCAAACTCAAAGTACCACTTTCCCTGCGTGACGGCATAGGACTTCTCTGCTCTGAACACTCGGATCTTATCCCCACGAGAGGTTCCTTCTCCATTCCCACCTGCAAAGTCAATCGAGATATTAAATAGTCAGGTTTGAACTACTACAATAATAAATGTGGGCTTACTGCTTTCTTGATCAGGTGGTTCAATGTTGTATCCATAACCGATCAGTGTACGAACAGCGGCACAAACGGTGTCTCGGTTTGTTTTTTTTGTTTTCTCATCCAACAAATTGTAAGGGACCAAACGAGGATTACGCTTGTTCATTATATCCTTAAACATGAAACAATAATATGTGCAAAGTATGTAAAGCAAAACTGATTTAGAACAAATGGTAGAGGAAAATACCTGCACAATACTGTAAGTCCAGCCCTGGCGAACTCGGTCTCTGGCCCAAACATTGTGCCCGTTTTCTGCCAGTCTCTCCACCAGCGTGTTCTGGTTGGGAGTCAACTTCACATAGTTCAGGTCCAGTGGGGCTGGTTTATAGCCATTACATTGTGTATATCTAAAGTAGTCAAAATAAGTTAGACTACAAGTGGGTAAAAAAGGTGCAATAAAAAAAAGGCCAGGTACGTTTTAGGGAGCTTCAGTTTTTTCAAATTCTCTTCAGCCTTTTCATCCCCCATTCCAACATGGCAGCCCAGAGCCAGAAGAGTCCTACAAAATAAAAACAAGATTATTTTCTGAAACATAGTTTGACATATAACTACATATATGACTGACTTGAGTGTCTCCCCGGACATGGCTAAGTTATAGTTTTTCTCTGGTTCAGGCAGACTTTGGAAGTCCACAAGGCAGGGGTGCATCTTCTTATTGTCATCACGAAACTTAAAAAAAAACCATGTCAGAAATGATCCCGTGCAAAACCACATTTAAATGATAAAACAATAAAAATACTCACTAATCCATAGGTCCAGCCTTGCTCAATACGAGTTACAGCCCATAACTCGTGGCTGTTTTCAGCTAGTTTTTCTCGAATGCGCTCCAAATGAGGAGGGAGAACAATCTAAAACATTAAAGTAGTTTTACAACATTTCTATTAACATTAGTTTTATTATTATCATGCTTAATACTTCAACGTTTTTACCTGAATAGTGTCGACAGGGCAGGGTGTAAAGGCTGTATGAGACAGAGACACTGTGGGACCAAGCAGGTTTCGGACACCATCAAAATCATGTTTATACTCTTTGATCGGCTCAATCTTTAAACGATCTCTTGGGAGCACAGCCTCGTAGCATGGAGAATAACCCGGAGGAGGAAGGAACTTGAAATCTCCATGACGACCTCCAAGGAGAAAACGAAACCTTAAGACAAAGGAAAAAGTCATTAAAAGTTTGCAATAAGTTTAAATCAATGAATCCTTATTTATATTGTCTTACTTGACTCCAGCAGAGAAGCTGACAACAGGGAAGAACAGGCCATCTAAGTTGAAGTTTTCAAACATGCCCTGAACTGGGTGTCCATTGATTCGGAACGAGATGCTGGGAACACTCAGATCCAAGCAGCAGCTGACTACGTCTTCCGCAGTGAGAATATGCTGATTGGGTGTGGCGATGTGACGGGGGACGCGACCTGCAGAGAAGCAAAAAATTGACAAATCTTGACAGCTTGATTATGTTTGCACATGTTTGCTGAATATTATTGACCAGAATTATTACATTTTACAGAAAATATAAGAGAGTTGAAAAATGATTACTATGCGTTAGGGGTGGGCGATGTGATAAAAAAGTCATATCCCAATTTTCTAAGTCACTATTTTGATTAATTACTAATCACTAATTTATATTATATTGTTAATCATATGCCTCTACTATCTGTCTTTTCTGTTTTTGTAGGGCATGAATTGCACATGAATCTTATTTCTTTCAGTGTGACAACTTTGCAGTCATGGTAAATACACCTCGCAGCAAAGTAGTCTGACGAAAAGAAATAAGATAAATACTTCACAACAGAGGACAATAAGAACGTTACCAAAGTAAGTTCTTGTCCATGTTTAATTTGTATGTTTCCCTTACCAGACCATAGATGAAGTCCATCAAAGGAGTAGGAGTAGAGATCATCCCCGACTCCATTGGCCCCCCAGCCCTCGCCTCCTCCGGGGTACGGACTGTAGCCTTCGGTCAGAGCCCAGCCCACGCGCAGGTGATAGGGCTGAGCGGTAAGGAATGGTTCCACATGGTCCACCATCACCTCGAAATACCACTTCTTGTATTGAGTCGAACCTTCACAGGTCCCAAGGAAAATATTGGGTCTCATACTAAAACACAACGAAAATGGATAGTAATAACAATGCTTTTCTTAGTTTATTACTTAGTTCTTAAGTACTTATTACTTAAATCTAGACCTGGACAGTGGTGTGGGACACAGGACATTTTTGCGTAAATGGCCCAGATTACCATAAGTAGCCTTTATTCTGTACGTTTGAAAATTGTCTGCGATCATAGCCTTAATATAAATTTTTCTTTATGTGAAATAGACTTGGCTTGAAGGTTCCAATCAACAATAAAGATGTGGCAGCTTGGTCCAAACGCTTTCATTACACTCAATCAATCTGAATGACCGACTCTATTGACCACCAGTCGGTGACCCTCAATTGGCCCTCTATAGTTCAATATGCGTCTGCTGGTGGAAAATGCTTGGACATCCCTGATCTAGACTAAATATTTGAAAGGACCAACCTTGTTACATAGTTGATAATGTTAGTTTGCAGCAGTAGGTCGCGTCCAGGAAGTAGATTCTCTGTGATGAGATTCTGGTTCGATCTCACAGCAACACCATTGCACACACAAAGTGAACAGAGCACATCCAAGACCTGGCAACCAAAACAATGTAGGAAAAGGTCAAACATAAACACAGTATAATGTATAAGCCACCAATTCCAACCTTGTGATTGCGCCCATGCTTATCCAAAAGGGAGATTATGGATTTGATGTGGTTTTCTTGGATAATATTCAACACCTCTGGACTCTCAATGAGGACACAGTACAATACTTCAAGGATTCCTGTAAAAGTATTAACAAACCAGGTATTACGTTTGTTTTTTCTTGCACATACGATATATCTTGTAATAGAAAGACTTTTTTTTAACCTGATGACGCTTCAAGACGGTCCAGTTTACTGACCAGCCAGTCCAAGTTATCACAGAACAGGGCGCAATTGGCACGATTACCTCTGATGAGAGATGCTGTATAAAATGTATACAGAGGTTATCCCAATGAACAAATAAACGGGCAACTGTGGAAACTTACCCAACAATTCATACAACAAATTAACAATTTCTTTCCATGATTCAGCAGCTTCTTCCCCGGCATACTCGGAGAAATGAGCAGCAGTGTTGTAGACATTGAGTCGATCAACACAGTCAAGAACATGTGTTATCATTCCCTAATTGGAAGAAGCAAACACATTTATATATTATAAAACATCAGTTGCTATTATGCTCATGTTATATTTTGGTAGACACACTGACCTCCTCCTGGAAGAGGTTTTGCCTGTTTTTAAGTGAACGAAGCTTAAATTGTTTCTCCTCGTGCTCCAGCTCCTCTTCGGGCGGTCGGAAATAAAAGATGAGGTCTTGTAGCGAGAGCACCACAGTGTCCAATGGCAGTGACGGTGGATTGGCTGATTTGTTTTTCCCACTTAGAGCATCCAGGCCTCTGTTGTTTTTAGACATGGCAAAATATTTAGTTTGATATATATTTTAAGTGAAACTAAATATGATAAACAGTTACTTGATGAACTGGCTGAAGAGCCCTGTTGTGCTGAAAATCATTCTTGCTGCTTGTGATTCCTCTGTTTGAGATCGAGCTACTGTAAGAGCATCATCCATGTGGCCCTCTTTGTGAAGAATAGCCTTTGAAAAACCATGGATTAATGTGGTTAGAGTTGAACACTGCAAAAAGGATGCTTTATAAAGTACGTTTCTCCTATAAGTTACCTTTCTCTTCAAAGGGCCCAGTCGAGCAGATTTTGCATCGACAGCGGCGTATGTCAGCCAAAGTCCAGAGGAGACATGTTGCACAAAACACATGGACTCTCCATATTTTATTTCAGGTATGCCCATTCCCTCCACGTCTCGCTTTTGGGTCAGTTCAATTTTTTCCTGTAGTTCAAACACAATATAAATAAAGTATAAGTACCTACTCAAGTGAGTCTTCAATGTTTTTCAATCTGTATTGAGGAGTGGCACACTTTTTTTGTTGAAAATATGCTGCAGCACACTTTCCAGAACATTATCAAATGACTCCAAAGAGCTGTAATGTTTAGTTATTGTTTTTGTCCCTTCTCTGGTTCAGACGATTGCTCGGGGCATCCAAAATCATTTATTACATTAAAAAACTGTATGTTTAATTCAATTTCGATTTTTTATTTAAACGCAAACCTGGCAATCCCTCAAACCACACTTTTATTTGCCAACACATTGGTTAAAAATCAAGGGTTTGACATCGCATTTAGTCTAGCAAACATTTAAGTTGACCTTTGATATTCTGAAGCAGAAAGCAGACATCTTGGAATTTGCCTTCTCAGGATCGACCAATAATAGCCCCTTCTCCTCGTCCAGACAGAGGTATCGGCCGGTGGTGATGTGACGAATGCGGAAAGACGTGCCCCATTTAATGTGACTGCCACTCCACCTAAAAACAGAGACCACAATAATGGGCCCCATAAGGTCCACGCATTCAGATGTAAGATACAAGATACTTACGCTATACGCAGAGGCTCTAATCTCCACAATGAACGTGCGTGACTGCAGACAGCGCCGCCTTCATAGTGAGCAACTCTGGAATCAAAAATAATTGTGTTTGGGCCTAATAAATGTACCAGTAGATTAACTATGTTTTTGCATGATGTAATTAATCAGTAAAATGATATAACATGGTAGCTCATTGGATAACAGTCACCTTCTTTGATCGTCGCCTTGGTCTGCTCCGGGGATGGCCAGACACTCATCCATGTGACCGTGAAACAGTCTGAGCACATAACCCCCAGTTAAAAATCCTGACGAAAAAAGCATCAACGCATTGATAAAGAGAAGACACTTACATTACCACATTTATATCTTAAACTGATTTTTTTTTTTTTTTTAAACTACCTTCAGCGAGCTCACATCCAGACATCACAGGGGTCATAGTCCATAAAGTTTGCATGAAAGACGCATCCACCATCAGGTCACCACTTGCGTATGAAAGATGCTTAGAAGAGCAGCAAGTTAATTTTTAGCAAATACTTCTCATAATGTATGATGAAGCATATGTTAAATTACCAAATATCTTTCTGAAGAAACGCTGACAAGAATAAGGTCATCTCCAACCCGGACCTTCTCACCCTCAGACCTCTGTTTTGATGCAGGATGTATGGTCCACCAGCAGGCTTCCCCTGAAAGTTTGCACATCAAAATGTAACAAAATGTACAATATAAACAAGGTGACGGCAAAGATTACCTGTGGAATCCTCCTGTAAGCCCACGTCGAAGGCTAGTTTGTCTGTCAGTGATCGAGAGGTGGTCAAACAACTCAGGTACTGTGAAATATAACAAAAAGATTGAGGAGTGAAAAAAAAGGTTTCTGTTTTCAGGTAGGACAGTAGCTCACCATGCTAGAATGAGTGTGTTTGAGGAGGATAGCGTGTCCATACAGCAGCGTCCGGTGTCCTCCACCTTGTGAAGACTGGCCCAGGGAGTAATGAAACAGTCAGTAAAATAGGAAATGGGTCAAGTTATTTATCTCTGTGCTGACCTTGTTGACTTCCAAAATAAAAACAAAATGTAAAGAATAAATAGAGTGATAATAGACTAAAACGTACCCATTTGTCCAGATCAACGGCCTGCAAATAGAGAAATCCCATGTGAGGTTCAGATAACTTAAAAATGCATTGTTTATTAACGATGTTTAGACCCATTGGTATTTACCTCGTCCACAGACGTGTTGGACAACATCTCCTGTAAAGCTCGCACTGACAGAGACTGCTCCAAAATAAAAGTGCAAATAGCCAAGTCTGGAGGTGCATTCTGAAATAAAACACAAACAATTATGATAAGCGATAAACATTCAAATCTAACCACATGATAACATAATATTAACAGTAGTAAATAGTAGTATAATAGCAATAATATTGTAGTTATTTTGTGTTATAACTCCGATCTTCATCATGTACCTGTGCATTAGAGGTGGTCTCGAGGAAGCACAGCCGGTTTCCAAAGCCTTCACAAGACAAACACAGCTTGATCTGTTCTTTGAGGATGGACGCAGTGCACTGGAGCACCACGTGATCGTCCTGAAAAGACATTCATGGACAAATTACACACAATGTGAACAGTATGAAAATATATTCACTTACAAATATACATTGATTTATAATTGTTTGCTGTGGAAAATTCACCAGAAAAGTTACGTAGTTCACCTGTAAAATGCCATGTATATCAGTGTCTGTCGTATACCATCTCCCACCAGTTCCTAATGTCCAAACTTCACTTTAAATAAACATTTTCTTGTTATGACAACTGAAATAATGCTGAAGTCATCCAGACAGCTGTTGTTCTCAGGCCAAACAATGTGCCCTGCTGCATGTGTTACTGTATTTTTGTGGCCCGTGTCAGAGGCCCAGAGCTAATCCGCCTCCTCTCTGGCTCCGGGACATGGCCCACTCCTCCAGCCTCTATTTTGGTCCCCTGCACCTGCTGTTCACACGTCCCTTTCTGGAGACCACCACATTTTACGATTTAACGGCTAGAAATCAACGCCTTACAATGCACTGCCAACCTACTAACACAATTAGAAACCTGACTCACAAGAAGAACTTTAAATCTTTACTTTTGATTCTCTCGTTCTCTTTTCTAACTCACCAAGAACATTTCACATACAGTATGATGATATTTGGTCAAATAAGCCATTTGCAATAATGTCTGTGTAATCCCTCAGTCGTCCAGGTTACAGCGTGAAAAATACCTGTCTGAAGGGAGGGGCTAACTACACTGAAACTGACACACCCTAGTTGTTTACAGCAAAGAGTAAATATGTTGTTAGTTAAGTATATTGAACTATCCTAAGGTGTGAACTGCCCATGCCCCTAATGCAGGAGTGGGCAAAACTTTTCCCCGCGGCCAGATTTGAATCCAGGCAAGTGGCGAATGGCTCGACATCAAAGGTGTTACAAATTCTTCATTCAAACTTTTCTGTAATATATAGGCGATTTAATGTATCAGTTCATTCATTTAGTGTAATCTTTATTATGGGTACAAGTGCAGACACACGTTCCATAGCTAAGAAAATGGGAGAAAGAATAGGCAAGGCAAGTTTATTTGTAGAGCACATTTCGTACACAAGGCAATTCAAAGTGCGTCACACAACAGGAAAAAAATTCATTAAAATCACAAAGACATGATAGAAATCACAAAATCTTAACTTAAAAGTGCCATTTTCAGACCAGAATAACAATTATTATCAAAAACTTGTGAGGTGCTGGACTGAAACAGGCCGAGGGACATAACCGGACGCAAATAGATGAAGCTAATATTAACTTTTCAAGATTGTTATGGATGTACTGATTAGAAAATAAAACTGTAGTTTATAGTTTGTAATGTCCTAAAGTTAAAATGTTGGGACATTTTATCAAGGTATAAACACAGTTTGAGATATAAATTAGATCTTATACATCACTAAGTCTAATATAAGGCTCCCAAAGGCAAACAGATGCCACCAATGGGAATATAACGTGTCCCTGAAAGTTAATGTGCTGAGTGATGACATCAGTAGAAAAGAGAGGTGAACACAGGTTGGATATGTAACTTTTGTGAATGAAAGAAATGATTTATTATAATGTCATTAATTCAATGTAACTAACTGATCATGCCTGGTATGATATTATTGGAGCACTTTGTCAGTTCTGGTGCAGTAAATATAGATGTAAAACATGTTGAAGCTCAACAACAAACTGACATTTGAATATTTGTTTAAGATCTACACCACAGACACTACTTTCATGAGATGAGCTGGATTAAGGTGGTCCAGTTAGATTTAGGACTACAACAGGTGTCGCTGTGCTATGTTTGGTTAAGCCAATAGCCAAAGATTTTGAAATATAGGTTAATGAAGCGACCAGAGTTTAGTGTCACAGCCTTACTCTTGATGCATGTTCAAGTTACACTTGAATATTAACAATAGTCAGGCATCAACAGAGACTATTTAAGATCAGAGGTGTTGCATATAGGAGTAGACTGTTGGAAGGCCACAATGCCCTTCCACTGTCTTTGGCACAGACTTCTGAAGGAGGAAATCTGATCAGTTGTCCAGCAGCCACTTTCACCAGGGAAACAGACTCATGTACAAGTCTTAATGAAACTATAGACAAGATCTATGTAACATCTAATGTCTGACCATTAAAAATGCTAAGTGTTAACAAAATAACTGAAATTATCGTATTCAAGCACACATTAATGACATGACATAAGAAGCTCAGACATACATGGGTCTAAATCACAGCCTCAATTGTAGATTTCCTCACCAGTAGAGCTCTGGTTCATGTTACCAATTACTATTCCTTATTTTTAGAACAAACATTTCTCAGCAGATAAATTTCGTCCTTGGAAATTCACTTTTACATTTACAAATTCCATACACAGTCAGCAACTTTTACTTGACTCGGAAAGAATATGTATTAAGTCGTACTAACACTAGTAACTAGTGACATTTATACTGTTACAGAAGACGCGTGCCACCTGTCACTAAAGGTTTTTATCTCAAAGACAAAACAAAAACATATCAAACAAACTCAGGGCTAAAAATAGATAACAATGCAGGCAAACCCACCTGTCTCTGCCAATCCCAGTTTAACACAGACAACCAACTCAAAGGGCTATAATCACCCCAGGTTATACAAATAGAGATGTTTGTGTTGTAAGTTGTAAAATGGTTGTAACATGCACACCAGCAGCATCTCTTACCGTCCGCAGGAACTGGATCTCTTCTTCTCCATCTGCACCTTCAGCCATGCTCCCAGAGACTCCAGACAAAAACTATGTCAACAAAAAGTAATTTTTTTTAAGCAATGCATGTATTATTTGCTCTTATTCCTGGACAGAGCAGATGGGGGTGAGCACTGGTAGCTCCTGTGCCTCCCTCTCCCTCACTGTCAGTAGCCACAGGGATGGACCACCTCATTCCCCTGCATTACAGTACGACAGGGGCGGAGCCAGAGTGTCCTACTGCACCCAATGCAAGTAGTTTAGAGGTTTTTTGTTATCACAGTTTATATCTTCTCACACATTTGTTTGTATTTACACACTCTCAAAACAGCTATATGACCAATTTACACAAAAAATCTGATCATTATCTGATTGAGTTATCAGTTATGAGTTATTGGATTATTGAAATGTTACATTTACACCTGATGTGCGTAATCTGGTTTCTTTCTGATCTTTCACAAGTTATTCTTATCTTTTTTTCTTATTTTTTTTACTAATGAGGCAAGGACAAACATTTAAGATTTGTCTTTCAAATACAACAGTTATTGTTATGCTATCAGATTTAATTTGTGCGTGTAAACACAGCAGTATTCAAATGGCATTATTAGGTTATCTGATTTTTCTATCTGATTTTTACTGGCCAAGTAAATGTACCCATTGTCTCTATTTTTTACAATTGCAATGAATAATGTTTTTACCTTTGTCCAAACACTTCACATCAAAAGCAAAGTAAATCACAACTTTAAATTGGAGTTTGAAAAGTAACTTTGGCATATTATCACATTTAGCATACAGATCAGTGACCATTCATTGCTTTAGGATAGACAAGTGTAAATTATTTTGTGCGATGTACTACAACAGTCCATGACAACTAATAGATTGAATGCAAACCTGATGCAAAGCGTATCAAGTGCATTAAAGCTAAGCCATCCTTCGGTCCTCATCAAGAAAATAAACCTGAATTGGATTGAATTGAATGATCACATCAGACCTGGCGCTTACCTGAAATGAACGAGCTTGGCCCTGGACAACAGCTTCAGATAAATAAATAATATGACAACTGCCCTTGCAACAGTTGTGTAATAATCTTGTGCCTTAAACCCAAATCCATGTTAAACAGTTTGTCCTTTAGTTCAGCAGAGGGCGATAATGCACTCGTGAACGCGCAGAGGAAGAAGAGAGCGGTGTCACAGTAAAATACTTCCCCCTCAAGCTAAAGGCAAAAACAAGAGACCTGAAAACTATGGATCTATAACAACAACAAACTCGAAACAGATACGAGGGTAAGTGTCATTTTACTGGCCATAACTCGTTTTGTAAGTTTACTATTTACTAGTTTTGCTCTTGTGGCGACTCAGTGAAAGGACATGTACAATAGCACCTCAGTGAAATAGATTCGCATTAATGCCAAACATAAAATAAATGGTTTGTAACTTACTCACTCGCGTCACGTAAAATGTTATAGTGCTTTGCCTCATACTTTAAAATGTCTTTGTTTCATTGCGAGCTACATCTGTGGAACACTGAAGACCACAACATGCGCTTCTCAAAAAGTTTTAGCTTAAATGCGGGGATCACTTTGACTTTAAGATGATTATGCTTTTGTAATAACCGTGCCTGTGACTGCAGTAAAGGATGGATCCTATGGCTCACATGCTGGACCCTCTGGACTCTAAAGCGGGGGGCAGTGGACACATCACAGAGGACTGTCTTCTTGGAGACTGCACAGTGACGCTCCCAGAAGACCTGCTGGAGGACGTGAGCTCACTGCACAAATAAAGACAATGGAGTCTGCTTCTTAAATCATATTTTAATGCCACTTTTTGTTGACAGCCTGACATTTTCTTCACTGTGCTGAGGGAAAGCACTTGGACCGAAGTTTTATCGGATGCTCAGAAGCAGCACCTACGCCAGTTCTTGCCACAGTTTCCAGACAATAATATTTCAGAACAAGATTGCACCATCAGTGATTTATTCAATGACAGAAACTTTCACTTTGGAAATCCTCTTCATCTTGCACAAAAGTTATTCAGAGGTGATAAGGCCTTTTTGTATAATATTTAATACGTCTTTAAAACAATCAGTCGACATTGTTTTCCTTCTGCAGATGGCTATTTCAACCCTGAAGTGGTCAAGTACAGACAACTATGTGCCAAATCCCAGAGGAAACAACAGTTGTACTCTCTTCAGCAGTATTACCACAAGCTCCTAAAACAGACCCTTGTCTCTAGAAAGGTACTATTTCCCATATACTGTATACAAAACCTTACACAATTTACCTGCTGTCTGACATGTGCTGATTTTCTAGGAGCTCCTGGACTATGCAATTCATAACGGTCAGGACTATCCCCCAAGAAGAAAAGCTTTGAGTAAAAGTCATGCTGAAATGCGGGAGCCAAGGGTTAGAAGAAGACTCAACCGCATATTGAAGGAGGTTAAAGCAGAGTGTGGTGACAGCAATGCGTCCTCCTCCGATGATGGTAGGTGTTTTGACTTTGTTGCCTGTAATTGCCTGACATGCTATTTTAGATATGGTTTGCTATATGATGGGCCTAAAATCTACACAAACCCACATATTAACAAACAGAGAAGAAAGACAAGGCAATCAAAATAGTTTTTTTCCGGAGGAGGACGGACGGGCAGAGAGATGCTTCATGCTCCATCTGCCAGTGCTTCCTAAAAAGCATCCCCATCCGCCTTCCTCTTTTATTAAAGATAAGGGACGCCCTGTTTACATGATCAGCTGCGCCCTAAAGGATAGGGAACAACGTCAGCTGTATACACATTACTCATCCATTGACTGTTGAACTTTGGTTGACCTTAGGTTCCCAGCAAATCATCTTGAGTGGTAGTTCCTTGCTTTTCTTACTGGTCATCAGTTCCAATTTCCAACAGGCTGCTGGATTATCTCAGCAGTTTACTTCTGCAACACAGTCTCACAAGCAGTTTATTAAGCACACAAAATCATACAATAATAAGGAATGTATAAAAGAAAGATAAAATCTTTACAATTATTCCAACACTATATTATAGAGTTGTCAATGTGGACCTCAGCGCCCCAGTCGCCCTCTTCTCCCACACCTACTGTATCTTTGAGGGTCCTCCCGAGCCTTTCTACTCAAGACATGAGGACAACAGGTGAGTGATCTTTGTATGATCTAAAAACTACAGCTACTTTTGGAAAAAAAACTATGAAAGCCTTTTTCTTTTTTTTACTTACAGAGAAATTAGAACTGGGAGAAAAGGACCTTAAGAGAATGTTGCACAATCATCGGGAGAAGAGGAAACGGCAGCCTGTAAATTCAGTTTGTGCTGAGAATACATGTGCTGCCCAATAATGAAGACAATTAATGGTATATTTTTGTAGGACCACCCGGACCTTGTGACCTCTGATGTTCACTTTGGAGACATACTCTCAAGAGCAAACATGGGAAGAAAAGGACAAATTTGTGAGTAAAAAGAAAGCTAAATAAACTCCTTTCTGATCTTTTAGAGCATTTTGAGTATATTGTATTATATGCAAAAAAAATAATCAAATCCTTTCTTAATATTGATTTATCACATTTTTAAATTAGAATGTTATGTAGTTTTTCAAAAACAAACATACAAAAGACAGACTTTTAATTATTGCTCTTTCAAACCAAACAAAAAATAGCACAATTTCCTGCTCCAAACCACATTCTTTTATTGATAGAGGATTACCGCAATTATACCGCAAAAATATAGAATATTAGTAGGCTTTACCCTTCTGAGTGTGGTACTCACCTGGACCCCTCTTTTTTTTTTTTCTCAAGCCACTTTACAGTTACAGTTACATGTATTTTGTTGATAAGTTAAATAAGCATAGATTTGATTTGCCTTTTTAAAGTTTACAAATCATTGATCAAAATAAAGACATAATATGTGTGCATTGAGAAACCAACACATGCAATGTTTTTAATTTATTTATTCATCTTGGGCAAGTTATTTAATTCACAATGGAACATAAATTACACACTTGTAGACAGTTGATGCAGTTAAATCACAAATACAATAACAAAACAAAAATGATACAAAATCAAATAAAAGACATGCATGTAAGGAGTGGGAAGAAAACTTTTCTTTGGTAACTTAACTATTATATTGCTATAATAATAAAATGCTAACAATGGTAAGGACATCTTACAAATACTTGTAACAGCACATAGCAACGACACAAAACTAGCACAAACTAGTATTGCGGAATGGAGTATTGAGATGAAGCTGAATGCGATGCGTGAGAGTTGACAACCCCGCCTGTAATGATTATGCTCTTAATTTGTATTTGGCCCACAGCGTTATTTGAGCTGTCTCTACCTAAAAAGAAAATCAAAGAGGAAAGACGGAAGAAGAAAATGAGAACAATCAAAGTGGAGTGTGAAGAACCTGGTGAAGCTCTTGGTCTAGACGCAACTTCAGCTCCTACAGCAAACATGATCAACTCTCTGCCAGACACTCCCTCTTCTCCACTCGCCAACATCAAAGAGGAGTAAGCTTAAATGTATTGTTATGCATGTGAAAAATTCCTTATCATGTTTATTATATATAAATTATACGACACTGTATTTCAGAATGTTGGATGAGAGTCAGACCAGCCCTGTTGTAGTTGAAGAAATCGCCATTAGTTTCTTCAGTTTGTTGGAGAGTATTTTAAGATCAGAAGCCCTCACCACATCTGGAGTATGTACAAAATTATGTTTTGGCATTTAATAGTTTAGTAGTTTAAATGCATGCAAACTTATTGGACATTTCAAATCTCTTAGATTGAAGAGAAGATTCAGCTGTGGCAGTGCTCTCCAGCCAGCTCCCTAAATCCATGGTTTTCTTCTGCCTCTTGTTGGTCCGACCTGGTTCTTCAAGCTCTCCAGTTTCTTGCTGGAGAAACCAAAGGTTAGTTAGTAGTAGTAGTAAAAGTAGTAAAAGTAGAAAAAGTAGTAATGTTTTTCCTGTGTCAGATGGTCGCATGGCACTACCCAGTGGTTTCTTACCGTTTGTGGAGTTTTCTGATGAAACTCAACAGTGGAGGTGGATTGGTCCGACCCAGGAAACGGAGAAAGACCTTAGTGCGTTATGTCAACTGTGGCTGGACTCTAAAGATTTGGTTATAAAGGTACCACAAAGAATTTAACTAAAAATAATCTTGATATATTGAAAAAAAACATTATTTTTGTGTTGTGTTTTCAGACAGAAAATGAAGAAATATTAGAAATGACCTCACCCACTCCAAGAGTGTAAGATCTATTTTAAGATATAAAGTAATACTGTATTGTACTGCTTGGAGATATATTAATCATTTATTTTACTACAGATCAACTGATTATGTGGTTCGACCAAGTACTGGAGATGAAAAACAGCTGTTTCAAATCCAGGTCAGTCTTTGTTGAGGGAATATACTTTTTTTTTTTATCATTTAAGGTGCAGTTAAACTGTTTTCTACCATTTGCAGGAACAGCAACGATACAACCAGCCTCACAAAGCTTTCACCTTCCGGATGCATGGATTCGAGTCTGTGGTGGGACCAGTCAAAGGAGTGTTTGATAAAGAAATGTCACTGAACAAAGCCAGAGAACACACACTGCTGCGATCAGACCGACCGCCATATGTGACTATACTGTCTCTAGGTTAGAAATTGGGTTGATTTGATTGAGTTAATTTTGTGGTGTAACATTTAAAAAGCTGCTAGATCATTTTGTTTTATCACCAGTGAGGGATGCTGCAGCCAGATTACCCAACGGAGAAGGGACCAGGGCAGAGATTTGTGAGCTGTTAAAAGACTCTCAGTTTCTTGCTCCAGAAGTTACAAGTGCACAGGTCAGATAACCTAAAACACACCATCTCTGATATTGTAAGAAGTTTTTAAAATAGGATGTTCTGTCATTTAGGTAAATACAGTAGTGAGTGGAGCTCTGGACCGACTTCACTATGAAAAAGACCCTTGTGTGAAATACGATATTGGCCGTAAACTGTGGATTTATCTGCACCGTAGTCGCAGCCAGGAGGAGTTTGGTAAGTGAAATGAATAATACTGTAAATTAAAATGGCTCGGGTACAAAACATATTTCACATGTATTTATTATCATGTCCAGAGCGAATACATCAGGCACAAGCTGCCGCAGCCAAAGCAAGGAAAGCTTTGCAGCAGAAGCCCAAGCCTGCCCCAAAGCCCGTGAGTCTACACTCTGGCAAAAAAGAAATATGATTACAATTAATTCTTTAATTTCTCGATGTATTGTAATTTATTGTGTGACAGAAGTCTGGCAGTAAAGAAGGACTCAACAAACCTGCATGTTTGGATGGAGACATGGTTACCACTCCGATGTCGCCAATTCCCACTGCTCCAAACACACCTGGAACCCCCAAGTCACCTCTGCCCTCCACAGTCACAACTCCGACTAAATCAGCCGTCTCTGACACTATTAAAACAAGCCCAGGGTGGGTACATCGGCACAAAACCTACATATTGTGATAGATTTGCTCTTAATCGAGCTTTTATCAGCCTAATTTAAATATCTTTCAAAACCCATAACCACAATTGCCTTAAAGGAGACCTACTGTATTATGCTTTTTCTTTCAAGTACTTTGTATTAAATTACAACATAAGTAGATCATCATTTTACATTTTGTTCATTGCAAACTGCAGTTTTTGTCTAACACGGTAAAAGAAATAGGTTCTTTGACTTCCTGTTCAAAACTGCTGCACTGATCATAGTGACATAGTGACATTTCACCGTGACTAACAGCAGATTTTCATTTACATGTTTTAGAACACTATATGGATTAATCAATCTACCAAGTACAGTGATGTGGGTGGGGATAGGGTAGGTAAAAACTCGAGCTGCAGTTTCAGGATAGTACAGGATTACTCAAACATGTATGAATCAATCAATCAAAATACAACTTTGATTAAACTAATGATGAGGAAACAGTGTTTTAACAAGGTTAAAAGCTTATTGTTGATTTTGCATAACATGTCTCCTTTTAATATTGAAAATGATGTATATTTCACAACTAAATATCAACATGTTTTGATTTTCCCTGTAAGATTGTGAAATATTTTAAATAACTTTTACCTAATATATAAACTTGTTTTTTTTCTTTTCAGTGTGCTTCTGGTCTCTCCACCACCTTTGCCTCAGCTGGGAACCATCTTGCCCACCAGTCAGGCAGCTCCTCCGGTCTCACAGCCTGTTTCGTCCCAGCATGCAGCGCGTATAGTGAGCCACCTTGCGGCCGGTTCTCTTCCTCAGGTCCGTGTGGTTGCTGCTCAACCTGGTCTCACTGCTGCCCCCGGAGGTCACCCAGCCTCTCTATTACACCAGCCCACTCACCAGATCAGGATGCCGGTTTCTATGGCTGCAAAGGGCCTCTCACAAGTATGTAATGCAACTCGTACACTGAGAAAAACTTTTTTCTGGTATTTAGTATTGACCTATAACATAAGTAGATCATTTTACATTTTGTTCATTATAAACCTCAATGTTGATCTGAACCAGCTTAGTAACAGACTTAAAAACAAACCTGGCTAACGCAAGACTGATCTCTCTCACTCTGAATTGAGTTCTTCACATGAATCAATCTGTGAAGGGTCTCGCCAAAAGGCGTTAGGGCATTAACAAAATACTTCACGGACAGCAGAAGATGCAGAAAAATCTAAATTGTGTTAAATCCAGGGGTCAGAGAAGCACTGTCCTATTTTGCGTCCACAAATGTACAAAGCGCCATTGTGTGCACGTTTTCTCCTGAAACAGGCCGAAGTATGGCCATCGGCGCGCCACCATGTTTGTTTTGGTTTGGGTTGTTGTTGTTTCCAAACCACAAGGCTGCTCTTTGATGGTTCCAGTCCCGCATGTGGGTCCTAAATGCCTTGTGATTGGCCCGTTAAACCACTGATGCGGACTGCAAACAGATCAGAGAGAGCCTAACAAGATGAATTCTCTAGAGTTTGTGAACTCACAAAAATCACGAATTAATCTTGCTGGCAAGGTTAGTTTATCACTGCACAACTGATATGCCGAAATGTCACTCTTCATAGTGACATTTCAATGTAAAGTTTTGTGGAAAATATATTAATAGTAATGATCCATTTTCAAGCCTTGGTGAGTTATGAAATAGAATGAGGTTTATTCTTTGTTACAGGAGATAACGATGGGACAAGGCCTGGACTGGCTGCCTCCCAGCTTCCTAACTAAGTCTGACCCAGAGGCTCTGTGCTCTGAGTATTTTATACCTGAAGTATAAAACTTCATACACATGAAAGCAGAGTGATTTTTGTTCATAGCCACATTTTGATTAACACTATTCTGGGTTGAGACCGGGCCTGCCAAGCTTCTTCACATATGTAAATGTCTGGTCTGCTTTCTCTGGCTAAATCACAGGCATTAACACAGAGTTCTTTCTTAATAAGAACGTACTGTAACTACTGATACATTTCTATCACACAAGCAGTGTATTTCCATTTTAGAACTTTACTTGTTTTGTCTTGTTTTTGTGTCTTGTTTTGAGTCCTTATTTTTTTAATAATCGCGACTAAATATAGCGTTGTGGGTGGGGATAGGGGTTAGGGCAGGGGTGTTAAACTCATTTGGGCCGCGGGCCAAATTTCGATGCTCAGGCTGGGTCGCAGGCCAAACATAACGTAAAAAATAAAACAATAAAAACTATAATAAATAAATAGCTTTTATATAGCCTTGTGGACACTGTTGCACAAATCTGCAGCAGGTGAAAGACTGAGTCCATATTCATGCAGCAGCAGCAGCAGCAGGAACATGGACTTTTGATTTGGGTTTTGACAATTCTCTTTTAAAGCTGAAGGTAAAAATTCACAAAAAATTTGTTTTAGGGACTTGTAATAAAGCAAAAATGTCCAGGCCGAATCTATTTAAAAGTCCTTTTGATTTTTCATTTTGGGTAATTTTTTACTTGTGAGTTTGGAGTACAAACGGACCCTGATGCTTCCCAGAATGATTTATTTGACTGGAAATAAGTACATGGCACTAAGCGTCCCATCCGTGGGACCTCTTATGGGTCCGCTGTCCCACGGGTGGGACGCACTAAGCGTAAGGGGTTAACACTTTTACCGGTCTGCGGATCTGTATGTTCGGTGGGCCGGATTAAAACGTCTGGCGGGCCACGAGTTTGACACATGTGGGTTAGGGAAAAACAGATAATAGGCACGTTTGGGATAAGCAAGCACTACACAGATCCTATCGGTGTCGATCGACATTAGAGTTTCCGGCTTAACCCTATTGGGAGACACTAGGCTGCTGGGCCTTTTTTCTACGCTCTCACAGCGCCCATTTACTGGGCACTCGAGCCTCAGTTGTAGGATAATGGAGGATTACTCGACATGAATCAATCAAAATACAACTTTAAGTAACTTACATGGTAAAAATGTCCCTTTTTAAATAAAAAGGCTGTAATGATTATAATCTGTGCACAGGCTGTGGTGTCCGTGCCATTGAGAACTCAGTCCAGCAGTAGTCCAGTCCAGGGGCCCACCACTCTATCTGTGTCCACTGTGACAGTCACTAAACCACAGACGGGAGCTCCTGGAAGTCCCTCAAATGCTCCTTCTTCACCTGCTGTGCTTCAGGGAGTCAGCAGCTCAAACATCAAACAGGTGGGTTTGGAGGTTATTTGAACTACTTATGAACATTGTTATAGTAAATATAATATCTGAAAACAATGTATGTTAATATGTCACACAGATGTAAAATGGCAAAATCTCCACCCCTGTAAATATATTATCATTTATTTAGTCTTTGTTTTTGTTGTTTCCATCCTCAGCGCCAGGGCATTCACGTTATTTTTAGTAGTCGACTATTACTAATAATGGTCAATTAATCATTGCAGCGCTTTGAACGGCACAATACATATGTTGTATGTCTAAACTTGTAACATTTATCTCTCTGAAGGTGTCCATCACTGGCCAGTTAGGTGTAAAGACTGCGGGTGGCGCCGGTATCCCTATAACTGCTACAAACCTGCGCATCCAGGGCAAAGATGTGCTCCGCCTCCCTCCGTCCTCCATTACCACAGATGCTAAAGGCCAAACGGTCCTGAGGATCACCCCGGACATGATGGCAACTCTGGCCAAGTCTCCAGTGACCACGGTCAAACTCACCCCTGAGTTTTTGGGCCAAGCCGCTGCTGCAGGTAGTAAGAGCATATCAGCAACTCTCCATATGACACCGACGCACCAGTCAGCCTCTACAGCCTCCAGCTCTGCATCAAGCTCCGGAGAGGTATCCACCAGTAAAGCTTGTCCTGGTACTGCGTTGTTAAAAGCTACAGGTGATACTGCAATTCGTCTGATGCCGACTTTAGCGGTCACTATGGCTGATCAGAAAGCGAGGACATTTACCACAGTCTCATCACCTGAAAAGAGCAGCGCCACTATTCGCATAATGCCAGGCCTTGGTGTAATTCCGCCCAAACCGGCTCAGACCATTACAATGGCACCCTCCACTGGTAGTAAACCTCCAGTTGCTTCTTCATGTGCCTCTGTGGTCACAATGGCTGCCAATGTGGTGGCCGGTGCTAAAGGACTCACTGTGGCCTCTGGTTCACCAATCACTTTAGGAACAGCGACAGCAACCGTGCGGCAGGTCCCAGCGACGGTGGTCTCCACACAAGCGGTAAGAAAAAACACCTCAATACATTCTTCAAAAACAATCAAACTTACAAATAAACGTTTCTAATATATATTATTTATCACAACATAGGGAAAGTTACCTGCCCGGATCACGGTTCCCCTGTCTGTCCTTAATCAACCGCTTAAGACTAAAAGTGTGATGACAACATCTATTGTGAAAGGAAACCTCAACACAAAGTAAGTTTGCACATTTATATTATGATAATGGTTTTGGTTATTTTGAAGGTGAAACATAGTAATCACTCAAAGTTGGACTCTTACCAGTATCAGAAGTATTAAAAAGACGCACTAACATGACTTTGTTTTGCGCAGTATCAGTGGCCTGGGGAGGAACATCATCCTGACCACGATGCCGGCCGGGACAAAGCTGATAGCGGGAAACAAGCCGGTCAGCTTTGTCACTGCTCAGCAGTTTCAGCAGCTTCAGCAACAAGGCCAGGCCACACAGGTGAGGGCACTTTGCATGTTATGCAAGAGCTCATCTCTGTTTGCACTTGGGTTTTCCAAGTTAAAGTAAATGTTACGTCCTGTTGCAGGTTCGGATTCAGACAGTCCCAGCCCAGCAGCTTCAGCAGCACATGGCCTCTGCAGGATCCACCAAGGCCGTTTCTACTGTTGTTGTCACGGCGCCTTCACCTAATCGACCCCCTGACCCTCCCCCTCCACAGTGAGCTTAGGCAAACTGGAAATGCAAACAAATGTTGGGTGATTTTATATTCCAGTGAAGTTTGAGATTCTTTTGCCACAAGTTGAAACTATGAAACGTAGTTATCTGTTGGTTTCTCTACCGTGTTAATATTTTCCTGAGATTTAATGTAAAATATGTAACCTGCTTTATTATACGTAAGAATACAGAAATACTGTTTCTTTGAATGGATTTTTTTGGACTCTTTATTTACATTTTCAACAACTGGTTAATGTTGATAGTTGTACAACATATACAAAATGTTCATAAATATATAGATATTTTTTCTTGAACTTGATGAATGATAGTGAAAAGTCATAGTGAGTTTCTCAGCCCAGAACAACAATTGTAAAATGAAACGTTGAGCAAAGGCTTATTCCTCCTCCGATTCCTGAAGCAAAGACTTCTGGGAACTGGACTCAGACGAAGTGTTCCTCATTCCAATTTCAATGTTTCTTCCATTTTCAGAACATTTCCTCAGTGTGCTTAAGAATAGAAAACAACAAAAATATTTTTATTTCACTGTACAAACTCATGCTATTGTGCTAGTTCATATTAGACTGTGATGTTCAATATAAACAAGTCCATGTTTACAATGAAAACAATGTACTTACCACCACACCACACAGGAAGTGCTGGTCACCAGAAGCACAGCAACAGCTAAATGCCAGCAGAAGCACATAGTGACAAACATTATGTTACCATGCTGCTCTAACTCCCACTGTGGCCCACTCAGTGGATACAGGACAAAACCAATCTGGAACATAACATGAGCACAAGGTAAAGCTATTTGTACTAAAACAAGGATTTAAAAGAACACTAAATGGTCATAATTGTGTAGCTTTGATCATCTGCTGCTACGCTGAAATGGCAACACAAAAATATTCAATCACAATTGATTATAATATTTTATAGGCTGACTAGTTGTGGCAAAGTTCTTTCAAATCGTGTATATAGTTAAGCTATTAGCCATTATGTGTTGTCTTCAGGGCTGAATAATTTAAGAATTACAGAGGTAAAAACAATTTTTTTCCCGGTCACATAGTTGTTGAAATGTTACTGTGTGTGACTGTGGCTGACCTGGTAGAACCACGTCCCCTGCAGGATGAAGAGTCCCGACCCCAGTAGCTCCAGGACTATATTATGTCTCTTGAAGATCTCCAACATGGAGCAGGCGGCTCCCCCGAACACAGCCACCAGCAGCAGAGTGTGGATGTGTGCGTCCAGTTGAGGACGCATGTGCACATGGTAGTAAAACAGAAACCCTGGGACGCAGAATCGGACTTGTTGTTTTTTTTTGAGTAAACAAGATTTGAGATGAATAAGTGACTTATGTGGCTAATTATTAGTTCATTCTGTTCTTTACTTGACGCTCAGGCATTATTCTGCATATGTTTTTTTTTTTTTTTTTAAGTTTACAGGGATTCTCCTGCTACAAAGGTTTTTGATGGTGGCAAATGTAGTATCGAGACGATCAATTACCACAATATACTTCTAAATGGTGACAGGTCTCAAACATTCGGTCTGCGTTCATTTCTACTGACCCATTGCAGTGGTATGAACATTACACGATACAGTGCATTCTGTGTCTATTATGTTCCATTTAAAACAGAAAGTAGAGTAAAATAGAAAAGCAAATTAAGAATCCTTTTTCATGTGAATTTGGGTTCAGACATAGGCATCTAATGCTCTTATTTGATGCTACTATACCATTTATCCGCTTACCCTCAACAAACAGAGCCATGGACAGAGCAAGGCGGTCCACACCAACAGGCACTAGTCTGAAGGCAGTAGAGGCGACCAGCGCAACCCCAGCAATCCCAAAGAACAGATACATTGTGCTGTGTTGCCAGTTCATCAGCTTCACCCACGACCCGCCTGAGATCAGGTGAGCCTGAGGGCCGTCTGGGACAAACTGCTCCACCATTATACCTTCATTAAAACAAAGCACACTAATTCAGCGAGCCAAGACTATGAGTTAGGCGAGTTAAGAAGATCAGTGACCAAAATATCCTGACCAACAAAAGCAGCAAACATTTGTAATCCTCCCTCAATGTAGTGCATCTTCTTCAGAAAAGGAGGAGTCCCTTGTCTGCATTTGGGCTGATTCATCCTCCAGTAGTGATGGAGCGTTTGCTTCACCGTCAGCCACACACCAAGCAGAAAGAAGAAGGAGCCCGGGATGGCGTGTCCTCCAAAGTTGGCCATTTTCCGACCTGGAAAAAGAACTTATTTACAGATTTATGCAGCACAATCAGAATTAAAGAGAAAAGACTTTGAAAAGACACTGAGTAAAGTCTATACTTTATTGTTGGTGTAATCCCTCCATACTTTATTGTTTCAGATAATACAGACAATATTTTACTTTAGTACAATTCTATACACCAACATTTATGTTAGGCTCTATCTAACCGCTAAATAAGACTCATGTAAACGGTTACATGTGATGCGAGTAATCAGATTTCTTTCCAGTTGTCCCCACCTTTGCAGATTTTGTTGAGGTAAAATATGATAATCTTTATTTGTCCCACAATGGGACAATGGAAAAATAAAAAACAGATCATTTAGAAATAACAAGGGAAATTATGCAAATATGGTAGACCACTTTGGCAATAAAACAAAAATCAAAGAGAACATTTTAAAACTTGAAAGAGTCATTTTAAAATGCTTGTCTTCCAAACACAACAATTACTCTAAAAGCCAATTGAATAACTGACACATGTCACTAGTGATTTCTCTTGATCAGTTGGGTTGTCTGATTATTCTAGTTCTGCTTTAACAGGCTACGTAGCTGTACTCACCGTGATAAGGATAAGGTGCATTTGATATTTAAATATCAAGTAAGATTTATGCAAAACAATGCATACATTACACTTAAAAAGCCAAACTGTCTATTTGGTGTCATTAAGAAGAATATTGATACTCTTTTCTCAAAAGCGAATTCATCCATTTTGTTGGCAGTAGTCATTTGTTTTGCAAAGAAAAATTCAAACAACTTGTGGTTTTAAATGATGGAAATTCAAAGCACTTTCTAACGAGATCTCTCTTGACCATTGTTATTTTAGTGAAATGTGGTGACATCTGTGGTGAAATGGACTACGTGACAGTGACAGATGGCGAAGGTTTTTGGAACTACCGGTCATAGTAAATGTACTTCAGCTGTTTGTGCTCGGTCAGACACGTTTTTCTGGATCCGTCCTGTTAGACTAGCACCTGCTCCATTAACTGGCTCTAGTTTCTACTTTCCATTTGATCGTTTCCTCCTCAAGTGTGTGTAATATTATATAACCAGATAACTTAAAAGTAAACAAACAGTTTCTTTGAAGAAACTAAAGCCCTACAAGCATTGAGTTGACAGCATCTTAGAGTGAAAATGTTGACATACCTTATTTTGTGTCCCAAAAGCTCCCCAAATATTGAGTGCGCTCTGCGTGAAGTGCGTCCGCCTGTTGCTCCAACCTGCTCCGCAGCGAGGCCCCACCCAACACCAGAGACAGAAACACCTCCAGGGACTCACCCGGAGGCAACAGGCAATCAAACACACCAACACACCAACACATCCTGTTTATGGAGCTCGACTATGTGAAGATTCACTCAATCATTTACTCATTAAATAGGAATAATGTGGGCCTATTCTCTTTATGGCTAGTGAGTTTAGACCAAAACATAAAAGCAGAAAAAAGATATTGATTGGCGTGAAAATGCACTTCTGCAAGTTAATAATAAACACAGAGTGTGCAGAGGGAGAGGCGTAGTTTGAGGCAGTAAAGAACCTTTGTACTATAAAATCTTTATTGCCATCATTGTCACGCAGTGTCATGCATTGTAAAGTTTAAAGAAACAGTATGTAAGTTTGTGATTTTAAATTCCATAAACATGACCTATCTCTGTCCCCAAATACAAGGTAAACATATCATTTGCTGTTTTGGTTCTTAAGCTGATTCTCCAGTCAGAAGGCAGAATGAGCATTTGGGTTGCCAGTTTCAAAGATGAAATCCATTTGGTTGTAATATAAAAATCCAATCCTCAGACATGGCCTGTCCTGCATTTGTCCTGTAAATGACTGTATTTTTTTCAAACGGTAGTGTAGATTGTTCTACATACAGTTCCTTTCACTGGAAACATAAATTACATCAAACTCTTTAAACTTTTTAACAGGAATGTCTGTATGTCTACGTTTGTGGATTTACAGAATGATACAGAATAATTTCTTCTCTCTGAATGGGTTTTCAGATGAAGGCACCGGAGTCACCAGAGCATCCTCTTTGGCGTGAGATTCACAGAAGGCCATGAGTTCAGCAGCAGCCTTAGACACCTGCACACATCATAATCAATGGGCCCTTCAGTCGCTTTGGTTAGAATTCGTTTGGCAAGGTTGGCAGGGTGGTGTGCCAATAGGGTTATAGATGCAAACAATCTCCAAAATGGAAAGATTCCTTATTATTAATCCACATTAACACAATTAAACTGTTACATTGTGATGTCCTTGTCCCACTGTATAATCCATGTATTAAGGGTTGAAAGACTGTATGAATGAGATCATTGTTAATTGGACATGCATTCTGAATGTTTCTTACCAGCATCCGCTCTATGTTGACCTCCAGCTTCAGTTGCTCCACTGTTTTTCGGGCGTCTGCAATCTTAGCCATATTGTTCGACATCCTAACTGACGGTGGTACTGATATCAACAATCTGCCGTAAAGAGAAAGTATATTCCAAATTTGATTTGATATTTCTCTCCACATTATAGTACGACATAATAAAATAGAAGAAAGAAGCCAGATCAGCAATGCTGAGATAGTTGCACCTGAGAAAAAGCCAAAGGTGGAGCAGAAGAGGTAAGCATGAATATCTGTGTAAAAAGCTGCAGAATAGTTTATGTCAGAATCATGAATTAACAGTTACATGTTCTGAAATTGAGACTGGACTTGAACAGAGCAGTCAGTTTATTGGTAAAAATGCTGAGTCCGGAGCTGCCTGACCGTCTAGAGGACAAGACTGTGGACAACAAAGTCCAAGGGTGTGTTAAATGGAGGCAACTCAGGCCATTTCCCAGAGATCTCTTGGTATCACTTATTAATTGTGCTCCCTGGGTCTCAGCTGCAAGTGGCAGAGGCTGCTCTCAGAGGAGGCCAGGGCGAGGGAGGGGCCCTCCGCAGGGAATCATCCGCTACTGCAGAGTGTAAATAAAATTCCCTATATTAACACTTTGCAACGACATTTGATACCCAATTTATGTGTCACTGTTACTTTATTAAATTTGATTGCAATTTACAAGGTGCTGATTAAAATGGAGTGTCCATCTCAACAAAAATCTTGAAATTAAATCTAAACTAAAATTAAATAACCAGCATTTTTGCCTATATTTTTGTTTTCAAGGCATGGATCAAATTGTATAAATAGCCACACTCAAGTAAAGATATGTACAAGTAATGAACATGCTTATCCTTTCAGGAACAATTATTTCTTTTCAATTATGCATCATAGATTATGTTCAAAATAGATCACTTACCAGAACGCCAGCGTCACTGATTCCTGATTTAGTTTGGGTCTTGACCCGGTCCACGTTACAGTAACAGTCTGGTGGAAGTGACTGCAGAGACGAGGCGGAGCCACTGGGTCTTCAACAGATTCTCACCTTCACATAATGAGGTAGAGTTCAGCCTCCACAGCTCAACATGTGGCCCTCACCATGTGTGGTTATTTCTCTACAAGGAACAGTATTTTTGGTGTATACTTTTTTACATGCACAAGAAAACTGGTAAAATGGCTAAATGGTGCTGTTTTTCACTGGTTTTAATGGATTTAGGAAATGTGTTATGTGTTAATTTTGTAAGGCTATGCACATAACATTTGTACAAAACCCCCCACAAAAGTCATAAAAGAAAATAACTACAAATCTATGCACACAAGATATAAAGCCTAGATCAATTTAGTTTTCCCCACAATAATAATGAATTTACTTAAACTTCATAACAAATGAGACATATTTCATACAGCCGTATATTATTCCTTGTAGTTTGTGTAATTGAGTTGTCTTATCCAGCCTCTTATCCAGAGTGCAGCAGTAACAATCTGGAGTTCAACGCCCAGAAGACAATTGATATGATCGTGGACTTCAGGAAAGTCCCCAGCCCCCCAACCCCCCTTCCCCATGACAGACTTCACCACTGTGGACTCCTTCCGCTTCCTCTGCACCACCATCACTCAGGACCTCAAGTGGGAGCCCACCATCAGCTCCCTCATCAAGAAGGCCCAGCAGAAGATGTACTTCCTTCCAGCTGAGGAAAGCCAAGATGCCAGCGCAGATGATGGTGCAGTTCTACACGGCCATCATTGAGTCCATCCTCACCTCCTCCATCACCGTGTGGTACGCTGGAGCCACAGCCAGGGACAAACAGAGACTACAGCGGCATTGAGAAGGTGATTCGGGTTGCAGACTTCCATCTCTGCAGGACCTGTACGTCTCCAGGGCTCTGGGACGAGCAGGTCGGATCACCGCTGACCCTTCTCACCCTGGACATGGTCTATTTGAACCACTCCCCTCAGGAGGCTACGGTCAATCCGGACCAGAACCTCCCGCCACAAGAATAGTTTCTTTCCCTCTGCCGTTGGACTCATGAACACTTCTTAAACACCTGCCACTTTAACTACAATTTAATCAATCACTCACTGTCACTTTTTGCACTCACAACTGTAAATTTAACTGTAAATTCTTGTGTACATAGTAATGCCTATTTTTATTTTATACTATAGTAATTTTAAATTGTTTCTTAATGCATGCCCTTTTGGTTTCATATATGTTGTTTTTATTGTTGATTGATTAGTGTTTTATGTTGCACCTTAATGCCAAAACAAGTTCCTATATTTATGAATTCTGTTCATTGACAATGGCAATAAATCTTTTCTGATTCTGATTCTGAGCATTTAAATATATTAGAAACAGTTAAGCTCTTGATGGTCTCGTCACCTCTCCTGTAGTGTAGACAGCAGGAGGCAAAGTGAAATGTCAGGCGCATCATTAGCATTTGTCTCTCTGTGTAATTGGTCTCACTCAAAGCAGGACCAGTCAATAACAGATACAGTAGAAACACTGTAAGTCACAATGTCTGTTCAGCAAGAAGATCTCTAAAGACAAGAGCACAATGATAGACCATAAACTAAATAACACTAAAATAACTGTGTTAAAAAAAGTTCAAGTTATTAAATATAAATGTTGTAAACACACACATTTACTGAAGCGGTAATATTAATTCAGTTCTCTTTTCAGTCAGTTTATTGTCCCTGTCTTCACAATTTGCAAAAGAATACCATTTCACAAAGAAGACATACTCAACATTTACTTGACATAACAACACTATTGAGTCTAAGTCGATTTTTATTTGATTAAGCCCATATTTTTATGCATACCATATTTGATCATAGATAGTTTATATTATATTTACTGTTATTATTAATTGTTTCATGTTGCACCATATCGCCAAAGCAAGTTCTTTGTTTGTGAATTTTGTTCACTGACAAAGGAAATAAACTTTCTGATTCAGTTCTCTTTCATTATGGTACTGAAACAACGCCATCTGCTGATTAACCACTAGTCCTACATTTCCTTTAATGTGTGGCTGATTTCAGAGTATTATTAGAGGGTTATTCAGTGCCATAGTGAAAAGTGCTCAAAATTTGGGCATCCAATTTTTACAAGCAGATTTTCAAACATAAATCACCAGCACCACAGCACTGCACAGCAAACAGTTTATTCTGACACACAGCGTGTGGTGTGTGTGTGTGTGTGTGTGTGTGTGTGTGCGCGCGCGTGTGCGTGCATGCTCACGGGGACAATAAAACTGACTGAAAAGATAACTGAATTAATGTTACCACTTCAGTGAATGGGTGTATTTATAACATTGTTATTTTGTGTGTATGTAAGTATAATAAATTCCCTTCTCACACTCCGCGGGTGGTCTCATCCCTTTTTCTAAGCTCGGGTCCTCTACTAGAGGTCTGGGAGCTTGAGGGTTCTGCGCAGTATCTTTACTGTTCCTAGCACTGCACTTTTCTGGACTGAGATGTCTAATATTTTTCCAGGGATCTGTTGTAGCCACTCCTCAAGTTTGGGGGTCACTGCCCCGAGTGCTCCGATGACCGTGGGCACCACTTTCGCCTTCACCCTCCACACCTTCTCCAGCTCTTCTCTGAGCCCTTGGTATTTCTCCAGTTTCTCGTGTTCCATTTTCCTGATGTTTCGATCACTTGGTATCACAATGTCAACCACAACGGCTCTCCTCTGCTGTTTATCCACCACCACAATGTCCTGTTGGTTTGCCATTACTATTCTGTCAGTCTGTATCTGGAAGTCCCACAGGATCTTGACTCGGTCATTCTCGGCCACCTTTGGGGGTGTTTCCCGCCATTGTCTCAGGGGCCCCTTTGCACAACCTACACCTTGGGTCTTGTCTGGTGTGGTAGATCTGGAGTGCCTCTGTGCTGTCCTTCAGACCGGCCCGCTTTAGCCATTGTTAGGATTTCTTGATATCAGCCACTTCGGTTATGTTCTGGTGGTACATCCCATGTAGGGGCTTGTCCTCTCATGATGGTCCCTCCTCCAGCACCTCATCCTCTGTTCCCCATTGCCTGAGACATTCACTGAGCACGTCATCTGTTGGGGCCTTGTCCTTGATGTACTTGTGGATCTTAGATGTTTCATCCTCGACAGTGGCTTTCACACTCACTAGTCCATGGCCTCCTTCCTTACGGCCAGTGTACAGTCTCAGGGTGCCCGAATTTTGGGTGGAACCCTCCATGCATGGTGAGCAGCTTTCGCTTCTTAACATCTGTGGTCTGTATCTCTTCCTTTGGCCACCTTATTATTCCTGCAGTGCATCTGATCACTGGCAGAGCTCAGCTGTTTATTGCCCAGGACTTGTTCTGGCCATTGAGCTGGCTTCTTAGGGCTTGCCTTACTCGTTGTAGGTATTTGGCTGTTGCCCCTTTTCTTGTTACCTCTTCAAGGTTGCCATTTGCCTGTGGTATTCCTAGGTACTTGTAGCCATCCTCAATGTCTGCTATTGTTCCTTCTGGGAGTTAGACCCCTTCCGTGTGGACTACCTTCCCTCTCTTTGTCACCATCGTCTCGCTCGCTCTTACCGTACAGTTTGATGTCATCCATGTAGAGGAGGTGACTGATCATGGCCCCATTCCTGAGTCGGTATCCCTAGCCAGTCTTGTTGATTATCTGGCTGAGAGGGTCCAGACCTATGCAGAACAGTAGTGGGGACAGGGCGTCTCCTTGGTATATGCCACATTTGTTGATGGACACTTGTGCAAGTGGGTTTACCATTGGTCTCAAGGGTGGTTTTCCACAGCCGCATCGAGTCTGCTATGAAGGCTCTTAGAGTCCTACTGATGTACATCTCCAAGCATTCAGTGATCCACGTGTGTGGCATTGAGTCATATGCTTTCTTGCTTATTTATATATATATATATATATTATATATATATATATATATATATATATATATATATATATATATATATATATATATATATATATATATATATATACACACACACACACACACACACACACACACGTGGGCATATATGTATATACAGTATGTACATACATATATGTATGTATGTGTTATATTACATATACATACATATATATTATATACAGTGGGGCCAATAAGTATTGGGCAACTTAAAAATTTGCAAGTTCACCCATTTAAAAAGATAAGAGAGGTTTGTAATTTTCATCATAGCAAGAGAGACAGAATGTTAAAAAAAAAAAAGAATCCAGGAAATCACATTGTATGATTTTTAAACAATGTGTTGGTGAAAATGGGGTGGCCAATTAGTATTGGGCAAACAACAAAACAACTCTTCTGTCCCTCACAGACCAGTCACTTGCTCTTTAAGAAGTTATTCCGGCCTCCACTCGTTCACAGTATGAATGCGCCTGTTGCCGATGCATAAGAGACCCCTGCACACACCTTCAAAACTGTTCAGGGGGGGAAAACCCCCTTTTTCCCAGGGGGTCTTTTTTTTCAACCCACCAAGACCAGAGAGCTTCAGAAAGACAACAGAGATAAAATCGTACAACTGCACAAAGCTGGGATGAGTCAAACTGCAATTGGTAAACAACTTTGTGAGAAAAGATCAACAGTTGGAAACATTATTAGAAAATGGAAGAAGTATGACATCATTGACAATCTCCCTCGGAGTGGGGCTCCATGCAAGATCTCACCTTGTGGGGTTCAAATGAGCCTGAGAACAGTGAGGAATCAGCCCAGACCTACACGGCGGGAACTGGTCAATGATTTGAAGACAGCTGGGACCACCCTGGGACCACCGTCACAAAGATAACAATAAGTAACACACTACGTCGCCATGAGGCGAAATCCTGCATTGCCCGAAAGGTTCCACTACTACACAAAAATCATGTAAAGGCCCGTCTGAAACTTGCTAAAGACCATCTGGACGATCCAGAGGAGGATTGGGAGAATGTGATGGTCAGATGAGACCAAAATGGAACTGTTTGGTTTAAACACCACTCACCGTGTTTGGTGGAAGAAGAATGCTGAGTTGCATCCCAAGAACACGATACCTACTGTGAAGCATGGGGGTGGAAACATCATGCTTTGGGGATGCGATTCAGCAAACGGGACAGGAAGACTGGTCTGTATCAATGGCAAGATGAATGGGGCCATGTATTGTGACAATTTTGGGTAAAAACCTCCTTCCCTCAGTCAGAGAATTGGAGATGAAACGTGGCTGGGTCTTCCATGATGACGATCCAAAGCACACAGCCAGGAAAACCAAGGAGTGGCTCCGTAAAAACCATATCAAAGTTCTGGAGTGGCCTAGCCAGTCTCCAGACCTCAACCCAATCAAAAACCTGTGGAGGGAGTTGAAACTCCGTGTTGCCAAGCGACAGCCCTCAAACATCACAGCTCTAGTGAAGATCTGTGCAGACGAGTGGGCCAAAATACCAACTAAAGTGTGTGTAGACCTGGTCAAGAACTACAGGAAGCGTTTGACCTCTGACACTGCCAACCAAGGCTACATTACAAAATATTAAAAGTAACTTTTGCTGGCTGCCCAATACCTATTGGCCTCCCATTTTCACAAATAAATTGTTTAAAAATCATGCAATGTGATTTCCTGGATTTTTAATTATTTTTTTTTTACATTCTGTCTCTCATGCTTGATGTGTACCTATGATGAAAATTACGAACCTCTTATATTTTTTTTAAATGGGTGAACTTGCACATTTTTAAGTTGCCCAAAAAATATTGGCCTCACTGTTTATATACATAAACGCGTATGCAATTAACGCATATGTGCACATTTTCTGTGTTTATAACAAAATAATAATCATTTAGATATTCGGGGTTAAAGTTGAATAAATGCAAATATCTAACAGTCCATAAATTGCCATTTACAGAAGCAAAAGACTGGAAAAACAAGATCAATCTAAAAAATAATTAACCGATCCCTTTTAAGTAATATAATATTGTTTGTTAACAGTCAATAGTGTTGTAAATATAATGTGTGGTTTGTACATGATTTAGTTAATCACTCTGCTGGTTTAGTTATTCCACAGTCACTGTTTGTTCTCGTAGTTCTTTATTTTTGTACCGACTTTCCCCACTTTTTCAGGTTTTCTTTTTCATGTCTTTTAACGTTTGTTGTGTTGTAGATATTTTCCGTACTTTTAGAATTCTAGTAGTTCTAGTACACGTGTTTTTTTGTTACAGGGATGTTTTGTCTTTTCACCAATTTAATGCTTCCAACCAAATGACATCTTTGCAGACTTAACTCTCTAATAGCTCAAGCATGCATTTATTTCAAAGTTAAGTGTGCTTCAACTTTAACACAGTCTTGATTGATTGATGACTGCACATGTAAATGATCTTATATTTACACCCGTTATGTAAAGATGAGCTATTGTTTTATTTAGCAGCATATTTCCATAAGAAGTAGATTTATTGCCAGCTGAAGAAAATGCAATATGTGTACAATATTAAGATGATCTGTATGTGAATTTCCATGAGTTAGAGGCTTTAATTGCAACCCCATAATGCATTTACCCCTTAATACATTTACCCACCAGTGAAACGCATCTTATTGTATGTCATTTTCAACCGAAAGCACGTTTCCTGCCCCTCCCACTGCCCCTTTTATCCACTCTCCTCAAACATCTGCCACATTAGCTTATTATTTACCAAATTCTTAATGCACACTACAGTAAATGTGCATTGGCCAGGCTAGTTTAGCTCGGTGGGCGCAGAAGAGCAGAAGAGCAGGGTTGTACCATTATGAGTGGTGGGCGTGTTGAGGAGCGATGAATGACGTGAGAACGGAGAAGCAAAACCCTCTCGTTTGGCTGTCATCTCGGGGTTTAGCTGTAATTACAAAGATATAACTACGCACAACTAACGCTATGAGACGACATTTCGCCACAGAAGCAGGGTTTGGGGCTCTGTGAGCTTGCTTCGCGTTAATCCTGAAATCAGCAGCGGCTAAACCCCAGTGAGTGAGTAAAGGACGGCGGCGTGCGCTCAATGGTCAAGTACACAGCTCCATTGAGACATCAGAGAGCCAGGCTCTGTCCGCGGCTCTGCACGGCTTAACCACCATCTCAACCAAGATGCACGCGAGATCTGGATGACAGCACGATGGCTAGTGGTATAAGAAGTAAGTAAGAGTAAGACGCACAGAAATCATGGCATGCTATCCGCTACTAGCGCACATCGCTGTGTTGTAATGTTACCAACTTCCTGCATGGCTGCCTCTGCTCCCGCATGAGCCGGGCAGAGCCGGGCAGAGCCGGGAAGAGCCGGGCAGAGCCGGGCAGAGGCGGGCAGAGCCGGGCAGAGCCGGGCAGAGCATCACTGTGCACGCTTTGTTTATGGGCATCAGCAAAAGACACACGTTTGACCTGTGACACTGGGCTCCATACACAACCCATGCACACTCTGTTTGGCCCTGCGCACAAGGATATTGCCAGTATTCTGGAAACAAATGTATCTTTTCTGTTTTATTCATTTCTCAACCTGCTGCCAACATTTGGCTATAACGATTTAACAATCAGTGCTTCAGTCTGCCTATTTGTTGCAACCACCTGTGTGAAAGAAGCCTGAAAGATTGTTATTGAGGAGGCGTTATAGTCACATTTACAGCACTCCCCTGGGAATAGAGGTTACATTATTTCAAATGTATCAAATATATATTTAACTTAAATATATATTTGATTTAACAAAAAAGTCAGGTATTGTGTCACAGACAGGACAAAAATGAAGTAGGTTTATATTGAAAGAACCGACAGCTGTGGCTTTTAAATTCATTTCAGCATATGTTTTCATTCTCTCTGTAGAACACAAGTTACTTGTCATTGGTCCAACGGAGCCATGGTCGGTGAGGGAAAAACTTTGTCTGGCTACATCTGTGATGAAAAGTGGAGACCAGAACTGGTAAGGTTTTTTTGTGTAAATGAGGCTCATTCTAGTTTCTATGTATGTGGTTGTTGTGCAAAATGAGAAAAGAAAACCACATACTGTCGGCTTTCCTGCGCCTCTTTTTTTATTGCTAAACATTAACTTTGTGTCGCTCTTGGGGAAACTTTCAGAAAGTATTCATGCTGTGAATTAATTGTGTTGCAACAAGTAGCACAGAATGCCACATTGTAAATGGCTTGATGTTTTTTCTTTAAAACCTTTGCAGGGTTTCTGTCAGTCGTGCTATCAAACCGTTTGCAGAACCTGGAAGGCCTCCTGACTGGTTTTCACAAAAGGTGTGATATATCTACAAAAAATATTTCTGTTAAATCTTGCTTATAATGTCCAGTAATCTTGCATTGCACTTTACATGATGTGAATCCTGTATATTTCACAGCATTGTGCTTCAAAATACTCAGAGCTCCTTGAAACAACAGAAGCGCCAAAGTAAGTGTATGCCTTTTATGTGTTTTATGGCCATAAAGATGTGTTTAAACAGTATCTTTTATTCATAGACGGAAGCGTGGGGAAAAAGGTGAGATTGTGGAAACTGTGGAGGATGTGATTGTGCGCAGACTGACGGCAGAGAGGATTGACGAGCTCAAAAAGCTGATTAAAGAAACCCAGGAGAAGCACAGGTAAGCCTACAACAATATAGTATCATGTATATTTAGTACGTCATATAATCAAAGGTGTGAATGGATATGATCTGCCTTTGTAGGAAGCTAAAAAGGGAAGCAGAGCTTATTCAGGCGGGTCACCTTGATTCAAAACTAGAACTTTTGTGGGAAGACATTCAACAGTAAGTAAAACACTATTTGAACACATATACTGATTATTATTGATGAATAATAATATGTTTATACTTTTTATAGGAAGAAAAAAGAGGAAGAGGAGGCAGCTGAGTTAAAAAGGAAGGCCACTGATGCCGCTTACCAGGGTACTTTACATATAATTATAAAATATCAAAAAATAGAAGGTTTTAAGACATGTGAATGCTCACCTACATGTAAATATTAAGTTTAAACATCAACTTAGCGTAACAATAGTTGTGGTACACTTGGGATGATTTTTGTAATGGTCTTGCTCTTTCAGCCAGACTGGCATTAAAGTTAGCGCCCAAGCGTATCTCTGGAGTTATCATAAATTCTTCTACAAGCTGTGGATCCCCAAACCAGGAGTTATCACCTGGGGACCCACTTGAATGCCTGACTTCAGAACTGGCCTCTCCTAAAATTGTAAGTTAAATGGACACGAGACATTTAAATGACATGGTTCTTTTCAATGAAAGCATGATTAATGCATGCTCATTTCCTCACAGGCTTTGGGATCAGCTCAGTTGATCTCACTGGGTTGTTCTGGGCTTGGTGCAGATGAAATCTGCCATATTTCAGTCCTGGACGAGGCACAAAAAAAGCTCCTGGTTCAAAAAGCCAATCCTCCACCTTCTCCTCTTCTGTCTGAGCTCCTGAAGAAGGGCAGCATCTTACCCACAAATGCCAGACTGGTAGTTGAACTAGAGTAGATTTAGATACTACAAATCAATAAGCTAATAACTGTCTCTAATGTTTTGCTGATTAAGATACAGCAACAGTCTAATGTATTCTATTTTTTTTTTAAAGATAGGAGATGGGGAGCTCTCTGCTATTCACATGGTTGATGCAGGAACAACACCTAGTCTTCCGGTGCCTCAGGTCCCAGGTACAATTCCTAAACGACAGTATATACAGTATTATTGAACTAATAAAAACATATTCCATAAAGTATTGACCGTCTTTCCTTCCACTGTTATAGCAGCTGAACTGTGACCTAGTGCTAACTGTGTTGTTGTATGTTTACATGGCAGGCGCACCAATGCTATCTCGTCTGCTGGAGGCTGGGCCCACTCCATTTTCAGCCCCATTAGCTTTTCTGGTCAGTGGAGACACTGCCGCCTTGACTGCCTCTCCTGTTGCACAGGACACAGATGCTTCAGCATGTTCAGGTCTGGCCATGCATACTCTGTATAACACATATACTATGCATAACTGCATTATGGGTGAAAAACTTGGCAGGAGTCATTTGGACACTATTAAACACCTCATTGTCTTGTGTGCAGAGCAAAATGCAATGCCCTCTATGGGCTCTGGGGGCAGAAGGGCCCCTCCTGAAGTGAAGGAGTCTGAGCTGAGTGAGGACGATGTGACTACAGCATACATGGGAGATGAACTGGATTTAAAGACAGTAGGAGATATCATTGCTATTATTGAGGACAAGGTACAATAACTATTTAATCGACTGTATATACTGTATACAGTACATCAGATGCTACTGTGGATCACTTTATTGTTTGATCTTCAGGCCGACGAGAGTGCAGAGGCACTGGACGCAGCAGCAGTGGAAGCTGCTCTTTCTCTTTGTGAAGAGAGTGGACACACTCTGGGAGCTGCCTGGCCCTCAGGACCTTTCCAGCCTCAGGACAGTGGCCCAACAGCGCCTCCTGCAGTAGCCCCTGGAGCCCCGCAGTGTTCATCACATCAGCACAACACTGTGGCAAAGGCAAATGTGTTACATGGAGGGCCATCAGCTGAACACACATCACATTGCAATAGTCAAGAGAACTGTCTCGGAGCTATACCCAGGGGACTAAAAGGACTATCACAGACATCCTTGTCTTCATGTAACTCCACCCTAGAGCACTGCCCTTCCAGAGCACCTTCTCATTCTGAGGCTAAGTCTGTAGATGATAATGTGCATCAAGTTAATCAAATCTCAACTAAAATAACCATCAAATGTGAGGGTGAGAAGTGGACACAACATCGACTTGACAAAGGTCACGGAGGTAGGTACATCATAAAAAAATTAAAAAATAAATAAATACATACTTTTGCCTAATATATAATTACTTTACATATTGGCAGACTCAATTTTAGAAAATAGCCCACTGACTGAAAGAAATCTCAAGGTATGACATTCAATAGGCATAAAGCAAAAATAATAGCTGTATGCATCTGTTGGACTGAATTGTATGGTGTGAAGGTCCACCTGTTTAAAGCATCATAAATCGTTTAATATTTGTATCTCGACTGCAAATTTACAGGCGTCGAAAGTGAAGGATGAGCCAGGCTTTTACACAGCACAAGCAGACTGTGAGAGTGCCGGTGCTGAAGACTGTGGGGTTAAAGTGGAGGAGGATGAAGCCTTTCTCTCAGAGCTAGAGGGTGATATGGAGCTTGAGCCTGCAGCCAGTGAAAGTGAGGATGGATACAGTCTCACGGCTTCCTCCTCTCTCCAACTCAACACGACCGCAGACTCCATTCCCAGTAGTCCCGCCTCCTCTCAGTTGTGAGTGAAAAGCCTCGCTCACAAAACAGGCAAATGTAAAAATGTTTATATTAGTGTTTGCTTTGTTTCACAATCAGGCTTAACATCATGACCACCACCAAAGGAACTCAACAGTAAATGGGGACTTTGGGTTCCATTCTTCTGATTTTCATTATATTCATTATTAAAATATTGTTACATTATTGTAATTAGTTGCCCAATAGCTGGTAATTCAAAACATCAATGGGGAAATTGAATGGGATTTTTTCTCTTGCACTGTTGAGCTTCAGATTCAGAATTTTAAGATACAGCAACAATGTCATGAAACTCACACTCCACTTCATTAGCAAGGACCACGCAACCACAAATACACGCAAATAACAATTATTTATTGATGTGAGATGGACACTGGTGAACTGCAGATCGATGGCTGTGATGAGAGATTCTGGGTGGGGGCTCCGTCTCGGCAAGCTGCCCAGCCGGTTCGGGACCCCCCCCCCTCTCAGAAGACTGAATGCTGAAAGAAAGCATATTACAAGAGGAGGGAGGGCATGATGAGATGAGCGGTGACTGACGCGTTAGGCGGTATAACTTCTAAGACTTCTGGGTGATAGAGGTGTGGTCCTGCTCACGAACCTCAGTTAACATATTAACTCATTTGTACAGGTTTCAAACAAACCCCAGAACAAGTGGACCCCACAGTTCCCTAGACATTACAATTTGGTCAATATTCATATCCTTACAATTTATTATGTCTCTGGTTTTGGTGAAAATGTTCACTTGCTGCAGAAGATGAAGCTGCTGTGGAGACATTCCTCGCTGGTCATAATGTTTTGCCTGATATCCCTGTATTTTTGCCAGATCCAAACAATGCGTCAGGTTTCAAATTAAGTTTTGGCGTTGAATATTTCTCAATGATTTCTTGTTTATACTGTTGCAGTTCAATGTGTAGCGAGGATCAGGAGGCCTTACAAGCGCACAAGATTTGGAAGAAAGCCATCATGTTAGTGTGGCGTGCGGCAGCCAATCACAGGTCAGTTTGAACACATTATGATATTAGTATGATCCAGTCAAAACACTTGTATTCAAATGTATTGTTTATATGCTAGGTACGCCAATGTGTTCCTACAGCCAGTTACAGATGAAATAGCACCTGGATATCATAGTATTGTGCACAGGTAGGAAATGATCTTGCGTATATTATCATGTTCGTGTTAGTGACAACGGCACAAAATGATACAATTGTTGATACTGTTTATCTTTTTTTTCAGGCCCATGGATCTCGCCACCATTAAAAAGAACATTGAGACAGGTTTGATTCGGACTACTGCAGAGTTCCAGCGAGACATAATGTTGATGTTCCAAAACGCAGTCATGTACAACAGCCTGGACCATGATGTGTACCACATGGCCCTGGAGATGCAGCGGGACGTCCTGGAGCAGGTGCAGCAGTTTCTGGCCACACAGCTCATCATGGAAACCAGCGAGTCGGGCATCAGCGCCAAGAGCCTGAGGGGCCGCGAGAGCACACGCAGACAGGACTCCACTGACAAGGTGCTTCACTTGAGTTTTGGTGAAGAAAAAGTATAAAATTAAAGTTTGACAAGACTGGGCAAGATCTGAGCTCTATCACAAAGCATGTGTTTATGCTTTTTACTTAACTCTGAGTTCCAGTTTGTCTATATTCTTTGTGGTAGGCTATTTTAATTAAATCCACAGCTAAAATTATGTTTTCTATCGTCCATTAGTTTCAAGAACTCCTGTATCTTGCTTGAAAGATCATGATCATATTAGGTTTATCTGCATGTTGGCAAAAATGTGCTTTACATTAGTATTCAACTTTTATTTTCAATATGATATTGATTTCAGTGAACAACAAAAGGAAAAACATCCATCACCCAATTTCTAGGATTTCATTTTATTTTGCTAAACCTTGTTAAGTCTATAAGGCTGAAAAATAGAGTCAAAAAGCGAATTTTAGAGAATAACTATTTGTTTTATATAGACAAACACTAAACATTGTATACTTTATTTCCTTTTCACTTCTTTGTCTAAATCTATATTATGTTTGTCTGTTAGGACTCTGTCTCCATGTCCTCTCCCGCCTTTCTTCTTTCTCTTTTTGTAAGTACTTTGTCCTAAAGCTATTATTTCCCTCTTCAATCTTTGTAAAATGTAGCAGAAGTGTTTGTACTGTGCTGTTTTGCAGGATGGAGGCACTAGGGGGCGCCGTTGTGCTATGGAAGCTGATCTCAAGATGAAGAAATGAATTCTGGGAAATGTATGCTCAGTTTTAAATTGAGCAGTGAATAGTGCTGCATGGATTCTCCTTTTAATGCAGTTTTTGTAACATGGCGTGTTAACATTTATTTGCATTCTAAAGTCAATGGATAGAATATAAATATGTAATTTGAGTCATCCATGGACAGGGCTTACTAACAGTTTAATCAGATGTTACTATTCAATTCAGTTTATTTTTGTAATGCCCAAAATTATAACTGTGAGAACAGATTAAACCAAGGGGCATTTAAATACTAAATCTTTAACAGAGCGATAAATTGATTTAGTGGCTCTCAGTAAAATGTTATGTGATGATTTAGAAAGAATCAAGAGGCCAAAGAACATGATAGTATACTTGTGTTATAACCATCAAATGAAATACACTATTGATATCTGCCTGTATACACTGTGGTAAGTATTTGAGATATTTTTGTCACTTGTTATGTTGGTCAATTAACCTATAGGTGAACTATGTCAAGTGCTTAAATATATTTATTTTCAGTGCTTCAATAACACAGTATGTACTAACCAGTATTCTCAATTTCAAATAAACTGTACCTACAATCATGAAAATTGACAGACTTTGTTGGACAGATTTTGCATGCACAAAACACAAAAACGAGCATTAGTCCAAAATATTGTGAACATGTTTAATTTTCTTGGCCATGATCCGCTGTCTGCTTCATCTTAATTTCACAGTTTTAATGTTTTAATAATTATCTGAGGTCTGAGGACTGCATAACAGGACGTTAGCACGTATGAAGTAAATACATAAATGACATTGCTGCATGCAAAAATAAACAAACAACTAAAAATGTGAACAAACATTTGATCTAAAGTGCTTAATACGGACTTCGTACAAGTGAGATCTTCTTAAGTAATTGGCAGTCTCTTCAGTGACATGAAAAAGTATTAATGTCAAGAAATTAAATAAAACGCTCAGTTTTTGTTTTTTTTACATTTGATAAATTGTGATCTCCTAGCCAAAATGCAAGAAGGATTAAGCACTGCATCTTACAGACTTACACTGTGAATAATGCCACTTGCAAAACATGTTTGTCCTGTTTTTTTCATTCTATATTTGTTATAAAATGACTATTAAACATGGCTATTAGGTCATATTTATATTCCATTATTCCAACGTAATGATCCTTTCTAAAAAAAAAAAAAAAACAACTGACAGTGAACAGTGAGAGTGGAAACAATAGTTTGAAGCAAGTATAATTGAGACCCATCGCACTGCAGACAGGCAACTGGCATTGGTAGTGTTTTTACTCCTTACAAATAAAAATATATACTTTCAGTTGTTGATTTCCAAGAAGGTAATTTCTTACTACAGAGAACTTAAGCCATGACGCTCATGTAACATTCACAAGGAAAAACTAAAAAATACAAATATGCGCAAAGACAGGGAACCTGTCTGGTTACATAGAAAGCAAAAAGTCCTAAACTGTGCCAATCAAACAGCCTTCAAGCCCCCAGATTCATACTGAACACTGTGCATACTCTAAAAGTGTTGTCTCCACTAGTACAACACTGCCACAATAACACCATACCTCGCAGCTTCCATCATCAGTGCTGGCTGCTAACATGCGAACACTATTTCTTACCATTCAAGAGAAGGCACATTGTTTTTTGTGACATTGCCTCCTCAGCAGCAATACTCTCCATTCTCCCAAAGTAGCTTGAAATTAGTCAGAAATGTTTCCTCCTCTCGCACAGTCCTCATTAGCCTCTTTGTCGTTGGACTAGTCGCTGTAGTTTCTCACAGTTGTCCAGCCTCATCGTTTCAGCCTTCTGCTTTAACCGCTCATCTCGGTAAAGCTGTCCTAGATTTGCTAAGTCTGACTCTGCAAAAATAAAACATGAGTTAAAAAAAAAAGCAATATTAACATTCACGTAAAATAGCATCTGCACAGAACAGCATGGCCATCCAACAATTGTGATACCTGCATATCGGGCACACCCCACAAAAGCTGCACTATGGAAATGCTCAGACAGAGTCGGGGAGCCAAACATACTCCTTACACCAGGGGTGTCCAAACTTTTTTCACAGAGGGCCACATTTTAAAATTTATACGGAGCAGAGGGCCACAGAAAACCAAACAATGAAGCAATTCATTTGAAATTTTGCAATTGACATAGTTTCGATGGGCCTCCACACTTTTAATGAGACTTGGAACATTAATATTAGGTTGGTATAACATCAAAATGCTTGTATTTTTTCAAATTTACAGTGAAAAGTACTACTCTTTGTTGTATGGACCAATTTAGCAAGAAGCCAGAGGGCCAATAAAAATTGGTCTGAGGGCCGCATTTGGCCCTGGGCCGTAGTTTAGACATGCCTGCCTTACACTATTAAACCTTGTTCTAAAGACACTACCTTTAAAGTAAAGTCACTTCGTTTTTAGTGTAATGTCTGATTGGTGTTTTTCAAGTCTGCCTTAATAGTCTTTTGGTAACATCTTACTTTGCTGTTTCTCCTTCCAGCAGCTGCTCTGAAGATGCTCAATATAGTCACTTTCTATAGTCTTCTCCAGCTCGTCTAGTGCGGCTCCGCGGTACTCCTTCTCAAAACTTTTATCTACATAATACGGTACGCCCATATGCTGCGTCTCCCTGGACACCACCAGCCCCAATGCCCTGGAAACAAGAGACAGCATTCAAATTAACCCATTAAAACCGAGCTGTCAATATTACATATGGGCTGGTTATGCAACAGACTTACGGTTTATAGAAGAGGCTGTAGGGTGGGTTAGTGGCCATCATCTGAGTAAACACTGATATGAGGATTAGGACCAGCACAGGGAGAAGCTGGAGCATAGCAGTGAAGGTGTTCTGTGATAAAATCAGCAGCAGATGGGAACAGATCAGGTTACAGAACATACGGGCTGCAGAGCTGATTGCACATTGAAAGTAACATACAACACCACACTAAATAAATATAGATAACTGAATATTTGTATGATTTTGAATTCCATTTATGGACATTTATAATACAACTATAATTACTCAAAATAATGTCATGTTTGATGTATCTATGGTTAATACTGGCATAACATAATTACCTAATTACCTAATACCATATTTGGAAGAATAGGCACAAAAAGAGGTGGGCAATATATCAAAATGTAGATAATATTGTGGATGTCGTTTTGAAGATATGCAAAATTAGAATTTTGAGTATATAATCATACTTTTATTTTAAGCTACAAAAAGAACTGATTAAAAATAAACCTTTCACATTTGTCTGATAACTACTTGTTTTAACAAATTTCTGTTGGACTGACATAATATTGTGTAAAAAGTGTCAAAATATTTATTTTTGTCAGTATCATCCAGACTTAGGAAAAATTAGTATTTCGAATTTTGAAAAAATGCTTCTATCAATGACACGCCACTGACAAGGACTAATTCAAACATTTCAATTACATCGGCTTAACAATCTTTACAAATTAAATTAACATGTATGTTTAGAGAAGAGGTTGAAGGGAAAAATTCTTGGAAACCATGTCCAAATGACTTGTTTAAATGGTGCCACGCTGGTTGACTGCAATCATCATTCACGAGTTGAAAGGCTGTGAGTTACCTGACTTTGGTTTTCCTCCACAACCTCCTCACGCCTCTCGTACGCTCGTCGACGGCGGGGCTGATAGAACTGAGAGTAGGAGGCTCCCTGGTTGGTGTACACATGAATGTTGCCTGCACAATGAGAAGCTCATAATAAGAATTTAAATGTTTCTCTTAGCCTAAATTTTGGCATAATATGTTTTCCCATGCAATTATACCTGTGGGGAATCTTCCTCCAAAGAATATGTTGAAGAGCTCCTCTGGGGAGATATCGGCCTCGAAGTCTCGATGGAAGTTGCGGTAGTGTCTGTGCTGGGCGTGAGCGGCGTGTTGTGGAGCCGGGGTACTGGACTGGTCTCCATACTGATCATACTGCTGCCTCTTCTCTGGGTTACTCAACACTGCATATGCATTTCCTATCGCTGTTGAAGCAGGAACAGGAAAATAACATGATTGACCCAAAAATTTAACTTTTTTTAGACACAAAAACATTACTACATTATATAACCTCTAAACAATATAAAACATTAGTCAAGTAGTTACAAAGCATTACTTAAATATGCAAAGCCATATTAAAAACATTGTTATTAGTTTGTTTGTTTGTTTGTTTGTATTGATTGATTGTAGAAAAAGAGGAAGGGGAACCTTCTGATAATAGCCTGTCCTGTTTATCAGGCTAAGATCAGGAGGTGCCGCCCGGTGGGCAGGGTTTACTCAGAATAGGATGAAGATTTGAGTTCTCATAGATCTGCGGATTGAGAATGACTCTTGGATGAGAATCGAAACCTCTTGTGTCCAGATGACTACAACTGAATCTTTTTCTACAGCGGAACACTCCTGGACGAATGAAGGATTACACCGAATTGATTGATTTAATAACAAGCCTATATAAATTGATGAAAATTCCTAACATCAACACAATTAAACTCACACATTTATTATTACTGTGCTACAGAAGTAAATTATTCAGAATGTTAACCAACATTACCTTTGAAAGCATCTGTTGCTCCGGGAGCACAGTTTTTGTCAGGGTGAAATTTTAAGGCCAGCTTTCGATACGCTTTCTTCAGATCTTCCTCACTTGCATTCTTGGGAACACCAAGGATCTCATAGAAGTCTCTGCAATTCTTTATCCTGTAATATTGAATGAAAATGATAAGCGAGAACATTCATGGGACAGCATGTTACTATTTAAAGGGAAACTTCACCAAGATACAGGTTAATTATTAAGCATAGTCTTGTAGTACCTGCCTCAATCTGTAAAAATATGGAGTCGATACCTGAGAACAGACTGCCGCTGATCTTCTGTGTAGCTGTGCTTTTCATCACTATTGGTATTATTTGTATTATTGGTATCAGTAGTGCCATTGTGTCCGAAGTCCTCATCTCTCCAGCCTGATGGTGGTGGGACACGGTTTGAGTCTGTGTGAGGAGGAGTGCCTCCATTTCTGAGTATGGCATCAATAAGTACTGCAGGAACACACAAAAGAGAGTTTTGTATGAAAAAGGAAAAATAAAAGTAATACAAAAGCAAAAAGAGCCTATAATGAATTTGCACTGGTTAATACCTTTACATGTTAATGTTTATTTGTACATATGCCCCTTATCTGGAAGATTAACAATGAAAAGAAAACAAATAGACCATAGAACTGAAACATTGGGTACATTTGCCCAAAGAGTCCAGAATTATATCCCAGCATTTTTAAATAAATCGATATCACTCTTCGTGAAGTACTGGAGAAGTGTCTATTCAGGCAAAATTTACACGGCCAGAAAAAAATCTGATAACTAGAATATTCAGATAACCCAATCATCAGATCAGAGTTTTGATGTTTACAAGCACAAGATAAAGCTGATCATCAAACACCTGGTGACATGTTGTATTTGGATGCCAAAGTACAATTTAGAAAGAACACTTCAGTGTCATCAGTCACATTTTCTCGTTATATATTTGTTTTATATTTCAGTTCTAGCTGTTTACATGATATTTCAATCATCTGATCCATAACTCAGAGACTGTTCAGATTTTGGGTGTGCATGTAAACATAGCCACTGGTGATGAATGACATTTATATCATACAGTGTCACTAGTCTACAAAATAAAAGTAGGTCACTAAGGCTGCACTTGGCTGGTTGATTGCAGTGCTGTTGCTATTGTAAACGTTAGTGTCAGTGCTAAATTTACCTCTGGCCCTGGTGCTCGGGTAAAGGCTCTGCGCTTCGTTCAGCAGCTGCAGCGCCCTGTCCTTCCGTCCGGATCGTAAACACAGCTTGGCCTTTTCTATCAGCCTGTCCGCTTCTTCTTTGTCCATTTTAGCTTATCCCGGGTGAATTTTGCAAGATCCGTAGCTATTTATATCGGTGAAACCTCCGTCCGTATCATATGTCTGCTGCAGCTAAGCTAACGGTGCGCGCTCGCTTGTGTCACTGACAGCTGCAGTAGTGTTAGCTCCGTGTGCTAAGAAACTGACCTCGCGTTCAGAAATAACACCGTGTGGCAGTTGTCAGACAGTAGGCTCAACTTAAAAGTGGTCATTTTGAAGATCGCATGCTATGAACGCCCATGTTGTATCCGATATTAAAATAATAATTTGCTTGGATTGAAAAGAGCCGTGTTACCCAAAAGTAAACCTTGAGGTGGGCCAATTGAGTGACGTCATATCCGGTCAAGAAAACCACAACATAAAAACACGTTTTCAATTTAAAAATAAATGTTTTCATTATTTGCGATGCGTAGTCAAATTTTAGGAAATATAATAATAATAATAATAATAATAATAATAATAATAATAATAATAATAATAATAATAATTATTATTATTATTATTATTATTATTATTATTATTATAATAATTATAATAATAATAATAATAGGGCAAACCTTTCTTTGCCTGCATTTCAGGTGCACCATGTAATTTTCAGGTGGGAAGCCACCACGAAAAAGTCATGCTTTCCATGGGTGGAGTGCCTTTTTTGTCCTATAGAGATGGTTTTATTTAAAGAAAATATCTACAAACATATCCATTCTGTAAGAAAGCTCACGTCTTCACAGATCTGACCTGTAACTTGGCTTGATGGCACCATCTGCTAGTCTCCATTGTAATATATAGACTATTCATACAGTAGCATCCACTTTTGATTAACTGTTCATTCATACTAATACTTGGGCATCTGGATCGATGATAAACTCTCCTTCAACAAACACGAACAAGAGCTGACAAATCATCTTAAAGACAGATTGTCATTCTTCTTTAAAAATAAAACGTGTTTTACTCTTAATTGTAGAAAACAGTTAATCCAGACTACATTTCTCTCAGTTCTTGATTATGGTGATATTATACTGTATATATGCATTCTACAGCGACAGTATTAAAACCTCTGAACTCGGTTTATCATTCAGCTCTAAGGTTTATTACAGGAGAAGGATGCACGAAGAGAACAGCACTGCCTTTTGTTTGTGTATAAGGTTCTAGTTGGCATTTTGCCTGATTATTTATCAAGTTTATTGCACATCAATTCAAGTATTCACCGTTTGAAGTCTTACAATCCCATCGTATCAACACAGAGACAGTAAAAAAAGCTTTCAGTAACTTTGCTCCTTCCCTGAGGAACAAAACACAAAGACTTTTAAAATTAAATAATTTTAAGCCTTTTAATGATTTTTTGAAGAACTGGTCAAGGACTACCCGCAGTGCCGGTGCTCTTGTTATGTATAATTTGATCTCATAGTGTATGTGCAAGTGTCTTGTTATGTATTGGTTCATTTTATTGAATTTCTTATTTGTGTTTTTGTATCCTGTGTTTGTTGTTTATTTTGTGTTGTGTTTTAACAGAAAACTTTTCTCATTGAGTTTTCCCTGTACAAATAAAATAAAATGAAATAAAAATGCCGTACCATACTTTTCTCTATTCAAAATGTTTTTGATTTGACGGTATTTTGTAGTATTGTTACAGGAAATGACTGAATTATTTTAAATGTCATGTAACAATGAGAATGGTGGGACAGTAAAATCACAGTACAGCATATGTTCATGCATATTTTATTCAAGAGTAAAAAAATGTGATTTGTCCCATAGGGCATGCTGCTTACAATGTGTGTATCATTTAGGAAGTCAAATGCCAAAACAGACTGTATTTCCATAGATAATAAAAAATGTTGCAAGATAAAGTCCATTATATCAGTTGGTTGAAATATGCATGTAGACCATACAAGAACCAGAAACAAAGGAAAATAACCATAAGCTTATTTGTAACAATAATCATATCAGCAGTAAATAGAATCAGAGTACAATGTTTCCTGTTTAAACGTGTGACACATGATTTCCACTGTGTCCAATTCATTTACATCTGAAAACCATGCTATCATGCTTTGGCAGCCTGAAAGTTGCTTTTCACTGAGATTATATTCATTCACACTATATAACATGTTCTGTACATTTTCAGTACAACAGAAAGAAAGGGCACCTCTGCATAACAACAAATCAATATAAAATCAAAATCAGCAGTCGTAATAAATAACAGAATCCAAATTAAATTTTGACGAGAACAATTAAAGGAAGCCTACTTATTTTAAAAAAATATATAAAACAAGACAAATCAACTACAAATATATCTCCAAAAGAAAATAGTTCAAGTTTACTATTTGAAACACAACTATCACAATTATAATCTCACATAACAATTAGGAACTTATTTGCATGCATTGATGCGTTCCATACCATACAGTAGATGCTGTGTTAAAAATCACTGTATTTGTCCATCCTTAAGTCACGTACCATTGGGATTAAATAGAAAGATGAAAGATGGAGTAGAAAAAATAGTTATGTATATAAGATGTACAAAAGGAAATTCTAGAAATTTATTTTCAGTTCCGGAGGTTGCCAAATAATTATGTTATTCTCAATTTAAATTCAGTTCACATTGAGTTCAGTGCAAAAGTGATACAAATGGTCTGATTATTCAATATAGACTTTTTAATATAGCTGTGTACGTGTTTCATTTATTTGTATTCACCAATTTATAGAATTTCCTTTTCATGTTGATAAAAGTCTTTATGTATGAAATCAGATGGAGTTTGCAGCATTGCAAAATGTGCAAAAACTCAAAGGGTGCTCATGTACCTCATGGTGAATGAATAGTTAATATTTCTCTCAACAAGCAAGTGAGCAATACTATGGTTAGTGACAGCAGGTTAACTATGTGGCACTCATTCGCCGTCAGATTTATTACAAACGATTTTCGAGCATTCAGGCGCATGTCATGATTGTTAGTGTCTGTGAGGTATAGCTTTGTCAAGTGTTAGATCGATATGACAAAATAATTTTGAAAATGAGTTGAAGCGGACTTCCCTCTCAAGTTGTTTCAGGGACATTTTTATGTATATAAATGATTGCGATTCTTCAAAGATAATATTTTTCCCTCATGCTCGATTGCTCCCTGGCATTTGCTCCTCATCCCCTCCAAGTGTTGCTTGCTAGGTGATGACTGATGCCCCGAAAGTAATAGAGCACTATTAGAGAAATGCATGACCTTCTATAAACTATAGTTTAAACTTAATACGCAATTCTGAGAAGCCTGAATGTTGTTTGTCCTTTACAGGATTGCATCTTATCTCAAATCTGTCAATAAAGCCCACAGCAGATAAAATTGCAAGTTGAAAGAGGTACTTTTTTAAGCTTATTTTTTGCGTCCATTCTTTTTGCATGTGTTGTAACCTGGTAATACTAGCAAAACATGTCGGTAAACAAGCGCATATTCCTCATAACGTGAATTTATATGTGATTCTTCATAAACACTTTAGAAAATAGTAAAATGTGTCATGGATACTGCAATTAAATCTTCTCTCTGATAAAAGGAGCAGACATTTTTGCCAGCAATCATAAAATGCACAACTTTCTCCAAAAATCAGTCCATAATTGAACAGGCAGAGACGACTTGAGCCAAGCTGCAGCTGGCTGTCCACTCCTCATCCCTCATTTCCCCCCAAAACTGTGCAATGACACAACGTCAAGACAAAAATGACCCTTTAAACACCCCTTTAAGATTAGCTGCAGGTTTTCATTTGTCTTTCTGTGGGCCTGTTAGATTTCTATATCGGGAGGCCTGAATTTCCCATTTTGGCAAAGTGTTGCGGCACAAGGGGCAGCAGCAGCATGGTCCCAAGGCTCGAGCAGCAAAATCACTGGATGTTGCTGTTGTCGTCAGTCCCGTTTGCCTCAGACATGTTCATCTTGCCCATGGAGTGGCCCACGTGGTTCACCCCGTCTTTACGCGGTGGCATGCGCTCGTTGATGCGGTCCAAGCCTTTAGCCTCCTCAAAACTGCGGATTTTGTGCTGAGGGGAAAAGCCACGGATTGCTGGAGAGCAAACACAATAAGAAGTCACACTAATAGTACAGGTAATAGGGAAACATTTTTGGGTTGTTTATATAATAGAACTGTTGTCCTATAATAACCCACCAAATTATAGTCTGCAGGAATGTGGCCCCATCCAATCCCAAAATACTTGCAAATAGCAAACTATTTACATTAAAATGAATGTCTGTGCTGGAGGAAAAAATTTCCAACACCAAATAAGACTGAATTTTGAAATTAATTAGATTATTTAATAAGAACATATATATAATCATTCATTTTCTACCGCTGATTTCCATTAGGGGTCGTGGGTGACTGGAGCCTATCCCAGTGACATTGGACCATAGGCGGGGTACATAATGACTCAAGGTGTGTTTCGTAATGCTTATTTTGCAGTAGAAAATAGTAATAGTCGTAAAACTTGTCCAGTAGTATAGTGGTAGGACAAAGTACAAAGTAGTAGTAAACAGCTTCTACACGTACAGACTTTGGTATTGAGTTTCTGTTCATTCTTTCTTGCACCTCACTGTATACTTCGTGCCCTAAATCTATTACGAAGCAATTATCTATTCTAGACTGACACTGGGACAGCCTGAAATTATGGTATGGCTGGTGCTATAAAAACACTTGTAAATACATTTCAAAATCACATTTCCCTGCCGCAAATCCCTTTACAAACACAAACACCGACAACTTTGTTTTCAGCTGTATGCCAGTTCTCACTCTCCCAGTGAAACTAAAAATATATCAGTTTATAAAGATGTACATAAAATCCCTTTAATCCATTTGTTTGTGCAATAGCCAAGAAACACATATGGTGACTGTGTGCAGCCAACACATCTTTGCAGAAATATTTTCACACAGCAAATATTTACCTTTGAGCAAACATTCTTAAAACAAAAAGCCTTAAGTTAAATTGCTGCTTCACTGACTGTTGACTCCAAGTTTGCGATTATGAACTCAGACAGATCACGGGGACGGAAGCTCGCTGGTGCATATTTCATGTGGATGCTGTTTTGTTGCTTGTTCTTGTGCGTGCAGTGCATTTCAGAACCAGATGGGGGCCATTTGTGCGCCAAATCCAGAACAATGAAGCACTTTAATCATGTATCTCTAAGCTGCACTTGACTTCTCAGTGTTTTATTTATTATGAGTGCGTCTTGATGGCACAAAGAGCACTTTTGTTCCACTTTGAATTTAGTTTTCTCTTTTAGCCTGATGCAAGAGTCGGCTGTCTGTATTCTGATATATAAGGTCTCCTTAGTTAGATTTCAGACATATTTGTCAAGTCTAACATATATTGCTAGAATGTGCTATGGTGTAATGCATACTGGAAAATATCAGCAAGAACAAATAAATAGAAATATGTAATCAACTTCAATAAAAATGTACTAAACCAAAGTTAAGTCATTGCAACTTTGAGTATCAGTATACATTTTGACAGATCAATAGGAAATGTATTGCAATTTATTTCTATAAATTGATGACAACGCTCTAATCCATAGATGGAAATGTTGTAATGAGTTGGGAAAATATAAATAAATGGTGCATCATAACCAAAGAATTAGCCAAAATAAGTCAAGATTTTGAACAATGTTTCTGTTTCATGCACTAATATCTCACCACAAACTGCAATGCATGCCGTAAATATTAACCAGTAAGTCAAATTACAATAAAAAACACTTCTTTTCAGGGCAGAAAAATGCATTATAGGCAGTGTATGAGGCTGGTGTTGCCAAAGCATGAGTTTTGGAGGTGGACTGGTGCACAGTTACCTTCTCCGTCCTCCTCATTCGTCTCGATGGCTTCAATGGCCTCAATGGTGGCTGGAGGGAGGGAGGGGAGCATGTTACTCCTGACAAAGCCATGCAAATGAAAGAAACGCAGCCCCAAACTCAAAAGTAAAAGGCAGCTCATGTTGATTACGGGGTTATAAGGCCGGATTAAACTTTTTAGTTACATGCTACATCACTGCAGCCAACATGCACATGACTCGAGAGGTCAATCAGAGGGTTATGGGTAAAGATATAAAGGGCTAAATATAGAACAGCATCATATGCACTTTTGTATTAGCAAAATATTTGTCATTTGGTCAAAGGGGCATATTCACTTATATATATATCAGAAAAGGGTAACATGAGAGAAGACAGATGGAGGACAACATAAAGATAATTTTTATACAACATTTTACTCAACTGCTCATGTACACTGGTTCTGGCTTTATTGAGAGTTTGAAACCTTTTGTCTTTTGCCAATTAGGGTGCTTAAGCAAAGACTGAACTCAGCAGCATTAAGCACTTGGATTTTGAAGCAAGTAACGAAAGTAAATGAAATTTAAACTAACAAATTAAGTCTGAATCTAACCCCAAATTGTTAAATGTCAGCATTTTATCACTAGTGGTAAATGATTATTAAAATGATGAATATAAAAGCATAAGCTAAAACATTTGTCTCTCCGACAGTGTGATAACAGGGATATTTGCAGATGGACCGGAGCAGGGCTGAGATGGAAGAATGGGGGGTGTGTGTGGGAGAGAGAAGGGGGACTCACCGCTTTGCAGAGTCTGTCGGCCTCCGGAGAGGACTCCACTGGGCAGCATGCCAGTGGGCGTCAAGCCTTTCAGCGTCAACACGTTCTCACTCTCCTCTCTGCAGGACAGACAGCATCAGGACAAACTCCACCCAACATCCACACAACAAACTCTCACATACAGTCTACTGTATAAAGCATGATCAGCGTTTAAGTGTGATGATTTCCATCTAAAACAACATCACAGCTGTTACTGATGTTTCTTAGTTTGTGTCACAGATATTGTGAGACAATAAGTCAACAATAAGTGAATTGTTGACTTGGCTAAATAAAATGATCCTTAATTTCAAGTCAATGTAAGATTCATAAGTCTATTTACGTAACAGCGTACCTGAGGACAGAGAACATCTTGGCCATTTTCCCAATTGCACGGATCTTGTTCTTGATGACTTCTTTGCGGGCTGCAGCTGCATTAGCTACAAAGAAGAACATTGATATGATTATCAGGGGCGCCTGCAGGATTCTTTATGAGGGTACGCACAGTCAAATGGGTGACAGACCCTCCACGCACAAGTGTGTGCACACGCACCATCAAGCATGCACCCCGAGCATGCAGACCAGTCACGTATTTTAAAGTTTTCCCTCATCGCTCCTCTGTTCCGATGCCCTCCCGCAGAACCACACATCCTTTGTGCTCTTCCTTCTCACTTACTCCTCGTCTGACATCTCATGTCCGCAGCATTTCATTTAGTGTCCTAAAGAGCTGTTGTTCAGTCTGGCGGTTTACTGTTACATTATTTTCACACGATTATGGTTTAGATTTCTCACTTTGTACACCGGAAATTGCGCAGGGCAGAGTACAGCCTGATCTGCTTGCATACGGCACAATCATGCTCGTATTATGACAGAGATCAGTGCTGAGAGAGGGAGAGAGGGAGAGAGGGAGAGAGAGGAGAGAGGGAGAGAGAGAGAGAGAGAGAGGAGAGAGGGCTGAGAGGGAGAGAGAGAGAGAGAGAGAGATTAGATGAATGATTGTGGAACTGGTGTCTGGGGTGACACTGGGAGAAGTGGGTGCTCTTTGTAAGTCTCCACTGTGAAGTGCACACGCACATTTTAGTGAAACAAGCTCACAGTGGCATGGAAATGGAGAGGAAAGAAAGAGCAGGTCCAGCGTGGGTCCTGTCTGTGTTGATGTGGTTGTTGTTGACCAGTGTCAGAAACAAAGACATTTTGACTACTGACTAAAGAGCAGTGTTTTAGGAGAACAGTTTGGCGTGATCGCAGTGGCGCTGCTCTTTGTGGGCCTTAAGAGATGCAGTTGGATTTAATGGGAAAATTCAAGGCACGCAAAGTGCGTACGGCACACCCCTGCATGCCCCACAGTATTTGCTACAATATGTTTAGTGAGTGGGAAACCGGAGTACACTGAGGACACGGGGAAAACATGCAAACTCCACACACAAAGGCCCGGGGCAAACATATTTTCAATATGTTCAATCAAAGGGATGTTATGAAGTTGCTTGTAAGGCTAAGTTTAGGGGCTGTCTAGTGTTTTACATTTACACGGAAAAATGGAAATAATTGTGACGAAATTCCACAATTAATAATAATAAAAAATCAAACATTTTCTTACCATCATAAATCTCATCTTCATCGTTCATGAGCTCGTCATCGGAGCAGATGCTCAGCACATTCACCAACATCTCTGTCACTGCACAGAAAAACATACATTTTAGACACATTCATTGAGTGCAACATGATGGATTTTCTATGATACTACGGACTTACCTTTCTCGCCCACAAACGGCAAAGACCAGGTGAAGACGTCCATGAAGTTGGGCAGCCAGTAAGGGTGTGGGGAGCAGTTAAACTGCCGAATGTTCATCACATTATTTTCATACTTCAGAACTGCAGCTGCAGCAAAAAGAAAAAAAACACTTCAGGATCCAATATTCATAATTTAAGAAAAATGTTGTATGAGCTCTAAATAAAGATGGTAGACCTACATAGGAAAGAATAAAATAACACTAGTCAATGATTTGTGACAAGAAATGTCCCTTAGTTAGATAAAAGCCTTATGTAAAACATTGTGTAATATTAAACCTTATACATATTAATAACCTACATGGTACAAACTAGCATAGCATTGAGCCATGTGATGACCCATTTCCATCACAAAGCACAAGATGATACTGTGAAGATCACTCAGGACATTGAAGAACATATATTTAACATAAAAAATACTGTACGGTGAATGTTTGCTTAAACTTGATCTAAAATAACCTTGAGCAGACATTCACCACTAGATGGCCCTGACGAGGCCTGGGATGCTTACACTGTTACATCAAGAGAGATAAGGCCACATTGAGAGTCAGTGATGCCGACAGTCCCTCCCACGCTCCAAACAGCAGTCCGCAGCCCGTGGCAACAAGACACACATGTCCACAAAAACAAACGGGCCTCCCTAATGCATTCAGGCCTACACTTACGCTCAACACTATTTGATTAACACACATTTTAGCTGTGGAGTAGAGTCAGAGCAGCCATGATGGACAATATAAATCTGTACCTTTGTTGTTGCAAAATGTTGAATATAAATCTGTACCTTTGTTGTTGTAAACATCCAGGTAGTTTGGTGCTGAGAAGATGGTGATGAGTGATGGGAACCCAGTGGTCTGGCTCTTGCGATACATCCGGTAACTTCAGAAAGTAAAACATGTCTTAGCACAGTAAATAGTAAAAGCATTGATTAAGTATTGTGTTAAAATAGAAACCCTACCCTGCGTCCTGCGCTTCATGGGCCCGAATAATTGATAATAGGTTATTGCTCTGTAGGAACTCACACACAGCCGGATAACTGGAGAGAAAAATAAAACATTAAGTGCAAAATTAGATGGATACGTATACAACTACACAGGTCACATTTTCCACATCAGAAAATGAAACAATAAAGATTCATTGTTCATAAATGCATTCATGAAAGCACTTCTGGAGATGATGCAAGTGGGTGAAAAGCAAACCGACAGCGATCTGTTGCAGCACACAAAACAAAGGAACCCAGCAAGCAGCTCAGAGACTTCCTCTGTTACTAGTCTTTTACTGTACATCATGTCAAACAATTCAAATGTATTGAATAATAATTCCTGTTTTCTGTGCACCTTTTGGCTTTAAGGACTATTGACATATCATACATATAGTAGTAATAATAGGCAATTTATTCACCTGGTAAGTAGTTTATGTTATTGCGAATAAAATACGGTACGTTTTTTATTTTACTGTGCATAAGTTAGCTGTGAAATATGCTGTTAAGCAAAAGCATTTGTTATAATTGAACTATAATTCTACAGTAAAAAGAATGGTACGTTGTGGAACACGAAACAGAATGTTTAAAGTCTATATGACAGGTTAGACTACACATTTCACTAAAACGTTTCAGTTGTCTTTGTGTTCAATGGCACACATATTGATGACATCACAGAGGTATTACGTTTTAGAACTCAGCTCTACTTCCTGTAATTTTAATAAACTTTAGTTTTTCTAAATTTCTTCACAAACTTCAACTCAATGGGAGTAAAACTATGATACATATTTACCACTGATGTTACCCTCCCAAACTTAGTCATATTTAGAAAAACAGGAGAACCATTTTAAAGTCATTTGGACTTTAAATTTGCCCCTATCGTTTTCAGAGCATATAGTTGATTAACAATTTTGTGTTTCATTTTTCTACAAATACAAGCTAAATAAACAGGTTTGTAATTGAGACCAAAAACAAACTGTTCCAATGTTAATGTCACTCCAATGAGTGAATAGTTCGAAAATATTGTTTTTTTTGTCCCAAGACATCATGCTGGGGTGGGCCTCCATGTTTTGCTGGGCAGATGGACAATGAGCTGTCCCACAGAGAGATGACAAAACCACATGACTTCCAATGTGACAGTTCGGATTGCAACTCCATACAAATATCTCTAGGAGTCCTACAGTGTATTTGTTTGAGCTTAATATGGATGTCATGATATAAAGTTTTTGATTATTATGAGAAGAAGCAACACATATTATTCACAATTATTGGCACCATAGAACTAAAACGTTTACTATATAACATATTACCTAGCCTGTTACGAACTTTATACAATTACACTTTCTGAATCATAATCCAGACAAAAAGCATGTCATATTTGGGTTCACTCTTTTGGAGAATAATTGTAATGGAAATTTCTCACAATTATAATTTTTTAGTTAATACAGTATTATTGATAAACCAAATCATCTTGACATATACAGCTTATAGTCAGTCAAGTCGTGTCAGAGAAGGGATACTGATTAAAAGGCAGACACTTCCAGTTGCAGTGTGAAGAGCTGAACATTTAGCAGCTCTCTCACTCGGCTTATATAATACCTCCAAGGTTGTGTTATGTCACTCAGACTGTTGCAGCCATTCAAAACAAGTCTTCTAGGCTTCAAAGGAAAAATACATAAGGAATGAATACCTCTTCATTTCAGCTCAAATATACAAAACAGATTTAATTGTGTGACAGCATACATGGCACATTACAATCAGGTTGGTAATTGAATTTTGTCTTTCTTTAGTTACACAACGACTTTTTGCATATGAAACGTCTCTCAATCTAGTTGCCTATTCCATACCATTGCTGATTATGGAAAATAATAATATAAACCATAAGATGTCTGTAAATAAAACAATTATTAGTGTCAGTGGATGATTTACAATTTTGTGCTTCTTCTGCTCTATCCTGATACAAAATTTTGTTCTCTATTAAAGCTTTCTCTTGTACATAAAAACAGCACTTTGGGCGCTATACCCTGCTTTGCTTTTTCCCATCTTTAAAATGCTTTAAGAATATAATAATTGGTAATATAAATTTGCTGTTTTATTACTCATGAGATACAACTATCCTTTTTACTCTTCCTCTTCTTTACAAAGTTTATGACACCATCAAACTTTAACAGGGGAGTAAAATATTAAATTGTTCCATGATTTGGGCCAGAAATAAAACCAGGAGCCCGCCGTGCCCTCTGTACCTGAAGAAAGTGTGCCATCCTCTTATACAGTATCTAGGTCACATGGCTGAGATAGTGAGATTCCCCTGGTGGCCAATATATAAACTACAGAAATAGGTTTGTGCACACTAACATGGATATAGTATGTCTCCATCGGCTGTGGCTGACAATGCAGTTGTACACTGGCCATGAAAAAATACAGGACTATGAACACACTTTTGTTTTTGTTTTTTCCCAATATAATGATCACAGTCTATCGACAACAACTAAAACATGAGTGTGCAGTCTGCAGTCTACCTTCACCTTCAAGCCACAAACCACACATTTGAAGACAGAAAGTTACACCTTTAAGCAGGGAAAGAAAAACCTTCTTTGAACAGAAATTGTAGGTTCAGACACAAATTCTCTTCTTTATTCTCTTCCTAGCAGCTGTGAGGGAGAGACTGGCGGAGAACAATAGAGTAAAACGAACCCAAACTAGTCGAACAAGTAAGCAAGAAAAGAAGAAGTAAACAAGGCCAGGGCAAGTTTCAGGGTATAACTCATCTCCTATACACATAAATCGTAGCTCCTCAGACAACTGCCTTCAAACTGAAAATGGCTTTGGGATAGCAGTCAAACAGTTTTGATTTTAAAAAAAAGATGACAGAAACCCTTTCTACGATGAACCACTGCTGCACAAATAATGCATTACATCGACTAGTTCCCCCCCAAAATAATAATTTCCTTATATTAAAAATGGTTCATTTTCAATTATATTTTATTTTTTAATATTAAAACTAAATAATGAAATAGTTCATGGAGCTCAACCAAGCCCCCGGAAAACAAAATGGTACCCAATTCAAGTCAATGGCGTGTGCTCATTGGCGCATGTCTCCAAAAATGTTTCCTACTTCCGCATTACTTCCTGAATGGGGGCAAGCGCCTCCCTCCTTTGTGACCGTTCACCGTGAAGTCAAAAATGAGATTTTATAAACGGTAAAAGAGTGAAATTCCTTCTATTTTATTTTTAGACAAAAAATGTGTTTGCACTTTCGGTAATTTTAGAGGCCGAGCTCTTGAAATGGTCAGGCCGGGAGCCTGCAGTGACCACTACTCAGTTTGGAACGCGGACAGAGGGGGTGTGCCTTATCCAGTTAATATGATCCATCCATGAGCTCAACACAGAGGAAGACTAATTGAGAATTGCCTCTAGACAAAATAGTTGGATCTCTTTTCTAATAAAACACATTCCACAACCAAACCAATCGGTTACAACTTAAGGCTCATGACAAAACACTTACCGTACTTAAGAACCATACGATTATTGCAATACACCGTTTATTGTTATATAATGTTAGCCAAGCAAACATTTGTGATCTATTGTGCAGCACAACCATAGCTCTAAATTTATTTTCTGCCCAAACCGCGCAGTGGATATTGATTAATGCTGGTGGACTGTGGCCTGCAGCTCACTCTCCTCCTCTCTGTGAAAACACTCTGTTATGTGTTGGTGAATCTGACGGTGAGAATGAGCAAGAAATCTGTCAACTATGAGCCAAAGACACATAAAAAGATGGAAGCACTGCGCTATCAGTCATAATGCAATATTTTTTTCAATAATTATACCATACCTGCCATACTGGTGTGCTGCTATATGTATAATCTATCATACAAATAATAAGATCATAAACCCCTGAGGTTTTAAATGCCTCTGTAATAATAAATAAAAGTACAAAATAGTGCATTTCAGACGTTTTGTTGTGCTTGGCCAGGACCACCGTAGTTGGAGGATTTTACCTACATTGCATTTTTTTGGGTTGATAGAGGAAATCGGAGAGCATGAAGGAGACCCGCCCAGATATGGGACGAATATGCAAACTCTGAACAGAAAGGCCTGGGCCACTCACTCGCAAACACAAATTGTTCACATAATATCATAAGTAGCTGTACACTCCCTCATTCTTCTGCTCCATTGTGAATAATGGATTCAACTTCACTACAACTTTTCTCTCAGCATCGCAATATTATTTGTGCGGCATGGTGGCACAGCAGTCAGTGCTCTTGTCTCACAGTTAGAAGGCCCTGGGCTCAACTCCTGGTGCTCCAGTTTCCCTACCACTAAAAAGATGCACAAAAGGCCCCTCTCCTCTGGGGCGAGGACTCCCCTGAAAAAGAGACGCATATATATGCAGACAGCGTTAATGAACACATACCTATTGACACCTCAAGACAGCCCAATGTCTCAGGATATATCCAAGGTGTATACAGTATTCACTCCATAATAAAGTCTGCAAGGACTTCAATAATGATGTCAAATCTGAAATGCAACACCTAAAATCGAATCAAGAATGTACTTAAGACATACTGTACATAGATGGTACATAATACAGTATGCAATGGTCTCAAACAGATTTTAAACGTATCATTTTATTTAAGAGTGTATATTACTGGTGTTGTGTCCATGTTAGGGCTGAACAAATATCAAACTAGAATTGCGATTAGAAATTTGTGTTTTGATAATCGGATTCTGTTTGAAGTTGACTGGACAAAAAGACTGAAATATGAACTGCCAAACTATGTATTTCAGAACAAGTTTATACAGATCTAAACTACAAGGTAAGCATTTATTATGCAGAACCAGACCATATATTTAGTTGTTTGTGGATGATTATGGCACTTTAAAAAGCAATTGCAATTTGCCTTTGCAATTTACAAATTGTGTCCATTCAAATTGCAATTTCATGATATGTATCTTTGCAGTATACTGTCTATGATGGCGATTCCAGTCCAAGATTTACATAGATGGAAGTCAGAACAAAGCCACGAGGGAGATCCATGACTCTTATAGCAGCAGCATCCTCCACACATCTCCACAGTAATCCTTTTTAAGATCTAATTCTCTGCATGTGAGGCTAAAGAATGGCTTCTTGGGGAGAAAGAGTTTAGACCCCTGGATAACCCTCTTATAAAGTAAAAAGCAGCAACCTGAAGTGAACAACACAAACTAGAAGTTCTACAATTTCTCTTAAAAACAACAGCGTTGGATACATTTTTTATATAATGCCAGTTGATACTGACACAAAAATATTGTACTTTTGATCAAATGTTTTCAAACTCAAAGCATAATATTAGAAGATATGAACTAAACACCTTAAATTAGGGCAATTCACCTTAAGGCCAGGGGCCAGATCAGGCCCGCCAAACGATCTGATCCGGCCCGCGTCCCATCTTCCAAATGTTATTATTATAGATTTTTTTTTTCTTGTTTTCTGGTTTAATTCCTGGTTTGTACAAGTTTAAACCTGGTTTGCTGGTTTTTCTGGCTTAGCCCATATTTGATTCTGTTTTAGACCTGTTTTGGATGTGGGATAGATCTGGTTTGATTCTGGGTTAGTCTTGGTTCCAACCTGGTTTGTAGCCTAACCGGCCCAGAGGCCACGGCCCCCAGAGAAATCTGGCCCTCAGGAAAATTAAGCTGCCTTAAAGGAACCATATGCAAGATTTGTAATTTAAATTCCATAGACATGTCCCAAAATACAGGGGATACAGAGGTAAATGTGTTCAAATCAAATATAGCATTTACTGATAACAATATTACACTGTTTTATTCTTAATTCCAAAAACATTGGACATGATGGACAAGTTGATGCTATGATTTGGTGTTTTGTTCACAAGACGATGATCCATTCAGAAAGCAGAATGAGCCTCAAATGAGTCTTTCACTTGTATTGCCACTTCCAAAACTGAAATCCAGTTGTTTCAAACCTATGTGTCCTTTCGCTGATCTGTGTGTCCACTGCCTAAAGCACAGCACCTCCAATCATGAATCATTGTTAGGGCTTTTAAAAAGTACAAAAACATATAAACAAATACAGATACAAAAAAAGTTATTAACAGCAAACAACTTTTGCATAAAATGTAATCAGAACAACATGTCACCTTACAGTCTAAGGCTATATACCAAGGATATATAACATGAACTGGAAAAGACACTCTTCACCTGAAGAGAGTTTGATGTGTGGCCACTTTGTGGTACTGCAGCTGCTGAACCCTTATAGAATTTTCCCATACAGCGCCCATTTATTTTTATTAAATCAAACTGCTGCTGACTGAGCATGTACAACTATCGGCTTTTGAGGGGATTCTTCTATATTTTTTTATATCTTTTATGTACTAAAAAAAATCTTTAAAAATTACCTTTGAACAAGTTATCCTAGCCTCACTCTGGTCAGCTGAGTTTTAAAGGTATGCAAAGTCAATACTCTTCCATTAGGTATCATTAATTTATGTGCTTCAAATTAGGGCGCAAACATTTCTAACAGAGGCTGCACCCCTGTTGAGAAGTTTATCGATTAATCCCAACTAATCAATTATTGAAATAATCATCAATTAATATTGAGCCCAAATACTAAACTATACACAGTCTCCAAAACAAGCCATGTGCAGAGCAAAGTTTTATGACAGAGCAGTACACCAAAATGTCTTTTTAATTTAAAAAATCTTTGGTTGTAAATATGCTATCAGAAGATATTTTGAAGCTGCATCTCTTTAGCTTCATCTCCGTCAAACTTCAACAATCTCAGCAACTACTTGATTTATTGACTGCTACATTAATCTATTACCAAACCAATCACACATCTGAAATATAATGATAAAGCTTCAGAACGGACTCGGTCTAAACGCAGAGACTTAATGGTGACTATCTCTGCAGTGGATTTATTATTATTTTTTCTCTGGCGCTTGCGGTGCAGCTGAGGATTATGCAGTAAACATCATATAAAGTTAAGTAAATTTGGCAGAATATACAGAATGCTTGGGTTGTGGGGCAAAAAAAAGAGAGGTAGTAATTGGAGTAAAAGAAGAAACAGTATTTTGAAATCTTTGCACTGAGACCTGGTTTTGTTTACAGACACATAAAACGCCTCCTCTGTGTGAAGGTTGACACATGCATTAGATGAAATATCTGTGCGGATACGTATGAGCCCCGCTCCGTGTGGACAGGGCCTAAGTACAGGCTTAAGAACGTGTTATTTCCCACCCATGTGTCATGTTGAGGTGGGCCATATAAATAAATATAAATACATAAAAATCGATAATACTGTGAATGTTGTTTTGAAGGTATGCAAAGTTGGAATATTTGTTGTATTGTTTATAGGGATGTCACGATACCATATTTTAGTGTTACGATTATTGTGAGAAAAAACATCACGATTTAACGATTATTTACGAATATTGAGACTGTGACCAAACAACAGTGAAATCTTTCATTCCCCTGGTCTGACGGGTTTCTATTCCTCAAGTTTGTCACCGGTTTTACAAAACTGAACTTTCTGAAAGACACAATAAAGTTAAATTTGACAAAAACAGCCAGGTTTTTTGTCCTTGGTTTTGTCCTTGGTTTTGTCCCTGGTTTTGTCCCTGGCTTTGTCCCTGGTTTTGTCCTTGGTTTTGTCCCTGGTTTTGTCCCTGGTTTTGTCCCTGGTTTTGTCCCTGGTTTTGTCCCTGGTTTTGTCCCTGGTTTTTGGTTTTGTGCCCGTGTTTTGTCCCGTGTTTTGTCCCTGGTTTTGTCCCTGCTTTTGTCCGCTGGTTTTGTCCTGGTTTTGGTCCTTGGTTTTGTCCCTGGTTTTGTCCCTGGTTTTGTCCCTGGTTTTGTCATTGGTTTTGTCCCTGGTTTTGTCATTGGTTTTGTCCCTGGTTTTGTCCCTGGTTTTGTCCCTGGTTTTGTCCCTGGTTTTGTCCTTGGTTTTGTCCTTGGTTTTGTCCTTGGTTTTGTCCTTGGTTTTGTCCTTGCGTTTTTGTCCTTGGTTTTGTCCTTGGTTTTTGTCCCTGGTTTTGTCCCTGTTTTGTCCCTGTTTTGTCCCTGGTTTTGTCCCTGGTTTTGTCCCGTGTTTTGTCCCGTGTTTTGTCCTTGATTTTGTTTCCTGGTTTGTCCCTGGTTTTGGTCCCTGGTTTTGTCCCTGGTTTTGTCCCTGGTTTGTGTCCTTGATTTTGGCCCTGGTTTTGTCCCTGGTTTTGGCCTTGGTTTTGTCCCTGGTTTTGGCCTTGGTTTTGTCCTTGGTTTTGTCCTTGGTTTTGTCCCTGGTTTTGGCCTTGGTTTTGTCCCTGGTTTTGTCCCTGGTTTTGTCCCTGGTTTTGTCAAGAAATGTGTTCTTACGAGTCTCTGAATGTATTAGTGGAGGTTTAAGTATCCAAATGCCTGAAGGGATGTCACAATTATTCGGATAATCAATAATCGTGATTATTCAGGTCACAATATAATCATGAGAACTAAAAAGATAATGATTGAGAGCATTTTAGAAGCAAAATGATGCAAAATGATGTTTTTGTCAAATTTTACTTTATTTTGTCTTTCAGAAAGTTTAGTTTTGTAAACCAGGGACAAAACCAGGTCAAAATCAATACTGAAACAGGACTAAAGAAAGACTAAACTAGGACTAAACCAGGGTCAAAACCAGGGTCAAAACCAGGGTCAAAACCAGGGTCAAAACCAGGGTCAAAACCAGGGTCAAAACCAGGGTCAAAACCAGGACTAACACATAATACCTTCTGAATATCATTATCGAGATACTCCAAAAAAGTATCGAGATAATTTTTGTTCATATCGCCCTTGTGTCATGTGAGGCAAACGTTAAGTGCATTTGAGTTTAGCTGCTGGATGATAGTTAGGGCTGCTTATCCCAATCTATTGTCTATTGCACCTATTGTCTGCCTAGTGCAGCTGCAGGCAGAAGAGGGTCACGTACCTGTAGAAGTAGGAGCAGCCTCGCACTGAGTTGTGACTGAAATATTCCTGGGTTTTCTCATTCCCAAAGTCCTCCAGAGGATCAGCCCATAGGAGGTCGCACATAGGCCCAAAGGCTGGTGGTTCCTTAAACCGATCCAACTGCAATACAAGGAAACAAACATTACTATTTTCTTACACTCATGCAAGTCTTAAAAACTTTCAAATGCAAAAGGCAAACGCATGTTACCTTTTTAATATCATCTAAAGTGTGAATTTCGGGTGAGAGCCCGCCGTGGACACACAGAAACTGCTGGTTCATGAGGGCAGCCAGAGGAAGGCAGTCAAACGCATCCATACACGAATCATACACCTGTTCTGAGTACTTGATTTTACCTGCCCACAAAAACACAGCATTAGCTCGACATACATCATTCTGACAGTAAACTATGGGAGTGCAATCAATCAAATTATCATCATGTTGGCAATTTGACAATTAATACAATTATGTTCAGAGGAATGGATGCTCGCTTTGCCCCAAAAAACATTGCAGTTTATTTAATTCACAGTGAATTTTACAATGTGAATCACAAAACATTACTAATGATAATATTTCTATACTGCTTCTACAGGTTAACCTTTGACAGTACGTAGATGATTGTGATTTCAATGATGACCCTATTTTTTCTTTTCTTCATCAGCTCTGCCACATCTGATGTTTCGCTGCCAATACAGATTCCTTTATTCTTCATTGTCCTACAGTCTCTTGCTGTGTGCATCTACAGGTAGGAGATTTAGAGATATGCAACATTAAATGATTGAGAATATTGTCTCAATAAAAGTGTCCTTTAGGTTGCAGAAACAGAGGTATAAACTGATATTTCTGCACTTTTGTGATACTTGAACCTCAACCAGACCTTTACAGGCATGTTTTATCACATTTCTGATGTTTTATCACATGATGTTTTATCTGATGGCCAGCCATAATACCATCTGAATACAGTTATCGGGATAATCAAACAAAATCTCGTTTTTTATTTTTGGCAAAATTGCCCACCCCTATGTACAGTATGGTGTACCCTGAGAGCCACGTTAAATTGGATAAAGCTTTAATTAAAAGACTATTTAATAAATGAATTAACAAATGCTTTATGGTAAGAGTTTTTTAAAAGGCTTAAAAGATTTAAAACATTTATTTGCAAATGCTGTAATTAAACACATTTTAAACAAATAAACACTTTTATGAAAAGAGTATTCAATGAACTGATTAACAAATGCTTTTATTAAAACTGTTTCTAAAAAACAATTTATTAAATGGATTTGTAAAAACTTGACTTTATAATTTACTAATCCTTTTAGGAAAACCTTTTGCAGTTTATATTACCTTCTACGATTAACCTGTGATTAGCTTTTCTGTGACTCTCTTATTTTTTTCATAACAGAATCGGCCCACTGAGTTCTCATAGAGCAATAACAAGGGCTCTGCAACGTCTCGACACACAATTGCATTATTTATAATAGTTACTAAATGAGCCACGTGCCACACGTGACATAAAATTTAAAAACAGTGTCACTCAGATAGTAGGTACTCACATTCTTGTTTGAAGGTAAAATATTCTGTCAAATGTCTACATTCATGATTTCCACGAAGTAAAAATAGTGTCTTTGGATAGAGGATTTTCAGCGACCAAAGGTATAAAACACACTGTCAAAAGAAAAATATATCATTTTTATCATCAATAACAGATGAAAATGGTATTGGTGTGGACAGTTATGTAGTACCTCAATACTGAAGTAGCCGCGGTCAACGTAGTCCCCAAGAAACAGGTATCGCGTTGTGGCTGGTGATCCTCCCACTTCAAACAGCTTCATGAGATCAAAGAACTGCCCATGGATATCCCCGCATACTGAAAACAACACACACACAGCCGCGTTACTGCTGAAATATATATGTCCGTGTTAATGTGTTTACTGAGAAGAACATTGCACATAATATTTAGACCAACTATGTTATCTTTTTTTAATGTAAGATGCATACAGCAGTGCAGTTTTTCATGACAGCAGCAGACTGTACACACTGTGCCAGAGCTGAGGTCTGTGTCTGCCTGTAGTAGCCCAGCTTCATGCACAGACATAGAGTGTAAGACTTGAATAGGGTGAATAAACAATATATGTTTCTAAATCCTCCTATGCCAAAATTTACACTAAACAATACAACAGTATATTCCCGGGATTAAACTCCAGTTGTATCATTACTATTTATATCATAGTGAAATATGAATGTCGCTGTGCCTGTTCCCAGCCCACATAAGGTGAGAAAGGGGCATCTGACATTCAGCATGCCAAGAAACACGTAACCTAATTAAGAAAAAATATATATGATGGGGGCAAGATAAAATTAGGCCCTTGAATTCTCCACATCAGCTTGTAACAATAATTGTTTTGTATGTCCCCCATTTCAGTAAAGTATTATAGGTAAGGTTGATATTATCAAAAATCATGTAACATTTTTTTTTGTCTGGATCATTGTTTTAATTTGCACCATTCATGCACAGCTCTTGTTATAGGCCTGTATGTTGTGATGGTATCTAAAATCTAACAAAACCACGCCATATAATATGCCTAAATGTTAAGTTTTTAATAGTGTGAGAACAATCACTAGCCCTTAAAACACAGGCATGGTTTGTGTTGTACTGGCTGAATGGCACCTTAAAGATGAGACAATGGCATTACCGTATATGTATAGCTTTATTCAAGGCAGCTAATTAAATTACTGTGTAAGGCGCACTGTGTGATTTAACTTAATATGGCAATGTCACTAAGATTTCTTCATTTTCTTAGCTGAAAGGCCTGCTTCCTTTACTGAAAACCGAGAAACCCCACAAAGAGCTTAAGCCCAAGGGGAAACACAGACTTTTTTCACAGTGAACAGTTTGGCTCGGGAGTGCAAACCTACATCTCATTTCCTCACTGTTTTAAATTTTTCATTATCATCTTCCTGTGTCTCCTTCTCTCCTACTCATCCTCCATCTCCTCTCTCCTCTCTGTCTCCCCTATCAGCTCCACAGTGGCCTTCGCCCACTCAAAGCTTAGAGCAATGTGAGTGGGAGACACAGTGTGACTAAAGCAATCAAACACACAGACACACATGCGCACAGCCAACAACACATCCATTGCAAGAGGCCGCTCACCAGCGCAGAAATGCCCCATAATATATAAACGTGCATACAGGGGCAGCAGAGACATTTATACATGGCTCTACGGCGGATCAACAGACCTCTACCAATACAATATTCAGGATAACAAGCACTCAGCACCTGTGAAGGACTTAAACAGCCCTGACACTATCAGGGGCAATTAGTCTAAAGTTGAATTAGCATGTTAGCTAAATTATGCATTCAGTGTCAAAGAAGGGTCTGGATGCCGCCAATGATTGGGAAGTTGAGATGCTCCTTTATAGGCTCAACATTTTCTAATAACTTATAGATTTGAACAAGTGTTGCCTAATGATATGTCCATTATTTGTCATAATATTCCAATATTAATATAATATAATGTAATATTCCTCTCATCAGAGCTCTTTTCTTGTCTGCACTCTGCTCTCACTCCAGACAGTGAAAGGAGAAAGGTCTGGCTACTTTCTGATCTTTTTTTCTTTCTTTTTCCCCCCCTTTTATTAGATAGGACAGCTAAGCGTGAAATGGGGACGAGAGAGAAGCAAGGACATGCAGTAAACTGTCGGAATCAGGATTCTCACGACACTGCGACCGGATGCACGTGGAGCCTGGAGCAGCAACTAGTCAATGTATGGCATAGTTACAAAAAGTGCCACCAGATGGCGATAGGCCTGTATCTGCTCAATACTGAAATCAAGCAGTCTGAAACAAAGCTTGCTAATGCTAAACTTCCAACGCTGATTCACAGAGGCAATTTGAGTATGGAAATGATCAGAACAAGTCTGATGAAACGCCCTGTGCAACAAAAAGACACAGAACTTTTTGAGGACATTATAACATGGGGAACAAAAAGTAAAATTTGTATCCAACTTAACCCCGGAGATATTTCGAATAAATAGTTTCCAGTTTTTTAAAAATGAGTGTACATTTGGTACAGGAAATTATGTAATAACTGTAACCAAAAGCAACACGACCAGCCCCTGCACCCAGACCCTTGTTGTTGTAGCCCTCCAAGGAACATTTCCGCCAGCACTGGGCCTTCCCGTAGCACCTTTATGTTTATTTCAGTGCGATGCTTGGGGCAGTTAAACAGGTGCTGTGTGTCATGTATTATGGGGGCATTCGTCTCACTCTGATGCCACACAGGAACCATCCGGAACAATTTGGAAAAAGACAAAAGGATGAGGTTTGATTTCCACAGTTAATTATTCTTACTTGAGAGTTGTAAAACGATATTTTTACTATTGAAACAAGACCAATGTGTTTATGAAGGAAGGTGGTTTAGGAGGAGTGTTTATCGTATCAACTCATATTAATAGCTTAATGTATATACTGAATATATATCTGGAAGGTCAGGGTAAGCTATAAACATAACTAGGTTTGTACATCTTGACAATATGAATATCCCTACAGTGACCTGTATTGTGTGTTACGGAGCCCAAACGTACAAAATTTTAAGGCCTTGAAAAATATGATTAATTATTCATGATAATTCATCATTATGATGATAATGAATTATCACTAAGATTAGGGGTTAGTTTTGTTTTTTATTTATTAGTATAAAAACTTATAAAACAATAGAAAATCATTATTGCAAACAAAACATAATGTAATATGTCTCATATTATGAGATGATAAATTGATGATTGTTTTCAAATATTAAGGGCTTTTTAGACCTGTATTCAAACTAAAAATAAAGTATGGTAATGTATTGGGACATATTTGTATCAGGATACAAAGTGCGGCACCTGTGACAGGCGCCTCGATGTCCAGAATGGTCTTCTCCTGGCGCAGTATGGCCGCTCCTTCGTTGATGATCCGTAGCGCCACTGCCTCCTCCACTCGGCCCTCTTTGGTCAGGTGGGCTTTAAGCAGGTCCACACGAGGCTTCCCTTCACAGTCAAACACTTCTTTCATGGTAAGGCGGTGGCTCAGGGGGAATGGGACAGCTGAGGAAGCACACAATGTACAAGAAGATAACGATTTCAAATACTTTTCTACATTCAGTCGCCACTGTACAAGCATAAACAAGATATATACTCACAAAACTCATCTTGTATTTGAGATGATATGGTACTATATAATACATTGTATGATATAATAAGTATTGAATAGTGTATCAAATCATCATGCATCATTTTCTTTGGTGTGATACAAATACAACCAGCTCCTCTGTTTTAAAGTATGAGTGTGAAGAGATGCTGAAGCACAAACCTCATTTCTGAATTCCCTTAGAATGTTCTGCCTTCAGGCTTTGTTTTGTTGCTACGGAGATGCTATATGTGCATTTTTTGTCATAACTCACATCTGTTAATTTACAAGATGCAATTCAGTGGGGAAGACATTTGCCTCTTCATGATAATTCAAACCGAATTTTCTACATAAAACCGATAAAATAAAGTGCTGAAGTCGTCTTTCTCTGGTGGAAAGCATCAGATGTACAATGGATCTGGATTATGGATTGGACTTAGTTTGTAATAGTTTGTGTACAATGAAGTTTACAACAATCTAAATTTGTATTCTATTTTATTGAAAATATCGAATTGTGATCTCCTAAAATGTCCTGTTTTGATGAGATTGTTCATCAGTCACTGTGATTCAGTGTTTCTCTGTTTAATGCCGCTCTCTGCTTGAACACAAACATTTTCCCAACCCCATCCTTAAACTTAAACCTTTACATAAGAATAATATCAATTTCTATGTTCCATTAGGATGAAGTTGAGGATTGAGGTTCACTGATATGTATCGTTATCAACAACATAAATCAATCATAAATTATTATTATCCTGCTGATTTCTGCATTCAGGGTGAATCTGCTGAGCTTTGTTATTCTACAAAATCAGAACATCATTTTTGTAAACATTTAACGTTACCCATGTATCAGGACACGTATCGCATCGAGATTTGAGTGCCGGTATTGTATCGCGAGGTACGAGGCAAAAGCCCAGCCCAAGCCAGAGTGGCGTTAACAGGAGATCAGCCACTGAAGTAGATCAACACATAACACTTTCACTAAATAACACATATCACAGTGCCTATCACAGTGCAGATGTCTGGGCCCTTACTGAGTATTTACTACCGGTAGATAAAACTAACATCTAAGTATAGACCATTCATCAACCACTCACCATGGATTGCTAAAGCCTTAGGCCATTAAAATGTACCAGTCACCTAGCTCAGTATAGGCTGTCTATGTAACTGTGAAATCCTAGCCTGGATCACTACTCGAGCTGTGCCAAAGGTTATTTATTAGATCTGCTGTGGCTTGATCCTTGTGCGCTCTTATGGGCCATGCATCCAAGTTAATCTATGGGTCGTCTGGCTTAACACAGACATCCCTTAAGTAATGTCTGTGCTGTAAATAATTCTGATGATTGAGGGAAAATGGTGTACAAATGTGAAGTCTAGAGGTGTAGCTTACGTGCAGACAAAATACATGGAGTCAGCAATAGTGGAGAGTAGGGCTGGTTGCCAGATTTGTGCAGCAAAAAGCAAGAAGGGCCACTCAGCATCAGTGCCAAGCCAAGAGGAAGACAAAGAAAGGAATATCTGAGCTTAAGTCTTAAACATGATCAACATGTTCTTTAATAATGAATGCTTCCCTGGTGGAATCTTGAGCCGTGCCCCCCTCCCGGTATAATGAGGTGAGCCCCTACGAATGTTTCAGGAGTTTAATCTTCACAGTGCACAGTATGTATCTGTGATAATGGCGTTGCCGTGTGTTTTGACACTCCTCCAGCCAGTACTAACTCAGCACAGTCACTGCATGCAAGTTTGAGTCAGGGTGGATTTGCTCTCACAACAAGAGCGATATAATACACATGCATAGAAGTCATGTTAGAAGACTATATAATCTTAACTGTCCAAAAGCTATATTTAATCCTTATTTACATGATTAGAAACACGTTATATAAATATTTCATTGCTACCTACTTGATATGGTATAACAAACATTAAAACGGCATTTAATTGTCAAGGTATTTTATGTTTCAGAAATCCTTTAAACATTGTGTTTGCTTTTCTCTAAAAGACAATTTGTTAGTAAAAGAGTTGCTGTGATTTTACTCTATTTTTCTTTTCTTTTTATTTATTTATTTTGATCTGATGTATTAATATAGAATTTACATGTTTGCTAGGTTTACCCAGCCCAACAGAGAATGTCTCTTTCAGTCGGACCCGATTTATTTATTCAATACATTTACACTGCAGATAACAATAGCAGTTTGATCTGTCACTTTTGAAAAATGTAAAGGTGTGACTCAGCACAAAAAGTATTACATTAAAAATGCATAACCATCATCTTATTTAATGAGGCCTTGGAAGAATATTAGCACAACTTGACTGTGCTAATGATACGTATCCCAACATTTAACAACATTTAGTTGAAGTCTATAATAATTGATGCCACCAAGGAGTTTAGTTTTTCCACATAGATCATAAGTCTCATTGTGTGCTGATATAGCCTCCGTTTTAATGCTAATGTATGTAGCTCGTGCATACTGCCAAAATAGACAGTAGTAGTAGTCTGGAAAGAAAACCCCTCTTAAGGCTTGCCTTTGTACAAGGACCTCTAGTGCAGAAATGCAGTGGTATGAAGCGCTCGCACTCAGATCGAGTCCAGAGTTGAACTATGAAAAACTGTATGTTGCTGGGCAACAGCAGCAGCAGCTCATTGTCGGAGTATAGCCAGTGCCGGCAAAAAACCTGCAATCTGCACTGAGGACGCTACTGCATATTCACATACAATAAACACACAACACAAAGAAAACGTGTGTAATGTTATGTTTGTAGACCATGTATTTTGATTAAAATATTTGAACTATGCTAGTTTAAAGGGCATCTGCTCTGCAGCCAAGAAGGTACACAAGTAACGGAAATCTGAGCACGCTAATCATGACATTCATATGGACTGTGTAAATGCTTTCAGTGAAAACCATCAGATGATGTGTTCCAAAGCAAACTCGCTGCAACAAAGGCTAGTGCCTGTAACACAAATACACTCCTCTTTAGTCAAAAAAGAAAAGGGACATACGCATTGCCATTCCAGATCAGCTTTGCAATCTAACAGCAATTATTGTATTATGATTTTTGCATTTTCCACTTAGATATGCCACTCTAACAACCCACATGTCAGTAGTTGATTTGAGCATAATATTCTTTTTATGGCTAGTTCAAAACTACCACAACAAAGAGTTCAAATGATGTGAATATCTGGTATGTAAATAGGTAGAGGAACCAGTAACAACAAAACTTAATGTCACAAGATTGTAACCGTTTCTGTTTACATAAAAAGTACACTTTGAGTGTGCTGCTGTATCTACATATCAAGTCATCATAATGATACATGACCAGGTGGTCAATGTGTTTAAATCTGCTAAAAAAGAGTTGTCAAAGTATCGATAGACAGACACTAATCAAGTATCTATACTGACCAAAAATCTCAAGCGGCACAAAATTTGACCTTTCTTGAATTGTTATAGAAAGAGCTTAATGTATATCAGAACTAGTATTAGACCAAATGAATGCACATTTGAGGGCACATTTTTCACTGTTGCACCTTCTAAAATGAAAGCAGATTCATGCTAAGTGTATGCACAAATCTTTGTAGCCTATAAGCTTCCTCTAAAGGTGATAATTGAGTTACTACAGTAAGAAATCCAGATGTCAGCCTCTGTCGCTAAGGTGCTTTTCTTAGTAACAAAGTAAGATGAGTTCACACCTGTACCAAAGAGCTCCTCCCTAAAATAACTGACCCGAATCTGCCTTTCCCATAGCTCTCGCTCCCTCTCTTTCTCACTGACAATGCTGTTACAAACTGCATGGACCAGCGAATACTGTTCTTTAAGATGTGAACTGTCAAGGTAAAACATGTAAGAGATATCTGTCACTATTGTTAAAGATAACCACACAGAGATACAAAAACTACCTAGGAGTTTTATGCATCATTACAACGGGAATGTCTGTAAAAACGTCAACCGCAACTTAGTAAAAGCTCTAGTGTCCCAGTGGCCTCCTTTGATCGTAAAAACAGATAAGAAGTGAGGTTTTTGCATCTTTATATCTTACACTGTTTCTATTTTAGACCAAAAACAATCTCAATTTCTTTCAAAGTAAAACAATGACAGAAAATGGTACAATGAATATTTACCTCATCCATCAGCGATCATCTATTCTAAATGAAGACAGTACAATCATTTTACAGTGGATTGAGCTATTATTTTCCAAAATTATTTCACTATTTCACTTTATTCTTATCAATATTAGATCCCCTCAACTTAATTTGTTTACTGGGTATATTCATGGCCAATAAAAATCAGATATCAAATCTAACGTACAAATTACTTCCGACTTTTGGTGCGTTTTTCCATGCACAAAAGAAATATGATCATCAAAAACATCTGGTGACATGCGTCAATTCATCAATGGATTTTTTGAGAAACAGTTGTAATTGGAAGATAAAGTACAATTGATTAAAAAAAAAGCTCTATCTAGCTTAAAATGTTTTTTCCCAACATTAGTACTCAAGTCAGACTAAAGTCCTTACTACACCTGTTTGAGCAATCTGAAGGAAATCAGATTATCACATCAACTGTAACTGTTTTATTTCGATAATCTGATAACTCCAGAAATCAGATTATGATTATGATTTTTTAAATGAATTGAATTTACATTGCGCTTTTTTGGACACTCAAAGGCATTTTGATTTTGGCAGCGCATTTAAACATATAGTGACTCTTAATAAAGGCTTACGTTGTCACAGGATGCCAGAGAATATATCCGCATTATTTTATATTTCATAGATATTAGAGTTTGTGTATGACAGAATTCTCGCACAAATACGTCAGTTAGATGTCGCAGCTATTTGGTGATAGCTTAAAAATGTACTGGCCTTGTAAGTAAACACTATCGTTATGTGTCAGAAACTTTACTGTGTCAAATCACTGAAGAAGATCAAGACATGACAGTTTAAAGGTGCACTGTGTAACTTTTTTAATGGGGGGTCCGCCAACTGCTGGTCTCCTTGGAAATGCTATTGCTTTGCTGGGAATGTTTAACAGTATGGCATTAAACGTACCCGCCTCCATGGACACAAGCAGATGGCAGCACTAGGCTAAGTTACAAGTCAGATCTGTGGAGAGGAAAACTTGCTCACCGTGAGAATGCACGTTTTCAAAGGCTTTTTCAGCAATAAAAACAAATATGTAATAAATACAAGCTATACATGTAATACAATATTGTAGAACACTCAAGACAAAGCAGGAATTTCTCCATGGAGACTTGCAGGTTGCAAACCAGAAAAGTTACACAGTGCACCTTTAACGGGCTACAATGTGTTACCCATTAAGGCCTGTATTGTTAGTGATGAGGATATAATGGACCTACTATAGCCTGCAGCCTATGTAAATGCGGCCAAGGCACGTGGGAGCAGTTCCATAGAGAAAATGAAGGGGCTAAATGAGTTATGTCACAACTGTGAGCACTTCATCCTCTTCTATTGATCCAAGTTGCATTCCCACATTGAGACCCATACAATATGCCTACTCCACCATCCCTTGATTCAGCTTTGGCATTCCTCTAATGAAATTATAGAAGATGACTCACTCACTCCCGGTAACATACACCCCATTAAATGTCAATTTGACCATCTCCCACTGGCCCTGCCACTGAAATCCTGCTGCATCACTGCCCCACTATGAGCTCGACAATTCAGCTTTCCTCTTCTCTGCGCTGAAGCCGATCTGAATCCAACACAGTCGTGACAGCGAGGGCCCCAGCATCAATAAATCAGCAGTTTTAGTAAAAAATGTATACCACCAACGCCACTGTGGGATAACAACCTGGTTTTAACATGAAGACTAAGGAGCAAAGATTGTTTATCAACATCAAAGGAGCCCACAACTTGACGGCCGAATGTAGGCTACACGCAGCCAACGCACGACATCACGAGAAATAAAAGCGAAAGGCCACGACACTCCAGATGTTATGTAATATACACAACATTTCGCTCACTTACATTTGACCACACGATCGGTGGCGTTTAAGACGATGTCAGCGTTAGACATCTTCATGAGCTGGAGCTGTCTTCGAGGCTGAAGCGGATTTTCCCCCTCACTATTCCCTCCTTTCTCGGATGCTTCCTCAGAGGTGGCAGCTGTGGAGATGAGAGAGGAGCTGTGGCATCACTCGGACGCCGGGTCGGACTGCTCTTCCGCGCAGGAGGAGACGGGATACGGGGGATGCTGGATGCAGGGAGATGATGCTGCCGCTGCTGCCGCTGTTGCTGTGCTAAGCTTTTAATGTGGGGGAGGACGCACACACACACGCACGCACACACACACGCACACGCACGCAGAGAGGGAGGGAGGACGTGCGCTATGCCGACATGGCGGTGGAGAAGGGAACTCCCACGCAAATGTTGCACGGGACTGCCTTCAAAGCAGGGGGGTTGTCCCCACGTACTCGTAGTTGGCACACAAACAGACATGTTATGACTTTGCTGTAAACGTATGCTTGGGTAGACTCTGGGGCCTGCAGTGCGAGGTGTGTTGCATCTGCAGCATCCAAAAACGGATCGAGTGAGGCCCACGGTGACCAAAACAGAACAATGGCGGTGGATTTTCACTTGAGGGCGACAAAGTGCCGGTAATCAGACTGCAGACTCGCCTCGTGCGCGCCGTTTTAGGTTTTAGGTCGGCCTTGCTTCATCTAGCCAAAGGAACTTTCAAATTAAAGTTTATGGTGTATAGTAGTTGGCAAGTGCATACCAGATTAAAATGCGTGCTTATTTATTTATCTGTATCAAGAAATCCAATCACATCTAGCTTCAAACAAACATGTGTCAATAATAAAGATCAGGGGTCGAGTGACCTCTTGCTCTGCCACACTGATGAAGCTGTGTGGAGTCTTGAAAGTGAGTACGTGTTTCTCCTTCTTCCACTTCACTCTGCTCAGTGTGGAATGTATTCAATGCTGCTTTTTTAAGTTGTTGGTATGGGAAACTTATCTTTTTCTTGATATAGCAATTGTTTTTTGTTGTTACTTCACTATAATTGTAAATTGTGTGTTTTTTGTTTGTTTGTTTTTTTCAAGATCCGTGACCTGTCACTTTGCTACTCTACCACCACTAGGTGGCGCTCTGGGATTGACAATCAAGATAGGCCTTTCAGCGGGAACCGCCGCAACAGGAGGCTCTGCGTTGGTATAATTGTGTGAGGAGAAGTTGATGTTACTGTGATTTGATCATTTATTCATAAATGGTACAAGATAAAACGTCTGTTGTTTATCGTTCACTTAAATGTATGGATTGTAGAAAAAGATTAAATGCATGGACACAACACAATTCCTGTGTTTTGTCTTATTTTAAGATTTGTTGATTGAACTACTGCTGGTTTGTGCTAAACCAAGTTGTTGTTAGTAATGTGGGAACAAAACTTAGAAGTCCTAACGGATGGTAAAATGTGGTGGCAGGTGATGTCAGCGTTTGTGGTTTTGTAAAGGAAGTGACATCATCTAGAAGCAAATAGCAGCCAATGGGAGGAGAGACTCCAGTGTCCCATGAATAATGATCATGTCTCAGAGATTCAGAGCAAAAACTATTGCCTAAAGTTGCAATGAATTTCAACATTTAACAAGTAGCATATAGTTACCAAACAAATGCTAGCGTTAGCTCTTTTTCCTTCTTGCCGCGTTTGTGGGACAAGTGTAGGGGCTTTCCTTCCGCGTTAGTCATGTGTGCAGCTGGGGATGAAGGCCGTCCACTCTAATCCCTCTCTCGGTTCAGGAAAGTACCCTGGCTCCCATCACACAAGGGAACAACAAAGAGCTGAGTGTGGCTTCAGCCTGCAGATCCACTGCACCAGAACCAAGGGACAGCTTTAGAATCAGAATCAAAATCAGTTTTAGTGCCATTGTCAGCAAGCAATTCACAAAGAACTTGCTTCGGCGTTAAGGTGCATGTGCTCTCCACCAGCCATCACTGTGCAGGCCTCTCCTCGTGCTTTTGTCTCTGAACCCCTCCGCTGTTCACAGACGGAAATTAACTAAAGAGCTTGCATTTTATTTGGCTAGATGAGGAAAAAGAGTGTTAATATAGTACGGGAGCCCTAGCACCACTGGACTGAAGGCTCAACCTCCGATTTCTCAACTGTCAATGACAAACGCAATAAAGGCAATGATCCAAAATGTGGATACAAGCACTCGCCTCCTGTAGCTAAATGGTTTAAACTTGTAATTTCATAATGCCACTCAAGTTGTTCTAAATCCTCATGGTTCACATGCAAATGCATGGTCTTAATATTAACATTTTAAAACATTACATGAAGGCTTTCAATGGGTACATTTACATAAAATAATGTTTCAATCTTTAACATTATCTCTGCCCTTTTTACACAATTGTCCTTGTCAAAACTTGGTGTGAACAATTAGAAGGAAATAAGATTAGCACATCAAATGTAACTATTTACATGACATTTCAATAAACTGATAACTCTAGAAATCAACAAATAGTCACTTCAATAAGGTGGCTTCATAGTAATGCCAAAACTATTTGCATCATCCATTTGCACATAGCCCTCTCTGCTGTGAAGTCAACAGGTCACCATCATCATGGCACATCCTACAAATCACACAAGATGATAAATAACTAAAACATACTGATCATACTGATTAGGCTAACTAGGGTCATAAAGATAATAGCAGGTCAATAGAGGCTGTGTTTGTGTAAACATAGGCTACAGTCAATGGACTAAAGTGATGTAAATATCTAAACTCTGCATTGTAGCTCAGGTATGTGGGCTCTCAAACGCCTGAATGTGACCGTGTTCGTGTTTGTCTAGACGTGAGAAGCGGAGTCCCGTGCGGAGCCTTTGACTTAAGTATTTACTAAGTGAGTGTCATATTTACGAGCAGCAGAGCATATTTGTTTACAGGGGCTGCTGACTACTGCCCCTCTCTCTCTCCCCTCATCTCCGGCTTGGTCTGCTCTGCCGCCACGATATTTTCCAGCTCCAGAGCCTCTACCACGCAGCTCGATCGATTCGCATTGATTGTCCCTGACGAGCTGCTCCACTTTCTAGCCAATGTCAGCCAGTCTGCGATCGGGAAGGAGAGAAATGAAGGAAAATCTCTGCCGCCCTGGCGGTGTCATTTCCACACACTTGGGTTGGCCGCCTGCCAGCAGACGGGAGGGCGGCAAAACGTGGCCTGGACTTCAGACCGCATCTGGACTGGGACTACCAAACTCAACACTCAGCTCGGTTCTCTGATTCTGTTGCTTTAGACTAACTACTTTGCTCCAAAAATACACATTTGATGTCATTCTGCTTGCTTTTTAGGCCACAGCAAAACCTGTCACATTATTTGGCAGGCTTTGTACATCAGATGCCTTTCCTATTGCAGCTATGGGCAGAGCCAAAGTGGGTGAAGCGTCTTGCTCTGGGCACATTGGACTCTTTGGTTAGGTTTTGATTGAATACATAATTGTATATCTTGGTGACACTGTGGGGCATGCAGCCTATTTGGTATAGAATATATGAGACCGGGGCTAACTGTTAAAATAATTTGATGTGTGTCCGTTTACCTCATAGATTGGGGCACAAAGGCCTATGTTATTTGTAAAACCAACTGAGGTTATCTTAAGGGTTCCTGAATGTGCCGACTTGTAGCTTTAGAATGCATTATATTGAGTAATACTGAAGACGTCTGCAGGGGCACATAATGCGAATCTAAGCATTGTCTTGTGTAAACACAAGCAGCAGACATGTTAACAACATGACAAGTTTGACTTCAAACATAAATTGCCTTTACATTAGCAGCATGCTAGTTAGAAACGCACTGCAAATGTGCCTTTAGGGCTTTATGTTCTGTCCATCCAGGTTTCTATTGTCAAGCAGGCACTGTAAACAAACCAAAAGGGCTCTATTCTTCTAGTGAAATTATACATATAATTTTGAATGCAGGAGGGTCTGGAATCAGATCACAGACATTTTGGGATGGTCCAATCACAGCCTCTAAATTGTAGCCTCGTCTTCTTTCAAATACAGAAGCCATTTCCTCTCCATTATCCCTGTCACACTGAGAAAGAAATCTTCCACTTATTTGACCGCATAGTTACAGAGTTTAGTGGTTTTCTCGCTCAGTCTACAGATTGTAGGCGACTAATGTTGGTTTTAACATACTTGGTTAACTCACGCAGGTCCTACTGTAAGAGGACTATGGCATTTGGGTCAGTAGGCTAATTATTTGCTTAGTTGTTCTTTGACATTGCATAACCTCTTCTAGTGTGAAAAGTGACACTGTTTGGCTGAGCCTATTCTGCACTCTCTGTGTGTTTAAGTGCTTAATTTATTAAAGACTAGAACGTAATGAAATCAGAAATCAGAAATCATTGGGTCTGGACTCTGGATCATTCTGCCATGCTCATTGCTGCTGCGATCCATTCCGGGTTTTCCTTGAAGCTCCAAAAATCTATGAAATGTGTTTGCATGTTCCTCTGAGCGAGCGGGGATGTAGAGGTGGGATCGAGAGGAGCGAGAGAGCTGGGGGAACCCACGCGTTCAGCCTCTCAGAAAGTACGCTTCTCTCTAATGAACTGACGCCGAAACATTTTTGTTTTCTTTTGTCATTTATTACTGGTCAGCGGCCACACTGTTGGATTGTGTTGCCTGAGAAGAAGCTCTTTTTCCCGTTGCCTTTGTTTTTTGTCACCACTCGCCACAGCAAGCAGGAGACGGACCGCTCGGACTGTGGCAGCCCTCCCCTTCTGCTGGATCCGTTTTGGTAGGTGTGAATAAACCCCAGTCGTGTTTGCAAATATGCCCATCTATAAAAGAGAGAGGCAGGACTGGCAGAGGGGATACTTTTTTGAAGTCTGCTCAAAGTTGGGATGTCATCTTCATATAGGATGAAGTTATAGCCAGTGGAAACAGCGCGGTCTAGCCACAATGTGCGTCTGCAGATGGACTATATCTACCATAAACAGATATACATGTTCATGTCTTATTATCCTCTTTGGCATTTTTGGTGGTTTGCTTCTGCACCACGTTAAATTCATTATTGACACTGTTTTCAACCGCGAATGTCACGATTTTGTGTTTTAAAAAGGAACTAGCAGATGGAATAAGCTCGCAGTGAGACTTGTTTATCCCTCTTTCATAAACACAGCTTATTGACGATTTTGAATGTGACTATTTTAAACAACTCACAGTATTCACTTTGCCTGACATTGACATATTCATATATCACATCGCAACCCAACGGACATGGCTGTTTTCAAAGAGAGACATCAGTTGGACCTGGGTGTTTTTCGAGCGTGATTAGAAAGTTGTTGCATTTCCAGCAGACACGGTCACCTTCTCTCTCATTCTTTCCCTCTCGCGTTTAGCCACTATTATATATTTCCCGTCTGCTTTCATTGTGTGTGTTGGAGCATCCGAAACCACCATGTTTTTCGCTCCTAAACTTTCTGTGCGCACGGCCTAATTAGGGAGAATGACACGCAGCAGGATGCGGACAATGGGTTGAGCATGGAGTCTAATTATGATCTCAGGACTTTTTAACTTCCTCCATGTTTTGGCTTTGGTGCGTCTTTGCGCGTAGGCTCTGTCCATGTGCGCGCGCCAAGCCGCCAGGAGTAGGTGGGAGGAAAAGGGAACGTGGAGCTTTTTACCGTAGACCAGTGTGGCCAGAGAGTGACTCCGCAGACAGCAGTGCGTCTGGCGGGAGGGACATTAGTCTGAACCGATGCATTAAGCGTCCTCACGTCTCCGAGGAGCAGCCAGGAAGCTCGTAAATCTACCCCCCAACCAAACCCCTCACGCACAAAAGACGCACTCAAAAAGCACGCACACGTCCCCGAGCAGCGCGCTACCTGGCACCTGCGCACGCATGACGTCAGAGGCGGAAACTCATTCAGCGGTGGCTTCAGCTAATTGTGTGATTCACTCATGGCCGGCCACACGTGACAGTGGCCTGATGTGACTAGCATTCACTTCAGTGAGTGGGTCATTTTAATAGTTGGCGCTACTAAAATCTATAGACTTGAATGACAATGGCTGATGGACCAAAAACAATGGGTGAAATAACCAATGCCACTGTCAACTTCAGCAACATGGTATATGGTATATAGAATACACGTTTACATAGACTTGTCTGGAAAACATTCATTACGTTTGTAAAGACTGAGAATTGACCAAACTAGTTCAGGTGTAGTGTTACATGTAGGCACTATAATGCAAAATAAGATCTGGCATTATTATGGCAATTATTAGTTAATATAGCCAACTGTTTTGGAAAGGTTGGACTTGATCCCAAAAAAAGACATAATGTGATTTTTTTGTCCCAGGTACTTATTGAACTATAAGTATAGATCATAGTTTTACATTTTGTTCTTTGTAAACAGAAAGGAATTGAAACCCTTCCTGTTCCAAACTGTAGCACCCAGGCGCCGTATCTTCATAGTGTCATTTCACCGTTGTAAGCAGCAGATTTTCATTTACCCGTTTTAATTTTTAGTGGCCACATGACGTTTTAGAACCCTACATGACCCTGAGTCTGAATTTTTCAAATAATCACATCTAAGTACGGGGATGTGGGGCAGGGATAAGGGGTAGGGGAAAAAACGAATTTTCTGTATTGGATTACTCAAATATGTATGAATCATACATCAACGTTGTGTAAAGGAATGATTAGGCACACCGTTTCTTTCCCCATGTTTGTTGTTAGAATGTGGTAAAATACAGTGAAAGTCTCGAAAAGGAACTTTAAAATAAACGACTGGATTGACTATAGTTTTGCAATTGATGGTTGTGATGGACAAGTTCTTATTATATTCCAGCTTCATGGACAAATTTAATGATCAAATTCTGATATTAGAAGAGCTGCCAAAATGACTCGAGGTCTCAATTCAAAACAACCACAGACTATACAAACTAGTTCTGTCTTAAACAAAATCTCATTCATAGTATGCGCGTGTGTCATTATTGTAGACTGTTCCGGCTATGTAACATGTTTTGAAGGGATGATTACAACATTTGCATATATTATATATATATTGCATAAACTGAACCGGAGAGAATTTTGACTGCTAACAGCTGAGCGCCGCATGTCACATCAACTTTGTAATTCTGTAACACCTGTTGTACCAAAGGACATGCAAAGTGCCTGCATTCAGGTTAACGTTTTTTATTTGGTTTTGGGTTTACTGTCGTCTATTTTGGTTAGGTACATATTACATGATAATAGATTAATCATTTACTATATTGTTGTGTGTTTTTCCAATCCCACCAAACAAGTTTCCCCTGGTTTAAGGTGGTGTGACATACTTTTAAAAATTCAGTTGATTTTATTTTGTTGGGACAGCGCCATGTTAATTAGTGGTCAAGTAGATTGGTCAAATGATTATTTCTATTGTACTTTGAGACTTTGGTACTTTTTAAATACAATATCAACCAAATAAAGGTTGAAATATGGTGGCTGAAGGCTTCTAGATAGAGAATATTTGAATGTATCCTCGATGAGGTATGATGAAGTTGTATAGTCCAGAGACTATTTACGTTTAACAAAATAGAATAACGATTGTTTTTTACAGTCACGATTAGTTCATTAATAGTTGCAACCCCAATGTTAATGAACACATACATGTGACGCGTTACATGAATGTAAAAACAATTTAAACATATTCTTACACAGCCTTATCACAATTTGTTATGTCTTCGACACAAATCCTCACAAACACTCAAAATATGAATGCTTGAATATCTATAGTCAATGTGCAATAGCTGCAATTCTGCAATACCAAAATAATTCACCCACAGGATGCATGTTGTGCTGTAATAATAATCCTCATTGATCAATAATCTGTTAGCAACCTAGAATATAAAACTGGTTTAACCCTTCGGAGTTTTTTGTTCATAAAGACATTACACATGAGTCTGAGCTGTCGCCACTAAAGTTATTCAAATTGTAGACGACCAATTACCGTTATGGATGCTGTGATTGTGTCAGTTTAGCCACGCCCGCGCTCCACAGTCTCCCACTGAGCTCACTGGTCGATCTGAAAAAAAAAGAAGCTTCACGCGTAGTTGTTGGGTCGTATTGATTGCTTGCACCATTTATATCCAGATCTTTATCTACACCCGTTAATTCTGTGTTGCTGTGCTTTGTTTGTGGATACGTTTCATACAATTCAGACAAAGCCAGGATTATTGTTATTTGCTATAATGAAAATAAATTGCAAATATATTTCACATATTTAGTCGCATGCTTTTTATTCATGTATCAATTAAAAATAGCTGTGATCGCCATGGAATAATTAGGGTCATGCACAAATAAACAGGTGTGGGATATGGCATTGGCAACATTTTTATGCCAAATTGGCCATTTTAGTGTAGGGCTACAATGATTAATCTGAATAATTATGACTTGTTGACTAATAAATAGGGCTGTCACTAACGTATATTTTAGTAGTCAACTATTCAGCAAAGAGACTTTTGAAATACATTATCAACCAAATAAAGGTTAAAATATGGTGACTAACGGCACTAAAGTGAATTATTGATGAAAATCTGTAATTGTTGAAAAAATATTGACATTTTGATTTAATAATCTCACTGCCTTTTGTATGAAAAGTGTTATTTAGAGTCTGTTTGTCCAGATAACGATTCTGATTATTTTTGTAGTCGACTAGTCATAATGGTTGCTGCCCTACTATTAAAAAAAACTGCAATTTTATTTTGATAATCATCATATATCTATATGAGACTCTAAAACACATGCTATATATATATATATAACAACTGTAAAACAACTCTAAAACACATGCTTTTATAACAAAGCTAGTGGCATCACTACATCGGAAGTGCAAAAAAGTATAAACAAGCTCAGATTTTTGTCAATAATACAAATATTCTCTATCTAAAATGCTTCAGTTACCATATTACAGCTTCAACGTTTATTTGGTTAAAATGTATTCAAAAAATATCACTGTAGAATAGAAATAATCATTTGACTGGTCAACCTATTGAAAAAATAATAATCATAGCATCCCATTATAGTGATTATTTGCTACTAGAGAAAGTCAAAAGTAAGGATAATAATAATCAACTGTTGTTGTTGTTGTTATTATTATTATTATTATTATTATTATTATTTATAATAATAAAATATGATATTTCCTTTTGTACATTTTTGACAGACTATGTAATTATTGTCTCACTCTAAACAGCTGTTTTACGGTAATATCGCATAGCATAGTTTATTTGTTGCCCCGGTTCTAACTCTTGTCACTTATTACCATTATATTAAAGCATGACTTTTTTCATGATTTGTAATACCTTGTGTGGTCATCAACTTCTGTGTTACACCATGTTGCAATGATTTAGATTTGTCTTGTGTATTATATCACTTCAAAGATAAATGTAACTTTTTGGATGGGATCTACCACCACCTGCTTGTCTCCGTGGAGATGTTATTGCCCTGCTAGAAATGCCCTGCCACAGTATGGCATTAAACATATCTATATAGCATTTATTCAATTACAGGTGGCTTTTTTTTGCTCATAAAATACCTTGAAAATATATGCTTACTATGGGTGGACTCGCCTCTTCACAGATCTGACCTGTAACTTGACCTAGTGGTGTTATCTGCTTGTTTCTATAGAGATAGGTAAGTGTAATGCCATACAGTGGAACATCCTGTACCTTAGATATCGCAGTTATAGTTTTACAACATCTTTACTTCAGTTCCTAAAGAGGATAGCAGCATTCATTATCAAGTCCTCTTTGTGTCATTGGTGAGACAGTGGGTCGTGGTGGAGCGGTTCACCTGAGGACAAGACTCTGTGAGAGCAGCAGACGAGAGCAGGGTCTGATTAGCCTCACGCTGAAGTGTCAGTGTGTTTATGTGTGTGGCTGATGAGAGAGCACACTATGACATGTACACACAATAATGCAGTGTACTACACAAGAGCGGGTTAAGTCATTAGTCAAGTTTCCTTTGTTGTTTTAATCATGACATCTTACATTGTTAACCACAACAAACAGCACTCAAAAACATACTACAAAGTTTGTTGGTTGTACTGACATTTGATTTAACGTATTTTATTAAATCAAGCAAATCAAAAATTTCTGAATGTCTATATCCTCTCTCTCCCCATTTCACGCTATGACTGTCCTGTCAAATAAAGGGGGGAAAAAGAAATTCCGGCTTCCTCCAAACACATGCATGTGTTAGGTAAATTGGCAGCTGTAAGTTGCCCTTTGTGCATGAATGTGAGAGTGAATGGTTGTCTGTGTTTCTATGTTCTGTGTTAACCCTGCAACTGGCCCCTGTCCAGGGTGAACCCCACCTAAGGCCCAAAGTCAATGGGATAGGTTCCAATCACCCACGGCCCCTAACGACAACAAGCAGTAGATAATGATATATATTATACACACACACACACACACACACACACACACATATAAAATACATATATGACACCTCTCACTGTGGACTTGTCTTATTTAAGTACATCTGCACCAGAGTAATTAAAATGTATTTTAAGAATGGAAAGGCATTGTAACCTGAGAAAACAACCAAAATACCACAAGTCTGACTTAAGATTCAGCAGTTACTGGCTGATGCCAATTTACTTTAAAATTATTTTTATTTGAGTTTTCTTGACAATATCAGCTGCAAAAATGGACTGCCCACCTGCTTTCCAAATGAAAATGATTACAGGGACATTAGAGATTGCTCATACACCAGTGGATAGTCGTCATTGAGAGCTGTTACTGGACTGACGCAGGGCCCATTGTGACACCAGTATGATGTCAACACTGTCACCAGCAGCAGTGACCAAGCACATTTGAATGTGAAAGGATTTGAGAAGAACGTGATGCTCTCTCTCTGTGTGGTGTAGAAGCTCATGTTACAGGACTACATTATTACTAAGTCATCTATCTCATTAAAATATTCCGGCAGTTTGTTAGGACAGTCTTTCATTTTTCTAATTCTTGCCACATCTTGATTACATTCTGCAAATTCACTGTATATTGGCTGTGTTGAGAGAATCATATGGATTTTGATCGAATATTTTTTTATTTTGAACAATATTAGAAAACTTTTGACATTGACTTGGATCATCAGGTACTTAGTATTTGGAAAAGGGAAGTCATGCTGAGTCCAGAAGGAGGAATTGACCCTTCAAACACTTAGCAAAAGCAAAATTACTAACGTTTTTAGTAACAAGCATATAACTTAGAGCTTCACATCATTGATTGTCTGCTCTCTGACTATAAGTCAGTACAGTACAGCACAGTGTACAAATAACTCCAACTGCAACTTTTATTAGGCGTAACATCCAATTTTCCCTCAACACCAATTGTTCTGCCTTTCAAACTGTTGAAGTATTTATAGCTCAACCCGTGCCTGACCGACCAGTGTACGCATCGGTTTTTAGATTCAATACTCAGTTAAACCACAAACCCTCTTGCCCCTTGTGCTTGATGGTTCTTCTGCAGTTATAGGCTCACTCAGGCCCGTCGGCCTGGTATGACAGTGTGCTGAGATGCAAAGGGGAAACCAGAGCTCGGCCAGTGCAGGAGTAGGAGAAACTGAAACTGGCGGCAGCAGCTCGTGGCTCTGCTTCAGTGGCGCCACATCCCCCTGAGCTGCTGAGAATGTGGGGGCTGTGCTGCGCCTTTGAAGCTTTACCTCCCACTAATTCTGGCCTTCCAATTTCCACACAGTGCACACACAGACACCCCCCCCGCGGTCCTCCCCCCTCCCGCCGCCTTTGTTTGCCTTATAAGGACAGGCCCAGCCATTTCCTCAGCCTTTCTGTGCGTGGTGGTCTGCTGTTGATGAACACGGACAGGTCAAGAGAAGAGACGCACCCTCGTTCTCATACACGAGCAGTCATGGGAATCTGGTGATAATGGCCTTGAACGCCAGTACTTCCCCTAAGGTCCCTTTGCCCTGCTGTCTGACCCATGGCACTAATTTTAGAAAGAACTTTTGATTACAGATAAAGTTATTTATTATACACCAATTATTATAAATTCAGAAATTCAATAAGAAGAAGTCCCTTGTTATGGGATGTTGTGTGCTACCATTCCTAATGTTGTCCTCAGTTTGTAACCCATGTGTCCTCTGTGTCCTTGTGTGAAGTTGCAGATGTCCATGGCTGACCGTGGATGAAGGCAGAGTCGTAGTGCAGTCCCTGGGCCCTGGAGCCTGCTGTTCCACCACACTGACCCGTGGAGGTGAGCGTCTCACTCACCGGCGCAGAACGGACGCAGCAGAGGTCTCCCCCCCTCGCTCACCCCTGCCCCCTCTCCACCCTCACCCCCGTCCCGGACACGTACGCTCTGGACCATGTCTAGCGGGCTGTCGGAGGGGGGTCGTACAGATGAGCTGGACAAAGGCAGCAGTAAAGCGGATTCTCCTGTTTTAGAGCGGAGGAACCGCAGTGGCATCATCAGTGCTCCTCTGAATAAGAGCCTTAAAAACTCACGCACCTTGTCCCAGTACACAGCCGTCTCCTCGGCCAACACCAATGGACGCACGGACAGTAGTGAGAGTAAACCCAAGCCCCCTGCGCCCCCTCCGGTCCAGCCCACTGTCTCTGCTTTGACAGCGGGCAAGTTGGACCGTACCCTGGAGCAGGTTCTGGAGGGACAGAATGGCCTGCTGCACTTTGCCCAGGCAGCGGCCCTGCTGAAGCGAGCCGGGATGGAGCACATGCTGCTGCCCGGGGGCATGGGAGTGGGACTTGGGGATGCGAGCTCTGGGGCGAGCGACTTGGAGGGTACGTCTGTGCCGGACGCCGTGGGGGGTCCTGTGGACTTCCCATATGGAGTAGGGGGTGGCTTCCCCTTCAACCCGGGGCTGTTCATCATGACGCCGGCCGGGGTGTTTCTGGCGGACAGCGCACTGCACATGGCGGGCCTGGCTGAGTACCCAGCTCAGAGTGAGCTGGCCTCTGCCATTAACTCCGGTAAAAAGAAGAGGAAACGCTGTGGCATGTGCCCACCCTGCCGACGGCGCATTAACTGTGAGCAGTGTAGCAGCTGCCGAAACCGCAAAACAGGCCACCAGATCTGCAAGTTTCGCAAATGTGAGGAGCTGAAGAAGAAACCGTCTGCTGCTCTGGAGGTAAGAGTCACACATTTCAGCTTGTTTCAAGTCATGACTTGTTTCCTCTGAATATAAAAACAACAATGCAAGATTGACAAACATACAGGCCATATTGTCAGAGCACTGACAGGTGGTGAGGGGTGTTGAGACCAGGGTAGGGGAGGTGCACCATGGGGTCCCTTTAATCTCTGCTTCACACAAAACCCAGCGGGCCTCACTGTTGATAAAAACCTAATTGAGACTTTATCTGTCATATTATGGTGGATTAGTTATTCTGTGTGCATGGGCATAAATATGCTTATGGACATCATCTTCTTCCAGGGAAATATTGAATCCATGCTGTTCCATTACTGCAAATATGTGTACAATATGCATTTATGACAAGTGTAAACGGCCTGGCGCCTGTATGCGTGTGTACATGTGAGGGGTCCATCTGGGTTCAGAGTAGTCATCTGGAGCGCCAGGTGTCAGCGCAGCTCATCGCCTCCTGTACCCTGCTCCGGTCCCCTCTCCGCTCACACGTCTGCTGCCTAAAGTGCCCTCTGAACTTCCTGTCTGAGCACTCTGTAACCTCACTCACCCTGACTGTGCCGGCTGAATCACAAAATCCATTTTAGCACATGTTCTATCTCAAAGGAAATAAACTTCACTGATCAATGCCTAATAGTGTCATTTTAGCATTACATAATAAATGGATATGAAACGCCGGGTGAGAGGCGGCTGCTCTAATAGACAGTGTGTGTAAAAGTGGATCGGTGCTTCAAACGCCTAATGGCTTCATTTCATTCTCTCTGTGATGGTGATTGAGCGCGACAGCTTGGCCTCTTGTTTATGGACTGAAAGGTCCATGTGCTGACTTTGGCAGTCCACATTGAGATCCTGCTCTAAAAGATAGGGTTTACAAGAAGACTTTAAGACCTAATCTGACCCAAAGAGAGGAAATATCCACATCAGCGATCATTTTAAAATGTATTTATGTCAACAATATTTTACTGAGGGTAAATCTGTAGTGGTTGGCCTCAGTGTCAAAGCAGGAAAAGTTAAAGTGAGTGACCGACCACAGATCTGCAATGTGGAAGGCAAATTTAGGATCACAGGATCAATGGTTTATTATCTATAGATAATGAATACATAGTGCTTTTGATTATTGAATATTGACCTGATTTTAATATTTGACATGAATAGTCTTGTCTGAACTTATATCTTCTTCTATAATTTGTGTTATTAGGTGATAAGAAAAAACTGTGCAAAAGAGTCTATTCACTAATGATGTGATCTAGAAATAGTGAGACTTTCGCACATGTCAGGAATGAGTTGGAAGTGTCTAAAAACCACCATGCAGCTTGTTAGTGTTGTATTGTTCTGTTGCAAATGTTTCCAGAGCTTCACTCACATGGTGTCACTTTGCTGTGTAGGTGATGGTGGTCTGAACAAACACAAATTATAGAAAATTAATTTATGATTTGCAATGGATGTTGTCATGGCAGTTCTCCCAACACCATTTGTTCATACCAGAAATGCCAAGATGGAGGTATGAATATGCATAGTTGGTCTTCGTGTTTCTGTTTGTCATTAGAGCTGGTAAAATTAATAATTCCAATTTCTTCACTTGAGCTCTAGAAAATACAGTTTATTTTCCTCATTTTAGTTACACACCTTTTGGATTCATTTTGATGGTGATGGAACTTTGAGCTGAGGTGAAGGAATGAAAAGTTATAATAAGTAAAGCTTATCTTTTTCACATTCTGTAGAATAATTAATAGTAATCAGTCTTTTTACTTGTGACTATGGTCTGATGTCACATTTGAGAAGAGGTTTTCTGCTTTAAGGTTGTGGTTTCAATTCTCTATTCTTGTTGTCTTGGTTTGGCCCCCAGTAGCTTTGCACCTATAGTCAAATAAATACCACCAAGTGCTGCTCAGTAGTGGACAGCTCTTCTTGACCATGTGAAATGTGGTTCTGTGGATTAGTGGATTAGTGGATTTTGTGGAGAGTACATAAGTTTGAAGCAATAGAATTTGTCTTGTTGAACACATGTCTGGACCCCAAGATTTAAGCAACCACCTTACACACACTTATCAATATCAAATTTAAAATGACCCAATGTGAATGTCTGTGTCTGCCACTATATATGGATACACACACACACACACACACGCATAATTGGTTGCGTAGACAATAGGGCTTCTACATTCATCGCAATCTTATCACAATTGCAATTTGAATGGACACAATTAGCAAACTGTGCAGGCTGCAATTTTGGATATACCATAACTTTCTCCTCAAACAACAACATATCATGTCTTATTCTGCATAAAAGCTGCTAATGTTCTGAAATACTAATTATTTTATTAGTTTGTTAGTTCATAGACCTATTTTACTCTTTTTGTCAATTCCTCTGTTTTGAAATGTGAATGTTGAGCAGAATTGTATTATTAAAACATAAATCACAAATCAAATTGCAATCGCAATACTGGCTAGAAAAATTGCAATTAGATCTCTTTCCCAAATTGTGCAGCCCTAGTTGACAACAACTCTACAAATACTGAAGAGAAAAAAAACAGTTTAAGTACATGCTGTAGTTACTGTGTACTGTTACATACTGTACATACTGGTAGTGTGCTTTCTTTACTCCACTGTCTTTATCTAAACTGACCTCATATCTATCATTATTCTGACAGATATTACATACTCTGTAGTCATATATCTGCCATTATCCGTTCAATAGTTGTCTCCAATGGCTGTTATCGAGTCAACAGCTCTTGTAGAGCCAGTGATTAGATCAGAGGAATCATCCTGAGCTTCACTTGTGTCAGAGGACAAGACCAACACCACCACATCCATGTGGAAGCTGCTGCGTCAGGGAAGAGATGGTCAGCAGTGAAGCTAGGTTTCACTGTCATTTACAGTATATAAATTACAGATGATGTGTTGCAGTTTTAGCAATATCACGAAATGCATCAACATTTGCATTTAATGTCACTTAGGCAATAATAGTTTTAGAATTAAATGTTTTGAATTCCTCTTATCCATTTGTTTCAGCGTGATGAAATAGCTTTGCTGCCACAGGCAGCTATTAACAATTCAAATCATTTTTTGTCCTCAAAATGTCGTCTATAAACCGGAAGCTGAAACCAATGAAGTCCTTCCTGAGTGTGTGGTGATTGTAATACTCAACTTGTTTTTCTTTTTTTAATGACTTGAGTAAAATCGTCATTTTCCCTATAGCCTCCACTGTCCCACATTCAGTCTGTCTCGGCCAACTTGGACCACACCCTGGAGCAGGTTCTTGGGGGGACAGAAAGCCCTGCTGCACTTTGCCAAAGCAGCGTGAGCCTGTCCAAAGGCTGAATACATTGATATGATTGTGTCAGGAAGGGCATCTGACATAAACTATTCCAGAAAATTCACAACACAGCAGAGATAATTTATGCAGCAAAGCTTATAGTCTAGTTTGGGTTGATTTTGGTTAGTAAACTGAAACCCATCGCTGTGTTTTCTAGCCTTATTCAATGGGACATGACGTCTCACTTAACAGGAGTCTCCTCAGCTTTTCGTGCAGTTTTCACTTGTTTTGGCTGCATTACATGCTCAAGTAGCGGGCTCTGGTGAATGTATTGGCCTTGTCTTACACTTGCGCAAATCTAAAGCGTGTGTATACGTGCCTGTGAGCGTCCGCGTCGGTACACAAGCGTGGTCCAGCAGTAGCAGCAACGGAACTGTGCTTATTTTAAGGGTGTTGACGTTTTCCATTGAAAGCTCATGGCAGCTCAAAGAGGAGCGTAAAATTGGCAAGTGAGGGGGAGTTAGCATGCGGAGGCCTTTGCCACCTCATAGCTCACTGGCTGAAGATGTCTGGATTTATTCTGGGAATTCAACATTTGAGAGAAGTAAGTGGGAAGGCTGTTCAGCTCGGCTCGGCGTCTGAATCCCCTCCAGTCTTGTCAGATTCAACGTTACTGCAGCTTCTCCAAAAACAGACAAAAACACCAGCCAGGGTTAGGAAGTTATACTGTTGTTTTGACTTGAATGTTAGTGTGGTTTCACAATGTAGGCTGCTGTATGTGTGGGCGGCAGCTGCCTATTTTTAAGCATATTAGTTACATTTCTCTTATAGAACAATCTCAAGAATAGAGTTTTTATTTTGTGTGACAAGAAAAAAATATATTTTTGGATGTCACGCACGGTTGGAAAGCTGTTGTACTTTACTATCACTGGCGAAGAATTTTTGGGATTTGAAAAGTCCATATTTTCTATAAAATAGCAAATATTACTACTACTGCTACTGCAACTAGAGCACTACTATCACTATTAATTGTACTAACTCTTACATTAATGCCTCATACTGCAACTACTACTATTACTATTACCCAAAGCTCACCTCAAACTGCTTATAACTAATATAAATATAAATATTTATACCAACACCAAACAACTACATTGACAACAATAGGGCACTCGCACATGCAGCAGCATTAACATTTGTGAAAAGACTAGAATATGAATATGTATATGTGTATTCATTTTAAAATGATGACACTGTAATTTATGTATTTTTAATTGAAAATAGCATTTTTAGTTCAAGTAATTCAAACACTGCAATCCTTTTAGATCTTTTTTTATTTGAGATTGTTGCACTCAACAACAATTTCAATTAGCAATGGGGTCACGGATTGGTTGTATAGTTATTTTGGGGTCTCGGGCCTGAAAAGTTTGGAAACTCCAAACCTAACTTATAGCAGTCTTTTGATAATTGAACCTACTCAAATTGTGATTTTGATTCAGTTTATATATTGTTATAAGAGTATTTCTGTCATTTTGATATTTACATTTGACTGTGTTTTACAGTAGCTGTCCAGTGTTTTCAGTCATATAGTCACACAGTCACATAGAGGTAATTCAGATGGTGGTGGACTGTTTCCTTCCTGCCGGAGACACAGTATACTGGGGGACAGGGACAGTTCTGACCTGTGCTGCTGTTGACTGACAAACATGTAGTGACACTGAGACGCAAGCCACTGTTCCCAGAGAAAGAGAGAGACCCATATGTAATCAGGAATCCTAATGCTCTGAGAGATAAGACGGATGAGACATAAAGTTACAATTATAGACTGTAAATATCAATATCATTCTTAAAAGGTGCACCAGTGTTGGGTGATATGGTGATAAAAATGTAATTGTGATCTCATCCCTGTGAATGAAAATCTGTGGTTTTGGTCATATTGTAATTTAGTAATTCTCTGTTTAATGCAGCTTTATCCCTATACACAAATCCCCTTCTCCTATTGGTCAGTGTGAATTCTCAGAAGAAGCAAATGACATTAAAAGCAATAGAAAAAGTGTACTAACCTAGCTCATGCCAGATTGATCTGTTTCTCACTCTGAATAGAATTTTTCACATGAATCAATCTGGCAAGTTTCTCCCCAGAAGCTGTCGGGATGTTAAAAAAATAAAGCGTTACAACAGCGGAAGGAGCAGAAAAACGTGTGGAAAAACAAAATAAAATGGTCCGTATTTCTTCTAAAATACTAGCGGGTGACGCCACAAGGCCAAGATTCATGTCAGGTCTGTGGAGAGTTTTTCTCCTTTGGCAATGCAAATGAATCCTCGATGGGTGTGTTTAATGCCATACTGTGGAACATGACATATAAAGTAATAACCTCTCCATGAGACATGTGCCATTGCCTGAGCAAATGTCCAGAAGACAGCCATGTTAGTGTTGTCACAGTACTAACAGTTCAAACAACATTTTTATTCAAAGGAAAACGCCAGATTTTGATACCACAGTGATTATGAATAAACTCTGTTTTTTTAATACTATAGAATTCCATTTTCACCACAAAAATAATTGCCGTTTACTAAACCACGTAGTCTCATATTAGTTCTGACATGGATCAAGACTATTCTCAAACTCAGTTAGTTTCTGTGTATCTGTTTTTTTACATTAGAATCTGGGTTTTCACGCTAAACATCATTGATGTCTTTAACAGAACTGTTAGGCCAGCTGGGGTTTATGTTTCTGCCCTTTAAGAGAAATGCAGTATTTTGAATGACTTTGTGTATGAATTGTGCTCTACAAATAAACTTGCCTTGCCTTGCATATTTCCATATCAATTGCACTGCTCTTAGGTAGCTTGTAGAAGTGCCTCTGTTTGGCTTTAGACAAACTCTGAGTTGATGCCAGCTGGAGGTCACTGCTTTAGAGACGCTCTTGTTTTAAAGTTGTTGTTTTTTCAGGGAGACATTTGCCATCCCACATGCGTACAGTGGAAATCCTCTGGCTTCATTGTGCTGCTCTGTTGTTGTTTTTACTGTAGGTGTCCTTTTGGGAATCCTCACAATGGTTGATAATAAACAATAAGTCTGATGCTGCAGCCTAAAGCCCAGGGGCAGAAGCTGAACTGAAGAAGGCTTAACATTCGTACATTTGCATGAGTAACAGCTACCAGCACACTACCTGCAACAACTTGTTAAGCATCCAAGTTTACTTACCAAAGCTATTATTACTTGTAGTACTGCAGTCCTTTAGTTGATTAATCAGTCGATGGTGTTAATCGACTAATTATGTTATCAATGGCAACTGGTCCATTAAGGGCGATGGGGCGACGCCCCTCTTGTCAATCAGCCAATTATGTCAAATGGTATTCAAAAATGTTTTTGTCTTAAAACATATATATGATACTTTGTCTGCAGCGGACCGCAACGTACGTTGTGGGGCTGTTAGAAAATCGCCCATGAGCCTGGTAGAAAAGCAATGGGAATTTTTAGCCAACCGAATCCCAATAAAATGAGAAAAGCCATAATAAAACCGTCTGAAATGGGCGATTTTTTCATCGCCCATTTAAGCGCAGTGTTTACACCACAGAGCTACGCCGTTTACGCTGGAGACACAGTGTAGCAGGTGCACCTCACACGTGATCAGGGCGGCGTAAGGCTGATGTATGCTTCTCCGTCAACTCCACGTGGAAGTGCCGCACGCCTTGTTTTCCATGTTCACTTTTTAAAAACTGCATCTACAGACGTCTGTGTTCAAAGGGACGTCCAAACCATTCAAAATGAGCACCATGACTGTGGCTGGCTGTGATTAAAAACTATATTCGGGATGAAGTGAAAGCGGCCGATTTCTTATCAATCCAGGCTGATCGGAAATTTGATAGGTCGAACCAATGAAGCACTTGTGCTCCGTTACCTTAACTGAATTGTTTATTACGCTGGATAAAGCATCGCTGAACTTCTATTCATAAATAGATGCTTTGGTTATTAGAAAACCCATGATAGAATGCTATAAATGACACGTCTTTAAGAACAACTCTCCAAAGCAATGATGATTAAATATGAAATGTAAAATGTTATACACATGTAGTTCAGGTTAACTAATGCCACTCAGAAGCTGATCTTTTTGTTTTGTTTTCTGTACTGTTTTCATGAAACGGGCATCTACAATTGTTTGCGTTTTTTTATTAATCTTAATGTAGTAATTTGCTTCTCTGCACTATAAGGTAAAGTATCACTGAGATTTGTGTTTTGCTCTTTACAATCTGATATTTTATGAAGTGTAAAATGTCATTTTATATCAAATGTATTTTCTTACAAATGGTATCTGACTCTAAATCATAGTATTACCATTACTAAAAGTGGTAATAACGTTTTTTTTTATTTCATTCATTCAGTTGTAAATGTGTATTTATACAGTCAATGTGAAATATTCACTTTTGGACAAAAAAACCCAATGAAAACACGGTCATGTCAAATAGCCCTCCGTATATGTTGCTCGCCAGCCACCACGGTATGTTATTAAGATAAAGATTATAAGGATTCATCTCAAGTGTTTACAGTGACTGCATAGTTTAGTATGACTTTTCATTTGAAGATGCTGATGAAGATGAAGATGCTGTTTACTTGTACTTCGCTGTGTTGTTTTTCGCAAGATCCAAATTGTTTTTGGCAGTGACTCGCCCCATTTTCATTGATTAATTGATGCGCAGGCCATGTCTTTAGTTACGCCCAAGAATTTATTTAGTCGGCTTACAGCCCTACTCATAAATACACCAGTACAAACCTTTACTTTCAAGTTATGAGTGATTCTAACACTTCTACTACTATGGGTTGTTAAATGATGAGTCCACTTCCAGCTTAGTCTTATGCTGGCAGTTTGGTGATTTTAACCCAGGATTTTTAACCAGGATTTTCAAATCTGGTCTTTCTCTAGAGTTCAGTTTTAGACATAAAATACATTTTCCATAAAAATTTGGGCCAAAAATATTTAAATAATAATAGTTACACCCACTGATTATTTAGTGTGAAACCATTTCTGTTCCCTAGTTTGTCTTTACCTAGTCAGTTCGCCCACTTTGACAATACTGTTGTTGTGTCCTTGGGCAAGACACTTAACCTGACCTGCCTTCAATGTCTGCACACAGTGCTGCATCAATCACTACGTTTGCATGCACAGAAAACTCAATATGTCTTGCTCCAAAACCTGCCAGACTACTACTTTTGTAGCTACCTTCCCTGTCCAAAAAAGAAAGAGGCCGCTTGGATTCAACTAAGCAAATACAGTAGGTCTGAGGCTCCTGCTGGATAACTGCAGCAGGTGATGATCTTTCAGCTGTAACACAGTATTTAAACCCAACTGATGTAGTGAGTTCTCATTTCTGAAACAACCATGTGGAAAGACAAATCCCGTGGTCATGGAAAGATGTCGGTATGTTGAGAAGGCTCAAATCATTGGTATCAAGCAGAGAAAACATCTAAGGAGAAGCAGAACTGATCTACAGCAGATCTGAACCCCAGTGAGAGTGTGGGGACGAGCTGGAGAAGGCTTTGTGCTGTGGTCACTCTCATCATCAATACAAGATCAACTGGTGAAAAATAATACTGGATGGAAATAATTATTTTAATATTGCAGAAGCTTATTTAACTAGGCACAGCAAATGTAATCAAAGCTAAAGGCGGTCCTACGAAATATTAGTGTGTGTGCCCTTTTTTTGGTGGTGACTTTTTTTGGACAGGCAGTGTAGGATTGCTAATAAAAACTGCGACATATATAACCACACTTCGGCATTTGATTTTCAGACATGCTCAAACTGCATTGCAAGTTATTTGCTCTGCAACACAAATAAACACATTGAAGCAGTGGAGCAAAAAGAATCCACACGTGCTAGACCGCGACAGTAGTTTATCATCTCCGTTGATCTAACACTAGTTAATACACGTCCATGTCTTTACTGGCTATTTCTTAGTTGTGCTTCTTATAGTTTGCTTTATTGGACTCTACAGTTACATGCTTCAGGAATACGACTAGACTTCTACGGAAGGGATATTGGAATGTTATGAATCAGTTGTACTTTCCGGGTTTACATGCATTTTTGATTTAAAAAAAAAAATTGAACTAGGCGTGTGAACCTACTGAAAGTGTGTGAGATGGGTTCCTCGATGAAGCAAAAAACTTTATATAACACTTTATTGTGGTCACTTACCATTTATTTTACTACTATCTATTTATTTATTTATTTATTTACTACGACCACTGCTTATGCTAATAGTACTATACTTACCCTGCTTGTATGGTCATTGTACTGCCCTCTATTATTACTGTTATTAAACTGTTAGAGCCATAGCTTTGACCCTATCACGTCATGATTTGAGGTTTTCTTTTGGAACGGTTCAGATAGTGTCTCACAGCCCTGAATAGTTCTAGTATGTTAGACACAAACGTTCCACACAAAGACAAACGCAGAAAAACACAGCATTGATTTTAGTGATTGGCTCCTTCACACCCACAGGCCCATCTGTTTGAACCCGTGCAATCAGCGGCAGTTTTCAATTTTTGAACGTGCCATTTTTCCATTGATTGTGCACATGTCTGATAATGAGGAAAAGCAGCATTTACAGTTAGAGCAGAGGGTTGTTTTTGTTTTACTTCCCACACACATTACGTCAGAGTAAGTCCCCCCAGTCCCAACATCTGTGTCCAACATCTGTGAGTGAGTGCAAATAAAAGGTCAAGAAAGACAGACCGAGAGGCAACATATATATCTAGGATTTTTAAAACATAGTTAAAAAGAAATTATTTTATGGTATTTTTATAAATAAACTCAACTGATAATTCATGGTAGTAGCTGTATGTTGTGATTTATAACATCCTAAAAGCAATGGGGGGAAACACATTTATTTGTATTAAAAAGGATAGTTACGTTTGTGTCTTTTAATGTGAAATGTATATAATGTTGGTTACTAATGGTGCATTAATAACTTAATAACATAATAAGAATAATGTTGTTTTGGGCCAAGAACATTATTTCTGTTCCAAATAATCTGTACTATACTAAAGTATACTAAGTAGCTACTGTGTCTAAGGACACAGGACGCTGGGACATTTCCAAGTCCCTATGAACATTGTTTATTTTGTTTTCCACTGTAGCCCCTCGAGGCAACTACTGTTGTGATTTTGGGCGTTACAAAAATAAATTGAATTGAATTGAATTAAAGTATCAAGTATTAAAAATACTGTATTCTGTCACTAATTGATAGTTTTTGCATCTGCGCACTTTGGTTTTTACCCTTGGAGATTGTGGACATCTACAAAATCTCTAACTTACAAGTTCCCTCTGTAAAATCAATCTTGTTTGAATGAACTCTGGGCATAGATTTACATTTGTGGCGCTTACTTACAGTCAATATTAAGCAGGTTGAATAGTGTAGTATTGTAAAGTATGTAAGGTCCACATCTAATAAATAGAAGTTATATGCTTAATTGGTTCAAATGTCATTGTGTTACTCATTGTTTGCCAGATTTTCCTGATTGTGTTTTTTTAACAAGTAAAGCACAGAGTGGACTGAAGAACAAGAATAATTGCCTTGTACGAGTCTTTCTGCTTGAGGAGAAATGTTCATTTGTTGTCAGCGGGAGTTAACTTTGAGAATGAAGGTAAATTGAACCTGTGGAGCCTGAACCCGGCTGCTGTTCAGTTTGGAACAAAGGCATTTAAAAGAACAATGTGTGGCTGATTTGAATGTAGACGATGGTTTAAGTGGCTCTGAAAAGTAATTAGAGCCGTTCGAGTTTTTGGTTTCAAACAAACTTAAGCAGACTAATAGGCCATTTGCCTCTTTGTTGAGAAACTCATAATTTAGCTGCAGCTGCGTGAGCAAGAGCTGCCGAGGTGGACACCTATTTCAGATTTTCATGTTTTATTCCCTCAGTACAAATTTCAAATTTTAAAGAACGTTTTGACAAATCTGTGTGAACATAAGATCAAGTGTTTTATATTTATTTGAGTGATGGTTATTGTACAGTTATGGTGCACAACAAAACTGCATCAGGGTCAGAGGGCACGTTACTGCAGAGTTTGTAGAATCTCAATAAGTAAATGAATTTAATTAGATTGAAATAGTACTGCTTAGTTAGTTGCTGTAAATCATGGTAATAAAATGCATAGCAGTATTGTATATTTACATGTGTTTTGTAAATGAAAGAAAACTTCTATCTCGATTTATATTTCTGAATATCGCAATTATAATATTCAGACAATATTATGTCAATCCAACAGAAATGTGTTCAACATGTCTTCCTCAGTTGAGGTTTAAGTATCAGACAAATGTGAAAACATTGTAAAATTACTCACAAAAGTTCAGAAGTATGTCTTTATACTGTAATTTGGTTTACAACATACATTTTTTTAAATTTGAAACACTTTTGTGCAACATTTGATATAATACGTGATATACTTAATGTTTAGTTTAGTTTATTTTGGCAGTTTTATATTATACATTAAATTGTACATACATTAACATTGCATAATAATGTACAGAGCCCAAAAAAGAGTAGGCTGAAGCAATTGCTCATGTGTGACTATCCGCATACAAGCTGTGTGACTGGATAAATAAGAAATTAGCATCAGAATTACAATCAAATATTTTTAGGGAGCCTTATTTTTAACCAGCCATTTTTTTAGCAGGTATTATTTCACATGACTTCCTTTATACATTCTGTACACACTGTATAATCCTAATAATTTTCTAAGTTGAATGGCGCTTGCCTGAGAAGTTGTCAGTGTGGTGTGATTTGGGTGGGAGTATTGTGAGTTTGTCGTACCTCGGTGTGTGGAGGTGTGCGACTGTGCTTGAATACATATTGGATCGGTGCGAGAGTGTGTGTGGGTGCATAAATGTTTGCTGAGCTCCGATCGGCACTGGCCATTGGACAAGACTGTGCTACTGCAAGATTGAGCTGCACCTTGTACGAAGCCACTGGCAGCCCCAATACTGTGTGAGTGCAGTGATGGAGGGACCACAATGTGCACAAGTGTGACTTCTACCAGATGAAGAAGGAGAAGACACAGGGGGTGGGAACATGACCATCGGAGGAGGCCCTGTGTGCGGTGGTTAAATAATAAATGGGGTATATCAGATTTTGTGTGAAGCTGGGGTTGAAGGCTCGCTTGGTTCTGAGAATCAGATTCTCAAATTTTTCTGATCGGCAATTAATGGCACCAAAGCTCTATATTATATACTGTACATTGTGTAGATGGTAATATGTATTCTTATAATCAGTTATTATTATTATTATTATTATTATTATTATTATTATTTGAAAATTCTAGCTTAAAGCTTAATGACAAGTTCCGCTACACATTTAATAAACGTAGTGAACAAGATTATATTTCAAATTTGACTAAAAATATTTGCCTGTTTTTCCTCAGTTTTACCATTTTGTTGACATATATAATACTTCCTGGTTGGACATGAGCAGCAGATGTGACATAGGTAGAGGTAATTCTATAACTGTTACCTAGCAACCATATTGTAAACAAGGGCCAAAATCCTTAAAAATTACACAATAGCTATGATTAGACAAATAATAATACTGATGACGGTCCAAAAATTGTGTCAGTTGTGTGTAAATTGTGAGTGTCGTTTATTGATGACATAGACAGATGGATTCTGTTTCAGAACGCAGCACTACTTCCTGTAATTTTCAGCTTTATTTTTAGATTTTTCTTCAAAAACAACAACTTAACTGATGTAAAACTATGATAAATAAACAGTTGCTAAGAATTGATGACTTTCAATTGGCCATAGTGAATACATGTAATAGTGAATGTGTCTGTGCTGGTCATCGCTTGTCAGGCCTAAAACTGACCACTGACTGTGTGCTCTACTTTAGCCCCATACAGTAGTTGATAAACCCAAATTTAGTGTGAGTAATTGGGGGATGACAAATGATTAAACTGAAATGGTTGCTATGTTATGGTTTGCTATGTAGCTTTCCTGTCAATAGTTCACTTTAATAGCCCAATAGTGTTGACTGTATTGTCAGACAATATAAACGGAATAGCATCTGTTTTGTCCATAAACTTGTGCCTGACGTCACAGTGTTACTGGCCCATGTGGTGCCCTGACATGGTGAAGACATTTCCAATACATTTCTCATATACCCAGATTCTCACAGAGCAACAAATCCTTCAGTGCTGGATTGATTTTAATTAAATGTTCGTTTAACTATCCAACATATAAGCATGCGTATTGTCTGGCTTAACAACACAAAAGCACAAAATAATGAAAGTAAAGAAAGCAAAATCTGATACTACAGATTCTAGCCGTGGTGACATGCATACTCAAAAGCAGTTTATTATCATATTTCTGGAGTTATACGTTTATTAAATGACATTTTAACAGCAAAGTCTGATGCGAGTAATCTGATTTCTTTCTGATCCTCTTATTACTCACATAAAATTTTGCAGTTTGCATGTCACTTAAATTATCTTAACGACCCAGAAATCAGATAATAATCAGATCTTTATGGGCATGTAAACATGGACATTATTTTCTGAAAGCTAGTTAAGATAAATGTAATAAAATGTCTTATTTAATATGGGCATGGTTGATTAAAAACTATGGTGACGGTAATTGACTGTTGTTCTGTTGCCATTTTTGAGCCTAAGTTTGACATTTTAAAACACAGCATAGCTTAGTTGTCAAGTTGTCAATACGAGAAAACACTGCTAATTAATATAGTTACAAATTAGTGCAGTAGACCATTTTTGCAATCAATATTCGTATAATACATTGGAACTACAGTTTGCCTCACAAAAGGCATTTGTGAATTGAATTTGTGTGTTTGGGGAGGTATTATTATTTGCAAACAGAAAAAAAGTGTTGATTTCCATTAACAATGTCTGCTTCCTCTCTCCCTTCTCCCCCTCTTTCTCTCCCCCTCTGTGTCCCATGTTGTTCCAAGAAGGTGATGCTTCCTACGGGGGCGGCGTTCCGGTGGTTCCAGTAGGACTTCGCCTCCTCCTGCGCTCCCTTCCCAAAGCTCTGCCATCAAGTGCAATGCCAACTTTTGGATTGTCTCGAGAAATAGACACTGGCTAATAAACTAAAACAAGACAAAAAGAAGAGAAAAAAATGTTTAAAAAAATTACGAAATACTGTTTGGTAATGGATGCACCTACTTATTCCTTGAACCAAAAATGAATCGTAAAAATGCATCTTTGGCGACATTCATTCCCTTTTTCTATTTTGGTCAATTTTTGTCTCGTTTTCCAGCAGGTTTTTTTTTTTATTTTTTTTATTTTTTCAGTTGCTTCAAACATAAAATGGATACCGGGTTTGGACAATCAATCAACTAATTTCTGTGTTTGGTGTTCTTGTTGTTCATGTGTGGAAAAGAACAGTACTTGTGTAGAGAATGTAAATTTACAGCTATATTTTAAAAACCTTAGTGGCAAACCTTATTGTAATTCTTCCACAAACATGGCTCATTTTGTCCAATTTTATTTTCAGATTTATTGCTGGCTGGAAATGTTGTAGATTTGGGATTGTCTTTGGGTTGAAGATAAGGCCAGGTTGTCACTACTGTAATGTCCTTAATTAGCCCATCTCTGCATTTCCCAAACTTATTTTTCTTTGTAAAACTGGCAGCCTTATGTTTCTATACAGCCCCATTGAGCATGTGCCAACACTGCTCAGGGCAAAAGCACTAAGAGACAGCACTTGAGTCTCCTCTACTGAACGCACTGACGACATTTTTATTATTGGTTGTTTTCATTGTTTTGTTTTTTTTAAGTTGCTGGATAGCTACAGCTTTTAAGAACTTTGTATTTGTTTAGAAAATTTGACTGGTTTTGTGAATAAAAAGGAATGCATGTATTTGTGTCAAAATCCACAGTGTTTGTCTAGCCTACTTGCCCATTTGCATGTTGTTTTTTTAACAGCAGGTTTCACCAAATGAAAACATGAAGTTTCCCACCAAATCAAAAAAGTATTACTATCTTTGGCCATAAACCCTTCTTATCAAATACACAGTCAATTAACTCGTGCTATGCTAATGCTAAAATGATGTCCTCATCAAGGTGCAGAAGTTGACAAGCAGATTTCAACACGTCCTGCTGTGAGTTCCTGAAGTGTAAACATAGAGAAATAACTTTATGAGCTTCATTTTTACTGTATTGTTTTATATGAAATCAATTGTCCCACTGGATTTTAAAATCAGACAAGTTACGTATTATTATTTAGCTTAATCTTGAAGTTTAGGTCAACCTGAAGACCTAATTCATATGTACTTTAAGGTGGTGCCACAACAGTTCATTGTGTCCATTTCACCTCCTCTGACAGATGGAGCCTACTCTCATGAAGTCATAGTCAGGTGGAGCCTATACTAGAGGTGGGCGGTAAAACACGCTACTGAAAGAGCTGAATTAAAATAAACTCATTTTACAGTATTAACAATATTATTTTGTTGGATTGACATAATATTGTTTGGCTATCGTTATCAGGATTGTCTAAAATATCAAGATATACATTTTTGTCAATATTGCCCAGCTCTAGCCTAGGTGGACCTATTCTTGTACACCTTATACTTATTCAGGTGGAGCTGACTTGAATTCTGATTAATGGTCAGCTCCACCTGAATAAGAGGTGGAGGCTGCTTTCATTCAGGTGGAGCCGGCTCTTATTCAGGTGGAGGCGTAAAATGCAGATTTGTACTGCAGTCTGGCCCAGGCCGGCTTTAATTAGTGCATATCTGAGACGCAGCCCAGTATGGTGGTCTGTGTACGAGCTCGTGATCGGCTTGGCCAGGCGAGCGGAGCGGAGCGCAGCTATATTCCCTGCTCCCCCCCGGTGACAGCACTGGGCTGGTGCCATCGCCATGGCAATGAAAGTGCGCGTGTTTGGGGGGCGGCTGAGGCCTTTCATTATTAATGTGCACCGCGGCGTCCTCACCTCCTCTGAGCCACAGCTCACTGCTGACCTGCCATCCAGAGAGGGAGGGGCCGCCACACAGTGCACACTGTTCACTACGCACATTTAGACTGTTATATACGTGACAACACTGGTGAGCCCGGAAAAGCGGTTTTAAAGGGGTAGATTTAGGCTGTAATAATATACATGATATTTTCTGCTTAAGTTACTTAAACAAATCTGAGAACTTGACAACTTTTCGCACACAATGTCCTAGCACAGAGGCTTGGCTACAGTGTCACCTGAAACCACACCTTGCCACGCTCATCTGTCAAAGTCCTTCACCTCCAAGCGCTGATGTTGTGACATGTTCACTGAAAATAAATCCCTTTTTGCACATTCACTTCCTTGGAAATAGAAATTCACTTTGGCGTCACACACCTGAGGCAACAGATAGTAATTACACTAAAAGTGTGTGATACTCACCACAGTGTGTTTTAATGAGGCCTGCTCTCACTTATCCACATCCAAATGTGTCGGCTGACTGTGTCTGTGCTCACACTTATAGCCCAAAACACCTCCTCTTCTCAGGCCCAGTCTTAGCAATGCAAAACTCCAGTTGAACATGGCTCTACTATCACGCTTGGTGTAACATCACTTGGACATTATTGGCTGAATTGTTGCCCCAACAATTCGGAGGAAATATTCCAGGATTGTTGGTGCTAGATAATATGCTCACATCCTTCAATACTGCTGGCGATACGTGACCAGATCTTGAGCTCAGCTGGGTCATGCACCAAGATTTTACCTGGTGCATGTTTTTAGTTGATGGGGGAAACGGGGGACCGGAGTAAACCCACCCAGCCCTGGGGAAAAACATGAAAACTCCGCACAGCCCAATAATTAGTTATAGTACAGGGTTATGGTTACTTAACAATATGGTGACAAATCACGCACAAGCATTTGTTGATTTTTTTATGATTTAAGCATTCTTAAAAACAATTAAAAAAATATAATAATCTGTGCAATAGAACAATCAGATTTATTTTGTATTTATATATTCTTTTATTTGAAAATGGACAGATACAAAAACACTAACTGTAGCACAGCAGTCCAATTCATCATAGCACTTAGATGAGCTAATTTGCACTGGTCCACCCAGTGCAGTGTAGGAACAGGTTTTAGATAGTTGTTCCGTTCCTCTGGAGTCAAGGATCTAACACCAAACTTCCAGAATTTGCTGTTAGCATTGACACTTTGATGTTGGACTTAATAGTTTATTGTATATGTTGATGGTATAAAAGTGACTCGTTCAAGTTCACTTTAGTTGGTGATTTCACTATCCTCAGTTGAACTAAGGGTGGTTTGTGTTTGTTCAGGTTTGAGGTTTTGGGGGGGTCAGGTGGTGGTGGCACATTTCCCCATGCGTGGAGGTGGTGCACGGTTTGGTGAGCAGGCCTGTCACACTGGGAAAATCCTGGAATCTTATCAGCGCCTCGCAGACACTGAGCCGCACTGATCTGCCTGCCCTGGCTGCCAGCAGACGAGCCCCTCCCCCACACGCCGTTCGAATGCCCCCGCACGCACGAGGCTGGCCCCTGCTCCTTCCTCCGGCGCAAGATAGCAGGCACTGATGCAGCCCAATTGTTAAGCGGCAAGGAATGCTGCCTGTAAAATGCAGACCGTGGAAGAAACAGCAGCACAGTCCTGGCCACTCTATAACGACAACTGCACTGACCCTGCATCCAATAAATGACCAATTAAAGGGGATGAGGAGACTTAAAAATATATGACTAGGTATTACTTCACATCTGAAAATTCTGCTTCACTAAATGTGACCAGTGTTTCTCAAATGTCAAGAATGACATGCCCCCCTTCCCAATCAAGGTCCTTCCTCATGGGGGCCATCTAGTTTGTGAAATACTGCACCAGACCATTTTGCATACTAACCCTAACCCTGAAAAAAAAAACGAGAGACATCTGGCTTCAGCCCTCTACCCAAATGACCTTATGCCACAGACTCCACCAAGATGGCCCTCATGTGACTCACCTCCACCCACAGGTCTATAATTGTAAACAAACGGCAGCCATACTGCTAAAAAAGTGCAAATGCTTGATACAAATCTGTGATTTCTCCACTGTTTATGGGTACAAATGTTAACATTATTGACATTAAAAAGCCAACTCTTTTCCCTAACCTTTACCATTACAGACCTGGGGCTAATGTTAACACACAATTTATGGAGACACTTTCACAGACAAACAGACAATATGCTGTGAATATCTATATCTATAATATATATTATGTTTGTTTAAAAAAAAAAAAACCTATATGTGAGGAGACTAGAGTAGAGACAACTCGTGTTGCAAAGGGGCAGAGAATATTCGAGAAATTCAGGTCAGTCACTGACCCCTTATTACTTAGTTGACCACTTAAATATGTTTTTAGATAACCCTCAACACCATACAATAAGTGCCCACTTCCACCAATGAAGTACCATTACCCCTGTGACCCTATTCAAAACAGTATTCCTCAAGTGTTTTGAAGCTAGATTGAACATTTTGAAGTATGTCTGACCCTTATCATGTCTCAGTGACGTTAAGTCTTCCCATAATCATCCCACTCCTGTTTGGTCGCTGTTTTACCATGCAACCAAACTGTGTGACCCAAAAGACACAGATATCACTGATCTTCATCAGTTTGAGGATGTGTGGGTCTAAAGGCCATACCTGTTTGCCAATACTCCATCTCAGGACACGGCCTGGTTTGTACTTTTAACGGAGACCGTTGGAACACAGGTGCCACAGTGGGGCGCTAAAGAAAATGCTGTTGTGTCCTTAGGCAAGACAATTCACCCACATTGCCCAGTAAAGTGCTTTGAGTGCCCTGAGGAAGGAAAGGAGCTGTTTAAATCAGAATCAGAATCAGAATCAGAATCAGAATCAGAATCAGAATCAGAAAGGGGTTTATTGCCATTGTCAATGAACAAACTTCACAGACATAGGAACTTGTCTCGGCATGAAGGTGCAACACAAAACACTGAGCAATAATAAAACAACATATATTCAGTCAAACAAAAAGGGCATGCATTTAAGGGACAATTTAAAATTACTATAGTATAAAATAAAAATAAAAATAATACAAAGTAATAATTAAAAAAATAATAATAAAGCACCTGAGATCCATTAGATGACATTTAGAGTGGAACACTCCCTAAACTGGATGGCTAAAACTTCTTCCTCACCAAGTGGTCAAAATTTGCATTACATTTTTTTTAATGATGCACTGATACTAAAGTATATTTCCGTAAATTCAAATTCTTATACTTTTGTACATCACAAAAGTGTTAATTCCCTGCTTTCTCCTGTCAATTCCCATACATTTCCGATAATCCCTATGGACATTTTCCAATTTTGAAGTCTCCAATTTGGAAGTTTTGCAACCCTTGAGACAACATTAATTGATTTCCTACTAGTAATTTATTTAGTGATTACATGTACAATATTTAATGTGCTTTGCTCAAAAAAAGAGAAAACAGCTCGTTTCTACAGAATAAAATCATGAAAAATAGACAGGGTGCATCCTGGTAGAGCCCAGGCGTAGGGTCATAGAGACTTTTTAAACAATATATTCCAATTATTGCAATATTCTACAAATAATGACCAAAAAGGACATCACAAAATAATCCGCATTTTAAATGAACTGCTTCAGGTTTTTATATTGTTGCTGAAGGAGTTACAAAATCAGTTTACAGCATGACTCTATCACGCAATAGACATTTTTACTTTCAATCTATTGCAAACTACGGATACATAAACTTTTTTTTGCAGTTTTGTCCCTGAAAGCATCACTGTGTCCCGTTTTTCACAAGCTTCAGGATCGAACCAAAATCAATCAAGTCAATAGCCACTTTTAAGATGGATGTTTGGTGGGTTTTGTGATCAATGTCCGGATAGATGAAAAAAAAATCTCCTCTTCGATTGTGCAGCAACAAAAGCTTCCACTAAAGCTACATTGACTTAACTATAAAGCATGCCACGCACTGACTGCCCACTAAGCCCTAATAACAAGTAAGTTATACACTTTATCTAACTTGGCTTATAATGTTTAATTCAACCTTAAGCATAAGCAAATTGCACTCTCTCAAGAAAGCATAACTGTAAACCTTGAATGCTCTGATTGGCCCTCACTTAACAAGGGCTGTGACAAAGGTGGCAATACACATTTTAGATAATGCAGATATATTTTCAGTACAATTAACGGTGCTTCCAGCTCCCTGAAGTGAATACAGTTCTTGTGTCCTTGGGTAAGACTCTTCACCTGCCTGTGGGTGTTTGAGTACACTGGTGTGTGAATGGTTCCTTGATGTAAAGCGCTCTGAGTGGCTTGAAGGTGGAAAAGTGCTGTATGAATAGTGACCATTTAAATGCAAACCGTTTTCAATTGTGTCTAGTTTCCAAACTTTATACCTGGAGTTGTGTTTATTTCCTTCATGCTTGATATATCCTATTTTATCCCTCTAAGCGACTCATTATGCTTTTTGTTATCAGAAAGTGTCTTCCATTACCATTTCAAATATTATAGTAAAGCACTTTTAAAAGCCTGGAAATGCATAAGAGGGGACTTTTAGGTAACTCTAAATATTTAGTGTCCAAGTCCTGACATGATTGTTTGTCAAACCTACAATACATAATAGGGGGATCAATTCAAACGTAGTAAAGTCCTATGGTGACTTGCAAAAGTGTTTTTACTCTTGGTACATCATGACAAGTAACTTACATAAATAGTCTTGGCATTGTTTGTGAAAGCGCGACACAAAACGGCACAAAATTGTAAATTGGAAGAAAAATTCGACACAATTTCCCGATTAAAAAAAACCCTCCAAGAGTGTAACCAGTTGCTATCAGAATATTTCTGATGATTGCTGAAAGATTGAATGTTGACCTAACTGATTCAATAGAGTCCATCTGTGTGTAATCTAATCTGAGTATAAATGCTGGTGTTTTGTGAAGACCATAGAAGTTTGTGAAGAGAATGTTGGTGAGCAAACAGCATCATGAAGTCCAAAGAACACACCAGACAGGTCAGGGATGAAGATCTTTAGGTTAGAAAAAGATTTCCTTTGAACATCTCATGGAGCATTGTTCAGTCCATCATCTGTAAATGGAAAGAGTATGGCACAACTACAAACCTACCAAGAAATGGCCATCCGCCAAAACAAACAGGCCGAACAAGGAGAGCACTGATCAGAGATGCAGCCAAGAGACCAAATGGTAAGTCTGGAGGAGCTGCAGAGAGCCACAGCTCAGGTGGACATGGACTCTGTCCACAGGACGACTATCAGTCCATGTCACCATGTGGGGACACAGCATGTGGTAGAAGGTGCTCTGGCCTGATGAGGCCCAATTGAAGTTTTTGGTCTAAAAGCAAAAAGCGTGTGTGTGGTGGAAAACGAACATGACTCTGAACACACCATCTCCACTGTCAAACATGGTGGTGGCAGCATCATGCTGTGGAGCTGCTTTTCTTCAGCAGGGACAGGGAAGCTACTCAGAGATGATGGGAAGATGGATGGAGCCAAATACAGGGAAATCTTGGAAGAAAACCTATTGGCGTCTAAAAGACTTGAGACTGGGTGGAGTTTCACCTTCAGCAGGACAACGACCCTAAACATAAAACCAGAGCTACAATGGAATGGTACTTTCTCCAGCTGAACTCAGACAAGACTGAAATCATGGTCTTTGGCCCACAGAAACAAGAAGAAAAGTGTTAACAGTCACCTCCAGAGTCTCGCTCTAAAACCTACAAATCAAGTTAGAAATCTGGGGGTAATAATGGACTCAGATTTTAATTTTAACAGCCACGTCAGATCAATCAATCAGCAGCTTTTTACCATCTAAAAAACATTGCCAAAATCAAAAGTATAGTGTCTAAACCAGACCTGGAGAGACTTATCCATGCGCGTTTGTCTCTAGTAGATTAGACTACTGTAACGGCCTGCTCACTGGCCTCTCCAAACGAGCTGTAAAACAGCTGCAGTACATCCAGAACGCTGCTGCTCGGGTCCTGACTAGAACCAGGAAGTACGATCACATTAGTCCTGTGCTCAGGTCTCTGCACTGGCTCCCTGTGGCTCAGAGAATAGACTTCAAAGCAGCAAGTACATCTCGGACATGTTAGTGCCATATGAACCATCTCGGACTCTGAGGACCTCAGGGACCGGCCTCCTGCTTGTGCCCAGAGTCAGGACTAAACATGGGGAATCTGCATTTCGGTTTTAATGCAGCTAAAATCTGAAACAGTCTTCCTGAGGATGTGAGACAGGCCGCTACTCTGGCAATGTTCAAATCTAAGCTAATAACTGTTTTGTTTGGCTGTGCATATGACTGAAATGATTTTCTTTGAACTCTTCTCTTTTATGTCTTAAACTATTTGACTGATAGCCTGAAAATGGCACCTCTAAATTTCTTTAAATTCTGATTTTGTGATTTCTGCCATGTCTTTGTGATTTTAATCGCCCAAAGTCCAGACCTAAATCCAACTGAGAATCTGGAAAGATCTGAAAACTGCTGTTTACAAATGCTCTCCATCAAATCTGAGTTTGAGTTGTTTTGCAAAGAAAAATGGGATAAAATTTCAGTCTGTATGGACATACCCCAAAAGAAATGCAGCTGTAATTGCAGAGAAAGGTGGTTCCACAAAGTATCGACTCACGCTGCACTTTTCAGTTTTATTTTTTTATATATCTGGAAATCATGTGTAATTTTCCGTCCACTTCACGATTGTGTGCCGCTTTGTGTTGTTCTTCCACAAAAAATGCCAATACAATCTATTGTTTGTGGTCATGACATGGCAAAATGTGAAAAGGTTCGTTGGGTATGAATACTTTTTCAAGCCACTTGCTGCGTATGCTACAGTTCCATACCATCAGTGTCAATGGTTTTGATACAAACAATATTTTTACCAGCAACTCACAGATTTACCCTTCGGACCTTTTGGATTGATATCTACTGTATTTCAGGTTGAGGTTGAGGAGGTGACACAATGCCGCTTATTAATAACTCGCAATATTAGACATTGTTAAGAGATTTAATGGACCAGAATGTGGTGTTGGTCTACAGCACACCTAGTAATTACCCATTTTTGCTCAGATGGTGCAGAAAATACTGAGGTCAAACTTTCTTTTCTTTTAAGCTAATGTAACATATACAAGGCAAAAACTAAAAGAGATTATGTACTTCAAGTATTAGTTTGCTGAGGTTTATTTGGAGCTTCTAGTGTGTAAATTTGGACAAAGTCATAATTAGAAGATAGTACCGATTTTTCAAAGAGGCCTATTATATGGACCAGTGGATTCACTCTGTCACTGCATCCAACAGATCAGTGTGTGGATGCAAAACAACTTTCTCCAGCTGAACTCAGACAAGACTGAAATCATCGTCTTTGGCCCACAGAATGGCCCACAAACAAAGAGAAATTGTTAACTGTCACCTCCAGAGTCTCGCTCTAAAACCTACACATCAAGTTTAGAAATCTGGGGGTAATAATGGACTCAGATTTGAATTTTAACAGCCACGTCAGATCAATAACATCAGCAGCTTTTTACCATCTAAAAAACATTGCCAAAATCAAAAGTATAGTGTCTAAACCAGACCTGGAGAGACTTATCCATGCGTTTGTCTCTAGTAGATTAAACTACTGTAGGCGGCCTGCTCACTGGCCTCTCCAAACGAGCTGTTAAAACAGCTGCAGTACATCCAGAACGCCGCTGCTCGGGTCCTGACTAGAACCAGGAAGTACGATCACATTAGTCCTGTGCTCAGGTCTCTGCACTGGCTCCCTGTGGCTCAGAGAATAGACTTCAAAGCAGCTCTGCTTGTATACAAGTCTCTCCATGGCCTAGCACCTAAGTACATCTCGGACATGTTAGTGCCATATGAACCATCTCGGACTCTGAGGACCTCAGGGGACCGGCCTCCTGCTTGGTGCCCAGAGTCAGGACTAAACATGGGGAATCTGCATTTCAGTTTTATGCAGCTAAAATCTGGAACAGTCTTCCAGAGGATGTGAGACAGGCCGCTACTCTGGCATTGTTCAACTCTAAACTAAAAACGGTTTTGTTTGGCTGTGCATATGACTGAAATGCTTTTCTTTGCACTCTTCTCTTTTATGTCTTGAACTAAGATTGTGATTTCTGCCATGTCTTTGTGATTTTAATGCATTTTTTCCTGTTGTGTGAAGCACTTTGAATTGCCTTGTGTACGAATTGTGCTCTACAAATAAACTTGCCTTGCCTTGCCTTGCCTTGCCTTATCATGATGTTCTGGCTAAGTATTTGAAAATACAAACCTTAAAGAAAGAAAAGGTACGGTGCAAGACCTAACATTGATAAATGAAGGTTACTGATTTCATTTGTTAACAAAAAGTTATGCATATTTTTTTATTTCACTCTGTAGCACATAGGGCATGCTGCCATTAGTTGTTTATTGCAAAGTACAAGGGCATGTTTCAAAATCCCACAAGTGAAAACACAAATCAGAAACTCAGTCAGAGATTTACTCATGCACTAAATCATATACAACGATAAACAGTTTTAGTTGAAGACGAGCATCCTCTACCCTCACACACGCACTCGCACGCACACAGAGCAGAGCACGCAGAGCAGATTAAGTCCAAATCAATGGCTGTGGCTGGAGCGGAGAGAGATTTCAGCCGGGGTTCTCGTTAAGGTCTGACACATGCGGCAGAGGCTCCGGGGAGTGTTATTACCAGGGTGATGGTTGATAAGACGCTCGTTTCTCCACGCTGCGTCCCGCAGGAGAATGCGCTGTGGAGCCATGGAAACCATAAGGCTAGGTGTTATGCTGTAATTGGGCCAGGCTTTTTTAATGGTGCAGCTGCTCTGCCAGGTATGCCACTGTCTTCAAATGAGAAATTATAGTGTAGCCGCAAAAGAGAGTATTTTCCACCAGCTTTTTTCCTTTTAGCTTCGAGGTTTGTTTTGAATTGGTTTGTGTAGAGTAAATCTGAATCAGGAGGATTTGCTGAGAAGTGCAAAATGAAATAATATCAACTCATAAGAACTTTACACTTTATAAAATGGTCTAAAAGTGTATCAGGAAGCTCAGTACAAAATGGTGGAAGGAGAAAAGGGAGGAGGAGTGGAGGGAGGAAGATGGTCGGCAGCCAATCCCTGCTCAGTCTCTGTAACTTGGTTGATTACGATCAATTTCCCTGGTATCGATGGCCTCCCTGGCCCTGAGCTACACTCCCCGCTGCACTTTGCATGGTACGTGCTTTGTGTACCATGACGTGGCTCTGAGCAGCGCACCCGACTTTACCTGCAGTCCTCTACTGCGGCCTTGGCAAACAGCAACAGCTGGGCTCACACATAAACCAGTGCTTGAAAACACACTCTCCCTGTGGTGAGTTAAAGTTTGGGTGGTGCTACTGCGGAGAACGGGGAGAGGAGATTTTTTATTCAGACGAAGATTGAGCTCTTTCCAAAAAACTCAAGGTGGAAACGATGCGCTAAAGTTTGGGTCACAGCTAACGCCTGGGTGTGTATTTGTTCTGGGGAATGCGAAAGTGTCCTCCCTCCGGCTGCATGTGCGAGGGCGCGTCCTGCTCGCTCTATCTCTGCACACTTGGCACGCTCGATCCGAATTAATTGCATCTCTGCGAGGGAGAGCGGGAGATGGAGAGAGAGAGGAGGGCAGAGTGAGCGAGCTTCAGTCCTGCTGCTGGGCTGGTCTTGCTACGAGGGAGTTATTTAAAATTCTGCCTCCCATGTGGCTCCTGGTTTTCACTTTAATGACCCCCTCCTCTCCCCCTGTTTCTGCCCCGTCTCTCCTCCACCACTCCGGAGCTAGAGCCCAGTTTCCTGTGGCTCCCCAGTGCTCATTTACATATTTTCAACCACGTTTACAACTAAAGATACTTCCATTCTGACGATATAGTGACGAGCCTTTACTTTTGGTTCGCAGCCCCATAACTATTTGTCTTTGTGTATGGGTCCACCCTCCACTTTCGCATCCCCCTGTACGTTAACCAGTCAAATCTACAGCATGTTTTTGAGGCCTTCTGGTTCATGCTATGGCACCTGTTGTTACACTATAATGTTGATCGTCTTTTGTATCTTGCACAAGTTTTGATTCTGCTTTTGTCACATACTGAAAATGTCTGGAGGTTATCATCGCATCTATTCACCATCTTGATCATTTAAAACGCTTAGTACCTTGAAAAATTAGAGTAATGTGACGGTTACTAAAGGGCAATCCAGAAAAGAGACATTGTTCTCTATGCTGATACCGCCCGCTGATACATTGAATGATCATGCAAACTTAAGCAAATGAACAAATAACAATGAAATCCCCAACAAAGAAACTAAACTTGACCTAACCGTGACGCCAAAACTGTCTCTGTACTATAACTGCTGTTTCACTTGCAAAGTTACTGTTGATTCCATAGGCAAAAGAAGTACATTCAGTTGCATAAAGTTGCTTATAAAAAGGTGGTCAGTTTTTGAGCTTGCGTTGCATTCCTGTGCGCTGCTGCTGACCCGACTCAAGGCCCCGTGGATGGTATAAAAACTAGTGCTGCAGTGTTTACCGGAGTGGCAGAAGCTTGGTGAGAGGAGCGATAGGAAATGGCCTCGTCCAGATAAGGCTGTGGGTTTTGTGCGTGCAGCTCTGCAGGGGTCTGGAAACACACACCCGCACACACACACACACACATAGACTATATCTGCGAAGGGGAGAGAGGGAGGGGTAGGACAGCGATGGCCCACAAGGTCAGAGTGGGCAGCAGCAGCGTATGTGCTTGTTTTTCTGCCGTTTTTTTCCTTTCCCTCTCAGCGGTGGAGCTGAGCACTGCCTCCCCGGGTCTCTCTATCTGGTCAATACCTCCACGCAGCGTCTGGCGATCAATGGAGGGTCAATACCTCTCAGACGCCTGCCTCTTTGTGTGCGCTCTGATTTAGCTACCACCTACCCAGGCCCATCTTTCTCTCCGCACTTTCTCCCTCTTCCTCCCCATGATTTTTATGACCCTATAGCTCTCACTTAAATACGTGACCCCGCTGAAATTAGAGAGACAGTTGTAAATCTGGCACAGAAGACTTTGGGACAAACTGTGTTAACTTCAGTCCGCTCAGGTATGCAAGACACTGACCAAGTAGATTCAAAGCGAAATCACAAGTGTAAATACTGAAGATACTGAAGAATACTGAAGAAAATAAAGTAAAATAAATATTGATTTTAAACTATTTGTGCAGATTGTTATTTATTTAGAATAGCTTGGTCAAAAGCTGGAGCGAAGAAAATAACTCCCTTTCCGTCCACTTTTGCTTAGGTTTGGATAGAGGTGGGCAATATATATATACATTTGAATAACATCATGAATGTTGCTTTGAAATCAAATTTTTGTGTTTTACGATTATTGTGAGAAGAAACATTACGGTATTAAGATTATTCACGATTGTTGGCTTGACCAAACAACACTGAAATCCTTAAATTCCCATATTTCAAGTCTAGCATGAATAAAACTTTCTAAATTAAAAAGTTTTGTATTGTACAAAGTATTGTTACATAAATAGTTAGAAAAAAGTACTTGTACACCTAGTTTGACCTTTTTGGGAGTATAGATTGGACTCATTGTTGCTGCTTACGATTCCTACGATTATTATTTTGTAGTTCTTACGATTATAAGAAAAACCTAATTATCTTGACATCCCTATTTTGAAGTTATGCCAAATTTGAATATTAAGTATATTGTTTACAGTGAGAAATTCAAAAACGAGCAGATTAAGAATAAAAATAAATAAAAGTAATGCTGTAAACGTTCAAATAAGGGTAAGGTGGTTTACAGACATTTCCCATTTGTCTGATAAATAAACTTCAACTTATACGTTTAAAGACATGTTTTAACACATTTTTATTGGATTGACATAATATTGTCTCTTGACAATCGTTATTGGGTTTAGGAACTTGGCTTCAGTTTGGAACTATTTATTTTGATCTAATTGACCACCTTGACAAATAACAACATTTCGTAACATTATATATTAAAAAGCACCAAATGTTCGGTGGTTAGTCAGCGTTGCAGATCAGCTTGACAGTTCTTGCTAATACAAAAAACATTGTTAACCAGTAAATCTGTCAGAGAAAGGTAAAAAATAACTTACTTCTCTCACAGTCCTTACCCAAACACAATGGCCTGATCTTGTGCGCTGAGATTAAGTCCATGGCCGTAGCGTATGACATAATGGAGCCACTGAAGTTCAGAGAGGACATGCAGTCATGCGTGCATCAGGTGACCTCCAGCCAGCCCAGTTACATTGTAGCTGACAATAAGTCTGTGTTGAGCGGTTCACACTCATCTGTGCCGTGCATTCACACGAACAGCACAGAGAAAGTCCTGTGCCTCCAACTTCTGAGCGCAACTTTAACGAATCTTAAATAAACTCACTCAGAGTTGTTTTTTGATTCATGCATGTTTGAGTAAACCTGTATAGTCTTACAATTCGGCATGAATATTCCGAACATTTCAGTTGTCACCTACCCCCTATCCTCGCCCACATCTCTTGTACTTGTGATTACTTTTAAAAATTTGACTTCGGGTCACACATCTTTCGGAAATGTTGTTTAGCCATTTTTCAAACAAACACCAAGAATCAAAATCAAAATGTGTTGCTTGTTTCTGTGGAATGGCATAATATGTATTTAATGGAAATATATGTGAGAACAACAACAATGAAATCAGAATGGCATTAGAAGGATATTGGGCCATTTTCCCCATTGCTATAAAAAGGTGGTGTAAATAGGTAAGACTGTGGTGTTGTTGTTGTTGTTGTTGTTGTTGTTGTTGTTGTTGTTGTTGTTGTGTTAACTTCAGAATCAGAATCAGAATCAGAAAGAGTTTATTGCCATTGTCAATGAACAAAATTCAAAAACGTAGGAACTTGTCTCGGCCTTAAGGTGCAACATAAAACACTGAGTAATACGTAGGAACTTGTCTCGGCCTTAAGGTGCAACATAAAACACTGAGTAATAATAAAACAACATATATTCAATCAAAAAAGGGCATGCATTAAGAAACAATTTAAAATTACTATACAATAACTTGACAGTACTGTACCTGTCTTAAAAACATGAATAACAGAACTAGTTATCATTAAACTGTCTGCAGCAGTCCAAAGTTTTTCTTCACTTTTGTAATAAATTCTTAGCATTCTAAATAGTCACAGCAATGAGTGTATAAGCAACTTTCATAGGCCTGAGCAAAGTTTTACAGTGCTAACAACAACTAGCCTGTTACCTGCACACCAGTGCTACTTCATGGTTCATGGCCAATAAAACGTTATAATTAGATTCAGATTCAGCACACAGCGATTTTATTTTTAAGAGCTGTGATGTAGGCCTATCTGTACTGGGGCAAAACAAATATTACTATTAGTACATGGGTTTAGCCCCTTTAGGCTAATTAAGAAAAAGAAGCATTGATTTTCCAGCTTGAAATGTGAACATTTTCCGAACACATGGGACTGTTAAAAACACCCACTGAGTCGTTTGGCATTGTTTTAGAAGATACCAATAATTTGAACTAGTTTAATGAGGGAATGCACAAACAAACAGGGACTGAGATTCGAGGCAGTCAAGATTGAAACTTTTTTTTTCTATTTTAATAAATGCACTAATATTGCCAGATTAGTATTTTTAGATTTTGGTGAATACAAAGCACACGTTTTTGCCAGTCCTGATGCTGATGACCTTTTGAGAAAGAAAAGAAAAACTGAAAACAAAAGAAACATTTGAAGTGGTGATAACGAATCAAACTGTCTTTTTGTTTTAGCTTCTTCCTACTGGGGTAGTCCCAGCAGCCATTTCCCTCTTACTGTGCAGGGTTTTTGCATATTGGTTTAGCAAAAGATTTTTTGCCACCACAAGGAGCACACTGAGTTGTTTTGTTAGTAAAAATGTGCTTTTACATTTTTAAACGCTATTACCAACATTTCAACTATACAATATTTTCTTTCGACAAACTTCATAACCAGCATTCAGGCATTATGATCATACCATTTGTGAACCTACGATAAGGATTCTGCAGATTTACAGAGTTCTAGCACAAATCAGGCCTTCTGTATGTTGATTACGGACTGACTTTAGGAGAAGAAATCTGATCTGATCTGAAAGTGTGTAAAGAGTGCTGAGAAATATGAGAGAGTAAAACAGACTTTTTTTCTGCTGTATATGAGCAATTGACTAACATGTCTTGAGAGGTGGCACTGATTACAAGCCCCTGTGGAGTCCAGTGACATTATGGTAATTGTCATTACTGAGGCTGTGGTGCGTCCGTGACTGACGCCATTAGAGGAAGTGCAATTACAGTAGGCCCGCTGACCTTGCAGACGAGCAGAGGTCAGGCCTTCTCATTACAGAGTGGTGGAAGGCAGCCCACTGTCTCCTCTGTGCCAATCAATACGAGCGGAGCGTGCTCCGTGCTAATCATAGCTTTGACGTCGCCTCACGCCCCACCAACCCCCCTCCCGCCACCCCGCTACCCCCACCAGCCATGTTCCACCTTTTAGCTCCTTATTACTTTGCACTAACAGCTACGCAACATGACCCAGAGTTAAAACTGTTATTACACAGAGAAGCTCTGTAAACTTTGTACCGTATGTATATCAAGAGTATTATGCCTTTACTCTATTTACTATTCATTGGAAGGGGAGGGAATTGTATTCCATATATCTGTAGTTAATGACTACTTCAGTAAACATTATATAAAAATCTTGGGTGAATTACATGAGAAATGCGAAAATAGTCATATAATTTAACTATTGTTTGAGTAGTTTAAGTTTAACAGTCAAGCAGAAGTACTTGATGATGGAAGTTTATTAGCTGTGTGCCAAAATAAACAATATTGCCCTGCAATTATAGTAAATAAGTTTATGAAGTGCAACTTTCTTGTGGTGGTGCACTCAAAAATAATTAATGTTGATTGGTGCACATTCACATCCTTCAGGAAGTTCAATATGTTTACGGGTGCATGCCGCTAAAATCAACCATAACTCCTAAAAAATCAAGTGAAGCAAGAAATGAACCTCAAAATCAGAAACTCTCATTTGTAATTTTCCAATATTTTGCTCTCTTTTGGGAGAAAAAGCCAGCAGGTTAACAGCCCCAAACATTGAGTTTATATGATTATGAATGATGATTTCAGGTGTTTTTCCAATCATGCACTTTAAATCTTGCTCTGAGGTATTCATTGTGCTTAAAGAACTGTAAATCGGACATTATTTCTTTGTATAAACCGGTTAAATCCACACCTTTCAACCATATATATCAAACATAATCTCACTCTCTGAGGGGGTTCCCCACAGCATTGTCCCGTCTGACTTTTGTCCAGTCTGTGATGTTACTTGCACTGTCTGCTCCTCCGGTGCTTTTAGTTTGATGTTTTGGTCAGTGGAAACTGTTTTGTGTGGGAGATGAGTAACATATACTGTTTGGAGAGGGACAGATATTAAAGTGTAAGATGTAAAATTGTAACCTCCTGTGGCTGCTGCTGTGGGCTTTTTAATGTTGTTTGTTTGTTTCTGTCAGTTTTTGGCAACAAGAACATATATTCCGAAGGGACTGTCATTATTTCCAGGTCTAAACTATGAACGAGAAAAAAGAATATTGTATTTCCTTAAATGTACAGATGGATGCTAAAACCCCTAAAAGTTAAGCTCAGCAAAGATAGACAGCACTATTACAATACAATATTCCTGTTCATTTTGGCTTAAACATCATGAAAGGGAATAAAATAAATGGAAATCTTGATAAAGTTCTGGTTTGACAAATTAAAGAGACCTTGAACTGTGTGATTTCAAAAATGTTTTTATACATTTGTAGAAGTAAAGGCTTCATGTGGTTTGGTATGTGCTCCCAACAATGGCTAAATGATTAACATCCAGCTCTCATTCATAAATCAGATTTATCAAAAGGTACAAAGATAAAACAAAGGCAGGGGTCTAAATAGGGCAATCTGCATGTTATATGAATAATAGCATTGTTAATGATTACGTATAGTCACATTATTTAATTAATTTCAAAAGATCATGCGTCCACCAGCCAATGAATTACTCTTCAAGGGATTAATAAAGATTCCTGATTCTGATTTCATTATTACCAATTACCCATTAAAGGCTACTGTACAAAGAAGGATCATTGATCCACCTGCATTTGTTTATAACATTTAGAAAACGTTAACGCTGTTTTTTCTAGACTCATCACAGCTCTTGTCTGAACCCTTTGTTTCTTTCTCTGCTTGGTTTGTGTTACAGACTGGAAATATAATGTCATTGAAAAAATTACAGATTTGTTTTAGGGGATTCATTCTTAAATATGTTATCCATTGGAATAAGCATTATTCCCTGAACTAGATGTTTTAGTCCAGGTCAGGCCACTATTTTATTACCAAAGCGAGGATGGACCAGCGTCTTTTCTGCATGTTTGATTTGTATTCTATTTAACACGACATTTGTTTTCAGTGATTACATTATTACATTGTTTGTGGACAATAGGGTTGCACACCTATTGATTTCTGAATATAGTCTAAAATTCATCACTGTGTTTTCCCTTTGTTTTTGGAGTTCTAGTTCCAAGCAATATATCTTAATTTGTAATTTTCAACAAAAGGTTTCATGGCGATGATTTTTAACTGAGCGGGATGGAAAAAAGCGCCCTGACTATCATGGAGGATATAGAGCGCGCTCTTCCAAGCCAAAAGGCAGCTCAACAAGACAATCAGACTGGAGAGCGCGGGCTGCCAACAGTGACTCATGCCCTGGGAGAGGGGTCCACAGTTCTCCACTCTCGCCAACACCCGCAAACTCCTTTAGATTGCCTGAGCAAGACATGAATCTGCTGCAGCCGTCCTCCCACTATAGCTTTTTTAATGCTGCGATAGTTGCCTTAAAAAGTAGTAATAATAATATAGAATAAAATGGAACAAGACCTCATGGAAGTAACATCTGTGCTGAAAACATAAACACTCACATGTTGTCTTCGTTGCTGTTCCCTTCTCTTCCCTCATCCGCAGCAGCAGAACCATCCGCCCCCTCATCCTCCTCATGCTCCTCATCTCTTGCCTGGCTTGTCTTAGTACTGGGAAGATAACATTTCGCCCATATTTCTCTTGCCAATTTATTCTTTCAATAAACTGACCATTTCACTCCATATGTTTGTCTTTGGCCTTGTGGTAACGCTTTAAAGGTTTCTAAGTAAACTATTTATACAGGTTATTTGTTAATGCGCTTACAAGGCAATTAATTGCATTTATTTATGGCTTATAATTGTTGATGAGCTATTCACAAAAAACATGTCTGTTAATATATACAATAATAAATCCAATATACAAAATGTTTGTTAGAGCCTTTAAGCTGCTTATTCAGTGGATAAATGCTTGTAAATGCCTTACTTTTTACTTCATTTGACCTGTCTTCATATTTTTGCTCCTTAAATTAATATATAATCTTGTTAATACCGATTTTCTTATCTCATTACTATATTGCAATTTGTGAGGTGCTGTGTCCATTTGCCCTGTGGATCAATAAAGTATGCATTATAAATAGTTAAAAAAGGAAATATATTTTAAGACATTCACCATATTTATAATGAACTTGTTTTATCATCAGTCCATTTGTTGATCAATCTTTCTTTGTTCCTTTTTATCCCTGTGTTACTTACTTACAAACATCTTTTTAGTATAATATAAAATGCATTAATTGTGGATTGTGTTTTTGAATTTGAATGAATGTGTGATAGTAAATTTGACCGTAGTGGTCCTGGTATGAGTGGCAGACCTAATGCCATGTCCATTGTTTGGCCCATAATATGATGTGTCTCTTTCTTCTGACCATTTGGCCCTGAGCGTCCTGACAGTGAGGAGCACACAGGAGGAGCGTCCTGCTGTGAGGAGGTGTTCATGGTGGAGACACATGCTTGTTTACTGGCCTAATTATGTCACAGCTGTCCTGAACCGGTCGTCCTGTGGTCCACTGTCCACCTACAGAAGCCCAGAGCCTGCCACATGCCACCCACTCACTACAGAGGTCTCCAGGACTAATGCACAGGCAGGAAAGGTATGGAGCGTCCATCAGATGATCTATTAAACATTCAACATTAACTTCAAATGCATCAAAACTTTAATGACCTTTTATCCTTGTTACAACCGGGGTTCCTTATCATTAGTTTACTCAAAGTTGGATTTTGATTGATTCTTGCATGTTTGAGTAATCCTGTGTTGTCCTGTAACTGAAGCTCGAGTGATCAAATTATTCCTATTCACCTACCCCCTATCCCCTCCCACATCCCTTATTTTAGTTAGTTTAAATTAGTTTTAAATTAAAAAGACTTTAAGCGATACATGTAAGTTAAAAAATGCCACTTTTCTTTCTTTGACAAAAAGACAAAAAGCAAAACAAAAGAAACAAAACCAAACTGGGCCGGACCAGAGAAAAGAAACAAAATGGATGCATTTGAAAATAAGTTTTAAGGAAAAAAAAAAAGGCATTTCTAAGAAAAGAAAAGTTAAGACACACAAGTTCCAATTTAGTCCCGATTTTTTCTAATTTGTCCATTTCAAACTGTGATTTAGTCTTTAGTTTGTATCATCAATTTTTTTGTGTACGTTCCAAATGTATCAATTTATTGTGTCAATGGCAGGGGTTTTAAGCCCAGATACATACCTCTGAAATTGATTGGGATGGTGGTGTCAAAAACAGCCTGTAATGATTTGTTAATTTCTGTCCAGTATTTTTGTGCAACAGGACAGTCCCAGAACACATGATAATGATGTGCCTCCCGGAAACCACATTTGTTTCCAAACATCGCCACTTTTCAACAATAAAAATGTTTAATGAAAATGATTGTTACGGACTGAAATGTCATAAGGAAGAGGCGGGGCTTATCAGTTCTCTGCACTTTTCCAACAGGAAGACAATGGACCAATTTCTATTATTAAGCTGTTTTAGCTCAATATTGCATGTTTACAGTGAAATCAATTGTAAAATGATGAGCTACTTTACAGTTCTATTGTTCTTGAGAAAAAAAAACGAAAACCAAAAAAACACAATATGTCTCTTTTAAATACTTAAATTGACCAAAATTGAAAACACGTATAAATGGATTTACTCACATTGATTCTGGTTTTGAGGCAAACATGCAACTCATACTCAACAAAAATTTACTTTTTGGTGGAAATAATAACGCAAAGATAAATATTCTGCAACACTTAATCAAAAAGGTCTATCTGTATGGGTAATTCTGCAAGTTCTAGAAGCAGTAGTGAACTAGCAATTCATGGGTTTTGTTCAAAAGACTTTCCTGTTCATTGACACCACTTGGGGGACTTTTGACCACAATTGATGAAGATGTTTGTTTTTAATTGTTCATCAGTGTGTAATTTGTCCTCATTTGACCCATCCTTCAGTGTTACTGGGGCAACCAAGAGCAGTGGGTGACTACATGCATCTCCTTGTCTTTGACTATTGCCTTGGTCAAGAGTACCTAGGATATTGTCCACTATACTATTGTCTATTAAATGTATGTGGGAAATTAGAGTTCAGAAAAACAAACCCTGACTTGTGGCAACAGTCCTCATTTTTAATCTATAATAGCAGGGTAATGCTTGTAGTAACTGTAGCGGTGGCAAGTACTTCACAACATAATTTGTTTCTAAATTTTTACTTGGACAAAGATTCAGAAGCCACGACACAAGGTACGCTGAGACTTAATGTTGAATTTGCAGAAATAATCACCTGTTGGTTGATTCACAGCATGAATGAGTAAAATTACTTCAGAGAAACCAAATTTCAAAATTTTTGGTTGCGGTTCTGCAGATTTTTGGGGTTAGTGTGGTGAGGAAAGTGAGGTGTGAAAAGTGAGGTGTGAGTGAAACGTAAACCGCACGCCTTCTAGAAGAAAAGCACTGCAGCATGATCAATTAAATAATACTGTAAGTATGAATTACTGCGACTGGGAGAGGAGTGCATTTTGTTTGGTTTGTACGGAGAAGCAGTCCGTGACTAACTCAGTGACAGACAGGTGATAAGATACAAGAATGATGGAGAAATTTACACTTTATGTGTACAATCTGTGGCACCTAAAAGCTACTTTCCACACTATTTGTACACAATGGGGTAAACCATGCCAATTAGTCTCAACCCATTCTACTCCCCAAAGAAGGGATAAAAGCCAACAAAATGCCAATAGTACAATGCATACTTTTCCAACTATTTTTGGTGAATACTAGTAATATTACTTCTGCCGTTTGAATGACTCGAAAGTAAATTACATGATTTTTTATTTACTTTCTACTAGCAGTAACAATATGTTGTAAAACAGCAGTTCCAATGTCAGTTGGCAGTTTTCTATTTTTGTGTAGGGTTCATATTTCATCCCTATATGTGAATGTTGTTTTGCCTGCTCCCCACATCTATAATCCCTTTTATTGAAATCCGTGTCACCTGCTGCAGTCCTGCACCCTCAAGCTTTAGACGTCTGGTCACTGCAGAGACAGAGGAGACCAGAGCATCTTTTGTTTCCAAACCATTATTTCAACAGTAAAATCATCATGAAGCCCACAAACAAAGACAGTTGCAGTGATTTATCCATAAGTACACGTATTTGAACAGATGCAAAGAAGCAATGCCCTCCTATTTGAATCAGACACAGGGTTAGAGCAAATGATTCATTTTAGCATTGACCAATTTTACTTGACTAAGAACCGGTGTAATAGGCCCGTTTGATCCAAAGTCTATCATTGTCTGTCCATTTCAATTAAGTCAGAATGTCCCCGGTAATTTTTTCCCCCCATTTTGCAAATATCAATTATAAAAGTCCTTTATTAAAATTATAACCAGTCCTTGATCGTCAGCTCGGTTTGTGTCGTCCATTTCTTTGTAATGGCCTTCTTTCCCACTGCTAAAATTATACTCCAAATTTATCCATTAATTAATTAATTGTGTCCATGGCAAACGCTTTGAGGCCCAAATACACAGTTCTGAAGTCAGTAAGTCAATACTGAAAACAATCTAATGCTTTGTTAATCTCAGTTCAATATTTCTGAACAATTGGAGAGAGTCCCAAAACACATGATAATGGCAGGCCATTTGGCAACCACAATTTCTCCAGCAGCAAGTATTTCCCTGTGAATAGTGTGCACTTTGACATGGTGTTATTTAAAAAAAAAAAAAAAACAGATGCATTTTTTCCAACAGAATTCTTTCAAAAAATCTGTTTTGTAACAAAATATCCTTATTTTTCCCATTTATTTATTTTTTGATTAGTAATAAATTTATAAATTTTTGAGATTATTCCCCTGGAGAGTTCTGATTTATATGCTTGAATAAAAATGTTAATCAAAGGGCTGGTATAGTTTCTTTTGAACTTAACTAAAATCTTTTGAGTCCATGTCTGCAATTACTTTTCAAATATAAGACAGTGAAATGGAGGAAAATCTCCAAATTCTTTTAGATTTACTAGTTTATATTTTTTGAATCTTTGCACATTGAAACAACAACAATGTCTGGTCAAAGCAGTTGAGCCGTGGCTTCTTTTTGGAAACAGCCAAGTGTTTGGGGAGAGAGTAGGATTGAGGAAGAGTTTGTGCTATCAAGAGGAAGGAGAGTGAAGGCGGGAGAGAGGAGAGGCCGGAGGGAGGGAGGGAGAGAGAGGCAGACGAGGATGGAACAAACGCTGGGCAATTTTGCAAACCTGTGACACATTAATTATTAACAAACTCAGGCTAAATGCGTAAACTCTCTTCTTGTACATTCTCGGCACATCTTACCAACACACGCACGCGCGGCGGCGGCGGCTAAGGTGGCGAACGTGAAGCTCGTAACACCAAGTGGAGCATGTCAAGGGCTGGGAGTAGGTGTCAGGATCTGGCAACGACCGGCCTGCAGAGATATGTGCCGGGATGACGTTAGGCTAAGGGAGGAGGAGGTGTAGAGTAGGACAAAGACAGACGATGGAGGTGAGAGAACAAACAGAGATTAGTGATTGAGGAAGGGGAGCATTAACTATTACATTTACAACCACTATGAGGGTTGCCAAACGTATTGAATCCAAGATAATCAATACTAAAACTAGTATCAATACTAAATACTCATTTGAACAAGTATCCTTTCCTGAATCCTTTTTCAATGGTCTTGATCCATATCAGAACTAGTTTGAGAGCACATGATGATATTTGAGAAAGAACAATTATTTTGTGTGGAAAATGTCATTAGAATTGTCTAAAAATGTTTGGTTTTTTCCTTTTCACTGCGGTATCAAAACTGAGCATTGAGCTATTTGATGTCAAGTACTACTACTATTATTATTGATTCTGCCACTACTGCCACAATGAATACTGTGACTGACACTACTACACCACTGTTATTAGCTGATTCATCTGGTAATAGGGCTTCTTTTACAACTAATTGACTTCTATAATGTCTCTTACTTAAACAATAAAAAGATTTTTGCCCGAATGCTTTATTTGACAGGACATTTGTAGTATGAAATGTGGAGGGAGAAGGTGTAAGCATTAGGCACGGAATCGAACCCATGACAACTAACACACATGTGCAATGCCCTAAACGACTGCACCATCGGCAAACACTAATAAGACCCTTACTTATAACTGAAGACACAAGCAAAGATGGCTTGACACCACATGTATTACAACATTACTACCTTCTACACTACTGGAAGTACTTCTTCAACTCAAAGGTAACTGTATGCATTTACCAGAGTTGTCTTCAATGCTAATAATCATAGTTATTAGTGGTCAGTCACTGTTCTCAAACCAATGTAATGAAAGTCGCATTGGATCTACTATTACTACTCCTACTACTACTACTACCATTACTACTACCATAACTACTAGTACGTTGCAAGTACTTCTTCAACTCCAAGTCAAATTTGCTATATGCATTTACCAGAGTTGTCTTTAATGCTAATCATTGTTGTCGGTGTTCAGTCACTGTTCTCCAATCAATTTGCTAAATTGGAAGTTTTAAAAACTTCTACTACCATAATTACTACTACTACTACTACTACAACTACCACAACTATTATAGCTACTACTTCTACTATACTGCTACAATCACTTACTCAAAGGTACATTTGCCATATGCGCTTACCAGAGTTGTCTTTGACGCTGATCAGTGTTATTAGTGCTCAGGCACTCCTCTCTAACCAACTTACTGAATGTCACATCAGAAGTAAGAACTACTACTACCACTACTACTACAACTACCAGTAATACATTGCTACTACTTACCTAAGGTAAATTTGCTATATGTATTTATTTACAGAGTTGTCTTTAACACTAATCATATCGCATTGGAAGTAAGAACAACCACTAATACATCTACTACTATTTTTACCATTACTACTACTACTATCACCACCACTTCTACCATTACTGAATAGTAACTATAACAACTACTACTTCTATTACTACTACCATTAATAGAACTTCTACTTCTGCTACACAGCAACAAATACTTCTTCATCTCAAAGGTAAATGTGCTCTGTATGCATTTACAGAGTGGTCTTTGACGCTAACCATTGTTATAGGTGGTCAGTCACTGCTCTCTAATCAATTTGCCGAATGTCGCATTGGCTTTACAGGGACGTGCCTGAGTGCGTGAGCATAGTATTGGTGGCTGGCGCTGTGCTGCTTGAGCGGTCAGTGTGCCCCTCTGGCGGTGGCGTGTTTTGGAAGGGAATAGATCCTCCCCCAGGACTGCAGGCAGCGAGAGAGGAGAGAGTGTGTGTGTGTGTGTGTGTGTGTGTGTGTGTGTCGACAATGCCCTGTGCTGCAGTGTGTCCTCTCCACTAACTACACAGAAGAACCACAAAAACCTGGGAGAGTCGATAAAACAGCAGCCCCAAAAGAAGGTGTGGACGGGCCAGACAATGTGCCGTCTGCAAACTGGGCACAAAAGACTTGTATATCTTCATCCTTAAATAAACCATTTTTACCTCACAGTGTCCTGGCTGTGTTTTCAAATCTTTCTACAGATTTCATGAAAGTTTAAAAAAAATGGCCTATACTTCTGTTTAAACAGTCTGGGTAGGCTCTAGTATTTTGTATGGATTTAGTATAATTGCAAGACAGGGCCAAGAATGCTGGCTCTCTTCTAGGGATAAAAACACATTATTTTATTCACACATTGCTATATTCATCATCTGGAATATATGGTAGAACATTTGCCGCAAACAACAACATGTTATGTTGTGTGCAATTCTGGGATCTTATTATTGCAAAATAGTGTCAACATGCTTTACAGCATAACAAACAAGACTAACTTCAAATCAAATAACCGAATAACACATTACTTTACATTACATACAGTATAACATACGTCCTATTCTTATATCAATACAAGAGTTTAAAATGTACAACAATAGAGTTATATTTCCCAAATGAATTTACAATAGGCTTGTAATGTTTGAGTTCAATTTAGAGTGATGGTTCAAACAAAATGGTAAAACAACAAAAGCAAAAAAGGTAGTTCCATGTCTTTACCAGCCTGGATGATACCGGAGGCTGCTTCTCTCCGCAGTGATTCCTGGTGGTCCTGCCATGTTGACTTTTACGCTTGATGAGGCCTCAACGCCGGGTGCTGTCCAGGTGCTCGGGTTCCTCTTTCCTCATGTGTCACAGCACTCACCCGACATGTACACATCTACAGTCCAGGTTCAGTGGACAGTGGTCACCTCACAAGAGAAATGAAGGGTCAACTCCTTTGGGAGAAATGAATGTCAATAATAACGGGCTTAAAGGCGCAGTAACATTTTACGTGGATACTTCGCCACATGCTCTGTCTCCACGTTGATATTATTGGGTGGAATTGGGCAATACGTGTATATTTATCGAAATTTAGATAATATTGTGAACGTTGTTTTGAAGAGATGCAAAATATTGTGTATTGTTTATATTTGAAAATGCTGCAAAAAGAGATTTAAAAAAAAAAAAGAATAAAAAAAAACCTTAATAAGATAATGTTTAATGTTAGTGATAAATGTTTACACACGTTTTGGAATTTTCTGATAATTAAACCTCAACTAATACGTTTAAACATGTTTTTTAAGACATTTCTGTTGGCTCTGTGGAGAGGCGACCCCGCTCACAGTAAGAATGTGTTTGTCAAGATATTTTTGAGTTAAAAAAAAACTTGATTGACAACTTTAATGTCAGAGTATGTAACATTCTAGGCAAAGAAATATAATATCTATGGAGACATGCAGGTGCAGACTCTCCACCAGAAAAGTTACACTGGGTACCTTTAATGTTGATTTCAACCTCAATACTTTTGAACAATACTTTTGAACTGTTTTTGTGTCTCAAAGGTTTCTAACTTCCACATTGGGACTTTTTTCCTGCCTTGTATCTCGTTACATGCTAAAACATGAGGAATGATGCTTTGAACACTTAGTAAGTACTAGATCAGCGTGAACGGTGAATTAGTGTCATAGTGAATGTTTGTTTGTGAATGTTGTAATGAGCTGTACAGGAGCAAAGTACATATTTGCCAAATATTACAATTTCCTTTTACATTAATGTTTGCAAAGACGAAGAAAAATAAACTTGTTCAGGAACTGCAGCTAATTTTGCTCCTAAAAGCACTTCTTCTGCCTTCAAGCCAGTGTTGTATGACCGCAGGCTTCCATATAAAGTAACCAACAATGCCTTGTCTAAGTCTATTGAATTCTATTGAATTCATTCATACATATTCAAAGTGCTACTGTTATGTACCTCAATAAGCTCATGCCACAATGATGTCATAATACTGTCATAATGATGTCATGAGATTCCCAGTCTATAGCGCCTGTGCATATCTGTATTAAAGGGTGCACCCGATGGACTATTTAGACAGGCACTGATTCGTTACTGTCCATTTTGAATTTTTTTTAGAGAGATCCAGGGATAAATATATAGCATTTTCTAGTTGAAGAGATTTTGCAGTAAACTTCCCACAAATGTAAATGTGGAAAAATGTAGGAAAAAACTACGCTGTATGCGTTCTGGTTTATGTTCAGTATCTCGTCGTCTGAACTCAAACCCCTTTTAACTCACTTCAGTATAATTTCTCAGATCAATGGCAAATTTTGACTGCATTTTAGAAACTTTGGACAATTCAAAAGATGGAATATTTACTTTTTATTTTAATTGTCTTTGAAACCCATGGACAACACAAGGAACCCGCTCTGGAAGTTTCAACAGACAGAATTTTGTCTGGAGATCATTAAACATTTAAGTGGAAGGAGAGTCAAAGTGTATTTTATTGTATGTATTTTATATGAATATGATTGTAAATAGCATAACTAACTTGTTAACTTGTTTCCTTGTCACTGCATGTACCTGCACAGAGTTGACATGCTTGTGATACTGCAAACTCCTCATAACCTGCAGCCGTCTGCTCCTGTCACAGCCCGATGAGTGCAGCAGACACTCGGACACTTGGACACTGTCACTGGGCCCTCATTCTGTGGGACCGGTCCCTGAGGAGCTGGTCCCACTGGACTCTTCTGTCATTCTGTCTGTGGGGAACTTAAACTGAAGTTACAATAAGTGCTCAAGACTCTGGGGAAATATCAAAATGGGGGGAAGAAATAAAAAATGTCATGCACTTTTCTACCTTTTTGCTTCAATACTTTCAAGTATCAAGTAAAAGAGAATTTAACAGATTTAGTGCAGATGTCATACAGCCTATAAAATAAATTCACTATAAATTCTATTGTTGGGGTTAAGAGTATGGTTCTTTTCATTCCTAAAGATGTGAGACAGGCCTCTACTCTGACAATGTTAAAATCTAGGCTAAAAACAGTTTTGTTAAATTGTTTTATTTGCACTCTTTTCTCTTATGTCTTAAACTGTTTTGTGATTTCTGTCATGTCATTGTGATTTTAATGGGTTTTTTCCTGTTGTGTGAAGCACTGTGAATTGCCTTGTGTACGAATTATGCCTTGAAACTTGCCTTGCCTTCATTGGTTAGACAAATTGCCAAAACATATATTGCATTACATACAATTCAATATTGGTTGTCCACATTTATGTACATCAATTTCATAGGTCCTGATGTTTGGGTCAACTTGCATGGACAGCCAAGACACTTTTTCTATACAAAGACGTATAATCTGGGGTCCGGTCTTGAGTTAAAATGGGCGTAATTGACAATTAGAAAGATGCATTCTCTGGTCATATCAAAACAAACATGGCGGCTCAAGGAAAGAAAAAAATAACACAGAAGACTGAAAAAGCTTGCGGACTCTAGAATGCATGAGTGAAGCATAAAATTCTGTCTTGGTGAGAGAAGTTTGATTTTGTTAAATTATAGACACTTTAAAATGCTGTCATCAGAAATTTCCAGAATGGACGTAACTGGAGACGAAATGAAGGAACACTTGTAAACCATAACACATTTAAAGAAAAAAAAGAGAAGAAAAAAGAAACATTTCTGAATTTCCCAGGTAAAAAAGTATATTAAGTTTATTACAATAATTGAAACAATATAATTCTCTCGCGTCAGAGCCTTACAAAAAGTATAATTTGCTGTAAAGCATGTAACATAATATATAATAGAGCTCAAGCTGTTTCAGCTGATAGCTTTCAATCTGAATTTTCTTATTTTTACAACGGTGTTCCTCAAGGGTCCGTCCTTGGACAACTCCTATTTACAATTTATATAAGATCAATTGGCCACAATCTAAAACATAGGAGCATCCACTTGTATGCAGATGGTGCATTTCTGTATGTTAGGCCATCTTCTGCTGCACAAATGATTCAAAATATTCAAGTGGATTTTAATTCCATTCAATTAAAATGGTTAATTGTTCATTTAAAATTGTTAATTAATTCAAGTACAACTAAATGTATCTATTCTTATGCTTGATGGTAATGTGATTGAACAAGTACCCTACTACAAATACTTGGGCATCTGGATCGGTGATAAACTCTCTTTCAACAAACACGTACAAGAGTTGACAAATAATCTTAAATCCAAATTGTCCTTTTTCTTTGAAAGTAAAAAGTTTAATCCAGGCTACAGTGCTCTCAGTTCTGGATTGTGGTGATAATATATGTATACATATATATATTTACATTCTATGGCAGTTTATCACTCAGCATTAAGGTTCATTACAGGAGAAGGATACAAAACTCACCACTGTCAGTTGTATTATGGGGTAGGATGGCAGTCATTGAATGCAAGAAGAGAACAGCAGTGCATATTGTTTCTTTATCAGGCTCTGATTGGGATTTTACCTGACTATTCAATTTATTTGCTGAACATTGGATCAGGTATTCATCGATTAAGATCACAGGACATTCTTATTTTAGAACTTCATCGAATCAATACGGAGCTAGGGAAAAAGGCTTTCAGGAACTTTGCTCCCGGCTTATGGAACAAAACTCAAAAACAGTTTAAATTAAATTAAGGCCCACAGTCACTGGGATAGGCTCCAGTCACCCACGACCCCTAACAGGAACAAGCGGTAGAAAATTAATGAATGAATGCCCTAAATTCAAAGCAATTATAAACAACCATTCACAGTGCTCTTATTTTTAAGATTTTTAATGATGATCAGTACCACATCGTGTGCTTTTTATAAATTAGTTTTATTTTATTTTATTGTTTAGTTTTATTGATTGTTTTATTGCTATACTATCTAGATATTCTGTTATGTTTGTTTTATGTGTTTTTATGTGTTACAAGGTACTCCCTGTAAAAATAAAAGAATACAAATTTAAAAATATATATATTTGTAGATAAAAGATATAAGAACTATAGTAAAACACAATTATATTTAAAAGATTTTTTATTTAAATAAACAAATAATGTAAAATACAATCATAAATATGTATCTGAGTGGTTTTCATTTGCCATATTTTGTAATATTCTGAGGTTAATCCCAGTTTTTTCATTGCAATCATATTTACTTCCGTTCTTGAATGTTTTTGCTGGCAAAAAGGGTCTAAAGAAACTATCACTAATATAAACAAACCCAATCACATGGCGTTGTTTAAGTTTGATGTGAGACTTAGTATAGGGAGTGGTGACCAGAGAGAGCTTCTGTATTTAATAAAATACAGAGAGAACCAGTCTGGACACCAGGCTATGGGTCACCATGGCAACTCTCTTACAGTTTGGACCCGGAGCAGCACCAGTCTCAGACACAACATGTGAACCAGGCCTCCAGCATCGCAGCTACTTTTCCTAAGGCACAATCACCACAACTGCACTAAACACATTTAAACACACTGAAACAACATTATAATGACCAGGAGTAACATTTAACAACCCTAACTACTACTGAGTATAGATAATCAGCCAAGTTAAATATCAATAGTCATGGGGTCAAAACATAATAATTCTGGCATAAAAGTAGCCAAAACTCAAATGCAAATCCATACACAAGCAGTGAGATAATTTGTCACACCTTGAGAAAACCTCAAGTTTTCATGGACACAGGACTAGCTTTGTACTATTTATACCATGTATTTACATTCAGGTGCTATTTATTTCAAACTTACAAAGGGTCTTAAACTAGATCACATAGCCCTGTCCCCTCAGTCTCGTGCAGCCCCTGGTTTGTCCCCCTGCCCACTTCCTCTACAGCCCGTGGTGTTTCCGCTGGGCCGGGCCGGTGCCAGCTCCCTCCCTCTGCCTCCCAGTGGGGTCCTGCCTCCCGGCATCTGTCAGGGCAGCTGTCTCTCCTCTCCACTCTGCACTGCACCACGCACTGCCAAGGTTTCACACAAGACCACTATATTCACACAGAGGCACGCTTGCACTCATTATACCAAATTTACACAAACCAGGTCGGATCAGGAGCAGAGGCTAGAGCAGAGGATTTTGTCATTCATAAAAAGTATGATCTGTCTGTATTTTGTGTTTGTGTTAGTAGTGTTAATTGAATAATTGTTTAAAACAAATGGGCCTATGGTCCCCTATGTTAATTATTTCTCTGGTCTCTGGACAGTGTTTTTGAATGATCAATTAAAGATATTTAAAAAAATTTGAATTGACAATTTGCCGTCCTTATCATCAATTTTTTAAGGGTTAGGGTTTACTTGTGATAAGAGTTACCGAAAATATTTTTGCTTCGTTATATTTAGTGTTCTAGTTATTTTAAAAAAGATTGTAACTAGTTTTTAGAGGCATAATGTTGTGTATTAAAACAGTAAAAACAGACCTCCTTCATGGCATTGCAATTTCACACACACATTTGAAAAAGCAAAACATTTAAAAAATGATGTGATCAGAACACAACCCTATTAAAAAAATCATAAACTTTGTGGAGTTATTATTAAATCGTCATTACTCTTGCATTAACGGCAAGTTCAGTATGGAACAATCAATCCTTTTTTTGTGCTTTTTTAACATTTACAGATAAATAAATGATAAAGATGTAAGGTGAAGGAACCAAGCAACAGCTCTCACGCAGAAGAAAAATGCAGCTCGGCCCACGCTGGAAACTCCACACTTACTGAAGCCATATTATTCATAACTAAATCTGTTATTCATAAATAAACCTGGAGAGGGACCAGAGACAGGCGCAGCCAAAACAGTGGCGAAGGGGAAAATGAAACGAAGAGAGGTTCAGGTTTGGGGAGGGGGAGAGTGGGGGTCCAACCGGCTCCAGGTGTGCCACCAGCTCCAGGAAGTACACAGAGGCAGTGGGCTACGCAGGTGCTGAAAAATGAGACAGTCAGGATGTGTGTGTTTGGGAAGAAAAATAAAACATACCGAGGACGTTGAGGGACAGTGAGCTACAGAAAGCTGTCCATACGAAATTACAGCCATCATCAACAACATCCGCCATGCCATCTCTGTCACACCACAAAAACAGACTTCTCCAAAAAACCTGTGTGCAAAGACAAAAATACTGCTGCTTCCCCTTGGGGTAGAGGTCCATCCAACACAGATGTAGCCCTGATTAATTGGGCGCAACATGGGGAAGTGGGTCTGGAAACTACCTGGCAATTTCCCGCAGCCTCTCCCCCACCCCCATCACCAATCCCCCTCCTGTTCCTCGTCCTCACATTTGGATCACGTAAGTCGGCAGGTGGGCAGCTCAGAGCAGAGAGGGTGTGTGTATGTGTGTGTGTGTGTGTGTTGATATTCTGCCCGCGTCCATCGCGCCGGGCGCCCTACATTGCAGGCTCTCCCTCTGGCAGTGCTCGGCTTGGCTTCGGGCTTATGGGCTGGAAACATGGAGAGGCAGACACACTCAGGTACACACATAAATACGCACAAATGGAGAGCTCCACGCTGGCCACGGCACATCACAGAGACTTGGAGAGGAGAGCAGGAGGAAGCGGGCAACAGTGGGCTTGGTAAAATGGACATTTGCATTGGGAAGGCAAAGCTCTAACAGAAAAACTGTGTGAGAAGCAGAGTAGGGGTGATGGTCATTTGGTGGAGTTAGTTTTACAATAACTTTTTAATCTACATTTCAGGACAATTATATCAACTACTTTCAAATAGTTAAGAGAAAACATTAGCTACAAACATTTCAGATAGCAACATATAAGTACAAATCTGACTCAATGACTCCTAATCAATTTAATAGTAGCCATATTAAACTCCAAACAACTGCAAGGAAGTGCGTCCTCTGAAACAAATTCAAGAAAACAATTGGATGAAAATACAAGTGTGCTGCCAAAACACATTTAAAGCATGGACTGACATATCAAATAAATGGACTGACATATCAAATAAATGGACTGACATTTAAAAGAAATCTGAATACAGATGAACTAGTTGAAAGCGCACGATCAGAGGCGCCGTCTGCACCAGAAGCAGAGCCGGCCAAAGACACAAGAAAAACAATGCCGGCCATGCCTTTAAAAACATGCATCCTTACTAGATCTACTATATGTCAGGTCTAGGAAGGGGCAAGTTCGCTCTTGAGGATGTACAGTATGTTTTTCAAGGTATTTAGTTTAAAGGAGATATATTATGCAAAATCGAGACTCAATGAGTTTTTTCTAAACATTCCTCATCATATTCATTCATGTTGATGTGTATGTTTGAATAATCTTGTATTGTCCTGCATTTGAGGCTCAGTTGTTTCGACCCTTATCCAAATCCATGCATATTCCTATACTTTATCCATGTAAAAGTATAGCTACATTTAAAAACTAAACTGCAAGAGAATAAACAATATAATAAAGCTAAATCAGTTTGCAGTATTGGATAGGAAGTCAGCAATTCCATCTTTATTACTAAGCCGTTTTATTGCAGTTTACAATGAACAAAATAATGATCTGCTCATGTTATATTTGAATTACCACGAAAAAAAAGCATTTTTCTTTTTATCATGTATGTTGTCAATATAATTTAGATTAATTAATTATTAATTAATTTACATATTTTTTCCCACTGTGTTTTTTGTAGTTTTTCTTCATCGAGAAGGAGGGTCTAAGGACAGGGGATGCACTGTGGGGTCCATTTGCTTAATTCCTGTGTACGTTGGTTAATCTGCTTCTCTATTATTGACCAATGACTTTTTCATTTTTTGATTTTCTAACTTTCTGTTGGTAAAATCAACTATTTTGGACAGCTCTGCGAGGCAACTGCTGTTGTGATTCTGGGCTTTACAAAAATAAATTCAATAGAATGACGAGAAGTGCAAAATTGTGGTTTGGTTTTTGACTTTTCACAGAAAAGATGTCAAAAGCTAAAAGGCCAAGCGTGGATGGACAGACGTCACTGTTTACCTTCCTCTCCACAGTGAAGCATGTGGATTACCCCGAGGACTGGGAGCTGTTTAATGAACGCACAGAGAGAGAGAGAGCGCAGCTGGTGGCTTGTGCTTAACCCTCCCACACCATCCGCCTTTGCCCAAGCCTCCTCTTCCTCGTCCCGGCAGACAATTTGAGCCTCTGTGTGTTGATGGGCCGCCCTTGAGCTGGTACCAGAACCAAACCGGGACCTCCCAGAGACCAGTACACACGCCCAACTGCACTGAGAGGAGCAAGACAAATGAGCAAAATACACAGCCAGAGAAACAAACTGGACAAAGGCTGAACAAATGATAGGGAATACTTACACATCCAAACGTAATGTCTTTGAAGTGCAGCAATGGTCCTGTGGGTTAGGTTCACCCCTTGCAGTAAGACCTTTACGTACCACCTAAATACTTCACCTGAGGACATCTATATGTTTGTAAAAGGTAAGTGGTTTTGTCTCCAAGCTAATGTAAAATACAATAAATCAGTGGCGTGCGGTCAGGGCAATCAAGGCAATCAGTGATTGGCCAAAAAAATCCAAAATTATTGTGTGTCACAACTATAGATGAATTGTTCTAAAATATATCCAAATAAGTTAGTTTTCCCCTCACTTCTGCTGCTGCAGCTTGGCTGGACTCACAGGGTCTTTTAGTGGCCCCTGGGCAATATTGCGCAGGAAGCATGATTCTCATTTTGCCGCAGCAGCTCATTCTGTGACCGTGTTCAGAGGCCCGTTCATGCTCTGCTCTCTAACATGAGCTTTTAGAACCAGAGCGGACAGCAGCTTCTTTTAGAGGTCTGCACATGTGCTCTGAGGACCACACAGCCTCAAAACCCATGAATCTATGCTCAAACCACGCTGAATAAACCTGTGTGGGGAACTTGGATGTTTGCAGTATTTGCTCTAACTACGCATCTGCGAGGAGAAGGGAAGCAACAGCAGCGGCAAGTTTCAACAAACGGACTTAAAATCTATCTTTCTTTGTTTGTAGCTAAGGCTCTGTTAACGTTTTTAATGATTAGGCGTTAGTTAGAATACAGACAGTCATTTAACAACATAGAGGGCAAATTTGTGTAATAAATTGGTTGATGAAGTTTATTGTAGAAAAATATTCAGTTGTAGTCATCTGGACTTTGTTTTAGAAAAAACAAAACGTTTCGACTCTCATCCAAGAGTCATTCTCAGACTGTGAACAAGTCTGAGAATATATAATATTCTATATAATTTATATCCTACTCTGTGAAAGCCCTGCCCACAGGGCGGAACTTCCTGATATATGGCCCATTGAAACTTAACTGAGATGGTCCATCTACATCCTATCGTGACCTGACTTTGGCTCCCTCCTACTTGAGTACCTGATTAGCATCAGAATGCCTCAGGCGTCTCCAGGGTTTCAGCAAAACATTATAATCTTAAACTTCCATTACGATTTAAGGAAGGATTCTCTTTTTTAACAAAGTTTGCCTCCTTAACCCCTCCTTCAAACCATCTTTTCTCCTCTCCACCACACTGTCTTCAATAGAGTGGTTTGTGGCTTTAAGATGAAGATGCACAGCGCTTTGGGGTCCTGAATTCGCGTGTCTTCTGTGCTGATAAAGCCTCTTGTGAAGTGGTTGTTTAGTCTCACCTATGTAACGCTCTTTACAACTTTCTTCACTGCATTGGATAGAATACACTACATTGCTCTGTTTTTGTGTCGGCATCTTGTCCTTAGGGTGAACCAGTTTTTGTCTTAACCTGTTGCCTGGTTTGAAATAAGCAGGGACTTCGTGTTGTCTAAAAATTCTTTGCAATTTTTCTTACAGTCCTGAGACATAAGGGATAGAGACACCCCTTCTTCTTGGTTCTGTTTCCCTTTTGTCCCTTTTGTCCTGCTTTTTGGTTCTCTTCACTTTGTTAAGAGCCAAGTCGGGTATCCACAGGCTGAGAGAGCATTCCGGACGTCTTAAGACATCTGTCTTAACACCACAGTCAGGTCACAATAGGATGTAGATGGCCCATCTCAGTTCAGTTTCAATGGGCCATTATCAGGAGGTCCCACCCTGTGGGCAGGGCTCTCACAGAGTAGGATATAAACCGGAGTTTTCAGACTTGTTTCACAGATTGAGAATGACTCTTGGATGAGAGTCGAAACGTTTTGTTTTTTCTAAAACAGAGTCCAGATGACTACAACTGAATCTTTTTCTACATGGAACACGCCTGGACGAATGAGGGATTACACCGACTTGATGAAGTTAATTTAATCCAATCAGCATTTAGCGCCAGGTATGGAAGTTTAGCTCAGTAGGATAGGCTTTTGCCCTTGGGAGGCTGGAGTTCAAATCACCACTTTGCATATTAGATTGTTTGTTTTTCACTTTTGTGTTATCCACTAAATATTGAACACCCCAAGTCTGCTTGCCCATCCATAAAAGTCACTGCATGCTACTGCAATAAATGTAGTCAATAATGTTAAAATAACACCACAAACTGAAATAACCTGTTCTATATTTAAGTCAATGTATGGTAGCTTTTAGCTTTGAGACTAAATATTTTCTCTCTGCTGTGAGATCTTTTTTATTTTGATTTATTTGAGCACGACTCCAATAGGGAATGAATGGTACGAGAAATTAAGATTCACACTTTTACGGCACATGAACTAGCTGGGCGCAATCGTGAAAAGGGGCTGCACAATGGTAAAATCTTTCCCAAATGAAAACCCAAATCAATGCAGAAGTACATGCTTAATTAATGTGAGGCTTGACTCGCAATTAGTCCGTTTAGTTGCAAAAATCAACTTCTCTTGTCAATCTGGAGCTTTGTCAATCCGGTAAAAGGCTCCCGGTACGCAAAAATAATCCACAATCTCTGAAACTCCGATAAAGTTTGATAATTGGAGCTGACATGTTAGTTTCAATGCAAATTCCCCACTGCCATGTGGAGTTCAGTTGTCCATGCTGCGGGGATAAAGTGATGACATGACGACAATAGCTATGGCCTCTACATGGAGCCAAGTAGGTGGTGGACCCTCCACCACTAAAGTTACATAGTTCACCTCTACCTGTGCTATAATCAACCTCACATGTTGGCAAAAAGCTGCTTGCGGGATTTCAGAAATAGTCTGAAGTTGGGAGTGTGATCGTGGCTTTAGCTTCCGGCCCGGAAAGTGCACGGGGGAAAGCCGAGAGCACACAGGAGAGCGCAGGGAGGAGTCACCAAAGCCCCGCTGAATCAGAGCAGGCAGAGCCGCTCCGAGGCCCATGGGACTGTTCACGTCTGGCCGCGGTCACATGCCGCTGCTCTGTCTATCGCCCGCTGTCTGCATACTCCACAAAGGCGTAAAGGTTACATCTGGGCGTCCGCCCAGTTTTGTAAACATGCACATTTTCCAACGTAAGGAGGAGGCGTTAATTCTTAAGCAGCGTTCACACCGCTGCGTCCAAATTTGCGCCGGATGCCCTAGTTGGACGCCTGTACATTTGAAGACAGACGCCTAAACACACCAGCAGACGCGGTCCAGCGCACATGTGCAGTGGAGGAGTTGTGTTTCTCTTTTGGTCCTATGGCAGTCCAAGTTAAGAGAATGGCTTGGTGTATTTACTTTACAAAGTCCAAAAAGGAGGTGATCGGCTCGGCGGCTTCTCTGGGTCCACCAGATACTTCAGAGGTGAGCAGAGTTTAGTGAATATCATTATTTGCTCCAAAAGCTGCGTCTGGATGATTTCTTTACCGGTGCGGTGTTTGTTTTGGTCCTTTTTCCGGATAGTGAAACGCATAGGTATGTCACAGGAGCGTAATCTCTGATTGGTTGCTGCACTGTGTCGGCCGCAAAAAAGTTCAGCTTTGTACAACTTTTCTGTCGGCTGCTCGGGATGCTCTGGACGCTTTGGACGCGCCACGTCTGACAAATCGTAGGATTCGCGCCGGAAAAATGCTCAAAATGTGCTGCAAAAAACGCTGGATGCCCAGGACGAGCGTCCACATAGACTTTGAATGTAAACTGGATGTTTTGACGCAGCGGTCTGAACGGGCCTTTAGGCAGCAGTGGAAGAGCAGGGACAGGGGACACCCATAAACCCTCTTGCAGTGTTATCTCTGCTGTTAAAGCATGCAGGTATGTGTGGGAACGATTATGTCAAATCGGTGATCCCAGATCTCTAAACTCTTGCAGTGTCAGACTGATATGTGGTTGAGAAGGTTCTCTCATTAACGAGATGTGTACAGTGAATTACTTATGTTACCCAGTGGTTTTCAGCAGATCAGGTATAGGGACATTATCACTAGTGGCTAATGTGTATTCCCCAAATAAAAATAGGCATTTTTTTGCAAACAGACAGGTACTTTTTTACACTTTAACCAATAAAAATATGTATTATTGTATCATATACTATATTTTGATCTTAGGGAATCCATTAGTTGTTCCTTTTGTTACAGTTTTATCTCATACCTTGCTTTAAAAGTAGTCCTGAACGACCAATGAATATTTTATTTTAAATATATTTGATGAACTGAATATTACATATATTTTATTGTTTCCCCCTTTTTTAAAGAATTCGTTAACCTATAGGCTTTATTGGACAGGGCAGTGTACAGCACAAATCATCGGAGCTGGAATTGAACTGGCCTGTACACATGGCACGTGTGCTATCCACTCGACCACACAAATATTATATACATTTTCATTTTAAATCTATACATGAACTTTTAAGCTGGGGTACTTAATTTATGGAACTGTGTAATCAAGAAGTATAGGTATTTTAAAGTAAAAAAAAATGTCCCTAGCTCTAATAAACCTTTTGGCACAGTGCCAGTATATGCATGCATTTTTTGGCCACTAGCTTTAGAACAGCTTTTTCCAGATGGAAAAGTGATGCAGGGGCCACTTTTGAACGGCCAATCAACTCTTTCTTACAATTTTGCAATAGATTAATAGATGAAAGTGTGGAGCATCCACATTATAGCCACAAAGTTCTGTTTTTACAATACACTTTCTGGAGGAGAAAACAGGCTTTATAAAGAAGTAAAGGTACGGCAGCTTTAATATGCAGCTTTCAAATCCATCCGCACCATAGGCCTAATGCTGTATTGGTCCCAGTTTGAGGTGGAGGACCAGGGGCAGAACTATTGTCTGTGTTACTCAGGTGCCAAGGCTGCCCCCTAGAGACTGGGGAGCTCATTACTTGTCCCCAAATGCTCCAGATTTTCCCCTCTTTGCCTCCCTATCCCCCTCAGATTGAAACCACGTCCTCTGCACATCAGCGGAGGCAGCAACAGCATCCACCGTGGTAACACCATCTCCTAGCAACGCCCGTCCTCTGCCCCAGGAGGAATGTGGAGGTCTCCGTTGTACAGTCACACCATGCGCTTCCTGGAGGGCAATCAGCTCCCCCTCCCGTCTCTCCACACTTACCTCGCTCCTCTCTCCCCTTCATTCCAACTGGCTTAGGAATACGCTTTCTGGAAGGAGTCGCCCCTACAGAGAAATGGGGGATGGAAATTTTAACAAGCTTAGAAAATGTTAAAAAAAAGTGAGCAACACCCTTTCTTGATAAATGGAAGACAAAAGCAAAAGCTAAAGATCTGGGATTTAGTTTAGTTTTCTTTCAAAGTTTAGAAAAAATGAGAGAAGTTTTACATGACCTTGCATGACCTTAGAAAAACAGAGGCAGAACCCAATCAACACATGCCTAAAATGTGTCTTTATGTGAAGGCTAAAATAAATTATACTCTCCTCCCTTTTTTTTTGCACCACTACCACTAGGCCATACAGCGCTCCCAAAGAATTCCCAAGACTCTTCCAGCAGCCAGCGCTCCTGCTTTGGGCTGATGAGCGTTGGCGAGGGGGCTTTAGCCCACCTTCCACATCTGAAAAACGCTGTGAAATCCTAATCCCCGAGCGGGGTGAAGAACGGGACCAGCTTGCCTGACCTCTTTGGTTGCCATGGATACAGCGCACTATAAATAAAACAGAGGGGGATTTTTTTCCCCAACACAGTTTGGCAGGACGGTGTGGCCTGCTCACTTGTGGGACTCCTGATCATTTTTGCCCATACTTCGAACATGTCAAACCCCAGGCCTGTGGCCAGGTTATGGATCGCTGGCGTTTCCCGGTGGGCCGAAGTAGGATTCTGGTTGTTTGACTGCTAAACTTTTGTTTACGACACCATTCTTGCACAGTGGGAAATGAATTAGCTCCTTTTGTTATTGTTGTATATTTTTTTCCCTTTATGGGCCAAAAATAATATGTGATAGCTTGTCGACATCCAAACTTAATATTGTGTTGCATTTAAAAAGTTTAACTGCAAACAGATTTATGTTTACATTGTCTTTAATTGTAGGAGAATAGATACTTGCACATCTATCTCACCACCATTTCACGGGTCAAAAGAGACCCCCTTGAGACCCATGTTTGGCCCCCGGGTCCAACTTTGGGAACCCCTGATTTAGAGAATTACATTGACAAACTTTCACATACTTCCACTCGGTCATGGTTCATTCATCTTTCTGTCAAGTCTGATTAGTTGCAGGTCGTTGGAATCAACCCCAGAACCTATAGCGGTAACACCTTGGATAATGGCCCTTTTGCTGCAGGGCTGATACAAACTAAAAGATAACAATTTAGTCTAACAACCTTTCACAATAGCAAATGTTTTCCAATTAATCCAGACATACTGTATGTTTGTGTGGACAGCGCTTGAGAACCTTTTGTAAGAACAAAACAATGAGGACATCCAGACAAAACAAAGAAAAACACAGAAATGTCCATGTAATTAAAAAAATCCAGAACAATAAGCTTTATTGCACATCACAGCCATATTCTGGATTCAACATTGTAATTGCAAGTAGGACACCTGTATTTGCATCTACACATTCAGCTGGTGTCATGGCCATCTGTCCTACAAATGTCAGCGCACGCCCAGGTAGTAGAGAGGAGAGCTGTTTTCCTGGTGATGGTGGAACAGCGTCAATAGATGCATGGACCAAATCAGGGCCACGGCTATGCTTTTTTTTTCTTTCTTCCGGCATGGCACAAGCCTCAGGAGGCTTGAAAAATAATTTGGTCACGGTTGTGGGAGGTGGTTGGAAGCGATGCAGCGGAGAAGGGGTGACTAGTTGTTGGGAGGAAGATGGGGAAGGGGGGGTCTGGCCGTTTGGCTGTGTCGAAAACACGCTTGACACTTCATTCCTTTCCAGTTAATGTGGAGAGGACTGCAGGATATTAACCCTCTGCCTGCCTCTTTGATGCTCGACACATCCCACTGTACTTCTGAGTAGATGGGACGAACCCAAAGCCAGGAAATTTGGTAGACTTGGTTATAAAGTTTATGTTAAACCTAAAGATGTGAAGAGCCGAATACTGTGAGACAATATGACAGGGCTGCCAAGCAATTTTGAAAAGCTGTCACTGTGATTTGAAAATGTTACCATCATATGCCAAACACTCAGTCTAGAAGAATTTTTGAAGGATTCAGACTAAGACCATCCTAGAACCCATTGTCCAAATATGTTTTGTAAGTATTCATTTTAAGTATAAAATAATCATGTACAATTGTTTGGTTCTGTTAAGTACTGCACTTGTTTACATATATTCACATGATCAAACATAGTCGTAATGTGTAAAGGTTCAAGAGTACAACTGCCTCATATTCTGCAGCGCTCTGCCAATGTGTTAAACCTTGTATCTTACTGTTTTTTGGGGGGTTTTGTTTTTTTTAAAGGAGGGTTCCATATGGATGCATTGACCATTATGGTTCCTCAAACTCCAAACTCTTTACTAAATACTGGGATTAAAGTTTTAATAATTTAATCAAATGTAAAGAAGTACCAAAATGTTCAAATGACTATTGTAATTTCGTTGAGTACATATTATGTATAACCTGCATTGTTAAGTCAAGCCTTTAAATAGGCAAATAGTAAGCCAGCCAATGGTCACATTTATAGGTTTTTAGACCAAACTATGTGTGTGTGTCCCAGTGCTGCTGGCGTGAGTGCCTGGTCTGGAGCTGGGGAGTAGGGAGTTAATGCAGCCAGGACTGTGGCAGTGCTCTGCCCCTCAGCCAGATTAATCATGCAGGAGAGACACAGCAGGCCCCCGTTCGTTCTGCCTGGGGGTGAAGCTGTGCCCGCATGCTCCGCGTATCACATGGCCCGCCCCCCTCCGCTCTTCTCGTCTCTATCCCGCTCCACTGGGGGTGCAGTGGACGGGGTTATCGCTGTGTGGTGGAACGCCACAGAGCCAAATGGAGCCTTCTTTCCTTCCCTAGAAACTGTTGAGTTTTATATTCATGTCCCCCTTTTGTGTGGTTTGAATGTTAAAGTAAGGTGAAATGAGGAAACAGGCCCACATTTACAGCCATAAAACAACAAGCCCAATTTATTATCTCTCAGTGACCAGTCCATCCTGTGCGTGCGTGTGCGCGTGCATGTGGGTCGGGTTGGTGGGGTTATACTCTGGGACGCCAGCCGATATCTCCTGAAACTCCATGGTGTCCACATGCATCAGAAAACAGCCACAGCAATAGTTAGAACCACGCACTACATATTTAACATGGCTGGAGCGCTTGTAGTTTGTGGTACCCAGCCTTAAGTCACTGCAGAAGGCCTAGAACTAGTCTTAAATGGCTATTATCATAAAGTGTCATTTTTGGTTGTGTCTTCTATAAGTTCCTCGCAGTGTGAAACTGGTTAACATTTGTCCTAAAGGTATAGGCTACTAACCAGGTCGGAACCAAGCCTAACCCAGAATCAAACCAGGTCTAAAGCAGAATTAAATAAGGACTAAGCCAGCAAAACCAGCAAACCAGGTTTAAACTTGTACTGAGCCAGAATTAAAACAGAAAACAATTGAATACAGTAATATTTGGAAGCTGGGTTGCAGGCTGGATCAGATAGTTTGATGGGCCTGATCTGGCCCCCGGGCCTCAAGTTGAATAGCCCTGTTATAGGGGAAAGCCACTTGTGACGTCTAACTGGAATTAAGCAAATGTGGAGATGGTCCGACCAACACGAGTCAAACACCTAGTCAAACTGTTACTTCAGTATCAGAGTTAAGGATGTTGTTACAATGTAGAATCATGTGTAAATTAAGCTTACAAGTAAAGTACTGGCCTTTAAACATTGCCACCACAAACAGCTGACACGTGACCAAAACATTCGTAGTTGAGTAATACTATAGTCAAGAATAGGTATCTATTAGTAGAAAAGATATTTAGCAGATTTGCAGAACACTCACTCTCGATGGTTTACTACTTACTGCCTTGGAGGCCAATTTATAAATATAATCAAGACTTTTTTCATATTGCTTTATTGGACAGGACAGTGAAGTGTAAAATGGCGGTAAGACAAGGGAGGACATTCAACAAATTGTCAGAGTCAGGAAAAAACTGGCCGCACCAAGCCTGGCATATGTGCTGTTCAAGACTTAAACATTTTTGCAGTGAAAACCATTTCAATTTAATACTGGCTACAAAAGCACAATATGATGGAATTATCAAAATAATAAAAAAAGAAACATGAATCCAATGCCATATGCTGATGTGCAGACATTACATATCTTTATTGTTTGATTGCACCATACAAGCTTGTCACAAACCAGGCAGGCATCATTGACGAGGCATTGCTGTAGTGTTAAATATCCCCTTACAAAACAAGTGTATCCATAAAACATAAGACAACAAAAGCATCAGCAAAATTGTAACAAGTTAAAGAGTAGAGGAGATCTTATCCCCAGGTTTTGGCGGTGACGGTCTACCTCGCCAGGATTTGATCCACTGGGAGTGACATGTGAGACGTTTGGCACTGTCATTGGTCCACAACAGGTCGCAGTGAGGCCGCTGCCAGGTGGCACGGGAACGCGTCGCATTGTGACAAATAAACAACCCGCGCTATTCCAGGGAGGAGACAGCAGCACGAGAAGCCCCCTGTACCTCATTTCACCTCGCCCAACTGTCCACCAGCATTCATCTGCTCAGGGTGACCAAGACAGGAGGAAAAGTCTGCCGTGTCTGGACAGAAACTGAAGCAGTGGTACTGACAGACCTATGGACTTAAATATTGTTTTCCACATAGGGAAATGTCAACAAGTAAACAAGAGAAAATTTCCCACCATAAAATACTAAAAGTTATACAAAACAAAAACATGATCTACTTTGGACTTTTTTTGCACATTTGCAGTACTGCAGACCACAGATAAAAAGTACATTCAAGCATCATTGGATAATTTATTTTTCCTTAAGAGCAAAAGCGACATGTCCTCTGAGGTTGTAAGAGCAGCAGGTCACTCTGAGTAGACTACCTCACAGAGGGCGTGGCGGTGGCACGCAGGTGGCTGGGTTTGGCGGGTAAAGCAGGCTTGTTGCCCCTGGTGGTGTTCTGTCCTGGGGACTGTGGAGTTCCTGCTGATCCCTCTGTGCTGAAAGCTTTCATGAGCTGTGCCACCCTGCCCCGCCCGGCACATGACGGCGTCCCGTTTCCTGAGGAGAGGGCGTCCTCCAATCCAGAACGTACAGTCACCCGACAGGGAGCCACATCTGAAAAACAAGGTATTTCACTGTAAGACAATTATTTTGAGAATGTATGTATGCAACAATGTCAACTTCAAATCCACACATGGACAGTACATTTATGCTTCAGCACATAGTAGTAAATCGGTCTTCCTGATTTAATTCTCCTTTACACACAAAGATCCTAGTCCTCTCCTCAGTGGCTCCCTTCCTGATGCTCTGGCCGCGCAGAGGTCACTCTTGCTGGTGCAGCAGGGGACACAGCTGGGTGCAGTCGGTGGGTGTTTGGGAGAGGGGCGTAATTGCGGAAGGGATGAAGGGAAGAGGAGTAATGGAGGCAGCAGAGGGAGGGCCACGGGGACGTAGTGCAGAGCAGACAGACGCTGCTCAGACACCAGAAGGCTTCAGGAGCCACATATTTTTAGCGTCTTCCCCGAGGGACAGAGATATGTGAGAGCGCCTGCAGATGCACGCGCAAACACACAAAGTGAAAACACGTGCAAGACACACCGCCTCCTCCAACAGGAGAATTTCAACAGAGCCACACTCTCGCGTTACGCTCAAGTCTATGCACGCGCTCACCAAACAGAACTACACACTTTTTTCGACATTCAACTATCTTTAATCTTCTAAAAGAAGTCTCACCAGTCATTACCTTTAATGATAGTTAATGAACTCTAGGAGGCAGTATGTATAGGATGTTCTTGTAGTGACAAGATAAATAAAAAAAACCTCAAGGTTCACAAAAATGCCAACAACACAAAAACAAAGTTGTCCTGGACCAGGGGCAACAGGTATACCCTTTAGTAGCTCACATCTCCCTCTACTGGCAAAAAAGACAACAGCCTATAAAATAGTTGGAAACAGTTTGTAAATCTGTAAAACTTTCAACACAGCAAGGTTTATTGTTAAACATATGTATATTTAATTCTTATTGTCAAAAGCATTTCAGAGCCTGTGGTCTCTTGACATCATTTATTGTTGTTTTCTCCCGCACGATCTCCCTTGTTCAACATCTCACTGCACCTTCCTCTTCCTCTCTGTCCGGCCTTGCCTTCCTCTGCCCCCTGACCTGCAGTTCCTGTGTTAATGTCCTCTCGCCGCGCTGCGTGGGCTTGCCTCTGATTGTCTCGTTGTGTTGTGTGGTCACCACGGAAACCTTGGATAGGCTCCAGCAATTGAGGCTGACACAGATTCAGGCACGCACCGCAACACAGATGCACACAAACACCAGTGTGGGCACGCACACACCGGAGCCAGGGAGTTTCTGAGCTCACAGCCTCAGAGCAGGTCTGAGTGGAATTCTTATTAGATCGACCAAGTGAAGGAGGGAGAGGAGCGGTCAGGTTGTCCAAAGTAAACTCAAATGGACATGGATTGCTTTAAAAATGCAAGAAAACCTACTTTACTTTTTCAGATAGAAATAGTTTCCAACAGGTAACCTAATAAGCCTGTCCTAACACATCGCGTCTGCCTCAAAGCCAAGAGCAGCTGCAGCACCTCGAGCCCCGTCAGCAGAAAGAGTCATTAATGCTACTTGTGAAAACACTTATTAAAACATAAGAGATAAAAACACATTCAATCACTTCAGCAGATTGATGAGAGTCCTAGTTGGGTTCTTTGGGACAGCACTATTTACATCTTGGTCCAGCTCGTAAAAGTAAAGGCAGGACACAGAAAAAAGGAGTGGGAGCAGTGTCACTGACTGGCCTAGCGCAAAAATTAAAGAGCCATCTATCTCTTTAAAGACCTTCTCGTCTGGGCAGGAGAGGAGGGGGGCAGAAGTGGGGCAGGGGGCAGATTCCCGAGGGCAGGAGGAGGGGGCTGGGGCCCCTGTCACTTATCAGCTCTGGCTGAGCGTCGCCCAGGGCTAGAGTCGGGAAGCAGCGCTGGAATGTGTGTCCTTCCATCTGAAGGTGAGGAGAGAGGACAGGAAACCAACTAGCACACTCCGTAAACATACACACACACACACACGGCCAGCTGCTGGACATCGATATGTTTCCTAAAAACTCCCCACAAACCGAACTGTCATCTAACCACATCCTACATGTTTGATGGTCATATGAATTCTGCTTACTCTACATTTGCTCCACTAACACGCATATTAGCTCACTCTCTCACTATACAACTTAATTATTACTAATCCTTTACTGCAAGTAATTTACTTGACTGTAAGTACTTACCCAAAATACCTTAATACAGGAGTAGGAACCAGGCATCTTTGCAGTTTTGTGAAATGTTGAACAGCTCCAATGTTTTCGAATTTGAGTCTATTTTACACAACAACGAGCTACATGTTCATTGAATCCATGCTCTATTTGAAAACGCTAGCAGAAGTAGTTTCACAAACGAGAGGCCGTTCTGAGCTCATAAATACTAGTCTATCCACATTCAAAGGCGTGGAGTTAGGGTTAGGATTAGGAGGATCTGTCCAAGTCTAGTCTTCCTTCTATACAACAAGCCCACTGCCACTGCCAAAAACAGACATTTTGTCATGTTTTTTGTCCAGTGTCTAAATGCATTTATTCAACACTGCATCAAGTTTACCTCAACTCCCACCACACCAGCTGTTCCTCTCCTGTTCTTTTCCTGATGCCATCCTTTGTCTGTAAAGTGCTGCCATTGACCATGATTTTACATCCAGCATCTTGTCAACATTGTTACATAGGTTTTGTTATTCTCCTTTTAAAAAACTTAACTGGACTTTAGTGAATATTTATACCATGGCCCATTTTAAATAAATTGTTTGCAGACAATCTAACTAGCAGTTTGAAAAAATCCCATTTAAAAAGTTCACCATTCTATAAATATTTCAATGAAATATTCCTTGACTATCCTGTGGTAAGAAATGTCAAAGTGTGAAGGTCAGCTGACGAGTTTTGATTTTCTTAAATTCTCAACATCATCATTTTTATTATACTTTCAACCTGTAGGACGAGCTTATTTCCAATAGAGATGGGGACCTTATGGATCCAACACAGCCAGATGGTCAATGGCTACAATATAATTTTCCGCCACTGGATGGCGCCAATTACACCAGACAGTGTCCACCAATGTTTCCCTTTTCAGATCTAGGTCACATGTGGTCAATTAGAACCAATTTATTACATTTGTTTTCAGTTAGTCATTAAGCTATAACAGTGACTCTCAATGAGTCAGTGTGAAAACCTACCTTTTTTAAATAAATAAAATAAACCACCACCAAATCTGCTTCAAAATCAAATAAGGTTTACCGAGATTAAACATAACCAGTATCCAGGATTAAGCCAGGTCTAAACTTTGTCTAAAATGAGCACTTTAAAAACATAAGAGCTGAGTATTATTCAGGCAGCAGCCCTTCAGTACCTTCAGTACTTCCATGAGCATGACAAGTGAATGCTACCTGCACAGCAAACATCTGTGTGGTCACAGACAGGGAGATGTGAGCAGCAGCTGCCACACACAAACACACACAAGATCAGCACTAGCCTGACTAAACCAAGTGAAATGTAAAATACACTTGCAATGGGCTACACTTAATTGGCTAGTCAAAAGCGTTTTCCCCGTCATGCCTTTGCGAGTTCTTGACAGCAAGAAAAAAAACTTCCGCAAATTATTCTGTTTCTAAACTCTAAATATCAAAGCTTCTGGTTTGGAGAAAAAAAGCAAAATAATACTTAAGAAAAGTAGTAGAAAGACAAACAAATTGATTACCATGAACAGTACTTTATCTAAATTACAACCCTATTTGTCAACTGGATCTTACCTCTATGTACTAAAGTGGATTGGGTGTACAGTCTGTCATCTGTTTGGATATTAAATCATTTGATTATAGTAAAAAGGATGCTCATATTACATGAACAGCACCATTTAAGACTTGTTTCACTTGATGGGGCATTCCAAGCAAATCTACACACAATGATGTAATGAACCACATGCCGACAGTACAATGACTAACACTGACGTGAAATAGTGACACAACTGACAGACATAAAAGGAGACCGGTTATGCTTCATTGTAGCGTTGTGTAAAGACTTAAAAAACAAGCCAGAACACCTCCAAGTTTCAAGTTCATAGAAACAGTCACCGGTAAACACAAGTATTTTTTTAACCTCAAAAAGGATAACTACTACTACTGCTGCTTCAGGTATGTTATTGATGAGAAAGTAACATGATTTACTTATTATTGCTACTTCTAAATACATGCTCCGCCTGATTTCACAGTTTAGGACTGTGCAAATGATAGATTCTTGATTTTTTTTCCTTAGAACAATTATTAAAATTCTGTAGCATTTGTGTTCAGAAAATGTATTCTGAAAATAATTTTAAAAGTTTGTAACAAAGACAAATAAAACAAAACACAAGAGTGATTGGTGGATACAAGGGGAACAAAAACATTGATTTATCTTTTTGTCCTATTACAAAGCCCCGTGTCACACTCACCTTTACAGGTCAGCGTCTCCTGAGATTTGTGGTTTTCTTGCGTAGGTTGTGCTTTGGATGCCGCTTCTGGTGTGACAGCACTGGTGGGACAGAGGAGCTTGGAACCAGGTGCTACGAGACGACTCAAGAGGGAGCCTGGTGTAACAGCGGTAGAGGCCGGTCTTACGACGACAGCGTTGGTTCTCACTAAAGGCCTGGGGCAGATGGAGGTGCGGGGAATGGACTTTTCCTCCGGTTTAACAACGGGCTTCAACTCAGGCTGCAAACAGTGACAGAGGCACAGAGGAGCAGGATGAGTGTTGACAGCTAATTCAAAGACAACGGAATTACTGCCATGTTTGATTACATTGCTGCATTAATGACATGCCAAATTATAGTAATTGCCGCTTAGAAAAGATTACTTCCCAAAACCGATTTCAACTAGGGCTAAACAGAGATGTATGAAAAAAACTGACAATATCGCAACTGTTTTGGGGGATTTGCTAAATAAGCCTGCAAAAAGAGCAGATTAAAATGATAATAAACAAGGGTATAAAGTATTTCTGCACTTTTGGGGTTAAATTTACAGCCCTTTTATGCTTTGGGCAGAACCACATTACACTAGTTTTGAAATCGCTGCGTTGGTTAGTTTTGGGATCGATTTTAAGTTTGACTGGTTTTTAAATGTCTTAATGGTCTTGGGATTTCCACTAATTTTTAGTTGTACTTATGGGGTAGTGTCAAGCATGCACACCATTGGCAAGAGGACCAACAGTCATTGAATTTCTCTTTCCTTGGAAAATCCTCTATAAAACATTTAAGTGGAGAACGAGCGAAAAGGCTTGCCGCTAAACGAATAATGAGTATAATAGTCATTTAGACATGTAGATTAGCAGGGTTAGGCAGTGGAAATACTTTATGTTGGTTTTAATAAACAAATTGACTTTTTATCTTATAGCCTATGGCAGGGGTGTCAAACTCAAATCCACAGTGGGCCAAAATGTAAAACTTGAACAAAGTCGCGGGCCAGTATTGAACAAATGAAACTTTTAATATTGACCCAAACAAGATTTGCTTTAAAACATTGAATATGGAACAAGCAACACTTATTACTATACAATATATAATGGGATTTGTAGTAGTAACGATGAATGCGCTGTATAATACCGGCGCGCCAAGCCCTAGTAGTCATTTGGTATAGCCTCTCGGGCCAAATATAATTACACTGCGGGCCAAATTTGGCCCACGGGCCAGAGTTTGACACCTATGGCCTATGGGGACAGAAGGAAATGTATTCGTTGTTTGAAAAAAAAAAAAAAAAATTGCTTTTAAGTGAATAATCATTTGAATAATTGTTATTACAACTATGACAAAATTATTATATTTTCTACAATCGCGCAGCCCTAACTCCGCCTTTCACATGTTTGTGTGTGCATTTGACTGTGTGTGGGTCAAGTGGTTGTGGGGGGGTGGTTGGGTGGTATGTGGGGATGTTTTTCATTGATTGTAAAGCACTTTGTAACATTTTATGTATTAAAAGTGCTTCATAAATACATTTAGATTTTATATGACATTTACAGGCACGTTTTAGCACATTTCTGATGGACTGCCACAATATCGTCTGAATAGAATCCTCTGAATAATACCCAACAATGCAGTCATTATGGCCCACATCTAGTGTTAAACTACAATCAAGTAAAAGCTCTAAATGTGGGTGGGCGAAATGTCAAAAAAAAAAAAAAAATCATATGACCAATGATTCTGAAACAATTCTGAAATGATTCAAGTTTTTTCGTTTCCAAAACACTGTCCAGATGACTACCCTTTTCACCAATTATTGACTGCTCTTTGACAAACGAAGGACAAATTTGAAAGTACTGTAAAATTGCCCACAAAAGTACAGAAATATTTTTTTATAGCCTTATTTGGAAGTTTACAAGTTTTTCCATTTCCATTGTTAATCCGTTCTTTTTGCAGCATGAATATTATGAAGTATATACTTGATATCAAAATGTTGCACATCTTCAAAAAATTCATGATATTTTCTGCCCACTTCTAATTACAACCCTTCAGTGGCGCAACCAACAAAGAACGCTCTATGGCCTCTGATTAGGCGAATGGAGACAAAATTATAAAAGGTGACTTGAAAGTTAAGATGCCTTGATAATCTTGCCTACTTAATCCACAACGTTTTAATAATACATTTCTTCTTCCCTGCTTATTGACATCCTTTCAACAACAAATGGACCAACGTATAGAGATTCTTAGGTGCGATGATTGGCGTGGGAGTGGATGTTTATTGTCACATCCACATGGCTTGACTCAGAATGTGTTGGGTCTGTAACATGGAGCGCCTGGAAGAAATACATGTCCAGGAAGACGCTCCCTTCTGCGGCGAAAACAGAGGAAAAGACAAGAAACTCGCGAGCCCAAACCTCCGGAGACTGCCCCACAATCCCTTCCATCTGTGAGTGACGCATTCTCTATCTCGGGCGTTTTAATTCCCTGATCAAGTTCATCAACCATCTGTTCCAGGCCAGTCCAGAAAATCTTCTTCGTACTTGTGTGTGTGTGTGTGTGTGTGAGATTCAGCTGTTCACAGGCGCACACCGTATCACCTGCGCACACTCACACAATCCAAGAGAAGACAGTCCTCGGACGAGTGAAGGCTGAGGCAATGATGGAGCTACAGGGAGCACAGAGGGGCTCAGCTGTTCCCCAGAGAAACAGGGAAGAGAATAAGAGAGTGAGTGAAGAGAAGGGGAGGTTAGAGTAGAAGAAAGCAAGAGAAGAAGATAAGAGATGGAGAGAGATGGGGGACAAAGAGAGAGGAGAAGGGGATGTAGAGAGATTGGGGACAGAGAAAGAGAGAGGCGAGACCAGCTTAGACAAGCTTTGAGAGCGAGAGAGAGAGAGAGGGAGGGAGAGAGAGGGGAATGCTGGGAGAAAGATGATCTGCTGCAGACAGGCCCGACTGAGGGGACAGCTGGCCCAACCACCATTTCCTGTTACTCAGACGGGAAGGGGACACAGGCAGAGAACGCCAATATTAACTGTGTTTTTACTTTAAATTAAGCAAGATTTTGGGAGAATTTGGGGGAAAGATGCAAGCAGTTCACCCCCTGAATGACTTGTGAATGAGTCAACCATTTATTTTTTTATTTTCAGTTTTTTTTCAACATACATTATTGTCTTGGACGTTCACTGAGCAGTTCTTAAGAGGAGACCCAGCATAAGCCAACTTCAATCAAAACCCATCTTAAACTTTCTTAACAGGGCAGCACAATATTGGAAATGATAGTGATACATGATATTGTTGTTAACTATTGCTTATTTATATTAATCCGATACTTGAATATAGTTTTAATATAGTTCAAATAAAATGTGGTCATGTTTTAATGTGTCAGACGAACTAAAAACTGAGACTCTAATCGGAGTCTAGACCCGAGACTAGATTAGTGCTAATTTAGACTGAATAATGAAAATCATGAATATTGTAAAAACAGAACATTTCCGTCAGATGGAGAACCGTGATGCTGTTGTGATACATTTCGTTTTCTGATTAATTGATTATTGCAATATCGATACTTTTGCGATACATTGTGCAGCCCTATTTTTGAACTCCTCAAAAACAAACATTTGAACGTGAAATTAAATGAACTGATCAATATTCCAGCAGGCGCATATTTGTACCCTTCATTTGTGTGTGATAGCCTTACAGTACCTCTTCTGCAGCAGGAGGTGTTGAGTGCTCACTCACTGACACCTGTGGGTTTCACAAAGACATTGCATGAGTCAGATTTAAGCACAGAGCCATTTGGAACAGTAGCACCAATCTGTCTCACTACTCACCGACAGAGGGGGTAAAGTGCTTGTGCCCTGTTGGGAGAAACACAGCATAGTTGAACTATAAATTCACACTCCACTAACAAAGAAAGAAATTTCATTTAGCCAATAAAAAAATTTCCAACAATTTCTGGCATTACCATTTATGTGCAGTATTATCTCAAGTTTACTGGTAGAGGACAAATACGCACTAATTTATATGTAAATATTTCTGGTTTAACGTTTTCTCTTGGTTTTAATGTGCACAATGAGTCCACACATCACAGAGAACAAAACGTAAAAGGAAAATAGATCACAGCCAAAATCGAGCCATTTAACTATAATCTGGAGCAACGCTTCATGTCTCTATATAAAGACCAAACTAGGCTAAACTAATTCACGTACTCATCCCTACTGAATAATTCTAATGCATGACTTTTTGTATGACAGTACTTTTCTTGGTGACATTTAGAGTTATTGGTGCACATCTTTATCTTTACTGTGGATGGCGTTTCAGCAAAACACTATTTGGGTCTGGGATTTGAATTTCTAATGGGTGAGCAGCGTTGCAGCACGAGCTCACCGAATCATTGCGTTCTGGCCAGATGAGACCTCAACTCTCTCCTGCCCACTGTGCGCACGGTCGCCATGACAACGCAGCAAATCTCTTTCTAAGATAGCGCGAAAAAGACGATGCATTTATCTTTCGCCTGAATACTCTGACAACAACCAACAAGCGTGTAAACTAAAGTCTGAAAACAGTCCACGGGGAAAAATAAGAAGCCATTTTCTAATTTGGTGGAATACATTTGCGCTGGCGGCGTTTGAACCCTTGTTAGCGGCTTACACAATTGTGCGGCAGGTACAAACGTGTAAATGAGGGAGTGGGAGTGTGAAGTTGGATGTGCTACATTCACAGACAGGAATCAGTAAAGACGTCCCAGAACACCAGGACACCACAGTCGTGACTAGAATTATTATATAATATAAAAAAAGATTTTGAGCAATTGTTGAGAATGTTTGAGGAATGTATTTTTGGAGAATTTTTTGTCTTTAAATTAGCAAAGGGAGTGAGTGAAAAAGTTAAATGATAGTGAGCATCCCCAGCAGAAGTCAAACCAAGGTCACATGAAGTGGCCAAGCACTTTACCAAGTGAAAAGTGCAGATTTCAGATTAAAATGCTGTTGAAAAATAAACAAATAAAAAAAGCTGAATAAAAAAGAAAGAAAAATAAACATTTGGGTGAATTAATTGACACAGTGACAAGTCCAGAATTTCGCAACCTGTGGGCACCAGAGATTGAGGTTGGGAATTTAGTTTGAAAATATAGTATATAGTATAGTAGAAAATATAGTTTGAAAATATTGTGAAATTTCCCTAAAGCCTTGATTGACACCTTGTTACCAACCTTGTTACCAACCTTGTTACCAACCTTGTTACCAACCTTGTTACCAACCTTGTTACCAACCTTGTTACCAACCTTGTTACCAACCTTGTTACCAACCTTGTTACCAACCTTGTTGTAAACCTTGTTGTAAACCTTGTTGTAAACCTTGTTGTAAACCTTGTTGTAAACCTTGTTGTAAACCTTGTTACAAACCTTGTTACAAACCTTGTTTAAATGAAGGCCTGGTGTTACTGATGGAGTGGCATCGCTCTCTGTCCTGTTGGGTTCAACAGTTCTTCTGTTTGTCAGGATGCTTTGGTTGCTGTAACAGACAGACATGTCATTCAAAATGAGACAACCTTTTGCAATATCACACCACAAGTCATAGAGATCATTTACAAGTTTTTTTATAATGTCAGACAATGTGATTGCAGTGAAGAAACTCCAAATAAACTAATCAACCCATCCAGAACTATGCTGGCCAATACAAAATAAAAAGTCACGAATAACAAGTTCTTTTGAAGAATATGCATGAATAACTATATGTTCTTTCCATACAGTAAATTTTTGTATTTACTATATTTAGCCAAAGGCTATTTTCAATTAATACCTTGTTTGCTTTTGCATGCCTTAGCACAGTTTATATTATTATTCCGATTCTGGCATAGTGATACTTACTGTGTATTGTTCTGGAGGCTCGAGGTGGACCTCTTCTCTTGTCCTGAGCAGATGAACCTGGAGCTGAGTTCGTCCACTTCTCCGATCACAATCACCGCCACATCTCCATCTCGACCCAGCAGCCAGCTCACGCTCTTACTGTTCGCTGCAGACATTTAATCAGAATGAAACCATTGTAAAAAATAATAATAATAATGCTTTGAGGCAATACATGTATTTCTTTCTTTTATCTTTGCCAGTAATCACAGTAATTACACAATAATGTAAGTACTGTACATAATGTATTACAAAAATCATTATTTCTATGTATTATTCTTTTGTATAGTGCATGGGTACTTGACTTACATTATCACTTTAAATGTCTTTCTTCATCCAAAATTCAATTTAACAGTGCACAAAAATGCCTTTAATAAATTACATAGTGTCAGAATGAAGTCGTGTTTCTTTTCTTTGCATTTTTTAACAAAAGCACTAACATGTTCTGTGGCGTGACTAACACTTTTCTCTTTCTAGATAGAGTTACTTGTGTCAGAAACAGTTAACAAAAGTGTTGGCATAAATATAAGAGCGTATTCTTTACTTTGGTGTTGGGCGTTGTGGGGTAGATGGATTGGGAATACGAAATTGTGTATAAATCGAAATGGAGAATTTGAAATAAAAATAATGGACTATAATAATGTAAAAGTAAATACATGAATAGAATTAAAGTTCCAATGCATGCTAATGTAAACATTATGAAATCCCACCCTGCCTCTTTAATTCTACATTTTTTAGACACCGGCGTTGTTGTAAAAGCACATGGACACACTCAAATATTGACTGTTGTCTTGTGACTGCTCAGAGTCGAGTTCTACACAGGACAGCCCACTTTCATAATAAACTGGTTCTGCCAGCCTTCCCACGCCTGGATTGGATTCCTACGTGGCATTTAACGGCGACTTCATAAACACAGCTCACAGTAAAACAAGAAAATAAACGTAAGTGGCAACAACCAAACCGAGCATGTACGTAGAGGACTGCATACATTCATGTAAAAAACAAGCTTTACTTGACAATAAACCGGTGTTTTTCCTCAACAAAAAGACACTGATGGATCTACAAGAATATCACAATTTAGATGGGAAACCTCAGGGAATACAAGGTGCCACAGTGGGGCACCGGGGCCGTGGCGCAGATTGGCAGCCCCGTTGCGTCAGTCTACCCCAAAGGTTTTAGATCGGATTTGGATTCAGAACTAGGTCAGTGTTTATCAGTAACTTCTACGGAAGTTTGCAGATGAAGGTAAACCCTCTCTTTGTTTTCTACACACAAACTCTTCCTGAGTGCTTCCTGCCCCAGTCCATGTTTTTTGTTTGAGGTCTGGTCCTTTCTTCCCATTTAACACAGTAACACTAACCACCATTTAACACTGTAACATGAGCTAACCACATTTTAACAATGGGTACATTTACATAGCCAGTAAAAGTCAGATAACTAGTATAATTAGTTATTACATTTGGTGACATGTGTCGGTTAAGTAATGGATTTATAGAGTAATGGTTATGTTTGGAAGACTTTTGTGCATAATTTTCCTTTCCATGTTTACATGCCATTTTATTTATCTGATAACTCCAGAAATCAGAGAATGATCAGATTTTTGGTGTTCCTGTTAACATAGCCGGTGAAACTAACCACCATTTCCTTCCAAGAAGGGCCTATAACAGGAAGAGGATGGTGGTCATGAGTCTGTGACGCGAGTGTGTGGTCTACAGCAGCTGTCACAGTCTTTAACACACAACTCAAGTTTTGTTCAACTGCAGTCGACACGAGGTTCTTTGTCAGCTATGGAAGATCACAAAGTGCAGTATGCCATTGCGTTAAGAAAGCATTAGTACACCCTTTACACGTCATGCAAGTTTGTTTTTCTCTGGAGTGTCACATTATAAATAGCCCGAGTCACTATCCTAAAGCCAAATTGTCCCACTGCTGCTGCCACCACAAACAAAATGCAGACGGGCAAGATTCCCTCCACTTTGTGCTGAACCAGTTTCACAAGTGAGTCGCAGCCTCCACAGCTTCTGCTTTGTTCAGTTTGATTGCTGCATGTTTACTTCAGCTGTTGCTGCTTTCTGCTAAACCTATTTACTACTAATAACATACTTCACCACCTCCCTCACAATTGTGTAATTATCTGTCAAAAACGTATTTCAAAACAGGGGTGCCATTGTTAATTACAAAGTAAAATGACCATAACATTTAGTTGAGGCCAAACTAAAGGTTCTCCGTTACAAATGGTCTCTAAGTCAACAAAATAATAACAGGACATTTAAATGACTTCCCTTTGTCTGGACTTAAAATGAATTCCTTTGCTGTTATTATGTAAATATTTACTTGACTAAAAAGAAAAGCTCTTTACATCTGGTTTATGTTCTCTCTTAAGCTTTTCCACATATCAGTCTTCTTTATAGCCGTGTTGTCACTGAACAGATGGAGTTTGTGTTTAGAGAAAACTCTTGTAGAATGGACTTCAGGTAAACACTGTATTTGTGAGGTCCAACAGCTGTCGGTGTGACAGTGGAGGAGCAGGAAACATCCAATTGTAAGATGTTTGTCACATGCAACAAAGTTTTGACAGTAAACTCATCTACATTGAACCTTACAAGGAGAAGAAGTCTGGAAGTTATATATGACAGCCTTATTTTCTGTGACATGTGCGGTTAGCATCTACTGTGTGCAGTTACCTTTTTTTGGCTTGGTTCGCTTGACGGCCTCTCCGCCTTCTCTCTCCAGTTTGTCTTCTCGCTCTTGCCATCGTCGCACCTGCTCCTGACGCATTTTAAGGAACAAAGTTTTTTTCTGATCTTCATTAAGCGCCTCGAGTACATCAGGGTCAATGTACATGTCCTTAAGGATCTGCTGCAGCATGTTGGCAGCTGGACCGGGCTCACGCTGGACAGTAGGAGGAGGAGGCACTAGCCCCAGGATAGCAGCTTCTCAAAGTTGAATATGATGTATTACAGCCTCATGTCTTCCAACACATCTCCAAAGCTTCTTCTTATAGGACTTTTAAAACCCTACATTCATTCATCTAAGTGTATGGCAGTTCTCCAGCATGTACTTGTACGAGACATACTGTACAATCACATGTTATCAGGCAATCACAGACAAGCTCCTCTGTAGTTCTCTACACTTCCTTCCTTTTGTATGAATGACTAAACTTTAGTCTCCATCACTGGAACAACCTACAAAAAAGCAAAAAAGAATAATACTCATTAGGAACATTAGCAATAAGATCGATAATACACATCCCAAACAGTACAGGTTTCTTACATCTATAAACTTTTCTTCTTGAAGACAGTGTTCTTACAGTTTACTCGCTGTCCGTCCCTTCATGAATACGGAAGAACAAGAAGCCAAAGCCAAAGTGTCAGCGCCTCATGCCTTGAATGGGAGGAGATTCCTCATAAATGGGACTGTTTCTGTCATCATCAGCTCCCCTCCTTCTGCTCCCTCCCTCACAGACATCATTTCCCCAAACCCAAACCTTTCCTTTCCCCCCTTAGAAAGCCGCTCCACTTTAGCTTTTTTCATTTATGTGCAGTTGAAAAAAACAAATGTGAAGGCTGGATCGGTGTAAGCCAAATTCATACCAATGAAACCGAAATATACTCCTCCAATCACAGCAAGGAGTTAAACAATGGCTACCACTTGGAGGGAAAGAAAGCTGAGAGTATCACTAGAGGAATACAGATTTGTCTCGACTTAAACCTTCACTGTGCGCTGGAGGGTTTCCTTTGCTGAAGTACAAACTATCTCGTCAAGTAAATCACACAATACAAAGGGCGTGCGTCAGACAGGGCTAGAATAAGTTTGCGTACTCACATTGTGTGTAGACTGTCGCTCCAGAGCAGAGTATGCTAACTAAGCACTAAGCAGTGGATCAAGCGCCTGTGGGTGCTCCGTGTCTTTGTGTTTGGGCTGATGACATCACAGCATTCCTTCAACTCTCTCCTCACACACACACACACACACACACACACACACACAGACACATACACAGACACACACACACAGTAACACACACACACACACACACACACTGTAACACAGTGTAACACACCGTCTCAAGAAAAAACAACTGATCATTGACAACAAAAAATCAGTTTATCATGGCCACTCCACTTAACAACACATTTCAAACTTCTATCCAACATTTAAACACAACACTAATCACGCTACACACCAATACCTTCTTCGTTCTATAAAATCCAAGAACGTGCCCCACACCGCTTAACCATGCCCATGTGCTCCATGATGTGCCCGTGCTTGTGCAAACCGAACTGCCAGCTTTGTGGCCATGTATTTGTGGATAAAGGGCGACCTCTAGTGTTAGGAAGACCAAACGAGCCGCACAGGCCATTACGTCATCACTAAGGCCATGCTCAACTGCTGCGCTGAATGTCTAACAACTGATGCCAAAAGTAAAAAGCCCATGTTTACGCTCAGGTGGCTGGTGCATGAGACACAATTATCCCATTATACTATTGTTAAAGCTGTTGTTAAAGCTTTTTGCAGGCAAACTGGGACTGGATTTGGCCAACATGATTTTGCTTTGTTACACACATGCCTCGTGGAGGCTTTAGTTAGATCTGAACATGGTCCATCACTCTTCTGCTGTTCTTCACATAAGCTTTTCTTTCGTCATTTGTTATCGGCTATTCATAACTACAGTTCATAGAAGACACACTGAACGCTGGCCGTTGTTACATTGAACACCTCTGTTCAATGTAACAACGGCTACTACAAATCATATTGAGCAACTTCACTTTAGAACAACGACAAACACATTAATAATAGATTACCCTCATGGGTGAATTAAATTTATTTAAAAATTTGTAGATTGTACATAAATTATATTTAATGCATTCAAAACCAAATGAGGAAATCAAAGACCCTCTTGGAAAAGAGGAAACAGAGAGAATGACATTCTTTGTTTAGAATAAGTAGTGGTCAGGCATTTTATTAACCTGGGAACAAAGTGCTACACACAACAACCACTGAAGACAATTCACCACACCTTAATGGGGATAGGACAGAGCACCTTTTCTTAGCGTAAAGCTAAAATGGAGATCTATAGATTTGAGAGGGTTTTCTGTGTAGAAAACTCCAGTTATATCTACTTTCCACAGCACAAAGCAAAACAAAGTCCCCTCCATTGAAAAATAGGATACTTGCAGTGCATTGTTCCGTTTCAAGTTAAAGTACTTTTTGTGAACTTCTGACTCAATAGGCTGCTAAGACCTTGGTTTCCTCTACAATTTCCTCCTACACAGAGCTTTAAGTGCAAAAAGGCATACATAGTACTTCATAAGAAATAAACATGGAATTCAGCCACATGCTTTCAAATAGTAATCATATATTTAATTGATATACATATATTGCCACCATTGGCACATACGATATTGCACACAGTGATGAAATGTTGCACAGAAAAAATATATATCTTTTGTGGGCAAAAACATTCCAAAATTACAAATAAAGTGGAATAATGCTGAAAAGGTAAAACTACATAAAACAAAAGCAAAACAAGACATGCTTGCTACACCCCATTAATTGAGCGACTTACAGCTTACATAGAACTACCCAAGCCACAGAACAGGCGTGTTAAGGGGCTTGACACATGTCACACTGTTCCCAGTCAGCCCCGGCCCACCAAATGTGCGTGGCCAGTGAAGAGCCAACTCTTCGGCATCATCTTGCATTGGGTGACCACCCCCTTCCATGTTTACATGTAGGCCGATACCTGGATGGCTGAAGAGTGGGGATGGCGACAAGGACAGGGAGAAGGAAGAGAGGAAGAGCAGAAAAATAATTCTACTCCTGTTTTTTAAGAGTTTGAAACAAACTCTTTAGCACCACGAGTTGTGCACTAGCACACAAGGGGGCTGAGACACAGACATGAAAAAGAACAATCAGTAAAAGTAAACTGCAATCCAAAGCACCAGGCCATCGTGTAAGCATGCGGAGTGTGTAAGGCACCACGTTGTTTATATGCTGAAGAGGATGCTTCCAAACAGGTATCATTTATCTATACCAGTGGCTCCAAAAATAGTCTAGCTTGCTGGTTTCCAGTCAATCTAAACATGGGAGCAGTAATTGAGTTCAATGCTGAGGTACATATTCTGATTGTGGCCAGTATCTGGAATTTACTGACAGAGTTTATAAAACTGCTATCACACATCTATGAGATGCGACTGAACTGGAATACAACCAGTTGCTTTCCGTGTGGCAGCCCAAATATTTACAAATAGACCTAAACTGAATCTCACTGCCTGCTGTTTGATATTTGGGCTCATAATTTTAAGTGCTATGAATGTGAATCAAAGTAGCCCCATTGAACATCACACCTGCAGATCTTAAATGGATGGGCACTTTTACTGATAAATTCTAGAGTCTAACAAATAACTTGCGCTCAAATGTCCAACTATAAGATGGCCCCTTCCACAGTGTGAAGATAATATCTGAATCCATTTTTGGAAAATCACTATTACACCAGCACAACTTCCACTATGACTACGCCAAGCCTTTGGGTGGAAATGACTCAGTACTCAAACTTGAGATTCATACAATATCCGCTGATAAAGATACATATGGAAGGGTCCTTGAGCCAATATTTTGGGAGCCCAACGAAATCTATAACTTAGTGCAGATTAACATGCAGCAGTAGCACTCCTTGGCACCATTTAGACTTGATATATGATTTAACATGTTTAAAAACACATTCTGATCCAGACACACTAATTCATAATGATCTGCCCAATTCTGCAGGTGAAGCCCCATTCCACAGCAGGTGTAAGGAGTTTCTTTTAAGTCATCTCCTTTTCAGGCCATTTGCTACATGTTCTCACTGCATTTCTCCTATCATAATACACATTAAGTACCTTTTAAAATTAACACATTGCATCACAAGACACAAAAGGTAGTCTATAATATATCCATCTGCATGGCAACATTTTCAATGGAAACAAAAATTACAATAGTATTATGTCTTTGAATGCCTCTGGATAATGACATGTTGAGACCCATTCAACAGTTCATTATACTTGATTTTGTATGCAATGCATATTGCACAATAGAGAGAGCACTTATTCATTTGATGAAAATGCCTGTATGTTCCGTTACTATGTTACTGCATGACATCTAACCAGTTTCCAAAGCAGGCCTAGCCCTCTTTTGATGTAAACACATCTCTACTCACAGGTAAAGGTAAAATGGCAAATACACGTGACAACCCTTTACAAACATTTGAGAATTTTGGTTTAAAAATTAATATATCTGATTTGTGCTGAAGTCTTTCGCTCACATGGAAAGGAAAAGTTTTCCTTAGAACTCGGCAATAAATCCATTTGAACATTGCAAACACTTTTTTTTTTTTTTTTTTTTACAATAGCTTCAACTGGTACAAAAGTTCTCTGTTAATAAGGGAAATTAACACTCAGTTCAATAGTTGTCAAGTAGGAAACAATGTTCAAATATAACGTTATTACTTCGTTTAGCAGCCTGTTACTGTATTAATGGTGGATAAGTGGAGTAACATCCAGCGATGAGTGACAACATGTCAAAACTGTCAGGTCGTGGAGGTTTCTTGTATATTGGGTGATGCTCCCTTGGAGTTAAACCATTAAAGTTAAATCTTTAGATTTCTTTCGTTATACAATAGTTTTAATTATATTTCTCTGGTTATTTTGTTTACTCTTGAATGTTTTCACAGGTATCAATCGTCATCTCCATCATCAGCCTGCATCTCCTCTTGTTGCTGTAGCTCACATGCCCTTTTCTCCCGCTGTTTCTCCTGAATTTTCTTCATCTCATCCGCGTATTTACAGAATGTATTCCCAAACTTGGACCATACTTTATAGGGCACCGTTATTGAGTTGCGGTAGGTGGGCTTCACCTCGCTGACCCTCATGAACACTCCATACTTATTGGATCCGACGTCGAAGAAAAAACGTTTGTTGTCCACAGTCAATGAAGACCCTTCGGGCAACTCCGCAGGCTCATCCTCCACTCCGTAATCGTCAATAAGTTTAGCCAAAGCGTCACGAAACTCAATTAGTCCCTGTGCAGGCAGTGCAATGGTCTGGCCTTGAGTGGATCCCAAACCAGGCCCCCGGTTTACGGTCTGTCGGATCCTCAGAAACCGTCCCCTCTGGTTTTCTTTCAGATCCATGTAGTACTTCCGATTCTCCCGCACCAGGAACTCGCTCTTGAGCGCTCTCCGAGGCTCGTCTTGTACCATCCCCGGGTTGCTTGGTCCCAGCTGGGCATAATGCTCGATGAAGTCCCCCAAATAGTCTCGGAACTCGACAGCCACGGACATGGAGAGAGTGAGGCGGCTCTTGTTTCCACCGGCCCCGACTTCTGCTATCTTTAAGAAGCGGCCCTTTGCATTCTGCTTTACGTCCAAATAGAAGCGTTTGTTTTGGATGTCAACCCGTTTCGACGCCAGCTCTTGTGTCTCGTGTTGGAGTCCGGAAGCCGAGCCCGCCCCTCCTGTCGCTAGGTGCATGGAACCGAAGCTTGGGCCCGGAGCTGCTCCTCCCTGCTCACTTCCACTGTCTCTGTCCGCCATGATGCTGCCTGCCTTCTCCCTCCGTCTGCTGCAAAGCCTCGGCCAGTCACACACAAACCTCGCGAGAACTGGACGGATGCTCAGCCGCGCAACTTCTCTTCAACACTTTTACAAACAACAAGCTTAGCTTAAGTTGAATTTACCTTCAACTTGACAGTGTAAGCTAATCGTTCTAAATATTCACTTTACGTGTATCTGACCAAAAAGAGCCGCGCTAGTTAGAACATAGGCGCGTTCGTGTTTAGCTGCGAATCGTCTGGATGATCGACGAGAGTTGAAGTGTCCAATGAGAGCGTCTAAAACGCGCCCAGCAGCGTCGTGCAGACCAATAGGGTTAAACCGGAAACTCTATCGTCGCTCGACACAGATCTGCGCAGGTCTTGCTTATCCCGAACGCGCTTACTGTTAACCAAGTTTCTCTAGTCTCTCTCAAATAACATGAGCTAAAGTTAGCTAGGCTTTTTGAGAAACAAACACATTGACATGACCTTGGACGCTCGTATTGATCACAGGATCCTAAAAATGTTTATATCCATGTTGTTGTTTTTCTTGAGATATCAGACCATCATTGATGCAAAAAACGATTTCACCTTAGTTAATTTGTGCAAACAGAGAAGAAGTTGATCTTTGTGTCATTTTTTTATTTCAGTATTTAGGTTATAGACATTATCCATAAACCAGGTTAAAAAATCTATGACATTCTCCTTTTCACAAAGAGAAGATTATTTGTCTCACAACGGGGACATTGCAGTGTTGCAGCATGGGAATACAAATGTGCAGTCAAAAATCAAATGTATTATTTTAAAAGATACTTTAGATCTCACAGTTTAACTAGCATATTGAAGTTATAATCTAAAATATTATGATGAACACATGCATTATTTATTAGCCTAAACGATAGCCCATTTAGACCCATATAATTGGTTCATCAACCTGTCCAGGAACAACAGAAAAATTTATTTGTGGCTGAAATCTGCCATATTAACATATGTATCATATGTTCATTAATATGCACCCTTTTATAAATAAATAAAAACAACCCTCCGTGGTATAGCTTTTACACACGCTTGCTTGTACAGCCTAATAGTTCTAAATATCAGAAAATGTTATAGGTTGTATGTAAGTACAAGACATTGAATCATACAAGGCTAAGCTACTTATTCATAAAAACGTTCCATGAGTGGCAATTTTCCATGTCGCACTTTTTATTTGACTAATCAGTTCTAGCATTTAGTTTGTATTCGTCTCATATCATATACCACATAGTTTGTTAAAAACAGGTGGATACTAAGTTACATGTACTGGATTGAAATAGTACTTTTTAAAGTAGTTTTGTGCATACTTTTACTTCTACTTTAGTAATATTTAGTTTGAAGTAAAAATACTCCTACTCAAGTAAATTTTGGTTCCTTTTCTCACTGTGAGTTAAGTGACAAAAGCTTTATGTGGCAATATAAAATTAAAAAAGATATATATATATGTTTTTTTCATTTTTGTGTCCAGCCTTTGAAATAAAATGAATTTGTACATTATTTGAAGTTTTGTCCTTACATTACATTAACTTGAAATCATAAATCAGATGTTATGTCCAGACACTTACATTTATAGTTAGTGAGATAGTTTCCACAAATAAGTTTCAAAATGTTTACTTTAGTAATCTTTTTGACCACTTTGTACTTTTACTTGATTAATATTATTTATAAAGTAATGTATTCTTACTTGACTAAAATGTTGGGCTACTCTACTCACCTCTGCTTATGAAGACGTGATGCAACCTTAGTCAAGGAGCCCTTTTGGGCGCATGTTCAACAAAGGTGCCAGTGTGTGCCCCAATTTTTTTTATTTTTAAAGGTGGGAAATCTAAAAGTTTTGTCTCATTCCAAGTTTTGTCCTCCATCCCAATACCAGCAAGTGGCGTTCCATTAGAAACCAAAAACCTATACTCCACATTTCTCGTCATTTGAAAAAATGATATAACTCCTTCAATTTTTCTTTTTCAGAAACAGAAAGGGGCACATGATTTGTGTTGCCACTGATTGCTTCTAGTTGCAACACAAGATGGACATGTGTCGTGGCCATTTCCATGGCATGGCCCCACCGCTGATGTCAACACGCACTGTGGGAACGCGGCGAAACGGCACCTCCTTTTGGTGCAAGCAAAACAGTACAACACTTCTCGATTTCAGGTAAGACTTTCTTTGGTTTAGTAACGATTTCTGGTGAATAAAAACGACAACATTATTTACCATATCATAATATAGCGTATTAATTTCTGCATTAGCCTACTTGAGGGGGCTTTGATTTTGACTCAAAATAAGGACCCACCAATATTCATCCAAATCTAAAAACTGCAAACTAACTGCTTTCTTTTGGAGCTATAAAAATCAGAAATTCATTTGAAAATAATTTGATCCGAATATCCTTCTTTGGTTGTATATCCCTCTACGATTAGTCCAATTTCAGCACCATGGAGAGCACATTCAATGCACAGGTATCCTAAAGTAACACATTATTTTTGTCCCGCTTCTGATGACCTAAATTATATTGTTTGTCGGCAACAACAATAACTATACATTTTCCTAAATATATATTATTATATTGTCAGTCCCATAAAGGGCCTTGCTCTGGTGTGTCGGGCCTTTATTATGAATATTGTATTGGCAATACAACACCAATCTAAATTTTACACAACGCAATCACTTCAAAGCTGTCTGTTTTAGCTAAAAAAAAACACATATTAGCACCAGTTGTGTGTTAAATCACTATTAGCCAATAGCCCAGTATGTCCGGCAGATGTCGCTCTTTATAAATGCAGCGCAACCGATATCCGCATTCATACTGGCCTGCCTCTAACCCACTGCCAATAGAGTGACAACTTGTTGAAATCAGTTATCATAAATAAGTAAGTTATAAAGCAATATATGTGCCTTTGAATATTTTTTGAACTAAAGTTGAATGTGAAATTGTTTAATTTAATTAAAGTGAAATGAGGCGGTTTAGGCTATAGATTTTTTTTAATTTAATGCGGAATCTCAAGCCCAGTTTTAGAGGGATCGTTGTGAGTGTGACCTGGATGCAGGGTATGACTTAATTAGATGTGCTAAACTAATTGAAAACAGTCCGTTGAAGAATCTGAAACGCGTTCACCTCCTTAGTCATCGCAGCCAAATGAAATCTCCAGTCTGGACTGCGTGCCGCTGCTGCTGCTGCTGCTGCTGCTGCTGCTCCCACCTTTCTCTCCAAATTAGCGCGCTTGACTTTTTCAGAGCGATGCCTTGGCTACAATGAAATGAAGGAGGGAGAGTGTGGATTTAGGGTTTGGTTGATTTTATTCTGACGTGAGCGTCGCCTATAATCCACAATGGAGTGAGTGACATACAGTTGGCTAATTGGGTTTTGGAGCGAGGAGATCGACCCTGTGCCGTCAAGGCTTTTTCAATTCTCCAGTCGTGCGTTCCTGTTGACGGAGCCTCTTGGCACTCTGCATTATTTTCTCTCCGTCTGTGGCTGGTGGGGGAGGCGGAAGAGAGTCGTGGTGGAAGGCGGCGTGTTAGCGTTGGAGCTGCACAACACAATTTTTGTTTTGTTTTTTGGAATGAGTTGTGGATTGTATCTTGCGACTGGACCAGCAAACTTGTTTTATGGTGCAGCATCTTGCGTATTTCCCTTCGCTGCAGATGATACCAAGAAGAGGCAACATAGCTGTAGTCCAGCACTGCAATTTTTGGGCAAAGATAAGTGTGGCGTCGTCTTGCAGTTAAGGCTACTATGGAAGCATAAGGGGATATTTGTAGAGTTCCTCTCTGCCTCTTTACAATGCCTTATTATTAGCAGTTAGCAGTAAGTGCATTTGGAGCCTAGCGTCAACCCGTGGTTTCTCTGAGTAAAGCCCGTTGTTTCCCACTGAAAATCACTCGAGAAGCCGCAGATCCCGATGGCATGGACACTTATGCAAGGTCTGCCGCGCTGCCGTGCTACTGGAGCCTATTTTCTGTGTCGTCTAACCCAGCTCCACCATCGCCCGCGCCTCGCAGCCCAGAGAGCCCTGCCGCAACGCGACCAGCCACCACCTAGCCAAAGCAGGCGGCATGAGGCTTGATTCAGTGCATTTATCCATGCTGGTCATCGGGGTCTCATTCGCCTGCTACTCCCCGAGTTTGAATTCCCTGCAGGACCAGGCTTACAAATCCGCTGTGGTGATCGAGGGCAAGGTGCAGTCTACGCCTGGGAACGTCACCGCGGAGCCGTATCGTGTGAATGTCAAAGTGCTGGATGTGTGGCCCGTCAACAGCGGGGGTCTGGAACGAGAGCAGCTTGTCACTGTAGGGGAATTTGGATCTGAGGCGCCGTGCACCAAAGTAAAGAAAAACCATAAGTACATTTTTTTCATGGACCCCACAGATGAACCCTCAGTTTTCAGAGCACTGTATGCGCCAGTGGACACGAGTGTGAAGAACCTTAAAAAAGATGTAGGGAAAATCCTATGTGAGGACTGCGGTAAGTTCATGTTTTGTGGATTCCCGGTGAAGTGCAACCCGGAAGAACGATCAGCTGCTAACAGCCCCTGGCTTATGGTATTCTGCTAATGTGTAAACTAGTGCTGTGTGGTTTGTTGGACCACGTTACGCTCTTGGAGACAGTGGGCACTAGGTGCTTCAGGGGCGTCTATGCAGCAATTTTCGACAATTCTCGCAGTCTCCCATTGCCACATGATCAATCAAACTCTCTTTCTCTCCACCACTGCCTTAGCTTGAGCCGCATCAGACATGCGCCTCGAACTATCTGCACCCCGCAAACCGCATTACACTTGACAGGGTTTGCATACAGTAGCCTAGCTGTACGCTGCAAACAAGCTTTGCTCTTTATTAGTGCGTGCTGTCACTGTACGTAGGGTGCTTGTGGGCTACTTGACGGGGATATCTTTTCAGCACCACGGACAGCGGCCTGTAGCACCAAAGTCACGTGTTCAAATTCACGCTGTTCTAAGCAAATTGGTTCCTGGCTATATTTAGGCTAGTGTGGACGGCTTAAACACTTAAATACGTTTAATAAGTCCCGTATACGCATGCAACTTCCGTCAGGAAGGAGGCTAGCAAGTAACCTAGCTGCTGTTGCTCATTATGAGGAGACTGATATTCTGTAGGTAGACGTAATTATGTTTAACTTTAGAAACTACGTAACATATTTCAGTTTTGTATTGTCAATATATAGGCCTATGCTTTATTAAGCTACTTTAAAACAGTGACTTTACTGAGATCACAAAGTAGGCTATTGATTACAAAATAATATCTTGTTGTATCTATGTCCCTTGTTATTTGTGCAGAAATATGGAAATAAGATGTGTGTGTGTGTGTGTGTGTGTGTTTGGGTATGTGTGTGAGTGGCGTGTGTGACATGGCTTTTGTTTAAAATAGTATGCCCTAAAGTCTTAAAACATATAATAGACGACCAGTTGCACAGGCCTTTGGACAATACATTTAAAATTAAACTTTTCTTCTGCCACTCACAGTAGATATAGCCCATAATATAATTGTTTTGGCCTTTCCACCATTAAAATGCCCAATCTTGTCAGATCTTTGAAGTAGAGTTGACCCGAACTGGATGGGAGACAGCTGGGAATACCATGTGCTGTTGTGGGGCGGTAGTGGCTCTAGTACACACTTGTCGTTGGGCAAGACATTTCACCCACTTTGCCCGTGTCCATGCACACTGGAGTATGACCGAGAGTGTATTTGTGAGGGCAAATGGAGGAGAACAGATGGAAATTAGCCCATGGACACAATCCGGCAGTTTTACATGTATATATGTCACATGCACTGTCCCACCAAATAAACCAATGAAAAAAAAAAAAAGGTTATTTTGATACCAGTCCAAAAATGCCACATTTTTCCTTATCGTGTGCCCTAGTTTGAATGTAATGTGTAGCTGTTACTCAAGAGTCACACTGCACTGGTTCTGCTGCTGTCACTCGGCTACTTAAATTATCCATCCTATTAACAGAGTACAACCCTTATCACCTCAGGTGATCCCCTCCTAATTTGTCCAAGTAGGCTTCTCAATGGCTTCATCAAAGTTGTTACTGTATTAACCCACAAATTGCCACACCCACTTCTTTTAATTGTTTTTTTTTGTGTATTTTAGTGCATTGATACATAACACCTACTGATTCAATGAATAACCTGTGGGTACTAACGTATATGTCTATGGGAACTAACCTATGCCTATGGGCACTTCTCACTAAATGTCCATGTCAAAATGTCAATATTCGTTCTTTTTTTAAAATTTTATTTTTATTTTTTTAAGGATTTTTGGGCCCGTAGGCTTTATCAGACAGGACAGTTTAGCGTGAAATGGGTATGAGAGAAGGGGGAACTTGCAGCAAACTCCCAAAGCTACAGCCGGCAACACTTGGAACCTGGCACGTGTGCCATCGCCTCAACCACTCGACTACCGGGCAATGTCCATTAAAAAAAAAAGAAAAAAGGAAAGGCTCCTTCACTTTACATTGTATTGCTCCATAGAATTAGAAACATGTGCATTATGGTGGCCATTAGCTGTTTAATTGATTAACTGCTCGATGGTGTCTTAGTTGACCAATTTTTTATTAGTTGAATTGATATATTATTGGGATTATAAGGATTTGTATGCACAGCAGCTGGAAAGACAAGACATGGGGTGAGTTAGTTGGAATTGTATGAATGAATGATTAAGTTTAATCGCCCTTTTTTATTTATTAACGTTAATTTAACTAGGCAAGAACCCATTGAGATAGAGACCTCTTTTTCAAGGGTGACTTGGGGAAAAGGGAAAGATACAACAGCATTTTCATAAATACTTGTTTTTTCTTTTGTGTGGTTATGAAACAGCCGCAGGAACACCGCAGAAACACAACAGGAACACAGCAGGAACACAGCAGGAACACCACAGGAACACAGCAGGAACACCACAGGAACACAGCAGGAACACAGCAGTCACACAGCAGGAACTCAGCAGGAGCACAGCAGGAACACAGTAGGAACACCACAGGAACACCGCAGGAACACAGGAGGAATCCCACAGGAACACAGCAGGAACACCTCAGGAACACATCAGGAACACCGCAGGAACACAGCAGGAACACCACAGGAACACAGCAGGAACACCGGAGGAACACCACAGGAAAACAGCAGGAACACAGCAGTCACACAGCAGGAACACAGCAGGAGCATAGCAGGAACACAGTAGGAACACCACAGGAACACCGCAGGAACACAGCAGGAACACCACAGGAAAACAGCTGGAACACAGCAGGGACACAGCAGGAACACAGCAGGAGCACAGCAGGAGCACAGCAGGAACACAGTAGGAACACCACACAGAACCACAGAATCCCACAGGAACACAACAGGAACACCACAGGAACACATCAGGAACACAGCAGGGACACAGCGGGAACACACACAGGAACACAGCAGGAACACAGCAGGAACACAGCAGGAACACACAGGAACACAGCAGGAACACAGCGGGAACGCCACAGGAAACACAGCAGGAACACAGCAGGCAGGACACAGCAGGAATCCACAGGAACACAGCAGGAACACAGCAGGAACACAGGAACACAGGAACACAGCAGGAACACAGGAACAGCAGGAACACAGCAGGAGCACAGACAAGCAGACACAGCAGGAACACAGCAGGAACACAGCAGGACCACAGGCCACGGAACACAGCAGGAACACCACACAGGAACACAGTGAGGAACAACAGCAGGAACACAGCGGGAACACCACAGGAACACAGACAGGAACACAGAGGAACAGCGGAACACCACAGGAACAGAGCAGGAACACCACACAGTAGAACAAAGCAGGAACACCAGCAGGAACACAGCAGGAATCCCACAGAACACAGCAGGAACACAGCAGGAACAGCAGCAGGAACACAGGAGGAATCCGACAGGAACACAGCAGGAACACAGCAGGAACACAGGAGGAATCTTACAGGAACACAGTAGGAAACACCACAGGAACAAGGCAGGAACACAGCAGGAACACAGGAGGAACACAGCAGGGACACAGCAGGAACACAGCAGGAACACAGGAGGAATCCCACAGGAACACAGCAGGAACACAGCTGGACACCTGAGACTGGAACACACGGAGGAACAGCAGCAGGAACAGCAGGCAGGGAACACAGAGCAGGAACACACAGCAGGAACACAGCAGGCACACAGCAGGCACACAGCAGGAACACAGCAGGAAAACAGGGAACACAGCAGGAACACAGCAGGAACACAGAGGACACACAGCAGGAACACCACAGGAACACAGCAGGAACACAGCAGGAACACAGCAGCACAGGAACACAGCAGGAACACAGCAGGAACACAGCAGAGGAACAGCAGGAACACAGCAGGAACACAGCAGGAACACAGCAGGAACACAGGAAACACAGCAGGAACACAGCAGGAACACAGCAGGAACACAGCAGGAACACAGCAGGAAACACAGGAACACAGCAGAACACAGCAGGACACAGCAGCAGGAACACAGCAGGAACACACAGGAAACAAGCAGGAACACAGCAGGAACACAGGGGAACACCACAGAACAGAGCAGGAACAGCAGAAACAAAGCAGGAACACAGCAGGAATCCCAGCAGGAATCCCACAGGAACACAGCAGGAACACAGCAGGAACACAGCAGGAACACAGACAGGAACACAGGAGGAATCCACAGGACACACAGGAACAGAGAACACAGAACAGGAAACACAGCAGGAACACAGCAGGAACACAGCAGGAACACAGCAGGAACAACAGCGGAGGAATCTACAGGAACACAGAGGAACACCACAGCAAAGGCAGAGAGAACAGCAGGAACAAGCAGGAACACAGCAGGGACAGAGGAACACCCACAGGAACAGGAAGCAGAGGAACACCACAGGAACACAGCAAGAACACAGCAGGCACACAGCAGGCACACAGCAGGAACACCCAGCAGGAACACAGCAGGAACACAGCAGGAACCCAGCAGGAGCACCACAGGACGAGGAATCTCCCACAGAGAAAACACAGCAGGGACACACGCAGGAAACAGAACGCAGCAGTGATCGGAACACAGCACACGGAACGCAAGAACCGAGGACAGGAAACACAGCAGGGAACAAAGTGCAGGAAAAACAGGAAAGCCCACAGGAAACACGGCAGGAAGCACAGCAGGAACCAGCAGGAACAACAACAGGAACCACAGCACGAAACACGAGCAGGAACCCACAGCAGGAACACAGCAGGAACACAGCAGGAACACAGCAGGCAACTAGGAACACAGGCAGAACACAGGAGGAAAAACCGGATCCCACAGAAACACAGGAACACAAGGAACACAGCAGGAACACATGCAGGAACCCACAGCAGGAACACAGGCGAGGAACACAAGAGGAACACAGCAGCAGGAACACCGCAGCAGCAAACACAACAGGAACCACGCAGGAACACAGCAGGACACCACAGGAACCACAGCAGGAAACAACCACAGAAACACAAGCAGAATCACAGCAGTACACAGCAGGAACTCAGCAGTGAGCACAGCAGGAACACAGTAGAACACCCACGAGGAAACCGCAGGACCACAGGAGGAAATCCCACAGCAACACAGCAGGAACACCTCAGGAGTGAACACACCCAGAACACCGCAAGGAACACAGCAGGAACACCACAGGAACACAGCAGGAACACGGAGGAACCACCACAGAAACACAGCAGGAACACAGCAGTCAACACAGCAGGAACCACAGCAGGACATAGCAAGGAACACAGTAGGAACACCCACAGGAACACCGCAGGACACAGCAGGAACACCACAGCGAAAAACAGGCTGGAACACAGCAGGACACAGCAGGAAAACAACAGCAGGAGCACAGGCAGGAGGCACAGCCAGGAAACTACACGAGGAAACACCACAGGAATCCCACAGAACACAACAGGAACACCACAGGAACACATCAGGAACACAGCAGGGACACAGCGGGAAACACCGACAGGAAACACAACAGGAAAAGGAACACAGCAGGAACACAGCAGCGAACAAACACAGGAACACCAGCAGGAACACAGCAGGAACACAGAACCCACAGGAACACAGCAGGAACACAGCAGGAACACAGCAGGAACACAGCAGGAACACAAGCAGAAATCCCACAGGAACACAGGGAACACAGGAACAGGAACACAGCAGGAACACAGGAACACAGCAGAACACAGGAACAGGAACATCGCAGGAACACAGCACAGGAACACAGCAGGAACACAGCACAGGAACACAGTACGGAACACAGCAGGAACCACACGGAACACACGAGGAACACAGCAGGAACCACACGGAACACAGCACAGGAACAGAGCAGAACACAACAGGAAACAACAGCAGGAACACAGCAGGAACACAGGAACACAGGAACACAGGATCCCACAGGAACACAGCAGGAACACAGCAGGAACACAGCAGGAACACAGCAGAGGACACAGGAGGAATCCGACAGGAAACACAGCAGGAACACACACAGGAACACAGCAGGAACACAGCAGAACACAGCAGGAGGATCTTACAGCAACACATGTACAGGAACACAGCACAGACACAGCAGGAACACAGCAGGAACACAGCAGGAACACAGCACAGGAACACAGCAGGAACACAGCAGGAACACAGGAACACAGGAACACAGGAACACAGCAGGAACACAGCAGGAACACAGCACAGCAGCGACACAGCAGGAACACAGCAGGAACCACAGCAGAAGGAATCCCACGCAGGAAACACAGCAGGAACACAGCATGGAACATAGCCAGGAACACCCACAGGAAAGCAGAGCAGGAAACACAGCAGGAACACAGCAGGAACACAGCAGGAACACAGGAACACGCAGGAACCAGCACGAACACAGCAGGAATCACAGCAAGGAACAGCACGAACACGCAGGAACACAGGAGGAATCCCCACAGGAACACCACAGGAACACACAGGAACAGGAACACAGGAACAGCAGGAACACAGCAGGAACACAGCAGGAACACAGGAACACAGAGGAACACAGGAGGAATCCCACAGGAACACACAGGAACACAGCAGGAACACAGCAGGAACACAAGAGGAATCCCAACAGAGGAACACAGCAGGAACACAGGAACACAGCAGGAACACAGCAGGACACAACAGGAAACACAGCAGGAACACAGCAGCAGAACACACAGAACACCACAGGGAACAGGAACGGGAACAGGAACACAGGAACACAGCACAGGAACAGCAGGAACACAGGAACACAGAGCAGGAATCCCACAGGAACACAAGGAACACAGGAACACAGCAGGAACACAGCAGGAACACAGGACAGGAACACAGGAACAGCAGGACCACAGGAAAACAGCAGGAACACAGCAGGAAACCACGAAAAGCAGCAGGAACACAGCAGGAACCACAGCAGGAACACAACAGGAAACACAGCAGGAACACAGGGAGGAATCACAGGAACACCACAAGGAAAAACGCAGGAACACAGCAGGGAACACCACAGGAAAACAGCGGAACACCACGGAACACAACCAGGACACAGAGGAAATCCACAAGGCACACAGCAGGAAACACATGCAGGAACACAGCCAGGAGACAGCAGGAACAACAGCCATCAGGAGGAACACAGGAGGAATCCCAAGAGAACACAGCAGGACACACAGAGGAACACCAAGGAACACCCCGGAAACACAGGAGGAATCCCAACAGGCACCACAGCAGGAACCAACAGCAGGAAACAAGGAGGAAACACAGGAGAATCCCACAGGAAACACGCAGGAACACAGCAGGAACACAGCAGGACACACAGGAACACAGAGGAACAACAGGAGGGATCCCACAGGAAACAAGCAGGAACAACAGGAGGAAACATCTAGGGAGGAACACGAGAGGAATCACCCAGCAGGAACACAGCAGGAACACAGCAGGAACACAGCCAGGAACACAGCAGGAACACAGGAACACAGCAGGAAACACAGGAACACAGGAACACAGGAACACAGCAGATCAGGAACACACAGGAACACACAGGAACACAGGAGGAATCCAGGAACACAGCAGAACACAGCAGGAACACAGGAACAGGAACACAGCAGGAAACACAGGAACACAGGAGGAACACAGGAGGATCCCACAGGAACACAGCAGGAATCACAGCAGGAACACAGCACAGGAACACCCACAGGAACACAGGAGGAATCCCACAGGCACACAGCAGGAAACACAGCAGGAACACAGGAAGGAACACAGGAGGAATCACAGGAACACAGCAGAACACAGCAGGAACACAGGAGGGATCCCATAGGAACACAGGAGGGATCCCACAGGAACACAGCAGGAACACAGGAGGAATCCCACAGGAACACAACAGGAACACAGGAGGGATCCCATAGGAACACAGCAGGAACACAGGGGCGGAGCAGAACACACAGGAACAACAGCAGGAAACACAGGAACACCACAGGAAAACACAGCAGGAACACAGCAGGAACACAGCACCAGGAACACCAGGAAAACAGCAGGAACACAGCAGGAACACAGGAGGAACACAGAGAAATCCCACAGGCAACAGCAGGAACACAGAGGAACACAGCAGGAACACAGGAGGACACCCACAGGAAACACAGGAGGAATCCCACAGGAACACAGCAGGAACACAGCAGGAACACAGGAGGAAACACAGGAACACAGCAGGAACACACAGGAACACAGAACACAGGAGGGTGGAACACAGGAACAACCCACAGAGCAAGGCGACAACAGGTGAGTCACGGCCTGTGTTTGACTTTTTCCCTGTTCAATTAGACAGTTTCTAGAAACACACTTAGCCTTATTCCCACACAGACACTTAAATACAATGAACACAGGAGGAACCGGAATGGATGGTTTTTACATAAATATTTGCTCATAATACATAAGCAATTAGTATGTATTTTGTGCAAGTATATACATAAATATGCAAGGAACAAGCAGGAACACAGGAGGGATCCCATAGGAACACAGCAGCCGGAGCTGGGCCAGATGCAGTGTGAGCAAGGCGTGAGTCACGGCTGTGTTTGACTTTTTCCCTGTTCAATTAGACAGTTTCTTACACTTAGCCTTATGACACTTAAATACAATGGGAATGGATGGTTTTTACATAAATATTTGCTCATAATTATTAGTATGTATTTTGTGCAAGTATATACATAAATATGCAACAATTCATCTCCTAGTAATAGATATTGCCTGTATCTTGACTAGGAAAAAACCTTAATGATAATAAAACTTTAACTTAACAGACTGTTGGTTTTACAGCGCAGGTCTACACTCATAAACCACCAGAACAGCAGGTACACCTTTTACCTGCTAAATGTCAGTTTGAAATATAAGATTTATCATGTTCTGCGATGTCCAGGTTTTGTCTTACTAAAGCACTACCCCTGAGCTGTTATGGGTCAGTTTAACTACTCTGTTATCACTTAGTTTAGCTTTTACTAACATGAGACCAGATACATAAGCACTGTGCTCTATTTTTGTCGGCTGTATAACACTTTTTCTCATCTTATTTATTTTATTTATTTCAGCAGAGATCTACCTTTAACTTTAGTGAATTTGTGTGCTTTAATACTGAATTACAGTATGTCTGAGCTTATGAACAATAATAAGCTTACACAACCATGGATAAGCTCGATAAGTACAACACAATAGAGTTGCCTTGTCAAACACTTGTAATTTTTACTTTTTTGTAAACTGTGCACATAATTGCTTGTGCATCAGCAGTGCATTTTATTGTAGCTTATTTTACAAATGTTTTAGGTAAAGCTTAATCATATCAAATGGGTCACCAACCTGTTTCAACTTATTTTAATTTGCGCAAGGGGAAACTGCATATTTCTAAAAGAACATTATAGTAATCACAGACCCAGCTGCATTTTTCCAGTCTTGAAGAATGTTGCCTTCACCACAATGAGGCAGTATATGATCAGGATCTGCACTGAAAAAGTTGAAAGGGATGAGTCCGTTGGGAATGTCACAGCAGTTGTTGTGGACTCCCTGCCCCTGAGGCTGGAGCTGTGTCAAAAAACATTCAAAAGCCCATAGTCCCTGCACAGTGTTGGAGTTATGTTCAAGATAACAACTGTGAACGTCTCTGCCATATTGGATTTTACTTTGTCCTTAAAGACAGCAGGCAGTTATTCTGGTGCAGGACATAATATGCTGTCAGCTTGAAGCGGATGTGTTCTTTTGACCAAACCAGCCTTAATGATGTCCCTTTGGGGAGAAGCATTTGTGGACAGTGTTGGAACATAGTCAAAAAGATGCCCAGTAGTGAGTGTGAGCAGACAGCTGTGCGGATGGAAACATTCATGGCAACTCGAAGAGGGGATTTTCTGTTGCATACAATGAACAAGTGACTTTTGCATGTAAAAAATAGATCACAGATGTTGCTAGGGCCCTGCGTTAAATCCAGTTTAACACAAAACTCATAAAAGGGAGATTAAAATGCTATCAATTAAATATAGTCTCTTATATATTTATAAAGTCTCTAATGCATTGATCCATGAAATCTTTCATATATATATATATATATATATATATATATATATATATATATATATATATATATATATATATATATATATATATATATATTTACAGTTTTGGCTACAAAATGATTCAACATGTTGCTTTATAGAGCCCATTTTCTGCAGGAAGCATGCAAATACAATTTGATTGCAAATCATGTGTCACAAAGTATTCATGTACAAACCCAGATATCTAGCCCTAGTATTTCTGTTACATCACATAGGCTCTTTCTTAAATGGTATTGTTATACAGTTGTTGCTCATATTGAACACTGTACTTTTTTTCCGTTGAATTATAGAATTATAGAATAGAAAACCATAGAAAAGCACAAATTTGAGCTGCTTTGCATTAACTGTTGTCATTTGTGCAGTGTAGGACTTAAAATATTTTAGCACAGCTTGTCCTTGTTATCTTGAGAAACTGACACAGAGCCAGTTTTGTGTTTGATGGAGACTTTTTTATGAACAGTATAATTGCCTCTAACACAGGCCTGTTGTCAGTGGGATCACACCAATTACTGTTGTGATCAACGTTGTCTTGTCATGTTGTGGAAGCGTCCTATTATTGCACAGTCCAAAGAGGGAGGATAGAGCTAGCGGGCACAAATTTCATGTTGTTTTGCTTGCAGATCAGTCTTGCTTTGGGCAGAATGCCACGGAAAGCACATTCCAAAATATTCCACAAACTGGTTTATAGTTGACAACTAGGATTTCAATTGCAGGGTACCTAAGGTTTGTATAAACACCTTAAGGCCCTCAATTTTGAAGTCAGTTTTTGCTCTGTTTAGCCTAATGCATTGACAAATTACACTCCATCTTGATCCCTCTTCTAAACCTTTTGAATCTTTACTGTCCAAACAGACCTAACATTTGAAATCCTTTTATTATATATATTTTTACAGTTTGTGCTTTTAATGCATTGTTATTGTGCCATGTCTTCGCTGAGGTGTCAGAATGGCGTGGAATTCACTGCTGGCACTGGGCTTAAGCTTTACTGACTTTATGCGCTACAGTTTTCCTCTCTCCAGCAATCAGATTGATTCTGACCTACGCATAATCATTGCATTAGTTTGGCTCAACCTAAAATGCTTCAGTTTTTTTTAAAATATATGACTGTCTGAAATACTCTGACTAGCCAATTCTGACTAGCTTATTATTCTATAGGAAAATCTCCAGGTATGTAGGTGATATGTAATTTTTCAAATAGACCATACATGTGTTTTCTGAAGCACATGCCTGTCAGACTGTGCTTTGCTAATGAAAGAGTGTGCTCTGTGTAATTGTCTGAATGCATGCATTTTCAGCTTTTCATCAGCAAGCATATGCATGTTAGTACTGTGCAGTCAGCTATAATTTTCAATAGACAATGAATTTGTATGGCGATTAGTTAATGATGCATTGGAGTATAGAAGAGAGTAGAATAACTGTATTAGCCTATAGAAGCTGACAGTGTCCATGACAGGAACTTCAACAAAATGATAGGGAACAAAAGGACCATGGGAAGGGCAAGTGTGTTTGTGTACAGCCGGAGTGTTGAAAAGAGGGGCTGCCGGCACTCCTGCTGGGCGCCTCCCGGTGTCTTTTACGGGACGTGTCCGGCCATGTTCGTCCCACACACACAGCACATTTTCTGAGAGAAGGTTTGTTTCCTCAGGTATGTTGTAGGTGTGGATTGATGTGTGTCTTAACATGAAAAGACTTTATACCCATTGGAATGGCTTGTGCACTGTGTTTGAAGGCAGACAAACAGAGAATCAGTTCCAGTATGTACCAGTAAAGGGGGCTTCAGCACTGTGGCATTGAGAAAGCATGCATTGGAAGCAGCAAAGAGATTGATTGCCTAATTCTGTAGTCTGGGGATTGAAAATTAGGAGGAGTGCATAAAGCTGATTATGACACTGCTGACTCACATGAGAGTAAACACTTTTATTTACACTATGTATAAGTGTGCACTTATTCATGACCACTTGATGCGTGACTCCCACACTGACTCCATGCTGTCTGCTTCACACACCTGTGGTGTACTCAAAACTGTGGGAATAATTCAGAAACAAGTTCAATCATATACTTAAGAGTAAGTGCATATTGTCATCTAAGACAATTCTAGTTAAGTCAAATAAAACTTCAAGACTATAGAACATTTAAAACCACCATATCATATCAAAAAGCAAGCCGTAGAGAGCCATTGACATTGACTTAGGCTATTTTATTGTCATTCAATGTGTTAGACATCAGAGAGTAAAATTTGTTTATCAAGTCATTTTATTCACATTTTGTTAACACAGACTCCGTGTAAGACTCATGTTATACCTGCACAAATGAGGTACAAACTATATCGTGAGTGTCTTGTCGTGTTTATAATTCCCACCCCTATCCCTAACACACTTATTGAATATAACCGCTGATAATGGCAAATAGGAAGTGTGCCTGCTAGTCCTTGCATGTTTTGGAAGTTGACTGTAACTCTATCCTTTAGCCAAGCTTTCTTGTGTCTTTCCAGAAGTGCTCTGCTCATTATTGTGTGGTTCTAATCTGGAGGGGACAGGACTTGGTGCAGAAGTGTATTTATCTTCCTGCACAAATAGGACCTCTTTCCGTCTGGTCCCTGCTCAGCTTGTTGTTGAAAGATAGTGAGCAGAGTAGAGCAAGCCTCACAGTATGTGTGTATGTAAGTGTGTGAGTGTATGTGTGTTTGTGAGTGTGTGAGTGTGTGTGTGTGTGTGTGTGTGTGAGTGAATGGGTGAACTGAGATGTGTCCCAGCTGGCCCACAGGCCAGCACACTAACCGTCACCTCACTGCAGCAAATGCAGACAAAAGAGCAAGAGGAATATCTCTCCCTTGTGATATTGATACCCCTTAACTCTGGGGGTGTTTTTCCCTAAATGAGAAACCAACATTCCTCACAGTGGGCTCTTGTACTTGTAAAAGCCAGTTAGATCAGTGTTACAGAAAGTCCCTGTAGTGTGAGCCTTGTGGCCTCTCTGCCGTTTTTTTCTCCATCACATCTGTTGGGATGTGTACATTTGCAATTTGAAGTCTAGGCATATTTCTTTTCAACTTATTTTTGTTTCTCTGATATTAGACTTAGAAAGCAATCATTAGGAAACTCCTCAAAAAACAAAAACAAAACCACCCCAAAAAACGCAGTTGTTGAACACACGTTTGGACAAAATCGGACTGTGCCCTGTGGTGGGTGGAATGGCCTTGGCTGGTGCTCCCTGGTCCTGGTATTTTCATCCACATTTTTTCACTACATTGTATTTGAGCAACAGTAATACGGTGTTGGCATAAATTCAACTATTAGATTTTCAACTAAAGCATTGGTACTGCTTCCCAGCCACTAATCTTTCACATTGCTATTTCCCATTTAGACCCATTACAGGTTTAGCTAGCTTTCACCTCCTTCTTAGACTAAGCTAGTTCCTAATAATGGGTGGAAAGTGTTTTGTGGGCTTTTTGGTCATCTTGTCACTCAGAGATGACCCAATCACTGTCCTGGCTTCCTTTCAGCCCATCTTGTGTGCCAGAACTGCACCCATCCTGGCAGTGTCTGAAGGGGCTATGCTCATCAAGCTCACTCAATTTGAAACCGCCTTGATATTGACTTTTGCCGCCAAAGCATGATCTCAGCTAGCACATGCGCAGTGGCCTGTTTTCCAGGAAACCTATGTGCAAAACAAACAAAAAGATAAGAGAGAGTTTTGATAAACCTCAGACCTCAGTGGCCAAGGAAAGAAATGCAAATGACTCGATTGTGAGGCTCTGGAAGTGTCCCCACAGTGACATGTTTGTGCTGCTCTAAAAGCACATTCTGGAGATAAAGTACAAGAGCAGAGCACAAAAGGAATTTGATTTGATGTGAAGAATGCAGAGCAGACAGCGGATGCATGGATGTTTTTGGAGGGGGATGGATTTCTGATAAGACCACAACCTTTCCATGTTTCCCTTTATGTAAATATAAATGTATTCACTGCCTCTGAATCAAATTTCCCTTATTTTTTAATATATTTTTTTAATTTTGTCATGCAGTCATGGGCATGCCAAATTATCTTGAATCTTATGTAGATAAAATTAAAGTATGCCGTCATCATGTTCAAGTACAGACAAGAAGATGATAACGTCAGCCAGGTTGTTTTGTGTTTTTTCTAAGCACAATGTACGTAATGTAACAGCATTGGGTGTTTGTATACTAGAGTACTAAAGTAGGCCTTGACGGGGGATGTTTGTGCTTTATGTGGAAAAGGTCAAGTTGAAAGAGCTGCAGCTTCATGTGCCTCATGTATTTAGACAGTGATGCACCTGCGTGTTGTTTGTACTGCTGGGTGACAGTGTAAACTGGTGGGCCTCGGGACACTTAACTGGAGTGCATGTTGTCTCACATACTATGTGTTTGTGTGAAGCCCTGGTTGTATGTGGGTGTTTGTTTGAGAAACTGTGAGAGCATGTGGGACACTGTCTATTCATCGGGTGCAAGCTGCATGAGAAGGTGGACCAGATTTGATTCATTCTCTATCTTAAAGTCAATCTGCTCCCAGTCACACAGACCTCTTTATCTGTCCCGAGACACAACCAGCAAAGACAGAAAAATAAAACCAAGCAATACGCCAGAGGATTCAATCAGACAGTCTTAAGAAGATTGAGCAGCGTTTTTGTTTAAGAGGATCATTCAAGTCGTGCTCCAATGGTTTCTGTCATTAAATATTTGTGCTATTTCTGCTTTTTAGCAATATGCCACTTGTTCTATGTAGTTTACTAAAGCACACACTTCTAGAACCGCTTTGTTTCACTGTTTTACCAGTGGAAAGAAATTGACAGAAAAAGTAACAGTGTTTTATTTTTTAGCTATAACTACTTACAAATTACAAATTATTTTGTTATACACTTAATCACAATGTCTACTTTCCCACAATTGATGACTTATGACAGTGAAAGGCATCTGTGAAGGATGTCTGCTTCAGGAGCCCATATAAAGAGTAAAAAAAATAAATCAAGGCAAACCTAATTGTAGGTCTGAGATAAATGTATAGCTGTCCTTTACAGGGGTGTTCTGGAACACGGCCAGCTGAAGAAGACGCATAGCCTAACTGATGTCAGTATGCAAGGCTTCCTCACAGCTGGCCTGTTATTGCAGTATCATGCCCCATTGGCTGATGAGTTGCTATGCTCATCCCTTGGTTCTCAACCCCAATCAAACTTGTCACAAGTAAATGTTTATGAAAAAGGAACACTTAAACACACTGTATGAGTTAAAGTATGTGTATTGACTTCTCGACATGTGTAGAAAATAGTGTAAAACAAGCTCCAAAAGCTTTCATTTCATTTTGTCAGTGGCCTTGAGAGGGGAGCATGCTCAGTACTGGTGTTTGTCATCTTTGTCTCAGCGATGCTGCTGTGTTTCCCAGCAGGCTTGGCTCAGGTCCACTTGTGGTCTTATCTTTTATAGAGTGCCACGGCAAACCTGTCTCTTTCACTTACTGTAGTTCACACACGTTAGTGCTCACATTCTCATCTTCTCATCCTCAGCCTGCCTTTCTGCATCTCTCTCATATTCCAGTAGATACCCTTAAGACAGGTTGCCATGGTGATAGCTATGTGCTGCGGAAACGTCAAAGAGACCTGTCCAGGATAACTTTCTTGTCTAAGACTTAGATTCTACCTTGCTTCTTGTGTTATGGTTTTAGTAGATGGTATAATACCATTACCATGCATGATTTTAGCATGCACTTCCAGCCGAGTAAATAAAGCTGGCAATGTGCAGTGGGCTTTTTCTTGCTGCGATCCTGGGCCCAGCTGTTGCTGAGCAGAGCTGTTAGTAACACTCAGATTTGGGATCTCATTTGACCTTGGCACAGTTGACCTTGAGAAAAAGCCCCTTCCAGAGGCCGCCAGATGTCACTGCCATTGATTAGTCTTGTAACTCTAGGGCTTCACACGCACACACTATACCACAGACGATTCTAAATTTGTCTTCTCAGGACAGTTGGAGGTCTATACAAGTCAGTTTTTGACAATTACTGTGCATTTCAGAAAGAACATACTATATTTATCAGAATTGAATATGAAAGCGTTTTATCTGTTGACAGAGAAGGTATTTGATTTGTCAAATGGCCTCCCCTCCCTCTGTTGTTTTAACAACATAGTTGGGCAGCTGAGGATGCAGATTCCTGGATATCAGTAGATGGGGCTGTTCTCTGTCAACTCTTTCTACAGCCTCCTTCCCTATATTTCATTTGTGCTTGTTATCTTCCTTATTCATTTATCCTTTTACATTTGTATAGGTTTTGTCCTCGTCGTTCCCTCTGGCCCATGCCTCATGTCTCAAAGTAAAAACAACAGACATGTTTTAAAAGCACGGACAACTTCAAGCCCATCACCCAGATGCACTTCTCTGCCACAAAAAGGCCCATAGATCTAAACAGCATAAGCTAATGGCTGTTTAAGGCCATTATGTCTGAAAAGATAAACGTTGGTGCCTGTGAAAGGGCAGCTGTATCACTGTGATGATGTGCAGGTATGCTGTTGTGTCCACTCCATCATACACAATTTCTTTTCTGCTCGGGGAGCTCAGGAGGCAGGCGGAGATGGGACCTGTGAAGCATTTATGAGGAGAGCACGCAGAGGATCCATGAACCAAAGTTTGGAGGTTTGGCTTCATTTTTGGGGATTTGTTCGAGTGCAGCTCCTCCTACACTGATCCAGCATGCTCGCCGCCCCCACACCACAATCCAAACATGGCTGTTGAAAAACAGCAGATGCTTTCGAGTCAAAAAGGTGTTTGCATATAGTCCTTTTTCAAAGGAAGAAGAATTTTAAATTGTGTCATTACGTCTTTTTATTCTTAAGGCTGGCACAGTGGTTATACTGGTCAACACTCTCACAAATGCGAGAGGGTCCAGGTTCAATTGCTGACTGTGTAGCGTTTGTATCCAAAGCATAGGTTTTGCAGGCACTCTCCAGGTAGTCTCAGAGAGACTTTCCTCAAAACTCATGTAATTTTTGTGTAACAAACAGTGAGCACCAAGGTGGCTAAATCATCCCGAAACTCATATTTCTTATGGTCTGACGTAACATATAGTTACTTCTCTGACACATCCATAAAGCACTTGCCCACCCACTAACACACGAAGCTCGGGGAACAAGTCTCATCTTGCTGCAGAGTGGAGGAGGAAGTGAGTGTGGAGATTGAGCTGGGATAGGGCTGCTCTCTGACTCTGGCTCTGTAGCCCCTGAAAGTTGTCAGTTATCTGTGCTGACAGATTAGCTCATCAAGAACAACCACTGCGAGGCCTGGAGTAGAGAGCAATTATTACGTTTGTTGTAGAGATCGCAGTGCACCAGACCTGATTGACCCCTGTCTAACCTTTACTGTTTCTGCTTACATAGAAAGTACACTGACCTGTTAAGACATGACCCCTCTGCTGTCCCTCACTGCCCCCACCCGAGACTACACGTGTTCTCTCTGAGCTCTCTGATGGCCTCGCTCATGACTCATGGAGCTTTTGTTCTGTAAAAGTTTCAATGAGAGTAACTCTGTTGTGCCGTGTAAACTACTGGTTGGTTAGCCTAATAATACATTTCTAATGAATATTCTGCACAGTAGCAAAAATGTTCTTTATCTATATATATAATGTTCAGCATAAATTATGGTGAAGTAGATAAATCAAAAGCAATGTATTCATCAGATGGGCAGGAAAAGTATTTGAGATGACCAGCTGAAAACCTTCCTTAAACTCGCTGCCTGTTTTCATTGCATACAATTCACTAAGGAGCCTGACAAACCTCTACACTCTTTTCCTACACTTTACTGGCTATCGTGAGTGAATTCCAATGGTCATGATGGACTGGCAGAGGTCAGAGAAATGTATGATCTGTTTGTGTAAAAACAAATTGGTGCCAAATCATTGTGCACCCTGCGGCCCGTACAACGGTGCGGTTTATTTATAGATTTGACTGGCTAACGACCACCGGGGGGCACTGTAGCAGAAAACGCAAGCATTTGACACACTGTAGAACAAGACGTCAACGGACAGCGCTGTGTGTTTTATTACAATACAACTCATATTCACTGAGAACCGAGTCTAATTAGGTCCATTGTGCGGCGCAGCGGACCGCGGGTGCGCCACGTGACCCCCGGTTCAAAAAACAAGCGGCGTGTGGAGCAACGTGGGCACCTGCGGTTTATTGACAGGTGCGGGCCGTATATGTACAAAATCGTGTTTCGTTGTACATTTCGGAGCTGCTTTTTTTCAGGAGTGCTGTATAGCCCGAAAAGTACGGTGACCTAGTCATGTGGACACTGTGGCACAAATCTGCAGCAGCAGGAACGGGAATACGGACTTATGACTTGGGTTTTGACAATTCTCTTTTAAAAGCTGAAGGTAAATGCACTAAAAATGTTTTAGGGACTTGTAATAACGCACAAATATATAAGTCCTTTTCATTTTTCATTTTATTTTAGGGTCATTTTTTTATTTGTGGGTTTGGAGTACAAATTGACCCTGATGCTTCCTAGAATTATTGATTTGACTGGAAATAAGAGTGTTACAGCTTTAAGTTTGTCTACAACATATTAAGCAGCTTGAGAGTTCCCTTTTATAAAATAGTAGACAAAATGGTATAAATAAAGAAAAAATACAATGCATTAAGCGTAAGTGGTCCTCGACAGGCCGGATTAAAACGTCTGGGGGGGCCCGCGGGCCGCATGTTCTACACCCCTGCTCTAAGCTGTTTTGAATGATACAAGGAGATTCGAGAGAATGTCCTCTACATTTAAAAGACGTCTGTGATTATGACTGACAAAAAACTAGCAGGAGCCCAGTCTCAGACCCTCCTGAATTTGACAGTAGTAGTGCGGTTTATTAAATTCAAACACAATAAGTTGTCCAAAGAGAAACTGCTACAATAAGACTGCATGATAAAAATGTCACTGTACTGAAATTATTGGGTTTTGCGTTAAGCTTAGAGAGTTAGATGTATATTTACTTTAACATTAAAATAAACAGTAACGTAAATGAACTTAGTCTAGAAAGTGATTCAGTCTCTCTTACAATCTACAAAGACAAATAAACGTTTTTGACTTAATGGCAAAGGTTCAGGATCTAATGTCATATGCGTAGCATTTCCTCCAGATAAAATCTTAAGTTAATAAATTCAGTTAAATCCATAGAGTATGGAGTATAGAGTGCCCTGCAGACAGAGTGACAGGGTAAGAAAGATGCAGCCAGAGGCGAGCTGGGACATGCATGTAGTTCTTGGAGGGCTTGATGAGAGAGAGTGGAGGAAGGGGAGCTGTGGAGAGACCAGATGGGTTAGTGTCATTTTAGGGAGCTGACTGTCAAGAGATACAAATGTGAGGCCAAAGCCTCACTCACAACCATTTTACTCACATCTCCAGAATCAGTGCTCAGCTAATTTAAACCAGATGTGAACCCTTTTTTGGACCTCATCATCCACCTGGCAATGGCAGGTCTCTGCCTGCACTGTCTGGGTGGGGTCAGTGATGCAGAGGAGAGCTTAACTGGTCTCCCTGCAATTTGTGGGGTCATTACGAGGCAGAAGCGGCTGGAGGGTAGAGGTTTTGGAGACAACTGTTGAAATGGCGCTTCAGTTGGCTAACTCGGCCGTTTTGTGTATATTTCCGCAGGACTGGTCAGTGTCAGTCCGGAGCAGGACTGCGGGGTCTGGAAGAGCCTCTGCTTATCTGATAGATCCACAGAGGGAACAGTTGATTGCCTCCAAGCAATGGGAAATGCCTCCTTTGCTCGCTCCCTCTCTGTATATTCTCTCACTTTTCCCCTTGTCATTTCCTGAGCACTACCTTCTTCTCTCCCTCTCCCTCCCGGCCTGCTCCCTCCTCCCTCTCTGTGTCTGCCCTGCTGTGAGGAGGTGGTTCCTCGCTGTACTTGATTGAGTCTATATAGGAGGAGAGACACTCAAAGAGCCTCAGAGTTTGGTGGTGCCCACTTGCCACACGTTTCCAATAGGAATACCATTTTTAATTGCATTTTGTTCCAGAGAGGATATACTTTTGTCTGACAGCATGACAGAGAATAAGAGGAGAGATAGGAAAGGAAAGAAGAAGGGGGCAAAGAAGTTACAGAGGGAGGATCCCACAGCAGGTAAATGTCAATATGTTACTACTGGTTTATTCTGTACACATCATGTAAGTGAGGGTGGAAGTTATTTCTACATTTGTATAAAGGAAAAGAGTCATTTTAAATGTGTTATGAAAATGCGGAACTAAGTATCCCGTTGGCTTGTCAAAGCTTGCCGCCAGGTTGTCACATGGATTGGTTTCCTGATGTGGACAGCATGTAGAGGCACATCTGCTTTTGGCAACACAGAAGTCATACAATAATAACAATGATTTGTGTTCACTATCTGCAAGACAAACTACAGACCCCTGTGACAAACAGGGCTCAGGAGCTGTGCGAGAGATGTAAATAGCTTAAAATGTTTGTATTTCGATAAACATTTTCTTAAATTAAATGCATTGAAACTAGTTGGCAGAAATGTATATATGCAAGCAATTTTATAATTCTTTACTAGTGAGGACTATCAATTTTATGAAGCTTTTTGTGCTTATCTTGAACTAGTGTGTGCTTTTTTGTGAGGTACTTCAGGATAGCATGGGCAAGCCGTCCTCTCGAGCGGTGTAATGTGCTTGCTCAGTGTTGGTTTCTACATGCTGCAGCGTGTCACTGTAGTTTGACCTGAGGTCATGGGGAAGCCCTGCCCCCACTTCACTGACACATTAGGACAAAAGTAGCATTTTCATGATGTGGATCTACTTTTATAGTGAGAAATCAGATACAGTTGCTGAAATCTTACACTTCATCTTGGGAGCCATTTTGTACCACTCACACCACTCCTTGTGATAGTAATCTAGGTTTTATATCAATGAACACTTCAATACATTCATAATTACTTAAAAAAAAGACTAGCTGCAAATGTTATATCTCAAATTATTCAGCGACACTGCGAAACTCATGAACCAGGATATTTGACTTGATACATAATTTAAGGATGTCACGGTATAAAATGAGTTGCAACTTTATGTGAGATGAAACATCGTGAGTTAACGATTATTCACAGTCATTGACATCATGACCAAGCAAGCGTGAAATACATTTTCTTTCATTCCTATCGTCTTAACATGTTACCATTCCTCAAGTAGGCTTAATGAAATCAAAAGTTTTTGACATAAAACATAAATACAGAAGTTTAATTGTTAAAGTTTATTCTGTGATCCTTTTTCTCTGTCCCTGAACAAAACGCTCCCTGTGAAATAGGTCCAAATGAAGATGTGCACGTGTGTGATTCTTGTCTACACTAATGCTAACTCACAGCTTGTCAGTGGGACCTTTAGGCTGTGGTAAGAACTTGGACCCATAAGACTTTAGACATGGCATCGCTTCAGTTCAAATTTAGATGTCGCCAACTACTTATGATCCCTGACACCGGTTTGTTGGTGTTATTGTAGAAACACGGCTTCTCTAAAACTGAAAAATATATCATCTTTTTCAGAAATGGTCTTAAAGGCTTTGGTAAAATGTTGTCAAATGTTTCAATTTTACATTTAGACCATTCAATGAAAATGATAAATGATACTAATCTTTTGTGGGATTTGGTGAATTTAATCTGAGAACAATATCCAACTAGTGTGGTCCATCCCATTTCAATTTTTTCTTTTCTTTAATTTGACTATTTAAGTAGACTTATTTCGATCATTATTGTTGGCGTGTTGAGTTGAGTTGAGTATGCATTTCAATCAGATATTGCTGCTTCCAAAATCTTAACGATAACTGTGGAAAATTACTAATCATGGTTTATGTAATTTTTCAGTTCTTTTCTGAACATAGGCAATCTGCATTTACCCCTGAAAGAGAGAAAACATCCTCATTTAATGTCCAGGCGCAGTCAGTAACTTTCTTCTGAGGCTGAAGTGACCAGTCCACATCTCATAACTCTCAACTTTGAACATGTTTTAAAACACTGATAGTAACATAGTTACATATAGTACATATAGTTCATATAGTTACATGTAGTTGCATCTATTTGCATACATTTTAATTTTCGATGCATACTGTATTTCCCGGGAATTTTTTCAGTGTTAGAAAAAACGGGTGTGCTGATTCTTCCTAGGAGGAGGAGCGTTTCCCAACAACATTTGTTTAATGGCAGGTTTGAAGATCCCTAAATGTTTTTAGATGAACATATAGGCTTCGGATATAGATTCAGAACTTTTAAGACAGTACTAAGATAAGACACAAGGGAATAAAAAGGAACAAATTGTTATGCAAGTTTAACTAGATTTAACTAGACTAAATGTAATTAAATTAAATCAAGAATCCCAGTGTGAGTGTAGGGCACTATATTTTAATGTTTTTAGTTCAGTTTGCAAACTTTTTACTCAACCTCATAAAATATCCAACTTTAACAAATTCCATCAGGACAGATTAAAACTAAATCAGGATTAAAATTGTGACTTTACCAGATGTAAATCAGATCTAAATCCTGACTGAAGAATAAATAATACTGAGTTTACTGAAATAAAATAGACCCTAAGTGCTACTAGTAAATGAAGCTCAGTTTATTTTTTTCATGTGATAAACCCATTGAGATCAGATTTCCCCAAGTTTTTTTTTTTTTTTTGCTTTTTTTTTTTTTGATCTATCACAATTTAGTTTTGTTTTGTTGTTAACAAATAAAAATGAATTTCAATATTAATTTCATTAACATAAGCAATACATACATTAAATCATTGTCATTTAACACAAAAAAGTATTTTTTTATTGTAAAGGGAACTGGATGCAACTTCTAATTTTAAAAGTTGTCCGTAACGGAAATCAGCAACTGAAATAACCTGGGGAATAAACAACTTAAAAGTAAATAATTACACTTTTTAGGTCCACTTCCTGTCCCTCTCCATTTAGACGTTATTAGATTTGCCTGGAATGTGCCACAGTATGGCATTGAACATGGAGACAAGCAGGTGGCATGATGAGACCAATTTACAGGTCAGTTCTCTAATTCAATAAATGAGACATATACGTTTAATGCCATAGTGTGGAACATTCCAAGTAAAGCAATAACATCTGCATGGAGGCAAAAGGACAACAGACCTTCTCGACCAGTCACATAGTGAACATTTTAACGGTGGTTCATATGGAATACTTTTAGATGCACTTAGCCAGAAAAGTCCTGCTCTGGATACAAACGTTTTCAGGCCATGGATGAAATATTTCCTTTCAGCTCATGCTATTTTGAGTCTATTTATCAAGCTTGTTCTTTGTTTAATAGTGTTGGCTGCATTTTGTGAAAGTCTGTCGAACTTAAGTGGGCAATGTTTTGATTGTTTCGCTTCATTACTTAAGTATCACAGTGATGTATGTAACACGCCTTGGTTAATGGGTGTGTCAAAAAGTAATTGTATGTAATTTTGCCCATGAGCATTAAACTGTGGTCCGTTAGGCGCCCTTCATCAGTCAACCATCACTGCCATCTCCGCAAAAAGGCAACTTGAAGGATGATACTGGTTTTTACTGAGCACCAACTATTACAAATAAATTCAAAGACATTACCTCTCAGCAGATAATTCCTAGAGTCTTTTAAAACTTGACCATAAACTGGTTCATCATGTTGATTTAAGGGAACGTGGCTTTCGTCAGTGTTAGCTGATGATTTCCCTCTGACTCTTAATACCTTTTGATCGCTTTGTGCATTGTGGCGGTAAGTTGACACGCTTAAAAACATGTTGCTGGACTTTTGTAATGAAAATGGCCTTAGGTTAGAATGACCCAGGTCTTTGTATACCCTGTAAAGGCTGTTGAAGGAGATGCACAGAGGAAAGAAAGTTTGGGACTGAATGTCTTTTATAACAGAAAAGAAAAGTAGACCTGCAAGATTCATTGTAATTGAATAAAAATTGCTATTTCAAAGTCACAATCAGCAAATAGAAAATGCTGCAATTTTAAAATGATAATTAGGGCTGAAACGATTCATTGACTAAGTGTCTAGTCAGCAATCAAAAAAAATATTGTGTTTTGATAATTGTTTTCTGGACTATACAGACTCAAAAACACATACAAAAATACCCTTTACTATAAATTATAAAATCTAAACATCAAAAAAGAATAAGCCATTTCCTCTTTCCACTAAAACACGTTATATGTAAACATTCTCCCCATATTTTAACCTTTATTTGGTTGATAATGTATTTTTAAAATGTTAAAAGTCTCAATATACAATTAATCATTGTCTATTAAACTACTACAATACTTTTTAGTGACAGGATTAGTAACAATTTCCTGTGAAAAAACAAAATATGCCATCTTTATATACGAATCCTGCTGATTCGATGGTCGACAGGGCATGATGTGGCAAAAGCTCTCAAAAATATTTGTATCTTGCACAAAAACATGTACAGTACACAGAGACGTACAACTAAATCACTCTCTCCAAATATTCTCCTTTTTGTTGTTGTACACATAGCACTTTTATAATTTCACTAAAATATTAAGTCAATTATTTTGACATTTGGTCGACTAAGACACCGTCGACTGATTAATCGACTAAAGCCGTTGTTCTCAATCTTTTTCTCTCACAGCCTCCATAATACCGACTGTTGGCATTCGTACCCCAGGTTGAGAACCACTAGATTTAAGGACTACAGCCCTAATCCTATTAAAACAATCGCATTCACAATTTCAAAATTGTGCAGCCCTAAAGAAAAGAGTCAGATCTGGCTTCAACATGACATGGTGTTATGTGTCTGACTTCCAGTATTTCACATTTGCCTTCATCCTGTATAATTCATATACTTGTAAAGGACTCATCTTGTTGTTTGCCTAAAAAAACAGGACAAGTTCATGTCTGTTTGGTGCGATTGCGTGCGGACTCATTGAGGGTGGTAATGATTAGTTCCTTAAGTGAAGAGTTGGCTGTTTCTTTTTCATGCCAGATGCTCCTCATCATGCTCTATCACCTACCACACCTTTGTAATTAAAATATCTTTCCTTAAATTATTCATCTACGAAATGTTTTGCAATCTTGCTGCAGAGGACTTTCTGTGCATGCTTGGACACATTCTTTTCTACTGAACTTATTTAAATTGTCAGACACAACATTAAAGGCACCTTTCCAGTTTAACAAGAAGACAACATAGCAACCCTTAGTCGGTGTAATCCCTCATCCGTCCAGGAGTGTTCCATTGTAGAAAAAGATTGAGTTGTAGTCATCTGGACACTGTTTTTAGCAGGGAGAAAAGATGTTAAGAAAGAGAAGTTAAGGAGACCATTTTTGTTAAAAAAGAGAATCCCTCATTCACCCCTCATCCTCAACAGAAATGGAGGTTTAAGGTTCAACCCACCGGTCGTATATAATAGTGTTTTTAAGCCCTGGGGCGGGAGAAGCCCTGGCCATTCTGATGCTAATCAGGTACTCAATGATGAGGGAGCGAAAGTCAGTTTACAATGGGATTTTAATAGCCCGATTCTGTTAGGATACAAGAAAGAGTAATCTCAAGGAAAACTGTATACACCCATCATCAGGAGGTCCCGCCCGGTGAGCAGTGCTTACTCAGAATAGAATAAATATCTGAGTTCCCAGACTCGATCCGCAGATTGAGAATGGCTCTTGGATGTTTTTCTAAAAACAGTGTCCAGATGACGACAGTTGAAGATTTTTCTACATAGCAACCCTTACCGTTAGCAACTTTTTTTTCTTTTATTGTCAAATATTACTTCATCAAGACTTATGAAGGCTTAAGGGAATTGCGTAATTAAAAGCTAAACTATTCTCTATTCACTTTCTTACACAAAGTTGAAACTAACAAAATATATGTATATGTACCGGTATAATAAGGAAAATGTCAGAAAATACAGACCATCTGGAAATGTTTTATTTTTATTTATTTTTCCCACCTCATTTCACTTCCCATTTACAAACAAGACCTGGAAATCTCTTTTTCATTTCAGGCTTCAGCTGCACAGGCTTGAAAGTTCCCTAAACATTCATTCTTTTTTTAAAATACTCTCTTAACGATAATTTTCCAGTTTTAATGTAACAGACAGAGGGTTGTCTGAGTTCTCAATTGAAAAGCTGAAAAGCCTTGAGGGTCGAAATAGCATTATGTGTATTCACAGTGGGTTGTGTTTGAGCAATGTTTTTGTTTTATTTTTGCATATAAGGAAGTTTGTCGATTCTCTGCTGAATAAGAAATATTACTGTTTTTATTTCAAGGATTCATTTTGGTTTAATTTAGCTGACAATTAATGTTATTTACTCATTGTGGGGCTGCAACGAAGAAAAGAATGTTCAAGAAACTATAACTGCCCAAGCATTGAAATAGAATAAAACTACTGAATCTACTCCTTATCAGTTGTGTTTTGTGTATTGTCAAGGGAATTTTCAGGAAATGTCCACATTTGCATTCATCATTTACATGTTTTTGTGACTATATTATGGAAGACAGTGGCAGTGTGATTCCAATCTTGTCAGATGTCGGAAGCTAAGCAGGGGTGGGCCTGGTTAGTACTTGGATGGGAGGTTACTGGACTGTGTGGACTGTGTGGATTGTGTCCTTGGGCAAGACACTTCTCCCACTTTGTCTCCAGTGTCCCTGTAGGTGTATGAGAGTGTTGTGAGCATGAATGTTAACCCATGGCCACAATCAGGTGTGTATCATGTATGTTCATTAACATGCACTGTCCCCACCAAATATACAATTAATAATAAAAGAAATACCATAATGTTCCAGGGCAAAATACTTTACCTAATTTGCCTTTGGGAATGTAGTGTGAGTTATTGTCGCAATACTGACATTTCAAACTTGATTTCGATAAGGAAAACACATTAAATTGATGCCAATACTACAAAATAAATAAAACCACTGTAATTTTCAAAATTTACAAAAAAAACAAAATAAGATTTTTTAATGTTACAATGTAGTCTCACTAGTTCTTATTCAGATTCAGACCATTATAACTATTCAAGAAAGGTCTAATTTGATCCAATTTATGTGATTTGATTCAGTATTGACTTTTCAAATAAGTATCTAGCATCCATATGTTTAGTACTGAGTAATATCTGGATATCCATTTTTTTGTACAACCCTTTTGTGAGTTTCTGCTGGTCGTGGAGGCCATTGACACACATTGGCAGCAATGGTTCCTGTCTGCCCCAAGGTAGCTATGACTTTAAGTAACTTACAGAGTGTGGGAGTGACAGAAAAATGAGTTAATTGAGATGCTTGACAAACTTGTAAAGCTCAATAAAATTTCAAGCTGGGAAGGTCAATTTAAATTTTTTGTGTTACAATTATTGTTGGAGTAGCACCACGATTTCCCGATTATTCGTCATTTTTGAAATCGTGACCAAACAACATTGTCTAATAGATGTCTCAGGCAATAGTGATTAACTAGACAAGGCAATCATTGTTTCACTGATCATTTATCTATAGTTCAATATTAAATGTTTCTAGATATGAATTTCTATGTTTTTGCCTTTTTGTGAACTCTTACTCTAAATCTGCAGTAAAATGATTGTGGAAGATCACATTTATAGGCTTAAGTAATTAAAATTCCGTTCTAGAATTTCAGTCAGAAACAACGGACTGATGCTAATTGTTTAGAGAAAGTGTGTTGCTTTCAGTGGGAGGCTGTTGAAATGATCTCTTTGAACAGATGTTACAGTTACTGCTGTGCAATGTCTGAAGCCCATTCCCACATGCAAAAGCCATTTCTCTGGCTGTCTCACCATGTAATTTGTCTTCTGACAACGTGCAGCAAAGTGACATAACACCGGTGTAATCAGGGATACTTTGTCTAGGAGGGAAATACAAAGGCATGCCTCGGATTCCTTCTTTAAGCTGCTGGGAGTGAAACTGAAAGGTTAGCTCAATAATGTGAATAGGAGAGTGTTAATTCATTTAGCCATATTGTTGCTGAACTCTTTCTGGGACACGTTTTCCAACTCTTACAGAAAGCTTGAGCCGCTAACACGCTGGATAGGCCTCTATTCTCAAATTTAGTTTTTATTGTCCATATCTGCAGCTGCCCTTTTGCTTCAAATAGACTGAATCGGCTGTTGTTGAGGCAGTAGTTGCTGTCGGACACATTTTCTAAAGGAAAAGGACACTCATTTGTTCATTCTCAATTAAATTAACCACATTTACTTGTTGTGTTATAGCTATTGGTATGTTTTCAAATTCAAAGCAACTAAATCATAATTTAAGAATCTGTAGAACATAGTGAACATAGATAGAGCAGCGTGTTCTTTGCACTTTTAACTCTCAATGGGTTAATAACCTGGGTTGTCTTATTGCTAGGCAAGTATAACATATACTTAATTAGCTTGGCTAGGACAGACCTGTGTCCAGGCAGAGCATTCCGTTTTTCTCCTCACTGTGCAACAACTTCATTCTTGATCTCCCATGGTGACCCTCCAGCGATGTTGTGGTGGTGGGTTGAGTCTGGCTGAGCTCACTGTATGGAAATCAAATGCACTGCTTTAATTAGACCCATCTCAGGCCTTGTATGCATCCCTTTGAACTGGCTTGGCCTGCATCAGTGCATATACTACATTTAGAGAGCATCAAACAAACGTGCTAATAAGGATTTTCTTTTGTATTTTGATTGACTACAAACTACCTTCAGGCTGTTGTTAAATACAATTAAGTGGTCTTGACAGGAAGAGAGAGTATTTTTGCCTATATAATGTTATAAGTAGCGGTTAAGCTACATTCACGCCTTTCTGTATACATTTTTGGATCGTAAAAGCCTGTTCAAAGGATCATTTTAATCTCAGAATCAGATCATTTAGAAAAGTACAAAAGCACATCTGCATCCTTCACAGTCTTTGTCTGTCCAAATGCCATGAATGTCACAACACACATTTTCCTCCAGGAAGTCATTTGCAGATAAAAGTGAAGTGTCTATCTTTAGCTACAGAAGTTCTGAACAAATAGGGTCCATTGAACTAAAAATACTTGCTTTTCCATTGATACAAGTTTGTTAGCTATTTTAGATCTGACATTTTTCTTTCTGCGAGTCCAATGGAAACCGTCTATTTAAGACATAAGGCTAATGTAGTTTGTTCTATAAATGTCCAACAGATAAATTAATTAGAATCATAATTAAAAACATTACAATGACATCAGAATCCCCCCCACAAAAGTCTTGAGCTGATTTTAAAACCAGATGGTGTAGTTCATTTGTGTGGGTGGTTTGAGCAGTCCATTTCATGCCTGTAGCACTGAAGATGTGGGACTGAGAGACGTGACCTCTGGCTTCTTTCTGGTGAATTACTGCCAAGTGTCTTGGACCAGGGTTTGATGTGTAGGTGCAGAGGACATCACACCTGCACTGTGTGCATCTACAATGCCTAATTTGTGGCAGAAGTGCAGATTCATCTCTGTTTTGCAATCATAGGCAAAAGGAAAAATGTACAATAAATTATTATTATTTTTTTTTCTATGCCGACTTGTCGCCGTTACCAGGTCTACTAAAGTAGGACAGGATTTAAAAAAAGAGCAGACTAACAAGAGACATGTATAATTAAAGTAATTTACTGAACAAACATACTCTTGCACATCTATCTGTGTTGGTTTTAGTAGCGCTGTTATTATCTATAATAGGTAAAATACACTGATCATAGTGAGTACCTTATTTGACTCTCGCCTTAAACAAATATTCCCCTTGCATATATATGTGCAGCTGTCAGCTCACACTGTATGCAGGCATTGTGTCTTCAGATTACAAGATTGCAAATTGTGTCTATATTTATTGCACACACCATTTCATTGTGAGTGATGCTGAGTCAGTTCTCTTTTATCTTCCTGTCTCAGAATGGTGTAAATGCTTACAAATATTACCATCACTGTATTTCTGTCTTAGATCTAGTTTTAGGACATTAAATCAACTAAATCTCAACAATTTTAGAGGCGCCACTGATGTTTCCCTCTGGCGCCTCTGGTATTCTATTATTTAGTCATGATTTAGTTAAGTTAAGATATATTTTAGTTCTATTTTGGCCTATTTTAGACCAGGTATAGTCTTATAAACTTAGTTTATATTTCAGAGAGGCAAACATTTTCTGTAAGTTTTGCTTGGTGTGAATAGTCTTAGCCTAAATGATTTAAGCGTGAGTGTGATTTGCTACTTTTGACCAGTCAAATTGGGATTTAGTTTCGATTGCAATTAATTTGGCACCCTAACATTCTGGAATATTTTTCAACTCTCCCCATTTACTTCATCAGATTTGCTTTCGTGAGCCAGAGTGTTGCTGGCTCTGTTATTAGTCCCAGGCAGTGGAGCGTCTCTGGTGACAACATCTGGTGGTCACAGAGACACTTGTCCGCTCAGCCCATAGATATGTTTGATCTGCTCTCACACAATCACCCAAACTACTCAATTACAAACATTGTACACATTTTGCCTATACTCATGAGTCTCTCTTTTCTTTCAGCTGCTCCACCTAAATTAAAACCTATGAGGAATCCATCAATAGTGGACGAGGGGAGCAAGCTCACAGTAAAATGTGAGGCAACAGGGAACCCCGCCCCCATCTACAGATGGTTCAAAGACGGCAACGAGCTCAAGAAAAGCAAAAATGTCAGAATAAAGAACAGCCAGTGAGTATAAATCAGCCATGTTGTGTACATATTTATGTATTGTTAATATAATTTATTATCGACTAAGTAACTGCTCCAATAGTTATGTTTGATCTTAGAAAAGAGATAGACAGGAAACAACGTCTGCTATTTATAAATATGAATATCTGAGTTGTGGTGTCAACAGATAATAATAATAATAATAATAATAATAATAATAATTATTATTATTATTATTATTATTATTATTATTATTATTATTATTATTATTATTATTATTATTATTATTATTATTACTGCAGTGTATTTATATTGTGCTTTTCCCCCTTCAAGGCACTCAAAGTGATTAGCAAATGTTTATACTGAATCTGTTTAGCAACTGTCTCTGAAATGTCCTTCCAAAGCCACAGCCCACCTCCACAGTTGCTCATTTTGGATCCAGAACTTGAGATTGAAAGGCATTTTTCAGATGACTAAATCCTTATTGTCCGGTTATTATTGCTCCATCTATTTACTGTATGTGGTGACATAATTTCAAGCATTGCTCCACCAACTGACAATTGTGTAGCTGTGCTTGGCTTGCAGTGGTGGAAAGTAACAAAGTACTGGACTTAAGTAATATATTTTAGGTATCTGTACATTACTTAAGTAGTTTTTACAGTGGATACTTTTTACTTTCACTTCACTACATGTGAGACAAAGTATCTGTACTTCTTACTCCTCTATATTTTTTTAATGGGCTGAAAAGTAGTAGAGTACTTTTCATATGGTTTGAGGGGTTATTTTAGTATGTTCTTGGTGACATTCTGACAAAAGGTTTGGAGTTCAAACCCCAACTTTGAGTAATAAAAATGTACGCATAAGATTCACTACAAAGATAAGAAAGACTTTTACTTTTCACTCTTTTAAACAGGTACTTCAAAACTTTCAGTTAAGTACATTTTTGAATGAGATACTTTTACTTTTGACTCTCAAAGTAAATTTTTAAACAGGTACTTCAAAACTTTCAGTTGAGTACATTTTGGAATGTAATACTTTTACTTGAGTAATTTTCTACTCAACCATCTGTACTTTTACTGAAGTAACTTTACTGAAGACTTGTCAAAAAAAAGTAATTGAAATGGACTAATACCATCAATAATATCCCCATCACCTGATATATGTAAGTCAAGTCATTTTTTATCTGTAGAGCATTTTTCATGCACACAGACAACTCAAAGTTCTTTACATAGAATTGAAAAATTCACAATTTACACATTTGCAGTAAATACAAAGAAAACTCAATTAATACATACTACAAGTTACTAACAAGTCAGACTTAGGCAATGCTAAAAAAAAAGTTTTTAATTTATACTTAAAAATATTAGGTCTCATTTCAAAATGTAGATCTTCTGTACATGATGTAATGTATGTTTGTTACTTTGCATGTCTGTTCAAATAATATAAAATAAAAATTTAGAAAATATACTGCATACACTTATTACAGTAAATTGGGCTTTTTCCCATTTTCCCAGTGCTTCTCATAGCTCTTTGTTGCTCTCCAAAATGAGCGCAGTGCATCCCATGAATGCACTTGTTGCCATGTGGACGTCTGCCCTCTGTTCCTTATGTTCTCGCTTGCTGCTGTTTCCTTGCTGCCCGTGTTCCCCTGACTCAGCTCTGCAAGTGTTGTCTCCCACAGGAAAAACTCCAGAGTCCAGATCAGCAAAGCCAAACTGGAGGATTCTGGGAATTACACATGCGTGGTGGAGAATTCGCTGGGGAAAGACAACTCCACTGGCACTGTTAACGTCCAAAGCAGTGAGTACTCGCCGTTCTGAGCTACAAGTCAGGTGGCACAGATGTACTGGCATTGTTGTTGCTGTTCTGACTGTTCTGGTGCCAATTGAGAGATCCAAAGCAGCCATCACAAACAGGCATGTAACAGCGGTAACATGCATGAAGAACAACTGTCCACACATGTGTTGCGCACATTTATCAGCAGAACAATGTACATGGAGGTGCATGGAATTTAAGAGTACAGGCCTGTATTTAGATTCAACATGAGCGATTCCACAGAAATGCCCAAAGCATTGTAGTGTTTTGCACTAGTATTTGAGCTTTTTATTTTAATTTTGTTCATTTGCTGATTGAGTTGGCTTTGCAGTGGGCACTGAGAGCACTGCTATTGATAATATTTTTAATTTTTAATTTTTAATTTTTAATTTTTTTTTTAATTTTTTATTTTTTATTTTTTATTTTTTATTTTTTATTTTTTATTTTTTATTTTTTATTTTTTTTATTTTTTTTTTTTTATTTTTTTTTTTTATTTTTTATTTTTTATTTTTTTTAATTATTATTATTATTATTATTATTATTATTTTTTTATTTATTTTTTTATATTATTATTTTTTTATTTTTTTTTTATTTTATTGGAATCAGCAGTAGAAACATGTATACACAAACTGGTGCATGCCTATTGGTGGTTGTGTGGCAAACATGAGTCACAAAGAACTTCTAGAGCTGCTATTGGCAACAAGAAACCTCCACCTGGCCCTGTCTGAGGTCGCCTGCATAGTGTCTCAGCTGACTTTGAGAGGAAAAACAGAAAAGTCTGTTGTATGGCAAGGAAGCATTCTATAATTGAGTTTACTTTTGTAGCACAACATTATTTACAAAATGTGTTGATTGAGGACATAAAGTGAAGGCAATCCAGCCCACCAAGCTATAGTAGATAGGTTGGCCCATCATGGTAAAAAGTGCTTGGTGATAATTTGCTGCTGTTCACAGTAGACCAGAGACAGCGTGTTTCCCAGGCTTCATTGATTGAATGGGCTCAACTTGTGACTGCAAAGTAAAGACAGACAGATGTGGTTGTAGTAACACAGCTGCATTTTCTACTAAACAAGGACGTTAGCTCTGTTGTAATGCTATTTACTATTTTTATGCTATTTAAGACCTTAGTCCTGGTTTTGTCTTGGTTCAGATTTTGTTGTCTAGTCCTGTTCAAGATGTGGTTTGCGGCGGATGTGATCCAAATGTAGACCTACACTAGGCTTAGTCTTAGTAGTTTGAACCTGGTTTAGTCCTAGATCTACTGCTATGATCTGTTCTACTTCAAGCCTGGTTATTGACACTGGGTTTGTCTTTGCTTAGTCTTTCTTTAGTGCTGTTTTTATCTGACAAAGAAATATTATATGATTCTTTTTACATTGTTCAGTGAAACAGAAATCTATTGAGTAGTAAAGTAGTGAGTTTGTGGATATTGGATATAAAACATAAAATTGTCATGCAGTTTTGTAGTTAGACCCCAAAACTATAGCCCTCTAAAAAATCTGGTGCCCTGGAAAATACAGTTGAATAGCTCTCCCTTACTATCCCTTACTTTGACTTGCTCACATTCATTGGTTTTGTATTATGTACAATTTGGACAAGTTTATTACTAATTTACACATATTTACTTACTTGAAATATTCACCATAAGTAAGACCACAATAATTAGTACTAGAAATATAAGTGGTCTATGGCTCAAAACGGCACAGTTCTCTTTCACTTCCATTTTACTCATACAAAATGTAAAATGTTGATGGCTTGGGATTCCCTGCTATTCACATGCAACTGTTACATAGAAATACATCAAAGTATATCAGATAATTTGGGTTTGTCAAAGAAACAGGGAGTCCTTAGTGTTTGCACCTGTCTGTTTAATATTTGACGGAGGCCAAACTACTGTGACCAGTGTGACATGAAACTTAATACTTTATACGGACCTTAGCAGGCCCACAGACTTGTCTACAGCTACAATGCCAAAGACTAAAATTACAAAGCAATGAAGGATTTGGCACAGAGATGCAGTAGCTGAATGGATAAAACATGTTGTACAATGAAAAGTGTGATCTTGTGGAGTATTAACATCTGGTGCAGCCATGGACAGTAGCAGTGACTTATGTTCTTCTTTAAAAAGTCAAGATGTGAATTCACACTTACAGTATTACAACAGTAGACATTATATTCACAATTTGTGGACCATTATGAGTTTTGGTTGTACTCACACTGACTTCTGTTCATTTGGTGTAACCTTCTTATATAGGATCACAAGACTATTCCAACATCAGGAATCAGGAATAAGGATATATTTATTGCCATTGTCAGTGAACAAAATTCACAGCATAGGAACGTGATTTGATGACAGATACGACATGGAAAGACATGCAAAAGAGCACCAGTCACCCGGGCTTTGTTGTAAATAAAATACCTTTTTAGCTATGATCAATTTCTCACAAACTAAGCTCGCAATTGTGACATCACTCCCTTTGACTGATAATAGCTGCACATTTGTGTGTGCCCACTGTAAATGTGTATGTTCTTGTGCATCCGTCTGTCATCGCTGACATCTTTCAAATCCCTCCTCCTGGATATTCGCACAATAGCATCACTGTGTTTCATATCAGGTGCTGTGATCACTAGATGTCTGTCTGTGTGTTTTTGTGTATGTGTAAATCTGTGAATGTGGTTACCCTCTCAATAAAAAACTTCCATTGTGTTACTGCAGTGTGCCTACTTCCGTCATGCTTCAGGGGAGAAGGCAAGACAGGGCAAATCAGAGGAGGTATGTCCCTACAGTGGGGAGGGCACTCTCAAACTGTGTCAATAAAAGGAAATTTCAGGGAGCAGTGCATGTTGCAGTGATTGTGACTGAGAGGCACATGTAGAAAAATCAAGTTTAGCTCAGTTAGCTCAGTAATGCCCTGTTCCATGTGCCACAAATGAGTCACAATAGACCAAGAAAGAATGGAAGAATGGAATGAAAATCCATGTATAGAGATAGAATAGTCCCAAAAAAAAGAGAGACTATCAAGCTGCCGGAGAGACATTCACACGGAAGTACAATGGAACTGCTCAGTGATCGATGAGGTTTATTCTGGAGCTCTTTATCAGGTGTGCATAAGTCCTCCACTGTTTCACTGTCTCAGCAGAAGTTTCTGACTTTTGTAATCTTTGGCACATTGAGTTGTAAGGGAATGCATCACTCACCTCCACCAATCAACACATAATATGTTCAAACTCATCAGCGAGTTTGAACATATTACATCGTCTTTACACATAATATCAATTATACAAGGAGTGGTGTTTACACACTGCTACATGGCCTAGAGCTGTGATTAGATACTGTTGGTGTTACCTTCGCATACCTTTAAAACACGGATTAAGTTCTATAACTTGTCATAAGATGCACACTGAGCTCCAATACAAAGGAGCATGATAAAAAACAACCTGCATTTATAAAACAGCCAACTGGTGGTAATTACTCTGTCATCCTCCTAATACACAAGGAAGAGAAATGTGACACTTTTATAATTCACAGCACAGTGTCTTTTTCATTTCTTTAACCTTAATTTAACCCACTGAGATTCACAAAACTCTTTTTCAGGCATTCAGCCTCTTGCATGTACACTTTGCTTTGATGCCTTAGGCTGAAACTGCCCACTGTACACTGGGGCTCCGTGCTGTTACATTAAACATTTTTATGTGCTTTTTAGGAATGTAATTCCAAGTGTCATTTTGATTGGCCTATGAACGAGAAGTGCTCTTTGACATCTGATAAGGTGCCTCTTTCTGTGTAAGTAACCAGTGCCGATGGGATATTGTGAACGCTGCTTTTGTTGGCCAATAGTGGCTCGGGCTGTTTTATCTCAGCTCAGACTGTAATACTGTTTTTTATATGTATTTATACTTTTAATCACTGAGGTTCGAAATCCAATTTTCATTGGTGACTTACATATTTTAAGTGGTGGGGTAAACCGCAGCACCCGGATGATACCTACACAGACACAAGGAGAACATGCAAGCTCCACACTTGGGACCTTCTTGTTGTGAGGCTGAAGCACTTAGCGCTCCCATCATTCCCCCCTAACCCATGTGGTTACCTCATTGTGCTAAACATTTTATACACCTTGCCAAAGTATGAAGTGAGTGATTGATGGGGGCTTGCCACTGGCACAGATTAGCAGTGCCACTGTCTGTCAGCCCCAGGGCATATGTGGCTACAGTGGCTCACCTCCACCGTGTGTAGAGAGTTAATAAATAATGCAAGGTAAAGTACTTTGAATAGCTTGAGATCCTTTATTAATTAATTATATATAAATTATTATTGTGTAGTATTTTGACTTGCTACATAACTTGATTTAACTATTTTCGTTTTCTTAAAATGTTTTGCATTATTGTTTTTTGTTTGCATTTAGCATTCTCCTGGTGGTCTGGAATATCATATGTCCTTGTACTAGTTTCTGTAACAAACGCTGCCTTTTTCAGAGTTATCTTTTGAGCCACATGCTCAACCCCCAGTTTAAAACACCAAGGACCATTTGTTGTCCATGTAGTCTGACCTCTAGCCTGTAATCAGTCTGGCATGGTAGGACCTGCTGGCCTTGTGTATGTTGGTGTAGTATATCATCCAGTCTTTTCTGTACGGCCAGTGCGATAGAGCAACACTAGTCAAAGTTTGCTTGACTCCACGCGTCTTCAGATTAAGGTGTCCTTCAGGCTGCAGTGTTGTGATAAGCGCCTCTGCAGGCCTGTGTCTGCAGGCTGCAGGTCACATCCTCAGGGGGGCTGTGTGCAGCTCCGCATAGAGACGGTCTGAGCGTCCAGGAATGTGTTGATGGAAATCACAGCTGAACATATGATTGCTCCAACTTCAGCAGTCATGCTGGGGCCCACCAACAACAATTTTGCACATGCACGCACGCAGGCCACACATACACACACATATGGACATACCTTTACATGCTTTTACTCCCCATCCCCAAGCTAAACACAGCCACCCCTGTCCGACAGCAAATGCTCAACCAACCGAAACAACCTAATAAGTCCTAAACGTGTGTGTAAAAAAACAACATCACAGCACATTAGCCTAACCTTACGTGCTCAGTTTGTTAAGATAAGCATTTTAGTCACTGTTGGACCACAGTGCTGAAGAGCTTGTCCATACAGGCCACATGGGCTGAAGCACATCTTCTGCTGCTTCTGGACCCTCTCCTTTAACTATGTGCTCATATTTATATAAATGAGCAAGTCAATATATATTAAACATGGTTATTTTTCTTCTTACAATTGAAAGCAGTCTAAGTTTTTATAGTGTTATAACGTTTTCAACAATTGTTGAAACCTCATATCATATTTAATAGTTCTATGCACTGATTTACCAAATGATAAGCTATTGAAAGTTAAACTCTGCCAAACAGCCAGATGTTTCCTTGATCAGCCAACAGCAAATCAAGCAAAATATAAAACATTGTCAGGCCACTGCGATATGCCTTAATAAATGGAGAATAAGAGCCATGTCCTGTATTGGATTATTTCAATGAAAATTTTAAAATTGGAAGAGTTCGTTAAATACTTTGCACATAGTATTTGTTGTTTTGTAGTTTTGTAAAGAGATAACCATAAATAAAACATTATGTCCTCAGCCACTCAACTCCAAAACTGGAGTGCTTACTGTCTGACACTAAGGACTTCAAAGTATATAAACATCAACTTCCTAGGTATCTTTAGCATATACAAATCTTACTCACTCTTACTACGTGGGATTGACTCATCCCAAACAAGGCCAGAGGAAGTTTTGAGCCTGTTAGTTTTGTCATTGATTGGAGCAGGTGATCCACAGACTTCCACATCTGCCAGAAGTTCCCTCTTTACGGGCCACAGGAGAACCGCTTGTCAGGTTTAGTGGATCAAACTACTGCACTATTAGTCGCGCCTACTTTTTCCAAATGACTCCGGCTCTGAATAGGAATTCCTCTGAGATAGCCACTGATTGCTGCAGAATCTCAGGTCTTGTTAGTTGTAATATATTTTTACCCTAAATTCAGGATCCACAAGATTGTCGAACTGTGAGAAACAATTTGCTGATACTACGGGCATTAGTTGCCATGTTAAATTATGTGTGATGCTGAACTCTGTCCTGAAGTTGGCCTCTTAGAGATAAAGCTGTATTGACATGTTGCAGTCACCTCCATGACCAGAGATTCTTGTAGTATCTCAGATACATATAATAGACTGGACGGACCTTTAAATATTTGCACATGGAAACTATCTACTATCTACTATACTACTACTACTACTACTACTACTACTACTACTACTACTACTACTACTACTACTACTACTACTACTACTACTACTACTACTACTACTACTACTACTACTACTACTACTACTACTACTACTACTACTACTACTACTACTACTACTACTACTACTACTACTACTTGTAATTCTCTTTTGCTTTGACTTGTTAAAAGGATACATTTCATAATTTTAGTTGCAATAGTTGCATTAGATAATGAGATGCTTTGTGATGGGTTGGTGTAAATACAATGTTTGTTGTTAGAGTTCGTTACCAGATCATTTGGTTCCTTTGTGGGAGTAGGAGTCTTAGCCAGTTTGGATTCATCAGATTTACTTTAGAGTTCAATGTATCGCTCAAGCATTCACCCTTGAACTAAATCAAGTGCACTATATAGAATTTGAACAAACAATTTTGTGAATGTCTCTGCTATGCCTCTAATGTAATTGTAGTGACATGTCCATGAATGTGAAGTTTGGATGTTTCCTAAAAGGACTCTGCGTCACATGTTATGATTAGAAACATGCAGTGTAGCTGTTTGAAATCCATTAGCTTTAAAATATTGCTCACCCATAAACTGATGTAGTTGTGGAAGTACTACACCCACACTTTGTTCATTTACGTCATATATGGGGCTTTTCTGTTTTAGTAAGCCACATCCGGGTGAGTGCGAAGACCCCGAGTAAATGAGTGTTTATGTCACCAACGCCTACCTCATTGTACACATGCAGCATCACTGATGTGAGTCAAAGAGATTTTGAACTTCGAAGAAGACATGTTATGCTTTAGTCTGCTATATAAAAGATTTTCATTATATTTTGGACATTTGAAATCACAATATTGATCTACAACGGCAAGTTTCCTTCCTTCCGGCTGGAAAACAATAATTTTCAGTCTAGTCTAGATTATTAAAGCATGCATGAATAAGAGAAAGAGAAGGGAAAACAATAAAACATGGTTAAAAATGCTTGTCCATTTATTAACTGATAATAATCGTAAATTGTTTCTTCCCACAATTATCAACACTAATACTTGACATCCCAATCATAGAGAAGAAAAGTCAAAGGAAACTAGATTATATTTTGTTGTTTTGGTGTCTTTAGTAATACTTTTTTTGCTTTGTGTTTTACCATGGGAAAAAATTATAATAATTTGATTTGAGGAGACTTGAAAACCTCATCTTGACCTGCCATAAGATGAGTAAATTTAGCCGCTTAAGACGTTATATATAAATCATTTGTATAATGACTGCGTAATTCACTGCTTTTTGACAAGCACTATGCATGGAATGAGTGAGTGCCTTACTCAGATTCGTGCTAATGCATTAGAGAATAGGCAGCTGTTGAGGCAAATCACTGTAATACGTCACCGGAAAATGAGGGCGACATAAAACAGAGCAAGAGGGCAATGTTTCCTCAAGCATCTATATAATTGTTTGTATATTTAATTTCCTTAAACCCTGTCAATCCAATGTGATAAATGGACAGTCTGGTAAAACCTCTGCAAAAACAAGCCAGTTAATGGAAATCCAAACACATCGGACTTGGTGAGATGTGGGACAGTTAAGCCCTGGCTGTGAATGAGTGAGGATATTGCTATGTGTGAGGAGGAAGCAGCTGTTGCACTTGAAAAGCTGACTGATGTGAGCAGGAGGGGACATGAGGTTTGGCTGTGTACAGACCTTTGTTAACTCTGGGACCAAAACTTATCTAGGACTTCATTTAACAGCATTATAAAGATTTCCCTCTAACCCCCCTTCAGCTGTCCTGGTGGTCCTCGCCTCATTATGACCCCATCTCCGGGTCAGGGACCAAAGTCGTCCTTCCGTAAAGGAATTTCATTACATTTTGATTTATGGCCCTAGAGATAGTTTAAGTAAAATTTGTAAAATAAATCTTAAAGTTTTTCTTCACCATACATGTATTTTAAAGACGATATTGCGAGAAACATTTAATAAAGAGAATACAAATAATTGCTTTGTCTTCAACCTTTTTCTAGGAAGTGAAGCCTGTCTTTCACAGAGTATCCTGTGCGGAATGAATACACTTCACATATGTGTATTATGTACAGCAACACACAACATGAAGCCATGTGCCTTATAGTTTTTAAAGCACAGTGTTATAGATCTATAAAATGCCTTATAGATTATTATGTAAAATTGTAAATGAATTTTGTATGGTTATGGCAATCACTAAAAAATCGATGACACAAAGGACTGGACCGACACCATAACTGACATACAGACAATGGAATAAAATCACACACAGACTCAACTTGGAAATGGACAATTTAAAAGAATCTGGACTAAATGGGACTTTTATTTTGGACCTTGTGTGCTATAGCTTTTCTTTTCTTTGTTTTCAAATTGACCTAGTTTGAATATTGTATGTTTATGAATATATTACGCTCAGATTATTGTAGAAAAACAACACAAAGGCAGCTATTTTGAAAGTTTCCTCCAGAATGAACATATATCTTACAATGTTCATCGTCTTAATCAGCTCCTAAACTGCTAACCCATGTTCTGAAATACATGTAATTCTCTTATTGAACCTTATTTACCGAACTAAAAGTCTGAAATGTGTGATTAAGCGCTCCTGAATGTATGAGACACTATGAGCTCACATGGTCCGGTAGTAGTGGTGAGTGAGTTAGAGGCCGTTTGAACTTGTAAAAGAGCACAGCATTTAATTATTCAAGGAAAGATTGCTGCTTTGAAATGTCTAATTACATCATGAGGCCGTGTGTAATTGCAGGTGTTTTCTCATTGATTGAAGAGCACCACATGAGCAGCATAAGCCCGTGACTACACTGTTGTTGAGTCGTATCAAACAAAAGCCCCTCTCCTCTTGTTACAGTGCATTCTTTACAATAGGACATGAGCAGTCCCCGTCTGTCCTTTTCAAAGTCATGGTCGTACCCTTTGAGGAACATATACTTACCATTCCAGCCCTAAAGCCTTCACCACAGCTGTCTCTCGTCTGAACCCCCCATTACTCGATCAGGCCTTCTTCCTTTTGTTGTTGATTTCAACCTGTGACGATGGAGAAAAGTTCCCCTCTCACTGACGCAATCACGTTACTGTTATGTATGGCTGCTGTTGTATACAAACTTGGACCTGGTTTAAACACTGACACACTCAGGGTGAACTCATCTCTTAGTTTACTCTGAGCCCGCAGCCTCACTAAAGTGCTCCAATCCATTGATGTGGGCGTCGTGTGTGCTTGCTGCCACAGCATCCCGTGTGCTTTCTGGCTTTTACTCAGAAAACTTTTAGTCCTTGCAGCTGGACACTATCGGAGACCCAAATATGGACTTGTGCTATACGTCTTGTGTATCTGGTACAAGGTTGCAAAGTCTGCCCTTACTCAGAAATGAAGGCTGGCTGCTAGAGATGAAGGGCCACGATAAAGACACGTACGTAGAACTAGAGCATCTGAAGTGATGACATTATCTGTGGTAGCGTTTACACAAGGCATTCATATACATTATTTTGCAACACTAGAATGTTTAAGAATTGTATGACATCTCAGGCTGTAAATATTCATTGATATGTTCCATACAGAGCTTTGTTGCTTCCATGCTGGACCAAGTGCCAAAAGAAATGTTGATCTTTTGCATTTCTGTAAAGCCACTCAGAGGTTTATTAAGATCTTTTCTCACTCCAGATGGTGTTTGGTTTTAGTGTAGTATTGATTAATGTAAGGAAAAGTGTGTGATGAAATACAATTATTATTAATTATTGGGCAAGTGCTTATTCTGTAATTAGTTAACATTTTTGCTTAAAGCATCTTAGTATCTTAGTCCCAAATGTTACATAATTTTGCATCATAACTATGGCTGACACTGTACATCTCTGGTGGATTGGGTGGGACAGTCACTGTGGCCTTGGCACGGTTGGCTGCTGACATATGCATGTTGTAATTGTGTTTGACTTTGAATAAGTCAAACAGTAACTTCAATCTCTCCTGTTGCTATAGTTACTTCTTACAGATATCACATTAATCACTTAAGCCGGTCGTTCAGATGAATGGACTGTTTTACATTCATCCACCTTTAAATCTCACTAAAAGTTTGTTTCCACTGAAGAGGCTTAACATGAGGTACGGCCATTAGACAGCATGGAAATGCTTTGTTTGTTTTACTAGAGAACAGAAATGCCCCTACCTTAGTTTCCTAAGTTTTTTTTGTTTTATTGTTTTTTTGGGAGCCCCATTAGCTGCCCATTTAATGGCCACTTGTCTTCCTGGGGCCCTAAGTGATGTACAGCTATGCTGCATCAATATTTTACCATGATTAAGAGAAAATGTAGGTGTAATAATTTTGTGAAAAGATACTTCTGAATGTGTAGTGATATTATGAATGTTGCTAGAGGTTTTTTTTGTTTGTTTTCCATTTCTCAGCTGTGCCTGTGTTCACTTGTTGCACAAGGTGCCAACGCGGCACGTAAACACTTTTTCATGAGAAGGAAAAGTGAAAGCAGCAGGCCCATCCCGAGTGGAAGCACGCAGGCGACAGAGTGCTGAGCACACTGAGCCCCTGTGAGGAGCAGGACCGGCCCCGTCTGGGACGGTGCCACACATGTGTTGTGGTCACCAGCTGCACACTCTGGTGCCACCAGCGGTCATTCCTCCACAGCCGCTCCCGGGCCTTGCTCCTGCCCACACGCCAGCAGCTGTTGTGCAATCATACACTGGGCTGCTCTTTGATTTTGCCTGAGTCCTGGGACAATTGAGGCAGGCAAGACCAGGCACATCAGCTATGTGACTGCAAAATGGTAAAAGGAGACAGGAATATAAAAGACGACACTCTGGTTGTAGCAGTGGCAGTCGACGGGAGAGTGGCTGACATTCATATTCTTCTTGTGCATTTCTTAACATTCCTTTATCAGTTTGGGGTTGCATAAGCACCGCTTTTTTTGTACTCTGCTGCTGGTGTACTTTGTGAGCAACTCACCTACAGAAAATAATATTTTAATTCCTCTCTAGGCTCTTGACGTTAAGGCCTACCTCACTTTGAATCATGATGACAAAAAGCTGGGGGTCGTTTGTGAAGTTGGACATGGCCACTGATTGGGTGTGCCTTTGCCTGTGTGGATGTAGGTGCGTACTTGTTTTCTGTTGGCTTTGGCAGTGTCATGTATTTTCCAGCTGAAGATCCTGTACATCACTTGTACAACATAAGCTTCTTTTTGTGGTTTTATTTTAAAATGAAATTAATACAAGTTTCAATCAGATTGATGTATATTATTCATCTCAGGTATAAAAGCATTATTTACATACACTGGATCTGCCTGCCAGCTTTATAAGCTTTACGTATTGACTTACAGATTTAGCCTCTATAATAGCTCCTTTCAAAAGTGCTACAATATGCCAAAGATTAAAGCCACAAAGCGCCTTCGCTCTTTGCCCTTGCCGCACACATCCAGCTGTCGACATCTGCCCATTATTGTAACCGCACTTCCCTACATTTGTTACTTTGTGCTTCTTCTTGTCTGTTTGTCCTCCACAGAATAGCATTTGGCAATCGTCACAATGGAAGAAAAAGGTAGCGGGAAAAGCGAAGGGGGAAGAATGCATGTAATATGAATTGGCCCGTGATATAGAGATAAAAGATCTGGGCTCAGTTGTAACAGGAGACATGTCGGATATTCCCTGCCAAGAGTCAGGAGGTGAGGGAGGAGAACGGGGGAGCAGAACTTTCCTTCGTCTGCATTAAACTGACACTGGAAAAGCATGCTTGGGTGGTAGGGCTGTTACTGCTACTAGCCTCTCTATGTGGCGGCAACTCAGTGTACACGCTAACATGTCTTTCATATTATTAGCAGATTATGACTAATCTAATGAATCCAAAGTTTTGTTCTTTGGTGGAGTATTTTGGTGCCTCCTGTTGAGATCATCTTCCAAACACAAGTTTCTCTTCAGCCTGTTTTCCTTCGATGCACAACTGTTTTACTGTCAGGAGAAGGACTGCATGGTGTTCTCTCAAGCTGACAAACTCCCAAATAGGCCAGGTAATTTATACTCTTATCCTGATAACGTTGCTTTTTAAAGCCTGAAAACACAAAGCCATAATCATATCCAGATGGAACTGGTCCAGCACTACTTGAATAACAGCTTTTTGGCATTTCCCTCCATACGAATCAGATTTTGTTCAGTGTTTCGCGATGGCTTTTTGTTCAATTGCAGCACAGAAGTGAAAAAGATTAAGTGAAGCTGCGGTAAATTATAAACATTTGTCATAAATTAGAGTGACATGCATATAACTCTCCACTCTGGACAGCCCAAATGAAAATGTATTTCATTACAGAATTCAGCGTCAGGGGCTGGGGTGCGAGTGCCGGGCAGGACTTTGAATCGGAGCATTTCTGTTTGCTGCATATGCACAAGGGTGCCTCAAGAGAAAAAAAACTGTGCAATAGGGACCTCTCATTTCATTTTTACGATTTTCCTAGAATCCTTTGGAGAGCGTGGAAAGACAGGCATGTTTATGAAGGTTTCCAGATGGTCCCGCTTGCACCCCCAGCTTTTCTTTTCAGTTCTTGGGCCATGAAGGATTAATCAAAGTCAGTGGCAAGGGCTGATGGCTAAACACTGTGGCTCGCACTAAGCACTTTTAACTCGGACTCACACTCGGCCCTTGGGCTCACAGGGAAAGCTGAAACCCAAGGTTAAAAAGCCAAGCAAACTTAACTAAACCTGGGTTGACTATGTTCTGATAAATGAACTCTGGCCTTGCCTCTCTTTAGCAGCGTGCCTGATCTCCTCAGGTTTAAGGAATTTGTCTGAGCGTGGAGCCAGGAAAGCCGAAGGTAACCTTGACAAATACACCTGAACTCTGGTCTCCAGTGTGTAGCAGCGTGACTGTAGACACACAGAACCATATGGCACGCTTAAGAAATGGACCTCAACAAACCCTGGGCTTTGTGCACAAATTTATGGATTTTAATAACTGCTTTCTTGACATTTTTGGCTATTTCTTCATGTTATAATACGTTCAGTTGATTCTTGATGTAATTCAAACAGCAGAGAATGCTATGATCAAAACAACTTGTCTTTGTGTCTGGCATTTATAGCCTTTTTCTCATGGGAAAATACGGTAAGTAGAGCTCTGAAAATAGGATCATAATACAAGAGAAAGTTGAACAATCTAATTATGAATCAAATATTTCTGTTCAAAGTTCACCCCATAGTTTCAATCATCATATCAGGATATTTATAGCATTTGCAGCAGGTATAAAACAAAGAAATTGTCAAGAATTTTGGCTTTGAATTACTTAGGAGTGCTCTAAAAGCAAATAGAAGCCAACATTTATTTATTTTATATCATACTCCCCATTAGTTTTGAAAGGCCTGACAGCATCTGCAAAATGACCACCCACATGTTATTTTATTAACTGTCCGCAGGCTGACGAGGCTGTGGTCAGTTCTGAGATGTTTTTTACATATGAGTCCATCTCAATTAACTCTGTATTCATTACTATTCAATTTGAACTATTCATATTCTGCAGTGAGTAAATACTAAATAGTGCTTTATCCACGTCATATGAATACAAAAATACGCACTTCTGTTATTTGTTTGTGTATCTCTGACCATAATTTCCATGCCTTGTCGTAAATTGTAATCTCTTGTAAACACGTGGTGCAGCTTGAGTAAACAGTGCGTTGGCTGAACCAGATCACCTCAGACCCTGCTCTAGATCCTGCAGCAGGAAGAGAGCTGCCTGTACCTCTCCTTCTATGGGCTTTTCCATTTACGCACAGCACCTTATGTCAGTGCCGGGTTGGAATCAAAGGGGATTCACCCGTGTGCGTAAATCAGTGGTCATTACAGTGCTTAGACGTACTTATATTCTGTATATAAAGTATATGATCAAGTCCAACTCCCACATCCTCAGTAAATGAGTTATAGGTTAACAAATGACATCCATTACAGTCATAATCAACCCATCGTTCTGAAGTATCAGGCCTGATTTATTTTCATTTTATTGGGATCCCGAATAGCATCTGCAATATACTGCGCCAACTATTCTACCTGCGGTCATATAAAATCACAAATATTACAATTGATGTCATAATTATCCAATAACCCTGCGACGAGTTGGCCACTGTCCAGGGTGTACCCCGCCTAAGGCCCAAAAGGCACTGGGATAGGCTCCAGTCACCCGCGACCCCTAACGGGAACAAGCGGTAGAAAATGGATGGATGGATGGAATTATCCAATAAGCACACTCAGATAACATTAATTATAATGATAAACATGCTCACATGCATAGATTCATAGATTATATAGTATTTTATTTGATTATTTTGATTCCATTATAGTGATTCTGGCACCCACTCTTTGCAGTACAAGCTAAATGAGGTCACCCTTATAAAATATGGCCTCATATTTTCTTCTTGTTGCACCTGATGTTTCTGGAAAACCTCTTCCATGACATGTGCTCTTCATGTCTATAGAGATATTGGATGATGTGTGATGATATAAGAACTTTCAGTTTGTGGGCATGGGCTCAGGGCGGCGTCGTGTTCACAGAGTAACTTTGTGGGTCAGTGGAGAGAACAGGCCACCCTCCGAAACCTAACGCTACACAGTTTACAGCTGCTCAGCAGGATTTTACATACTTTTGTCAACTTTTACAAGTTTATTATAAAACACAAAGTGATTGCATATGTTTGATTTACAACTGTTTGGTTCATGCTTTGAGCTGGGGCTGCCTCTTTAAAGGTTCCAGGTGTTGACCCTTTGTAGTCAGAACGTTTTATTACAGACATTTTGTTTTGATCTGTCTTTATCTATACATCATCAAACCTATTTCTAATATTAACCTTAAATGACATTTGAATCATTCACAATTGTCATGACCATATTCTAGTATGATCGCGATATTCTACCTTATGTATGGTCAGTATTTCCTTTGAGATGAAATTGTATGACAGACGGAAAAAGCGGGAGGCAGAAAAAGGAGGAGTACTGAGCAGAACTGGGACACTTGCTGTGCAGTGTCATAGATTGGATGTCAGACGATGACTTCGGGCCAGTAAATGTCCTCAAAAGGATTGTTTTTTATTATTACTGGGATACACGCCATCTTTGAAGCTACACTTACTCAAGTTATGAAATAACTCGAAAACTGTATTTTTTTGTATTGAAGATTTGAGGTTTGTCATATCTTTTTACTCTTTACGATGTGCAGTGTTTATTCATGCTTACATCATTATCAACCTGGGATTCACCAAACACATGGATTCTATCACTTGTATTGGAGTCAAGAGTGTGTGATTGTCCTCTATGTCCACCTCTTCCTTTTAACTCGTGCCAAGTGGAAACTGTTGTCCCGGCTCATGTCACTGTGTCCTAATGGGGGGTGTGGGCCTCTCCACCTGCAAGGACTCACACCAACACAAAACAAGTTAAGAACACAGGAGCTGGATGTGAAAACAATTCCCTAGCACTGAGGTCCTTTTAAGATCATAAGACTTCATTTGATGTCAATGTTAGTGCATCTCAACATCCACAGACTAAAGTGAATTTTGACAGAGATGGAGAGTTTAGTATTTCCTTTTGCCTGTGGGCACATATGAGGCTACTCATACTAAATACTACCCTTATGCATTATTCTATAGGATATGTTCAGCAATATCTGACCTTATCTGCATTTAACATGTGAAGAAGTTTGCAAATTATACTTTAATGTGTCAATACACAAATGTGACAGAATACTTCTGAATGAATGCAAAATTAAGTATTTAGCATCCTAAAATCTCCATTGGTTTAGCATTTGGCCATTCTATGTGACGAGTCCAACGGCCAATATAACTCTGTGAGCAATTATTCTTTTAGGAAAATAACCAAACAGATAATCCGCAATTGTTGAACCATATAATTTATGGTTTGCTATTTGGTCTACAAATTTTACATATTAATCTTCACTTTGCATATAACTCTAATCTTCACTAAACTCACCTTCACTTTCTGGCAAACAGAAACTTCAGAATGTTAACAGTTAATAGTCCCAACACAGCCTTTGGCCTCAATTTCAAGATGTGGCCGGTTCAGAATGTTATAATATTACTTGAACACAAACTGATAACAACAACATTTTAATTTGGACATTGACCTCCACAGTGACTTTAAAGTAGGTCTTGCAACAATCGGCTAAAATGGTTGCCAAATGATCGCCGTACAGGACACTCAATTGCAGGACAACGTTGTGGAGTAATGTGTTCTTAAAATGCACCAGATGGTAAACAGACTAAAGCTGTGAGGAGTAGGTAAAAAATACCTACAGTAAAACACATTTGGCATGACCAGTAGCTCAATGATCTTTAACAGCGCAACATGTCCAGGGTTCAAGTATCAGCCTTGATCCTTCTTGTGTGAAGTTTACATGTTGGCTGGCTCCCTGTGTGGGTTTGCTGTGGGTCGTCTGTTTTTTACAGTCCGCCCACATGCAGGCCAGGTGGACCAGAGACTACAATTGTCTATGTGAACGCTGCTCTGAAGAAAACTAATGATCTGTTCAAAATACGTGCCTTCTGACCACCCAATGCATTCTCTGCTATACATTCCTGATGCAACATGTTTAGTCTTGATTTTAACATGTTTAATTGTTTAGGATTTCATAGTGTTTCTATTTAGTGTGTTGGGAGGACTTTACAATTGTTGAGGGAATTTGTGTCTGATCTTTTTACCAGGCATTTTACAGCGATAGTGAAAGGTCAGGTGTGACCAAGAGGTACCTGGGATGAACTGGAAACTGGCAATTTTATGTGGAAAATTGTAGGTGTGGGCATTGTTTGGATGCTTTACTTGCCTGGAAACATTTGATCAGTTGTGTGTGGACGTGACAAACTCAAAGTGAAGTATAAATGAATAAAGGTAAACGTGTTTCCATTGAAAAGTCATAAATCTTGAGAGTGTCACGTGCAAATTCATGATTGAGTTTGTTTTTCTTTCTGTCTGCAAGAGTAAGAGATGTCCTGATGTTTTCAATGGATCAATTCTAAAAGCATAAACAAAAAAAAGAACCAACAAACCCAAAGCTTAATGTAGCATCTGTCAACAACTACTGTTTTCTAAAAAGCAATGTGTCGAGTGTCGCCTTTGGCCAAACTGTAGCACAGTTGTCTTATTGTATTCATGTAGCATTTTGATGACAGGCTACAATTCAAGAGAATTATCTTTATACTCTGAACTAGAATGAAATATTCTGGTTTTGGTTATGGGTACTATATTACCATTTCAAGACATGATTGTCTTTTTTAAGTCTATGCTCTGCAGTTACTTATAACTTTGGGCTGATAATCTCTTGAAAAACTTGACTTGTGTGTTAAGTTTTGTGTTAAGAATTGGCTTACTTCTCATGATGTCATTTTGTGTTCAGATGGAAAGTAGCTTTGTTTTTGTTTCATCAGCACAGAGCACACTTCTCTTGTACAAGTGCTGATTAGCTCTGTTCCAGTTTACAATGAGGAGTTGTGAAATCTTTGATGGCAAACAGCCGACTGTATGTCAGAGGCAGTGGCTGCTCTGGCACTCCTGTCAAAACACATGAATGGCAGAAGTTTGAAGTTCTGGCGCTCATGTATCATTTTATGTGGGCCCAACACTTGGAAACATTGTGTATTTCCAACCACAAGTTGTCATCTTTTATCAAAAAGCGAATAACATCAGATAAAGTAGACACGCCACGCTAACTCCTCCCTTCTCATGTCCGGTCCTGTAGATGTGCTCTCGCTGCTTATGCCCTACGCATTATACCTATTCCTATTATGTGTGCTCCTAATCCTTAGGATTAGGAGCACACATAACATTTTAGGTCCTACCACGGACCTGAGTCTAGCCATCAACAACACCTACGCTGTGTCAAGGAAATATTTATCTTTGCTTGTAGAGCATCTTCAGATAGTGTCAACACTGCTTTGAAGCACTATCACATATGCAGATGGGAAACTAAGAGTCCTGCTAGAAGAGTATGGTGCCATAAAGTGGTACAAGAGCATTAGCTCTAATTTCACCCTTTAAAGCCTATTGTGTGGCTGATTTAGTGTTTCTCAGTATGATGATTTTAAGTCTATTCATTTACATGTTCCCATTTTCTTTTATGCTTTTCTGCAGTAACCACAACGCTATCTCCCGGCTCAGGCCATGCCAGAAAATGCAACGACACAGAGAAGGCCTACTGTGTGAATGGCGGTGACTGTTACTTCATACACGGTATAAATCAGCTGTCCTGCAAGTGAGTAATATTGGATTTCACCTGTTTTTACTTAGTGTTCCCACCAATGTTATTGTGGGTGCTATTGCTAACATCACGTTCATTTCCGTGTTAGTGCTCCAGTTCTTTCCTCAGCAGCAGCAGCAGCAGCAGCAGCAGCGGTGCATCACAGCAAAGTGCTGCCCATCTGCTTAATGACCCACCTGTTGAGCTCAGTTTTTGTGTATCTTAACACTAATAATGGAGCAAAGCGGTGCTGTGCTCATCCTTTTAAGTCAAGTTTGGTGTACAGCAGGGCTGAACATTAAAAGCCTTTTCAAAATGTCATGAGTCACTGAGTTTAGTGTGGAGCAAATATTTATGCCTCTTAGAGGCCCCCTGTGAGGTAAATAGAATCACTGCTTACATTGAAGGTCCTTGGCAAAGCAAGTTTTCGCCCACATCCAGAAGAAACATTTTTGTAAAAAAGCTGACATTATACAAGCAAATTTATTTGAATTCTTGCTCTTGGTCAAAGGAAAAACATTTTGGTAATAGCCAGTGATGCTAGCTATTGTTTTGTGAACATTGTTTCACCATGTGTCAACATATCACTAGTCAAGGTTAGTTAAACTGAGAGCTGATGTAGTGGCAATGCTTTTGTGCCCAGTTGGCCTGAGGAAGAATGCTCGACAAGCACGGAGGACATGGTTGCAACAGCCGTTCAATACGCTGTGTACAAATTGGAGGCAGCAATAACTCAATTGCTACAGCTAATTCACTCAGGGCCGAGGCACAGCTCCAGAAAAGTTAGATAATGCAGTGGAGGCCTGCGGGGATTTGTTGCCCCTCAGCCATCTCATTCAATATAGGCCAAGCTTCAGTGGGCATTACTCACAGGCCAAACGAGGGCCATGGACAGTGAGGCGTATTTTTAAACTCCGTTTCTTCACTTTCTACACTTACATGTCATAAAATGCTTGTGAAAATCAAAGGTTAACTGTGAAGCATCATCTTTCTTAGTCAGAGGCAGTGCTCATTAGATGTACTTGTTTATTATGCTTAGAAGAATTATAACCGGTTGCTTTATCTTCTTTTTCAAACACAGATATATGAGGTTTCTGTATTAAATCTGACTTCTGCAAGCTCATCTGATTTGGAAATTATGTAGTTTTGGCTTTCATCTTCCAGCGAGGTCTTCTTGTCTAGGTGGTGCTTTTCCCCTGTAAGGCTGCATCACTCAGGATGAGTAATTTAAGGCTAAATGTTATGGTGCTCCTGGGATACATTGTGTGTAACCATTAAATCACAACCAGTGACCTTTGTTAGAGTGGCAGTCTACTTGTGACTGCAAGAGGAATGTGCGTCCCCCTTAAGACGCACAGTCTGTCCTCAAATCATTGAAACCACAAACTCTAAACTGTAAATCTTCTGTAAATCTTCACCTATGAAATAGTCTATTGACAGAATGTCTTGGGGTAAGTTTGTATGTTTTAGTTAAAGACTGTGTAGGTTTTTAATTAATGAAACTACTCATAGCCTAGTGTTCCAACTCTGTGGGTTTGAGATCACTGATTTGATACAATGCCTCATGAATGAATGAGTAGTTTGTGGAAGCCATTTTTGTGTGTGTGTGTGTGTGTGTGTGTGTGTGTGTGTGAGTGTGTGAAATTCTAAGCGGAACACATATTCACTACAGAGTATTTCAAGAAATCCAGATTATATGATTTCTGTTTACTAACATTGCATTGTTCTGTCCTTGAGCAAAATAATTCCCCCACCTTTCCTTTATGAAGAGATGGTAGCCAGTGTCTGTAAGTGTGCACTTTAAATTGAATCTAATCTGTTACTTTTGTTATTAATTACGTTATTATTTGAACGCTTGTCCCTGTGTGTACTTAGGGTGACCGCCTTATACTAAATTGTAGTGTAAGAGGGAGTTGAATGTAGTGGGACATGGACTCTGGACATTTTGGCTCATAAATCAGTTTCTCTGAAAATATTTAGCTTTCCAAACCGAAACCAGGTCATTTCTGGATTATACCAGATCTAAAATAGGGCTGAACTTGTCTATAATAGAACTACATCAAAGCAACAAAAGTTATTAACAAGAATTAACCCAAAGGAGGAAAAACTTTTGCACAAAATTGACTCCAAATCAAGCAAACACTAGAACAGAAGAGAGAAGGGACAGTGGCCTATATGGCTGTGCAGGAAAACCAAAAGAGGAACATGTGGTCTCCCTATGTGTATCAATGTGTACTGTTATAATGTGAATATTGAAAGGTTTCTAGTGTGTTTTCCATTTGTGACTATAATTAGTGAAGGATTTAAACAGTGTTGTCACTTTCTAGGAAAGGCTTTGCCATGGTTCTTTGTTGTGTTTTACAAGCTGTTTTCTGATGTGCGCTGACCTTTGCTGATGTTCATAATATTTACAGTGCACCTCACTTCCTGTGTGTTCCTACTAATAACACTTGTCTACTCCTTCCCAGATGTCCGGATGGATACTATGGCCCACGCTGCTTAAAGACCGTGCCGCTGCGGCTGTACATGCCCAATCCTTCCAAAAGTATGTTGAGCTGGCAGCAGGGACACAGTGCCTCTGTCCCCTCTGTTTCTCTCCTCCTCTCAGGTGGACTCACAGCGGGCTGCGCTCTTCACACTGGTGGTGTTATCCTGCGGACACTCTGCTTCTGCTGTCCATAGTTATGCTCTGGTTCTAACGGGTGTCTCTCTCTCCCCCCTCACTCTCTTCCACACGTTTCATATCTGTCCACCCTCCTCCTCCCTCTCCTCGTGTGTTTCTTCCATCAGGTGTCCAAATGACTTTACTGGTGACCGCTGTCAAACCTACGTTATGGCCAGTTTCTACCGTATGTCAATTTCCAGTTCTGTCTCGGTGTCTGTCTCTGTGTCGGACTGTTGTGCGACATGTGCATGTCAGTGTATTGTCAGTTATTGTGAATTAGAATAGCTGTGTGTAGAATATTAGCTCAAACACTGTGCATACTAATGACGGCAAATTGAATATGTTGATAAGGATTTGAACTGTTAAAGTTTAAATAGGTTTAAGTTATAAACAGTTGTGAAAACCAGACATTCAAAATATCAGATTTGACATTGATATGACAAAGGCATTAATCTTACATTAATTGTGAAGGGAAAAATCATTAGCTGTCACTAAACTAGAGCATTTGAAACAACCTCCATCCAGACTGAAGAGTCTAACCCTATTGGTTAGTGGGCACATTAATGACTAGAGGGATGTTGTGTCTGCATGTGATGTCTGTGATTGAAAGGAATAATGCATGTCCAATTATAGTCAATTCTAATCATATGTAATCTAGTGGATTTGGATGCTTTGTGTTGGCAGTTTTGAAAAACCTGCATGTTACCAGTCAGATTACCGACCCAGAGATTACTAAAAGTCATGACTAATAGCATGTGTATGAAAAAAGACTAAATATTCACAAAGTAATCACATGTTACCAGTCCAAACCTGTCGAAATATGAGAAGAAATAAACTAAATTGATCTACTTTCACTCTTGGGTTTTCCCCAAATTACTTCCTGGGAAAATTATCCGGATTAGAGTGATACATGGGCCAACATGCAAATAAAATTTCCATGGACTTCCTTGAAGCAATTTCTGTGTCCAAAAAATACAAATTTTGTCTGAATAGAGAAGTGCTCTCACGGAAACAACATCACTTTTCTACATGTCCTTAGTTCAGGGTTCACATAGTAACAGTGCTGCAATCCAAGTGCATTCAAACTGCTATTTCAGCCTGAGGTAGTAGAAGTCCAGCCAGCACCACTCTACAGTCTAGTGTCAGCAAACACATCAATCAAGGGCAGAATTATACTCCAACTAGAGAGGTTTGTGATGAACTGCAGGTAGCAAGATCATGCCTTCAAGAATGTTTACATCCTCATGGATACGGCTAAGAAGCTTAACCAACATATCATGTCCTTTTTTTCCATTTTAAATTGAGTTCATAAACACAAATATAACATCTATGTATGCAGCCGAGACTTCAGTCACTCAGCATTGTTTTTATACAAAATTACCATGATGATCTTAGAAGAGAGAATCAAAACAAGCCTTATAATTTAGGTCAGCTAACAGCAAAGGAGCCTCCAGTGTCTTGCTGCATATTTGTCAGCATCATGTCTTTACAGGCCCATGTGGTTTCAATATAAAGACAGCACTGAGCAAACTGTGCATCTGCATTTGGAGTTGTATGTTGGCTCAATGTGGGATGTGAAAAAGCTTTTCTTAACTACAACTAATTCAATCTCACATTAAGTCATAATGGACGAGGCTGAAATCACTTGTCTTTTTGGCAGGGCAGACAGACGTGGTGTGTGGGAGCTGCGCAGCTGTGCAGATACATCAGCAGCAATGTTTATTTCCACAGCTTATCTACAGACTCAAAATTAAGGCTATTTCACAGACTTCAATATGGTTGCAAAGTAAAAACTCAGGATTTTGTGTATGTAAAAAAACATATAAAGTTTATCATACACATACACTTATTATGTGCAATTTCTGTAGCATGTATTTAGATATATGAAAATGTTAAACTTCTGGAATGTCACTCCAATTAAAAATAGAAACACTGGTTACATCAATAATGTATTCCTTTTCTTTGTAAACTCCTACATATTTTATGTGCTCTATTTTCTACTTGTAATTAGGGAAGAGTGAAAAGCACATTTTATTATTGAGCGCTCTGCCTTCTCATGCATTCGCACATATGTGCTCACACTTACTCCATAGGCTAAGACCATCCTCCCCTGACCACCTCCCAGCCCCATGAGAGCCGCAGAAAGGAGGATGGCTTCTGCTCTTCAGCCATAAGGGTTTGGCTTAGCAGCACTATGTTGTCATAAGAACAGCTGGGACCTGCTTCAGCCCAGCTAAGGCCAGTGAGCTGCACATTTATGCACTCAGCTGGTAGGTCCAACCTTCCTATGGCCTCCATGCTGTTTAATATATGAGCCCACTCTAATTCTTTTTAGTCAGTGTGATTAGTGCAACATTGTGCAGATCCACTCCTTTTAACTTGCCTGTTCATGTGATGGGTGTGTTCAGGAATCGAGACTGTAGCCTTTTTAGAAAGCACAAACACAGGTACTGACGGATCATGACGCATACTTTCCCTGCACACTTAATAACAGTGGCTCTTCTAATGCCTTTAATTCCCACTTTCAGATATTATTTTGTTCTATAAAGATTGAATCCCAAATAGGACATTTAAAAGTGCTTGAAGAAAGATTAGCTGTGTGTGTGTGTGTGTGTGTGTGTGCGTGCGTGTGTGCGTGTGTTTTGTGTGTATTAATGCATGCGTCCAGTGTACTTTAATAATTTACCTTGTCATTACTAACTACACTTTTTAAGTGTTTTATTTGCTCCACTATTCAGAAGTTACCTTTGTCTTAATCTGTCTTTTGTTTCTCTTCTTTTGACTGTTCAACCTCTGCTATGGCAGAGCATCTTGGGATTGAATTTATGGGTATGAAACAATACATTTTGATTCTCAGTTGTATCGTATTTGATGTCCTTTGTGACACACTCCTCTCGCCTGTGATCTGAACTCAATCATAACCGTCAGCCTGTTCATCAATTATAGTAGAACTAATTGGCCTGAAAACTTTGTAGTCGCCTGATTCTCCATTGAGCCTCATTAACACAGATGTCATCACCGGATTGTCTCTCACATGTGCATTGGAAAAGTAGACCTATTAACTGTATTCTTCCTTTTGTTGATTTAAGACCCTAAATCTGTCTGTATCAAGCATGATAGATCATGTTTTGACTGTTTTTCTCAGCCATGACTCTATTCCGTCCTTATCTCTGTGTCTTTTGATATGCCCCCTCTCTTTTATTTATGTGTGATCTCACTTTTAAATCTTGCATCTTATCTTTACTCTAATATAACATAAGCATATTCTATGTCTTTTGAAATGATATATATTTTCAAGTAATGAGCATGCTTAAAAACATATAGTGGTGGATGTTCTTTATCTGCTGCTACCTCAATGTTGAGACTTTGTTTTGCCTTCCTCTTACTCCTCCAGAAAAGTGCTTTGAAAGTTCAGAAGACTTTTTGAATGTAGCCATCACAATAATAATTGATTCAAAATCAATGTAAACCAATACCAATACCAATGGGTCTCATTCAAGTGCTCTTCTGGAAGAAGATAATTCCTCTATCTAATTTTACATTTATAGTTAATGTTTGACCTGAGCAGATTAAGGCAAGTTGCAAAAATAAGTATTTTTTTCCCAGTTTAATTAAAAAATGTCCTTTATTGTTTTATTTACAAACAAACAATTAACTTTTCTTTTTTTGACAAACTGGAATCTTTCTGATAACTTGATTTACTGCCCTCATTTGTCTACATTCTTTTACAACAACGTTAGTACCGTAGTTAAAGCCCCACATGCTCATTTTTAACCAGAAAGTTTTACAAAAGTTAAACAAATGTATTTCATTATGACTGTGCATCTCCACAGACCTGACTTGAAACTTGGCCTACTGGAGGGCACACTACCTGCTTGTCTCAATCGATATGTTTTTGCTTTACTTGGTGTGTTCCATCGAGAATGCTCCAAAGTTTGGCTTAAACTTTTTATCTCCATAGATTCACGCAGGTGGCCCAGGGCTGCTTTAAATGTAAAAAGAAAAGCAATTTAAGCTTCAGCCTGCTCAGAATCAGACATGCAGCATAGGTCAATATAAGGAGTGTAAAACCTGATTTATTTTGTATCTTTTTGTGCGTTGCGGTGTACAGAGGCAGAGGAGCTCTACCAGAAAAGAGTCCTGACAATCACGGGTATCTGTGTGGCTCTGTTGGTGGTGGGCATTGTGTGTGTGGTCGCTTACTGCAAAACCAAGTAAGTGTTGTTTCTTTGACTATTTGTCATATGACTACTTGCACCTTTGATAGGTTTGATTATGTCCTTAAGGAAACAAAGAAAGAAGATGCACAATCATTTGAGACAAAACATGTGTCCTGAACATCCCAATCGTAACTTAGCAAACGGACCCAATCACCCAGGACCCGGCCCAGAGGAAATCCCCATGGTCGATGTGAGTGCTTTTTTATACTGAGCATTGCTCTTACAAAATGCTTTTAAGTTTTGCTAACCAAGCATGTGCCAAATCCATTTTTGAATCCAGTACATATCAAAGAATGTCCCAGCGACTGAGCGAGTCATAAGACCAGTAACAGAGGGGTCGTTTCCCGCCAGCCATACCTCTTCCAGATCTCACAACTCTTCCACACGAGCCCATTCATCAACTCAGAGGTAACTGTCCGACTAGCGCCTAGGCTGGCTTACACCCCGCTACGCGGCTCACAAATGTGATATATTCTAATGATTACACCAAGGGTTGTTCTGAGCACTATGGGGAAAAGTATTTTTGGAATTTATTTAGGACATTCCTTTGCTTTCCAAATGCTCATTCGATTAGGGGGTTTGTTGGCCTCAATACTCCATACTCTTGTAGAATGACAGTGGCCAAAACACACATTATTATCACATTGAATGAACAAATAACTGAAACGGGGTGTCTGTTTTCCAGTAACTGTTGGTAGTTATGGTCTCCCGAAAACAAGCAGAATGAACGCTGATATTTAAAATGTGTGAATTACTGGTGTGGATGTAGTACTCTTTTTTGTTGCTTAAGTGAAAGTACAGCCACAGGAGCAAAAAATTCAAGTAAAAAAATACAGTTTTAAAAGTAATTCACCCATATTTTGAGAACTATTAAAATGTCAAATTGTGATCATGATATAGAAATAGCAATTTTCCTGGTCATTTTTATCTATATACGGTAGCCTTTTTCCATTTGCTCAAAGCTTGGATTTAAAAAAATTAGCTAAGATGTCACCATAAATGTGCTAAAAATGCTTTTACTATTCAGTCTAGTTCAGTACTTTTACTTTTGTACTTTGTTACTTTCAACCACTTGTGTCAGCAACACAGCAGAAGTTCAACTCATAACTCATAGAGAAATAGATTAGTACTCCCAAAGGACACACACGTGTCTACATGTAGATAACAAATATATTAGTTGTGTTACGCCAGTAAAATGGGACGGATTGATATTTTCAGCCAGTGTTTTAATAATTTGATTTAAAAATGTGTTGGAATGTGGTGCGTGGTTAACACATCTTTATTTGTCAGACAAGAGGAGCGGACCTGGAGCCTAGAGCACTCTGACAGTATCCTCTCTGATTCACCGGGAATGATGTCATCGTCAGTGGGGACCAGTAAATGCAGCAGCCCAGCGTGTATGGAGGCCCGGGCCCGCCGCGCTGCTCACTGTGGTTACTCTGACGCCCACCGGCCCCCACTGCAGTACGGACACTCCTTCGACTCGCTAGGGGATTCTCCACACAGCGACAGGTGCGCCATGGACCGACATGTTTGTCTGAGCAAGTGCTCTTTAGCTTTTAGGTTTGCAGCTTTGACAGTGGCAAAAGAACAGGCTTGATGATGACGTGGAGTTCAAAAGTAGAAAAAAATATGTCATAGATTTAATATTTATTATTATTTAAAGTTTGGATGAGGAACATAGAAACCCTGTACTTTTAGTCTCATCTGTTATTCCTTAGGTCACACAAATCAGTGGTTTAAATTTTATAGTTTTGTGAAATCCTTGACAGTTGGATAAGGACACTGACAACAGACAATTAGGAGCAATGGTGGCACAGTGGGGATTGTCCTATTGACAGAAGCCTCTTGGCAGAACACTGTCCTTTGAGCTGGATCATGCTCAGTACAACATGTTCCGTTTTATCTAAGTTAACTTGCACACAGCACATCCAGACCTCTCCTTTTTGTCCGCAAAGTACTGAAATCATATTGGGATAAGAAGAGATTTGTGTTGGAGTGTTTCATACTTCTGCACTATAGCTACACAGTGACATTCCATTGACCTTAGTTTTATAGTGAGGAGCCTGACCTTTAGTCTTCACATGTGTGCGTTATCTTGTCTTTTTAGTGACTTGTTGAACCAGCTGCTTTTAATATGATCAGATTATTTTCAGAAAAGCGGCTGTTTGAACTGAATAGCCAGTTTCCTGTAAAAGTACAAACAGAGTTGCAGTTGTGTTGTAGAGACTGAACAAAGGTATAAAAACAAACTCACGACCATCTTGAGCATGTGCGCATCATTAGGGTTTGGCTGCCATGTTGGCTGTCCTGATTTACGTACATATGCAGTATCTTTCCGAGAGTTACTTAAGGTAACACACATCTCTTCCATCTTCAAACACAACCTCATCTGAATCAGCAGTGTTCTGCCTCCAGGGATCACTAATTGTACTTGCTGTCTACACATGTTCAATGTTAGATCTTGGTCAGAATGTGAGAAAAGTATATCTTTTTGAGTCAAGTAATTGTACCAAAAATATCAACTTTTTAAAATATGTTTTTCTTATTAATTTAAATATTTTTGTAAATCTAAATGGATTTTCTCACTCGTTTTTCTTCTCAGGCTAACACACGTGTCTGTCTCTCTCACAGATACGTGTCGGCGTTGACCACACCGGCTCGCCTGTCTCCTGTGGACTTCCATTACTCATTGCCCCCACAGGTGCCTACTTTCCAAATCACATCGCCCAATACCAGCCATGCCATGTCCTTGCCCCCTGCTGTCCACAACCCGTACCCTCCAGAGGACGACCAGCCGCTGCTGCGCCGCTACCAGGTGCCCCTTCATGACGCACAGAGCCAGGAGCCCTACCGGCAGCAGCGTCGCACCTATTTGAACAACAGCCGGGGCAGCCTGCCCTCCAGCCCGTACCGGCTGGCGGAGGAGGAAGACTACGAGACCACCCAGGAGTACTTGTCCTCCAGGGAGCAACCAAAGAGAAGTGGGTCCAGTGGCACTGGGGGCCGCCGCTGGCGCAGGTCCAGACTGAACGGCCATGTGGCCCCACGTGGATACGAGGCGTCCCGGGACTTGGGCTCGCGGAGCTGCCTAACAGATAGTGAGTCGGAAGAGGATGGGGAGAGCACGCCCTTCCTCAGTATGCAGAACATGAACGCAGAGCCCTCTACCATCTACAGACCGGCCCCCGACACACGGACTTCACACAGTGGAAACTCGCATACGAGACTGTCGCATTCGCGCTCCAGACAGGACAATACTCCCCATTAGAGAGAGAAATGAACCAACAAATCAATATAGTATAGACCTGCATCTATAAGAAATATTTTTATTTTATATAACTGACAGATATTCTAAACAAATAAAATATTTATTTTCATTTTAGCAAAAGTTGTCTACTAGTTAACAGCAAAGACTTTTTTATAGGGAAAACTCTATTTATATGTACATTTTGATTTACAGCATAAAAGATGTGCCAGTTTTTTCACAACGTAAAAAATAGAGTAATATTGTGGTGCCTTTTGCTGTATGCGATGCCAGAGGGCCAGTGGAGGTTTTGTAGCCTTTCTTATATGGACGCCTCATTTTTTATACACATACATGTTTGTTTTCCTCTGGTTGTTTTACCTTTTTTCAAAATGCATTCTTTGAGGAGTCTAACCCCACTGGAACAGAGCCCCTTCATTATCACGCAATATAAACCACCACAACATAAAGTGTATGTTTACATAACTATTAATCGCCTGTAAGGATTGGATTTGGGATCTCACCGTTAACAACAGCGTAGATCCTTGGATACTGTCTAACGAGAGTTTCTAAATGTGTGAGAGTGTGTGTGCATGTTGGCTGGCTTGCATGTATTTATGATTGTTAGATTAATTCTCTTGTTTGTTGTTGAACGGGCATCAGAGCGTCGCAAGTTCACGGTCGCCTGTCCCAAGCGACCCCAGTGTGGTTGAGGTCAGGAGAGTGCGGAGTGGTCACACCAAACGTAGCACAGTTGTATGTCGCTGATTGCTTGGTCTGTCCACTGCCTTTCCGTCTGACTTTCATCCCCACTTTTCTCCCCAGCAGGCCGCCTCTTCTCCTCGCGTCATGTCTGTCCGTGTGTTGTGCAGTCAACACACACTGTGCTGCTTGGCCTGGGTTGACCCCTGCCAGTGGAGAAGGTGGCAAAACAAAAACAAAAAAGTTATTTTTTTTAATCTTCTTCTCACACCGCACTCCTCCATGTCCATTGTGCTTCTTGTGGCTGAGCGATCGGCCACACAGTGTCTCAGGATTTACACACACCCCTCCTAATCTTCCTACTTCGCCCTCTTCCTTAACTTCCCACAAGGTCTACCTAAGACGAAAAGGCTCTCTGGTCGAGGCCTTAACATTCAGTCTACCAGTTTCCCCCCATACAGAGAGAGAGAGAGAGAGAAAGAGAGCGAGAGAAAGAGCGAGAGAGAGAGAGAGGGAGAGGGAGAGAAGGAGGATGGCGCTAGACAATATCGGTGAAATTGCTGTGAATCTGCGAAAGATCATACAATGCAAAAATATGCAAACTTTATATTTTGCTATTTGATTACATCATTTTCTAAGAGGTGACTGTAGTGTGTTGTGTGTCTGTGATTCCTATAGTGTAGACGACATAGCATATATTACATGAGTTATTTTAAATCCATTATCCATCTATCCCTGGTCAGCCTTTTACTTGTTTAAATGCTCATGTTCATTGAATAATTGTGACTTATGTTATCACTGAATTATATCACTTCACATAAAATGCACACTTTGAATTATGTCAACTAGCATTCAAATAGTCTTCAGTGTACCGCTTTGTCTTGACGACAGATCTACGCTCAAAACTAGTCAGTAAATTGTTTTTACAAGTTCAAATGCCTCCAAACCAGCTTAAATAACCATCAAGTCAAATGCTGAATTATCCAAATATTGTTGAGCTCAAATATTGATCAACGGGCAGGTTAACTACGAGGCTCACAGATCATCAACATTGGGTCAGGTCTTGTTTGTGTGAAAAATATTAAAGAAAAGAATGTCTACATGATTGCCCACCAGTTGAGACGCCACAAGATGAGCCTGCCACTCTTTTGTTCATCTGACGACCCTTTACCCTTTGACCCCATTACCCCCCGCTTGAAATGTTTGAACACCTCTCCTCTGCATGTCCTTGTGGTCCAGGTTAGATGGGTGCATGGTTTAAAAGCAGCAGACAATTCTTTTCCAGTTAAAGTGTATTTCATTTAACATTCAGCAATAAAAAAAAAGAGTCTCTACCCCATGTCGTCCCTGAACTATCCTAGAAAAAAGAACAACGCGATTGTCATAGATTGTAAAATAAAATGGAAAATGATCCACCTGTTCATATGAGAAAATAAATCTTTATTCATATCATTTTACAATTGAGTTATTTGTTGAGAGAGTTGTGTATGGATTTATTCTTCTGTCACAATACGCTTTGACAGCCTTTTGGAAACATAAAGTATGGGGTGCATGTAATACCCCAATACAAATATCACATTATTATTTTTGCACAGAGAATACCTTTCGAACATTCAGCATCAAAGTGGTTTGTAATCTTAGCAGGCATGCCAGCACAATTCCGTGACTACCAGATTCATAACGACTGCATATTTTGAAGTGTTACAGTAAAAACCCCTGAGAATTTATTACATGCTAATACTTAAGATTTGATCCAGACTCAACCAAAGCCGTACCATTCAACCAAGCAGATTACAAGCTCAATAACATTTGAACTTTTGAACCGTTAATACAAATGTTACTATTATTATTGTTATTATTATTATTATTATTATTATTATTATTATTATTATTATTATTATTATTATTATTATCATCATTATTCATAATAATTCTATTTTCATTGATAAAAGTTGGGTGAACCAGTATTACCACTGGAGGGAGCCATTGCTAAAATATCTTCTCTTTTAAAATGCAGCTATACTTGATAGGATAGAAACAGGAAAGAAATAAATAACATCTCATTTAAAAAAAAAAAGAAGAAAATTTTCAAAAAATATGTAAATGCAGATAAATAAAACAAATGCCTGGTAAAACTTACAGTTATGAATGGAAAGAAAACAATGCAGACATTTCAATTGAAATCTTGACACAATTATTAAAGTAGATTAAGATATAAATGCTTTAAATATTGAGGCTCAAATGTCAGTGCTTTATAATCTCTTCCCTATCATATTTAATATATCTTGTTTATGGTAGGCACCTCTCCTTTCCATTAGAGGGTGCTGTTTTGTCCTTTTTATGAACAACTGAACATTAAATATAAGTATCTGTCCATCAACTAAAACTTTCAATGAAAATCATGTCAGCAGAAGCAACCATTTTATTGAATTTAACAAAACAAACACGATAGAAACGGCTGTGGAGTAGAGAGTAATAAACTATTCTAAGAAAAATACATAATAATTCATTTGGTTTTGACCTGTGCTCCAGCAATGAGAAACTTACAACCCTTTTTTAGAAAAACAATTCATAAACCATCACAACAGCTGCTCCTCATTGAAGATCAAATGCACTCAGACCACTTGTTTTAGGCTGATAAGATTATCCTGAACTGCAGCAGCATCTTTAGGCTTTTGGGGTTTTCCACCTTTTTCCCCTGTTGGAAAAGGACAAAGTTACTGTTAAACCCTCTCTTAACACTTCAATTAGTTTATATTTGTTGTCGTATTCTAAAAGTACTAAATCTGAGTGATCGAAAAGGATAGAATATTTCTTATTGCACAAATTGTGACTGAAAACATTGTTATACAGTAAATGACAAGCCTCATTGGATTTAATGCATCAGTTTATGAAACTTTATGTCAATCAGGGGAAGGGGAATGTTCATAAAAAGAAGGAAAAATGAATGGTATAAACTCATGTATTACAGCTTTTCTGTGAATTGCAAGTTTTATAAATTTGGGTCATATGTGAGAAAAAATAGCTCCTCACCTATCCTCCACATCCTGGATGGTGTCTGGCAGCGGGCAGCTCAGTGTCTCGGGGAGAAACAGGGCCGCAGCTCCGGAGAGGATGGGAGCCCCTCCGTAGATCAGGCTGGGCAGCCAGGTGACATAGTCCCTGCTCAGCAGCACCATTGGGGCCACCATCGCCCCCACACGCGCCATCACCGAGGTAAAACCCATACCATTCTGACTGTGGCAACAAACAGCACAACAATTAAAGGGGGCATATTTATTTCATTATTTCATTTAATGTAATTAATTAGCTTACCATGTTGCAATGGTGTTACTTAATCACTAGTTTACTCAAAGTTGAATTTTGATACCTGCATGTTTGAGTAATCATGTATTGTTCTGTATTCGAAGCTTGAGTGCTTCAAGCACATCACCACATCCCAGTACTTAGTTGCAATTATTTGAAAAATTAAGACGCTGAGTCATACATGTTGGGTTAAAAATGTTCAGTAACCATTCTTCATAAAAACGAAACAAATCAAAATCCGCAGGTTGCTACAGTGAAATATCACTATGATGACCTTTGCATTTTACAATAAATACAATGTAAAATGGTGATCTACTTATGTTGTTGTTTAATATTAAGTTCTGGAAAAATAACGATATGTCTCCTTTAACAAAACCTGCACACATAATATTATGCACCATTATTACAGGTTTTATTCTATTAGCTTGGAACAGGGAGGATCGAAGGAAAAGTGGCCCACAAATAATTTATCCTACAGCCATCTCTCACTAAAATCATACATTAATTGTTTGCCTATGCACTTTGCAAACACTGTGCACATCTTTTAAATTGTGTTATTATTATATTGTAGTAACAATGTAATTGCATCATCTGTATGCCTATACAATGACAATAAAGCTCTTATAAATGTTGTTTGTGTGTGTCTTAATGCACCAAACAGAACCCCTTTCTGTCTGAACTCACCTCTATTATGGGTTAATAATCAGAATCAGAGATAAGCATGGTTTTAATGTTTATTTAAACTCATGTAAATCTATTTCTATTTGCAAACACCTGACCAGTATTAAGTCAACATCCAAAACAACTTATAACATATGTATTCAAGTATTTGTATCCTATTATTTATTTCTGAGCCTATGCATTTTGAGGACAAACTGTTCATGTCTCTTGGAGTTAAAGTAAAGCTGTAAGTACTATTCACACATCATAAATCAAATAGCAATCCAAACTGCCGTCTTTGTGCTCTAACACTGGGTCAGGACCCCCTAATGGACGCCTCCAGTGTCGTGTGAAGATGTGTGGAGCAGGTTTGGCTCAGAATAACGTGTTACGAAATGGTTTAAAAAAGGAGGTTGGAAAGTTCAAATGTAGTTGGATACACATGCAACTCTGCACTCTCTGTTTGTCTTTATCAAAACATTAATTTAGGATCAAACTGTATAGACCACAATGCAGCTTATATGTTGTTAAACAACAGTTTCAGAGACAGTTGTATTTATTGTCCTTTATTCTTGGATGTGATCATTTGAGTAATTTATAATTTGTTGATTTAATTGGAAAGGCAAAACATTAAATAATGTTCAAAAAATAGTCTTTTCAAAGGATATGAGAAAAACTAAATCATATCTGAAGGAGCAATGAAAAAAACACAAATGGTCATATCATTTAATATTTTCAACATAAAGGTCCTGTCACTTGTTGACTTACTCATAGTAGGAAGAGTAACTACAACTTTTACTCAAGTTACAAGTAAGAATGCGGTTATACTTTCAAAATCTATTAATCAAGAATAAGAGTAAACTGTCTAAAAACGACCTAGGGAAGTACAATTTCTTGCCTTCCACTTCTGGTCAATAGCTGTTTAGTGCTCAACAAGATGTACTGCTGTTTCAATTGGTTGTGCCGCGTGCTTTCAATCCAAGTGTTTTTATGGTATGTCATCATCGGACAATGTCGTTATCCTCTGTAGTCACTCACTGTCGTCTTCCACAACAGAGATACTTTGGTGTAGTTTTGTGCACTTTAATGTTCCCACTTCTGTCCGACTCCAACTTTTCCGACTTCAATGTAATTTTTCACTGTATTAACTTTGCCAGTATTATGTGTAAAAGGTTCTTACCGGATGATGGTGGGGTAGAGCTCTCCAGTGTAAGGTAACACGACGTGAAAGAGGCAGCGAGACAGCCTTTGCCCACAACTGCCAAAGATATGCGAGCAGTTGGCTGATCTGAATACAAGAGAGATACTGTGTTAACATTCTAGTTTTGATCAGTTCACAAAAAATACGATGAAACGTTAAATTCCGAGACAAACATATTACAGTTACAAACATATACATTTATTGGACATATTACAGGTTGGACTACACATTTCACTAAAACGTAGTAAAAGTGACCATGTTCAACATTTGGAGAAAAAATGGGCCTATTTTTCCCCAGTTTGACAATTTTGGTGACATTTATTTATACTTCCTGATTGGACATGAGCAGCAAATAATGTGACGTATATAGTCTGCAACACGTCATAGTAGGGAGCGTGGTCTGGCATGGGAAAATCCCACCAAGCCCAAGCTACATCTGGTAGTTAACAGTTCACATCAATCAATCAATCACATTTATTTGTAGAGCACAATTCATACTAAAATGCAATTCAAAGTGCTTTACAACGTTAAAAAACACATAAAAAACACAAGACAGTATAAATCACAACAAATCAATAAAAACACATTGAAATAGTATCTAAAATAGTAAAAACCAGCTAAAAAGTATCCCATATGTAGTAGTAGTGGTCATGTGCACGGTCAACAAAACAGTCTTCAGCCTAGATTTGAACACCACCGGGGTGGGGGCCTGTTTCACAATCTCAGGAAGGCTATTCCAGACCTTTGCCCTTGAGCGCTGAGTCCCCTTGTCTGGTTTTGGTTTGAGTCTGGCACCAGCAGGAGGCCAGTCCCTGAGTCCTCAGTGTCCGGCAAGCGGATTGTAACGAGGTTGTTAACCTAACATTATCTCAGGAAAGTAAACGCATTCGTAGATGTTTAAATACAGCAAGTGGTGCTAGCATGCAGTAATATTTAGCCCGCAACTAAAATTAGCATTTTGTGCAAATTTGGGAGCACTTAATTCTTCTCCATGTCTTTGTGTCTGTATTTGGCACAATATAACTCTAACTCAATGTTTGTTCTTACAGTTGTTGAACAGTGATAGAGAGCTCTTCTACATTAAATGCATGGATTGTTTAGGCATTCCCCGGTGCCGACTCTATCTATCGTGAATTTTATGATTTTGTTGTTTTAAAACTGTTTGAAAAAAGTGTCTGCCCATGTAAATTGTCTAAACTGTCACATTTTTGTAATGGATCATTAATGACATAGAAGCAATGCTCTGTTTTAGATCAGACTTCCTGAGTGTAAAAAAAAATCTTGACAAACTGCAATTTTACAGATATAAATCTAATTGAACTACTCCACCAAACAATGCAATCATTAGAAAAACATGCAAATGTGTCATATGTTCTTTACACTCCATGATGCGCAAGTTACATGTAGCTTGTTCCACTAGGAAACAGCCATATTTGTATTTTAAAATAAAGGTGTTAAAACAGGTAAACCATCTTAACCATAAGATAAACTCACCATACGGCACTAGCAGATTGATTAAAATGCAGATTCCAGCTAAAATGAGCGCTCCTGCTTGTGCAGCCTCCTGCCAGCGCTCATGGTGTGGTGATGATGAGCTTCGCCGGGATGTCAGCGCAACAAGATGACCTGGATCAAGTACATGTCCACGCCAAACTTTTGCAGATCCAACGCTAGACCATAATATGCAAAACTGGTCGAAAACCTACAGTATAGAAACATAAATCAATTCTAGTAATGATTTTTGGCTCTGAGGTTGTTATGAAAGTGGTTTTGGTCAACATAGTCCTAGTTTGTGTCTTTTTATATACGATGTCCAATATGATTTTCCAGCTGATCAATTTGTCTTGTTGTGGCCAATAGCCGATATTTGCCAATATTTATATCAGTATAATAAAATCAATGTAGATGTGCACAAATGGAAGTAAAGTTGTAGTTCAGTAGTTGATGGGATATGTTATGAAATATTGTCCTTATGTAAAAAAAAAAAAATCACAGATGTATGTCCAAACAATCCAATGACGTACCACACAGCGGCAAGGCTCAGAGTCATGTTTCTCATTGTGGGGGTCTTGAAGAGGTCCAGGATTGTGTATGTCCCTTTTGAACTGGACATCTCCTTATGCATAGACTCCTGCACAGCCTACAAATAGTTAAAAACCACAAATAAGAACAGTATCTCTTGTCTTTGCATCCACTGGTGCTGTGGTTTACCTTGAGGTCAATCTTCTCCCCTTCGTCACTGCGTCCATTTATTCTGGCCACACTCTTGAGGTTTTTTATGGCTCTCTCAGGTTGCTGGTTTAGGACTAACCATCTGGAGGATTCAAGAAACCACCTGCACAATACAGTCTGCCATTATTTCAATGAAATTCTCTCGTTTACTCATGAAGTGTCTAAAATTGACAGTTAAAATTTATTGTGAATAATTATACTTTTTATTATATTTATTGTATTTTATTTCATGTTACACAGGTACACTGAAATAACATGTCTCCTTTTGTTTTTTAACCAGATGGCTAAAACTTGGTGGGTGCCGTAGAGTCTGTGCCAAAAGGTAATTTTTCAGTTCACAACTGAACCTCAAATTTAACTCATAATGATGCAGATCCTAAGGTATTGTTGTCTGTGTAAGTTATAGAGCAGGATGGAAGCAAATGGACATTGAGGTCTTATTTTTTTTTAAGGCACTGAACCTCACCATGAAATTAAGAAGATGACATAGAAGGGCAAAGACACGGCCAGAGTCAGCCACCTCCAATCCCGAATAAAGTAAGCTATGAGTACATAGAGGAGCTGTCCGCAAGTGTAACAGTAGCCTGTTAATGTGCCAATCACCGTCCGGATACGCGTCGGGATCCACTCCACAACTGCATAAAGGTTCACAATTTAGATGTTGACTTTATAACCACAGGTCTCTAAGTGGATGAGTATCTTACTGAGGGAGAAAGTGTTGAGGCCCTGTCCAGACAGAGCCATGCCACAGCCGAAGCGAAAGAAGCAGAAGAGGGAGAAGGAGGTGGAGAAGGCTGCACATGTGCCGCACACCGCCATGAGCAGGTAGGATACAATCAGCAGCATGCGTCGGCCATATCTGAGGAGGACACAATAATGAATAAAATAAATATCTCTATATTTTTTTCAAGAATGATTATGTCTAGCCAACAGAAATGTGTTAAAACACCTTTAAACGTATTAGTTGAAGATTGATTATAAGACAAATGTGCAATTTCTGTAATGGTAATCACAAAAATGCAGAAATATCAACATAGAATTACTTTACTTTACTAATCAGCTCTTTTTGTAGCATTTTTTACTATAAACAATATGCTCAATATTCAAATCCTGCATATCTTCGAATCACAAAATTATCTAAATTTTGATACAGCATATTTCGCTTTAATACAAGATTACTCAAATATGTATGACACAAGTAAAATTCCACTTTGAGTAAGCGAGTAATGAGGGATAACGCTGTTCGCATGATCACATCAAAAGAAAAGACAATTGTGTATTCACCTGTCCGACAGACTTCCAAACAGAAACGCCCCCACCAGGACTCCTCCCATATACACTGTCTGGGACATTTGCTTCAAGGAGCGCAATTCACACACCATGTCCCACTGTGGAAACATCACACAGTCACATATGCACAGAAATATAAAATAACATGTTTTAAATTTGTTCTCACGTCTGATATAATGCTAGAGTCCCTCTCCTTCATGCTGTATGTCCAGCCATCGGTACAGTCCTGCAGCTCAATCTCTTTGACCTCTGGCTCCTCCACTGCTGAACTACTGTTATTGTCCAGCAGGTGCCACTGTGGAGAAGCATATCTCTGGCATCTTTGTAGTCTCCCCAATTGATCCAGGGGAACAGTGACAAGCAGGGTGTCCTCTGGGCTCAGTCTCTGGGACAGGTTAGTCGGTGGAGAACAGTGGTGAGATGGGACATAAGCTACAAAGTTTTGCAGCAGGTTGTGACTGGCCATCATCATGACAGGCAGTGCCAAAAGAGTCACATGTACAATCTGGAAGCGTCCAGTACTGCCACTATCTCCAGGAGGTCCCCAAACGCCATGGTTCTTTCCCAAAGATGACTGGTTTAATCTGATAGAGTCAAACTGACAACAAAAAAGATGAGGTCAATGATAAAAGCCCAAGGTAGGCGAATTGTGTGAGATTTCAAAAATGTATAGAAAATCACCCTCATCATTTTAACAGAAACACGTGAACAATGCCAATTATATGCTTGACTTGGTATCATTATTATTTTAGTATGTGATGAAAAGCACTTCATTCTGGATATTCTCAATCTACCCACCATGACTGAAGCGCATAACAAAAATCAAATAACTGTTATTGCAACTCAAAGTGCAATTAAATGACTAAAAAACAATGAATCTCCGGGAAGTTATGGATTCACCTCAGAGTGGTATGAAGTTTAAAAGACATACTCCTTCCTATGCTTTATCGTCTTTTAACTGGCCCTTAAAAAAGCTCCCTCTGAGTTGGAAGGAAGCCATGCTTAATACCAAAAGAGGGGAAGGATCGACTTGACTGTGCCTCATAAAGACCAATCTCAATTCTGAGTGTGGACTATCGTATATACACCTCAATTATGTCCAAAAGAATAGAGCAAATACTCCCAAATCTAATTTACAATGATCAGACAGGATTTATTTACAAACAACAAACACATGATAACATAAGACGATCTTTACACATTATAAACCATATACAAATACAACAAAACAAAGCTGTAATAATAAGTTTGGACGTTGAGAAAGCTTTTGATGGCCTTATTTATTTAAGTGCCGAGCAAATTTCAAATGATGATTTAATAATAAAATTGTGGCTCTTTGTAAGTCCAATATCAATTATTCAAATTAATGGCCACTTGACAGACCCACTGACTCTGCAAAGAAAGGTGAGGCAGGGCTGTGCTTGGTCTTCCCTCCTGTTCGCTTTGTACTTCACTCTGTACCCAATATATTAGACAATCAAAAACAACCCATGGTGTTACTTTTTATGGGATGGAAGATGAAATAGTTTTCTACACAGGTGATTTTTTATTGTGTTTGACAGAACTAGAAATTTCCATTATTGATCCGATGAATTTCCTTGATAATATTGGTCTAATGTCTGGATACAAACTGAATTTTTTTTTTCTTACTGGTGTTTAGGTGTGGTTCTCCCAAAAAATGTTAGAGAAAAAATATACCACTTTTCCCCCCTTATTCCATATTTCAGTCTAAGCCAAAGGATTGTAACTGTTAAAATGAATGCTGAAACTATTAAAATGAGCCCAGATTTCTCTATCACTGAGATTACGTCACGTATTTCTAATGTTTTGGCCACACATAAAGGAGTTAAACAGCTGATTGTGCACGTGGGCGCAGTGGACACACGACGCGAAGAGACTGAAGTTTTGAAAAGAGACTTCTTGGAGTTATTCGACGTGCTTGATAAAATGGAAATAAAAACATTCATAAGTGGACCTCTTCCAAACATCGACAGGGAGATAAACAAGTTTAGCCGGCTGCTTCAGCTGAACGCATGGCTGTCCAAAGAGTGTGCAACAAGAGGATTGCACTACATTGAGAACTTCTATCTATTCTGGAAAGAGAAATGGCCCACACCTCTGTAGAGGTGGAGTGAGGGTGCTGACAGAGAACCTGCTCCACGCTCTGAGGCATTGGACTGGGCCTGGACAGGGTCCTGAGCAGATAGTTAGAGAAGAGAGGAATGAGAGAAGAAATTCCTGCTCCATCAGCCAGAGACCGAGCCAATGTTTCAACATCAGCAGCACCACAACCACAACCTCCACCAAAGGATTTATTAGCAGCCGCTCCACCACCACCAGCAAAGAATTCAACTCCAGCTGCTCCACGATCACCTCCACCGCCTCCAGCGAAGGACTCATCTGCAGCAGCACCACAACAATCTTCACCACGGCTAGCACAGGAGTCATTTCAGTTCTTTCCTGCACGGTCCTCATCAAAGGCCTTGGACCCATCTGTGGCGGGCCTGGCAGTATCCCCTGCCATCGCCCCTGCCCTCAGAGCAGCCCTGGATCCCCCCTGCAACATCTACTCCCACTACAGATTCCTCACTCTCCTTTCCATCTCCACCCTCACCCAGGGGCAATCAGGCTTTAAGATGGCTCCACTCACGCCTAATATAGCAAGATCAAGAGTTCTGATATCAACGATGATGAACTCTCCCCTGACTGTTGCTACACAGACAAAAATCGCCCCACCTAAACCCCCCCGCCTTTCACCTGGTCCCAAACTCTCACCGGCTCCCCTACACCAACAAAAGCCCCCAACCTATCCCCCCTCGCCTTTCACCTGGTATCTCCCATAGCTAGGATGCACTGGGTCTCAGCGTTGCCGGGACTTATAGTCATATTAAAAATCAAAACAACCCGGGGCCCTGTGTAAAAACAGCCTCCCCTAGTGCTATTTCTGTAGTAACATCACACAGATGGGAAAACAAAATGCGAGTCAGACTGCCCAATCTGAGAAATTTGATTCATATTCCCTGTAAAAAGATAACGCCCAGTCTCACTGAAACTAGTCTGAAACTTGCTGTGCTAAATGTCAGATCCTTATGTAACAAATCATTCTTAATTAATAATTTTATTTCTTCTTATAATCTTGATTTTATGTTTTTAACTGAAACATGGCTTGACAAAAACACAGGAAATTTAGTTCTAATAGAATCTGCTCCACCCAACTTTATGTTTGAATCTGAAACACGAGAAAACAAAAAGGGAGGAGGTGTGTGTGCTTTTGTTAGAGATGAAATAGTTACCCACAGGTTGTCCTTTGGGGTGTTTTCAACATTTGAGTACGTAGCCTTTAAAATTGAGCTAAAACAGTCTCCATCCATTCTCTTCATTGTTTTATACAAGCCTCCTCAGCACTGCCAAAGTTTTATTGATGATTTTACTGAGATGCTTTCAGTCGTATGCACAGACTTTGATGGTTTGGTCATAACAGGTTGCGTTTCAATGTTCATGTTGATAATATTTGTGACAGGAAACGCTAAAGAGCTTCATGCTGTCCTTGAAACTTTTGGTCTTACTCAGCACGTGAGTGGCCCCACCCACAGCAGAGGGCACACTCTAGATCTTCTAATTACAAAAGGGGTTAATATTTCAAACGTCAATGTGGTCGATGTTGCTCTGTCTGATCATTTCTGTGTCTTCTTTGACCTGTCTGTTTTTCCCAAACCACCAGGCTGGTCCTGCAGTTGTCCGGAGGAGACACATAAATGACAGCACGGGAAAACTGTTTTATGGAAATGATTAACTTTGAAAATGTCTCATGTTCTAATGTAAATGATTTTGTTGAACTCTGTTACATCTAGTGTTTTGAATGTTCTCGACACCATTGCCCCTATGAAGGCTAAAACTTGTTAAAAATAAGCAGAAGGCGCCATGGAGAAATGATGATCGGTCAGGGCACAGAAAAGGGAGTGCCGCCGGGCCGAACGAAAATGGCGAAAGTCAAAGCTCCAAGGTTCAGAAAGAGATTTACAGAGAGAAGTTGTACATGTACAACCTCATTTTATGTAGAACTAGGGAAGGATATTTTTCTGAAATAATTGGAAGCTGTGGTAACAACTCGCGTGTCCTGATTTTGCCACAGTAAACAGATGAACAAACCCTCCAGCTCAGCTGCCGTTAGAACTCATTTCCACATCCAAGTGTAATGAGTTTGCATTATTCTTTAATGACAAACTTCAGGGCATTAAAAATGCTATCAAATTCTACAATGCAAAAAATAACCCTCAAACCACCTACACACTTAGAGCTGACTCACTTTGCACCTGTAACTGACAAACGTCCAGGAGATCATACCAGTCCTGAGTTCATCTACATGCTGCCTCGATGTGTTTACCACCAGATTTCTAAAGTCTGTGCTGAACAGTTTGTTAGCACACTCACTCAAATAGTTAACATGTCGTTCAATCTGGAACATTCCCAATGCTGAAAACTGCGGTCATAAAGCCTCTCCTAAAGAAGAGCAGTCTGATGCCGAGTGCGAGTAATTACGGCCATCTTACTCAGCCATTTTGGCAAAGTCATTGAAAAAGTTGTTTACCACGCTACTGATTTCCTTTAATAACAACTCATTTGATGTTTTCTCAGTTTTAACATCACACAGCACAGAAGATGCCTTTCAATGGCAGGATGCTCCACCTGAACACTGCCGGCAAAGCCTCAGTCAGTAATGAGATAAATTCGTAGGAATGAAGAGAGGTCGGGAGTGAGTAGATTTATTTGACGCGCAGGAATAGGATGAGTGCCAGAAGTCATGATGGGAGTACTCTGGGGCACACGTAAGCGCATGAAACTGAGGTATGAGAGTCATAAGATCATCGAGAACAGAGCACAGATGAAGAAAATTATGATAGATTGAGAGAATTTGCAGGTGTGAGAGTTGTTTAAGTATAACGAGGAACGAGAGGAGTGACGTAGAGAACCCTGAGGGAGTGAGGTGTGGAAGCACAAAGAGAGGTGGGAGGACAGAATGCAGATCGGGGTGTTCAAACACAGTGACATGCAGTACGAAACTGGTTGAAGCATGGTGCTTAGCCGATATGAGTGTATGCAGTTAGGGATTAAACTGTCCATGCGATTGATTACTCCACGATTAGGACGGAATTCAGACGACATTCCTCAGTGCTAGTTGTTCGACTTCGATCGGTCATGTGTTAAATTAGCTCGAGACTGAGAGGGTGTATTTCTTTCCACCGGAGGATGTCGACGGGACGGATGCCTCACTCCACTGAGCGGATCATGAGAATGAGGAAGAAGGGTAGAGAAGCAACATATATTGAAATCTCTCGAGGAACGTAGAGAGAGAACTAATAGAGAAAAGTAGGTGAAGCTGAGAGAGATCATAGGCGAGGTGCTATGTTGGGACAACATGAGATAAGAAACAGAAGGGGTGGAGGAAAAGAAGACGAGTGATAAACAAGTCGCAAAGACTGCTCCACAAAGGAGAAGATGGCAAGATCTGACATGACAGCAAGTAGAGCAAGACATACTAGGATAAGAGATGAAAAGACAAGAAAGCTGTGTCGAAGAGGGTGAAAGGAGATGAAACTGGAGGAGGGAAGATAATCTGGCTCTACAAGGAGAGTGGAAAGAAGATGTTTTGACTAGAGACCGGAAGCAGAATACGAAAGATGAGTAAAAGAATGACACGCGCCGTGAGATAGCAAAGAGCGCAGCGAGGAGAGGAGAGATGGAAGTAGGAGATGGGATAATCTCGAGATACGGAATAAAGAAAAGAGCAGAGTATAGAAGCGCAAAAGAAATAAGAGAGAGGGAAAAGAGAGAGAGTGGGAGGTGGAGTGCTAGAGAAGAAGACCAGAGAGGGAAGACAGACTATGAAGGATAGAGTGGAGAAGCAGCGGTTACATAACATGGGAGTGAGGTAGAAAGAGAGGGGAGAGAGTAAGAGTAGGTGAGTTCATGGAGATTAAGAGAGAGATAAGTAAACAATACGTGGAAGTATAAGGGGGACGCTTGAGGCATACACGGGTGAGAGCATACAGACGGAAAAACAGACAGTAAAGACTGATGGAAGAGCAAGTCGGAGTAGCGATGTGGTTGATAGCGGATACAGGAGTGGAAAGACGAGGCGCCTGAGACGAGAAAGTGAGCGGTTTCCAAGCACAGGAGGAGATACGGGGTGATTAACGAGAGAGAGGAAAAGCAAGGAATGTGATAAGGGGATAGAATGATTGCATATATATAGATAGGAATAGAGAGAGACTATGTACAGTACCAGAAGAAGTGTTGCAGATAGGGGCTCTACTAGGACGCACATCTCGAGGATGAGGAGGAGTCCAGAGCGATGTACAGAGGAGATGGGTAGAGTCGAGTGCGGGCGCTGAGGGAGAGAGCAGGATATGTGTACGAGTAGAAACAATCAAGTGAGAGGCAATGGATCGCAACAGGGGATGAAGGAACAGCACCAGAGAAGAATCAGAGAAAAGAGAAAGCTCGTACGGAGATAGTATAAGAGTTTGCCATTAAGATGAAGAGAACGCATCGCTGGGACAATCATGAGGTTAACCGTGGATCAGAGAGAGAGACCGGACCTAGCGACTTAGGCAGAGAGAGGTGAGAAGAAACGAGAGCGAGAATCGAGCATAGAGGAGGAGCGAGTAGAGGGGAAGGAGTCAGAGCGCATAGGTTATGTAGTAAGAGCTATGAGGCACCAGCGGTAGAAAAGATCATACGAGTGTAGTAGTAACATTAGCGCGTAGGAAGATAGCTGAGGAGACAGAAGGGACGGGGCGTACATGCGCGGAGGGCAGATAGTGGAAGAAATCATAGAAAACGAAAGAGGAGTGAGGTGTGTGTTTGTGTGGGTAAAACGGTGCGTTAGGAGCATGACACGGGTGTCCTTGATTAATCTACTGCAAGATTTAGCCTAGGGCACTCATGTTCTTCCTTATATGTCTGTGAACTTGAGTCTGAGAGATTATGGAGTTGATTCTCATGCGCACTCGATGTTTTGGTATCTGTTATAAATGCAAGGTCTCTCTAGAGGATTTTTCTGCTGTGGATAGTGGAGTTGTACGCCAGCAGCGGTTAGTGAAGATGTGAGCCATTGAGGGTGTGGAATGACTCGACGCAGTAATAAATAAAAGTGGCTTCTGATATTGACCCATATTGCGCTGGCACTCTTATAGCTCCCTCAGTCATCTTTTTATCTCTCAGACTGTTTCTGTGGGATTCCTTCAACAATGCCATGAGCTCGCCTAGCCATGAGTCATTACTCAATCTCATATCAGTGGTGAAACACGTTATGTGGGGAGAGAGATTTATCTTTTCAGTATTGGCAGCGTCTCGCTATGTGAGGAGAACACTCTGTCCATAGAAACACACGTTAGCGACACTACGAAGATATAAGAAAGGTAGTCTAGGTTGGAAAAGAGTACACGGAAAATGTTCGTGATAAGTAAAATGACAGCAAGTTTTAAAACCGAGTATAAATACGTAAAAACATACTCGTCCATGATGAATTAGGATAACTCTAAACGAAGGTCAACAAGCTCTCGGACGAATATCGTCGCAAGAGCTTAAGGTGAAACAACTAAGAAACACAATTATGGTAGATGTCTATTTGGTTCCTCTTTCAAGATTTGTTCATCCAATGTAATATGTTTCTTTAGTATTCGACCTCCTGTTTACTTTTATATAACTGCAAATCACTCAATATATATCACCGTGTCGGTGGTAGCCAAGTTTAAATGGTTTCCGTTATGCGTGTGACGACGCAACTTTGTTGCATTGTCGATATAAGACTATCATGATGTCTAGTTGAGGGTATCTGCTTACAGACTGTTTGTCTCGTACGCAGAACAAGGTCGTAGCCTAGAACTGACAGTTTCTCACGAGACGAATCCAACTCCTACATAAGAGTTATTTATTTCTATATATGAATTAGTAATGCTTGTTCGAAGATTGACATGGGGTGAAGGTAACATATAATATAGTGTCTCAATGACACAGCAACTTCTTCACTACTACTTTACTGGTATCTGAAAGGGGAAGTTTGCCCAGTGGTGCAAGAGACAGATCAAAAGTGTTGATATAAAGCGATTTCAGGTGCTACTATCACTTTCGAATTATATTAAAACAAAAAAAAATTATAGAAAAACGAAATATAAGAAATGAAAGACAACTCACACTAAGAATTTCTTTTGTTTTGGGTGACATGAGTGTATGTATATAGGAAGTAGAACATAGAGCAAGATCGCATGTGATATACTCACTTAGAACTGTTTTCCAGATGTCTCTTTGTGTGCTACGAAGCTGCACTTGTGTGTCTTATGCATTAGCGGAAAGGTGGGAATAGTGTCACTAGTGTACAGTGAGCAAGTATGAAACTTAAATACCTAGTGATTGTTAAGAAAAGAGAATTAGTAACGCCACTTAATAGAGCGCTTTTACATTAGAATTTTTGTACATTCACATGCAGTAGTTCAAGCGCATCTCAGTTAGTGGTTCTAGAGAGAAAACGGTGAATTGTATATGAAATAATATGACAACACGCCCTCAGCAACACACAACAAGACCTCTTTTGAGCATATCGATAATATCGCTGCGGTAATTTGATGAGCGCGCTCTCCTCAAAATTTTAGTCTCTCATATATTGAATGATAAGACAATTTGGTTTAGAGACAGGAAAAAAAGGCCCTGACTACACTGACAGACGCAAGCCAGGGTATGAATTTGACGCACACTAGAAATGAACATACACTGTAGATCACACAACACGCTAACTATTCGAACAAATCAACCAGATTTGAAGCACGCAGCTAGGTCTCTAGTACGATCGCGAAGCAATAGATCCGCTAGTATGCCTAATAGTAGTAACAAGATCAATATGCTAGTCAATTCCATGTTGGGTATGTTCAGGCTCGCTCGTTATGTGAACCATTGGGTACTGTAATAGATGTAACGCTGGTTGGGGTAAAACAGGGAAACTAAGAGATAACCCTTTAGTAGAGAGAAAATAAATGCTCTGTGAGCAATATGAGTATAAGGATATAAGAAGAGACACATTACAATCATGGTTTATTAAATATGTAAGATTGACAGAATATGTCTCATCACCTCAGAAGTTGCGAAAATGTGAGCTATTGTACTTCTGAGCTTGTGCACATTTTCTCAGCTCGCACACGACAATATTTTTTCCATTTGAGTTGCCGAGGGATCACGTATTCTTTGTTTCGCACACTCTGTTTCGACACATTTAGTTGAAAACGATATAGTTAATAAATCACTACAATTCTGTTACTATTCTTTCGGAGTTCAAGTTGTAATGATATAACACATTCTCCTCGATATTATAATTGTGGGCTATAAATGGATATACTAGTCTCTTATGCACTAAATAGACCACCATATCCTAAGAAGAAAGAAGTTCACTGGATTGAGTTACGAGCGCTAATAAAGCGGTCGTCTCTGATCGCTGCGATTCACCCTTCGTCTTGACACTAGAAATTTACTTTCTCGTGTATTTAAGCAGCTCAAAACTACATAAGAGTACTCGAACTCGTGAGAATCGTGGAGTAGAATTATCCGTCAGAACAATAGATATAGCTCTCAGGAAGTGGAGAGGATATAGTATATTGAAGATGATTAAAATGTGTTGCTTGGGTTGAGACATTGCCCTGGTGCATGCCCTGGCACAGGGAGCAGGAGGACACTGCCCCATTCTCATTCGCTACGTCTAGTAACTCCTGATGAAAGGTTACTCGACGATGTGTGATCCAATTCCCACGCAACTAATACAAACAACAACTACAATCCCGAGGCATTCACAATACATTCCGATCATGATCATCTGGGGGACTTCTCAGTCTAGACTGTATGCCGACTGACTATAATAATTTAGGCTTAGGGCAAAAGCAATCAATAGCCGATATGATGCTCGCATTTTAATTATATCCTGATAGACAATTTTTTGGGGAGTATTTATTTAAGTGCTCATTTTAGTACAGATAGCTCTCAAAGAGGTTGAGCAATTATTTCAAATAAATCACTAAGATAAGTATTAGAAATGCAAGTGATGAGCACCGTACGTTGCAGAACACACTGCTAGCTTTAGTTGATTTCACATTTTTTGGAGGCAGATGCATCAGCTCTGAATAAATATGTTGGTTAAATGTTTTGAATTATGTATACTCCGCGAGATTAATATAAATCTGGACACAGTGCTAGTTCTACTATAAAAATTGTATAAAAAATAAATAAACATCTAAAATGAGAGAATACACTGTAGTAGAGTGAATGAAAATGTATATGTTGTATAGAACGGAGCGATAGAGATGTGTGGGTGTAACACTATGAATAGACTACGTTGTTCTGTTGTTTTTCTAATGTTAATCCACAGAGATGCTCATTTCTGAGAATGTAATTTTAACGCTCAGAGATATTATGGGGTAAGTATTGTTGACTAGTTAACAGTATCGCAATACAGAATAGAACATTTGTGGATGTGTTAGTGGATGTGTTATATGAGAGAGATTAGAACTCCAAGAAGTGGATACATTTCTCTCTCAACTATATTAGATTCTTATCCCTAGACTCAATGCTGACTATTTGAGTGTGTGTAAATATCTGTACTTAATCTTAGTTCACCACCACTACTTCGTCTGTTTCCGCTGGTAACCCATTTCTTTAATATAGATAATTGATTCTTGAGTTCATACTGTTCCCACTCATAACTTTTTAAGATAATGAATCTATACTCACAAAGAAGATAACCATATGCGTACTCTAGATGCGAATGTATATGAAATTCATATTGTCAATGTTTCACAGATCATATTCTACTCTTATTTTAAATGCTGAGATAACCTCGCTCCTTACACATAAGACACAACGGGTTAGCCATCTCGATGGGGTTAAAGTTAGAAACAGGATTATCAATTACTGATTTTATTTTACTCATTTTTCAATACTGCTTTAGAGCATGTTTTTCTCGTTATTTACCTACTGTGTTAAATTTGAGATGATATTTTGTTTTATTTACAAGTGTAGCTTGATTTTTGGAATAAGACGTATGGTTCCTGTCTCTTTAATGCGTCTTCTAATAGAAATTCATTTTTACTTTTTCTTAAGAGTTCATATTATAATGTTGTTCTTTCGAGCATCATAGTTTGACTCAATGTTTCTCCCTATGTGCACTCTGTAGCTCATGATAACACGTCGATGCAACTAGTGTTTGTCTGCTCCGGTCTACGCGCTCATGGGTTAAATACTCAAAGTGGTCTCATAGGGAGATGAAATACATTTAGCCATTTACAGGGTATCTGCAGCAAGGAGCAGTTACTCTCTCTGCTATCTCTCCACGCACAATAGAACGGAGGTTTACAAAGCCACAAACAAACGACTCTAAAATTTATTCTAACGTGGCGATCAAAAGAAAGGTAAATTAACTCTTTACGCAGGCATTTAACCGGTTCTATATGAGCTCTCTGTGAACGCTCATAAGCAATTGATGCATGGGTTTTATTTACAAATACAAACTCAAGTTAGCCTACATGCGCACTATTCGCATACAGTCAAAGTGACTGTTTGATATTAGTTAGCAATTGTTAAAAATCTCGATAACAGATCTTTGCAGAATTATTCGTAATGTTTCTTATAGTAAAAGATTGTTATGTACTTAATTCGCTCGCAGACCCAGTGTTTCTCTTTTTTGCCATTAGGGAACCTAGCAGGGTAGGGGTTTGCTCTATTCCTACGCTCAATCTCTAATAATAAGTTCACCAGCAGCAACCTTTGTACACACTTGATTTTTTCCTGTAGTATATCGTATGGTATCTCGTCGGGGTCATTGCCAGATTTCTTGTTCACTATAGATGCTGGTAATTCAATATCTTCTTTGGAATGTATTTAATTAGCTTATGATAGGGGTAGGCCAACCTCTCTTCTGAAATACGAGGCAAAGTATCAAAGCTTGACTCAATGGCACACCACTCCACTCATATTTAGAGGCTATTTATTGTGAGACTTGAAACGGGTATCTGTCGTTGCAGATCTTAGAAGAAAACTGGTCTATGTTTGATCACTTTGTGAAGGTAGGGGCGAATTAATTGGGGAGACAAGAGCGTCAGAGGCACAGGAGGGATGAACGTATTCGCCTCTAAGATCCTATCTACGTCATGCCTCCAGACAAGTGGTAGAGATATAGTATAAGCAGAGCGAGGAGGCGGCAGAGTTTAGTAGAGTGTCTTATGGAGGAATGGCTGCGTCATTACTCACTCTCCGGATGTGTGTTAATTGCACCATTAGTGGAGTGGCTCTCGCACCACTCACGAGTGATGATCGAGCCATAATCCTCCCCCGCAGCAAAACGGCTTATTAAGGAAAAGTCTGAGTCGTAACTTGTTTTATGATAGAGGACTGGCGATACCGAGATTAGGCCTTCAATAAGTAATTAAATGTTGATGAATGGGTGATGTTTCGCGGTGAGTAGGAAACAAGTTCACTTTGTTTATAGAAAGAAGCACTAGTTTTCTGTGGGGATGTTTATATAAAATGTTCCATAGTAATATGGCTTGTCTCATAAGTCTCCTGATATTCCTTATGTTGAGAGTTAGTGTTCTGATCAAATATAAGGCTCTTATTTATGAGATTAAGTATTTAGATCTTGTAATATATAGTATGTTTGGATATTCATTGGGTTGATAGTCTATATTATGGATAAACAAATTTGGATATTTCAGATATATAGAATTAGGAGATTAAGTACCATTTGCGCAGATTAACATGACAAATTATCTTGAAGGAATTAGAAGCTCAGTGCTGCTATATGCTCTGCATCGCGCTGCTATAGACTTTTCCTTTAATATGTCATACAAGAGAATGGACTTGATCCGCTACGAGAGGCTTGCTGTCCTTTATAGTTTGAAAGGACCAGCTGTTTGCTTTAACATATGTGTCTGTATATATTGACTTTGCTTTAGCTGTCTAACACTTTAACAAGATAGTGCGACTTTGAGGAATATCTCTAAATCAAAAGAAATAAGTAAATACTTTTTGTCACATGTAACACGATAGATACAGTAAAGTCTTCTGTAATGATTGACGTACTTAATAGAACCTAGTCCAATAGGTTGGCTTGCTTGCCACTCTAGCTGAAGTGAAATAAATATGAAAGTGAATAAATATCAATAGTACGAATATTGTTTTCAACGGATTCAATTTCACTATCCAATAAAAACTAGAGGCATAAGTTACCTGGAAAAAAATAGGTCATAGCCTATTCTCTTCTTGATACTGGTGCGTGCTATATGGCCAATTCTAGACAGAGACCTAAGGCGATGGGAATGCTTAAGTGTATAACACAGACGGCGAGGAAAAGACTGGTCTTGATATATTTCAAGCAAAATACTCTTGGTGTAGACTTTTACAGCGCGTCATCTACGATAGAATTGAATCAAATGAGAGCAGAGCCATTAAACTCACCGTTTTAAATCCGCTCCAGACTCGTAATTCTTCCGTTTTGATGAAATCTAATATGCATCGCGACTGGGTCAGTCTTTCTGGATACCCTTTTCTAGCACAGCATCGATGTCATTAAGGAACCTCATGAACTCGGAACCGATGTCACTAGTACTCATCTCAGCATTAAGGTTCATTACAGGAGAAGGATACAGAACTCACCACTGTGAATTATATTCTAAAGAAGGATGACAATCATTGGATGCAAGAAGAGAACAGCATTACCTTTTGTTTGTGTACAAGGCTCTAGTTCGCATTTTGCCTTATTATTTTATCTCATAGAGTATGTTTTTACGTATTTGTTAATTTTATTGAATGTTTTATTAGTTTTACTGTGTGTGTTTGTTTGTTTTGTGTTGTGTTTTAACAGGGGGCCATGAAAAAGAGAACTTTTCTCATTGGGTTTTACCGTATAAATAAATAAAATTAAATAGCCAGTTGGGGATGGAAATTGACAACATCTGGAATAGATAGGCAAGGCAAGGCAAGGCAAGTTTATTTGTAGAGCACAATTCGTACACAAGGCAATTCAAAGTGCTTCACACAACAGGAAAAAAAAATGCATTAAAATCACAAAGACATGGCAGAAATCACAAAATAATAGTTCAAGACATAAAAGAGAGTGCAAAGAAAAAAAAGCATTTCAGTCATATGCACAGCCAAACAAAACAGTTTTTAGTTTAGATTTGAACATTGCCAGAGTAGCGGCCTGTCTCACATCCTCAGGAAGACTGTTCCAGATTTTAGCTGCATAAAACTGAAACACAGATTCCCCATGTTTAGTCTGACTGTCGGCACCAGCAGGAGGCCGGTCCCTGAGGTCCTCAGAGTCCGAGATGGTTCATATGGCACTAACATGTCCGAGATGTACTTTGGTGCTAGGCCATGGAGAGACTTGTATACAAGCAGAGCTGCTTTGAAGTCTATTCTCTGAGCCACAGGGAGCCAGTGCAGAGACCTGAGCACAGGACTAATGTGATCGTACTTCCTGGTTCTAGTCAGGACCCGAGCAGCAGCGTTCTGGATGTACTGCAGCTGTTTTACAGCTCGTTTGGAGAGGCCAGTGAGCAGGCCGTTACAGTAGTCTAATCTACTAGAGACAAACGCATGGATAAGTCTCTCCAGGTCTGGTTTAGACACTATACTTTTGATTTTGGCAATGTTTTTTAGATGGTAAAAAGCTGCTGATGTTATTGATCTGACGTGGCTGTTAAAATTCAAATCTGAGTCCATTATTACCCCCAGATTTCTAACTTGATTTGTAGGTTTTAGAGCGAGACTCTGGAGGTGACTGTTAACACTTTCTCTTTGTTTCTGTGGGCCAAAGACGATGATTTCAGTCTTGTCTGAGTTCAGCTGGAGAAAGTTGTTTTGCATCCACACACTGATCTGTTGGATGCAGTGACAGAGTGAATCCACTGGTCCATATTCACCTGCCGTCAGTGAAACATAGATCTGAGTGTCGTCTGCGTAATTGTGATATCATTCGCGCTGCGTATCAACTGACCTAACGGCAGCATGTAGAGGTTGAACAGAAGGGGTCCCAGGATTGACCCTTGGGGCACCCCACAGGTCAGGGGCATCTGGTCTGAGACACAGTTACCAATTTCGATAAAGAATTTCCTGTCTTCCAGATAGGACTTTAACCAGTTTAGCGTGCCAGTGATGCCCACCCAGTCCTATCTCTGTAAGAGGGTCATGATCGACAGTGTCAAAAGCAGCACTCAGATCTAACAGAATTAAGACTGAGGCTTTGCCCGCGTCAGTGTTCAGGTGGATGTCATTTGTCACCTTGACAAGAGCAGCGCTCAGTGCTGTGATGAGGTCTAAAACCTGACTGAAAAACATCAAATGAGTTGTTTATTAAGAGGAAATCAGTGAGCTGTTGGTAAACAACCTTTTCAAGGACTTTGCCCCAAAATGGCAGATTAGAGATGGGCCGGTAATTACTCAGTACTGCGGCATCAAGACTGCTCTTCTTTAGGAGAAGGCTTTATGACCGCAGTTTTCAAAGACATTGGGAATGTTCCAGATTGAAGCGACATGTTAACTATTTGAGTGAGTGGTGCTAACAAACTGTTCAGCACAGACTTTAGAAATCTGGTGGGTAACACATCGAGGCAGCATGTAGATGAACTCAGACTGGTGATGATCTCCTGGACAGTTTTGTCAGTTACAGGTGCAAAGTGAGTCAGCTCTAAGTGTGTAGGTGGTTTGAGGGTTATTTTTTGCATTGTAGAATTTATAGCATTTTTAATGCCCTGAACTTTGTCATTAAAGAATAATGCAAACTCATTACACTTGGATGTGGAAATGAGTTCTAACGGCAGCTGAGCTGGAGGGTTTGTTAATCTGTTTACTGTGGCAAACAGGACACGCGAGTTGTTACTGCAGCTTCCAATTATTTCAGAAAAATATCCTTCCCTAGTTTCTACATAAAAATGAGGTTGTACATGTACAACTTCTCTCTGTAAATCTCTTTCTGAACCTGGAGCTTCGACTTGGGCCATTTTCGTTCGGCCCGGCGGCACTCCCTTTTCTGTGCCCTGACCGAATCATCATTTCTCCATGGCGCCTTCTGCTTATTTTTAACAATTTTAGCCTTCATAGGGGCAATGGTGTCGAGAACATTCAAAACACTAGATGTAACAGAGTTCAACAAATCATTTACATTAGAACATGAGACATTTTCAAAGTTTATCATTTCCATAAACAGTTTTCCCGTGCTGTCATTTATGTGTCTCCTCCGGACAACTGCAGGACCAGCTGGTGGTTTGGGAAAAACAGACAGGTCAAAGAAGACACAGAAATGATCAGACAGAGCAACATCGACCACATTGACGTTTGAAATATTAACCCTTTTGTAATTAGAAGATCTAGAGTGTGCCCTCTGCTGTGGGTGGGGCCACTCACGCGCTGAGTAAGACCGAAAGTTTCAAGGACAGCATGAAGCTCTTTAGCGTTTCTGTCACAGATATTATCAACATGAACATTGAAATCACCTGTTATGACCAAACCATCAAAGTCTGTGCATACGACTGAAAGCATCTCAGTAAAATCATCAATAAAACTTTTGCAGTGCTGAGGAGGCTTGTATAAAACAATGAAGAGAATGGATGGAGACTGTTTTAGCTCAATTTTAAAGGCTACATACTCAAATGTTGAAAACACCCCAAAGGACAACCTGTGGGTAACTATTTCATCTCTAACAAAAGCACACACACACCTCCTCCCTTTTTGTTTTCTCGTGTTTCAGATTCAAACATAAAGTTGGGTGGAGCAGATTCTATTAGAACTAAATTTCCTGTGTTTTTGTCAAGCCATGTTTCAGTTAAAAACATAAAATCAAGATTATAAGAAGAAATAAAATTATTAATTAAGAATGATTTGTTACATAAGGATCTGACATTTAGCACAGCAAGTTTCAGACTAGTTTCAGTGAGACTGGGCGTTATCTTTTTACAGGGAATATGAATCAAATTTCTCAGATTGGGCAGTCTGACTCGCATTTTGTTTTCCCATCTGTGTGATGTTACTACAGAAATAGCACTAGGGGAGGCTGTTTTTACACAGGGCCCCGGGTTGTTTTGATTTTTAATATGACTATAAGTCCCGGCAACGCTGAGACCCAGTGCATCCTAGCTATGGGAGATACCAGGTGAAAGGCGAGGGGGGATAGGTGGGGGCTTTTGTTGGTGTAGCGGAGCCGGTGAGAGTTTGGGACCAGGTGAAAGGCGGGGGGTTTAGGTGGGGTGATTTTTGTCTGTGTAGCAACAGTCAGGGGAGAGTTCATCATCGTTGATATCAGAACTCTTGATCTTGCTATATTAGGCGTGAGTGGAGCCATCTTAATGCCTGATTGCCCCTGGGTGAGAGTGGAGATGGAAAGGAGAGTGAGGAATCTGTAGTGGGAGTAGATGTTGCAGGGGGGATCCAGGGCTGCTCTGAGGGCAGGGGCGATGGCAGGGGATACTGCCGGGCCCGCCACAGATGGGTCCAAGGCCTTTGATGAGGACCGTGCAGGAAAGAACTGAAATGACTCCTGCGCTAGCCGTGGTGAAGATTGTTGTGGTGCTGCTGCAGATGAGTCCTTCGCTGGAGGCGGTGGAGGTGATCGTGGAGCAGCTGGAGTTGAATTCTTTGCTGGTGGTGGTGGAGCGGCTGCTAATAAATCCTTTGGTGGAGGTTGTGGTTGTGGTGCTGCTGATGTTGAAACATTGGCTCGGTCTCTGGCTGATGGAGCAAGAATTCTTCTCTTCATTCCTCTCTTCTCTAACTATCTGCTCAGGACCCTGTCCAGGCCCAGTCCAATGCCTCAGAGCGTGGAGCAGGTTCTTTGTCAGCACCCTCACTCCACCTCTACAGAGGTGTGGGCCATTCTCTCTTTCCAGAATAGATAGAAGTTCTCAATGTAGTGCAATCCTCTTGTTGCACACTCTTTAGACAGCCATGCGTTTCAGCTGAAGCAAGCCGGCTAAACTTGTTTATCTTCCCTGTCGATGTTTGGAAGAGGTCCACTTATGAATGTTTTTATTTCCATTTTATCAAGCACGTCGAATAATCCAAGAAGTCTCTTTTCAAAACTTCAGTCTCTTCGCGTCGCGTGTCCACTGCGCCCACGTGCACAATCACTGTTTAACTCCTTTATGTGTGGCCAAAACATTAGAAATACGTGACGTAATCTCAGTGATAGAGAAATCTGGCTCATTTTAATAGTTTCAGCATTCATTTTAACAGTTACAATCCTTTGCTTAGACTGAAATATGGAATAAGGGGGGAAAAGTGGTATATTTTTCTCTAACATTTTTTGGGAGAACCACACTAAACACCAGTAAGAAAAAAAAAATTCAGTTTATCAGACATTAGACCAATATTATCAAGGAATTCATCGATCAATAATGGAAATTTTAGTTCTGTCAAACACAATAAAAAATCACCTGTGTAGAAACTATTTCATCTTCCATCCCATAAAAAGTAACACCATGGGTTGTTTTTGATTGTCTAATTATTGGGTACAGAGTGAAGTAAAAGCGAACAGGAGGGAAGACCAAGCACAGCCCGCCTCACTTTCTTTGCAGAGTCAGGGGTCTGTCAAGTTGCCATTAAATTTGAATAATTGATATTGGACTTAAAAGAGCCACAATTTTATTATTAATCATCATTTGAAATTTGCTCGGCACTTAATAAATAAGGCATCAAAAGCTTTCTCAACGTCCAAACTTATTATATACAGCTTTGTTTTGTTGTATTTGTAATGGTTTATAATGTGTAAAGATCGTCTTATGTTATCAGTGTTTGTTGTTTTAAATAAACCTGTCTGATCATTGAATTAGATTTGGGGTATTTGC